>CM057001.1:27279246-28606639 GCA_029891345.1 Dryococelus australis
ACTGTGGCCAGAAAGGTTAATACGACAATGCATTATGAAATATTTGTAATTTTTTAACAGAAAATTGGTGACTCTATTTTGTACAAAGCTGTAGTCGCCTGTGTACAGTTGTATTCACTTCATTTATGTATTACTTTCATTTTACTCAATCTGGTTATTCATTAGCGCTGTAGTTAGTTATTGAAAAAAAAAAAAAAAAGGTTTTCGTGAACAAAAATGTACATTTATTGACATTCGAATTTAAAAAAATTACATCTGAATTGACGAACTTATTACGCGCAAATATTTAAATGTT
Organism: Dryococelus australis; assembly: GCA_029891345.1. Classification (NCBI taxonomy): domain Eukaryota; kingdom Metazoa; phylum Arthropoda; class Insecta; order Phasmatodea; family Phasmatidae; genus Dryococelus; species Dryococelus australis. Next base: position 27,279,542 of record CM057001.1, read on the forward strand.
TAGTGGAAAGTGGCTCAAAATAGTTTTTATTTGTGTTGTTTCTGGGCCGGCCGGGGGGGGGGGGGGGCGGGGCAACTTAGAAAGCTTCGGCTGTTGCACAACTGACGTCACAATACAAATGTAACGGGTGCCAGGCAGTTAATAATGAAGAGGTCTGCGTGGCTCGTAATATCGGTGTCTTGGAGAGAATATGAGTTTGGAGAGAATATGAGTTTGTAGAGAATATGAGTTTGGAGTGAGGTGAGTATAGTACAGTGCACGGAATGCAAGGGCGGGGTGAACGGGAGATCCCCGAGAAAACCCGCCAACCAGCGGCATCGCCGGCACGATTCTATCGTGCGAAGAAAATTACCTCGGTTAGAAGGGGGGAGGTGGGACCCGTCGGGAAGAGAACCCGCTTCGCCTTGCTGGGAGGTGAGTAGTCTGGCCAGTCCTACCTCCAAGTCCCTTCTCAACTGGAAGACAATTCGACTTCTACCCTAATTAGCCGAAAAAACACCGGTGATTTCATTTTCTCAAGAGAACACTGTTTATGAAATTTTTTTCCAGGAAACGTTTGTTTCTCACTATAATCAATAAACATTAAGGGTGCTGATCACAAAAAAATAATTATTATTTCATACTTGTACGAAAGATCATTCGACCTGTAGATATTATCCGAAAACATCCCTTCAGCACATAAACATTTTTATATTGCTTAGTTTTGCATCATGGAATGTTAAGATTACTCTTATAGTGTTTTGGGAACGTACAAATAAAGTAAAAGAAAACATATATATAAAATTTAACGATGGCCACTGAAAGATCACGTCTTATGTATTTTAAGGTATACGTAGAACAATAAATTTTGCGACTTCTACAAATACAAATTGTGGAAAAATTTCCTTATTTCCAGCAAATATTTCTTGAAGTAAGCCATGGTTAATTATTTCAATATGAATGATCCAGTTTCAATAAGGGAGCAAGATTTTTTTATTTTTACATCCCAAAAACACTAAAATTGTGATTCTGAAATGCCATTACGCAAAAATATGCAGTCTAATTTGTTTATGCTAGGTTATGCTTGTTAGTGATGTCTACAAGTTGAGTAGTATTTCGTACATTGGTAAAACAATTAATTTATTCGTGACCTAGAGAGAATTGTTTATTGCTATCCGGACGCGCGCTCTGAATCACTCGGGTTCCAGCTCCCGTGGCGGACGGTCGCGTGTGTCGGGAACTTGGCCGGCTCAGTTGAAGATGGCTTCGCGCGTCTGCTGGAGGCAGCCCAACGATCAAGGCGAAGAGACTGGAAGGAATCCAGAGGTGCTGGAACATGCGAAGTTGGCGAACCACCTCACTGCCGGGCTGTCGACTGTAGATGCGTGCGGAATGGAATGAAACAGCATCGGAACTTGGAAGCTAACGGCGTCAGCCTTCACTCGTTGGCAAGCGGATTCGCCTCCACAACTGGTAGCTCCTGGATGTCCCGCCGAGCGCTGCTCACCTACGACCGAGGGAGATTTTGGCGGGAAGAGTGAAGGGGTGGCTACCCGATCCGTTACTCCCCACCTTCACCTGCGAATGGAGCTCCTGATGTCGGCGTAGAAGGGCGAAGATGGAGTAGGTGCCATGACTGAGCTGCCCGGATTTCTTGCGGCCTCTGCTGGAAGCTTAAGGACCCTGCCTGAAGTCACTGCTGTCGATATTGCTGCGCGGGCAGTCAGGCGGCCCGCGCAGGAGTATGGATGGAAGCCCGACCTCAAGGGCGCATGTGTCTCTAACATGCTGGTCCACAAGCCCCGTCACCTCTCTACTAGTTCCCAATCCCTCACTGCAGCGATGCCCGCCTCCTTAGCATGAAATTACCTCTCCTTTAGGCGTAAGGGGTTCGCCCTGAGACGCAATTAGAACCCGACCTTACCTTCGGTCGTACATTTAATACTTAGCAATACGGTAGATTAGAAAAAAAAAAACGCGCGCTCTGAATGCTTGACAGTGTTTCGTAACGGCTTGATTACGATAACTCACGGGGCTGAAAGAACAAGTAGTGCGTCACATATTCGCCAGCCGTGGTGATGCAGTTGTCGAAGCAGTCACTAGACTGCATGAACACTGGCGCTGGTGCTCTGTTACCTGGAAATACCACAAACAGTTCAGTTATACTCGGTTCACAATTGAAAAAACTATGAACTAATAACTATGCACTAACCGCAGTTATCTCACACGTGACAAAGTCTTCTGTATTTACTGTTCTTAATTCTTACGTTAAGCTGGCGAAAAATTGAAACAAGACTGTCCCGCTTACTTTTTATTGATAATTATCATTAATCTAATCCCTTATTACACAACCATATGGGAGCACAGCTTTCTTCAAAGCAGACATTTTCTGCCAACAGAAGTTTATAAATGTGAGTCTAATTGACAAATACAATCACATGCCTACAGTAAATAACAGTTTCCCGCCAACAACAGAGACAGCTCTGTTCTTATTGGTCACCGCCATACAACGTTTACTTAAGATATGAAATAAAATAGTTTCCTTTTAACGCATAAGTGAAACTAAACCGTGCACACGACCTGCTAATTACTATTGAAAACCAATCTCTTAAACAACACGCACTGAATTCTTCCGTACATGTCACAATTCTTAAGTTAATGCATAATGTTTCGATTGTGAATCCAACTTTTCCTAGAGATACACAAACAGGACTGCGATTGGCTTACCAGTTGCCGGTTTCCGTGGCGCAGTTTGTTGTATACTGGCTCACGCCACGAAAGGATCTAGATTAGAGTATCTGGTAAGTATTTGTTAACGTTTATTATACCTACTCAAGTTTGGCAAGCTCAATCCTAATAGTTGGGCAAATATAATTTTTCGCGGCCAGGTACCGCTAGTGTTCCATATTCATAGGATTTCCTTCGTGTTGCATGTAAAAAAAATCGAATGATTGAAATATACATAAAATAAAATAAACATATTTTTAAAAAATTTCTTGTCTTTAATAATACTTAAGCTTACTTAGACAATAAAATCTGTTCTTCGCAGTAATGTGGTATTTAACATATATGCCCGTATGCGGTTTACTTATTCTGTAGTAAAATTAAATTTAGCAAAGAGGTTGGATTAATAGTTATTTTATTCAAATATGACACCAAAACTAAGGAAAAGAAAAATAATTTTTTTTTCCAACATAGTCATATTTTTTCGCCTTTAAACCCGTAACTACATTTTTTTTTTTTAATTTTAATATATAAAAAAAAAAGCGTGTTTCCAAAAGCTTAATGCGAAACTATTGTATTATGACTGAATATGCTTTTAGATGTTATTTGAGGGTGTACATAATAGTTACAAAATCCAGTTAATACTTCGTATTTGTATACGAGCAAGTAATACTACATTTAGAACCAAACACAAACTTGTAAACAAACAACAGGACTTATAAATTTACCACCAGGGGCCTATTTCATTAAATTACAAGTCCCCTAGTTATATTACAAGTTACAAGTATAGTATTTACAATTCAGCTTTACCACCAGGGGCCTATTTCATTAAATTACAAGTCCCCTAGTTATATTACAAGTTACAAATATGGTATTTACAATTCAGCTTTACCACCAGGGGCCTATTTCATTAAATTACAAGTCCCCTAGTTATATTACAAGTTACAAGTATAGTATTTACAATTCAGCTTTATGAGTGTTTCTGAAAGAAAAACTTACAACGTATGGTAATTGAATCTCTTGAAGTGAAGTTAACAAGTCGCATGTGAATATTATTTATTTAGATTCTTTTACATTTATTCTTGTATGCATGTTTTGGTTATGTACGTTTTTTGGTGTAGTTTGGTTTTGTTAGACGGGTATTTATACGAGAACATAAGTGAAAAAATTATAAGCGCGGATAAATTCAACCCAGTAACTACACATTTGATAGTTGTTTTGGCAAGTGAAATTGGTTTGGCGTCCTAAGAAAGGTTCTATGTACGCTTTCAATGCTTCGACTCTTAATAAATCCGCGGTGGCGGAGTTGTTAGCGCACTCGTCTCCCACGTAGGCGATCCGAGATCGATCCCCGACGAGTTCGCTTCCCGACGGTTTCGCTCCCGGATTTTCGCTCGTGGGAATCGTGCTGGACGATGACGCTTGCAGCCGGGGTTTCTCGGGGTACTACCGTTCCCCCCCGCCCTTGCATTCCAGCACCGCTCCATCGTAGGAATTCACTCCATATCGTGTTCAGGGATGACAGTAACCTACGGTTACCAGCTGGGAAGTCCGTCATTCAGAGGGTGTTGCCCCGCCCTGGGTACACCCCCCATACGCATTTATTATTATTATAAACGACATTAATTCTTTCTCTGAACATTCTTCGTCTTCTCTTAACTTGGAAATTCAAATTGTGTTCGCCTCACGAATAAGTAAATATAATAACCTTGACTATAAGTGCAAGTATAAAAAATACAGTGTTATTAATTATAAATAAAACTCCTCTCTATAAATAGTGCTCAGTTCCTCGTCTATTCGAACTAGTAGAAACGTCTACCTAGGTCGGAGGGCTGGTAAAAAAATTGTCGTCATATTTACAAATGTGTGCATATTTACAAGTGTGTGCATATATACAAGTTCTTTTGGGAAACACGATCATTATTCAACATGTAACCTGTAACTTGAACAATTTTGTTTGTAGTAAACAATGTTGACTCGCAGGTTTTATGAAACAGAAACTGCCATTATTTTATAAGCTACAAGTCAATCCTCTTGAGTTTGTGGATTTTTAGTTTTATAAAACAGCTCCCAGCTTAAAAGTGTCCTCTTTGGAACAGCGCCTTGTGGCAGATGTTCCCTATGCCAAACACTCCCATAAGGAACCTCGCTTTATTTCTAACCTGAGTAGAATAAACCTTATTGTTTTCTATTTGCCATAATGCAGTTCCAAAGTGTGTCTTTATTGCAATAAGTAGTTCGTACACTCTGTTTCTGAAGCTAGTTACTTAAACTCTCTTGACGATACCATCAAATTCCGCACGATGAGCTCATATGTGGTTGTGAGAGCTATATCCTCTTCAAGAAACAAACTCAAAATTCTCATTAAAATACTCATGACGCTTCTATATCCTTCAATGCCAGCTTTGCGTTTCTGATGTAGAAGAGTGAATAGGCGTCTTTTCAGACAACACACGGAGATTTCCTTCCTCGATTGCATTTTTATTACGTTCAGAGGAATCATGTTTTTTGAAGTTTTCTCGTAGTTCCTGGGGCAGCGGTAGTATAGTGGTCAGACTATTCGCCTCGATTACCGGCAAGGTAGCTCCCGGATTTTCGCACGTGGGAATCGTGCCAGACGATGCCGCTGGTCAGCAGGTTTTCTCGGGGACCTCTCGCTTCCCTCATCCTTTCATTCCGGCGCTGCTCCACAGTCAGGTCGCTTCGCCTTCGTAGACTTTCAAGACACAAATGTTTTGAGGCGCCCAAATCTCTTTGCTGCACTCCACTCCTGAAGGTCATGTTTTGTTATAATTCGTGAAAGGCGCATTTAGCCATGGGTGTCGATCTGTGTTCGTCGGGAGTGAGTGAGTGAGTGAAGATATTTGGGCGGATGTTAAAATCGCAGTCTTGAGAGCCAATGAGGGTGAAGTGAGGTGAGTATGGAGCAGCGCCGGGAATGAAAGGGCGGAGTAAACGTGAGATCTCCGAGAAAACCAGGTGACCAGCGGCATCGTCGGGCATAATGGAGACGAACCCGGTTCACCTCGGGAGGCGAGTAGTCTAACCACTATACCATCGCGGCCCCTGTGTTTACAGGAAAGTGTTGCATGAGTCACTGCCCATGAGAACAGTTACTCGAAATGAGATTTGACGTTCAAATTCTAGAAGAGGCATTCATGTGTTATCGGTAGGAGGGAGATTAAAAAAATGGGTTAAATGCTGGTATTTCACTTCTTAGGGTCCCCTGTTCGAATCCAGGCTAATGCGGGCGGCAAAATTTTGGACCGGGGTTTCTCACGTTGCTAGTGTGGCGGACACTACCATGGCACAGAACACTTGATAATACAGAGGTAGGACAGCCGCTTAACCCCTTGAGACATACTTTAATTCACTCTTTCAGGTGTTGCAAACAAAAAGATATATAATCCGTCGTGTACTCTTGTCGACACAATTGTTTCATTGTCACAGCCGATGCGCTGTGTATTGTAAGTTCGGCTACATTTATATGAAGCAGTTATGACCTAGACAAGTAAAGTAGTTGTAAAAGGACAGCTCTGGTGCCGGGCTGCAGGAATGGACGCGGCCATATCGGATGACGTCGTACGGAACTTCCTGCTCTACCATTCCTGTTGGGTGGTGGCCATCTTACCAGCCAGTATGCAGTCGGCCATCTTGTCTCTTCCTGCTCTTGCATTCGTCTCCGACTGCGTCCATCTTGGTTTTCACTTCCCGTTCTTGCATTCCATCGTCGAGGGTTTTCTCGGGGGTCCTCCCAAGTTTTCTTTCTTTTACATTCCACCTTTTTTTCTCTCGTTCTCTCTTCCTTCGTTCTCTCTCTTTCATTCTCGGAGGGGGTTTTCTCCTCCCATCTCGTTTGTCGTCTGCTGGTGTTGGCCATCTTGTTTTATAGTCTTCTGCTGGTTCTGTTGGCCATCTTGTTTGCCATCTATCTTTGACTCCCACATTGGCCGCTAGAGTATGTGCTTGCGGCCTTCTTGTGTTCGCTTATCGTCCGCCAGGGGCGCTGGTAATTTATTTTAAGTGTGAACTCAAAAAATGCTGGAGTCGTGCGGTTTCGTCCCAGCGACCCCTTAATTCGCCAGTCCGGTGTGCTAACCACAAGACTACCATCTCGTGTGGACCGAAAGGAGTCGAAATAAGGCAGATACGAGAGAGTGTGCACTCGCCGGACAGACTTGTAATCGCGGGAAAACTATTATCATTACGTCTACAGCAACGAACATACCTGCACACACCCATGCTCACAAGGTACTGAACATATTATGCATACAAAAAATATAGACATGTGATTAATTATATATGTATGTATATATATATATATATATATATATATATATATATTGTATATATATATATATACAATTAATTTGTTTCACGGACTCTATAGAACACTAAAAAATTAATTTAATTCACTAGATCTAGTAGTAGGATAAATTATACTTACCTGGCTTCTCTCTCACACTTTCCTTCTACATGGCATAACCATGCGGACGGCTCCCAGACTTGAGACCGGGGCAATACACTACGCTCGCGACGCCACCACTATTGTTTACTGTTTTTTTTTCTCCTTATACGCAAACAAGGGGGGGGGGGGGGACACCAGTGGCGTCGAAAGCGTAGTATACAGGTGGTTTACGAAGCAGAAAAAGGAAAACTTCCCACATAATGAACAAAAAAACAAAGCGGACATTTGAACGCACAGAAAAGGTGAGACAGCTAAAGATCAACAAAATAGAATAGATAGAGGAAGAGAAAAGAGGGGGATAGCGCAGTAACGAGAAGAAATACACGTACGATACGAATACACAGACTAATACAGTGCAGGTATGATACAAATACCATTTCACATCCATAACCCCGCTAGGATAAGCGTTGAGTCCCCCAGGAATTGACTCTCCCAGGTCGGAGACTCAACATAGACGCCAAATTCCATGTGTGTGTAAAATCATCGAGATGTATGAGTGAAATGACATAGATGTTGAGTATATATGTGAAATAGCACATGTATCATAGCAGTGATACGTCTAGCGATAACGTGCCAGCGTCAACAGCAACTATTACATGTGCTACAAAATGGTAGTTTTTTTTTTCTGCGAGTGGTGTCAGTCACCATATGTGGTATCAGTTAGTCACCATATTTTATTATGAATTATTGTAGAAACAGGTTTGAACGACTGTAGAAATCAGTATGAACGATTGTAGAAACCAATATGAGCGATTGTAGAAACCGGTATGATAGATTGTAGAAACATGTATGGTAGATTGTAGAAACATGTATGGACGATTGTAGAAACGAGTATGATTGTATAAACAAGTATGATTCATTGTAGAAACAGATGTAAATGATTGCAGAAACGAATATGATTGTATAAACAGGTATGAACGATTGTAGAAACAGATATGAACGATTGTAGAAATGGATATGATTGTAGTATGATTGTATAAACAAGTATAATAGATTGTAGAAACAGCTATAACCGATTGTAGAAACAGGCATGAACGATTGTAGAAACACACTTCCCTAGTTACACATTGTACCCTCACCTCTTACCACCCAGCAAGCTACCGAAGTAGACTTCCCTGGAATAGCCGTCTGGATCATTGGAGAGTGAGAGCTAAGGGAATGTAGATTGTAGAAACAGCTATGAACGATTGTAGATTGATTGTAGAAACAGGTGTGAATAATTGTAGAAACATTTAGGTACGTTTGTGGAAACAAGTATATATGATTGTAAAAACAAGTATGCTTGTAGAAACAATTATGATTAATTGTAGAAACAAGTATGATTGATTTGTAGAAACAACTTATACCGATGGAAGAACATGGTGACAGACTGACATGTGCTTATTAGTGTGTGGGTCAGGGCTAGCAGACAACTCATGCACACACGCACATACATTCGTTGTGGGAGAGGGGATTGGAAGCGCTTCTGCTTCGACAATCCTGGGGCGAGGAACTGCCTCCTACTATGCATCCCGACGCGGTTGCCCTCCCGGGGACAGTCGCATATATAATGACACATTCCTGCCCCAGTGTGCGTATGTGTACTCATATTACTCACGATAGCCGTACGGAACCGTGTGTATACTATCGGCTAGTATCTTTCATGTATCGTCCATTCACGAGGGAGCTATTTTATTAGTGCACTGTGTATAAACGTCGTGATGGTACGATTGAATACTATTGACCTGGACCGTCATTTCCTTCTGTTCCACTAAGATGCGCCTATAGTCGTCGAACGTGATTTCATTTTTCACGAGGCACATCTGTAGCGATAAGGTCGCTTCACGAACTTATCGCCACATTTGTAAGCGTACATCTTAGCCCTCAGCCAGACTAATTCCATCATATCTTTACCTCCGCACTCATCCTTGAATTTACCAATCACTTTGGCGTTGACGGGAGAGTGGCAGGGATGAGTGGGAGGGTAGGCGCCAGTGTCGAATTCGTCCACGAGTACCGGGTCTGAGGCGAAGTCGGCAATAGAGGTCGGGGCAGGCGATTTCCATTACGAACGAGTCCGTGTCGGTATAGACCAAGCTAACACAATTACCACACCTTGCACGCATAACATCATAGTGGAACCTATACATTAGGGTCTTCGACAGGTCTAAGATGGCAAAACCAGCGTAGATGGGCATATCAAATAGTATAATTCACAGATCTAATTTAACTAGTGATAACGATGAATCATAAACTGTTCTACATTTAAAGGCGGGTTTTGAGATAAACTTATTTGCACGTGGTCCGTCGCCTAAAAGGTCCATCCGCTGTCACATTCGCTTGTTTTCCATAAGCTTGCCGTGAGTTGCGTTATTCATAAGTTTGAAAAAGTCGCGTTCGAAGGCATTTGTGGCTGCCTGGCATTTTGCCGTGTTCAAATCAAAATATGGCTTAAGCCACGCCTTCTGAGTGAATTGGAGGATACGATGAATCGCCTTAAGTCTCAACTCATGAGCCACCGCCTGCTTGAGGGCAACATAATGCACTATATAATTTTTATTCTCCTCAAAGGTGGTCATGAGTTTAGTATGTTTAGACCCCGGGGGACACTCACTCACGGCCAGGAATGGCAGATCCTCATGAGCCTCGTGAAGTGCTAAATGGTAATCTACATCTGCCTCCAGTATGTATCCGATATCAGCATCGTCCGCTAAGCTCATTATGTCAATGGACGTGCCGATACATTGAAAATCACTGTATGATAGCGGGAGGGACATTGCCCACCCATATGAATTATTTGCATCAACATACTGGAGGTATGTAGATGGCTTGCTGGCATCATATGTGGTGGCTATGTGTTTGTTGTTCGCCACCACATGCCTCTTCATGCATTGAGCCACCCATCCCCGGATACCAGCCTCGACAAACAGGTGGATGTCAAGACCGTATGTCGCCAGGCACAGCCCCTGGAAATTTTCAAAGACGTTACATAAAATGGCAACGTCTGCCGTCAAATAGTGTTTGGAGTAATCCTCCAGTGTCCCACAACCGAATGTCGCCCACATAGTCTGGGCATGACTGTATTCCTCAGCCGTGATGTTTGGAGTAATCCTCCAGTGTCCCACAACCGAATGTCGCCCACACAGTCTGGGCATGAGTGTATTCCTCAGCCGTGATGTTTGGAGTAATCCTCCAGCGTCCCACAACCGAATGTCGCCCACACAGTCTGGGCATGACTGTATTCCTCAGCCGTGATGTTTGGAGTAATCCTCCAGCGTCCCACAACCGAATGTCGCCCACATAGTCTGGGCATGACTGTATTCCTCAGCCGTGATGTTTGGAGTAATCCTCCAGTGTCCCACAACCGAATGTCGCCCACACAGTCTGGGCATGAGTGTATTCCTCAGCCGTGATGTTTGGAGTAATCCTCCAGTGTCCCACAACCGAATGTCGCCCACACAGTCTGGGCATGACTGTATTCCTCAGCCGTGATGTTTGGAGTAATCCTCCAGCGTCCCACAACCGAATGTCGCCCACATAGTCTGGGCATGACTGTATTCCTCAGCCGTGATGTTTGGAGTAATCCTCCAGCGTCCCACAACCGAATGTCGCCCACACAGTCTGGGCATATGACTGTATTCCTCAGCCGTGATGTTTGGAGTAATCCTCCAGCGTCCCACAACCGAATGTCGCCCACACAGTCTGGGCATGAGTTTATTCCTCAGCCGTGATGTTTGGAGTAATCCTCCAGTGTCCCACAACCGAATGTCGCCCACACAGTCTGGGCATGACTGTATTCCTCAGCCGTGATGTTTGAGTCGGTGAGCTGGTTGTGAAACGCCTCGATGCTCGGCAGCCGGGTCTCTTGGAGCTTCCGCATCGATGTGACATAGTCGTAGGGGAAAACTCCCTTAAGAGTCACCAAATCAAACTCCCGGGGATCGGTAAATAATGATGCAGTTGTTTTATATCCAGCAATCGGTAGGTTCTGCGCAAGTGTGGTGAGGCTGGCAGACATAAAACGAAAACGTATCGATGAACAGTGTACTAAACTTGTCGCCCAATCATTTACTAAACGTGATAAGTTTCTGCTCTGTATGCGGGATAATAAAAATGTCCTCCTTATCATATCCTAGATGTGTAATAATAAAATGGGAATCGTACATCAGGTTATGAAATACGATTGGCGATCGCTGGGTGCGGCGGCGAAGTTTGTCGCAATTATTGCGCGCCGCCCCCATATAATTACCAGTGAAATGATTGTGATCCTGCACTTCCCGATTATTGAGGGGTGAAGGGGCCTGAAAAATGGCAGCAGGTGGTTGCCAGAGCGTAGCCAGTCCGTTCGCGTGCGGTTAGTGCACGCATTGGCTCGGACTGGCTACATATCCCCTTCACCAGATGTCCAATCTTTACGATTTCGTCCATGAATTTTCTCGCTGCGTCCTCGCCAACGTACACGTCCACTTCATTTTTGAAACCGGCGGCCTTGGAGGCACGTATTTCATCATTGTCAATCTTGACGTAGATCCCATAACTATATGCTTGGTGCTGCTTGTACTTATAGCTGTATGGAGCAGCAGGGTCGGGCTGGCAAGACGATATTGGAAGCAATGCTGCATCAAAATCTGCGTAGACAACTATTGGCACCTTGTCTATATTACGGTAGTTAGAAAATTTGACCACAGGAGGCTAACCGTTTTCCGTGGGGGTTGGCATGTCCGCGCGATCTGGTGTATGCTCGTTGCAATACCTCCCGTGCTCGGTTAGAGTTGCAGCACCTGTAAGCCCAGTCACGCGCAGTCATTCATCATACATTTTAAGGCAATGCTTGCAGATGTGCACTACTGCACAGTGTAAACGTCACCTGCGAACGTACCAGTCGGGGGAAATTACATATATAACAATAGTGTGAGTTTGTATCTTCTGTTTTCTGGATAAATATATCGATGTGATTGCATTGTTCTTCCCTGGCTACACGTATTGGAACCACCTTATCATTTTCTTCGTGTGCGTAGACGTTAACTCTTACCCCGGTGTTGCTCCTCTCGAACCACGATATTTGGTTCATCGGGATGGGAAACTCTAGCCTGCTGAAGTTGAATTTCCTCTCTAGATCATAATATCGCTGGTTGACGCGCTCTGGATTCGCCCCTTTTACATATCACGCCAGGATAGCCCACTAAAAACATTGTTGATCACCGTTCTTAGGATTAACGATCGCATGTTTGCTGCCGATGGATGCTGGTAGGGGAATGTATGATGAGGCTCGCACCAGATCAAGCTAATTAATTCGAAGCTGGAGCCTTTTCACAGCGGTGATGGACCAACCACTTCCCTTCGCCATATAATCTTCTTCCTCCTCACAAATCTTGTTAATTGCATTCGTCGCATCAGCTTCTATATCGCTCGTGTTATAAATGGCAACACTGCGAGTCTTGAAGGCACGCTGGTCTGTCTCGCCTTCATGTGGTTCCAGCTTACCATACGCACATACGAGGAATATGTTAAATTTTACTGCGCCTTGATCTTCGATTTCCTGTTCCACCTGACCTACTATGTTATCTTCCATCTTCTCGAGGTAGTTGCAAATATCAAAGGCTTCGCTCGACGTGTTTTCTGCTACGTACATTTTCATAAAACCGCGAAACGCGTTCTCGGCCTCCATAAACCCATCTCATTCGATTCGCCAGCGCTCGCAATAACGGCTGGGCGGCGAGATAGCTCCTCCCCAGAAATATGACGTGCTGCAACGTATGGCGAGGGCTGTGGAGCGGGAGGACGGCCCTGGCTGGGAAACCAGGCGGGCGTGTTTCGCCTGCGGTGGGGCAGCGACACCAGTATACTAGGCAATATCAGCCCGAAGATTGTTGGCCCTTGTAAATTGCCTTCCACATGTCCCACACTCCAGTGATTTTGCAGCGTGGGAGTTCGCCACAACAATTACGCTCGTGGCGAAGACCATTCTTACTAATCGGAAACACCGGATGTCAAAAACCACACTGGATTGCCAGTGGTCGCATCACAGGCGTGTTAGAAAGAGAATGAGATGAAACTGAAGAGGATGATTGTTATGATGATGATGGAGGGAAAGAAGGGAAATATGAAGATGAACAAGAACTAGCGGAATCCATCTTGATTGAAGTAATGCCGAAAACACCCAACTATGCTGAAGAACGTCTCAACAGGTTGACGGAAGGCGCGGAGGGCAGCTCGACGTCAAGCGGCGACCAGGAGGTAAACTGTGTGTAGGGGAGGTGACAATGTAAACTAGTGATGGGAGATACAATGTCTAATACATGTACTTAGTATAGGGTAGAGGATGTACAAAAAAAGTTCTCTCAGAGTCCTTCCTCTCTCTCTCTCTCTCTCGCTCTCTCTCACCGAGCACCATTCATTACATTGCCATCCCTATGCCATCATGGAACTGCCGAGCGCGAGTCATGCCACTCCGACATTCGTGCACGCGAAGGCCGTGTACTCTCTCTCTCTCTCTCTCTCTCTCTCTCTCTCTCTCTCTCCCGCACACAAACAAGAATAACATCTGCCATAGTTAATGCTAGTTTACTTCAATCTTTATTCTGAAACACTTCCCTATTCCGTTCGTAAAAACGATATTTAGTTATATATATATATTTTTAAGTTATGACAATATCCGAACACTACGAATAACGGGAATTATTATTAAAACATCGTTTTGACATGAAGTACGTGTAAAGTAACTGCTTTCGATGGCTCTTAACATCTAGGTCCTGAGAGCCGATGAGGGTGAAGCGAGGTGAGTATGGAGCGAGTTCGCAATGAAAGGGCTGGGGAGAAACAATAGTACAGACCTGCGGCTTCGTCCAGCACATGCGAAAAACGAGAGCAACTCCGCAGGGGATCGAACGAGGATCACATTGGTGGAAGGTGTGTGGAGTAAGCAAAACCATGTGAAGAGAAACGGCATACTCTCATTACATTTTAAAATTTTCTTTTGTTAAACATGAAATGTTACGTAGCGTGAACGAACTAAACATCACACTCACATCTCTAAATGAATATATTCTTCAAGAAGAACGTGCTGGAGGACGACAGTGGCAAGTAGGGCGGGTGACTTTCTAATGTAACGGTATCTCGCTATTACTGGCCTCGCCATCCTTACAACAAATAGTCACTGCTCCGTGCTAACGCGTGTGTTTGTCTATATATATATATATATATATATATATATATATATATATATATATATATATATATATATATATATATATATATATATATATATATATATATATATTAACACGTGTGCTGAATGAAATGTGCCACGGTAAGACATTGGATATCCTAACGACTAATAAAAAAAGTGATAATTTTAATGTGAACAGCTTATAACGTTAACAGGCATAGACTGATCACAGTAAGTGAGCACTTTTTTTGACATACTAGTTACTTTTATTGATTAACCACATATGTAGCACACGACAATTTCTAAGGTAAAAATTAAATAAAATTTTTTGACTATTATTCCATATGAGAGGGCTGTCGAAAAGAGAAAACTTTCACAAGTATGTATTTATTGACTTTTTTTCCAAATGAGAAGCGGCTTTTCAAAAAAGTGCTCACTTTACCGTGAATAGCATATAGTTCACCATGACAACATGACACACTATGTGATGATGATGATTAACCTCAAACGTAGGATGTGTAGTACTGCTGACGAAGACTGAAGTCAAAGAAGACAGCAAGTTGATCTGGATGGATGAACACGATGTGAACAGGTCAGATGCCAGATGACAAGTGATAAGACGCGGGGCGGAGGGTGGCCTTTTATATGCGGTGCTACCTACGTAAGTAGCATATCCCGACTTGACCCCCCCCCCCCCCCCTCGTAGGGCACAGGTCGCCCAAAGCGTCGACCATTACTTGTTGTTCCCAGTCTACTTGCGTGAGCATAAGCTGTATACTCGGCTATGAGAGCCAGCGACATTACGGCGCCACCATAACTTATTATGGTCCACATACTATATTCGGACTGTGAGCGCGGCTGGGCGCACGACCGAGAACAGGCTGCATTACAGCGCCTATACCTACCGTAAGTATTCTATACCAGTCTACGAGTGGAGCCGTGGCACACATGCATTGTCCCCAGTGGTTACAGTTAGTGTTCACAGAGTACACCCGGCTTTGCTCGTATGCTACAGTGTACATGTCCACCACTCTTTCTCTACTGAGAATAATGTTATTTCCACTTGCTCGTATGAGCTATTTTGTTACATGCAGACAGTTTGCTGGTGCACACTCTCTCTTGGCTGAAGGTACTTATATCATTCCATAGTACTTGCGTACAGGGAATACTGATTAAGAAACGCAAGCAGTACTTTGTTTATGTATGTTACCTTTCGTGTTAATATAGGGAATTAAAAAAAGTACTTGCCACCTCAGAAGGTTACAATTTTCTTATTTATGGTTTGAGCTCCTTCAGTTAGTAAACGAAAAGTATACTGACTACTACCAGAGTTATTAAAGGGAAGCAAGCATTACCTTTTATTTATTTTTTCATATACATGTTATTACTATAATGACAATGGGGCGAACAAATATCATATGTATTGGTTACAACAAATACATTCTATTTTGCCACACGCACATACAAATCTTATCAGCTCCATAATTAATTTTACACATAATAGTTACTTTTGCGGCTATATACAGAATTAGTGGTATTAACATTAAAAAAATACTCCTAGTTTTTTACATACAATTTTACTATCACGTTGTATGTCTATGAAGTCACTAACTGTTAAACACACGTGATTAATTTCAAACAATTATGTCATGTGTGATTACTTGTAAACGTAAAATTCGTCTCTCTCACTACAGCCATGTTGTCTGAGACTTTCAGTAAACTACAATAGTAATGTGCGCTAACTTGAAAACATTACATTTGTCTCTCTCGTTCACTACTACTATAGAAATAATACTGATCAAGGCATTGCAAGCAAAAAACATTATATTTATCTCTCTCTCTCTCGCTCACTCTCTCCAAAATTCACACCCTACAGACAAAAATTTTATAATACATATATTAATTCACACATTACTCGTTTCAAATAGTCTTTCACCTCTTTGGCAGGTATCGATCCAATGTCCGGCAGCGGCAGGTGCCTGGATGTTATCAGACCACACGCCGGACATATTGTAGGTTCGGCGCTGACTGACTTGAAGTCCATTCGCCGCCTGCGAGCGGCTCAAGGCCGTCTCCATGATGTTTCAGCCTTCTCGCTAACGCCTGGAGACGTCCTAGCCTTCGCAGTGCTCTTACGGCTCGGTGTCACTGTCGTGGAGACAGGCAGCCGGACAGCAGCAATAGCCAAGGCGTTAGGCAGCTGTGGAGCAGTAGGCGACATCGGAGCGTGAGGTAGCTGAGCAGCTGGTGAGGTGGGCGGCCTGGTGATATCTTCCATGGTGAAGTAATGCTCGTTAATTGTGATGTTAGGCAGCGAACCAGGCAGGTCGGTGAGGTGGTAGTTTATTGCATCCTTCAACAATGCGTGTGTCTCTACGTCGTCTGAACTGCAAGGTATCGGTGTGTCCTCCCTCATGTTGTACACAATATACCTCCCAGGCCCAGTGCACTCTCCCAGCTGCTGGCTTCGCTCAAACATTTGTGGCTTACGAGCTAAAATCCAATGTTCCGAGCCATTACAGTTCTCACTATACGTACGACTCTCCCCGACATAGTATGTGACACAAGCATGGCCTGGTGTCACGCTGGTGTAGGCAGCCTCTGGATGGAATGACGCACTCCTCTTCGGCAGAGTAGTAGTAGTGATGATGACGAGCAGGATACGTGAGACTTATATAGCGCTCTTCAGTATGTGACGTTGCAGTTATTTTAAAACCTCCGCCAACAGCGCTAGCAAGCGTTCAAGGAGGACACATACAGTCTTCATACACCTACACCTGCTGCGACGTCTCAGCTCGCCCTGGACCGAGCTTCGTCGTCGACAGCCATGTTAATGTTGTACTGTACACATGAAGGGTAAGTTTCTTTCACTAAAATACGCTGCATACTTTAACTGAACACGGTATAATCCATTTCCTGCAGCAGACTTCTTGTGTTGAGGTATGTATGTGACCTGTGCACTCTTACGTCCATCTGCAGATTGAGCCATCATCTTTGTTGCGCAGGGCGAATTCCACTTTTCTGTTCTCGCGCAGTATTTCGGTAATATCTTCAAATTCTGCTTGTAGAGCTAGAATGTGGCTGCATGTAGATAGGTGAGTGTTCGGGCATAAATTAGCAACATAACACCTTTCGTACTTGTAGCATGGCAGAACCTTGCAGGCGAACTCGGGTTTAAATACAACTCTTCTATAGCCAATATAATGGCGAGTGTAGGACTTTAAATATTCTGGCTGGAACTGCACGCAGTGGCGTTTCTCGAACATGTTGCTTGTGGTGTTGTCTCTTGAAGACTGCACTGACGATGACTGCGAGCTCGATGTAATGTCTGCTGCTTCTTATACGAGGGACGTACTCACATTCTTGTAGCCAAGTACACCTCACATGTCAGGGGAGAACACATTGTAGTCCGTGTAATCGCTCCACGCTTCATGACCACCATATAATGCTCACCGGCACACGTCTCAGTCCAACGAGTAATTACATTGCTGCCGAGATGGTTCAGTTCATATGCAATCGACTGTGCCATCACACTTGGCGTACATTATCTACGTTTGCTCGCTCTAGCAATGCGCCCGTTGTACAACGCAGCTCCGTGTTCGGACGTAGGTAGTACACTGGATACGCAATCACACTGCATGGTGTTGAGTAGAGGACTAAGCATTCATCTTCGTTTTGACATACCCAATGTTCCAGTCCGGTACAGCTTTCCACTTGCTCCGTCAGTCTAGGAGGTTTGAAGTGAATACGTCGGTAGCCGATTGTAACATCTACGTACTTATCTGCGTTAAGAGGATTGAATGTTACGTGCATGGTGCGCGAGAGAGAGAGAGATAGAGAGAGCGAGAGAGACTAGACGAACACATTCACGTTATGAAAACTTTAGCATATTCATAGTTTTCCCGTTCAGTGCTAGCATATCACTTCCTGTGATTAACTGAACATATCTAGATGGTAGCCGTACTCGAAAGTCACCATCCAATAAACAGGTGACACACTTCCCGTTCGTTGTCTCTGCCCGGCGAAAGTCTGCTGCTACATACTTCTTGCAGAGCACCAGGTCCGTCAATGCCCTGTACTGTGCACCCCCACCTCCGTTCAACTTTGCTATAAGCCCGTCCATATATATACATACATAGAGAGATAGAGAGAGCGAGAGAGAGAGAAGAGTGCGAGTGTTGGTCGCGAGTACTAGAGTTCAACCTCTGTGATGGACAAGTATTTATATTGTTTCCCCCACCACCACGTCCTTCGCAGACACACACATACTATTGCTCACCCTCCTACAGCTCTCCATAGCCCAAGTCCTCAGTAGTAGCGCGTTAATGCAGGCGCATGACCGACCTAGCCTACACTCTACACACTCGTGCTTCGTTGTGTACTGAGACTTAAGTGTATGAAAAGAGGGTCATTCATGCTCTGTCTGTACGTCGCATACGTTCGCGCTGCAATGGATAATCAACCATCTCATTTGTTCGGGACCGACCACGAAGACTACACCATTTGCCTCCGCTGCCAACATAGAGGTAAGTACATCGTTTATTTTATCATATTCCACATCGCCATCATTCAAATCGAGACAGTGATAGTGTTTTTACAACCATTTATTTGTCAGCTTACTCTTATCATCGAGTGAGGACCATGGAAACGGGGCAGAAATGTACCTGTAGTCATGCTTCCGTTCGCATATGCTATACAAATACGTTTAATTATGAAACCGCGTGGAGACATGCAGCCCTGTGCGCTCGCGAACATGGTGTGACGACGAATGGCGATTAGGTGAGTATCTTATCGATTCTGTAGCGAGCATTGTATGTGGCCAACCTGTCGTGAAATACCATCGCATACGGCTGATTATTGGCGGGGAAATTCTCCCCGGCTATCAATTCAATTCTACAGTCTACAACACTTGTCTTCAATTGGTTGTCCTGCTTACTCACATCAAACACCAGTAGGGGTGCTGTGGTCATGTACTGGCTGGGTTCCCGTATTGGCGACTGAGTTTGTCCATAATAAGCTCTATGAAAGTCAGTTTACAGCTGATATGGGACCGTAAACATACCGTTCACATAATCGATGTTTAAATTGCCACACGGGTAGCACTCAGAGTTGAGGAATACTTTACGATTCTTTATATTCACATGATCACATGTTGAACGGTCTGCACTGAGAACATTTTGTTTGCCTGTCTGAAACGCAATTATTATGTAGCGTGGGTTCTTGCTTGTAAAAGAAGTTTTAACGTTCCAGTGTACACGTGTTGACTGCGGAATGCTTGGGTATGATTTTAAACTCCAAGAGGGAAAAGCAATGTCAACGTTCCTACCTTTCTCTGCATATCTCAAACATTTCACACGTTCAGATATTTTCACCTGGACGTGTGCTAGCAGCCATTCGATAGACCATATTGAGAGCGATGTGAGTTCTGGCTCTGCTGCTGTATACACCATTGCATTCGTTTGCATGTTAGCCATGAGAATGACTAGTTCCTGCTTGGAATTAATTATTACATGACGGTAGTCTTCGGCGAAGCCTAACAGCATTGCGAGTGGAATGCAAACTTCGAATTTACCATTAGCATAGATAGGAACTTAACAGTCCTCTTCGACTCCCCAGCCTGCCATTTTAGCCGCAGCTAGTTGGTCGTGAATGAGTAAGAAACAATTCTATATGGTAGCTGCGATTCCAACATCGTGAGTTGCATCCACTTCACACCTATTCAGTTCGTAGGCGATTCTACTTAACATGTGTAATATTCCGTTCCTACTTTTTCGAGTCATCGCGTGTGCAGCAACATTGGCCCTTGTAATTGGTCCTCGAAACCTCAAATAAGAATTACATAGTGCTGTGCAAATATCTTGGTTTTGTACCGGAATTCGATCCTCGGACGAAGGCACGGAAGGACCCGGTAGGTAGGGCGCGTAGATATGGATTTCTCACTTGGTGATCGCGTCTTCGAGGTCCACCGGCTCTGCTATGTTTAATATTTCCGCATCCATATTTGACGACCTCGAGCCCCAATCCACGAAGGAAACGCACGTTTTCAGATGTTAGCACGCTCGAAGCTCGTCTCATACTGACTTACGGTTTGGTACAGTAGGCTGCTTTTATTCCTTCTTAAATTTCAGACCCATCTTTGCATAAATGTAGGCGTATGGTTATTTCCTCAAAGCGGAAATTAATCAGACTATTGTCTTGGTCTACGACTGAGACAACTACATCCTGTACGCTCTGTGAGGATGGGAACATAAATGGTCGTTTTCGGCCCATCCACTAGCTTAAAGCCTGGTGGTACCATCGCGGAGAATTCATGTAGTGTTTGGCTATGCTTGGCGTTGAGAGACAAACTGGTATCCAAGTTACAGTTGATTCTTATAACATCCACTGGGAAAATATTTACCGGTAGTGTGGATACGTGTATTTTATTCGCATTGTACTATACATTCTCAAATCCCAGCATTGTGGCGAGTGTGTCGTTTTTGCTTAAAGTCTATCTGAGGGGAACAATAAATCTCACTGTGTAGAGTATTGGAATTACCACGCAGTGTTAACACAACTTCCGGCTCTAGTGCACGTTTAAGGACCTCGCCTATATCTGCAATCTCATACGAGCCTGTAGGTATGATCACCTCGCTTCTCTTACCGCCCTCCGCGACATATCGAAATATACAAATACGTTCATCTATGTTCGGCACAGAGACATAAGTTTGAAAATGTATTAGTGCAACCGACCACGAGTCCTTCAGGTTCAGCGGAGGGAAGTGTAAGGAGCGTAATTGTGAGCTATTGCCCTACACGATCAACGTGACATACATGACTGATTACTACATGTAGTGCATTCACGCTAAGTAGAGCTTACCTTGAAAGGAAGCGCAGGCAGAGGTGGGCACAGTTCGTTTCTCGTGGCAGTTGTTCTGTCGCTTAGTTATAATATAATCGCACGCCTCTCAAGTATGTTTTCAATTCCTGTGGCGCTCGTAAATTACCATAACTGTCATAGTATTCAGCTGTATCACCGCACTTTCGATATGCTACCCAAATACTTCCAGGTCCTCGACTATTATCTAGATTTATTATGCCAAACTCCACTCGTCTCGCTCTATGTGGCAGTCTGTTGCACATAAACAGACCCCGAAAATTAGGTATTTTCAGTTTACGTACACACTTTTGTATATCAAAGTTTGTGAGGGGGCGGTTGGGCAGTGACTTTAATACTTCTTCTTCCTCTTCCTCCTCCGCCTTCTTTGTTTTCCCCCTCCTCCTCCTACACGACATGGACGAAGATACAGGCCCCTGCCGTTTATTGGAATCGGCTCCATATTTCTATTGTGACGTATAGCTTCGCTCAATTGACTATTTTCTGCCTTAGCAGATTTCACTGTTATTGCTATACCATTTGCACCAGTGATAAGGCTATCAAGAACGCCTAGAGCTGGTAGGATAAATGGCAAGATACCTCCACGCTTCCCCCCGTGGTTTCCTCCTCGGCTTCCTGGTTTTTTCACCTTCCTTCTAAACTCCAAACCTCTACCCCGCTTGACTTTCGTTTTCACGATCTTGGACACTCCCCAAGCAGCTAGATATTCGCCGAGTTTGGAGAACTTACTAATGCTTTAGCTTTATCCGCAAGTACAGTGTCTATATGTCAACTTACTACTGGTTCCGTACGCAATATCTTGCTGGCGGCACGCCTCATCCAACGAATTGTTAGGAAAGTCACGACGTTTCAATCTTTGTGCTATTCTCGTGCCCAACACACAGAACGTATAACCGGGAATGTGAGCCTCGAAAGGAAGGTTGTTGATTAGCGTATTCAGTAGCCCCCCCCCCCTCTTACGACCACGAAACATTATGACATACTAACGCAAAACTTGTACGTCATGCATACTTTATACATGTGTGTTTGTGTGGCCGACTACATCACCCCAGTCTCAAAGTTAAGAATCTGTGTTTTTGCATTTACGTGTTAGTATAATGGAGATTGTGCCACAGACCACTACACTCTCCATTCGCATCTCTGCCGATGATGAAACTACTGCTCGCGAATCGCATGGCAAGCTGCTGCCGTCGACGGCGTGTGGTATCATAGCAGGACCGGGCAACTGTGGAAAGAAATGTTTGCTTCTGAGCCTTCTGGAAGCGTTCAACGGTCTTTGGTTCGAGAACGTCTACCTCTACTCGAAATCACTACAGCAACCAAAGCACGTACGACTGGCACGAACACTACAAGCAATGGATGGACTAGACTATTTTCCATATAGTGATAATGAAGCAGTTGTGCCGCAGAGTGAAGCTAGACCCAACTCTGTGTTTGTCTTTGACGATGTCGCATGCAAGAAGCAGCTGACAATGCAACAGTATTTTAGCAAGGGAATGTATGCAGTTGTGGACTCAATTTACTTGTGTGAAACATATTCACGCATGCCTAATCAACTCCTCCACGACAATGCAAATCTTATCGTTCTTTTCCATATGTATGACTTGAATATACGTCATGTATACTCTGACCATGTGAACACCGATATGACTTATGACAGTTTAAGAAATATGTGTTCATGTTGCTGGTGTGAATCGCATGGGTCCCTTGTGATTGCAAGGATTTTCCACTTGATAATGGTGGTTATCGACGAAGATTTGATCAGTTTATTATCGCACATTGGTGAAGGATGAGCTACGCAGTACCCAAGTTCGGCGGCTTGCAGCACGCACCGGTCAGCTGTATTACAGCTACTGACGATGTTAACTGCAGCTTTGGTGGGAAGCGATCCAAGACCCTCGGCGGACCGAAGCATCATGGAGATGCAGCTACGGCGTCCTTTGTCCACTGCATTACTTCAGAGACATTGTGTCCATTGGCAGCGTCGAACACGAAGACTGAGGCTTCCCTTCGCACTCTGTCGAGTCGGCTCACCACTTTGGAGACGAAACTCAATAGTGTTGGTGATCGCATTACCGCCAAGGTTCTTCCAGTGATGGCTGCGAGTTGCGAGAGTGAACTGAAAGCATTGTCAGTGTGCGAGTCAAAACTCACTGCCTTAGACAAGATGTTCACTGCTATGGATGGTCGTCAAGTCTGGACGTCTGCGTTGTCTGCTAAATTGGACGGACAAGTTGGTGAGTTGACTGGGACGGCGAGCAAACACTATGCTTTCGCGAGTCGTCTCGAAACTATGGAGCCAAGATTGTTAGTGCCTCGTCCGATACGAATTCAGATGGTGAATTGTGGCTTCATTGCAAACATATTCGAGACGCCATATCCTATCGTGTCAGCATGTCTGATGGTCTGATGCATATTTGGAGAACCTACTCAGACTGACAGGTGATACTGTGTTGGGCCTGATCCGGCCGTGAGGATGCCCATAAATACCAAGTACCTCTCGCTCACTGTTTTAGTACAATGACTGCCGCTGTCGAAGAACTACAGTGTGTAATTTCAAGTGTGCGAGCTTAGCATTTACTGGCTAAGCGTGCTCGCATGGAGGGAGATGCAGCTTTGGAATAAGCCTTCCGACCGATTATGCCTCGTCTGGATCAACATTAACAAGCTGCTCTCCCTGCCAAACTGAAATCTGAAACTGGCGTCGAACCTCGGACTGTGAGGAAGCGCAAGCCGGAGGCTGTAGATGATGAAGATTTAACTCTAGCAGATTGGAAATGACGAAAGCACGATATTATTTCCGCTCCACGTCTGTTCGCAATTACCTAAAGTAGTTCATATCAAGATTCAATGACACTACATACGCAATAAAAATGGTATTTGGGAAACCATCAAATATTTTTCCACCCTAACTATTTTATACAAGTTGGCGATGAAGCTGTGCGCACCACTCCAGGTCTCTATGAGCTACTGTTTAAACGTATGCCTGGTGAGTACTCGCTCGAGGCACTTCGTCAATATAAACACCTACTTAGCCTAACGAGTACACATTTGACAGACAATGATCCTTCTGCTGATACATATAAGGATGAAACTCTTCCTAAATTTGACATTATCAGTGATATGTTCCCGGATACTGCTGTGACGAGCGGCTCTGGTCTGACTTCGATATTGGATGGGAGCAGTTAACTTGAATATGTATTCTGGAACAATGTCAATGAACTTGTATCACGTCTACCCCGACTAGTTACATCTCAGTAGGCGGGCAATACTTCACACGAAAACGAGATTGTTAATATACTGGAAGAGCTTCGGAAAGGAGGATACATTCGCTAAAAGTCCCATACAGAGATCTCCGGTGAGTTTCACCGACCCACACGACACACTTATCCCAGACGAAAAGTGGTTGTGTTTGGACTGAGAGACCTCTATCAAGCGGACTTGGTGGAAATTCTGCCATATGCTAATGTTAATAAAGTATTCCGATATTTATTAACTTCCATCGACTATTTCAGCAAATATGCTTAGGCTGTACCTGTGCAGCGGAAACGAGGGCTTGATGTCAGCAATGCTATTCAAATTGTCTTACGTGATAAAGTCAATCCTTCAAATATTCAGACTGATCTCGGCAGGGAGTTTTATAAATTCCAATTTTCGTGCCCTCATGTCCACAAATAAGATGAATCATTACTCCACCTACAGCGGCATGAAAGCTTCAATTGCAGAATGTTTTAATCGAACTTTGAAGAATGGCATGTGGCGTCAATTCTCGGCACGTGGAAGCTACAAGTGGTTGGACCTTTTACTGCAACTGGTGTCTGCATACAACCACAGAGTTCATCGCACGATTCACATGCGACCAGTAGATGTTAAAGACAATTCCCTGATGTATTCGGTGTACAAGACTGAGAAGACGGTTGATCCACGACGAGCTAAAGTGAAGGTTGGTGCCTATGTACGCATATCGAGAATAAAAGGTGTATTTGATAAGACATACACACCAAATTAGAGTATAGAAATATACAGAGTGGTTAAGATTCGTCACTAAGCTCCGCGTATGTTCTACTTGGAAGATATGGATGGTACAGTGCTCAGAGGTGCGTTTTATGCCGAAGAGATACAACCTACTCGATTCCCCGACACATACCTGATTGAAAAAGTCATTCGAAGGTGTGGAAATCGTCTCTTCGTAAAATGGCTTGGTTTTGACTCAAAGTTCAACTCTGGGGTAAAGCGCTCTGAGCTCACCGACTACGGTGGTAAATGATTGATATCATTACAAGATTATTTATTACAAGGTTAACCAATGAATTTACTTGTGTGAATAAACACCTACCCATCAATGTATTTTTTAAAAATAAAATATTATGTACAGCTAATTTATGTTTTTTTGACATTACCTATACTTACATTAAACTTGGTGGTTATTATTTGGGAGAGGATTTACATTAAGTAAAAATATACATTAGCATTATGCTGGAGAGCGAGATAGTATTTCTACTTTGTCCAGCGAGTGCGTACTCTCACGTAACTGCCTTTTCTAAACTCCTATTGGTCCATGTGCGATTGTAGTCCTGTGGTTTGCACACCGGACTGGCGACCCAAGGGTCACTGGGACGAAAATGCACAACTCCAGCATTTTTTAAGTTCACACTTAAAATAAATTACCAGAGCTCCTGGCGGACGATGAGCGAACACAATATGGCCACCAGCACTCTTAGCTGCCACCAGTGGAACTTCACTCTGGTGGCGAGTGCGAAAATCAAAGATGGCCACAAGCACACACTCTAGCGCCCGATGTGGGAATCAAAGATGGATGGCAAACAAGATGGCCGCCTCCAGTAGACGACTACAAATCAATATGGCCGACACCAGCAGACGAAAAACGAGATGAAATGAGAAAACCCCCTCCGGGAATGAAAGAGAGCACGAAGGGAGAGAGAGAAAGAACTAAGGAAGAGAGAACTAGAGAAAAAGGGGTGGAATGTAAAAGAAAGAAAACTTGGGAGGACCCCAAGTAAACCCTCGACGACGGAATGCAAGCATGGGAAGTGAAAACCAAGATGGACGCTGTCGGAGGCGAATGCAAGAGCAGGAAGAGACAGCGTACTGGCTGATAAATTGACCGACCACATACTGGCTGCTAATATGGCCGCCAATGTACTAACTGACAAGACGGCCGACTGCATACTGGCTGACAAGATGGCTCCCGCACAATATGAATGATAGAGCAGGAAGTTCCACACGACTTCATCCAAGATGGCCGCCGTCAGTCCGGCAGTCCTGCGCCAGGCGCCACTTGCACCAGAACTGTCCTTTTACAACTACTCAGTAAGTTTGAGAATTATTTACCGGCAGCTAAGATCATTGGTCATTGAGCTTCACAGTGTGCAGTGCAGACAAAAAATTACCTACAAGTGTGTAATGTGCACAATCGTGTATACTGGGTCAGAATGAGTAAAGGATGTTCACGTACCTAGAAATTTTTTTCTGTGTCTTTGATATATTTCACGGTTTTGTGATACAGCATCGATAACAATTTTATAAAAGAGCCATATCAGTTAAAAAAACAATTTTTAATAGTTTTTAAATGTAATTAAAAGCATTTTAACCTTAAGTGTTGTACCAATTAAATTTCAAAAAGTTGTTCGAGCACAATGTTTTATTTCAGGTGAAGTGATTCTTGTCTTAGGAACATCACGAAGAAATTTCTTGAATGTCGAGTATTTTGTTCGAGGTTAATTAGGGTTTAATTTCAGGCTATTTTGGTCTTAAATTTTACCGTAAAACTTAAAATAAAATAATGATCCTATTGCTTACTGAATTTCCATTTCATTTCTTTATTCTAAAGTAACTATTAGATGATTCACGGCTAAGTGAACGCTTGTAAAATAAACATTAAAATTTTTTTCCTCATGCTGTATCTGCATGCATTTGAAATCAAACACAGGATGACATGTCTAAAGTAAATAGGCAGAAATTAGTTTATCAAGTGTTAGGGAAATATATTGTTAAATGCTGTATTTCACGGAGCAGTTTACATCGCTCCTGTCTGTGGTTTACAATGTGGTCTGCCAAATTGCGGTAACTTACCAAATTATTTCCATTTCGTTTATGAAAAATAAAAAAGCTATTCCATATGACTGTGAAAATAGATGAATCATACAAAAAAACGATTTAAGTGGTGGACAAGTCTTAATATATGTTCCTTAACGGCGAAAGTTGGAGACCGTCTTGGATAGATAGATTATCTAATATTTATGTTTGAGAATTTGTTTTAAACATGTGTTGGTTTAGGACATGAAACGTTACAATAATTATATTTTAAGTATTACCGATTGTTCGACTTCGTGTAGTGTTATCGCATATGTTGTTATTCTCAAAAGGTTATAATAATTAATACCTATTTATTCCGTTGTTATTGCAGTTATTCAATCATCTAAGTTATAGACTATATCTTGTGAAAGAAAATATTCCATTATTGAATGGTTAATACAGTTTATAGCTTAAAAATTGGTAACATTAGGATAATTTCTCTTTATCGTCCTTAACGATCCCGTACATAAACAGCATATTAGAAGCGAAGAAAAATCGATTGTATGTTGTTAACATTACAACTTAATTACACATTGATCAGCGATATTAGAGCCGTGAGCATTATTTTCACTTACACATACAGTCACTACAATGTTCTGACAAGTGGATCTGAGTAATAACAAAAATACTATTTTTTACAGTCCTAATTAAACGTTTTCGTTCACAAATCAACTTGATTTTTTCGTTTAATTTGCCGACGATTAAAATATAACAAGTATAGAGAACCATGAAAATAAATTAAACATATCAATAACAGATTAGGACGTGAAAAAGCCGAAGATGGAAGTGTCAACGACTGCGTTAAGAGGTGTTTAGCTGGATACTCACACGACTCGAAAACAGTGCAGAATGTTGGAGTTGCCAGCAGCAACAGGGGCAGAAAGCAGATCATGTCGACTGTATGTGGAGAAGAAGCAATTCTGCGAAACCGACGCGAAACTGCGCTTCAACGATAGCACAGGAACGCTTATATTCCCACTCACGTGGAGAGAAATGAGGACAATGTGCGATAAAACTCCTAATTGTTAAGCATTAGTATAAATATTACTATGCGCCGTTGTATACAGTGACAATTTGTCAACCCGAAGAATGGTTAGAACAGTATTTTATTTCTAGCGATAGTTAGTAACATTATAAATGGTTGCAAAGTGCTTCGTCTGCGATACGGAAAAAACCAATAATTCATTTCGCCTTATATTGCGAGGTCAATGTACTCTTTCGTGTCGCCCACTTGAAGGCTAACACCTTCCATGCTCCACGCTAGTTCGGTTAGACCAGTCGGAAAATCGGTGTCAGGCCTCAAATTATACACCTCACACTTTCGCCCAATATAACATCCAACTTCTTCGTACGTATACTTTGGACTAATTAGCGACATACACCATCACACATTTGAATCTGTAATGAAGTAATGTGATTAACCCGAAACCTCATGTAATACTAGCGTGCTCGGCCTCTGGATTAAACTTCTCCATCACGAACTCCAATATAAACTGAAATATTTTCGCGATTCGCCCGCACTATTTATCCTAGATATCACCTGAAGTGTAAACATACATTCACTTAATAAATTAACACGAAGCCGTCTTATTTCCCCGTGTCAATATAGCCAGAATATTACTATAGTTTATGCACACCAGCTTACTGAAGAACGTACACGTAGCATGCCTGCAGTACATGTGTCACACAATGCCGAGTGTCCTGCCTTATGTATCTGTTGCTCGTGCTCGTGCTGTAGGCCTATTCCAAGTAGTATTAACATAAAATATGAGCAGACAGGATATTGCCATGTAGCACTGAATAGAAAATACGTGATAACGTGTGGCACAAATGTAGTGTACCACTGAGTTCTTTGCATAACCATACTATACCATAGGCTTATAAAACAGTGTGAAATAAAATCGCGTGTTAATATCGAGTTTTAGGTTAGGTATATTGTTGGCAAAATTTATTACAACTGAGCAGTGTGATACTAGAATATTTCTCCCCTGAGGGAAACGTCTGACTGCCTCTTGCAGGCTTGAGGACCAGACGTTTGATACGAACACTCGCCTTAGTTTACCACACTTACTTGAGACCAGTGACCACTTGTCACATTCTGAAAATTATGCAACTTACTTTCCATGAGGACATGCAGAAGTTATGCAGAACTGGGTTATCAGTGAAGACGAGGAAGTGAAAACAATTACTCATGCAAAAAGGAAAAGACGTCAAACTACATAAAGTTTACAGCCAAATTATTTTTTTTTTCAAATTCAGTTCCTTTAATTTAATTGATATGTATTCTGACTGTAAATGAAACTAATTAAAATCTTGAATGGCAGTAGCAAAGGGTTTATGAAAAACTTTCAGACTAGCACTGCTGATAGGAAGTGGTCAGACATAATGGTCGTTAACAATGCCCTTATTAAAAAAAAAACGTAAACTAGCCTGACGTGTCAGTTTGCATCTTCAAAAAAAATCACTGAATGAAAACGTCTGAAATTATTACTTGAAAATTAAACTTGGCTCAGCTTAGTGGCAGAACAATACAAACTCTGTCTCTCAGGTTAAATTATGGTTAGAATAAGCTGGCTCTTAGCTGTTAAAAACGTCGTGCCAACATGGCGTTGTGTAGAACGTTCTATTACAAATGACAGCTCTGTTAGGCCTATACGACGTGTAGACTAAACTCGTAGAAAAACTAGTAGTGTATAAACATAGTTTACGTGTAGGATGATACCATTTATAGTAGAAAGCAGGACGGGATCTTAGGAAAATTTAGAGTAGTATTCAAACTTCGTAGAATTAAGGTGTTTTTTTTAACGTGGCTTACAGCTCACGGAACGTCACCGTGTCTAACTAACTGACCTAAGCTCCTAAGCAGCTGCTTACAATACGGAGGGGCTTACAGCACACTTCTCTACGCAGAACCAAAACAATATTAATTAAGTAAGCTGTAGAAACTAAAACACCGTAATATTCTACTTAAAATACCTATGCTACTTCCAACTTCTGGACGTGCGTCCTGACTTAGGCCTTAACCTGTTGAAATATGGCGGCAGAGAGAGCGATCTCCTAACTGAAATTACCCGCCTAGTCCTACGCTATCGTGCAAGCCAATGGAGGTGCAGGATTCAAACCTGCCAGCCAACTGGAAGGCTTCCTACTCAAACAGCTAATCTGACACACTCCTAACGGCCTAATTCCCTATGTCAAAGAGTTACGGGTTTCGTAGAAGGTAATAAAATAACACAATAAATTCCCTGAAACAATTACAAAGGTGTGAGACCAAGAAAATAAATGAAAAATATTGCATTATTAACTGAAATACAAACAAAAATAAAATGTAGCTAACTAAGGAATTTAAACATAAATTATTGCCATTCTAACAACTAATTATGCTAATTCCTAAACAAACGAGACAATAAAAATAGATAATAATGAAACATATGTGAAAAACGTATGCAAATTATAGTGTTTGACATTGACAGTGTAGAATGATTAAAAATATACGTAGATTGTAATAAGGAATATAGAATACAGAAATTGCCAAAGTTTATGTTACACACCTCTCCTCAATTTCCTCCTCACCATGTGTAGTAGCAAGAATTCTGCTATTGATTTTATACTATCAATTGAGGGTTCCCCCTCATCCCAATCCGTTATAAGGGATCATCTATACATTAATTTATATTTTTCGCCTGCTGAGAACAGTGTCTGATGACTAACTCATATGGCAGGGGAATTATTTGTTATTCCCACTGAATGATGTGAATTACACTGACCTAAGTCACTTTCCCCCAGTTCAGTTCCTTGATTTGCCAGTTGGCATTAGCTTATCAGCTGTCTTTCAGTGAATCTTATTACACTGGTTCGGATTGAAAGTGTATGTTTTTCCCTCCAGAATGGTCCGTACTATAGGCACACCATACACGTAAAGTTCTGCCTTCCTATCGGCCTGACAGGCAGAACTGTCGCAGATTGGCCTGTGTCACGAGCACTTCCCACGCACACACACACACACACGCCGGATGTCATCGCATTGTCCAGTGTCGAGCGAGTACTGCAAGAGTTAAGTTGCTCAGTAAATCCATGCCGACAGTCGATGGACTTGTAGAATATGCAACTATTGCGTGTGCACTGCAGAAAAGAAGAAAACGCAAACGCAAGACAGGGACAAAACAATGGTTCCAAAGAAAGAATCAGTATACACACGTCAACTTGCTTATGGAACTGAGGTGTTACCCAGGAGACTGGACAAACTACCTGCGCATGGGCGAACCAACTTACCTGGAACTTTTATGCATAGTTACTCCTTTCGTAAAAAAAAAGAAAGAAAAAAAACAAGGTACTTTTATGAGAAAATTCATAACACCAAATTAAAGATTATTGGAGACACTCCGCTATTTAGCAACTGGGAGAACACTTGAAGATTTTACATTCTCTTGTCGCATAGCTCCACAAACGTTGGGGAAGATAATACCTGACACCTGAGAAGCTATCTTCAAAGCACTGAGGAATTATTGCAAGGTAAGAAAATAAACTGAATTACATTTGTACGTATGTAGATGTTTATTAATAACGTAGACGCCGTATCATTAATTCATCTCAAATGTTAAACGACTTGCAACTAGGTTAAAAAAAAAAAAAATGTTTAGTCGCTATATGTTAAACATAAATTAGCACAAAACCTTTCAGGACAAACACGTACAAAAAGGAAGACATTGTAAACAATATTGGCAATATGCCTTGACTGCCAAGAATGTTTGTTGACACGTATCGTGAAATTTCCTGCACATGAGTACTGAATTTGCGTCCACTAAGTATACTACAACTTGTTACGCCTACGGTTGTAAAAACAGAATATGTTTAGTCTCTCTCATATTCTGGGCATAACTCGCGAAGGATCACCCTCAATGAGTCGTTTACGTTCACCCACAATCATGAACAAAATGACGGTCGATGTGCAATATATATATATATATATATATATATATATATATATATATACATATATACACTCACAATGCACAATACTGTTGGAATAGGGCAAAAGTGAAGTTTAGTGGAAGTTCGTTGCGGTCGTCTCCTGTTCAATCACGCAAATACGTGATCGCAGAATTGCGAGACGGATTTCCCAGTTCAGCTTTGAATAGTGCTTCATTAATTAATTTTTTTCTGAATAAAGTCTCTGCTCTTTGCTCGATAATATTCTTAACTTTGCAGCAAACATTTTTTGCAGAAAATATCAAATTGATCTTCATTTCTTACCTGCGCAAGACGTTCACTTGCAGTTGATAACATTTGGTACTGGAGGACAACATTTTTTTGCGCTTAAATGATTTTGCACTACCGCTTGAACTTTAACTCCCTGACAGTGTTAATTGCTCAATGTTTGATTGAGAACGTTGTGCTATAGATGCTGTACCATCGTCAGTTTCCTGTAGCGTTTCAAGTAAAACCTGAAAAAAAAAAAAAACAAAAAAAAAAAAAAAAACACATACGCACATATAGTGTTTTACATATCGGTAAGATAATACAGCATTACATGAAAAAGAAAGATAATTTAATTTATTGTAATAACCATTCTCCTGCAAAATAATAGTCGTATTCACGAGAATGTTAATATACGTTCATCAGAGAAACAGAATAAAACAAGTGCTAGTATTTTAAACATGCGTCACGGATGTGACTTTATGTCTGCATGTTTTTCTACGCTGTAAAAAAAATCTGGTAAACTTCCCAAACTTTAATGGAAGTTTTTAACCTATTCAATGTATGGAAATAATACTACATATCAGGCTGAAAATATGGGGATTGTTTAGCATCGCTACTATACAATGTTGGGAACTTGCGTATTAATTTGATTCTTTCCTGAGTAATTGTAGGAACGTTACCATACATGTATTGGAAAATAATTTACCATTCACGCTTTGTCACTGTCCGTATACACTGATATGGTAAATTTACAAATAATTTATTAGAGTGTACCATAACTAATAATTATTATTTCAAATTGTTGTAATTTTTAGGAGGGACATGCGTCCTTCAATACACCTGTTCAATATTGAGATTTGCGCTGACTCGCAGAGGACGAGTGCAAAATACTTGGGTCAGGAAAATATAAACCCTTTTTGGAATAAAACCAAATTTTACTCGATTCAGTCATAACACTATTAATGTTAGTAGCACGTTCGTACCCAGAAATCAGGTTAACTAAAAGGGGGGTCACGGTGTGTGAGCGGTTCCCCTGCTCGCCTCCCACCAAGGCGAACCAGGTTCAATCCCTGGTACGTTCACTCCAGAGATTCGCAAGGGCGGAATCGTGTTGGACGATGCCACTGGTCGGCGAGATTTCGCGGGGATCTCTCGTTTCCCCAGTTCTTTAATTCCGACGCTGTTCATTACTCGTCTCACTTCACCCTCATCGGCTCTCAAGACTTCGCTGTAAAGAGCCATCCAAATCTCTCTCCTCCACCAGTGTATCATATTAATTATATTTAGTGCAATGGAAATAGTAAATAGAACATTAAAATTGAACCAATGTAATAATAATAATTAAATAATAGTAATAATTATATCGTTACCGCGGATTTCATAAAGGGATCAATTATAACCATTTATCTTATTTCTAACCAATTTTGCGCTTATTTAGAGTGAATCGATTATCCTATATATATATATATATATATATATATATATATATATATATATATATATATATATATATATATATATATATATATATATATATATATATACACACACACACACACACGCGCGCGCGCAACACACACAGTGTGTTAAAAAACGCTGGATGTAGACAGCCGTGTACAATCAGAAAATACCTTCGTATACTTGCAAGCTCCATATAAATATTCTTTTTGCATCTGATTTAGATCCTGATATATCCAGTGATCCAGTGTATAGTGTTCCGCTTGCAGCACACTTCATCTCCTATCTTCATGTAATACTTTGTTTACAACAGAACCCCGCGCTTTCAGCTAAACAAATACACAACTGATAAGTATAACAGCGTTTAACTACTACTACCCCTATGCTCTATACGTTTGACTATTCATTCTGATGTTTCATTGTCTCGTTTTCTTTTGTTGGGGCTTACATAATTTCATCTGCAGAATTTGAAATTTGGTTATTTACGTTTTTGTTGACAACAAACGAAGGGGTTTGTGGATGAATGTCTTACATGACAATTTTGCGAAAGTTGTTTTCTTCTAGCGGATTAAATTTTTCTCTGATGTAAATGTGCATATAACTTACGTTTACTTTTGTGTATCGAAGAATGAGGAAATGCAGGGAGGATGAAAACGGTATTTTACAGAATATTTATATCTAACACCATCATCTTGATATTATCCTATGCATGTGTGTGCTATAAATTGTGTACTTACTTTTCTGTGAGATACAACAAAACTCTGCATTAGCATGCAATGGAATATAATAATATTTCAATTCCTTACTCACGGTGCAAAAGCTGTTCAGAACACAGAATTGTATGGCATAGAATCTTGTACAGCATATTAGAGTATACTGTTCATCCAACCAGCTGTGGATCCTGAACACAGAGATTATCTGGCGTACCTGTTCTATCTCAAATCCATCTCCCTACAATCCAAAAGGCAATGACATCATAGCTATACATCACCTGACCAGCATGTGTGTGAACTTCGTAGAGACAGGGTGAGCATACATCATTCATTTGTATTACTGTACAGATAGAATGAGCGAATACTGCACTCCTACTCTAACCTTTGGCAACTAGCACAGTAATACTGGAATAATTCTACTAAGTACAAATCGCATCAAGAAATACATGAAAGAATGAGACCCTCTCTCTCTAAATAAACATACAATAAAAACGCCTTTGCACTTAATGTATTGCAATAAAATAAAATGTAAAACAATATTATTTCGCATACAGTATTAATGGAAGGTTTGACTTAAAACACGTGATCTTAAAAACTTCATAACGATACTGTAGACAGAAACATTTTTAACGGCGAGTTGGATTGTACTTATCTACAGACCACGGAAATATGCACATTTCAATGCACTTCTAAAATAAAAACATGTCATAAATTTTTCTTCATATAAATGTTGTAACACACTTTCCATACAGAACTCAAACTGTTCATCACAATATTAATAATATTAATATATCTTATGGAATTATTAAAATATGGGGAATACTTTAACATATAAACAATGTTCAAGTTTAAATTTGTGGATTTTCCTGAAAGTCAACACTTATCATGATAGGGAAGAACTGGAAATACACTAATTCTAACATTCAGAAAATAATTAAATACATAAAAATTCGGGCAGGTTGTGTCTCTACATAAAAGTCATATATGTATAAAGTTAAATATATAAATTAATATCACATAAAAATACCATCATTCTAACACTTGCCCGTGTATTCGAGAGCGCGCATTGCTGTACCTTCGACTTGTATGCGCGCGGTACGGAGCGAAACATTTCTTTCTTATTGTTGTGTAAAACTAGCCATAGGATAAAAACACCAATTACACTTCCACGGCCTCGTCAGCAGCAGCAGCATGGTCCTACGGGGCAATCATAAATAATAGCGGAACCACTAAAACTTTGTTCAAAATAGTCTCTTATGAGTGTAGTTATATCATCTTCCATTATTGTTGCATTAATTTCTATTGCATTTCTCTTAATTAATATAATGCAAATTAAAATAACGTTTGAAACGGTATCTACGCTTTGTATCACGATTGCCTGTCCTATTAGGGGATGGAATATTGAGCCAAACACTCTGTATGTTACTATGTCATTTCTAATTGCCTGTGCAAGTAAACGTTAAGGTTACTTAGATAATTTTGTTCTGTAATTCAGGACACATTTCCTTACTTATAGGGAAAATTTAGATTATGTCCTTTAAAAAATAACCTGTAATTTCCTTTCATAGTAAAATTGCGTCCCATTTTCGTAATTTGCCTCCGTTACACTCACGGAAATATTCTTGCAATTGTTTTACACCATCGCATCACATGACTTCGTCAATTTGATTACGTAACATGAATTATAACCAGACACACATGCGTAAAAAATATACACTCTGTTACGGTAAAACCGTGCAACCGTATGGACAGTTTATGTCATTTTGAATCTCAGCAATTCTATGTCGCTAAGATTTTAACCCCAGTTATTCCCAAGAACGTTATTCTGGTTTATTCACTACATAAACATATTCAATGCAAAAATAAACGTTTATCATGTAAGTCAAGTTTATCACGTGGTCGATTTTACCGTTAAAAGTAAATTACTGTAGGGTCGGTGAAGTGTAAGTAATTGGGGATCGGTCCTATGTGAAAAACAACTATGTTGCCTGATTTTAAAATATCTCTGAAGCAGTCAATAGTGAATAATGAACATGGACATTGTGCCAAAAACAACTTCGGGGTGCTCTCCTATGCTTTAAAAATAACTCTGAGTTGGTGGAATGTGAATATTGTGTTTTGTGTGCTCGCTAAGAATAAATGACAATTCCTAATTGTGTTAAGGAAATTCCTAGGCGATGCTTTTAACTGTCACAAACACACAATTGGGGTATTGTATACTTTTTGGACGGAGCATTCTGTTGTGTGATTTGAAAGACAGGTCACTATGACCCCCACCTCCTCGTTAAAAGGGTATGAGTTTGTGCTCAGCCTATCGTTACTTATTTTGTTGTGTCCTTTTTCTCGTAAAAAAAACAAATCTGGGTGGTCCTCTATTTCTTCTTTGTTCTTTGACTGACAAGTATGTCTCTGCCTACTTGTTAACAGAGTATTTTTTGTAGGTTGGTGCTATAGATAATAATAAAACAAACCATGTGGGCGAATCACTAATTTTGATTGTAAAGACCTTAATTTACCGCTCACGGTTTTTGAAGCATAAAAAAGATTTCCTATTATGTGTGAATAGGATTGTCCCTATACATTTTAGAAAGGGCGTGAAAAGGCTTTTTTTTTTTTTGTCTGGGATAGCCCTTTCTCCAGGTCAAGTGTTTTGGTCCCTATACTTATATAAATACGAGAGTTGCTAGTTTTCCCTTCCCAGTTGGTTTTTGAGAATCTGTCGCCAGCGATACTTATTTCGTATAAAGTAAAAGGTCTCACGTTACGGTAAATGTCTTAGAGGAGTGGGTTGATTTCGACAATTATTTCAACAGATAATCAACGCAAGCGATCTATGGAGCACCATCGCCATCACCGGTTGAAGCCTGTGATCAGGAAGAACCTCTAGAGATTAAGCCGGTTTCACACGTTGCAAGATTAGTACCAATCTTGCGCGAGATGAGACCTTGAACGAAAATTTCTTGCACAAGTTTGTGTGCAAGGCACATCTTGTACGAAATGAGGAGATAGAGCCGGTCCTATATATATATATTTTTTCGTGCAAGGTGATGCAAGTTGCGATTCTATTGGTCCTTGTATGCTGGTCATGTGACCTGTCGTAACATTAACCATAGAGTAAAAGAAAATCATAATCTGAGGTGTGCGAAGAGGAATACAGGTAAATAAAAACATTCTTGGGGGGGGGGGGGAACTTTAAAACGTAAATTGGAGTTCAGACAGTTTGCTGAGAATAAAATGAAAACAATTATATTTTGGAGAGATAGCTTCGAAACAAATACCTTGTTGAAGTAAACAACTTCGTATATTGAATTATAATATCATCGCTGTTTGGTACTAACCAGGCGTATCAACTAATTTCGATGCGATGCAGTATTCATCTTATTTTCTGGGCGTGAACTCGTTTCGCACGAAATTTAGTTGGCATTCTCGTACGAAATGTTATGCGAAAAGCATCTTGCATCGTGTGAGGCTTGCTGTAGCTTGCAGGGAACTGCCTGCGAGTTTAGGGAGCAGAGAGAGGAAGCTCTTGACCTCAGCTTGCGGCGAGCCCTGGGGGTGGGCTCAGCAATGTGAGCAGAAGTGATCCGCCCCCCCCCCCCCCAACTCATCAAGCTGCCCAGCTGACGCTCATCCGCCATCGTCAACGCTAGCGACACCAGCTGAAACAGCGGCCACTCCCCGCTGGTTTTCATGCCAGGGGTAATCAGGTAGGAGGGGAGTCGGAGAAAAGTAACTGTGGTACAGTGGACTACAGCAACCCGACCTTACTACCTGCCCTGATCTCGGGGTTGTAGAAGCGAGGGATGACTTCGCCGTCGTTGTCTGGGAGACCCACCCCCATTTCTGCGGACCTTTGACCTTGCAGGCGTAACAGGCGAATTTTACTCAGGCGATTATTACTCCCTAAATGCCTGATTGCCGGGCATCTGTCAAAGCTGCTTGGTAGTCCACTGAAAACCACGACATCAGTATAACACTGTTTACTACCCTCTGCTAACCACAATACATTAGGATGACATTAATCCCAGAGAGCATTGCCCTCGTAGCTTTCTCACCAGACAGTCTCCCTTGGTAGAATAACAATTTAAGGAACAAGTGTAGCCCCCTCGCAAATAAAATTACTGTTCAAGCGTAGCCAAAAATTGCGCACCGAGCCAGAGTCCTCAGCGCCAGCAGGGGAGTTAATCCCAAAAACAGCCGGTTGCTTTTGGTAAGTGGCGACCGCAAAGCGGTCACGCATCAGCGAAGCTTCGAGTTTCCCCAGAAATTATTTGAAGTGTAGAATTTCGTGTTTTGTGTAATTAGTTGGATGGAATTGTACCACTTTCCGAGAAAAAAATTGAATTTTTCTGAAAAGCTCCTATTCTGAACACCCGTTTTCTTTCCGTATGGCACCCTACTGTGCTACGTCTCACCAATGTTAGTACGTTCTTTTCCTGTCTCGATCGCGAGGGTGTCCATACTTTCCTACCTGGAGGTAAAATCCACCTGGAGGTAAAATTTTTCGGTTACACCTGGCGCCGACTGAATTGACAGCAGCAGGCTCGCCACCAGCCTTCGCCAGCTACCCGAAATAAGCGTAAACCCTCCCCCCCCTCACCAAGGGAGATGTGCCATGTCGGCGCTAGCCAGACCACCCACCTGCTTCACATGGCGAGGTAAACTTTTCACCAGTGCGTGGCGGGTTAACCGAATTTCTAAACTTTAATTTTATTGATGCAATGAGCTGGAGTCCCCCAGAAGTGCAAGCAATAACGCCGCTACCCCCTCCATCTTCCCCTCCTAAAAGGCGGAGATTGTGTTATAACGAACAGTGTCGGAGAGTCAACAGATTGTTGCGTTCATTTGTAGCCACAATGTATGGAGAAGCAGGAATATTGTTCTTAAATTGAATAGATACGCGTTTGTAAATAATTTTTTTTTCTTTTTAATTTAAGTTTATATTGCGACTCAATGTTTAATGGGAGCTAATGTTTATTTATAGTTAATTCTTTTTAACTGCGTGAACAATCATTTCTGCTAACTTAAAAAAAAAATTATTCATCAAGTATTGCGTTTGTGCATATTTTTTTCCTCAATTAATTATGTGAATATTGCAAGCTATTGTTTAATGGGAACTAATGCTTATTTAGGGTAAATTCATTTTTACCGCGTGAAAAATCTTTTCTGCTAACTTTTTTAAAAACTGATATACATCAAGTATTGTGTTTGTACATTTTTTTTTTTCAAATAATTAAGTGCAAATTGTGCGTGGATTTTTAACCATATTTTTCTCAAAATATAAAGTAATTCTTTTAAATGTAATTTAGCAGCAGATCCACATATACACCACGTTGACGTCAAGTTCTGTGTAAAACCTAAAGTTGTGC
Source organism: Dryococelus australis (assembly GCA_029891345.1). Lineage (NCBI taxonomy): Eukaryota > Metazoa > Arthropoda > Insecta > Phasmatodea > Phasmatidae > Dryococelus > Dryococelus australis. The sequence goes on from CM057001.1 coordinate 27,319,572, forward strand.
AACGATATACAAAACTGTAGTGAATGAATGAATGTGTTCATACATAAATATTTAAGTGTGAACATAATGTGTATGTAATTAGAATAATAAAACAAAGTCAGCGGCTTTTACAATGTGAATGGTTATTTACTAACAAAAAACCTGTTATTTTTGTAATAAAAAAAACAATAATATTGGTGCATTTTGCACGATTTTCCCTTAAGATATAGAGGTAAATGTTGAGATGGGCATTATTTTACAACTCTGTGATAATGTTAAATTAATATGTTTTTATTTCCAAATTACAAACAGTGCAAATACATTGGTAAACGTTTCAACATGAATATTTTTACATAGTTTCAATTACATTAATTTTACAAATTAGTAATAATTTTAACATGAATACTCTGTATATAATCAAACATCATTATTACTAATAACATAAGTTTTTAGAATGTTGATTTTACGACTCAAGTGAATTTTATAACACACAAGTAAATTAAACAAACAAAAAAAATATATATATATTCCTAAGAGTAAAATTTAAAATGCATATATGAATTTAAACAAAACAAACGATTTTTCTTAAGACTGAAAACAAATTAATTATTAGAACACACAGTTTTTTTTCTTAAGAATTGCCACAAATGAGTTTAACGACATAATTTGATTTTTGCTCTTAATAAAACGTCATACATATGTTGCATTAGTTTGCATAAATGCTTTCAATGCTATACTTTGGCATTCTATGAAGAATAAAGGTTCTGAAGAGTGATTTATTTCATACTGTTCGGAATTTCGCAGTTTGTCAGAGATTTTTAATAATTCTTTTGAGCTTTGCGAAGCACATAAATTGAATATCCTTTTACAACAGTGTTGCTGATATGATAGAATCTCTCACTAAATGGAACAAATCCGCTATCCCATTTCAAATCATGATTTCATAGATTTGGAGACGATACATTAATTCAATACGTGATGATAACTTGCTCCACCTACATGGCGCAGAAAAACGCAGAACTCGTGTTTATTCATCATTATCATACGATAATACCACCTCTTTAACGGTAAGATACAATGTGAAAGAATCTTTATTTATTTATTTAAAGGTTCACTTGATATACTAAAAAATTGTTATCAACCTTACAATTAATGACGTCTGCTTAGCGCAATTAATATGTGAGTGACAATCCCGAAAATGTGTATTTTTTGTTCTCACATTGCTCTCATTTAAATTGGAAAATTGGAAAACCTTGTACTAGTGTAAAATAATACATATATTTATTTAGAAAGTTTATCATACAAAAAGTGCTTTGGATTTTTAAAAAAATATGTTCCACGCACGTGTATTGTGCGCCACTTTAATACTGTTTATAATGAGGTTGGCGATCTTAATCTTACTGGGCTCGGCCATGTGTTGTTACTTTGTTCTACTTGTGGCCTTTCATATGGTAAACTCAAGAAAACCTGAGCCACCTTCGTTTGGGGCCTTTTTGGGAGTGGCGATCCGGTCTGTTGAGCCGTTAACCTTAAAATTGGGTAACCAAATATCCAGACCTGGTTGACCGTCCCAGGTGGTGCAGAACATTTGGAAAGCAGGGAACATGCAAAGCATGCCTACAACATGATCGAAAGGCATCGGATTGCAGGTGGCGGAGTTCTTGTTTGGGGAGGTTGGCTTGGTGACCGTTGGGAGTTCGACACCTTCCAAGGATGTTCAGTCACTCGTGATCACTATTGTACTGAGGTTCTCCTTCCTCACGCGAGTCTCAACCGGGTTGCAGTGGGACCTCAGTTCCTCTTCATGGGGAGACAATGTTAATCTCCCGACCTAAATACAATCCAACACTTGTGGGGACGTATTCGGGGGACGCCTAGCAACACATCACCATCTGCCAACATTAACTCTGCAGCTACGATCGGTGCTACACGTGGAATGGGCCATGATGCCCCAAAGAGATCTTCGGAACCTCATACTGGGCATGAACAGACGGTGTACATTCCTCCTCTTCATGGGGAGACAATGTTAATCTCCCGACCTAAATACAATTCAACACTTGTGGGGACGTATTCGGGGGACGCCTAGCAACACATCACCATCTGCCAACATTAACTCTGCAGCTACGATCGGTGCTACACGTGGAATGGGCCATGATGCCCCAAAGAGATCTTCGGAACCTCATACTGGGCATGAACAGACGGTGTACATTCTGAATTGCAATTAGGAGTAATCATATCCTTTACTGAAGACAGCATCGTTCTTGTCTGCTGCTTGTCACGTGGACTTTTCTGTTTTCTGTCCTGTTGCGCACGGGACCAACTTTTGAATAAAGGTCCCTTTGCATAATTTGGATTCATTTCTCGGTCAGTGTTGTGCACGTTTGCAATACCATTGCATCATGACGACTTTATGGTGTGCTTTGTGCCTACTTTAAACGCTTCTGCTCGTAGTTGCTCGCGACAAACTGCCCCGTCATTAATTTTTCCATACCAGTGTATATTATAATCGTGCATTCGTCAAGGTCTTGTGACTAGAGATCCAGTGTATTGACTGCGGCAACTTTCGATGAACATTTGATGTCGTTCTGGTTTACGAGCACTTAGTTATGAAGTAGTTTTGAACCCACATATTCCTGGAAAACTTTCTGTATAAAATCGTGCTTCGTAAACCTTGCATTATTCCTTCTTCGAAAATTCACTTTTATCTATCTTTTGAACTTTCGGTTTGACACTCTCAACAGTGGGCGAACTCATTTACTGGAATCATTCCTTCCCCAACAGGCTCGATGCGAAACTTCTATATTTGCCTGGGAAGAGGTGAACATTTCATTGGCTGTTGCACTTAACTCGCGTCACGTATTCAGGGATGAAATGGGACTAAAAAATGTACTCTGCCATCAAATACACAAAATTTAGTGAAGCGACCATTTTACATTTAACTAGGAAGAAATCTACTCTGAACAAAATTTAATTATTACAGAATTATTGTCTGACTCTAATAATTCTAATAAATAAATTTTTGATTATCATTTTTATAGCAAACATATTTTTAAAACTATGAATTCTAAGTAACATAATATAACACGGAATTTAAAAGCAAAACTCACTCTATATACTACAAGAAATATGGTACATAAATTAATGTAACACCTGTTAAAAAAAAAATACAACACAAAGAAAGAATAATCGAATTAGAAATATTAAATTCATGACACGAATTTTACACCCTTACAATATGCACACATGTACAATGTGGCAGACAGACGATTTAATCTATTAATATTATTGCAAATTTACTAAAGTTAGTCCAAACATTTTCTTAGAAATATTACATATTACCGTAGTATATCAGAATGACACCATTAAAAAAAATTGGGTAACAAAATTAAAGCCACTTTTTCGTCTGTTTCGCACAGTACCTGATACTTTTAAAACAGCTCTAGTAAAATATATTTTTTAAATTAGTCCTATAATATATTAATTACGAAAATACAACCTGATTATTGGTCGTTGTGTTATCTTACAGGCGATGTATTTGCCTCCTGTATAATGCAGGTTAGTTGATTTGAGCTTTTTAATTAGTCCTATAATATATTAATTACGAAAATACAACCTGATTACTGGTCGTTGTGTTATCATACAGTTTTGCCTCCTGTATAATGCAGGTTAGTTGATTTGAGCTTTTTAGTTTCAGACGTACTGTAAGAAATAAAGGTAAAAAAAAGGCATTTTCTGAAAAATGTATCTACACTCAAACAAAGAATTGTTGATTTCATGATCTTGAAACTGGAATGGATTTGTGTAGGAACAAGAACAAAGCAAGTGTAAATGGCAGTAAAATTTTTGTGAGAAATTCTTATTATATGGTTAAAAATATTTCTGTAACAACTTACTATTGACATGTCGAAGTGTTAGTGTCTCTTCACTTGGCGATGGGACAGTCACATTAAACTTGAAGCAAACTATCACAGTTGAGTCCTGGTTCATGAGCTCGAAGATTAGGTTAAAGTCTCCCATAAGCTGGAAAACAAATCAATATTGGTAACCGGGTTAGTTGCGAGAAGGGTGTTAAACATGCTTGTCCTCCTCTTTCACACATACACAAGCACACTTAATTATGCACTTCTAACATACTTCCAATTTTGAAAATAACACCATGTTTAACTTTTTGTAATGCGAACTTCTTATCATTACTCTTTGAAGCCTATGCACAGTAACTGGCTGTCATAACTAGCCAAAAATTAATAGAATATACAATACACTCTACCAGTGTCCTACTGGTCCAAATAACACCTGACCTGCCTATAATACTGACAAGTTTCATTATTGTTTGGCCACTGGCCAATGAATTGGCTATCTCTGTCCGAATTTCAGTGACTTGTCATGTGCAACACGATATAAAGTCCATCATACTCATTTCTATAACCGAATAAAGATTTCAATTTCTTATTTATTAATATTACAACTGAATTGATACATTTGTCATATTAAGTCAAAATGAAAACAAACTAATGAACGCAAACATATCCATTCTAGTTTTGCAATCAAAGACAAAGAAATTCGGCACACTTTCGATGCGAGAGGTCTTAATCCTCTGGGCAATATCATTTTGCGGAAAAAAAAAAATATATAGTGTAAAAATTATCGTGTTTAAGTTTAATGGGAGTTGTGTTGGTGTTTCAAGACAGAACACTATTGAACTTAAATTTATTTTACAGCTGGTGAATTTTTCCCTTGTCACTTCGTGCCTGCCTTGGACCAATAGGAGACAACTGACGGTTAGGTGTTCCAATCAACTCTAACCAAGTCGATTTGGAATATGGGTCCTCCCTAATGCAGAAGACAATCAACAAATGATACTGACTCGAATATGGACAGGCCGGCGAATTCTAGATTGCTGCTAGAAATGATAGCGACTTTTGCAGTTCTCTACAAACGCGAGGACAGACTGGTGGTGTTCTCGCAGTAATGTTGGCAGATATTGACGAAAATTAGTTCGATGTCTTCGTCCCGTACAACTCGTGGAAACTTTAATCATTTTTTTATGGTTTATATTCGTTTCATGCACGTTCTTAACAATTTCGGAGTAAAAACTTAACGGCGCACGAACAAATCACCGGGTCAGTGTTGTGTGTCCACGCTGCAATATAAATAACTGTTGCATAACCTTATCCATAACCATTGCCTAACATAACTCCTGTTCTACATTTGGCATAGTAAAACTTGTACTAGTAAGATTATATATATATATATAGTTATTTAAACTCTAGCACGGCCACAAATTTGCAAAAATTATAAATATTTTTAAGAAATAAAAAATAGAGATTTGAAAATGTCCTGAAACTCCCATGTCGCAGTACTGAGCTAATTAAATTAAAATCCCTGTCCATTCTTACATACAACTTCAATATTTTCTTAACATAAACCTTCCTAGTATAAAATATAACGGTAACAAGGTGCCATGGTGAACATGGCTACAAGAAATATTTAAATGGAAGCGATTATATAGTATGGCACCCACCGATCTCGCGACGTGGTACACTAATGTGTAAGCAGCAATATTTCCCTACAGGCAAGGGGCAAGATCCAATCACCAGTGAGTCCCAGACATTCGTGTTGTTCACGAACACTTCGGTGTTATTTCAGACGTCACCTCTGTGCCTGCGGAGATAGAAATCCCAGCGACACTAATATTTGTATGCGCTTTACATGACTTCGTTTTAATTTCAAGTTGAACCCTCCCACGACACATTACGCAGCAGTACAGGCGTGACGACTGAACTGCAAAATCTTATTTACGTCGCACGCTGAGAGAAATGTTTGTTTCAACAAACGAAATACTTGTTGACTACTTTTTTTTTTTATATTAATAGAAACTTTTGCTCCACTCAGATAGAAACAAATATTTAGTTGTATTAACCAAATCTTGCAGTTTGGGGCAACGACATGAGAACAATAAAATAGTTTGTTTGCAAGAACAAAATATTCACTTACCAGAGAGAAAGGGTGGATTCGTATTACGCCTAGTAAGAAATAGTTCTTATTCAAAAATAGTATTACACTGAGTGCGCACGAATGCTGTGCGTTGTCCCTTTGGTGTAACTGTCTACACTCGGTTAAGCTTTGTTTGCACGAGGCGGAGGGATGTCCTAGAAGTAGAACTTTACCAGGGCTTCAGAAAAGTTGGAAGTAATAACCATAAATTGACTACGGTTATTATATCGTACACGTTTGTGCACAGCTCATCCAATAATGCTGTAATGAAAATGGTCTCCACGCAGATTATCCGGTACTACGATATGTGCTGTCTAGTTTAGAATGACAATATTTTAAAATTAATTGTATACAAATTGGCGAGGAAGATATGAGTCACTCATAGTAATTTGTGAACATCTGCGGCAACCTTTGTGATAGCTGTCGCTATGGATTTGCCTCCTCACTATGGCATTCCTAGTTGGAACCACAGACCAAACATGTGTCCCATTTTTTAAATGTAAGTACAGGATGCTACGAAGGCTCTTCTGAAATACGTGGACTGAGACCACTACTCGGAGTCCGAAGTGAAGTGTAAAGGTTTAGGCGGCTCTTAACAACGAAGTGTCGAGAGCCGATGAGGGTGAAACGAGGCGAGTAAGAAGCAGCGCCGGAACGAAAGGGAGGGGATAACTGGAGACCCTGGCACGATAGCCGCATGCGAAAATCCTGCTGCTACCTCGCCGGGAGTTTAACCCGGTTCACCTAGGTGGGAGGCGAGTAGTCTAACCACTACACCCCAATATTTTTTTCTCGTAATAGTGACGCTCACGCCCTATACACCCTTTCCGGCGATGCACTGGATTATTAAACACATGTTGCAAACTATATTTCTGTAACACATGTTGCAAACTATATTTCTGACAGTCTTAAAATAGTGTCTGTGGCAGCTTTCACTCCCTGGTATATACTCAACGTCCTTTACGTAAATATTTCCTAGGTGTAGGAAAAAACAAGTGTGACAATGATAGGGATTGATTGATTGTGAGGCTGAATGAATAAAAACTGGGTATAGGTGGGCAGGGTTATCAAAAGAGAGGAGGTGTCTCTTCAATGATTATTTTCGGCTCCAGAACCAGCGTGATACTCCTGCTGTGTTACAGGAAATAAGTCAATTAAATTGAGTGCAAATTATTTTGCACAGTTTGAAATACAAAGTTTCATTTCGGAATGATCGGTAGTAAGTTATTGTAGATGATAGTATAGTCAAGAGTTTTACTGTAGTTCTTTCAATATTCACTGAGCACTGTTGAATAAATCTTTGAAGAAATCAACTAATAACCGAATGTAGATATTCATTAATGTTCTCCCTTAGCACTTAATTTGGCCGAATATATGCATACGTAGTATTGATTGTGTAATGTTATATGTAAATCTCATTTATACGAGTTAGTATAAAACTGGTGTATTAGAAACTAACTTAAGTTACTATAATTTTCATTGTTACTCAATCGATAGCCTACACTGGTATTAACCATTAGGTCCGTATCCATCTTGAATTTTACCTTTTGTGGAAGTACTCACACACACATATACACACATACAGACTAAATATGATTTCCTAAAGTTCTTGCTTAATCGAGAATCAGCTATATGTTGTTTCTGATAATGGCTTACTTGTTTCGAAGAACATGTGTGTCACATTGGTGTCAACTGGGAAAACGCACTTGTCCTCACAATTGCCCAACTGCCAAAACACAGGTGGGGCACCTCGATCACCTGCGAACATGAAAAATTATTCTGTGTTACTACGAACTGCTCACTGAATTTTGTAGGGTAGTTTTTCGTGGCATATATAAATTTGGTTTACTTCGTTTCATTATTTTTATTTCAGAGCGTGTATATTGTACGTCCATGGCACGCTGGGATTTAATTGGAAGTGTTTGCACATTTTTTATTTCGTCTATGGTTGTTTTTGTCTTGTAATCTTAGGCGAATACGCTAACTGAAAATCAGTAAAAGTGAATGATCGTTTAATAGTTTTGTCTTATTAGGAAAAAGAAATAAATTAAGGTATTCAACTTAATAGATTTATGTAAGTTTGCTGTTTATACCAAACAAATGTATTTCCTGCAACACATGATTTGTTGATGCTCTAAACAAACTGCTGGTCAAAAAAGAACTACTGCAAAGTAAGTTTGCCACAAATCGAACTTTTTTGTTTAATCTATATATTAATGGTAATTGTAACACAATCTGTTATTAACGCTACAAATTTTCACGGTACGGCCATGCATGAATACATTAAGAAAGCATCGCAAGTACAGTTTAGACAAACAGTATAGACGCGAAAGGGTAATCGAGAATAGCCATTGAGTGCATTCTATTTCGTGAAGGAAATCGCAGAGGTATACATTAAAAAAACACAGGAATTAAAGCCAAGACTAGATGACAACAGATGTAAAAAAAAAATTCAAATAATTCCACCAGGACTCAAGTTAGGTGTTCTACTAAACTAAACGAAATAAAAAAAACTAGAAAACGGACAAACGGACGGAAAAAATAAAACAAGACAGTAAACAAAAGGCCACGTTAAAACCTCTAGACTACCCAGCGAAGAAAAAAAAAACAAATAAAGACTGAGGTAATTACAATTTTTTTTTGTGTTTCTTGTCTTCCTTAGTGTTTTTTCTTTGTTTCTTGGTCTGTGTTTTCCTTGGCACCATATCACTGCAACTGCATTTGTCCGAAGTAAGTTTTACTTTAAATCTCACATGCCAAATGTGGCAGTGTATTAGGGGAATCAGACTCATGACTTAATATCGTAAAAACAGCGAGGTTTTTAAATTTAACGATGTTCGATAATAAATTCATTTTGTACATAATTATTCATATTTCTATCATATAAATATACAAGATGTTTCTCACTTAGACCGACGAACTTTGTGAGGTGACTCCTTATGCAAAAAAAAAAAGTAGAAAATTTATAGGACACGTACTACCTAAACTAAATATTAAGGCAGTTATAAACTTCTGAAAAATAAGATTTTTAAATTTATTTTTGCAATATATCGAAAACAAAATGAAATTAGATTACAATTCTGCCATCATTGTTCTATGTTAATGAGATCTTCAACTTAAAAGCAAGCTCACATGAATACCTTTCCCCGTACAGGAAATAACAGCAGTGGCCACCCTATTTTTCTTGACAACTCTTTTACTGTCAGGAAGTTCGAAATTTTAGTAATGAAATATTGAGCAACATGGTTTAACTAACAAATATGGCCCTCTTGTTGCAACAACCTAGGACCCACCGTTTTCAGGATATCAGAAGGCAAAAATGATGGGGTGCGTGATAACACCTGCTAGGTAGGCAACATATTATTTAACACATCATGTATTCTTCCACTACATGTAAAATCAACATTTCACGGACCTGATCACTCGATTCTAGCATCAATCAAGTGAAACTGAGTAATTATTAGAAAAGTAAATATTTTACACATTTTCTTATACTTGCAGTACATGTACATTTATTAACGAAAAACCTAAAGTAAAGCAAATCATCCTAATATTGACAAACGTTTACGTAATAATTATAATTCAATTTTAAAACGTGGAACTGCTTTATCTCCGTCGTTTCCAATGCCACTGGAGGCATGCAACTTAGTGTGCATATTAACATATGCAAGTAGGAGCAGTGACATGCTTAAAATGTTGATTTCAAACTTGCTCAATTAACCGTGAACAGCATATACCAGTTGGTGGTGGACGTGTTGCCTAACCAGCAGGCATTGTCACGTGTCCCATCACATTTGTCTTCTGATATCTTGAAAACGCTGGGTCCTAGGTTGTTTCAACAACGTAGGTGTTTCTACTCAATAAACAAGCATCACGCGTCCACAATTCCTGGCGGTAAAAACATTGTATGCAACAAAGAGGGTGGTCACCCCTGTTATCTTCTTTACGATGGGAAAAAATGGGGGGGAGGTCGGGGGACATTAGTTCTGGTTTGCTCTTGGGTTACATTCCCGGTCAAATAACACATTAATTGAAGAATTGTAATTCCATTTCACTCTTTTTACGGTTTGCAAAAATACCATTCAAACATGCAATACAAGGAATACATATAAACTGTCGCCAGAATGTAAATAGTATTGCCTATGTGCTAAGCAGCGAATCGTCGCAGACGTATATTTGTGTGCGTTTCGGTGGGTCCTGGGCAGTTGCGATAAGAGACCAAAATTTTGTTGGTTAGACAATGCTGCTCAATAATTCATCATCAAAAGTTCGAAATCCCAGACTCATGTGTCACCTATTTGTTCGTACTGACATTCTATACAGACGTTTGAAAATATGTAATGGGATCGTTCCTCCTTCAGCAAAACGAAAAGATATATTGTCGTCACCACAAACGTGTGATGGACTCATAAGTACTGATGTGTGCAATGATGATGTAAACACGCCATCGCTAACTTGTACAGTAAGTTATGATGCAGTGGTGTTACCATCAGTAAGAGAGGATGTGTATGTGGACGGTATGGAGAATTCGCTGTCGATATCAGGTCGATCGTGTCGCTACTGTGGCGAGACGTACAGTAAAAGTAGCAATGTACGTAGGTGGGAGAAGAGTGGTAAATGCACGAAGAAGAAATGATGGGCTTATTCGACTCTTGTCTGTTGTAAGTGTGGTAATGGATTTAGGAGTTATAACACAACGAACTGTGAGGAAAAAGATTGTCTTGAAGCATCTTGTCAGTATGTTAACCAGTGTAAACATCCTGCTCGAAAATCGGTCCGTGTTCTGAAGCAATCTGCATTCTGGGGCCTTCTGAAATATTACGTTGCTCCGAATCCGACAGCTTCGTCGAAAGATGTTTGCTCGTTCCTGTCAAGTATTAAAAAAATCGAGTAAACCAACTTACAGAAGAGATGGAAAAACAAGGGCCTCTAAAATATAACATAATGGCTGGAATGTATCTACTCGAAACCAGAACCGAACCAGGGCGAACATTACAGAATGACACTCAAGATCAAGAATATACCAATCTATAATGTATATGGCATCGAAAAGAATGTAGATTATAACACACAGCAGATATGTTGCGAGGAAGAAAAAATGATGATGAAGGGTTCGGGATGGACACTCGATTGGTGGATAATCTGCAGCTGAGAACGAGTGCATAACAACGTATACGAAATAATGTGATGTCCTCTTCTTGCCTTCAAAAATAGCTCCGCAAAGAAATGTTTAAATGTATGTTAAAATTTTGTAAATAAAATACACACACACACACACACACACACACACACATATATATATATATATATATATATATAGCCATTTATTAATTGTATAAAAACCTTTCTGCTTTATATGCATATTATTTTTAACAAAAATACTTGCACTTAAGCATAAAATAAATTTATAAAAAAACTACAGTGTACCTACTTGCAGGAATGGCTAATGTAACTATTCGGCATGGGTCGATAGCAGGCGGCATAATCGAAAAATTAACACCACCTATGTATTGAAAATATAATACAGAATCGAGAGTGATCTCAGTGCCATCTATACTTTAAAAAAAACCTTAAATAAGTACGGTTGCCACCTGGTGGGTAAATTAAAACACTAGCGCCACCTAGGTGATGAACATATGAAATCTAATACGACAGTCGAACGAAGGTGATAGACAAACTCTAAAACAAATGACAATAGAAAAATCAAGATGGTAGCCTCCAGCAATGTATTGACAAATGACAAACTAAAAAACCAAGACGACAGCCTCCAGAAATGTATAAACAAATGTCAAACAAAAAAAAAAAAAGAAATATGGCGGCATACGATAGAATGAGTATAATAAGTATTGGTGAGTGAGTCAATCGTCTGCTGGGCGCGGTGCTGTGGGGAACTCCGGAAATTTAAGTTTTTAAAAATAAATCTTATAATAATGTTCTAAAAACGGTTTTCATAATAAAATTTTAATAAGCATTTTACTAAGTTTTAGAATATTTTTGGCAGTTTTTTTGGGAGTTTTAGGGTTCGTGGTCATTCAAGGTCACAGGGTTAAGGTCAAGGCCAAAGATCCTGAGTCCCCAGTCCTGCTCTCCTGGCTCGGAGCTAAAAGTCCGCCTCTCTGGAGTCAAGAATCCATCTATCCTACTCTGGGAAAAACGGGAGAATTTTAAGGAAAAAAAGAAAATTTTAAGGGAAGAAAAGGGAAATTATAACATGGCTGCAGTCGGCTCCAAGCTCCAAGCCAGATGCCGTTGAGCCAGAACATACCAAACCCTACCACTCTGAATGTTAAGAGGCGCCCAAATCTCTCCTCTCCACTCCACTCCTGTAGTTCATGTTTTGTTTTAATTCGTGAAAGAGGCTCGTTAGGCATGAGGGTCGATCTGTGTTCGTCGGAACGAGTGAGAGAGTGAAGAGATTTGGGTGGCTGTTAACATCGCGGTCTTGAGAGTCAATGAGGATGAAGTGAGGTGAGTACGGATCAGCACCGGAATGAAAAGGCGGAGGAAACGGGAGATCCTCGAGAAAACCCGGCCACCAGCAGCATCGTTAGGCACGATTCCCATATGCAGAAATCTGGGAACGGCCACGCCGGGCATCGAATCCGTAACGCCTTTGGAGGCGAGTTGTCTAACCACTAAATACCCGCGGCCGGTATGTTCGCCGGAAAGTGTTGCATGAGTCGCTGTCCATCATAACAGTTACTCGAAATGAGATTTTACTCTCAAATTCTAGAAGAGGTATTCCTGTGTTATTGGTAGGAGGGAGCTTAAAAAAGTTGTTTAAATGATAGTATTTCACTTCTTAGGGTCTCCAGTTCGAATCCAGGCTAATGCGGGGGGCTAAATTTTGGACAGGGGTTTCTCACATTCCTAGTGTGGCGGACACTACCGTGGCACAGAACACTTGATAATACAGAGGTAGGACAGCCGCTTAATGCTTTAACACCTACTTTAATTTACTGTTTCCGGCATTGCAAACAAAAAGTTTTACGATGCGTGGAGTACTATCTAAATACAACATTTGTTCCACTGTCACGGTCAATGCGCCGTATGTTGTATGTTCAGCTACATTTATATGAACCAGTTATGGCCTAGACTAGTAGGACGGTTTGCGAATCATTTACCCGCAGGTAAGATCATTGGTCATTGAGCTCCGCAGTGTGCAGTGCAGTCAAAAAAAGTACCTACAAGTGCGTAATGTACACAATTGTGTACACTGGGTCTGAATGACTTAAGGCTATTCAAGTACTAAAACTATTTTTTTCTGTGTTTTTAATATATTTCACGATTTTATGACACAACACCGATAAAAATTGTATAAATATTCCATATGAGTTAAAAAATGTTTTGATTATTTTTAAATATAATTTAAAACACTTTAACCTTAAATTTTGTGCCAAACAAATTTCAAAAAGTTATACCAGGGCAATATTTGATTACAGGTAAAGTGTTTCTTTGAGTCTTACGAATGTCACAAAGAAATTTTTTGCATAGCGAGCCTTTTGTTCGCTGTTAATTAGGATTTAATTTCTAGCTATTTTAGATTTATATTTTACCATAAAACTTAAAATAAAATTATGGTCTACCAATTACGGAGTTTTGATTTCATTTCTTTATCTAATTGTAATTATATCAACAATAAATTTGAACTGCGACAAAACATGTTAATAATGCAAAATTTTGAAATTTTTATGTCAAAGCACATAAAATATAAATTCCTATAATCTTCTTATTTTTACAAGTTTTTATATAACTTGCATTGCTTTTATGTACGGTGTCTGCCCGACATCTATGCACTGAACTTACGTGTCGTCTGACTGCGAAGCAGTACTGTTCGTCAGGTTGCAGCCCAAAGTTTGGAAGGGGCCAACAGTCTCTAACTGTACATGTTTAGTATTTTTGGTCCCACTAATGTATAAATGAATGCAAAAGTAGTCTAGCTATATAATAATAACAAAAAATTTGTTGAGACTAAAAATTGAAAAATAAATTAACCATAAAAACATTTTTAAACTAACCTGTTATTTTTTAATGCACTAAAAAGATAAGAATAATTATAGTAGTTACATAGTTTGTAGAACTTGTAAGACTTGGTCGAAAAGCTGTAATAAACTTTACTACAAATTATTATGTTTATATCAATTTACATTTAGTAAATAAAAGCTTGGCGCTAATAGTTAAGAGCCTTACACAAGGTATGTTCTTACTACGCTTGCGCAAATGAGGTATATATATTCAATATTACGCCAAGCTTTCATATATTAAATATAAATTGATATAAACATAATTTGTAGTGAAATTTATTGTGGATTTTCGACCATGATTTGAAAGTTTTACAATTTGTTAACTACTATAATAATTTTTTCTCTTTTTAGTGCATTTATAAATGAAAGGTTGGTTTTAAAATGTTTTTATAGTTATTATATTTTATACTTTCATCAAACTGCTATTTGATGTTATACCACAGAATTATGAAACACCCATAAAATGTAGAAAGTAATTTATGACACTAGAACGCCCTTAAACGCTAACTCTAGCCGCACACTCCAGCAAAATGGCGTAATCAGCCAGCAACGTGCACAGTGGGATGCGTGTAAACAATGTCTAATCTTAACCAGCAGGTACTCTGGAACTTCAGGTTTGTTGTATATATAGACCTACATAAACTATTTTGTAACTTTATAAAACGATGTGTTTTAATGATGCATTATAACTGCTGTAGAGTTAGAGGAAAATATTTGGCAACCGGTTTCCAAACAAACAGTTAGTTAAGCGTGCAGTTTCCTTTACTGTTTGCTGGAACTCCGTACGCAGAAGAGATCCTGGCAGCTGAATCTCCAGACGCGCGGCCGCCGAGCCAATAGGAAACCTCACTGCAGCGCGCAGTGACCAGTCAGACATACAGTCCGTTCCCAGAAACTCGCACAGCCAATCAGGGAATGGGTACGCCCACATGTAAGGAACCGACACGATATTTCGCTTCTATGTACTCGTCTACTCTGTGTCACCGATGCTGTTCTAAAAAATAACTGTCGATGATTCACGGTAAAGTGAGCGCTTTATAAATCAACATTTAGAAATCAACATTAAGAAAATGTTTCTCTGCCCGTACCTGCATGCTTTTGAAATCAAACACAGGCTGACATGTCTAAAGTAAATTGGCAGAAGTTATATTTTCAAGTGCTTAGAAAATATTTTGTTAAAGACCGTATTTCACGGAGCAGTTTACAGCGCCCCAGTCTGTAGTTTACGATGTGGGCTACCAAATCGATGTACCTTACCAAATGATTTCAATTTCGTCTGCGAACAATGAAAAAAAACTATTCCATAGGCCCACGAAAACAGATTAACTATATTAATTACGATTTGTGAGACGGAAAGTTCTAGTATATTTTCCTAACGGCGAAAGATGGAGACAGTCTTGGATTTATAGATTATTCTAATATTAATTACGTGTGAGATAATTTTTATAACATTGACTTATTTAGGACATAAAATATTGCTGTAATTATATTTTAAGGAGTACCGATTGTTCGACGTCTTGTAGTATTATCGCATATGTTGACATTCCCAAAAGGTAATCAAAATTAATTCTTATTTATTCCACATGGTAAAAAAAATAAATTTACTCCAATGTTAATGCATTATTCAATCATCTAAGTTACGTACTATGTCTTGCGATAGAATAAATTCCATTAATGAATGGTGAATATAGTTTATAGCTCAACAATTGGTAACACTGGGATGATATATGTCTCTAGTCACGAACGATCCCGTACATTATTACAGAAAAGGCATTATCATACTGTAAACATTAAAACTTAATTACACATGATCAGCAATAACAGAACTGTGGGCATTATTTTTACTTTCAAATACAGTCACTGAAAGGTTCTCACTAGTCCATCTGTGTAATAACAAAAATACTATTGTTTTTTCAGTATTAATTAAACGTTTACTTAGACAAATAAGTTTGATTTTTTCGTTTTATTTTGGAACGATTATAATAAAACTAGTATAGAGACCTATGGAAATAAATTAAACCTATCAATAACAGTTTAGGAAGTCAAAGAGTAAATTGGTCAGTGGGTGAGTCTTGTGAGCGGTCGGTCTGACAGGAGATAGTTGTATGCTCTCTATGTAAATTCTCCCATCACTCGTAAAAAAAACGCCGTCCGATATTTTCTAAGACCAAGAGATTATTAATATTGTATTAATAGGTTCGGGCTTCGAACTCCAGACACTACGCCATACGCTTAAAAATGTGTACGAGTTGATTATGATTACTAAACGGTGCATGAACTGGGCTACTGAGCTTAGTAAATTCATTCCATTAAACAAATTACAAAACTTTGTATTTCATCCCGACTCCAGGATTATTGCGTCTCTTATATTCCTCTCATCAAAGGATAATGGCCGAAAATTTTTTTTGAGAGAATTTATGATGCTTCGGCCTTTATACACTATCTACCAAAAAGTAATTGGGCATCCGTGAAGATAGGTAATTCAGTACGTCAGTTGACTCGTGTTTCACGGCCTTCGGCGTAGGACCGTTGGTGTTTGTCCGTGGTAGCATGACCACAGAGGCCTATTGGCCAACATTGTGGCGTTTTTACGGAATGGACCCGTGTTACTTCCAGGAGGACAATGCCAGGTGCCATATTTCAAAAGGCTACTATGCAGTGGTACGCCGACAACAATGTTCGCCGATTGGATTGGCCAGCCCAGAGCCCCGTCCTCAACCCTATAGAAAATATTTGGGGCAAATTGGATCGTCGGGTGAGAGCTCGTCAGGCGCGGTTAAAATCCATTGCTCAATTCATGGAATGGTTGCAAGAGGAATGGCGACGAATCCCCGTGGATGTCCTGCAAACACTCGTAGAGAGCATGCCAGACAGGGTGGCTGCTGTTATAGCCGCAAGAGGTGGCCCTACGAGATTCTAACGGGGTGACAACCACCGAGCAAACATCGTGGACAGGTGCCCAATTATTTTTAGGTAGATAGTGTACATCCTTGCCGAGTGATGGGGAGGCGTGGAGTGATGCAAGGTAAATAGTACCAGCAGAGTAGGGCCCGCCATGGGATATTTACCCCGACTTAGGCTAACTGACACCAAGGAGGTGTAGACCTATGAAAATGCTAACACAGATCTTCTAACACACGCGCGTGCTGAATCCAATTATCTGACACCATGCAGGTGCAGATATGCAAACATTGCTATAGACTAGTCGCGGTAAAATGAGCACTTTTGAAAGCCCTGCTTAAAGTCTACTTGTATGCACGTTGTGTGTTACTCCGCCTTATGTGAAATTAACATTGCATTGGTCCTCATCACTTGATTCGTGCGACGGTCAGGTGAAACTATGAAATTATTAAAAAGTAAATATTTTACAAATTTAATGATTATTACACTTCAACGCATTAAAAAAACTGAAACCGAAAGAAATAATGTTTTCACAATTGGTTACCTAACACTTTTTTTCGACGTTAAGATATGGAATTACTTTCCATCCATTGCTACCTACTTTACTGGGCGCATCTTACTCAGTGCCCCCGTTAAGATATAAGAAGGCAGGGGCAGTGACTTTTTTCTAAGGTTGATTTCAAAAGTGCTCACTTTATCGTGAACAGTCTTTATGTGCTGACTTGTGCTACCCGACGCCAATTAGGCGTAAAAACGACTTGAAAGCACATACGTACGCAGTTGCCTGCCAGAGCATGTGATCACCTGCTAACACGGCTCTTGCCATGCAAGCACAGATATTATTTTTAACCTTGACAGATAGAAGATTTTCCAGGAAAATCAATAAAAATCCGAGGTATTGAAATGCATTTATGTATGTTCTTACAAATTTCTAAACAATTTCTTAATAATATTTATTTTGGATTTTTTTTTAGAGAAAAACAGGACATTTTTAGTGAAAATGATTTATTTCAAGATGAAAAGGACCGAATTTAAGGCGAAAAAAATTTGAGGGAAAATCGGAGATTCGAGATGGCGGCCAGAGCCCCCTGAAGACAATTTCTGGGGAGGGAGTTTCTTTTTTTTTTTTTTGCAGCTGTACAAAATGGAAAATATTTTAATAAAAAAGAGAGATATTTGGGTAAAATAATCGGTTTCTGGAAGTGATTATTGGGTAAAAATAAGCGATTTTCAGGAAAAAATGGGCGGCGCCGAATCCCGAATCCTGGGCCCCTGCCCCTGCGCATAAACGTATCATGGCCTACTACTTTAATGGAATGTGACATCAGACATTACAGCCCCCGATCAGCTTCCTAGGAAACGGCGAAATAAAAATAAGTATTTAAGAAAATATCTCTTCAAGTACCACGACAATAATTCCAACTTTAATCGAAACACTAATTGCAAATATACTTTGAACAACATACACTATAAAAAAAGTTTTGTAGAATAATTCATAGTTTTTTGACGCAATCAAATTGATTGTTTCTATGGAGGCAATGTAATATTTAGTTGATGATACCAAATAAATTGGCTGTTCTTATTTAGTTGCACAAAACTGTAAGATTAGGTTGGCGTAACTAAAGATTTTTTTTATCATAATATACATCAAACAGATTGGATATTGTAAATAAAGTGAACGCCCAACCGAGGTTTGAGCTTATCTTGGTAGCTCCCGAGCACTATGCCATAACAATCTCAGCTAAGTGACTGCTGATTACTGATGAATTGGGAATAATTATTAATAATAATATTAAAATTCTAGACAATGCACTTAAACAAATATATAAATATTTACATATTTATTTTGAGTTTCCTTTTGAACTAGTATTATTAGGATTTTTTTAACATTATAAAACAT
This sequence comes from Dryococelus australis, assembly GCA_029891345.1. Lineage (NCBI taxonomy): Eukaryota > Metazoa > Arthropoda > Insecta > Phasmatodea > Phasmatidae > Dryococelus > Dryococelus australis. The sequence goes on from CM057001.1 coordinate 27,338,370, forward strand.
AGTTAATTTTACGAACAAACCTCATTCCTCTCCCAATCGTCACCAAAAATTACAAACAAACACTCGAGTTGTATTTTTGAAAGAAGGCAATCAATGGAGTGTTCAAATAAATATTTACATTTCATCAAACTAAATATTTTGTTGGCAGGGTAAGTTCAGGATGGACGTTTAAAAGGAAAAGTGTTGAAACGAAATACTGATAACTTGAGGCGCAGTTTCTGGCAGATACAGCTCAGTCGTAGCGTGCTTGAATGAGCTCAGCTGTGTAGAGTAATTGGAACGGCTAGAAAACCCTTATGAACACCTTCAGTTTTCTTCCAGGTAAGGTAACCTCGTAGATGAGTGCTTCCGCGCGTATATTTAACATTGTCTTACTAAAGAAAGTGTTCAAAATGTGGCGTGCATTTTGATTACGCTTGGTTTTTGCAATATACTCACGACTCTACAAAAAAAAAAAAATAGTATTGCGAGCAACTCCGTGCTACAGTTTCGTTAACATAGTACTAAATGCTGCGCATGATAAAGTGAGCACTTTTGAAATGAACTATTGAAAAAAAAAAATCCCGTAAATACACTCATTATACAGCACGAGCTCAAGTTTAAAACCTGATGTATTGAGAGTGCGATAGGTAAATTTATGTCTAGTGAAGTGGGATTTTTTTGTTAAGTGGAAAAAATAACATGGTCTGAATAATATTTCCTAAAAAAAACTCTTAAGTTTCGACTTGGGCGAAGCATCGATAAAGTGCTACGACGGTCCGCGACAGTGTTAATTTCACACATAGCAGAAGGATAAAATATGAGCGGGAAAATGATCCCATGTAGGACTTTCAAAAATGCTTACTTAAATGTGAACAGCCTATAATACGCCAACAATTTCATTCCGGCATTAAATTCTTGTTTCAGACGTTAAAAATAATTAATTATTATATGTGTGCTGTACTTAAGCTGCCTAAAAATCATTTCGTTTTCATAACCAATAAGTTGCAGACTTTGAGTTCGGTGATCGGTGATATGGCCCAGTCATAACGTAGAGCAGAACCGCGGCTTAGGAATTTGTTACCCGAAGGAAATATCATCGTGGCCTGAGCCTTGCAGACTATAGTACCGGTAAAATATAACCTTACTGTGCGACATGTAGATAATAGTTTACAATGGACACGACATGGTTAAAGCTGCTACACTGTTCAAACCTTTGTCTAAGACACTTGGTGTCATCAGTTTCACTGGTAAAACAGTCTGCCACTGCTATGGCACAGCTGGTCGTTACTCTCCAGCTGCTATTTCCACTCTACTCCGCACTTCCTCTCGCTGAGAGAAAGGTTTGTTATAATTCTTGTTTCTCTGTGACCAAACATATATTGAGCAGCGCTAACATAATATTTCGTTGAGTAAGGTTTACTTGAAAAGTAAGACAATTTACTTTCATTCATTTAAAGCAAATGTACCCTTGTAGTGACAAAACCTCTGTGTTGGGCAAATAAAACTAGACGGCCAAAAAATATTCAAACTTGACTTAAATGTATATGTATTTTCCCTCCTTAACTGTACATATTTGCTTCGTTAGAAAATACAGCTCGAGAGTTTGTCTGAAATTTTTGTGACATTTAGGATAGTAAGTGTTTGGTAGTGCATTAATCGATGCTTAATTATGTTATAAACACCCCAATGAAACAAGCTCAGAAAGAAGTAAATTATTAAAGCCTTAAAACAGGAAATATTTATTTACCTATGTTGTTCTGTATTTGAAATTTATTATTTCAAAAATTTTGGCACTTCGTCAGTAGACGCTTAAATAACTTTGCTAGGGCGTGGCATTCGGGTGCAAGTGGTCTGGCTTCGAACTTCGGTCGGGCCTTCACTCCGTTTCATTACAACCGAACCTGTCTAATGAACGCAGAGTCAAACAAATATTTGGTTGCACCAAGTAAATCTAATAGTTTGACGGAACCAAATGACAACAACTAGATAATTTGGTTTCAACATTGCTGCTACACAAACAATTAATTTAGTTGCGCCAAACAAACTTTGGTTTATTCAACAAGACATTTTACTCGGTATATGCTCCATCCATGGCCGTACAAGAGGCGAATAAGAGACACTCACGAGGGCAGTGTTATATGGAAAGAATTTGAGGGGGGGGGGGGGAAATTCCCAAAGTGTTATGGCTAGTAGGGGAGACGTTGGGAATGGTAACCCATTACATATTTATTCTGAGAAGTTGTTTTAATTAGGCGGATTTATTCTGTGTGTGCACAACTTGACAAGAGAACTGATTGACAGTAATTTGCACTAGTTTATAATATCGTTAAAAAAAAAAAAAGGACTTTCAGTGTAAATCAAATACATTGCTATTGTACAGTTTGTTTTGTGGATCCGAACATAAAAACTCTCTCCTGGGACACACGTTACCTCAGCAGGGACGTGTCCTTCGAAATGGAAGAAACACCCAGATGGAGAGCCCTGACGTAGACTGATATCATGACCTAACTCTAACTGCCATGCAATACCCAGGATTCAAACCCAGAGCCTCCCGTACCCCAGACCGGTGACGTACCAACCGACTGTGCCGCGGGAGATCGGCGCTAATGGATTATTAGTGACCTACCATAATTTAATGACTTAGAGTCCGAGATAGTGACGGTACCTAAGGCATCTGGTGGATGCCTACAATGGGGTGAAGTATATATCAAGGGTCGGGAATGGCCGACGAGAAGTAAAGAGGCAGTCCATGAGATCGACTGGGATAATAACTTCGTTTTGGCGGGCTGTATCTTTTACAACCTCTACGCCCAACCAGTAACTTTGCGTTATTTTAACTGGAAGTAGTATTATGGTTGATACAACATGATAGTTATAGTGGAGCGTGTAATTACAACTTGAGAACTTATTCGCCACCTTGAGGAGGTGGGGTGAAAGGTGCAGAATGAGTCAAATAAACGTGGTTAGGCGGGAGAAGCAGATATTGTATCAGTCCCACAGACCAAGTGTTCACATTTTTTTGCGATATTAGTTACACTGGCTATCGTATAACCTCAAACTACGTGCTATGCGTTATTCGAGTGTTTGCCTTTCACGTGGAACATGCCATTTAACCGTGTGCTTTACAGTATGACCTTAACGGCAGCGAAAGATCTGTATACGCCTCGCAGACATATGACTTATATTGTACGTATATTTGTACGCCTTACAGGGCGATGTTACTTTAAACATAGGTACATATAGATGCTCTTATATATTCTTTTTTTGAGAGATTATCTATATTAGTTCTCCAAGTAATTTTTATCACTTTCCCTAAACTGTTATTATTAGTTTTGTAATATCTTCGGGGGTTTCATTCAGTGTGGATGAAAATGACAAGAAACGTGAATGTTTAGGACCGTTCCAAACTATTGGTACAGTTCGACCTGGAAGAATCACATGCTAGTGACGATGATTATTGCTCCGATGACTCGGATGTTTCTGCGGATGACCTTCTGTCACGTCTAGTCGTGAGACAGACGCTGATGATGGTCAACGCGTGGAAACATATGCTGAAGAAGAAAGTGTTTGTTACTGAAAGCGGTGAAAGTGAAAATAATTGTAACACTGACGTTGTAGAATCGCGCAATGTACAAGAGTATTATGGTAAAAATAAATGCATTACCTCGAACGTGCAGGAAACCAGCTATCCACAAATTAAGGAAAAGCAATGCAGTAATAGTGAAATTATCGTCATTGAAAGGTGCTGCTGTGAATTTGAATAAAAATACTAATATAATTGAAGTGCGGTGGTAATTTATAAGTTGTGAGTTTATTTCTGAAATCGTAATACATACGATCATTAAATTAGCACATATGAGTAGAGACATGCAAAATTCGTGTTATTATTTGGCACCAGGTTGCATTTCGCAGTACTGTATATACCGGAGCCGGTCTCGTTTCTCTATTGGCTGCTGTATAAAAGTTAAGCCACGCCCTTTTTTGCTGAGATGTATGTGATTGGAGTACACAGTTGTGAAGTGTTTATTTATTGGCACAGAGTTACCCAGGGAGTTTTAGATAACGTACTGTCCAATGTCAACATTATTGCAAAGTTACACATGTTTGAAGTTTCACTAGTCCCCAAATAATAACGCGAATTTCGTAGGTGTCTACATATGAGGAGTAATCTAAAAAATACTGAGTCTCCATCTTTCAAAGACACTGATTATGATGAAATTGAAGCATTGATTTGTTCGATGGTACTCTGCGCCATTTTCAAATCAAGACGACGGAATCTTCAATCACTTTTCTCTACAGATACCTTCGGACGTCCGATTTTTGGACACGTTTTGTATGAAGTATCAACAGGTGCCAAGTCCTTCTGTTGGCATTGCGACTTGACGAGTCCTTTTCAAGAAAGGAGAGGAGGGAAAAAGAAGATCCAGCAGCAGCTATTAATTTTATTTCCAACAAATTGATTTCTAATTCTCAGGAACTGTACAACATTGGAGCAGATGCTTGTTAGACGAAGTGCCTATACTTTTTAGAGGCAGGTGCCTTTTTCGTATGTGCATGCCTAATAAACCAGCGAAGTATTTGTATAAAGCTTATGTGCCTTGCTGACGCGCACACCTTCTACTTAACTGAATTCCTATAAATACGCGGGGAAGAATATTGAAGGAATGACCTTGTCCGATGGAGAAAGGAAGTTGTGCCAAACGAGCGAGGTGGGGCAGTGGTAATTCACTGGACTCGCATTCGGGAGGGACCCCGGATTCGATTCCCGGTCCGGCCATCCTGATGTCGGTTTTCCAGGGTTTTCTGAAATCGCTCCAGGCGAATGCTTGTATGGGTCCTAAGCAAAGGCCATGGCCGATACCTTCCCGTTATTTCCCCAATTCCGCTTCCCTGTGCAACTTGCACCGTCTCTAACGACCGCGTTGTCGACGAGACGTTAAGCCCGCTTGCCTTACCTACTTCCCTGTTCTGCGCCTCGCTGCGCCAATATCGGGCAGTAACGGCAATGTTACAGCCGACAATTGGTGCTCTTCTGTAGGGTTGGCCAGAGAACTACACCGGTACATTAAAGAAGAACAAAATAGAAGTTCCTAACCATGACATAACACATGACATAACTAGAGAAGTTGGTTCTTCGCTGTACGATTTCACAGAAGATATGACTCTGTCGCTCAACGTACCAAAAAAAATCTAAAGCTGTGCTGTTAGTGTTATTAATGCACCATTCAAAATATACAGATGCCACTAACAATAAACCAGAAATAATGTCCTCTTATAATGCCACCAAATCTGGCGTGGACACAATGGATCAGAAATGTGCCAATTACTCGCCAAATCGGCGAATCAATTGGTGTCCCCTAGCAATTTTCTATTATATGATTTCAATAATCTGTGTAAACGCAAATATAATGCACACAGCTGTTAATCGAACCTCAACAATGGCAAGATTTTATTTCATGAAGCTACTAGCAAACAGTCTAATAAAGAAACACATGGCAAAAAGACTGCACATTCAAAATTAACCATCAGAATAAAGAAATATAATAACATATGCTCCCCCGGGGGACAGGCCAGAGGAAGAAAAATAGATCAAACTGACAGATTAAACAAAAGAAAAGCTTGCCGTTGTTGTCTATATGAAAAGTACAGAATGACAAATGTGAAACACAGAATTATTTGGAGTGTTCTATAAAACTGTGCATTGAGTGTGTAAAGAAACTGTAAATTTCCGTTCTTAGTGGTAATAGTATATAAGTATTAGCAATGTGTAAAATAATGAAAGACAGACTTATGGCAGCGTGAACAAATTTTTTAAAACTATGAAATGTAAGTTTTTTTTTTTTTTTTTTTATCTCGATTTTTTCTGTGTAACTTGAAGATTGATATCTACTGTAAATTTCTGTTCTCATTGGTAATTGCGTGTGGGTATTCGCAACGTGTAGAATGAAAGACATACTTAGGGCAATGCGAACAGAATTTTGAAAACTTTAAATTGAAAGGTTTTCAATAATAAACCTTAATTGTTTCTGTGTAACCATAATATCTATGTTATACTGTACATTTTTGTTCTCAGCGTTAATAGTATGTGGGTATTCGCAACATGCAGTATGAAAGACATACTTATGGCAAAGTGAACAGAATTTTTTAAATATAAATGGAAATTTTTAATTTTAGAAATCTTAATTGCTTCTCTCTAACTGGAAAATTGATGTCTTAGTGTTGGCATTAATGATGAATCGTTAAAAATATGTTATATTTAGATCTTACAATTAAAAATTGAAAGTAGCCTGACAGACTGTTGTTACCATTAACATCACTGAAATAAGTTTACCAATTAAGGGTTTAGAGAAATTTAACATGTATTAAGGACGAAGTAAATATTCCGAGAATTATTGACAGCGTCGGGAATGGCGAACATTCAATAATAATACTTAATAAAAGGAAACAACTTTTAAATTTATATATATATATATAAGTTTCTATTTTAAACCAATAATTCGAAAATAAGGGATAACAAATTAATTTTGATACACATATTTTATAACCTAACGTGCACAGAGTTAATATATTTAAGATATATGTAATTGTAGAAAATTTAACGAAAATAGTTTCTCAGTTTATCTCTCAGGCGTTCGGTTGACGACTACTATGCACGCTGCACTCTCCAAGTACCCAGCAACACCCTCTGCACCCTTGGGAGCAGAAGTTGCAGAAAGCACCGACGACTCGAACAATGCTAATGAATAACTTTATTAGTGTGCGCTGGAAATGTTGCGAGGTAGGTATATAAAGTCTCGTTGACAGCGAGGTCGTTAAAGACGAAGCAATTTGCTCTGAGAAGAAGGGACGGAGAAGCGCTCAGCCATGGTATCTCGTAGGGTAACCATGCCAGCATTCGTGTGGAGTGACTTAAGGAAAACGTGAAAGACGGAAATAAGGATTGCCAAACTTAGAATCTAACCCCTTTTCCTCCCGACCCCGAGTCCAATAGTTTACTACTGTGCCATTTTGCCCTGTCAAAATTTAGCGATTTCATTTGTAATGCATTGCTCTGGAGGCAGACGATACCAGACACCCCATATATGTGTATATACGTATATAATATAACCACTTGAAAAAATGATAATACGTGCTGTTCTTACACTATAATAAATTATATTGAGATTTATTTCTCTATGTGGTGTGACACATACACAATTTTAAAGTAAGTCAATTTGGAGGTCGATTCACTCGTGAGTGCTTGCAGGTAAAAATTCGTTACTATCCAGGATAATTCTTAAATAATACCTATTTCTCACACATTTGAGGACTAGTTAAACCTACCAGACGTACATTACCGCAATTTGTTAGACACGCCTGAACTACTTCTGACCAATAAAGAACCTGGAAGGAAAGCGAGGACCAGACTCCGTGCTACCTGATCTGGAGTTATACTGGAGCGACAGCCAATGGACTATTAACTGATGCTGGAATGCACAAAAGTCTGTGGATGAAAACTTCTCAATTCACAATTAAACATCTACTAGTGTATGGTTGAATACAGAGTTGAATACTGACACAGACACCACATAAACATGATAATCACCAAGCAGTGACGTATTAAAAAGGAAGAGCAGCTGGATTAAGAGGATTATCCAGAATCGTTATTTGTGGAGTTACGAAAGCACTAGTAACGGGCAGGACAGGAGAACCTGCGAGTATTGGCATGATAAGAGTGGCCATGGAAAGTGAAGTGTATTCCGGACTGACCCAAACTAGTTGCCTGCCAAAGTTTCTGCGTTTGAATTTGGGACCGATCTGTTCAGGTGACTAGTGTTCGTACCTCTTCCCCCTGATGATCCAATTTCGATTCCAGGTGTAGTTATAGTACATCAGAAACACACTGGTCGTTGACTTTAGTCGGTAGGTTGTCTCTAGGTTATTTCGCATCACCTTCAATTAATTTTAATAATATTTACCATAGTAAATACTTATTATAGTCCATTCGCTGTCACGGGGTCAACGTTAAGGTCACCTCCACTCGATATAACAGTTGTAGTTATTAATGTAATATACTTGCTTACTGTTATTAATTTTTTCTCGAGTTTTTTGTTTTTAAGTTCATATAATGTCATGATATCAAGGTCAAGGTCACCTGCTCCCAATATAGCGGCAATAGTCAACAATGTAATAAGCTTGCTCAATTTTCTGAATATTTCTAAAGCTTTTTGTTTTCGAAGTCTTTCGAGGTCATGACGTCAAGGTCAAGATAAACTGCACCCAATATGGTGGTTGTCAGTAACATAATATTATTGCTGACTTTAATATATTTTTTCTCGAGTTTTGTTGTCAATTATATTCAAGGTCATTGGGTCAAGGTCAAGTGCACCTACGCCCAACAAAATGGTAGTAGTCAGTTACATAATACGGTTGCTGACTTTTGTGAAATTTCTCTCGAGTTTTTGTTTTCAAGGTCATTTAAGGTAATGGTTAAAGTCAAGGTCAGCTGCATCTCATATGATGGTTGTAGTCAGTAACATAATATGCTAATTCATTTTTGAGGGAATAGGGGAAATTTGAGGGAAAAGGGGGAATTGATAGGGGAAATAGCCATCGGGGAACTTGGATTTAAAAGTAATTTTAAATCATTAAAAAGAAATTGGTTTTTAACATTTTAATAATAATTTTGCAGATAATTTTTTTTTCGAAATTTATTTATAAATTATAAACATTTTAATTTTTTTGAAATTTTGTTAACATTTTATATTATTTTTTGATACTCAGAGGTAAAGTTCAATGGGTTAAAGTCAATGGTCAAGATCAAAGGTAATCATAAAGGTCACTGGCTCACAAGATGTTCTCCAGGATGACAGCATATACAGCTCCGGTGCTCCGAATCCATTAACTCTTGTCCGTGAAGGAACCAAATCCTTCTACTAGGTGGGAGTACTTCTCCCCATCATAATAATAAATCTGTTTACATATCTTCTTAATTTAATTTCATGTTTTTTAATTAAAAATCAAAGCTTGCTAACACGTATTTATGGCTACTTAATAGTGAGGTGGACCCCCGTGGGATCTCCGCACTCAAGGTCAAGCAGCGAGGGAGCGATACGGGCGACACTAACAAGCACGCATAGTGCCTCATCGCTCCTACGCGCAAGGCGTTCAGTGTTCCCGTCGTAACGCTGTTCTGTGCAAATTATATATGTAAAAGTGGCGTTTATTACACGCGACGGAAACCACATATTGAACTACGCCCGTATATTCGTACTTTTATCTTGCCGCTTAAGAAAACTGCAAAGGCAAGCTTTATAAATGCCATATTTGTCCATTTTCATGATTTTTTTCCTCCACGAATACACTTAATATGACAAAAGTGAAAATAAAGTATCGACGTAGAAAATTGTTTTTCATTTTTTCTGACAAAAAGTCGTATTCGCAGAACATTTGTTCACTAAGAAACGTACTCGCACAAACAACTATTTTACAAAAAATATGTGGGGCCATCCCACTCTTAACATAAGTAAGTACGCTTTCAATCGTACATGTATTTTACCACGTGAAACAGGGAACCTTTAATTACGGTTACAGATGTGAAACGAGTAACAGGGGATAAAAAAAAAAAACGGATTTTTAGGATAAGGTTATCGTGCTCTCTGTGCATTGCAAAGATTAATTTTTTAAAGACTCATTCCGTAAATAAAGATGCGGTAGTCATATATGTAAATCTATATAACGGAGATCTATCGATGTAAAGTAATGTCACTACAGCCATACAACGTGGTTAGATTAATTATGTCCCGTCTTCACCCAGCTGCACAAATACCTCATTTGGAGGTTACAGCTGGCACTTTGCAAACAATGGCGTTAATCCAGTACGTTACGTCAGCAGAGAGAAGCACCAAGCCGCTCAACCACTCAGTTTTTACAACACTGTTTGTTTGCACCACCATAGCACATAAATGAAAAATAGCGTAAAATAAGAGAAGTGTGTATTTTTCCTCTTCGGCTCACATCGGCTGTCGCTATATAAGCTGTCGTCCGTATCAGTGATGCACAGTTCCAGACGACAGCTCCGGAAGAAGTGCCAGTCAAGATGTACCGACTCCTCGCTCTGTTTCTCTTGGTGGCTCCCGCCTTCTCTACCTTTGTCGAACCATGTGAGCAACCTGTGTTCTATAACATAAAATATTTTATGACTTAGCCTAGTAAAACAAAAATTTCGCATTTAGTTACTTCTGATTGATTCACTTCAACTTAATGTTACTAAAAGACGCACGAAATACGTAGAGAACATACAAAAGACGGTACTTAAGTCTCAGGTGCTGATTTCCTGTAAAGCACCCCTTAGAATGATAGGAACCGACTTACTGACCAATGAATATAGTTGTGAACACATTTTATGTGATGGTAACAAACTCATATTCACCCACTTTATTGTGACACAAGTGTACACATTTCCACGTGTTCGTCAACTGCACCATCTCGCAGTGTTAAGTCAACATCGTTCTTTTCACTATCACCACAATTCGGGTGGAGGACGCAAATTACAAAACTGTCGTAGTATACCGCAAATTTTCTACAACTTATGTAAGTTGTCCAGTGTATACGGGCCCTGTGGTCGTGTCCAAGTTTACGTGGAGTATTAATCTCTCATGGTTTTAGGGAGCAAAGCTTATCATTTGAAAAGTCCAGAAAATTTGGTTATCTTAAATTACACGAGAAAATAGTTACAAATACACATCTGCGAATGCAGTTCTGGTAGAGATTTCATGATCGCCACTTCCTGCTGTGACACATCTACTTTCTTGCAACTCACCTCCTCTGTAAGGTCGGCGTATCTGAAGTCAGTATAATGTTCATGAAAGAGCTGGCACACTTTCATAAATCTCAAAAATCTAACAAAATATCAAGTAACTAATATTCTCAAAAACTTAACAATATATCAAGAAACTAAGAATCTGTTAGATTTCTATAAAATATAAAAATTAATAATATATAAAACTGTTATTAATTTGAAAATTCAAAATTATGCATTCATTGATCATTTCTAGTTTCTAAAAATCGGTTATAACAAACATAATAACCCTTTTCATTTATATAGGAACGGAAAGGACCTAACTTGATATATACGATCTAAGTTTCTAATACATTTTTAGTTTATTTTTTCCCCAGTTCTATAAATGTAAACATATTCTATAAAAATATATTTTCTGCTACTTTTTTACATTGTTAATCTCCACTACTATTATGTTTGTCATCTAAAATTTTTACTATATAAATGGAAAGTAAAAAAGCTAACTCGACAACAACTTATAAATATTCTTTAACAGAAATACATGGAAAAAAATTAAACCAATTAATGAAAGATTTAGGTTTTGGTAACTTACAGCAAATTTAATGATAGACAAACTTTTTAGAAATATTGGAAGTAAAATTTATACCAATGGAGAAGAAAATTTAAAAGAATTTCAACCTATTACAGACCTATTTTGCGATACTATTATGATTGTTAAATTTAAAGGCTTTGCAGATTGTGAAGGAAAATTAAAGACGGGAAAATTTCTAGTGAAGAATCAAGCATGTGGTGAAATCAATAGTGTTTTAAAAGCGAATTTTCTAAATTTTATTTAGCGAAGCATGGAGTTGCAGCAAATATTCCATATGAATGTTAATGCTGTTAATAATGCGGAATTAATTATAAAAGTCGATATAAAAATTATAAACGAAAACTATGAAAAACCTGTGGCTATCTCTTATAAAATAGAATGAGCAGACGTTATATTAAGTATCTTGTGAGAAGAATTACCAAAAATATTACACGAATTAAAGAAACAACATCATTATTTGTTGAATTTAGATATAACACAAGATATTGCAGAATTTTTAAATAAAGAAGAGATAAGCCAATATTTAATAAGCAATTTTAATATTTGAGAGCAAGCAGAATTTAAAAAAAAATTCAAATGTAGTTGTAAATAATGATAAAACTATTGGAAAGTAAATTTTTAATATATTTTCCCAATAAAAATATTGTAATAAATCTTCATAAACAACACAACAACTGTTTCCAATACAGTTTGTTAATTTTCCTACATTTCGGAAAATACACAAAATAAAATGGAGCAATTTCGAAAATATTTAAACTGTTTACTGTTTATTTAATAAAACAATATTTTATTCGATAGAAAAGTCGTGTTTGTTTAAAAAATCTTTGTTTATATAATTATAAATAGTTGCTTCTAACCCTGTAATTCAATTTTCTTTAGGGAAATTAGATTTAAATGTATTGTTTGAACTTTTATTTAGACAATTAAAGAATCAATTAATATGTTCTCCAAGATTGTTAGTCACTCCAGGACTTGTAAATTCTCAAATAAACTTATTATAAATATTTACTCTAGAATTAAAATTTATCCACGTTGAAAAATATTTACAACCTGTTTTATCATTATTAACAATTACATGATCATTTTCTTTAAATTCTCCTTCCATTCAAAAATTAAAATTGCTTATTAAATATTGGCAGTGGTTGGTCTGGTGAGTGGGGATGGAGTCCAGAGGGATGTGGTAGGGGACAGTGATCCATGAGGGCGGCAATAGAAGGTTGTGTGTGGGAGAGGGTGGATCAATTCATCCTCTGATGAGCTCCAGATTGTGGCAATCTAACTGTCTTGAATTTCAATAAGTGCAAAATCCGTAGTAAAGTTCAGTTCACGTCTCTACATCATTCCTGAGTGCACATTTTTCGATACGGCAATGTGTAAAGGCAGTTTCATTTCTATGTAGGAGACCTAGGAAATGGTATTTGTAATTCGCGTTGTGCCTTTATACCACTTCTCAAGTGTGTTTCCTTTTCATAGATTAGTACAGACGAAACACGTTAATCAGTTTCGTAAAACGTCGGGTATTTCAAACATACTGAGATGCAGTTGTATCTCCAGGCAAATCATCCTCTTCATTAGGGCCCCGAAAGATATCATTTGCTGATCCTATGCGCACGAAACGCACCACGGCGGAATTTGGCGGCGACCAGTCACTTGTCTGTCTTTCACACCACGTGACGCAATACAGCATCGAATAAGTCGACTGAAAAAATTATCTTTAAGACTGGAAATCGTTTTCAGCCACACTCGATGTATTACCCTGCGACCTTCCTTCTGTACATTTCTCGTGTTTTCCTGTAGCTTACCTTTAGGCCTCATTAAACTCCGAACATACGTAAGTGGAAAAAATAGCGGATTGTAACCTTGTAGTTGAGAAGAGAAGTCAAATCTGAGACGAAAATAAACGTGTCGTTATGTATCGTGGCTATTCGTTTGATCGCAGCGACCTCATGAATCAAGCGTTTGGTACTTTATGTACGGGGGCATAAATTCACTCCACTATTACTATAGTTGACGAGGAGATGCTGAATAATGTGCAAGGTAATAATTCTGCGACGTGCTCTCATGCCAGCGAATGGATGAATGGATGGTGGAAGCTTCCAACATCTGATGTAAATCTCATTCATCTAACAAAATGTTGTGGAACCTTATTGCCATTGCCACGGAGCTAGGGGTGGGGAGGAGGCAGCAGGGGCAGTTGCCCCCTCCCTTCCGGCGTTTTTAAAGGAAGGAGGGGGGGCAATACATGTGTTTTACCCCTCCACTTTTTGTGTACACAAATTTCAAAAAATTAACCCCTTAACGTTCCTTCGATTCTACGCCTTCATTACATCATAAAACACCAAGCAGCCATGAAAATCTTTACTTTAGCACGTTGGCCGTCACAATAATGTGCGCTGCCGATAGAATAGTTCAGTCGTCGAATGCGACGAAGGGAGCGATATGGCAATTGACTCGACAGAAGTCGCGAACACTGCCATGACTACACCTCCCCCCCCCCCCTTCTAACTGTCCTAAAACTTCCTTCCCAAACCTTTTCGCACGCCGTCACGTTGGCGTCTGCGCATTATCCACATCCCGTATATCGCGTGCTTCGTAGATCTCCTCCTGTGTAGAAATACCATTCTTTCAACAGGTGTGAACAACAGCAATTCGTTTGTATGTGCCCGTCGGGCCTTCATTCCTCTTCTGTTTGTAGTCGATGCAGACGTACTGTGTAGTAAGTATACAATGAGTATTATATAGTGCAGACCGAGAGTGTGATCTATTTTATTTTATTACTGTCGAGTTTCTAACCTCCGCCGTTTGAAGATCTATATGCGGGCCAACATGAAGCAGAAACGTCTGATGAACGTAATGCTACTTCATGGCCACAAAGAGAGAACTAGTGTACTAAATCGTAATGGTGTAATGAGGGGGTTTATTTTCCGTAAGGACGAAAGAAAGGCCTTATTTGGGAAAGCAGTGGAGTAAATATTCAGTGAATTTATTGAACACTTGTCATATGTCTTTTGGTTGATGCCACGTGATACTTTAAGTAAACACGTCATCGTTCTATGTAACAATGCTTCAAACAGATATATATGTGTGTGTGTGTATATATTATATACACACATCAATTGCAATTTAAAATTACACAAGTCTATTAACGAAACAAAGACCAATGTACATTTAGGTATGTATGTTCAACGTATCTTTACATATTACATATATTGTTTTCTTCTTATTTACATTATTGTATGTAAATGTATTATGTCATGTGAAATTACTTGTAAATTTTGTTAATTTTTATAATATTCCACACAGTGTTCTTGACAAAAAATCATATGTCAAAAATGTTGCTGCTCGTTTTTAGTGAAACGAACTTTATACATTGTGGTTATAAATGATGTAAAATCTACTTCAGTCTTCAGTGTACTCACGACTATGAGATGTTTCAGTTATTAACAATCTCAGAGAGGAAAAAAATGTTTTAAATCCTTGTGTACATTAACTTACCAAGAAGTAACGCAGATAATAATGCGCGATATGTAATTTGTAGAAAAAATATATATTTATTGAGTCGTTCAGAAAGAAATATATTATTTTCTTGCCCCCCCCCCCCTCCCTCAATTTTTTCAACAAATATTCAATGGCCCTTATTTCAATAGTTTGCTCCAGCGCGCCTGCTTATTGTGCTCGTACAGTCAGTAGAGAGGTGTGTATGAATGCCTAATATAATTGAATTTAATGCCTTCATCACTCTACTATTGAGTAGCTGGTGTGGTGCCCTAAACCCGATCCTCTATCCTCCATTATAAGCAAATGCTAATTTAAGGAGTAAATGATTACTTAATTAAAATTCCTTACTGTGAGTTTGAAACCTACTTACATAGTGAGTTATGGCAAACAGAATTATATATTCCGTATGGAAACAAATTTTTGCTAGGTAATTTAAACGAAGTTTAATTTCCTCTACAACTCTTTGCAAAATGAGTTTTATATTACTTGGCCGATTGAAAATACAGTAATTAAAATTCTAAATTCGCAAGTAGAGTAATATCTTTAAAACTTCCGTAAGTTGTATCAAGATAGATCATTAGGAGTTCGAGCCAACTATTCCTAACTATGATAAGAGAATGGCAACAGTAAATCAAGACATAAGTGGACTGTTTATGCCACTGGACCAACTGTCGGGGAGTGTGTATAAGAGGGAATGTTTTTGTTCGTGTGTTGGCAGGCTCTGGTCACCCAGAATTTCTGCTCGCCCAGGATTATCACTGCGTTGACGAATGCATCATCCCAGCTGGCAACACCGTACAAACTGTTGTTGGATTCATATCCGGTAAGTCACTTCATGAACAATTAATACATCCCTGAGTGCAATCGCTTACGTATTACGTTCGTGCTTCGTAAATGCCACGATTACTTACAAAAACTTCAGTACAGCTATAGGCTGTGTGTTTCTATATACAAAACACTTGTTTCTACATACAAAACACTTGTTTTCTTGATTTTTTATTTTTATTTAAGGTACTGTAACAGTGTTTTAACCACCACATTTGTCTATATTTTAAAAAAGGAAATTATAGGATAGAAATAGAATTTTTCAGGTCAACTATTTCTCAAAGAGAAACTATTTCCTACTATTTTGCGTATTACTTAAATACATCATTTTAAATATAGTTAAAACGATTATTTACTACTTCCCGCCACGTAACAACTGTAACAATTCCAAGCTATAGGGAGATTTCAGTGAATGCGGGATTACTTTCGTCAGAATAATTGGCAACAGGGAACTGATATCGTTTGCTCCAGACACCTGTGACTCACTCAGAAGTATAATACTCCAAATATTTCAGAGAATTTCTCAATTACAACATCTATTGAAATATCTGTATACTTACATTCCATTACCACATACTATAAGATGGCCCTATGTCGGCTATACCTTTTTTCACTTGGTTGGCAGCCCGTGCGCAGGTATCTAGAACGATATAACGCAGGAATCAAAGAGGGAATAACAGTAACACAGAAAAACACGAAACACAGATCTTTCACTCTACACACTGATCGTTGAAATGGGATGGAATGTTTACGTTGGCAGCCAGCATACACGAGAATTTCAGCCGTAACATTGGAATGAAGGGAAATAATTTATGCTACAAATTAACGTACTACTTCAAAGATTTTCTACCAGCATTTGAAATACAATTATGGGTGGAGAAACACATTATATATATATATATATATTTTTTTTTTAATTTGTAAGACAACACACTAAAATACTTGTATTCCTAAACAGGATACATTTCTTACGTCATATTTGTAAGATACTAGCGAATAAAGTATTGAACAGTTTGTGAATGTAGATATTTGCACTAACTGAAATATTGCACACATTTTAGTTGTCTGTATGCGGGAAATATTCAAATGTTTTATTCAAATTGAAGTCAGCGAAAAATGAGACATACCAAAACAAGTCACAGGTCAACTACTTCTAAGATACTTTAAAGGCGCGGGAGAAGACAAGAGGCTATCAAACTAAAAGCTTTACAATGTTTGTGACGTTTCCATGATCATGAGACAATGGTTAAATCAAAACAATGTTGCCAAGATAATGTATTGTGTATATTATATGCATATACATTATATACAGATAATATATATATAATATCCTGAGAAATAATATGTAAGTAAGATGTGTATGCATGTTGCTTGTTTCTTTTCATATGAAACCCGCCGTACCTAATATATTCGAAATATCATATATAGTACAGTGACGGTAACTTCAGAATATTTTGAAGCCCTGCTGAAGTTCTACTTTCAGGGCTATTCCTCTGCTTCATTCAAACGAAGTTTAACTAAGTCTAGAATATTACCACAAGGGGACAGCGCACCTCATTCATGCGCACTCAGTCTGATAATATTTTGCATTAGAACTAATTCCTTCTAGACCATAACACACTTATTTTTTCACTGTTTTTATTCATAATAATATTACATTAAACATATTGTATTAATGAAATATAAATAGAAATAATCTATACTTTTATGTCAACAAAATTACAATACGCTTGTGACGAATATCAAGTTTAGGAAACAATTAAGTACGCCATATATGGGGTGAATTTTCAAATGCTTCATTTAAAAGAGTGAATAAACCGGGAATTGACTATGAACAAACGCGAATGATGAAAACATAAGAAAAGAAAATAAAACATTTTATAGGCGTTTGGGACACATGCGAGTAACTGTGTCATGCGATTCCGAAGAGCTGGCAGATAATAGACTGAGTGAGTGATTGTATGGGAGAGAGACATAAACAAAGCTCTGCCACTTGTCACTGGTGAAATAGATTCTTCCGTATATGAGCTGATGTTGGGAACAAATAAGTAACTTCTTCGTGTGATTCCGAAGAGCTGGCAGGTAATAGAGTTAAGGGCTGAGTGAGTGATTGTATGGGAGAGAGACATAAACAAAGCTCTGCCACTTGTCACTGGTGAAATAGATTCTTCCGTATATGAGCTGATGTTGGGAACAAATAAGTAACTTCTTCGTGTGATTCCGAAGAGCTGGCAGGTAATAGAGTTAAGGGCTGAGTGAGTGATTGTATGGGAGAGAGACATAAACAAAGCTCTGCCACTTGTCACTGGTGAAATAGATTCTTCCGTATATGAGCTGATGTTGGGAACAAATAAGTAATTAGTTGGCCTCCTCTTTTAACGAGTTCGAAATACCCGACTGAGGATGTAATCACCGGTGTTTGTGTTCCGTTACAGACCACAACATCACCTCGATGACTGCTACAAAGGTGGATAGCAATGGCAACTTACTGATGAATCGCACAGATGTCTGCGAATCTTTGGTCCAAGAAAGCGGCTGTCCTGTTATCGCGGGCACTATGCAGGTGTATTCCTTGCTCTTCAATGTGACTGAAGCAGTGAGTACTGTCTTAAGGCCTAAAACACCCTTCCTTCTTGGAATTATCTGTGTTTCACAATAGCTCATTTTCTAGAATAAATATTTACTACTCAATTACTCACAATGCATAGCTTATGGGTGTAAATGGTTTAACTGTTTCGTGTTTATTTTTGCATTGTTATATGTGATTTGGTGGTTATCAGTGGAACCAAATCATTCATCTGCAATTGGTTTAAAGTTTCCTTAAAATTGGTATAACTATATATTATTTTCTCTGTTCGTCTTAATAATTTCCTAAGAGTATTCATAACTGTGGGTCTAGGGTATGTGCATAATCTCCAGTGGTTTCGTTGTTACAAATCTTGGTTTGTTATGTTCACATAGACATCAAAACAAATGGCAGCATGTCATCGTGTCTAACGACAATTGATAAACATACTGGATTTTGTCGATCTGAAGCACTTTCGAGTAATGTGGTTTAATTTACTACGCCATATTTGCTGTCATCGCATCCATTCAAAATTAGATTTTTTTAGGGATTCGCAATGCAATCTTGCCGACATGAATATCATTGAAAAGTGTCAAATGGTTCCCGAGAAAACAGCTTTTGAATTTATTTTAGTTCTCGTGCTAAGACTCCCTTAAGGATAAATTTAATTTTTACGAGTAAGTAATTATCATTAGGTTTATTATAAAGCTCATTATTAATCACAGACGTTTATATCCCCAAAAAATATTCTGCCAGTACAAGAGTTCACTGTGCACAAAAATATGCGATTACAATACTTCCAGTTTAAACACTTTTCGCTTGTACTTTTTTTTACAGCTTGTTGGAAATACTACCTACCAGATGAAGGTGTTCGACCAGGACTCTGTTGTTATAGGATGTTACGAAGCTAACGTCACTATCACTGAAAGTTAACTGATATCTGTTTTTCATTTGCATCCGCAGTCCTACATGACAACCAAATATATATATAAAAATACAGTGTATAATACATATATACATATATAATAAAATCAACTTCAAATTAGTATTGTGATTTCTTGCTTCCCCAAAAAAATGACCATTATAGAGAATGTAACGATATTACAATTACATTGAATGTTCCAAGTTCAACCTAAATGCTGCATTCGTTAGCATTTATATTTGGCCAAGAATCAAGTATGTTTGAGGCTGTAGTTGAACTGCATGGGCCAATGGTTTATGAGGGGGGGATATTTTATGCAAATTTGTTGAATGTTTGAAATTTATGATGACATTTTATGAAGTGTGACGCTGTTTAGGAAAGTAAAAATGAATCTATTAAGGTTCTTTACTAAGTATAGTTACGTCATTATTAACCAGAGCATAATATGTATGTTTCATTGGTAGATGCACGTGTAACTCAATATTTATAAAGAACCGCATTTTTCCGGAAAATAGCTATAAAAAAAAACACCTGGGAACTACATTAATGGGCTTACCGTTAACGTTAAATATTATGTGTGTTTGTATTGTAATGTATTTTTTCTTTACTTAAACAAAGGAATTTTATGAACAATTTCTTAATTGACTGCGACACTAGAAGAACCGAAAATTTTTTAATTGTTTACTCCCGATTTTTTTGAAAGACTATTATTACCAAAAGTTTACTAATGTTCATTTTTAATTTATTATTACATTTAAAGTCCCAGAACTTTCTTGTGCCTCGTAATCCTACAAACTACCGTTTACCATCATTTTTACGCAGTACGAGTAGAAACTCGTTTTTACGTCACTTTTTCATTCGCGAATTTGTTAAAAACACCATTCTGACTTTATAAATTACACTACAAGGCATTTGCTTTATTTTAAACAGCGGAACCGAAATTTATTTATTAGAATAAGTTACTTAATGTTATGGGATATCTGATATTTTTGGCAGTACTTCATGATTATTGAGCAGTATAAACTAAATGATTCTAAAGTAAATATGTTAAGTGCTGTCAGCACTGTTGGCTATGTGGAGGCTCGCTTTTGGGCCGATTGCTTTAATGCTTTACTATAGCCTATTCCTATTAATCATCATGGAGACTTATAGGTCTATATTTTGGTCAAAGTAAAAATTTAATGATATCTGAAGTCTTTGGGAAAATTGTTCTTAATTATACCTCTGAAAATGATACGCTTATATGTTTTAATATATATTGCTTATTGATGCGAAGAAATAATTGTACTTCATATAAAACATGTCTAATATACAAATATATTTGTAATGCAAACAAACATGAAAGAAAACAATGAGATATATATATATATATATATATAATAAACGTTCCTGAAAAAAATCATAATTTTTACTTGTAAGTTAACACTCATTCTAGGTATATTTATGATTTATTAGGTTAAAATATTCTTCTTCTTCAACGGGGGGTTTTTCTGGTTCTCTTTTGAGGTTGCGATCTGCGGACTGTTTATTGTCCACCTTGCCATGTCCTTGAGCGGGAGGGGGTTGGAGAAGGTGGGGTGCGGGGGCAAGGGCGTAGTAATTTATTCGATAAAATTATTGAAGGGAATATTATAATAAATTATGTATTAAATATAAACGGATTTCAATTTAACTAAAACCGAGGAACTGGTACGTTAACAAACTGTATAACGTTTTTGACACGTGGCATATTTAGGAAACAACAGAACACGTCATATAAGTGCTAATTTTTCATAGGTTTGATTGGAAAAGTCTGAATGTGCCACGAGTACACTATACCGGGAGTAAAGTCATGAAAGTTCAATACTCAAGGTAAATGGCATGCATAAGAATATACCCCCAAAGCCAAAGTAAATCTATAAGTTACTTGCTTAGTAGGCACGGTGTCTTTTGCCACTAAATCGTAACGTTAAGGCCTAAGTGTTATGGGTTCAATCTTGCGGCATTCCCTTAGATTTATCATTTTTTTACTCTAACATACGAACAGTAATACATATATTTACTGGCACTAACCAAATCTTACACATATGGGGCAACTATATGTGAACAAATAATATTTCGTTCTCAGAAAGGAAAAAATATGATTCTAATCCACACACCACCATATATTAATTGCAGTTTACTTAGTTTAGTACTGATGTATACGAAATAACTTCAACGAATTCATTTGGCGCACATAAATCTTGATAAAAACACTCAGATGTAAAAAAAAATAAAGCTTTAGATGTTTTCAACAAAAATGATAGAAAATTGTATAACTGGAAAATATAAATACATTTATATGAACTGATATATTGTGTGCAATGCACAGTGCGAGGAAAAATTGTTGATTTGTTTTATACTTTGTTAGTTAAGAGAGCTTTGTTTTACTTTTTCCCTTATATAGTTGCACTCTTGTAAGAATACATTATACCTCGTGCAACGTGGGTACGACCAGTGCTGCAATTGCACTATTTTCAGACATAGGAAGGACGTAGCGTTTCGGTACGCGACTCTAGCAATTACTAATAGTTTTTTTTTTGTGTTTGCCCCCCTCCCCCCTCCCCCTATCTCCCCAGAGGAAAAAAATTGCGATGTGTTGGGGAAACTTTCTCGAATTCGGCACTAGACCTAATTCAGAAATATTTTAGAAAATTAACTAGAATCTGTCCTTAAAATGTTATGTTTGTTCTCACATCCTCGTATACCGTGCAGTGTTGTCATGAGAAAAGTAAGGGAAAATTTGGAAACGTTAAAGATCTCTCTCTTTGCTATTTTCACTTTCATCCGAACAACCCATGTATGCCCAACGTCATGGCATTGCTGACCTTTTCTACAAAATTCGAGTTTCGCGGAAAATAAAAAAATCAGTGTTTGGAAAAGGAAAAAAAAAACGAGATAGAGAGAACAGGGACAGCTGTTTGACAAGTGACAGTATTTCAGATGTCTCGTGTAAACGAGTTAGCCAATTACAACTTTCTTGAACAAAACAACGTAAAGTGTTTTAAAGGCTGTTCACGGTAGAACGAGCACTTTTGAAAGCCCTGTTTAAGATCTACTTGTATGCACGCTGTGTATTATCCCGCCTTATAACATTGTACATTTAACATTGTAATGGGCCTCATCACTTTATTCGTGCTTCGGTCAAGTGAAACTCTGAAATTATTAGAAAAGTAAATATTTCATAAATATGATCTTTTTTACACTCCGGTGTATTGAAAAAAGTATAAAGCGAAGGACATATCTTAAGTTATTACAATTGATTACCTAACACTTTTAATCGTACGTTAAGATATTGAACTATTTTTCATCCTTCGTGAACAACTTTACTGGGCGAATGTCACTCAGTGCGCCCGTTAAAATGTATGCAGGCAGGGGCAGTGATTCCTTTCTAAGGTTGAGTTCAAAAGTGCTCACTTTATTGCGAACAGACTTTAGCGATAAATTCACCAATTTAGTAACAAATATTTACTTTGGCTCTACTTCCCTTCGAATTTGTTTCCCTCCGACATAATGTAATAATTCTGTACGTTGGCATGGGCCTAGCGCCATTCATGCGTTGATCAAGTAAAACTCTTAAGTTGGTTTGGAAGTGAATATGTAAATAATAGGGAAATTATTACTATTAAGATCTGTTCGCGATAAAGTGAGCACTTTTGAAATCAACTTTAGAAAAAAGTCACTGCCCCAGCTTGCATATAGTTAAACTGGCACACTGAACTGCATACGCCCAGCAAAGTTGGTAAACGATGTATAGGAAGTAGTTCCATATCTTAACGTCAAATAAAAAGTGATAGTCAACCATTTGCGATAACTTAAATTATTTCTTTAGTTTTCTGTTTTTTTTTTTATGCATCGATGTATAAAAATGAGCAGATTTGTAAAATATTTAAGTTTATATCTATTTAAATTATTCACTTGACCGACGCATGAATTAATTGACGAGGACCATGGCAATGCTAATTATTTTACATAAGGCGGAGGAATACACAACGTGCACACAAGTGCATCTTAAGCAGGGCTTGCAAAATTGCTCACTGTACCGTGAACAGCCTATATATGCATGTAACGAACAGGAACAAAATGAAATGAATCCAGCGTTCGTTAATTTGAACGCCACTTTAAGACGTGGAATTATTTCTCCTACTTCAACGTCAAGTTTCCCCAGAGTCAGACTGCCTGTAAAAATATCTGCCGTCACGGGAAGGGATATACAGAATGGTTTTTTTTTGTATGTGTGCAGATATTTCGGGGGATGCAATGGGGGTGTAGAGACGCAGTGTTTCGATGTAAAGAACATGGTTTCCGAAAAGCATACTTGTACTGCAAATCAATTAAAACCCAAGACGTAATTATTATGTCAAGAACACGCAGTACAGTCACTCTAAGCGAGTTGACATTGGAACCGCAAGTACAGCACTAAGCCCATGTCACACGGTCAAATTTTCTCCTTCGACTATACTTGTCAATACATTCTGAAGACAAAAAACGGCCGTTAAATTTTTCCTTCTAACAAATTTTATCAAATAATTTTGAATGTGTTTGAAAATGTGTCACAGTGTCAAAATTTTTTACTGGGAGAATCTGATTGGAATTATTATTACAAATTATCTTCATAGTGAGATATTGCTTAGGTATTTTCATGCAGTCCATTACAAGAAGAAATGTCAGTAAGGTTATAATTTATTTACGTTTCTTTACTATTTTCAGATTTAATTAACCAGAGGTGTTAATGTCTCCGAGTACGTAATATTATGTGCAATATTCCCTTAAAATAGCATTCATGCCCAGACAGTTTCTATATAAATTAATTATCTTCATAACCAACTCCGTTTGCAACCATTGTTCGTTATTTGAAAGTTTCTTGGCGTCCATTTTGTCACGCATGATTCTGATTGGCTGAGACCATCAAACACCAAAGGAATTTTAGAACCGGTCCTATATCGTAATGTTTGATGGAAACTGAAGACATTCAACATTCTCAGGCAAAAATGGCGGCGTTTATGAAGTTTCGATGACGTCATAACTGTCCAACTTTATTTGACCAAACTTACTGGAAGCATTTCGACAGAAAAAAATTTGACAGTGTGACACAGGCTTTACGACAGTAGTTTAGAGTGATATGTGACAGAGAGGCTTTACAACAGTAGTTTAGAGTGATGTCCGTTGACTTGGTTGCACGGCGGCATGCTGCACCAGAAGCAGCACATGTGACAGTGGCGATGATTGTCGTAGTCGACGTGGCTTTGTCGGCTGGTTCTTGCAGCAGCGCAGTGCAGTTCCACACTTCCCTGCCATTGTTTTATGGACAGACGCGCCACTGTTTGCACGCGAGGGCATCTTTGCCAGCAACAGTGCGTCCTGAGTTTCATTCGACGACTTCCCGAACGAAAGAAAGTCTTACGAGTTCACTGTGTGAGATACAGCTATCGAAATCATAACATTGACATAATCTGTAGATAATGAAAAAGGATAGAAAGGTCAAGTATGACATAAGTGCATTTATAAGCATAGCCAGCAGTAATTTTCGAACCATTCAGATACAACTACCATAATCATAATGAAACCATCGCCGCATTCAAAGAAAAAGACCGAAGGGTCAGCATAAGCTTAGTTTTCTGTAATTGGTGAACTGTTTGAGGTACATCTACCAAAATCATAACATAGTCATCAACCCGGACAACGAAATGGACCGAGGGGCAACTATGACCTAACAGTACATACATCTATCAAAATCAACACGTAGTCATCACCGTAGACAATGAAAAGGACCGAGGGGCAAGCATGTTATAAGAGTACATATAAGAATAGGTGTCTGTAATTTTCGAGCCATATGAGATACACCACCAAAATCATAATGTCACCCAAGACAATGAAAAGGATCGAGGGGCCAAGTTTGACCTAAGAGCACATATAAACACAGTTGGTTGTAATTTCCGACCCATTTGAAATACAAGCAAATCATAAAATGAGACTAAACACTCATCAGACAAGGAACATTCTTCTCCTTCTGGACCTGCCAATGACGACCTCGACAGACAATGAGTGGTTAGGAGAAGTAAGTACTCGCACGGGCCTACACACTTATCAGACAAGAAACGTGTAATCATGAGCAGATGAGGTTTATTCTCCTTCCGGACTCACCTAAGCCAAAGAAGACTTTGACAGACATTGCATGCCAGGAGAAGATCGAATTGGCCTATGCATTCTTTAAAAAAATGCAGGAAGAGGTATGGGGGATCGTTCTGGCTTCCCTTGGGTTACCAGTCCAATGCCTTGACCACACACAACCACCAGAGCACGAGATGTGCGAGGAGATGAAATAACGTACATCGGCCTATGCAGCCGACAGACACACTTTCGGTAAAATACATGCATTGGCCTACACACTTGTGAGCATTCAAGACTCGCCTATGATGTCGGAGAATCGCACAGACCTATGCACCCACCAGGCTTTGCGGGCAACGAGGTTTTTTCATCATTCTGCCTAACCAGAATATGCATTCGACAGGAGGGAATGATACAGGCAACACTCTCCAATGCAAACAGAAAATACAATGTAAAGGAAAAAAATAGTTATATGTACTTACCAACCAGCACAAGTGCAGTGTGCTGTAGGATGCTAGACCAGATCAGCACAACACAACGACCTCATTGCAAACTAAAAGCATCACTTACGACACTAGCAGTGGCCGACTATAGTTGTTGCATGGTCCGTAATACACCCATGCGGTTAACTGACAAGTCAAAGGGAATGCACAAAACACTAGCCGAGAGAAAGAGAGAGAGAGATAGAGAGAGATGTCAGGGCTCCAGACCAGCCGAGTAACACACTTTTAATTACAAATGGAATTCAAGTACTTGACATACAGCACAAGCACCAGGTGCTGCAACGATGCTAGACACAACTTGGCCATCCTTACGAATCGACTGAAACTAAACCATTAACAAGAGAGAGATGACACCCCTACACGCCGAGGCAAACGGCAATATGCATTTACTTACCAATGCATGAACATCGAGTGCTGTACGTTAGGCGAAAAAAGTACAATTTGTGAAGTGTGGGAACGATAAGATCAACACTGCTACACACCGATGTAAAGGAAAAATAGTCGTAAGTACTTACCAACCACACAATCATACAAGTGCGGGGCATGTGCTAATCGATGCTAGACAAGTCACTGGTCAGTACAATAGTACTACCGTCTTACGAAACGAAATCACCACACACACTTGTATACCGAGCATTCAATTCATGTACTTACAGACAATCTTACTCTATCTCCAACATACACTCGTATACCGAACCTTCAATGCTCACAGCCAGTCTGTACATTGTACCCCCCACCAGGGTCACAAGTCCTTAGTAGTAGAATGTCCGGAGAGGACCGGCCTCTCAATACACTCGTGGTTCGCCGCGTACTGAGACCTCAGTGAGGACAATGAAGGACAGTCAGACTCTATCTCACATACATTCGCTTTGCCGCAGCCATCGCCGATGCTACTGACCGTCCTGGGCAGAACGTATTCTGTACGAACAAAGTGAAACGAAACCAGCCAACACTAGCAGCAGAATGTGTCCGACCTACCACACGAGCAATGTGAGAATCTATAAGGCTTCCCCAAGCCATCGATTCACAGCGCGAGAGTAGCGCAGGCTAGTCGAAGGATGGTACATAACACAAATCGAGATAGAGAGATGCCAGAGTGGCAGACTAGTCCAATCACTCATGTATGGCCCCTTTTATGAAAGGAATTCAGATATACAGTACCTAGTGCCTGAACCGTACACACATATGAAACAACATACATGTAAACCATTAGTCATGCAAGAGAAATTACACCGATACATGCTGGGGCAATATCAGCAAATAGTACATGTACTTATTGCGTGTAAGAACCACTTATTATGATAGAACTTTAAGTTTATTACGAAACGAATTTCCCATGAATCGCTGGACACACAAACCTTGTAATGACAATTAAGGAGGTAGCACAACACACACACACACACTAATTTCAACTATGTATGTACTAAGTTTTTAGAAGATACAAAACATAAAGAGCAAAGGTTTAACTTCACTGGTGTAGGAGCGAAGATCTGTAGGTCGCGAGCACATCTCGTAGCGGTCGTCGTGAACTCGCTGGAAGCAGAGACTACAATGACCATTTCACCTTTCTTCACATGGTATTCATTACTGACCAAGAAAGCAACTCGACACCTGCACAAATACTGTAAATACATCACCACATTTGACAAAACATACACACTTGCTACATATGACATCGAAAGGAACTAAAACATGTATCCTCACAGCGGTGGAGACAGTGCATAATCCTTGAAAATAGGCATCACTGGTTCAATTCTTGTAGAGGATCCAATCTTTTCACAGGTAAAAAAATAGGTAATAATGCACACCGACATGAAAGTAGCCATTGCATGTTCGCCTGTAGTAAATATACAATGTATGTCATTCTTCGGGAAGCGAGTGGAAGTATGTTAGCAAGACATTCGTTAACAACCCCACTTCCAAACATCATGAAGATAGTAATTGCTCATTTGCCATAGTCTACAAGACCTACTAATGTGGTGCGGGTATATGCGAAATAAGTGTGTGCCTTGCATGCACACAGCAGGAAGTGTTTGAATGAAGACAAAGTTGATCATGTAAAACGAATGCGTGTAACAAAGTTGAGAAGACAACTTCACCGGCTAAATGGAGGACGACCAGATACGGTAACTAGTCGAGCAACCATGCAGCCAGCAGAAAGTAATTATTGCATGTTCAGTTCAGCATACTATCATAAATATGTGCAGCCTGCCAGTCATAGGTAACAAGCAGGCCACGACCGTGTACTCTACTTCAATATGAAGATGGAATCATCAGTCTAAGTATTGCCATCTATAACACCACCGACATCACCCTTGATAAGTGGCCGCTGCAGATTTGCTACAAAAATTACAATATCAATGTTACTATTGTGGAAATATTTTAAGTACAAGTTGTAGTGCACATCATCATCATGAAAGTAGCAGTAGCATGTCCAGACTAGCTCACAAGACATTCCACTACGATAACTGTGATGCAGTGTTTTCCATGGCGATGTTCTGTATAGACATAACAGGAAGTGCAAAGGTATTGTTTGTCGTTCATCGGAAAGTGAGTGCAAGTATTGCTGCAAGACATTCACTAGCGGCTTCAATGCTAAATGTCAGAAATATAGCAACTATCCAATTGCCATCATCTACTAGACCTAGCTATGTGTTAACTGCACTGTGGTATATGCGAATAAGCGACGTTTGAAAGCTCACAGTAGGAATTGCTGGGATGAAGACTAAGTTGAGAGTGTAGAGATGAACGACTGTAAAGAAGATGAGAGCCAACAGACACCTACTAAGGCAGCTCGAGAAGGGCAACACAAACTAGCATGCAGTAGGAACAGTTTACAAGCAAGCATCATGTAAAGACAGATGTCATTTCGTCGGCGAACGTGATGGTTTTTAACACCGAGCTGCTTCGTGAAAACATTGCTCAACAGGCTGAACGCGTTTCGCTTGTATTTGCTATTATAGAGTAATGATACTGTTTTGAAAATGTCTCTCTTAGACAGGAAAGGCGATGGAAGGAAACAGAAAAAAAAAAGATATGTTGTAGGAGGGATAAATTATTTTCCATGGCACTCCATGGCTGGTGTAAAATTTATTATAAGAAATTTTAATGCCAAATTATGTAGAGATGCGAGCAACATGTACTGAATTACATGTTGGTTGTTGACAAGGCTTAGAACAGTTCGTTTGAAGAGTCCTTGCACACCACTATTGACATCTCGTGGCAGGCCCGAAGTGGCCGAATGAGGGAGGGTGAGGTGGTGTCTAAATTTGTCAGTTATGGACATGACCAGCCCAAGGCCGCACGGCTATTGCGCCGTCTGAGTTTGCTGTTGCAAAAGTTTTTTAGTACAGCCAAATAACTGTACGTATAGGTGCGTGTCTAAAAACAAATTCAATTTGGCTTATGCAGGAAACAAAAGGTTATAATACATGCACACGCATGCTCAAACATGCACATACATTTCACACAGTATCTGGGATGCATTTCCTTTCTCAGATACACAAATATAATATATACTGATATAATATGTAGTACCTAAAAAATATTTAATTATTTTATATTCTAGTGATTACTATAAACTCACTCAAAATGCAATCATCGTGTTAACCAACAATATGGGTAATCATTGGGAAACTTAATTATCTGTCAATATTTTAGCAATAACGAAATACTTGAACATGACGAGTAATTGTGTTTAATATTAAATAATATATTTAATTAATTTCTGCAGTTCTATTACATAACATGGGTCCTATATAAATTGAGAAAGTGGTTCATAAAATGAATGTAGCTTGTAGTATAATTTTATATATTGTATAGTTTGTGTTTAAAATATTATGATACTGAATGTGCATGAAATCGGATCGTTGTCCTTAATTTGGTTTGGATGAAAGTAGATCATAACAAGGCTTCGGATAAGTTGGAAGTAACCATGAAAGGACTTTAGGCAGCGCCTTTAATGTCGTAGCAGGCAACTGCTAACAGATTCTAATATTCATGGCAAATATGCAGACGTAATTGTGAAAGAACTATGCATGATGCACGATAAGATACGTGTTAAATAATATATTACATGCACTGTTACACCTCCAAGCCTTAAAATTCAGCCCGAAACTCACGCATTGTGAGTGTTGTTCGAGCCGCAACGTATTAACAAGTAGTCTTAAAGTTACCTGTGTTTTACGGCCTACAAACACATTTTGAAGAATTAATTCGCATAGAGCTTTAGACAGCAGAAATGCTTGTAAAACTTTTCTATTGCTTGACTGGACACAACTTGTAGAATTTGGGTGACGAACATTATAAAAATAAGTCTAGGGAATGCACTGCTCTCTAAAAATAAGTTTCAGGAAAAAGTCTCTTCATTTGATAATAATTGAGTATGAGAGAAAGAAAACTACTGGCTTTCCATGGAAAAAAACACCTAAGTGATACTTTATTAAGATTCGCTGGAATCAATTCGGAATAAATGTATGGTGTATGAAACATTAGAGTAGGCTGTTAAACATACTTTTGGCAAAGAATAAACATGATATAGGGACCCCAGTTCGAATACCGATATGGGTATAGGATAATTTTTTACCAACTTTGTATGTGATTTTCTGTCTGTTTACATGCTTACAAGCACCAAATATGTACATATACATTTAAGGAAAATCTATCGTTTAGGCGTGGTGTAGGGCCTCCAATTTGAGACCCGAAACCATAGATATATTAATTTTCTATCAGACTTAGAAAATCATTTTGCTGTTATTACTTTATAGTGGGAGGTGTATATAATGAAGATGAAACAGGAGTTGTTGAAGAAGAATGCTGGAATCGGAATGCAATAAGAGATTTGTGATAGTAGCCCGAATCTATTAAGACAATATTAATTTACTCTTGACCTAAGAAAATATCTGATGGTGTGTTCCTAGTGATACGAGAATGTACATATAGAGTGGTGATGCATGATGATACCATAGTTGTCCAGATGTTGGGAAGTTAACACCGATTTGGAAGCATTTTCTCGCTATACACACTCTAGATCGGAATAAGTTATTTTTTGCTGATTGTCAGTTGGAACTGCTCCATCCGGAATCAGTAGAAAAAGAAAAACTACTAATCACTTCAGTTAAATGAAATCCACTAAAACAAACAGTAGAAAATGAGTTATTTATAGTCGATAAATAAAAATCACAAGGATTGAACACCGTGCACTATGGTTTGAAATAACTAAGGTATACAATAATTTTGTTGTAAAACAAAAATTACATGTACAAGGAAATTTTGGAAGTGGTTGGTATCGAACCGCCACCCCAAAAGGCAACACTTTCTATTTTTTCTTTTGGCTAACATTCTACGAACTCTGCTACTTTGCCACTGAGAGAAGCGGTCTCGCATTTGCGTAGTAACATAAACTTTCAATGGCGAACGGCTGTAAGTTTCGTAATGTGAAAGTACTTCATGTTGTCGAAATATACACATATTATGTATGCGTACCTAGGCACATGTCTTTGTAAGGCTCGAAAGTCATTATAAGTTAAGTTTAGTTCAGATTGTGTGTTTTGAAAGAGAAATATAGTGGTTTTAACGGTGTTGTCGGTGTTTTCTATGTATCTGCCTTTTTACAATGCAACGAGATTTTACAGAATGAAACTGTTGTTTTGAAGAGACAGATTGACTAGTAATAACTGTGCTAATTCGACAGTGGAATGTTAGAAACAATGCAATATTTTATAAAATTTGTCGTTTCGTCATTGTTTGGTCTGTTAACTAGCAGAGACCACAAAACTTTTGTTGGTGTAAATCCACCTTTCTTACTGAATCACCGCACTATCGAGTCAGTAAAATTATCACTGATCTACCTGTCATTAAAAATATCAGTTTAAATCTGTAGTGTCTCGTTGCATTGTAAAATGGCGTATACTAGTGGACATCGATAAACTCGTACATTGAAACCACTATATTTATCTTTTAAAGCACAGAATCCGAACTAAACTAAAAATGGATTTACTTTCGAACTTTGCAAAGACATGTACTTGCGCAGAAAATCTGTATATTTCGACAACAAGAAATAGTTTCACATCACGAAACTTACAGCAATATTTGACATTACATTTTGTGGTTCAGTACCCATAATACGAGCACACATTCGGCAGTGGCAAAGTAGGGCAGTGGATACGGCTGATCATGAAAGCTTCAGCATGCTTTGCCTTATGGGTGGAGGTTCGAGCAAAACCACCTCCAAAAGTGTTTTTGTGTAGACAATATTTGTGTTCAGCGACAAAATAAATCGTACCTAACTTACATCACATAGGAATGCTCTGTGCTTGTTTATTAATAACAACTAAAAATAACTAGTTTTCTACTGCTTGAATTGGCAGATTTCTTTTAACTGATGAATTACTGATTTTTTTTTTTTTACATTTTCCGGAAGGAGCAGTTTCAACTGACAATCAGTATAAAATAACTGATTCCGATTTAGAGTGCAATGAAGAGAATTACGACTACGAAGGCCTGCTCTTGACCTCGACGATCATGGAGCCGCGAACTGCATTGTCGCTAATTGTCGCCAGTGCCGATTCTGAGATCGAGTTTTCACCTATGGTCAAAATGTTCGTCGGCATGAGTGAACGGCTTGTACAAAGAGTCGTTTTCGCGCGATGAAGAATGATGACATTGGTCCCATGCAGTTTATGCAAGGCGATACGCTGAAAGAACATACCGAGATCCGTAAGAATTCATATACTGGAAGACGACAAGTGTTGTCGGCAACATTACCTGGTATGACGATGGGTACTGATTCAACAGACGATTACGATGGAACAACTAGTGTTAACGACGGGATGAGAGACCTACGACTTTTTGGTAGAGTCACTATGTGTGTGGAATGTACACTTGCAAGACGTTCACGTGAAGTTGACGAACTTGAAACTAAACAGTCGTCGGCTCTAAACATGACAGATGTCCATGCAACTCCTACAAAGGAAAGAAAACATGATAGTGATAATGAAACAGGAGGTGAAAACTATGATGATTCCCTCAATGTTCCAATACATTTCACCAACGGCAAGTGGTGTGAAGAAGGCAGAGGCGTCAAGAACGCTCGTTCATTTCCTGCAACGAGCAACACACATATATATATATATATATATATATATATATATATATATATATATATATATATATAATTTGAAGTATTGTAATCGCATATTTTAGTGTACAGTGAAACCCGGTACTGATGGAACATTTGGGACATAAACGTTTATGATTAATTAAAATTCGAATGGGTTTTACATTAAACATTATGATAATTAAGTTACTCATAAATTTAAATTTATTCTAAAGAGGTTGTAGCACGTGAACTCAAATAAAATTAAAAGCACTTTTTTCGGGAGATATTTGACACTTTTCAGCGATATTCATGTCGTTAAGTTCGTATTCCGATTCTCTAAAGAACAGAGTTTTAAATAGATGCGATGACAGCAAAGATGACGTAGTAAATTAAACCAGAATACTCAAAAATATTTCAGACAGCCAAAACCCAGTATGCTCATCAATTGTCATTAGACACGATGACATGCTGCCATTTGATTTGATGTCTATGTGGACATAACAAACAAGATTTCAAACAACGAAACCACTGCGTGGGGTCACTGAAAATTATGCACATACCCTAGACCCACAGTTATTAATGCTCTTTTGAAATTATTAAGATAATCATACAAAATAATATATAATTAAACACATATTAAGGAAACTTTAAAACAATTGCAGATGAATGATTTGGTTCCACTGATGACCACCAAATCACATATAACAATGCAAAAATAACCATGAAACAGTTAAACCATTTACACCCATAAGCTATGCATTGTGAGTTATCGAGTAGTAAAGCTTTATTCTAGAAAATGAGTTGTTGTGAAACACAGATAATTCCAAGAAGGAAGGGTGCATTAAGCCTCAAGGCAGTACTCACAATTTTAGTGCCCTTGTAAACAGGACAGCCGTAGTCTTTGACCAATGAGTCGCAGACTTGTTAGCTCTTCATCGGTTGGCATTGCTATCCTTCTTTTCAACCCACAGCGAGGTGATGTTGTGGTCTGTAAAAACACAAACACCGGTAATTACATCCTCAGTCGGGTATTTCGACCTCATTAAAAGAGGAGGCAAACTAATTACTTATTTGTTCCCAACATCAGTTCATATACAGAAGAATCTATTTCACCAGTGACAAGTGGCAGAGCTTTGTTTATGTCTCTCTACCATACAATCACTCACTCAGCCCTTAACTCTATTATCTGCCAGCTCTTTGGAATCACACGAAGAAGTTACTTATTTGTGTCCCAAAGCCTATCAAACATTTTATTTTCCTCTCATATTTTTTCATCATGTGCGCTTTTCTATAGTTTATTACCGGTTTATTCACTCTTTTTGATTGAAACATTTGGAAATTGACCCCATGTATGTCGTACTTAGTTGTTTCCTAATCATGCTATATATCACAAACGTATTGTACTTGTGTTGACATAAAATTAGAATTTTTTTTTTAAATTTATAGTTCATCTATAAAATATATTTACTGTATTTTTAATATGAATAAAAGCAGTGAAACAATAAGTTCCTTGGTATAGCCTAAAAAGAAATAGTTCTTATGCAAAATATTATTAATTTGAGTGCACACGAACGAGATGCGTTGTACTTTTGGTGCATTTTTTTTAGACTTAA
This sequence comes from Dryococelus australis, assembly GCA_029891345.1. Classification (NCBI taxonomy): domain Eukaryota; kingdom Metazoa; phylum Arthropoda; class Insecta; order Phasmatodea; family Phasmatidae; genus Dryococelus; species Dryococelus australis. The sequence continues at coordinate 27,372,876 of CM057001.1, forward strand.
GCTTCGTTTGAATGAGAAAGAGGAATACTTTGAAAGTAGAACTTCAGCAGGGGTTCAGAAAGATTTGAAGTAACCACGAATGTAATATATATGATATTCCAAATAGATTAAGTAGGACGCATCTTACTTGGTGCTTTTTACACTAAAGCGGGCCTATTATTTTTCTACATATATACCTATGATATTCTCGGTTATAATATACATGGATACAATATTAATAAGATACTATTTTGATAACATTGTTTTGATTTTCCCACTATAGCTTGACCATGGAATCGTCACAAATATTGTAATGCGGTAAATTTTATATGTAACCTCTAGCCTCCTCTGGTGCCTTAATAGCATCCCTGATATAGTTGGCATGTGACTTGTTTTGGTATATCTCGTTTATCGCTAACTTCAATTCGAACAAACCATGTGAGAAATATGTTATGTGTTTATAGAAGTTCTTGTCACATATTATATTCAAAATTGGGAAAAAATAAATTCACGCAACAATAATAATGGTTTAGACGCTAGTAGGGCTAGCGTACCGCTTCGATACCACTGGGGAGCTAAAGCGGCACAAATGACATTAGATTAATATTAGGAGGGGTGTCTCCGAGAGGGATCACAGTTAGTGCTATCGATTCGAGGTTAATTCACATCACCCCCAAGCGCCCTCTCCCTCGGAGGTGTGTTGTGATTGGCTGACGGGTTGCCAAGCCCGTTCTGAGGTTTCCTGTGATTGGCTGTTGACTGTGAGGGTTCCCTTTTGGCTGACAAAGCGCCCAAGCGATATTTGCAGGACTGCGGGTAGGTGTGGGCTAGCAGGTATAGAGCAGGGTAAGGCGAGTGTAGGGTTGCACCAGGAGCATTGAGGAGTCGCTAAGTCCTTGGTTCGAGACCCATCGAAGGTTATTAGATTTATTTTAATTGCATATCAAGTAAGGATGAGTAATGAATAATTTCGCAATCAGGAGTAATGAGTAATTGCATAATGATTAAGTACATGTACCGAGACTAAGCACACATCCTACCCCGGCCACTGCTGTCTTGCATCTGAACTGATAATTGCTAATATGTTTGTTATATATGTCCGCCATCTTGTAATGGGAGCTGTCGAGGTGTTAATCCTTGGTTCGAGACCTTTCAAGCGTAATTAAAAATTTTAATCGGATAATGAGTAATTGTGTAATGGGTAATAGTAGAAGGGTTTGGATGTGTCTGGGCCAAGAACACCACGGCTTGGAGCACTTGAGCCAGCCGGCTGCCATTTTGGAATTTCTCTTTCTTCCCTTTCTTCCTGCGAAATTTCCCCTTTTTCACTCGATATCAACTAAATTTCCTTAAAAATTTCCCTCTTTCCTTAAAATTTTCCCAGTTTTCTCTGACCTGGAGAAGCAGATTAACGACTCCGAGCCAGGAGAGCAAGGCTGAGTACTCAGGACCCTTGACCTTTTACTCCAAAAATCCAAAAAAAAAAATTCCAAAAGATTTCAAATTATGAGAGAGTGAGAGAGAAACGAAAGCGAGAAAGATATGGAATGAGAGTGACACGAGAGAATTAGAGAAAGAGAAAGGAAAGAAAGAAAAAGATCGAATGAGACAACAGAGAAAGAGAGAGACACAAGAGGCGCGAAAGGAAATAGAGAAAGGGATGGAATGAGAGAGAAGAGAGAAAGATATTGATTTAGAGAGGCAAGAGAGAAAGAGAGAGAGAAAACATGGAATTATAGACAATGAAAAAACAATACAGGATGATAGTACGACATCATGATAGTATGCGCATTTAAAAGATGAGTCATGTGATATATAACACTTAATACTAACATATTTAAATTTTTAAATTTAAAATATATTAACATTCATACAAATTATTATTAGATTTATTTTATCGATTTCTCATTTACCTAATTGTTTTGGGCCTATAAGGAATAACGAGCTCAGCAAATTACCTGAACTGGCACATTTTTGCAGAAATGGGACTTGCTACTTCGCATTCTAGGGCATGGCTTTTTTTGAGGGAAAATCAGAAAATTTTTGGGGGAAACGGAAAATGTTTAGAGGAAAAGGAAAATTTTGATGCATTTTTGTGCTAAAACGTATGATTTCGAGAGAAAAACGGGAAATTTTGAGGAAAAGTGGGTACTTCCTCGCACCTCATCCCAATCCCGGATATGCTGGAGTCTATCCGACCTATCTACTTGTGTTATTTATAGATGTAGGACTTCCGAATATATATATATATAAGTGTGAAAAATATATTAATGCAACAAACAAATACAATATAGTGAATTTTAAAATGGATTTATAAAGTGAATGGTCTGTAGGAGGTGATTTGGTTCTAACATAAGTATTTCTTATAGCGAATGCTCTCTACTAAATAGAATGCCATGGTTGTGTTTCGGTATGGTGGCAAAATGTTCGCCTGTAGGAGAGGTAAATTGGAGTACTTAAAGGATTCTACAAATTCCATCTGTCTCTTTTGAAATCCAGGGATAGGGGTCAGTTATATGTTGGTCTTAAACAATTTTCAATGGATGTATGTTTTCTTATTGTTTGTCTTTTATATATGTTTTCCTGGAAAGATATGTGTTGCAATAGTGATAATTAGTGTGCACACTCACAAAAATTTCCTGTGGTGAAGGAGAGAAAGGAACCATTGTGTGTATCAAGAGGGAATATTCTCTTCCACTCACATCGGTTTTGTTTAGATTATTGTTAACGCTAGTGATAAGTGAACGAAAATATGCATAATAGATCGACAAATATGGATTGTTTTCGGTATGAGTCTAGTGGTTTGATCGCTGCTCCTCAAAAATGATAGACAGTATGTTTCTGTGTAATGATAGAGCTATGGATTGTCAGAGCAATAAGTTAGGTTGTTGGTTTCTTAATAAAATTTCATACTTAACTATTTCGCATGAATACGTGGTGTATATGGGTGTTTCTGGTTCTCATTCTACAAAGTTTATGGGAAATGTTTGGGAGGAGTGTACTTGTTCAGTTCGCACTTTTGTTTAGGTATGTTTAAACAAATAGGTATATGTTGTGTGATTAACATTATATCATAGCCCTCTGTAAGTTGCGAAATGGTTAACTATATTTACGCTTCTAAGGAAACGGGTATGGCGTGTAGTATTTAAACATTTCGGCATTCGCTTTGAGTGATTTCGGGTGAGAATAGGGAAAAAAATCTTAATTTTCTGGTCCGAATTCGAACCCATGCCCTCACGAATACGAGCACAAATACATCATTTGTCTTTGCATTGTAGGTGAGTAAGGTATAAACATAATTTATTTCTTGTATGTAAATTGGCTATGGGAAACTTTTTTAAAGTGTTTAGTACAACTATATTTTATCCCCCTTACATGATACACCCTAAAAATAGTTTAACTTCCAGGGGGATGGTTTTCATAAATGACATTTTGTCCCTCGTATAGTACTAACTTCACGAAAAGTATAAAAGTTTGCTATATACAGCTATTTACTTCATTCTGTTTGTGCGTGGTTACATGTAATGATTGCTATAAGCGATTTTTAGGTAACTTTTTATATGGAAAGTATATAGCCTACTTGTATTTCCTATACGAAACATCAACAGTTTGGAGTATAAAAGATACCATCTTTGTCTATGTTATGAATTTTATTAGCATATGATCAATTGTTCGGAAATTATGATTACATTTATAAAAAGGGCTTAACACAACTTAAACTTTTGCCAGATAGGGTTTAAGGTCTAAATGACCATACCATTATGTTGTATGTCGGGTACGGGATTTATGTTATGAATTTGATGAAAATAGCATCAATGGTTCAGAAATTATGAGAACTTTTATAAAAAGGGCTTAACTCAAGTTTGACCTTGTCAGAAAGGCCGTAGGGCTTAAATGATCTTACTGTTGTGACGGATATCGGATACGGTGTCTATGTTATGAAATTGATCCTTATAGCATCAACGGTTCGGAAATTATAAGCACATTTATAAAAAGGGCTGAAATTCATAATTGACCTCGTCAGAAATGGCATAAGTCCAAAAAATGCCCTGTTGTAAGGCAGGCGAAGCATTGTATTTGATGGTCAGAGTGGTTACATGATTATTTTTAAAATGAAATTAAGATTGCATCTATGTTTACTAAAATTCAAGATGGCCATGGTTATGTTTGTTTTGTAAAAAATTAATAAATATATTTTTTTTATATAAACCCATAACTTTTCATAAACATTATGATAAGCCTAACCCAAAAATGACCGGACTTAACCTCAATTTTTAGGTGATTGACGATAAGGGCGACTAAGGCTAATTCTCTATACCAACCTCGCCTCCGATACTATCCCCCCCCCCGGGTTAAACCTTATGGCACTACGCATGACGATGTCGATAAGTCGGAGAAAACCCTTAGAATAAAAAAGAGGTAAGACAGAATTATAGCGCATGAAAAAACAACTTGAAATGAAAGAGAGTGAAAAAACAACTTGGAATGATAGAGCATTACAAATGATGTACTGGTCACCAAAATGGCGGAATCCAACATTACGGAATCCAAGATGGCAGTAACATGACCGGAATGACAGAGCGGGAAGTCCAGAAATCAATTATGGCAGCAGGTAATGATGCAATACAAGATGAATGCCATCGAAGACGAATGGCAGATCAGGAAGATTCGAGGTGGAATACAAGAGCAGAAAGATATTTACTGGTTGACAATATGGCGGAATCCAGCATGGCGGTCACCTGACCGGAATGACAGAGCGGGAAAGCCAGGAATCCAGGATGGCGGCGGGAAATGATGCATTACAAGAGGGCGGCGGTCGACTCTGGGCTCCGGAACATGGCACCTGGTGTCGGACATACTATATTACACTACTGTGGTCGTATGCTCAGAGATCGGCTTCCTCCTGGAATTCTTCACCAGCTAAGTATTCAGACATGTTGCTATTTAGAATAAATGACCCTTCTGGTCTGTGTAGAAAATATGGCGGCTATGCCCGTCGATATAGCTAGACGTTTTCCAACATGATGATAGAATTTGTTTGTATTGTAGTCGGCTGTTTCAATTACATAATCAAGAAATATTTTTAAAGGACAGCCGTTTTTGAGACCAGGAATAAGAGCTAAAATTATTAAAGATTTAATAATTGCTTTTAGTCAAATTTAATAAAGTCTCAACACAATGTGTGACCAAGAGTCTCACTTTAAAATTGTACAAAGCAAAAAACCCCATGTAGAAAATAATGTAAAAATTACTGCAAAGATAAATGAAATTGTTTTAGATCTACAGGTTTTTAAGAGAATAAATCCTTTTTAGCCATGTAATGGTTTTTTAATGGAAATAAATGTTCTTTGGCAAGTCGAAACAATTTTAGAATAAAGGTGCTAGGGAGAACATATAAAATATGTTTGAGATAGTTTCCTGATTGTAAACCATACATTTAAAACTTGTTGAGTTAAGATTTTTTATGAATGTGCGTAGAAAATGCACCAATACTTATCTTGCTACAATTTTTGTGTTTATGGAACATAACTTTAAAATTATTGTTTTATAGAACAAATCAATTCAAATTATTCTAGGAATGTGCTTTCATAAATATGTTTAGACAATTAAAAGACAACTAAAATTATTTACTAGTCAAAACGAGGTATTTTTAAAAAGGGCCTCTCTCTGTTCTGCTCCATGTTCAAAAAGGGATTCTTAGTAAGTGTTGAGAATTTTATCACAGTTTTTATTCTATACATATTTAGTAGGAGTTTTGCCAGAATTTAAACAGAGGACATTTTTATTTATATGGTTTCAAATACACAATTTTTTACGCCCAGTCAACTTCGTTGTATATTTTATATAATAAATTATTTAACATCACGTCATTATCTTTAATTGGCGTGGAAACAGGCGTGATGAGGAGAATATTATCTCATTCAATAAATGTTATGAGAAGTTTGCATGTTTTTGAAAACGTTTAGTTACACGGATAAATATTTAAACAAAACACAAGAGAGTTCATGTGTGGTTTTTACGCTTTGTGCCAGGAAACTTTACCTATTTGTGTTTCTGTTCAAATGTACGTTTTCGAAATATTGTTTGTTGAACTGTTGGGCTGTGTATAAGCCCTCCTGCCACGCCCTCTGGGAAGGGCGTCGCAAAGTTTTCTGATCTGCATGGAGAAAATTCGGCGACATGCACTTCCACGTCTTCTTCGATATCGCTGTATTCGAAGTCGGAGCTGTTGGAGCTCTCGGCGAAGCTGGGAGAGAATGAGCTGTGGGGCGTTCTGGCCTATGGTGACTGGTACGAGCTGCCTGAGGGTTGCTTTTCTTGCCAGTAGACGGGATGGACGAAGTTGCTCTTCGTGCCAATATCGTGCGGATGAGCTGAAGAATGTTGTCTCCATTTCTCTTTCGCGATGCTGTTGGTGTTATTTTCTTCTTCACTTGGCAACATAACTATCGTAAATTTAAAAGGGGTTTGAAACCCTACAAGTTTCTAAATGGTCCCTGGGTTTTTCTCTTGAAATTGCGAAAAAGTCATGACAGTGAGAAAATGACTGCTTTCCCGAGAGGAGCTCGGGCGGGGCGCGCAGCATAAATCCTTAGGTGGGGGGGGGGGGGATATGCAGGCGATTGAGAGTAAAGTAGGCCGCTGATAGGCCGGAACAAAGGTTTCCGAAACCGCACGAGTAATTAGCCAATGAGTGAGATTGCCATGTTACGTGGTTAGCCAACAAGATTCATTGTAGGGGATGGATTAATTGGGTGGAGCAATTAAATATATTGGAAGGGTATCGAACGGAAGTAAGTAATTGGTGAAAGCCTGCCGACTTATTGGTCGAACGAAGGTTAGTAAGTATCTAATGAGAAACATTGGTGTGGGTGGGGCGAACACATATAATTGGCCGAACGGACGTGAGTAATTAGCTAATGGGAATGATTTTTAGTGGGCGTCAGTCGTCTGCAGGTCATGGTGCTGGGGAACCCTGGATAATTAGCAATTTTTAAATAAATCATTAAAAGTAGATTTTTAAATGATTTTTAATAATGCCTTTTTTTGTATTTTGTTTTTTTTTGTTGTATTTGTATGTGTAAAATTTTGTAACGATACATTTTTAAGAATTTTTAAATATTTTAAATACATTTTTAGGATTATTTTCAGATTTTTTTGGTTTTCGAGGTCAAATGTCTCTGATATCAAGGTCAAAGGCCAAGGTCGCCGACTTACAACATGGCGGGCAAGATTGCTCATGGTCGACCGGAATGACAGAGCATCGACAGTTGCGTGCTCCGACGCCAGACGCCTATGCGCCCAAATTCCCTATTTCATTCTACTATCCTCATCAATATACATACCTTGTCTCACCCAATGTCCATTTGTTTGAACCCCTAAAGGCACATCTGGATGAAAAGCGATTTTGGGATGATGTGAGTGTAGAGGATACTGTCAGAAATGAGTTGGAATATCTAAGTGCTGGTTCAACATCTTGATGTCATTAATGTTGACATACAACCAATAGCCAAACAGGTAACTTAACCTTTCTCAATGATGCGCTTTCTTATATAGGGCTTTTCCTCATCGCTCTGTCTTCCCATGGAATGGAAGAGGGGGAGGGGCGGCAAATATCAGAAACAACCAAGCAATGTGCTTCAAATTGCCAGTCCCAAGGCGTCTGTCGAAGAATGCGCAATGTGTTCATTTGTAACGGCGATTCAAAACCATGTGATATAAACCTCCCGTAGTGCGGCAACCAAACTCGAGAGTACGAACTTCCGAAAGTTGCGTGAGACTAAAGCTGGATTTACAATAACCCGACAGTCCGGCGAAACAGTCCTGACTCAGACAAACATTTTTCATCAGCCAATCAGGAGCAAGATCACCCCGACAAAAGTAGATTCTATTTCTACTTTCGTCGGGCTTCGGACTGGTCGGCCTCGCTTAGCGGAAGGGGGGAAAAAAACAGAAACATAACCTCACAAAACAAAATGTCGTGCGGATTTCACTACTGTGGTAAATTTCACTTTAAACATGTGTTTTTTTACGTGTGTATGCTGGTTTTTTTTTGTAACAGAAAGCTAACGAATTGACGAAAATAAATATTCGTGGAAAAATAACTGCTCCAAAATCCAAAAATACTTCGTTTACAAAGTTACCAAAACAAAATAGTGTACAATGATTTGTGATTTCTTCACACTCCATAGCAAGTTACTGGCCATTCTAGGATTTTGCCGAAAGCCACACGCCAGACTTGTCGGAAAGAAACTGTCGGGGTATTGTAAACATTGAACTCATTTTGGTGGCGTAAATGGTCGGTCTGTAACGTCGTGTCTGACTGTCGGGAAGACCTCGCCGTGGCATTGTAAATCCAGCATAAGCGGTCTCATTTTTGCACGACACGAAAACTACCTACACGTCTAACACGCCACCAGCTTGACTAACTTAACTCCGACACCGCCACGTTGCGTCAGCTGCCAGCTTGCTAAAGTGTATGACGCAATTTCGTTTTATGGCATACTTACTATAGAATCAATACCTAAAAGACTTAATATACTTACAGAATAACTGTTATTTACTCTGTACACGATCTAGCAGTGTGAAATCGACGAATGGTAACAATTGCGTGTGAAGTTCGTCTGCAGAACCCCCTGCATGGACGCGCGAGCGGCATGCTGGATAACACAAGACTGAGAACATGGCTGCCATCCTAGTTCGCCGTGTCCTCACCCTGGAGCGCCAATGTAGTCGAGCACTTGGGAAGCGCGCACCGCATTTTTTTAACTCAAATAGAGAGGTGCTTCACACACAAGATTTGGAGAATCACATGACTTCTGGAACTTGCCACGCATCGTGGCAGTGATTGGTTAGAGTAAAAATGTCACCCCCTCTATTGGCTTAACACTTGTGTATGATTTTGTATATAAATCCCCGCAGCAGCTCGGGCAGGCAAAGACTGATGACTGCTGGGGATGAGACCATACCTGAGATAAGTAGCCGCATATTAAAAATGATAGGCTCATAAGGCCAGTAATGTAGAAGTGGACATTGATGCCCAAAATTACTTGTAGAAGTAAATTTTGTTTGTTCACTTAGATTTTGAAGGTAAACCAGATAATACTCCAAATAGTGAAAATGTAGAATTTTTATCCTGTTAAAGCTATTAAGATCATTTAGCTTTTTAGGAAAGAAATGATATAAGAATTTTGGAAAGACAAGTATGAACATTTATAAATCACGTATAATGTTGCATAATAAGCGTAATAAAAATCCTTAAATGAGAAATGGTAAAATTAAGGCTTTTGGAAAGTATTCATGGATTACAGCCTGTAATTTTGAAGCAATTTGAAAAAATATATGCGTCATTTAGAAAAAAAAATTTTGTTCGAAAAACAAGTAATTAAATTTTAATGTTAAGGAAAATTCTCTTTAAAAATATTATTGAGAATTTGAATTCCTAAAATGGGTAGTGGCATGATAGGGATCAAAATGCGAAATTTTAAGGCTGTTCGGCTCAGAGTTGTATTTAAAAAAAATATCAGCCTTTTAAAATAAATGTCAGAGAATGCAAGAATTGTTATTTTATATATTGTTTTAAATGGAATTGCGAATCAAAATGTGTCCTTTTGAGACATCAGTATTTCTATAAACAAGTACCTGGTTTTTGCAAATGGAATGTAGTATATGTAGTATTGCTCAATATATTTCAGTATTCTTGTTGTATTTTTGTTTCTAGTCATAACGATTGTAGTTTTGATTATAAAAAATATAGTGAACATTTTCAAGAAACTTGAGTGTGTGTGTTTTGCAGTTTTGTAACCAACTTCTGCTTCAATATGGAAGGGTTTTGATGTACTACAATTTGATCGTAGTTACTTGGAAAAGAGAGCTTACGTCGCCCTATAGTATAGGCCGATGAAAGGTCCTCAAGTGCATGTCCAGCTATGTTCTATAGTCATTTCTATTATTTTCAGTTTTTTTCCTGCTCTAACATGCGGTTGCGCAAATAAGACACTAGCTGAAATTTGGACACAATTATTGTGGTAATAAAAAATGACATTTATTTTAGTACAGTTTCCCAAAATATAACATTTTAAAATGGATACAGCTAATTTATGGGGCACGAGCAAAAAGCGTTTAAACATCGAACACCGAACCTACTTTTAAGCACTCAGAAAATTATCGCAATAAACGTTGTTGGCTAAATTGTGCCCGCTTTCGCCCCAATTGCATAGGAAGAATACCTGAATTCACACGTGACACTGCAAACAACACTGACGTGTTTAATCAGCAGTGTTGGCAGAGCCAGCACCAGTTGCAAGTAGCACGGGCAGCGATACTCGACACCACGATGCGAGTTGTCGCGATACGGCTTGCCTGTTACAACAACACCATGCAATGCACCAAGCATGTGGACTATCGCGAGACGCGTCTGTTCTTCCGCTCAGTTCGGCGCACACATCGGCCGTCGCTACATAAGCTGCTGTTCGTGTCGCTGAGGCATCATTCCTGGCGACAGCTCCGGAAGAAAGTACCAATCAAGATGTGCCGACTCCTCGCTCTGTTCCTCTTGGTGGCTCCCGCCTTCTGCACCAAGGTCAAGCCATGTGCGTAAAGTATTTTCACACTTTTTGAATTAAGACTTTCAAAAATCACTCAGTTTTGTAAGTTTTTGATTGTCGTCAACGTATGTTGTATTTCGTTTATCACAGTCATGTTATATTTATGTTAACTTAATGGTATCTTTAATCTTTTTTTGGTTAAATCGAAATGTTTCTATTATATATACACACATACACACACACCAGCAGAGCCCGCCATAGCTTTGCTCAGGTGTAGTGGAGTTATTGAAATATATACTGCGACTACCTCTGACTACCTACGACTAACAGTGACTACCCGCGACTACCTGTGACTACCCGTGACTATCTGCGATTACCCGTGGCTACCTGTGACTACCCGTGGCTACTTGTGATTACCCGCGACTAACCGTGACTACCCGCGACTAACCGTGACTACCAGTGACTACCTGTGACTAGCCATGACTACCTGCGACTACCCGTTGCTACCCATAACTACCCGCGAATACCCGAGACTACCCGTGACTACCCGCGACTACCTGTTTCTACCTGCCAATAATGGTTTTGCTAGCACATGCTTAGAAAGCAGCTAAGTAGCTCATTTTTCTCCGACTTGGTTTACAAATATAGAAATTTTTCAAGGATATTTTTTTAACTAAACATAGTCTAATTCCATTTGGAAGAATGTAGCTTTCTAATAGTTAAATAGTTAATAAAATCGGCCGTGTAGTACACGATAGTACCCGAGACATATGAACAAATAAACAAACTCGCATTACCTCATTATAATATTAGTATAGATTTTACTATTTCATTAATCATTAATATAAATAAAACATAGATAAAATAGATGTTTTCGTAATGCTTAGTAACAAATTCTTCTCGTGCAAAGTAGTAGACTAAGTTTCCACCCATCTACATCAACACGTGGATATTATGGGGCATGGGTTTTGACAAAGTAATGTGCACAAAAGTGAAAAGAGGTATTAGGGTTGGCAAACCAAAACACAAAGGGAAGAAGAAAGGCAGTGTATTGCCATTCATATTCCCAACACTCACAGCTCTTGGATCACTCCTGGGTGAAACTTCGTCAATTTGTATAGCAGTTAAATCAAGTGGGTAAGGAATATTCCTTAAACCATATAAAGTTGGAAATGGACGAAAAAACCTCCAAACAAGAGAAGAAGCGCCGAAAGTCTTAAATAAACTTCCGAAACATGCGCTCACAGACAGGTAAACAATTGTATTTGTTAAGAATTTTAAAATTCCGCACTTTTGCGGAATTTTCGTGACAGACAATTTACCATTGAAACCGTACATTCGTGAATGTATGGTAGTTAATTTAGACTCATAGCCAAATGAAGTAATACATTGAGTTGCAATAAATAAAAATGGTAATAATGCAGTTTACTTAAGATCACCAATTTAAATACTTAACTATTTAAAGAATGTGATATTTAAGTACAATTATGAAACAGAGCAGTTACTAAACATGTGTAATTCTGGACACTTATGTTTAAGGTTTTTGAGTATAAATATGTTATGCATGTACGCAAGTACGCATTAGTGTAACCACAGTAGTAAAATGTGTTATTAAAATATCAATTATGTTGATTGTAAGTGGTAACTCATTGCAACTGTGCTCAGTTTATTTTCCACAATTGAATTTAGATGGTGAGTGGAAAATCTGTTTGAGTTTGTAACATATAATATTATTCCAAAATTAACACACACACAACCAATCGTTCATATTACTTATTGGTGATGAGAAATGCACAATAATTGTAGATGTTGGGTCATATGAACTCAAAGAACTGGAAAGTTACATAAAGTCTAGTGTTCCTGAAAATGTCAACTTTCTGTTACAAGGCAATCCGAACACGTTAAGATATCTAATGCACAGCAATGTCGACATTTATTTCATGCAAAATTATTTAATATCATCAATGCTAGGTTACAAAAAGGCAATTTATCCTGTAAAACAACTAAATGAATCATCCACCCAAGTTCTGGTGCTGTAACATGGTCATGTTTAGGTGCGGGATTTTTATTTTGAGATGTACAAATGGGCTCAGCAATTGGGCTCAGTTGTTATGGTGCAGCGATGAAAACTTCCTCTTTGGCAAAAACTACTTTCGAGTTTTCCACTGAAACAGCTGTAAATTCAAGTGCAGAATTATCTATTTCAATTTTCGCACCTGCACTTGCGATAATATAGCTGCCACAAGTTTATAATGCAGCTGTTTCTGGGCCTGCTCAATGCGTAATTGTAAATCCTTCTTAAATTTTTCCTGATCAGTTTGTATACATGTTAAACTCTGCTGTGTCTACACCAGATCAGTTCTAACATGTATCATGTTAGCCTGTAAATCTATGTTTGACTGAACATTTTGCCATGTCAGGCTAACCTGTAAAAAATCCTTCAGCTGCCATACTATAGCCTGTATCTGCATAAGTATTTGCATCATTGGAGACTGCTGGTCGTTCCCATCAGGTAGGGATGTAGGTGCTACCTGAAAATCTTCCCCACTGAAATCTGCACTAATTACTTTGGTGCATTCGTGTCCCTCCTCATGTGGTACCTGTCCTTCTGTATTAACCGAAATGGTATAATCAGTAGCTGTAAGTGACTCCATATTAATAATCTTGTATTAATAAACTTTATAATTAATGGGAGCAGTTTCTCGCAAGTAGTGCTATGTAAGAGTTTCTCTACTCATAAGCTGGAGTTAGTGACTCGAACATCTAATCGGCCAACCTATTTGAGCCCTGTGTGATGGTACCACTGAAACAAAATGGGTGTAGGATGCACATATGTAAATTACTGGTATTCAAATTGCCCCACAGTTGGGAAGCCATTGAGGTAAATTGTAATAGTTGGAATATGCAAATGTAGGACATATGCAAAGCCTCACTAGGATTAATATGTGTGGATGTGTGTCACAGAGTACAGAACAACACTTTTGCCCTTGTAGGAATCCTTGCCCTGGAAGTCTTGAAGTCCTGGGCGCGAATATAAGGGTGACTTCCCTTAACAAGCATGAATGAAAAACACTGACACTGAGGACCAATAGGAATAGGACTACTAAACTAGCAGCATGCTACAAAGACAAACTGTCGATAGGTAAAGCAAAATATTTAATTAAAAGTGATTTAATTGATATAGTGTTCAGACATTGCTATGCCCTTGAGCCCAAGGATGTAGCAAGGCTGTAATAAACAAAAAAATCCCAGCAAAAACATCTGACCAAGAAAATGGCACAAAGTGCCAGCAGTAAGAAAATCCATTGAGATGATTAAAATATGAAAGTTCAAACCATCACAAAAACTCATGAAGTATGTATAAACGTTTTATTAATTTTCTAAATGCCTTTTGGTTATATAATTTTTCGTTCCAGAAAAACACATACTTTATATAATTCTCCATGTACTGGATATTTTCAAAAGAGAATCAGAACATTTTACTTTACACACAAATTTACTACAAAATGCAGCTAAGTTTAATACTGGACATTGGTTTTCCACCAAAACTTTAGTAAACTTTAATATTTTCAGGTACATCATAGGCTGTATTAACATACAGCATAGTGGTTCTGGCTAGTACCATGCAACTTTCATAAAAATTTACATTTAAAAAATATAGTATGCTTACCACTGGCTTACAGGTCATACAGAAGCCGTGCACATTACCTCTTTAAAATTATGTTTGCCATTCCATATTAAATTATTACCTTTAGGTGACCTGTAAATGGCCAGAGCAGGCTAAGGTTACATGCCTGCCTCCAAAATTTTCGTACACAAAAAATGCATTTCGAATCTTTCTTCGAGACCAAATAACACAATGCAACTGCTCGCAATTAGTAAGCCTTAACCTCCGAGGAAAAATTTATGTTTGAAAAACCTACAAGGTTCCTGCTCGAAGTGACTGTTAGAAAAACATATCAACCCTAAGTCGCTGTCAGATTCCTTTAGAATAGAGTAGTTGCAATATTTGTTGCATTGTAAAATAAGCAATTTTTGGACCCTTCTCTCACGTCAAAGTGACACCATGAACATTTCCATGCTTTCAGAGCCTGCCATTTTAATATTTTTCAAGCAATGTTTGTAAACGACATATAACTTTAGGCGAATGCTCCCTCGAGGTCGATAATCTGACCCCAACCAAACATTTACAGCAAGTATTTATACACAAAAATCACTATTAAGTGCTAGATATGTAAATGCAATTCATTCCCCAATAGCAGCACAGTTGAAACGTTTTTCCATTGAGCCCTCCGACCTAATATTGCAACGACACAACATTTATTGTTAGTGGGGTGTTGAAAAATTAATTTATGCTGTAGAGGGGTCTTAAATTCAGCAGCCTATCACTGTATTTTTGTCAAAATAAGGCGACCATTGGGTCACACATCAGCGGAAAATACATTGCTCAGAACACTTTCAAACTGTGCTGCGATCAGGGTGCAGCATGACATCACATCCACCAGCCAGCTGGGAAGGTGGCTGGTGGATGTGGGGCACTGAGGCGCATGTATGCGGCAGGTGGAACTATTCACCACAGTAACAGACGACCCTCATCCCACACCTGTCGCGTGGAAGGTGTGCGTGACTCAATTTTATAGAAGTGCCAAAACTGTGCTTCAGCCACTGCCGGGCCATCACCAGACACAGCATGCAGCAGCCAGGTTTGAAAACAAGTAAGTTTTAGGTGTTTTAAATATTAAGCAAGTCCCAGATATATTTTTCAATTGACGAACTTTCAGTATTTTTCCGTGCAAAATCTATCTTCGTACATTTTGATTATTTTGGGCAATGACCTCGAAATGCTTGGATGGTCATGATAGTTTTATATTTGTGCAAAAGTGCCTTGTAAAACTCAATGTCTGCTCAAAGAATTAAAGTGTAATGGAAGTTGTAAAATATTGTCACTCCAGTATAAAGTTTTTGCCGAAATATTCAGGTTAACACACATTTATTACGTTTTTCGTGACTATCAAAATGTCAGTAGAACTGCTGTGTGCAAGATTTCCCCTTTTTGTAAAATGCTCGTTTTTGATCTGGGGAATTTGTAGGCCAAATATTAACGATTTTAATAAAGTAGTGTAAATTGCATATTGTGATATAATTTTAAGTCTAGCCATGGAAGATATTATATTTTACATAGTTTGCAGTCATTTTAGATATATATTCATTTTATATGTTGGTATGTAACCAAACATTTTCATACTACTTAAAACATCACTGCCCATGCTAGGGGCTATTCTATTGATTAATCGAATGGAAAAGAACAAGACAAAATAATAAAGAATCTTTACATTATGTCATGGATTTCGCTCTGATTACGAGCCTGGGATTGAACCCGGATCATTTTTTGGGGGAGACGAGCATGCTAACCGCTCAGGTACCGTGGACCCTTAAATTATGGTCATTTACACTTTGATTCACAAGTTAGAATACAATGATAACTGCCAGTTAAAATTTTCAAGTCAACCAAAAGAAATCTGAAACGTTTACTAATTAGTGTCGATGGGTAGTTTCCATGTAACCAAAAACGCAATAAATCAACCACGTGGTTGGTACTCAACAAGAATTCGTAACGCGCATGTGGCATTTCGTAAAGTCGGTTTCACACTATGCAAGATGGGCGCCAAAATTGCTCGAGGTGTTGACCTGGCACGAAAATTTCTTGCACAAGTTTGTGTGCAATGCACACCTTGCATGAAATGAGGAGATAGAGCCGGTTGTATTTTGTTTTGTTTCGTGCCAAACTATGCAAGTTGCTCTCCTATTAGTCATTGTATACTGGTCATGTTACCTGTTATAACATCAACCATAGAGTAAAAGAAATTCATAATCTGAGGTGTGCGAAGAGGAATACAGGTAAATAAAAACATTGCTGGAAAATAACTTCAAAACGTAAATTGGAGTTCAGGTAGTTTGCTGACAATATAATGAAAACAATTATATTTTGGAGGGATAGCTTTGAAACAAATACGTTGTTGAAGTAAGCAACTTCATATTTTGTATTGTAGTACACTAACGAGGACAATCAACTAATTTCGATGTGACACAGTATTCATCTTATTTAGCTACGTGTGAACTCGTTTCGTTTCGCACGAAATTTAGTTGGCATTTTCGTACAAAATCTTACGCGAAATGCATCTTGCATCGTGTGAAGCCTGCTTAAGCAGCAAAAGTAATATGTTTTATTGGTATTACAAGTGACTTACCTGTTTCGAAAGTAACATAATGAGTCAAGTTTGTGCCGACGGAGACAGTGCAATTGTCCACGCACTCACCAACTTGGACGTGCAAGGTTCCTGCTTCCCCAGGGCCTGCAAACGTCAAGACAAACACATTCCATTTCAATCTCCGTCGTATTTTGAGCGAAATGTCACAGATACCCCAAGTTGCAAACTCGGAGATTTCCACGAATGCAGGTAAAACACGGCATAATACAAGGATGCTGAACAGCGTAATCTAATACGTAGGTAGGTCTGGGTTTAGTTGAGGGCCGATGAGGATGAAGAGAAGAGAGTATGGAGCAGCGGGAGAAATGAGAGATTCTTGTGTACCCCAACGTACAACATTAGAAAGGAGTCCTGAAAGAACTCGCAGCTAACTTCATCCCATTGTATTTTTAGGTTACAATCCCTACAGTCGATATACAAGTATATGATCAATACCACCGCGCTCTATTTCCTCTTGTTACTAGATAAATGTTATCCACCTGTAGCTTTGATAATGAAACTTGTTTATAAAATTAATTTATTTTGTGTCATATGCCTGATTATATGCAAGAGATATGATTGGCATGCTTCCAGTATAATTTAATGTTCACCAAATAACTAAACCGTTTTAAATATGATCCCATATCATGGAAAAATATCAAGCCGTACAGTATTTAACAAATAACTTAACAAACGTTGCACGTAACAGTAAATTACGATTTTCAAGGTGGCAGAAGATATTAATTTCAAAACTAAAATACGGAGGAGTTATATAGAAATTATCAGGCGTGCTTGAACAGCTATGAGCAGGCCTACAAAAAGCCAAGTAATTTTGATACGTCATGCTTAAATGATTCACGCTGGGCAAAAATGGAAGTTTTAGAGTAATATCACTTATATGCATTTTTTGTAGTCTCCATACTCTTGTTAGCCCTCTGACATATTATCTCGAGTATGCTATTTCACGTCTGACATTCTGCGGAATAGGTGATATCATGGTCAGTGCTGTGGGACGCTATAAGGCAGCAAGCAGCAGTACGGAAACTGAGTTTCCCTGAGGAATGGTATTGGTTGGTTCTGACACTCAAACTATTTTACAACTGGTTGGTTCCTGTGCAATAGAACTACTGAAACACTTTTCCATATGTTCCAAATCTCCAGTTGTAAGAAAATCGTACGTACTTTTCACACCATAAATTTCTTCTTTTGCAGCACCTTCATCGAAAAATTAATGTTAGCAGTTTGACTTTAACCCGTTCGTGCACACATTAATTTCTGAGTCAAAGTGTTGCAATCAGAGTAATTTTTCGGTATTGGCTGTACTTTTGTTCAGCATCATTCTCGCGGCCAATGAACAATGTGCGGCTTCCTCAATGATAATGGATAATGACTTATTCATGTCAAAGAGATGTAGAAAATTCCGCAAATCAGATCAGCCACAAGGTAGACTCTCAGTGTGCTCGGCGCTGACGCCTTGCTGTGTACTGCACTCGCCATAAGTATCATTCATTCGCAGCGTGTTCGCGATCGTGAACACAGTGAGTGAACAGGTTAAGTACTTCATACGTAAACTCGTTTTGATGACTTACATGCAAACACGCTATCCTCTTTTGCGCGAAAGATCAGATCATCACCATTTTAATCAGACGAAGATTTAATTTTGTTGATTGATGAACGACTTCGATTGTGGTTATCACGATCTGAGCGTGATCTGGTTAATTACATAAACACCGCTGAGTTACATACATTTCCCGTGCTGGAAATACGTTTTCATGATGCTGCTATGGTACGCAATATATAACCTGTTCGATCACGCATTAATTCCCGAGTTCAAATTTGCAACCACGTAAATTCGTCGTATGTTCTTATGTATGTTCACGGTGAAATGGGCACTTTTGAAAGCCCTTCTTAAGATCTACTTGTATGCACGTTGTGTATTCTTCCACCTCGTGCAAAATTATTATTGCCATGGGCCTCCTCACTTCAATCATACGTCGGTCAATTGAAACTGTGAAATTATTTCAAATGTAAACATGTTATAAATATGCTAATTTCTACACACTGAGTCGTTAAGAATAGCAGAAAGCGTAAGAAATAATTTAAATGATCGCGAACGGTTACCTAACACTTTTTATTCGTCCATCGTTACCAACTTTACCCGGCGCGTCACTCAATGCGCCCGTTTAAACATTTGCAGGCAGGGGCAGTGACATTTGTGCTCACTTCATCGCGAACAGCCTATACTCGAGTTCACAGCTTTTGTTGTAACCAGAGAACAAAATCCTGCATTTAACATTCGTATCGAAGAGGTGTAGAAAATTCCACCGATCGTGCTAGCTACAAGGTAGGTAAACTCTCAGTCTAGAGTTTGTCGTAAACCAGGCTTGCAACTCACGTGGCTCGACCTTCTCAGTGCAGAAGGCTGGGGGAGGAGGCAGCCAAGAGGAACAGATAGACGAGTCGGTACATCTTGACTGACACGTCTCCCGGGAGCTGTCGCCAGGAACGATGCATCAGCGACACGGACGTCAGCTTATATAGCGACGGCCGACGTGGAACAACACGCCACATTGCACACAGTTTGCAGGTCCGGACCGCGCTGTGTTGTCACAGCTGCCGCCGACAGCCGCTGCTGCAGTTCCGTTTTGTCAGCCGCCAACTGTGGACCCCTGTGCGTCGCATTTGCACAACTGCATTCGTGCCGGCAGAAGCTCGACCGCACCAAGGTCGAGTACGGCCTTTGAAGGAAGCGTCGCGACGGCAATGGGAATTAGCGCGGTAAAGCTTCGCGCGAATTTCTGCTGCCGCAGAACTTTTAAGCGGTCACTATAAGGTTTTAGTACAGCAATCTGTTCGGAAAAGTAGCAGAATTATTTCTCAATTCTAAAATCGCTGACCTACGGAATAATAGATATCTTAAACTGAGGACTGCTTACATCGAATTTCTGCTGACTTTGACACATTCCGATGACCACGTGTATGTTTCAGTAACCAAATTTATGAATTACCAACAACACATAAACTTTCATTTCTGTCCTTAAAAAGTAATTATATTGAAATATTTAGGATTTGTTTACCTATTTTTAAAATAGAAATTCGAAATAAGACGTGAATAGTTTCAATAGAAATTTATACAAAATAATTTCTATAATTAAAACAAAGAAATTAATTTTAAGGATTCAAATATTAATCAAATATAACTTCCAATGTATTTTTACGTTTGTATGGAAAATAATGCGTGTAAATAATCTAATATATATTAATGTATATATATATATATATATATATATATATATATATATATATATATATATATATATATATATATATATATATATATATACACACACACACACGCATTAGGATTTGTTCACATATTTTTAAAATATAAAAAAAAAATATAAATAAGTCGTAAATAGTGTCAAACGAAATTTATGCACAGTTATTTCTATAATAAAAAAAAATATTAATTATTAATTGTTTTAATATTTTTGAAATAGAGTTTACAAATGTCTTTTTATGTTTAGATGTAAATTAATGCAATGCCTGCGGCTTCGTTCGCGTGGACTTTAATATTTGTTTATATATGTTTAAAATATAAATTTATATTTTTATTGTAAACTAGCGACCTGCATCGGCTTCGCTATGGTGCGATAGAGTTGTTTAAGTTTACAGAAAGTATATACACTAAATGCTTAAGGTAACCAAAATGGGATTAATACTGTGCTGTTCACAAAGTCTTTGTAAAGTGAGCCCCTAAAAGACAAAAACGGTTACTGTGTGTCGACCTTAAAAGATAAACATATGCTGTCACGGAATTTTTGTAGACTTCTTTGAGATCTACAATTCTGTATTACATTATTTTGGTGTATCGCTTATGGTCTACTCAACGAAGCCATTTAAGCGCCCGAAAAGCGGCTTTTTCCGACTTGATTATAAAACGTAGACATTTATCTACTGTCATTACAATAGATATTGAAATATTATATGCCGAAACCTTTCTCGTGAAATACTCTAAATGACGGTGACAACCGCATCCAAATCCATGAAGAAGTTTAGAAGATTTAGCTGAATACACAGACACACACGGAAGGGCAACTTTGTTTTATATTATGTATAGATGATATTTCATAAGTAGTATGAAAAGGGGGAGTCTGGCGCAAGTAGCGCCTGACTATGGAACTCCGGATCCAGGCGGCCATCTTGGATGACGTTGTGCATAACTTCCTGATCTATCATTCCTGTTGGGTGGTGGCCATGTTGTCAGACAGTATGCAGGTGGCCATCTTGTCAGTCAGTAACTTGGCGGCCATCTTGATAGCTAGTATGTAGTTGGCCATGTTGTAAGCCAGTACGCTGTATCTTCCTACTCTTCCTACAATTCTCGCTACAGAATCGTTACGATACTCACCTAATCGCCATTCGTCGTCACACCATGTTCGCGAGCGCACAGGGCTGCATGTCTCCGCGCGGTTTCATAATTAAACGTATTTGTATAGCATATGCGAACGGAAGCATGACTACAGGTACAGTTCTGCCACCGTTTTCATGGTCCTCACTCGATGATAAGAGTAAGCTGGCAAATAAATGGTTGTAAAAACACTATCACTGTCTCGATTTGAATGATGGCGATGTGGAATATGATAAAATAAACGATGTACTTACCTCTATGTTGGCAGCGGAGGCAAATGGTGTAGTCTTCGTGGTCGGTCCCGAACAAATGAGATGGTTGACTATACATTGCAGCGCGAACGTATGCGACGTACAGACAGAGCATGAATGACCCTCTTTTCATACACTGAAGTCTCAGTACACAACGAAGCACGAGTGTGTAGAGTGTAGGCTAGGTCGGTCATGCGCCTGCATTAACGCGCTACTACTGAGGACTTGGGCTATGGAGAGCTGTAGGAGGGTGAGCAATAGTATGTGTGTGTCTGCGAAGGACGTGGTGGTGGGGGAAACAATATAAATACTTGTCCATCACAGAGGTTGAACCCTAGTACTTGCGACCAACACTCGCACTCTTCTCTCTCTCTCTCGCTCTCTCTATCTCTCTATGTATGTATATATATGGACGGGCTTATAGCAAAGTTGAACGGAGGTGGGGGTGCACAGTACAGGGCATTGACGGACCTAGTGCTCTGCAAGAAGTATGTAGCAGCAGACTTTCGCCGGGCAGAGACAATGTATGGGAAGTGAGTCACCTGTTTATTGGATGGTGACTTTCGAGTACGGCTACCATCTAGATATGTTCAGTTAATAACAGGAAGTGATATGCTAGCACTGAACGGGAAAACTATGAATATGCTAAAGTTTTCATAACGTGAATGTGTTCGTCTAGTCACTCTCTCTCTCTCTCTCTCTCTCTCTCTCTCTCTCTCTCTCTCTCTCTCTCTCTCTCTCTCTCTCGCCATGTAAGTAGCATTCAATCCTCTTAACGCAGATAAGTACGTAGATGTTAAATCGGCTACCGACGTATTCACTTCAAACCTCCTAGACTGACGGAGCAAGTGGAAAGCTGTACCGGACTGGAACATTGGGTATGTCAAAACGAAGATGAATGCTTAGTCCTCTACTCAACACCATACAGTGTGATTGCGTATCCAGTGTACTACCTACGTCCGAACACGGAGCTGCCTTGTACAACGGGCGCATTGCTAGATCGAGCAAACGAAGATAATATACGCCAGGTGTGATTGCCCAGTCAATTGCATATGAACTGAACCATCCCGGCAGCAATGTAATTACTCGTTGGACTGAGATAAGTACCGGTGGGCATCATACAGTGATCATGAAGCATGGAGCCATTACACGGACTACAATGTGTTCTCCCCTGACATATGAGGTGTACTTGGCTACAAGAATGTGAGTACGTCCCACGTATAAGAAACAGTAGGCATTACATCGAGCTACAGTCATCGTCAGCGCAGTCTTCAGGAGACAACACCACCTAAACATGTTCGAGAAATGCCACTGCGTGCAGTTCCAGTCAGAAAATTCTAACCCCTACACCAGCCATTATGTTGGCTATAGAAGAGTTGTATTTAAACCCGAGTTTGCCTGCGAGGTTCTGCCATGCTACAAGTACGAAAGGTGTTATGTTGCTAATCTACACCCGAACACTCGCCTACCTTCATGCAGCCAAATTTTAGCACTACAAGAATAATTTGAAGATATTACCGAAATGCTGCGCGAGAACAGAAAAGTGGAATTCGCCCTGCGCAACAAAGATGATGGCTCAATCTGCAGATGGACGTAAGAGTGCACAGGTCACATACATACCTCAACACAAGAAGTCTGCTGCAGGAAATGGATTATACCGTGTTCAGTTAAAGTATGCAGCGTATTTTAGTGAAAGAAACTTACCTTACATGTCTACAGTACAACATTAACATGGCTGTCGACGACGAAGCTCGGTCCAGGGCGAGCTGAGACGTCGCAGCAGGTGTAGGTGTATGACGACTGTCTGTGTCCTCCTTGAACGCTTGCTAGCGCTGTTGGCGGAGGTTTTAAAATATCTGCAACGTCACATACTGAAGAGCGCTATATAAGTCTCACGTATCCTGCTCGTCATCATCACTACTACTACTCTGAAGAAGATGCGTGCGTCATTCCACCCAGAGGCTGCCTACACCAGCGTGACACCAGGCCATGCTTGTGTCACATACTATGTGGGGTAGAGTCGTATGTATAGTGAGAACTGTAATGGCTCGGAACATTGGATTTTAGCTCGTAATCCACAAATGTTTGAGCGAAGCCAGCAGCTGGGAGAGTGCACTGGCCTGGGAGGTGTATTGTGTACAACATGAGGGAGCACACACCGATACCTTGCAATTCAGACGAGGTGGAGACACACGCATTGTTGAAGGATGCAATAAACTACCACCTCACCGACCTGCCTGGTTCGCTGCCTAACATCACAATTAACGAGCATTACTTCACCATGGAAGGTATCACCAGGCCGCCCACCTCACCAGCTGCTCAGCTACCTCACGCTCCGATGTCGCCTATTGCTCCACAGCTGCCTAACGCCTTGGCTATTGCTGCTGTCCGGCTGCCTGTCTCCACGACAGTGACACCGAGCCATAAGAGCACTGCGAAGGCTAGGACGTCTCCAGGCGTTAGCGAGAAGGCTGAAACATCATGGAGACGGCCTGGAGCCGCTCGCAGGCGGCGAATGGACATCAAGTCAGTCAGCACCGAACCTACAATATGTCCGGCGTGTGGTCTGATACCATCCAGGCACCTGCCGCTGCCGGACATTGGATCGATACCTGCCAACGAGGTGAAAGACTATCTGAAACGAGTAATGTGTGAATTAATATATGTATTATAAAATTTTTGTCTGTAGTGTGCGTATTTTGGAGAGAGAGAGAGTTCGAGAGAGAGTGAGGAGGGGGGAGGGAGGGAGAGAGAGAAAGCGAGAGAGAGTGAGAGAGAGAGAGAGAGGTTAACATAATATTTTTTTGCTTGCAATGTCTTGATCAGTATTATTTCTGTTGTAGTAGTGAAATTAATGTTTTCAAGTAAGCGTGCAATCATTGCGGTTAACTAGAATTCTCAGTCCTCAAATCTGTAGTCAGAGAGAGAGAGAGAGAGAGGAATGTAATGTTTCCAAGTTAGAGCACATTACTATTGTAGTATACTAAAAGTCTCAGACAACATGGCTGTAGTGAGAGAGACGAATTTGATGTTTACAAGTAATCACACACAACATAATTGTTTGAATTGAATCACGTGTGTTTAACAGTTTGTGAATTCATAGACACCATGTATGTAAAGTGATAGTAAAATTGGATGTAAAACACTACGAGAATTTTTAATGTTAATATCACTAATTCTGTATATCGCCGCAAAAGTAACTATTATGTGTAAAATTAATTACGAAGCTGATAAGATTTGTATGTGTGTGTGGCAAAATAGAATGTATTTGTTGTAACCAATACATATGATCTTTGTCCGCCCCATTGTCATTATAGTAATAACATGTATATGAAAAATAAATAAAAGGTAATGCTTGCTTCCCTTTAATAACGCTGTTAGTAGTCAGTATACTTTTCGTTTACTAATTGAAGGAGCTCAAACCATAAATAAGAAAATTGTAACCTTCTGAGGGGGGCAAGTATTTTTTTAAATTCCCTATATTAACAGGAAAGGTAACATACATAAACAAATTACTGCTTGCGTTTCTTAATCAGTATTCCCTGTACGCAAGTACTATGGAATCATATAAGTACCTTCAGCCAAGAGAGAGTGTGCACCAGCAAACTGGCTGCATGTAACAAAATAGCTCATACGAGCAAGTGGAAATAACATTATTCTCAGTAGAGAAAGAGTGTTGGAAGTAACACATGTACACTGTAGCATACGAGCAAAGCCGGGTGTACTCTGTGAACACTAACTGTAACCACTGGGGACAATGCATGTGTGCCACGGCTCCACTCGTAGACTGGTATAGAATACTTACGGTAGGTATAGGCGCTGTAATGTAGCCTGTTCTCGGTCGTGTGCCCAGCCGCGCTCACAGTCCGAATATAGTATGTGGACCATAATAAGTTATGGTGGCGCCGTAATGTCGCTGGCTCTCATAGCCGAGTATACAGCTTATGCTCAAGCAAGTAGACTGGGAACAGCAAGTAATGGTCGACGCTTTGGGCGACCTGTGCCCTACGAGGGGGGGGGGGGGTCAAGTCGGGATATGCTACTTACGTAGGTAGCACCGCATATAAAAGGCCACCCTCCGCCCCGCGTCTTATCACTTGTCATCTGGCATCTGACCTGTTCACATCGTGTTCATCCATCCAGATCAACATGCTGTCTTCTTTGAATTCAGTCTTCGTCAGCAGTACTACACATCCTACGTTTGAGGTTAATCAACATCATCACATAGTGTGTCATGGTGTCATGGTGAACTATATGCTATTCACGGTAAAGTGAGCACTTTTTTTGAAAAGCCGCTTCTCATTTGGAAAAAAAAAGTCAATAAATACATACTTGTGAAAGTTTTCTCTTTTCGACAGCCCTCTCATTTGGAATAATAGTCAAAAAATATATTTAATTTTTACCTTAGCAATTGCCGTGTGCTACATATGTGGTTAATCAATAAAAGTAACTAGTATGTCAAAAAAAGTGCTCACTTACTGTGATCAGTCTATGCCTGTTAACGTTATAAGCTTTTCACGTTAAAATTATCACTTTTTTTTATTAGTTGTTAAGATATCCAACGTCTTACTGTGGCACATTTCCTTCAGCGCATCTGTTAGAATATATATATATAGTGAGCGCAGAGCAGTGGCTATTTGTTGTAAGAATGAATTCAAAAGTGCCCACGTATAGTGAATAGCTGTACATGTGTGTGTGTGGCGAGGCCAGTAATAGCGAGATACCGTTACACTAGAAAGTCACCCGCCCTGCTTTCCACTGTCGTCCTCCAGCACGTTCTTCTTGAAGAATATATTCATTTAGAGATGTGAGTGTGATGTTTAGTTCGTTCACGCTACGTAACATTTCATGTTTAACAAAAGAAAATTTAAAAATGTAATGAGAGTATGCCGTTTCTCTTCACATGGTTTTGCTTACTCCACACACCTTCCACCAAGGTGATCCTCGTTCGATCCCCTGCGGAGTTGCTCTCGTTTTTCGCATGTGCTGGACGAAGCCGCAGGTCTGTACTATTGTTTCTCACCAGCCCTTTCATTGCCGACTCGCGCCATACTCACCTCGCTTCGCCCTCATCGGCTCTCCAGACCTCGATGTTAAGAGCCATCGAAAGCAGTTACTTTACACGTACTTCAAGTCAAAGCGATGTTTAAATAATAATGCCCGTTATTCGTAGTGTTCGACTATTGTCATAACTAAAAAAAAATATAACTATGTATCGTTTTAGCGAACAGAATAGGGAAGTGTTTCAGAATAAAGATTGAAGTAAACTAGCATTAACTATGACAGATGTTATTCTTGTTTGTGTGCGGGAGAGAGAGAGAGAGAGAGAGAGAGAGAGAGAGAGAGAGAGAGAGAGAGAGAGAGAGAGAGAGAGAGAGTACACGGCCTTCGCGTGCACGAATGTCGGAGTGGCATGACTCCCGCTCGGCAGTTCCATGACGACATAGGGATGGCAATGTAATGGAATGATGCTCGGTGACAGAGAGAGAGTGGAAGGACTCTGAGAGAACTTTTTTTGTACATTCTCTACCCTATACTAAGTGCATGTCTTAGGCATTGTATCTCCCATCACTAGTTTACATTGTCACCTCCCCTACACACAGTTTACCTCCTGGTCGCCGCTTAACGTCGAGCTGCCCTCCGCGCCTTCCGTCAACCAGTTGAGACGTTCTTCAGCATAGTGGGTGTTTTTCGGCATTACTTCAATCAAGATGGTTTCCGCTAGTTCTTGTTCATCTTCATATTTCCATTCTTTCCCTCCATCATCATCATAACAATCATCTTCTTCAATTTCATCTCATTCTCTTTCTAACACGCCTGTGATGTGACCACTGGCAATCCAGTTTGGTTTTTGACATCCGGTGTTTCCGATTAGTAAGAATGGTTTTCGCCACGGGCGTAATTGTTGTGGCGTACTCCCACGCTGCAAAATCACTGGAGTGTGGGTCATGTGGAAGGCAATTTACAAGGGCCAACAATCTTCGGGCTGATATTGCCGAGTATACTGGTGTCGCTGCCCCACCGCCGGCGAAACACGCTCGCCTGGTTTCCCAGCCAGGGCCGTCCTCTGCTCCACAGGCCCGCCCACAGCCTGCCGGTCGCCCGCGGATAGTTGCAGGCGCCGGAGTCGTTAATGGTAATGGGTTTGTTGAAGTGGCAACAGCATTTAGGGGCAACTTACGTACATATGTTGTCGTGAATACAGTTGCAGTAGCCGAAGGTATTTGCACTTACTTGGACTACATGCGGCAAAACCTTGTCAACCAACTGACAGCAGAGGTTGATGACCATGACAGCATCAAGTTTAATCTTTGACTCGATTGTTTGTGCGGGAAGCCCGAGCCTCATGATGATGGAACGGATCTGAGAGCATTCGAGTCGAGGAATTTATCGTTATTTAATGCCTCCGATGTGAAAGAAGCCGTTGCCTCGTCAATAAGAAAGATCTGTCAGGAAGCGGATGAGAGCCAGGAGAAGGGAAGCGGATGGACGCTTTCCGCAGTCAACGGACTCCAGTTGCGTGTTAGCAAGCTGGCTCCATTGAGACCGTCGTCTTGGATTGATTTAACCGCATCCATCAAGGCGAAGAAGGCAGTCATCAACCCTAAGAATAATGATACTGAATGTTTCAAGTGGGCCATTCTCGGAAGGTTTGTGGAAGGTGAGAACCCCCAGCGGGTAAACCGTCGCTTCCATGACCTGGAAGAAAATCTAATTTTTATTCTATCACCTTCCCAACCCCCCTGAAACAGATTGGGGCTTTTGAAAGGCGCAACACCGGTACATCCATTAACGTATATGCTCTGGATTCTGAGCAGAAAATAATACCTGTGCGTGTCGCCAAGGAAGAAAAGACCGACCATTTTGACCTGCTGGTCGTTTCCGATGACACAAACAGTCACTATACATATGTAACACACTTGTGCCGACTCGTTCTCTTCCAAGTTACTACACATAAAGAAAATGTAGATATCTGAAAGCGCTGCTTCACGCACTACGACAATCGCCCACGCATTTCGGGGCTGACGGGTCTGCAGTGTCTCGAGCACCACAAACAATACTGTAACACACATGCTCCAGCCCGAGTGGAAATGCCCAAGACCTCGCCAGATGGGAGTCCTAGCATCATGAAATCCAAGAACTACCACAATGCGGACAAGTTACCCATCGTAATATATGCAGATTTCGAGGCTTTATTAAAACCCATCGCTACCTCCAAACCCCGACCATGCATACGCTTATGCATGCCAGGAACATGAAGCATACAGTTACTGCCTGTATGCACATGTAGATAATGACCTGGTGCCAGCACACCTCACTACATCGCTGCCGACCAGGCCGGAGTTGTATGTAGGGAAGAACGCAAGTAAGAACTTTACCGAGGCGGTAGTGGACATGGGCAACAAGGTAAAAACTATTTATGAGACGACCACGCCTATGAGTCCACTAACACCAATCCAGCAAGCAGTGTACTACTGGGTTAGAGACTGTATTTATTGTAATAGCACATATTCCGAGTCGAATTATAAAGTTATAGACCACGGCCATTTTACGGGTCAGTACATTGGCGCATCATGTAACCAATGCAATATTCTGTGCCGCCACCCGAAGAATCTGGTAGTATTTTTTCCATGATCCAACCTATGACGAACATTTCATTCTTAAAGAGTTGGCTTACGATACGCAGGATATTTTCATCATCCCACATAGGGATGAAAAAAATGATTACATTTTCGAAACAGCTAGGTGACCGCTTTGCAGTTCAGTTCGTGGACACATATCGCTTTATGGCCGCTATTCTTGCCTCACTGGCGCAAAATCTGCCAGAAGACAAGTTCACTAGTATGAGACAATTTTTCACCCCAGAACAGTTCCCGCTGGTGGTGCGTAAGGGAGTATTCCCATACGATTATGTGTCCAGTTTCGATACATTGAAAGAGACACAACTGCCATCGCAACAAGCGTCTTATAACAGCCTCACCAACAGCTCGATTTCCAGCGAGGAATATGCACATGCACAAACAGTATAGGACGAATTCAGTTGCGAGACACTTGATGCGTACAGCCGCATATATTTAATGGTTGACGTCCTACTTTTGGCAGACATATTTGAGAATTTCCGATACCTCTGTTTAGAAACATACCAGCTCGACTACGCTCGCTATGTAAGGCTCCTAGGGTTCGCATTCGACGCCATACTACGAATGACAAAGGTAGAACTCGAGCTGCTGGGGGGACTATGATATGTACCTTTTCCTTGAGTCGTCCATCAGAGGCGGTGTTTCACAGTGTATGCTGCAGCACCGTGTCGCCAACAACAGGTACATGGAGGGGGAACATGATACCAGCAAGCCTGATACATACTTGCAATACATGGATGCGAACAACCTCTACGGATGTGCGATGAGCCAGCCATTGCCACATTGTAATTTCAGGTGGAGTGAAACAAACATCGATGCCATGTCCATACCTGACAATGGTAATGTCGGCTACATCCTAGAGGTTGACATCACGTATCCCACAGCCCTGCATCACGACCACAGGGATATGCCACTCCTCCTCCTGTACCAGTGTCCCCCAGGCTCAAAGCAGAAGAAACTTATTACAGCGCTAGAGAATAGGACACATTAGGTAATTCTTTATACAACATTGAAACAGGCAATATCTCACAGACTCTAGGTAACAAAAATTCACCGAGTCCTTACATTCGAGCAGTCACCCTGGTTTTAAATCCTATATCGATCTCAATACTGTAAAGAGAAAGGCCGCCAGTAACGATTTCGAACGCGATTTCTTCAAGCTTGCCGACAACTCTGTGTGTGGCAAGCTAATGGAGAATAAGATGCAGCGTCAAAGCATGGAGCTGGTGTGCAGCGAGCAGAGGCTTAGGAAACTCGTGATGAAACCATTATATAAGGAGAGAATAATTTACCACGAAAAACTTACCCTGGTACAACTTGAAAAGGAATCTATTTTATTCGATAAACCCATACATGCAGGGTTCTCTGTCCTCGACCAGTCCAAAACTGTAATGTATCGATTCCATTCATCCCATACATCCCCGACCAATGCCAAAGTGTTGGGGAAGTTTAAGGATGAGTGCGGGAGAGCTATTATGACTGAATTTGTTGGGCTCCGTGCGAAACTATTCAGTTATAAATGTAAGGATAAAGTGGTTAAGAGGGCCAAGGGAGTTCAAAAATGCGTAGTTAAAAACAAAATACTCATTGAAGAAGATAAGCGTGTCCTGCAGAAATAGTGTACCATGCGCGTCAATGTACACACATCCGCTCCCATCAACCTGCCCTATACAGTGAATGCACCAGTAATTTAGCACTGACATGAAAAGACGATAAGAGACGCATACCGGACGATGGAATTCATACTGTACCTTATGGTTATAATGATTAAATCATGGCTATCGCACACATTACTGGGGCAGGCATGTATCATTATATATATATATATGTCTGTCCCCGGGAGGGCAACCGGATCGGGATGCACAGTAAGAGGCAGTTCCTCGCCCCGGGATTGTCGAATCATGAAGCGCTTCCAAATCCCCTCTCCCACAACGAATTGTGAGTGTGCGCGCGCGTGTGTTATTCTGCTAGCCTACACTATAGTAAGCACGTGTCATCAGTCACCTTGTTTTCCCATCGTAAATGTTGTTTCTACAAACAATCATGCTTGTTTCTACAATTACACCTGTTTTTACAATTTACACTGTTTTTACAATTTGTACTAATTGTTTTTACAACATTTATACAATGTTTCTACAATCGTTCGTATTTGATGGCTAGGACACAGTCCTTCGTTTCTGCATTCCCTTAGCACTCACTCTCCAATTATCCAGGCGGCTATTCCAGGGAAGTCTACTTCGGTAGCTTGCTGGGTGGTAAGAGGTGAGGGGTACAATGTGTAACTAGGGGAGTGTGTTTCTACAATCGTTCATGCCTGTTTCTACAATCGTTCATAGCTGTTTCTACAATCTACATTCCCTTAGCTCTCACTCTCCAATTATCCAGGCGGCTATTCCAGGGAAGTCTACTTCGGTAGCTTGCTGGGTGGTAAGAGGTGAGGGGTACAATGTGTAACTAGGGGAGTGTGTTTTCTACAATCGTTCATACCTTTTTGTACAATCGTTCATAGCTGTTCTACAAACTATCATACTTGTTTATACAATTATACACTCGTTTCTACAATCGTTCATATCTGCTTCTACATTCGTTCTTACCTGTTTCTACAATCATTTGCACCTGTTTCTACAATCAATCATATACATTTCTAGAATAATTTACACCTGTTTATGCACTCAATCGTACTTGTTTTTACAATCATACTCGTTTCTACACTCAATCTACAATCGTTCATACATGTTTCTACAATCTATCAAACTTGTTTCTGCAATCGTTCATACTGGTTTCTACAATCGTTCAAATCTATTTATACAATAATTCATAGTAAAATATGGTGACTGACTGATAACGCAGAAGCACTACCATTCTGTAGCACACATGAGAGCTGCTGTTGTCGGTGACACATCACTAGGCGTGTTACTGCTATTTCACATACAAACTTAACATCTATGTTATCACACAATCGAGTAATATATATATATATTAAATTTAGTCCTGATCCACGATTTCCTCCTGACCTAGGTACTATGTTAGCCTTCATCCTCACGAAGTAATTACAAATATCGACGGCCTGGCTCGAAGTGTTTTTCGGCGACATAGGTTTTCATTACGCCACTAAACGCATTCTTGACATCCACAAAGCTATATTCATTAGACTCACCAGCGCCACGTGATAATGGCTGGACGACGAGATCGCCCACGCATGGAAAAAAACTGCATTCTGTAGCACCTGTAAGAAATGTTCATTGACGCTGGCACGTTATCGTTAGACGTTACTGCTATGATACATGTACTATTTCATATACATACTCATCGTGTATGTTATTCCACTCCTACATTCAGTGATTTCACACACACATGGGATTTGGCGTCTATGTTGAGTCTCCGACCTGGGAGAGTCAATTCCTGGGGGACTCAACGCTTATCCTAGCGGGGTTATGGATGTGAAATGGTATTTGTATCATACCTGCACTGTATTAGTCTGTGTATTCGTATCGTACGTGTATTTCTTCTCGTTACTGCGCTATCCCCCTCTTTTCTCTTCCTCTATCTATTCTATTTTCTTGATCTTTGGCTGTCTCACCTTTTCTGTGCGTTCAAATGTCCGCTTTGTTTTTTTTTGTTCATTATGTGGAAAGTTTTCCTTTTTCTGCTTCGTGAACCACCTGTATACTACGCTTTCGACGCCACTGATGTCCCCCCCCCCCCCATCCCCTTGTTTGCGTATAAGGAGAAAAACCAGTAAACAATAGTGGTGGCGTCGCGAGCGTAGTGTATTGCCCCGGTCTCAAGTCTGGGAGCCGTCCGCATGGTTATGCCATGTAGAAGGAAAGTGTGAGAGAGAAGCCAGGTAAGTATAATTTATCCTACTACTAGATCTAGTGAATTAAATTAAATTTTAGAGTCCGTGAAACAAATTAATTGTTTACTCTCTCTCTCTCTCTCTCTCTCTCTCTCTATATATATATATATATATATATATATATATATATATATATATGTTCAATTAATCACAAATCAATATTGTTTGTATGTATAAGAAGTTCAGTGCCTTGTGAGCGTGTGTGTGCATATAGCTTCGTTCGCTGGTGTACGCACATTTATAATAGTTTTTCCGCGATTACAAGTCTGTCCAGCGAGTGCACACTCTCTCGTATCTGCCTTATTTCGACTCCTTTCGGTCCACATGAGATGGTAGTCTTGTGGTTAGCACACCGGACTGGCGAAGAGTCGCCGGAACGAAACCGCACGACTCCAGCATTTTTTGAGTTCACTTACACTTAATATAAATTACCAGCACTCCTGGCAGACGATGAGCGAACACAAGAGGGCCGCCAGCGCTCCTAGCTGTCACCAGTAGAACTTCACCCTGGTAGCGAGTGCGAGAATCAAAGATGGCCGCAAGCACACACTCTAGCGGCCGATGTGGGAATCAAAGATGGACGACAAACAAGATGACCGCCTCCAGCAGACGATGGTCGCCACTAGCAGACGACTACATAACAAGGTGGCTGACACCAGCAGACGACAAACGAGATGGAAAGATAAAACCCCCCTCCGGGAATGAAAGAGGGAGGACGAAGGAAGAGAGAACGGGCGGAAGAGAAAAAAAGGTGGAATGAAAAAGAAAGGTAAACTTAGGAGGACCCTGAGGAAACCCTCGACGATGGAATGCAAGAATGGGAAGAGAAAACCAAGATGAACGCTGCCGGAGACAAATGCAAGAGCAGGAAGAGACAGCGTACTGGCTGACAATATGGTCGACTACATACTAGCTGACAATATGGCCACCAAGGTACTGACTGACAAGATGGCCGCCTGTTACTGGCTGACAACATGGCCACCACCCAACATGAATGATAGAGCAGGAAGTACCGCACGACGTCATCCAAGATGGCCGCCTGGCTCCTGAGCTCCGGTGCCAGGCGCCATTTGTGCCAGAGTCATACTACTTTCATAGCTTATATTTTTCAATTAGTATAGACCCAACCGTTTACAATGAGTCACCTATTACAAGTTAGGAGGCCACTTAAATACGTCGCTAATTGGTACTGATTTTTCTTTACACTTTTTTTTATAATTTCTAAAGTTATATTTATATATTTTATCAGTAATTAGCCAAACACCCGGACGGTATTTTAAATGTTGGCCTTGATTTTAATGAGTTTGAACTGTCGTCGGTTATTTCAGTCGTTTTATTAAAACATTTGGTACAGTTTTCTTTTCAACACATTAACATACTACGCAAAAAAAAAAAGAAATTTCCAATAGTGATCCCACATGTTATCTGACTTGCGTGTATAGGCTGTTCAGGGTAAAATTAGCAGTTTTGAAAGTCCTGCGTAAGATCTACTTATATACACGTTGTGAATTTTTACATTTAACATTGCCATGAGCCTCATCACTTTATTTATGCGTCGGTCAAGTGAAACTGTGAAACTATTAGAAAGTAAATATTTCGGAGGAAAAAAAGTGCTTAATTTTTCATTTTGATGCATTAAAAAAATTGGAAAGCGCAAGAAATAATTTAAGTTGTCACAGATGGTAACCCAACACATTTTTTTTCGAAGTTAATATACGGAACTACTTTCCATCCATCGTTACCAACTTTACTGGGCGCTTATCACCCAGTGCTCCCGTTCAAATATGCGCAGACAGGGGCAGCGAATTTTTTGTGAGGTTGATTTCAAAAGTGCTCACTTTATCGCGAACAACCTTTAGGTCGCTGTAAGTTCGGATATCAATCAGATGAATTAGGGACTAAGTGTGTCAACTGAATGTCAGCGCCCATTCCAGTTGACTGCAGTGTTTATGAACTCTTTTAATACTTTTAATTCTTGGTTAACTCTATCAAAAGAATAAAGAAAATATATATTATTATTCAGGAATTTCCATAGTTTGTTCGTGGTTAAATTGTTCATATTTGAAAACAAATTTCGAAAAATTCTCTGCGACAAAGGGCGCATATTTTAGCGCGCGCGTCCTTCCTATAAAGTCGGCAGACATTCAGATAAAGTAGACTGACACATCATCATGGCACTTAAAAGTTGGAAGACTACAATTAATTAATATTATTTAATTTTTGTTTGTCATATGCACAAAGAGTGTACAATTTCGCGTTTAAGTTAACACCAAGCTATTCTGCACAGTCGTCTACACACTCGAGCATGGGTCACTTGATTTAGTGGCTGCTGCCTCGGGCAGACCTCATTCTTCTGTTACACCCAGCCACACGGAGTGTAGCTACCAGAGTGCTGAATATTTACTAAAGGCTGTTCACGATAAAGTGAGCACTTTTGAAATCAACCCCGGAAAAAAATTCACTGCTTCTACTTGAATATATTTTAACGGGTGCATTTAGTGGCATGCGCCAGTATAGTTGGTAACAATGGATGGGAAGTAGTTCCGTATCTTAACGTCGAATAAAAAGTGTTAGGTAACCAATTGTGATAACTTGAATTATTTTTTGTGCTTTCTGTGTTTTTAATGCATCAAAGTGTAAAAATGAGTATATTTTTTAAATATTTACTTTTCTAATCATTTCACAGATTCACTTGACCGACGCATGACTGTAGTGATGAGGCCAGTGGCAAAGTTAATTTTACATAAGTCGAACGAATACACAACGTTAATACAAGTAGATCTGAAGCAGGGCTTTCAAAAGTGCTCATTCTACCGTGAACAGCCTATACTTAGGCAGGATTTACAACAACCCGTCGCGTCCGTCTGCCAACCGTCTGTCAGTCACGTGACCTGCAGTCAATCAGAGGTGGCCATTAATTCTATCCGTCCGTCCGTCAATACCTTGGCAAGCTTTGACTTTTGACGGACGAACGGATGAAATTACAGCCTTCTAAACTTGCACGTTTTGTTGCTCGTTCATACGGAGTTCTTTACAAGACTGTGTGGTGTGTGCAATGTTTTGTTTTGGCTGTCTTTTGTTTTCATGTGTTTGGTTATGTAACTGTAAAATGGAATTGAGTTAAGTTTTTCCTGCAGATTAATTGATAATTATTTTTGGAAACATGAGCTCCTTTTTGTGCAATAGTAAAAGTAATAAAATCATGCTTCATATGTTATTTTAAAAAAAATTACATGTATTAATTTCCGTTACATACGTGTATGTGTGTTTTGAAAACTTGAAAACCCAATAACGGCAAAAAAAAAATTCACTTTTTAGGAAGAATTTTTTCCCATTTGTGAAAAGTTTTGCGTTTATTAGTTTGCATCAATGAACGAACTTACGACCGTTGTATCAAGTATGGATGTAAATCTTTCGGCTGGGAGACGGACGAATGTATGACATACGGATGCAACGGGCTTATAAAAATACAAAAATTGATGAAGCTCCAGTAGTGGAATTGTTAGATTTACAAATATACATGTGATTGACTTGGTATGAACATATGAAGACATTAGAACATTAACTTTCTTCAGTTTGTTACATGTTAAAAGCCTTTCGTACAATGTTAGATAAAAACTGTACTGGTGATATATTGTGCATTTTTTCACTCTGCAACGACTTATGCAATTGAATTTTGGGAAAATTCAAGTTATAGTTGAAAAATATATTTTTGGTAAAAATAAAATTGTACGTATCATATCTCGTGTAAATAAAATTGCTTCTTGTAAACCTTTTTTCAAAGCCTATGAAATAAAAACCATGCACATTGAATACGTCATCCCCATATAATTAAATTTGTAAAACAGAACATAGATTGTTTCTAGAAAAATGAAAATATTCATCGCTATATACTCGAAATGCCTATAAGCTGCAAGTTATGCAGTATACGACCTCTTTATTCGAGAAAGGTCTTTACAACTTAGTATTAGATTATTTAACATGCTACCAAAAGAAGTAACATCTGAAAAGAACACAGAAAAGTTTGCTAAAAAAATTCACACAATTTTTAAGCATAAGCGTTTCTATAATAAAGTTGAAATTGAAGACTACTTACAAATTTTTTTAGAAGAGAATGTAATGTTTTTTTTTTTTTTTTTTTTTTTTTTTTTTACTTTGCAGACATTTATTCATATATTTTTCCTATATAAATTTTCTATTAATTTATAATTGTTAATAATTGTACATGTGATGTTAAATTATATATAGATTACAAGTTT
This sequence comes from Dryococelus australis, assembly GCA_029891345.1. Taxonomy (NCBI): domain Eukaryota; kingdom Metazoa; phylum Arthropoda; class Insecta; order Phasmatodea; family Phasmatidae; genus Dryococelus; species Dryococelus australis. The sequence continues at coordinate 27,410,070 of CM057001.1, forward strand.
CAATTTTTTTAATGCGTTACTCACATTCATGGTGAAATTATGTGCCCATAACTATTGTTAATTTAATTTTTAATATTTGTAAAAATTGTTATTATCGATTGTTAATTTTTTGTGACGTACCCTATATTCTGTGGACACATGTTCAAAATCTGAATCTAGTGGGTTCTTCTATAAATAAATAAATAAATAAAAGGAAATCTTGTAATGGCAGATGTCAGCCGTTTTGCTCGAAAACGCAAATGCGTTGGACGTAAGTCAGAAAAAACGAACTGCCATTGTAGTTGAAGTACTGCGTACATGTAGCGCTAGTCAAAAGTTTCAAACAACAGCAAAAAGGTTTCAGTTAGTTATTCTATTTCCTCCATAGATGGCAGCACTCTCCTCCTAACATAATAATAAACACAGCTTTGATTATATGTTCGAGCACTCTCTTAACGATTCGTGACGATAAATGTCCTAATTCATGTCATTTCACGTTTATTTTGAATATACTAAATATATATATATTAAATTCGGCCACTACAGTGGCTATACATTGCTCGTCACTTGGATGAGACTGCGAAAGCACCCGGTAGGCAGCGATTTAGTTCATCCTTCAGCCAGCAGATGCCACTACGAGCAGCATCGTGTGCGCGTCGAACGGTCGAACTGAAATTTGCATGCATTCCTCCCCGTAAATAATGGAATGGAACAACAGCGCGCTGTAACCGAATATTAGCTACTGTTTATGGGATAAAATAATTGGATTGAGCCAGAACATAATGTGTTTTACTTGAAAAACACCAGCGTCGGGCCTCGCGGGATGTGAATTTGGTCACGTGATGTAAATAGTATTCAGTTTAATTAACTACATTTATGAAGCCCTGCCCGAATCGACAAATTCGTTATTCTGCAAATTCATGATATATATATATATATATATATATATATATATATATATATATTATATATATATATATATTATATATATATATATATATATATATATATATATATATATATATATATATATATATATATATATAGAGAGAGAGAGAGCACAACACTACTTGCATTTTAAAACATGCCTAGTGTATTTTATGTACAGCTATTTGTTTTAAAAATAATTTATTTGCGCACTCACACATGTATTTTTTAAGTAAAAATAAAATGACGCTGATTTTGTCATTTCATATATTTGCTAACAACCGCTAGATACAAAATACGAAATACCAAATTACCAAATGCGTCACCAATTTTGTAAACAAGATTGAGTCACGTGACCATTTTTTCAACAGAATCTGCCAATTCGGACACAGCGTTACTTTAACAACGGAAATATTACAGGTTTTTTTCTAACAAATAATTCTACCAACTTCGCATTTTACTGACACACTAATTGCAGGACAGTAGTAAGATTATGAAAATTTGAGGCTTAGGGCATGGGGCATAGGTGCGTAGGAGCAGGGAGCCGCCATTTTGTATGTAATTTACCTTGACGTTCGATCTTGACCTTGACACCATGGACCTTTGACCTCAAGAAACAATAAAAAAGCTTTTAAAAATTCCAAAAAAAAATCTGAAAAAATTCCAAAAAACTCCAAAAAATTTTTAAAAAAATTATTACTAAAAATATTCAAAATTATTAAAAGTATCTACAGAATTTTAAAAAAATTCCAGAAATGCTGACAGGGATCAGTGACCCAGGGTCATAATCAGGTGACCACGAGACAGGGATAAGTACATATGACCTTCGACCTTGAGCTTTGACCCAAAAATCCAAAAATTCCAAAAATAAAATAAAAAAATTCACAAAAAATAAAATCTATTAAAATTTTTATAAAAAAAATGTTACTAAAAAATCTAATTTAAAACACGTTTTAAAAATTGTTTTAAAATTAATAATCATTAAAAAATTGATTTTTATAAAATTTTATTTTAAAAATTTCTTAATTAAAAACTCTTTAACCCTGGCGGCCATTTTTTCCATTTGTTCCCTCGAAATTTCCCCTTTTCTCTAAAAAAATTCTCCTTCAAAATTTATAAAAAATTTAATTGAAAATCTTACATTTCCCAGCACCGCCATTAGTCACATTCGTTCCATTCCCAGCAGAAAGCTGACATCCTCGTACCCACTCCCCTCACCTATACTCATTCCACCATCTTGATTTTTTGGTCCGTCATTTGTTTATACGTTACTGGAGACAGCCATATTTGTTTATGTGTTACTAGAGGCTGCCAGATTTGTTTTTTACGTTCGTCATTTGTTTACACATTATTGAAGACTACCATCTTAGTAGGCAAGCACCAGCTTGGTAGGCATCACTCATTCGCCATATTGGAGACCAATGACCTTGACCTTGGCCCCATGACTTTGAAGACAAAAACTCGAGAAAAATACATAAAAGTCAACAAGCAAAATACATTACTGACTGCCGCCGCTGCATAAGATGCAGACTACCTCGACCTTGACCCATGCTCTTAAATAACATAGAAAACTAAAAATAGAGAAAAAAATAAAAGTCAGCAAACATAATACATTAATGACTACCGCCACCGTATTAGATGCTGACTACCTTGACCTTGATCCAATGACCTTGAAAATAAAAACTTAGAAAAATGCGTAGAAATCAACAAGCATAATGCATTACAGACTACGACCACCTTATTAGATACAAACTACCTTAACCTTAACCCCATGACCATGAATGACATAAAAAACAAAATACAAAAAAAAACTCGAGCAAATCTATGTGAAGAGGCAGAAGTTAGTCGAGACGATCCACCTTCGGCGCAGCTGCTGTCACACTAAACCTCTCATCTTACCTCCCTACTGCTTACAATATACAAGTGTGCAAGCCCTATGGCATCATAAAAACTTTGAACCAATTGTACTGCACAATTTATACATTTTACAGACACCGATCAGCCATTCACCAAGTTACCTCATGATTGCAGCTGACCAGTCACATGCAGGCGTTGAGACATCACACACACAGGCAGGCAGGCAGGCTTTGGATGCTAGTTCCTTGATCACATTACCATGAAGTTATATCTTAATAAGTTTCTTCTAGACGAGTTTTCTTCTCTTTTGTTTTTTATGTCATTCATGGTCATGGGGTTAAGGTTAAGGTAGTTTGTATCTAATAAGGTGATCGTAGTCTGTAATGCATTATGCTTGTTGATTTCTACGCATTTTGCTAAGTTTTTATTTTCAAGGTCATTGGATCAAGGTCAAGGTAGTCAGCATTTAATATGGCGGGGGTAGTCTTTAATGTATTTTTCTTGTTGACTTTTATATTTTTTTCTCGAGTTTTTGTTTTCAAGGTCATGGGGCCAAGGTTATTGGTTTCCAATATTGCGGATGGGTGACGCCTGCCGAAATGGTGGTTGCCTACCAAGATGGTGGCATCAAATAATATGCAAACAAATGACGAACGAAAAATAAAAACAAATATGGCAGCCTCTCTTTAACATATAAACAAAGATAGCGGTCTCCAGTAATGTATACACAAATTACGGACGAAAATCAAGATGGTGGTATGAGTATAGGTGAGGGGAATGGGTGCGAAGATGTCAAGTGTCTGCTGTGGCGACATGGAACGAATGTGAAATGGCGGTGTGGGAAATGTAATTTGTAATAAATATATTTTATGAATTTTTAAGGGAAATTTTTTAGGGGAAAGATGAAATACTGAGGGTAAAAAGGGGGAGATGGCCACCAGGGTTAAGGACTTTTTAATTAAGAAATTTTTGTAAATAAAATTTTTTAAAAATAAATTTTAAACGACTTTTAAAATTTTAAAAACGAGTTTCAAATAAAAATTTTTGATAATAATTTTTTATAATTTTTTTATCTATTCTTTAATATTTTGTGATTTTTTTTTTAGATTTTTGTGTTATAGGTCAAAGGTCAAGTTCAAAAGTCATAGGTCCTGATCCCTGACTCCTGGTCATCTGGGTCTGATCATGGGTCACTTATCCCTTTCATCTCAGTTGCTCATCCCTGTCAGCGTTTCTGGAAGAAATGGGTCATTTCTGTAGAACCTTTAAATAATTTTTAAAATAATTGTTTTATAATTTCTAATAAATTTAATAATAAATGTTTTCAGAATTTTTTGGAATTTTTTGAGGATCTTTTTTTGTATTTTTAAAAGGTTTTTTAATTGTTTTTCGAGGTCAAAAGTCCACGGGGTCAAGGTCATGGTAAGGTTAAAGGTGAAGGTTGATGATATCCAAGATTCGGGCCGGGTGACAACAATATGGCTGCTCCCCACTCCTGCGCTCCTATGCCCCATGCCCTTGGTCCCAACTTCCCATAATCATACTACTCAAGACCTTCACACAAACGCCTTATGTCCGCACTGTTATACTCAACCAGATCAAATTCTTCGTTGACAAGGATATTGTAAAATTGTTACATATGTTCAAAATAATAAAAAAACCGAAATTAATAACTGTCAAAATAAAACTTAAAAATTTCACTTTTAATACGACGTAAATATATTGGACTCTTTCCTCCTGCCTCACTTCCAACTTATCCTGTGACATGCCACTTACTGTTTTCATTAGTATATAGGCACAGAATACATAGTACATTAGAAGCGACATGGCGGCCTTTCTACCGAACTCGCTGGTGTTTGTCTACTTTTTGGTCGCCATCTTTCTGGGGCGCGCTTTAACCACGTGTTAAGTGTATTTCAGGTGAGTTATATCGTAATTTTCAGTGAATTAAAGTGCCACGAGTAAATACCTAGTGTTATTTCACTCTAAAATTACCAAAAAAAACATTAAGGATGTGCTTATCGCTATAACTGTTAATGTGTTATATATCAATTGTAGCCCGGCCCTGAGAAAATAAGCCATTTAAGCTTCCTTTGGCACTCTCATTCTCCAAGCTAGCTACTGAATTAAGTACACGAGCAATTAAATAATCCAAAAAGTGGCGTGGAGCTGTAATATTTATTAAATCTGCTTTAAAAATTATATCGGTTGTACTCAGGAGTAACTTTAAATTTCAAAACTACTTGTCCACAACATTTGCATCTAGGTTAGGTTCGTACTCTCATATTTTGCTTGATCCATCACCTGTCACAATCCACATGTGTAAGGTTCATACACTACAATGAAATAACAAGTAAATACATTAAATAAAAATAAATACAATGAGATAGTAAATAAATATATTTTCAACAGCATATTAAGTGGATTTCGGTCGTTAGCCTGCTGTGTTTACCTTATCCGACGGCTTTGTGCAGTCATGTAGTTTATCAACAAATCTTTCATGTGACAGAAGCGAGATATTTAAGCAATACTTGATAGTATTAATCTTCACCTTTGCAAAAACGTAGTGTTTAGAAACACGTTGTTACCCTTTGGGAACAGGTTTCTGCCCCAAGTAATTTAACCCATGTTTGCTTACTATCATTTTCATGACTCATGCATCACCAATAAAATTCTCAGTTGACATGTAAAATGCATTTACCTTGTAGTAGTCCGGGAAACCAGCTGATGGATCCAGTGGTTGTAACTGTCATTTCCGAGATGTAAATAAGGGCCATATCTGCCTGCTTGGGACAGCTATTGCAGTTGGAGTTATTAGACAAGCGAGATATCACAGTTTCGTCATATTTTCTTACCATAGACTGTTGCTATGATTTACGATTATTTAACTAAACACTGATTCTTGTAAACAGATTTCTCTTGAGCTAAAATTCCTTACTCTCTATAATTCATGCAGACCTATACGAATATTACATATTTAAATGAGAAATAGTAGTTTGACACTTGCCTTAGCAGCGGAGCTCATGTCGCAGGAAACCGGAATTACACATAAGAACACAAATGGGTAGGCCTACGTGAAGAACACGGAGAAACCAGCGGAAGGAATTCAGTTAGCAAAGCAGCGAATTAACAAAACGGAAAACTAATGATGGACACAACGAGAACAAACACAGTGGTCTTCTTGCAACTAAACGATTCCTTCTGCGGAATTCTGTGTGCTCATGGACCCGTTGACAACAATATTCCTGTATGGTTTTGTGTGTTTCTATGTGTAATTTTAGTTTTCTGTAACATAAACTCTGCCACAACAGTGTATATCCAAAACTATTTATTATTTGTTTCGTGTTCAAAACTGCGGGTGATGATGATGTTACTATTGTGAAGCATTACCACCAACTTGTCAAAATACTTACCAATGTTTTACAATTGAGTACCAAGGTCTACTGCGAAAGTTTTTAAATGTCACTTCCAGGAATACATTACTTCTCGATAATTTTCTTTAATTTAATGTTATTTTCTGCATCTTTTATCTCTAAATCCCATCTCTTAATGCTGTTGGTACACATTTACGTAGGTACATTGCAACTTATGTATTACATCATATAACTTCCAGTATGTATTGGTACCTAAGAAAAAAAACGAGTAAGTATAATTACAAAAAAATAAAATTGCAGATGTGCAAAATACTGTCCCTCCCATTCAGAAATCAGATCAATGATAAGCTTGTAGAGAATTAATGTAAATGGTTACAATAATTTTTTTAAATTCAATTTTGTAATTGAATTTACCCAAATATAATTGAAGAAATAAGGTTCCTCTCCTCCCTTCCTAAGTGGTGCTGCGGGGGGGGGGGGTGTGGTGGTAGGACGCTTGCCTTCCACCAATGTCATCCATGTTTGTTTCCCTGTGAGGTTACTCACAGAATTTCCGCATATAGGAATCGTGCTGATTCATGCTGCTGGCTAACATGTTTTCTCGAGGTTTTCCTATTTCCCCCCACCCTTGCATTTCAGTGCAGCACCATATATGCCATATGTCACCCTAATTGGCTCTCAATACCTTGGTTGTTACAAATCGCCTACACCCCTCTCAACTCCTCTCTTCTTAAGATGATTGGAGGCCGTGGTGGTGTAGCGACTAGAGTATTTGCTTTTTCACGAAGCACACTTAATTATAAATACAGATGAGTCATCATATATATTAAGATTAGCTTATGTCCAATTCGTTGCCCTAAAAATTTGGATTTCATAAATCCTGCACAAGAGTGAAATAGCGTTTAGTGAAAAGCACATGAAGTTTTTCAATTTTGCAGCTAGTGTAGTTACAGGAAAAGATTGGTTTTATTTTAACTATCTTTGGAAAACGATAAAATGTAAATATTTGTCATTTACTGTAATTATTTCAGCCTACCGTTAAATGCATCACTCTCTAAGCACCCAAGTAAACTTCCGTTTATTTAACTTAACGTCTTGTCGACCGCAGGTTCATTAGAGGATGGTACACCAAGAACACAATGAAGGGAATACAAGGAAGGAATTGGTCATTACCTGTATACGTGAGTCGCCCCAGAAATTGCCTGGAGTTAGTTTGAGAAGCCATGGAAAATGGAAATCAGCAAGGCTACATTCATTTGCTACTAAAAATATGAGAACTGGTTTGGTTGTACATTTCTGTGTCGACAAACAAGGTGATTTATTGTTTGTCACTTCAACTCTGCTGGCTTGGGGAGAAAAAAATTTTCAAGAGTGGCATTTTGTATAAGGTGTAGCCTTATATTTGTTTATGATGCGACTTGCCATTAATGGCCTGCAAAAAGCAATTTTATTACAAGGGAAGCTAATGGTTATGTTTGGAACATGCTTAGATCACTTGGTTCACGTTTTTGTTTACGTTTACTCTACAAACTTCCACAGCCTTGGCTTATAATAAATTAATTCCATAAACTCTTACACTCAAATAGCAAATGAGCAGTTAGAAAAATACGTATCTGCAGTGTTATAAAAGTGCTTGAACCTCCTAACGAGTCCGCAACTTACAGACTAGACCTTAAATGCATGGCAGGTTAGGAATCGCAGTGGTACTTGCAAAAATTAAATATACTGCAATTGTTAATTCACAAACTTAGGTATTAATGATAATTTTTTCGTCGCCGAACAAATTGGAAATAGATCGTTTTAGGCGTGTTTACATGCCAAATTCATATTTCACAAACCCAAGAATAACAGAAATTTAGAGCAAATTCCAAAGTAATGAGTTCATATAGCACTCGCAAGGCTATTCGATGTAAACAAAACTTGTATGCCTGTAGTAAGGCTGCGTACTTGTAACTCACTAGCAGACAACTTCAGAAGCGTATTAACTAACAATAAAATACAATACTGATGAAATAGCCATAGTACAGTATATTAAACACAAAACAGCCTCGGGGATCAATAGTTAAGTGTAATTTTGGCCTAAGTAATCTGTAACGAGACACCTAAAAAATTAAACGCACACAAAATATTCATGTTGGCTATAATTAATGACATGTAAAATGCAGTACTCTACGTAAAGAATAGTCTACTGTAAAATGCAGATGATGTGCAGATGGCAAAAAAAAAAAAAAAAAAAAAAAAAAAAAGGGTAATGTATTGCACTGACACCTGCCCTTGCTTGAAGTCTCTTGAATTACATGTACTCGCGTTACACACTTCACAAATATAAAACCATGCTTCTTGAAGTCTGTATGCTAAACACACAAATAAACGCTGTGCAATAATTTTAATAAAGAGCCAATGGCCAAGATCAAAACACAGAATGTGCACCAATATTTTTCACTCTCATAGTCGCATTATTTCTTCGAATAGACGGAAGAATGTTGTTAAAAAATCGCACGAAAATCACTTCACGTACTCTAAACTGAAATATTTCAGTGGAATGGGAGCGAATTGCTGTGTTTATTGCCATAAAAGCTGTAGTATGTAACATAGTACCGCCAATTCTACATGCATCAAATGGTGTTTGTTGGCATTCTTGTACGCTCCGAGAGCAAGTGGCTAATCAGAGCGCTGGTACACGGAACGCAATGAAACAGCTACTCCATGTCGCTTCTGCCATCCATTGTTTATTCTGTTATATAGGCTAAGCCTAATGTAGTTGCGGGTTGGTGAATGTTTTCAAAGGTTCTTAGCGAAACTGATTATATAACCGCAAGCAAGCAAGCAATAATTTCTCGTTAGACATGGCTAGCTTAACAAATTTGTTCGAGTAATAATTTGTGGTATTTTTCGCAAACAAAAAAAAAACGGAATATTTTTGTTTGGTAAAAACTCACGAAGTATGTTTGGAAGTAATGAAACTTCTGTGTATACCCTGCGTACCACCTGAGTACCACATCTTCTGTAAAGCCCTTCGTAAGGCAGTCAGCTTAAGCTGTTTTTATTATCATCGGAAATTTCTTTATGGTAGTTGAGACGTACCGTAGCTTTTATTCTAAGGTCGCGTTAATTTATAGAATAAATAGCATCGCGCCTTGATTTCCAGCGAAACTGGCAAATTTTATTCAATGTCTGGGACTTAATTTCCCCCTCTCCCCGCTCCTAATAGGATCCCGGGAAACGTTCTGTAACTTAGCGGCGAATTAATGCCGAGTGGAAGTTAAGAGAGGTGATGGGTTTGAGTCTGTTTCCGTTTGGCCCGCCGGGCGGCAGCACCGTGGGGAAGTAGTGGGGAAGTGGTTGCGGGCCCGCGTGGCGAGGGGTGGTGGAAGGGAGGGGAGTGGCGTCGAGAGATTATCCGGGCAGCAGGAAATGAATAATGCAACGCGAAGAAGCCTCCAGCGTGGATGGAAAGGGGCGGGGAAAGAGGGGGTTGGCAGACGCATCGCTTTGGTGGATGTTTCGCATCTGCTCCAGTCGGAGAGAAGTGTCAGAAGGATGGGCCGCAGAGGGGTGAGGCAGGGTGTAAAAACCTAGAGGAGTGCGGGGGAAGTTTAGGTGTCAGTTGTCAGCACTGGCTGCAATAAACTTCCCTCCCCTCACAATTCAGCGGGTTGGCTCCCCTGGCGGCAGGCATATTCCGCGCTGCTCGTGGGCTGTCACTCCGCTTCCAGCGAGAGGGCGGTGCCATTGTGTTTTCACGCCCCCCCCCCCTCCCTCACCATTTACAAACTTCATCCCCCATCAGTGCACATCAGTCGCCCGATATTTATTTGCAGTTCACCGCAACCATCCGTCATGACGTCGCAACATGCGCTAGTGTGAGTGGTTGAAGCGCGGAAGGCTGACTGGGGGGAAAATTCAAATTTACAGCCCGGCGCAGCTTAAACTGTTGCCTGCTTGAAAAAAAAAACACCATACTTTACCTGAAAGCCAACTCCTTCCTTTTGCAATCATCACGACTGCTTTCTTTATGGGTCTACCAAAAGTGAATGACAGAATTAATGATATGGTGCTTTTCTGCGATATTTAATTATTCGCTTTTCATTGAATTGCAGATTCTTGAAATTTAAATAGTTTAAGTGTATACTTTTAAACATTTCTGGTTACAATTAAATAAAAATTGTTTGGGGTAAACTATAGCTAACCCCTTACGAAATTTGAAAGTACAGACAAGCTTTATAATAAGCATTACAAAAATACCAAATATCTCAAGTGGGAGGTTTTTTATTGATGAAGATGGTATTACGGACACTATAGCGTTCTTTAAACAAAAATCACCGAAATTAGTTAAGGTGGATTTTCACATCTGAAAGGGCTTTTAGTTTTCAAAATATAACACTCAAAAGTCTTATTAATCTCCTAAATTCTGCAGAATACTAGGCTTTGCTCCTAGATATTTTTTCCCAATCAAATTGCATTAAATGTGAACTATATGGTGTGCAGAACATACTGAATCAGTATGAGTGCGATTTATAAACACGATAGCGAGTATTGGCACACTAAATTTTATTGAAAATAATGGTCAGACTTGTCGTAAATGTATTTTTGTTCATTCAATTGAAACTGTTAACATTCATTTTATAAATAGTTTAAACCATAAACTGTAGAGGAAAAGTTGTTTTTGTACCTTTCGTAGCTTGTAACACAAATGCAGTATGCCACGCTTAGACTCTAATTCAACTTTTTTGAACCTGCCTATAACTCTCTTGTGTCGGAATTTGAGTATTATATTTCGAAAACGATAATGATTTGGCCACTAACAACTGCATTAAGGGGGAATTTTTCGAAACCTCTCTCAGATAACCAAATTCCAAAGAAATGAGAAATATCACCTTAAAGCATGCAGTAATGGCTTTGCGACACTGACAACGTGATGGACATACACATCCTCTATGTAGTTGTTTAGTCACTTGGCTGTTACTAGGGACACCCGAATTACACGAAAAAAAAATTTTCCGCACATGCTAGATTTCAATACGCTACAGGCGTACCAACAGTTTTCCTTTGATTATTGGCTGCATGTCTTTGCGAGAAGACATTTTCTGACTTGACTGGCCAATCAGAATTAGGTAACCTCGATCCTGTACGTTTGTGATTCGCGGGCATAAGAAGCTAACGTGTAGTTCATCCAATCAGGAAAGTGGATCTGAGCTAAATGTGTTATGTAGTACAACTGGTCGTGAAATCTTTTCGCGAAATTCGGGTTGTCCCTAGTAATTCCTAGTAAGAAATAGCAAGATAGTATTACACTGAGTGCGCACGAATGTGGTCTGTTGTCCCTTTGGTGTAATTCTCTTGATTTAGTTACCCTTTGCATGAGGCGGAGGAATATCCTGAAATTAGAACTTCAGGAATGGTTCAGATCATTTGGAAGTAACCATGAATGGATTATATTTGGTATTCACCACGCCAGTATTTTTTTTTTTTTGGTGATCACAAAATCTTTTAGTTGTCACCATGAAACATTTGTGACCACCAAACATTAATTCTGTAGTGGCTGCAAATATTTTGCGTTCACAAAAATAACACTTTTGCAGGGTGAATACTTATATAGGCTGTCCATAGTAAAGTGAGCACTACTGAGACCCTAGCTACTTTTTTCTTTCAGCCACTTTTTAACCTTGAACCACTTTTTACTAAATAAATATGGCGATGTAAGTAATAAACACAGCGTGTATATTCCACCGCACTCGGAAGTTAAGATCTGAAACAAAAATTAAATATAATTATATACTATTATTCCAAAGGAGAGGGCTTTCAAAAGTTCTCATTTTACCATGTTAGTGCCACCTGTTTTTCGTGAAAATATTTCAGGACCACTTGCTCTCCAAAACATTAAAGCTCAGATCTACTTTCTTGAGTGGGTGATTTTAACTGTCCCGCATCACGGACACTCAAGTGTCGGAGTTCCCTAATTCTTATTGATCCATTCAGGGGAATTGTCTCCCTCCCCTCCCCTCAGACATGTGGCCAACGACCAAAGGAAAACTGCAGGGATGCCATAGGACATGGGAGTCTAGCCTTCGTGTGTGAGTGAAGGGATTTGGACGGCTCTTAACAGCGAGGACTTAAGAGCCTGTGGGGTGACTGAGGTGAGTATGGAGCAGCGCCGGAATGAAAGGGTCGGTAGAAACGGGAGATCCCCGAGAAATCCCGCCGGCCAATGGCATCGTCCGGCACGATTCCCACATGCGAAAATCCGGTGACCCGGCCGGGGATTAGAGCCTTCGTGTAAATCTTTTCGCGAAAAACAGATTTCACGAAAAGATTTAGAGACAAGAAACATTTAGAAACACAGTGGGATCGTCCAGCTTTTCCTATTGGCTGAAGCATGTTTTGATACGTGTCAGCTGTTTGCACACGAATCACGAAGTACATTGTCGGAGTTACGGAATCCTGAGTGGCTCGGTCAAATGCGGAAACGACACCAGCAGCCAATAGAGGTATGACAACGGCCGAGGTGTGTGTATAGTATTGAAGTCTACTGTGAGCTCAGATCTATTCGTGAAAATACAGTGGCCCCCTACAAATGGCCGCGTGCTTGGTATAAAATTAGGCTGCACGCAGGGCCGAATTCGGTTACGGTCGCCAAACATCGATTTGCAGCGCCTGTCTTTCCCTCCTCGCGGACCCGCGACAAATTGCTGGCCGGCGCGGATTTGACAAAACACCGGAGCACTCACTCACTCCCTGCCTGGTATAGCGTCGCGTCGACGGCCAGTCGTGTTCGGACAGACATCGCGCAAACCGTCAGTCGTCGCGTTTTTTTTTTTTTTTTTTTTGTCAGCGCTCGATGTCGCCGACACGTATCAGCTTTTTCGAGCGCGCAGTATTTTTAACGAGAGCCGATGTTTGTGTCTGTTCAAACCGCACGAGTCAGCGTTTCCAAATGTCTATCAAGCAGCGCTGAGGTCGGCTTGTATGAAGGCAACCTCATTTCTGCTATAGCTTGTTCCGATTCGACCGACCACTTTTAAAACCGGCCCGCTGGGGAAAAAAAAAAAAAACTGCGCGAATTTCGACGCAGACGTGGATAAGCAGTTACGCCGTAGTTCTCGTACCGAATCGTGAAGATTCTCCTCTGCTATTCACGGTAAGCTGAGTGAAGGGATTTGGGCGGCTCTTAACAGCGAAATCTTGAGAGCCGATGAGGGTGATTGAGGTGAATATGGAGCGGCGCCGGAATGAGTGGGGGGCGGGTAAAGGCGGGAGGCCCCCGAGAAGACCCGCCGACCAACGGCATCGCCCGGCACGATTCCTACTTGCGAAAATCCGGTGGTCCGGCCGGGGATTGAACCCAGTTCGCCTTGGTGGAAGGCGAGCAGGCTAACCGCTCAGCCACCGTTGCCCCAATTCACGGTAAAATAACCACTTTTGAAAGCCCTGCTTAAGAACTAAAGGCTGTTCACGATAAAATTAGCACTTTTGAAATCAACCTTAGTAAAATTCCACTGCCTCTGTCTGCATATATTTTAACGGGTGCAGTGAGAGACATGTGCCCAGTAAAGTTGGTAACGATGTAGGGAAAGTAGTTCCATATTTAAACGTCGAATAAAAAGTGTTAGGTAACCATTTATGACGACCTAAATTATTTCTTTTGCTTCCTGATTTTTTTCCTAATGCATCGAAGTGTAAAAATGAGCAGATTCGTGAGATTTTGCTTTTCTAATAATTGTACATTTTCACTTGACCGACGCATGAATAAAGTGATGTGGCCCATGGCGACGTTAATTTTACATAGGTCGGAAGAATACACAAAGTGCATTCAAGCATACACTAAGCAGGGCTTTCAAAAGTGCTCATTTTACCGCGGACGGCCTATACTTGTAGGTACATCATATATTCTTACACCGTATGTATAAATTATCATGCCATACGCTTCATCACTTTATTCATGTGTCGGTCGATTGAAACTGGGAAATAGTTAGAAAAGTAAATTTCTCACAAATCTGCTCATTCCTACACTTATACGCATTTTAAAAAAAAAGTGAAATTAAAATTAATTGCTTTGGTATTTATAAACGTTTAAATGGCACTTTCGATAAGGCCACTATGGCTGAGCATTTAGACTGTTCTCTTTCCACCAAGATCATTGGACATTGATAGAGACCTGAAAAATTCGCGAGTTCAATTACCTGCAGGTTAGACTATACAGTCTTATGTATAAATACGCCGATATGAACTGCACATTGGCTGTCTGCTGTCACAGTGGAAGGCGGACGATTGAGCCAGCGTTCTCCAGGAGGTGTCAAACACCGTGCGGGCCAATGGCTAAAGTTATATAAACACACGTGTTTTGAATTCTAGCTTGTCTCAAAATGAATCCTCGAAATCTTCATGGCTCTAGACATTGAGCTTCACAGAGTCCAGTACACTCTAAATCTAAATCATTGAGAATTTCGCTGTTTCAATCAACAGTACTTGACTGATTCAACAATCCCGTAAGTGAATTTACCTGATGAATCAGTGAAAAATGCCGGATTTCCTTCACTTATTGAATAAGTGACATTTTTACTGATTCGTCAGTATTTTTTCGCTGTTTTTTAGTGGTTTGTTTTTTTTTACTGATGGATCAGTTATACAGCATGTAAAAATTTCCGTCAACAAACGTTTTAAAATGACCTTCAAACAACTTGTATCGAGTAAAATAACAACGAATAAGCCTAAACTAATAAAACAAATTTGATTCAGAACCACTTTCGTGATTGGTTCATTTGAACTGTTAACGCGCCGTATCTGTCTGTTCGCTGTGATGATTACATGAAAACGAAATGAAAGACGTAAAAACGAAATGAAATGCTGGACGTTCATATTACCCGCAAAATGGTGTTGTTAGTGGCCAAATCACGGACAGTCAGTATCGTAGAAACTTAATTCTGATTGGCTCACTTATGTCAAATATTTCTTCGCTCGAAGACAAGCGGCCAATAGTCATATGAAGACTGCAAGTGTGCACGTGGGATATTGAAGTCTAGCCTCCGCGTAAATCTTTTCGCGTAGAACAGGTGGCCCTACGTATAATCCATTCACTGTCACTTCCAACTTTTCTGAATCCTTTTTGAAGTTCTACTTCCAGGATATTCCTCCCCCTCATGCTAACGAAGCTTAACCGCATTCGTGCGCACTCCGTGTAATGATATTTTTCATGAGAACTATTTCTTACTAGGCATTACCAACGCACCTATTTGCTCCTTATCCTTACTCATAATAATTATAATTGGAATAATAAAATTTATAAATAAAATATAAGTAAAAATTCCGCTCAATCGAAAAATTATGAGCCGCAAAACAAACATTGAATTTAATTTCTCATTTTCCTTACTAAAAGACGCTAACAGTTCGGTCTTTCAGCTTAAAGTGTTATCATCACTCAGTTTATTTATTTTCTCATTTTCCTTACTAAAAGACGCTAACAGTTCGGTCTTTCAGCTTAAAGTGTTATCATCACTCAGTTTATTTATTTTCTCATTTTCCTTACTAAAAGACGCTAACAGTTCGGTCTTTCAGCTTAAAGTGTTATCATCACTCAGTTTATTTATTTTCTCATTTTCCTTACTAAAAGACGCTAACAGTTCGGTCTTTCAGCTTAAAGTGTTATCATCACTCAGTTTATTTTTATTTTATTCAGGAAGAAGGTTATTACGGCATGGCAACATAAATTTTTACAATGTTCTAAACTAAAACTGACTTACAAGTCTCCTTTGAAGTGTCCAATTAACAATGCGTGATTAAGTCGTTTAGCAATGAGCGTTAAGTTTTACGTGAATAATAGGAGTTATTATTGTGTTACGAATAGCAGCGTGGCATTATTATTATTATTGTTATTATTATTATTATTAATTTTTTTTTTCAGGTTTGGAGCGTTGCTTAAATTTGGTTAATTTTAGCCGAATTTCCGAACACACGCTGCAGAAAATTGTCCGGTAAACTTCGTAAACCGTGATGGAAGTTTTTCACCAATACGTAGCATGGAAATAATACCACTTGTCAAGACTGCAAATATAGGAATGTTGAGCATCGTTACTATACAAGGTCGGGGACTTCCCTTGCGCATTTGACTGTTTTGTAAGCGAGTGTAGGAACGGCGCCATGGATGCACACGTGGGAAAATAATTTACCATTCGCACTTTTTCTCGCTATTCGTATACACTGCTATGGTAATTTTACGAATAATTTCTTACAGTGCACGCAGCTGACTTGCTGGACTTCATGTTGGCATCACTGACCGGGGAACACTCTTATCGCAGTTTTACCACTTGTCGTCTGGAGATGGAACATAAAGGTAATGCTGGCTATGGGGAATATTTTCAAGTGAGGGACACAGTGCTAAGGCTTAAACAATCTAACTATATTTATGTTATTATTATGAGAAAGAGACAAATCGTTATTCATCTCCCAACGAATAATTTCTTTTTAATATGGCAGACACAATTAAAAAAAAAAAATCATAGTATAGGCTGTTCACGGTAAAATGAGCACTTTTGAAAGCCCTGCTTAAGATACTTGTATGCACGGTGTGTATTCTTCCGCCTTATGTAAAATTAACATTTCACTTTATTCATGCGTCGGAAAAGAGAGAATGTGAAATTATTTGAAACGTAAATATTGTATAAATATGCTTAATTTTACACTTCGGTGCATTAAAAATATTTTATTCAAGAGTCGGAGGACAAGTGAAAATCTGAAATTATTTGAAAAGTAGATATTTTATAACTGTGCTCATTTTTACACTTCGATGCAATGAGAAGAAAAAAAAAACACAAATCGAAAAAGATGATTCAACTTATCACAAATGGTTACTTAGCGCTTTTTATTCGACGTTAAGATACGGAACTACTTCCCATCCATCGTTACCAACTTCACTCGGCGCATGTCACTCAGCGCGCCCGTTAAAATATTCGCAGGTAGGGGCACTGGATGTTTTTCTAACGTTGATTTTAAAAGTGTTCACTTTATAGTGAACCGCCTTTAACGTGCGTCTCGTCGTTTGGTTCAGAACTTCACAAGCGCTCTGCAAACAGCAACCACTTGCGGTTATCCTCGGAGGTAATTCATTGCAACTCCCAGGTATTCGTGAACGCTGTGGTAACCGAAACGAGGAATAATTTACATTAGGTTTAAACTGCGGCTGGCTAGTTGTAAACACCCATTGCGGTTGCACGCAGTCATCGCGCCGGGTGGCTGCGTGGTAAATACAGCTGGAATGTGTTAAAAGTCGCCTATACTAACCTTCGATTGCTAGCGGTTACCGAAGTACTTTTGAATACAACCCTTCAATAAAGTGTCTGCCCGTGTTTGCATTGGTTCTAACGGGGGAAGTGACTGCAGTTGTTATTATTATGTTGGTAACGATTATGATAAAGGAATTCCATGTATAGGCTGTTCACGATAAAGCGAGCACTTTTTTAGGCCCTATTTACTTTTTCTTTCCAGCCATTTTTTTTATCCTCCCACCACCTTTTTGAATAAATATCTACCATGTAAGTAATAAATAAAGTGTGTATATTCCACCGCACACGAAAGTTAACTTCTAATGCTAAAATAAAATAAATTTATTGGCTGTTATTCCAAACGAGAGGACTTTCAAAAGTGCTTACTTTACCGGGAATAGCCTATATTAACGTTTTATTCAAAAGGTAATGGTTATAGTAGAAAAGAGTGAAGTCGGTTTTTATTTGTTTTATATGCATTAATGTTACAATTGACGTAATATTAAAACAATAATGATTATATTTTTCCCCTCAGGATTTTTCTTTATTGGCTCGGTGCATGGATACCAGTCGAGAGATTCGCGTCATGTGAATACAAAATAGGGCGGGATAAGGAAAAGTAATGCTGAGTTACCCGTCAGCCAATTGAATCATTTTAGTCATTTTCACGGACTAAAGATGAGGTAGACAGTGTATTCGTCTTCTGCGCACGTATCCAGCATTGACTTACCACAAAATAACACAACTGTCAAAGTCACATGGTCAACAGTGATGAACATGTTTGTTATTATATAACTTAATTTTCAAAAGATAATAAATTTTAAGTGATAAAATATTTGTACCAATTTGAGTTCAGTCTTAACAGCATTACAAATTGGTTAGTGGAAGTATATAAGCATCACAAAGAACTGCACTTGAAATTCTAACCCCCTCGTTTATGATAGTCGTACGGGCAGGAACTCAGTTCAACTTTGGGACACGGAGACTGGTGCTGCGCAGCGGGCATGCACACTCTAAAAACGTATCTACTTTAAGCCCCTGTCACACTATCAAATGTTTGCCTTCAACTATATTTGACAATAAAATTACCATCAAATTTTTCCTTCCAACAAATTTTATCAAATAATCTTGAACGTGTTTAAAAATTCGTCACACCATCAAATTTTTTTATTGGGAGAATCTAATTTGAATTATTATTTTTAAATAATTTCCGTAGTGATAAATTGCTTTTATTTTTCCACGCGGTCCATTACAGGAATGAAATGTAAGTAATGTTGTAATTTATTGTCGTTTATTTACAAAATTAAAGTTTTTATTTATCAGAGATATTTCCTGCACAATAAAATAGATGCCTATAGTTTGGAATATTAAATGCAAAATTCGCTTAAAATAACATTAGTGGCAAGACAACTTCTACATAAATTAATTATCTTCATAACTTACTTCGTTTCCAGCAATTGTTCGTTATTTTAAGTTTATCGATGTCAATTTTTTTTCGTGTACGGTTCTGATTTACTGAAACCGTCAAACTTCAAATAAATCGCAGAAACTATCAAGTTTTCAAATTTTTTTTTTATGGAAACTGGAGCCATCCAACTTTCTCGGGCAAAAATGGCGGCGTTTATGACGTCATAACTAGAGAGAGGAAAATTTCGTGAGTTCAATATCCTGTAGGCTAGACTCCACAATCCTTTGTACAGTCGAACCTCAGCTGTTTGTTCATTGGCTGCTGCCCCAGTGTTACCTCACACCTGGCAATACGGGATTCGCTACTCGTTCCCTTGCGAGTCTGCTATTGGCTCAGAGTCGACTGGTGCGTGCATAATAAACTCTGATCCAATAGCAAATGTGATTTCATTGTACACGTGTATGAAGTCTATCTTGACCTGAAATGAATCCGCGAAACTTTCCTATCCCTAGTCATATCTGACCAACTTTATTTGACCAAACTTATTGGAAGCAATTTGACGGAGAAATTTAACAGTGTGAGAGGGGGTTCTTTACGAACACAACTGTTGTGAGACAAAGCACGTGTAAACTGCTTAACGTTCCTCCGAAATTTAAAGACAAAAAATATGTTTACATGACCGAAGAAGTTATTAAACATTAAAATACAGCGTCTAATTCTGTTTATCTGTAATATTAATCATAAATTGTTTCAATTTTCGGTACTGATACATAAGTTACTGACAATATTTTTTCTGTTCACTTTGTAAAACAACATGTTACCTTCTGATGGTGTCGAACATTGGTATCTGCATACTAACTTGAATAATAGCCTGCGAAACTTAAGAGACGTTTATAACAGGAGCATCGCAGTGATTTAGACGTCGACTGTGCTTAAACTCTTGATACTTCCCGTAATTAGAACCAATTAATTTACAGACTACGTAAAATTCACTTTGAAGAGGTTGAAATTTTACAGGTAGAAGTTAGTTTCTAATAGTAGCCCATTTCTTGCAAGAAGAAGAGTTATTATGAAATGAACGTAAGTGCAAAAGTGATAAATTGATTTTTTATTAAATTATATGTTCTTTTGAAGGTTAATGGCATCTAGATATACTTTTTTTTTTGAGCGTCCACACACAAGAACGCGGTTTTGAATATATTATTGCGGGGGGTAAGTGGCAGAAGTACCTGACTCTCCGCTAGATGCCATCATTTTTCAAAGCGAAAATAATAAGAGCTATTTCGAAATTTAGACATTAATTCACAAAGTCATGATGAAATTCTTTACACTCTGTTACCTTACTGACCGAATTAATTTGCCGCTTAAATTGCGCAGGAGTAAAGTAGTGAAGTATTGTTTCATAAAGTGATTTGTAAAGCAAGCTGTTACTTTACATTTGGAGGCGCAGCAGCAGATGGTAGAACTTTCGCATGCTAGTGTCAATAAAGAGGAAACTTCTATAGCACAGACAGCCAGTTCATTACGAAGTCCGTATGTGCAAGTCCTCGTGATTTGTCACTAAAACATAATTTATATGAATTAATTTGCCACATCCCTCCCCGAAACAAAAAAAAAAATTTGTTCGGCATTTATTAATTACTAGTTTTTGTCCGCGACTTTGCTCGCGTATAATTCGTGTATTCATTGCAGTATTTTTTTAAATAGTAAATATGTCTTCAAAATAGAGTTTATATTTTAAAATTGAAGGTGGAATGAAATGCAAGTCTAAAAAATCCAGAAATATCATTATTGTGGCGGTTAAGTCTGGATTTGTTATTAGCAGAGACCTGCAAAACTTGCGTTGTCATTTGAAGATAGAATATACTTTAAACAAGTACGCGTTTGTATTGCTCTTGTTATTAGAATACAGCTGGTTTGACGCGCCTTGGGCTGCCTTGAACCAATCGGAAGCAAGTAACGACAAGATAGCCCAATCACGTCCCGCCTAGTCTAAAGGGATTTGTGGCTCCTCGCTTTTGCAGAAGCCAATAAACAAATGACACATACGTTTATATATATATATATATATATATATATATATATATATATATATATATATATATATATATATATATATATATATATAGCGTGGTGAAATCTAGTATGGTGCCAATTAATAACGCGAATTTTGCATGTCTCTATTAATTAGTGATCGGCGTGTCAACGTGTAAGTTAGGCTTTTTACAATATTATTTGTACGCAATATCTTTACCAAAAAAAATTTTTTCGTGGCGGCCACAAAATCATTTTGTTGGTATTCAGCCCGCCAATTTTTTTTTTGTGGTGTACACACAAATTTTTGTAGCTACCACAAAATAAGTTCTTAGTGGCAACTAAACTTTTGTGGCCACTAAAAACTTATTTTGTGGCAGCCACAAAAATTTTTGTGTACACCACAAAAAAAAATTGGCAGGGTGAATACCAAAAAAATATTTTAGTGGCCAACACAAATTTTTTTTTTTCAGTGCGACTTAGAGGGTGGCACCAAAACAACCAAGGCTGAGGGGTGAGTTTACACGCAAGCACGCCACGTAAAACTGAACGTGGGAGAAAGAGTCCTGCCTCAAGTCAACCCTTGAGAATTTGAGAGCATGGCCCTGAGACTTATTTATCATCGTCAGAAAGCACGCATTGAGGGGAAACTGCAGTCTCTTGAATCCAAAAGGAAGGGCATTGATAACGACCTGCGAAATTCGCGTTGTTATTTGGCAACAGACTGAATTTCACGGTACTATATACACTAGAGCCGGCGTCGTTTCTCCATTGGCTGCTGCGTAGATGTGAAGCCACGCCCTTTCTGAATGAACTGCGCGTGATCGGACTACGGAGTTTTGAAGTTTCCCTTTATTGGCGCAGGATTAGCCAGGGCGTATCATATAGAGTATGGCCCAGTGAAAAACGTAATGGAGATATACACGTGCTTTAAAATAAATGTGTCCTCAAAAAATAACGCGAATTTTGCAGGTCTCTAGTTATTGGGAATCGCTGATCCGATACAGTTAATAATGGCCTAGGCTACACCGTGATGTAGAGCTTTGATTTACAGCCTAGTACCATTACAGACTTATTAGGTGGCTTCAAATGAATGACAATCTAGTATTTTTTCTCGATACTAATTTTGAACCCTCATTTCGCCTCTTTCGAGGCTTAATTTTAAAAATCTCTGCTTGGTGGCTGGCTACAGTGCATAATAAATATCCCCTCTAAATTTCATGTTTATAGGACCAATAGTTGAGGCTGGGCGTTGATACGTCAGTCAACGTTTTTCTTTTTTAAATATAGATAAACGTAGTGGTTCCGAGTCTGGCCAAGTTGTTAGTACCTACGCAGATGTTTGGATTTCCCGCCTTAGCGGCAGGGTTAACGTGGATTATCTGAGATAGTTGAGAGGAAGCTGACCTTGAAAGGAGCCAATACAATACTGTTTAAATGCCAGCTTTTTTTGCCTTATATTTTTAATCTATTTTATAGTTCCGAGACATATCAAAGATAACTTGATACAGTTTATTCGTTTTTTCCGCGTTTTTTATATTAAACATAAAAAACACCCAATATTTTATGTGTTCGGTTATTTCCTAAATGTGTCACGTATTACAAACGTTTTATACTTGTATTAACATAAAAAAAATTTCAATTGAAATGAACTTTTACCTATATTCTGTCTATAAATTAAAATCTCTCATTTATAATATTGATGTAAACAAAACAGGAAGAAAATAGGCATGATGTTAATTCCTGGTGAAAAAAATAGTTAATATGCAAAATAAAGTCATTTTTGCATGAAGCGATGGGATATCATGGAAATATAACTTAAACAGGGCTTCACAAAAGTTGACAGTAATCGTGAACAGCCTATAGAAATTCCTAAACATTAAAATAAAACAGTCCCTCGCATTTTTTTAACATGAATAAAATAAGTTTTATGTACAAATTTAAATTATGCATTGATCATTTATTTTATACAATATACTATATACTAAATTTCACAGGCAGAAAAGTGAGTAAAGGTAGCGCACATATTTATATGAACCAGAATATAAACCTTGTCCTAGAGTGAATAAATCTGTACTGATATTCAAGGTGATACATTTTTGTGTATATGTAGCTATTAATACACCTTCGAGTAATAAAACTCCAATCAATCTTAATCTAGAAGATTACTTACGCAATTAAAAAATCCTTACAGCGTGACTTAGGTCACTCTTCCTCGCAGCTTCCGCGCATTCCCCAGTTGCAGCCGACGGAATCACGGTGGTAGAAAAAAAATAAATAAAAAGGGAAGAAAAATCCGTGTGACGGGAAGGTCGAGTCTCGCGGGCTGGAACTAGCGCCCGTCGACCTCACGCGCGTTGGTAATTGGTTTTAATGAGATACGCGGTGGCGAAGATATTAGCACCAGGGACTGGAATTCCTGCCGTCCACGTATTCTCCCCTCCCCCCCCCCAATCCGAACAAGGCCACTGTCCTGGCCAGTTGAAGGCCCCCTTCGGAGCTTGCGATTAATTACGGCGAAAGCGGCCACCTAGCCTTTTATAGAGGGGCAGGTCCCCTAGGGAGACTGATGATTACCGCTCGCGTCTGCGCATTGCAAGTCACCTTCATTCCCAATGCAGATGCGGCCCCTGGACCTATATACACTATAAGTAGAGACCTGAAGAATTCGCGTTATTCTATGACAGCACGCTATAGCAAGGGACAGGCGTTTTTTTCCGCGAAAATATTTATGGCCATGCTATACTTCAACATCCTAGGTCCACAACCACGACTTCCTTTGGTTATCGGTAGGGATAGGAAAATTTCGCGATTTTACTTCGGGACAAGATAGACGTCAAACACGCATACAGTGAAGTCACTTTTACAATTGGTTTACCTTTTATTATACACGCCCTGGACGCCTCTGAGCCAATAGCAGACTTGCAAGGAAACAAGTAGCGAATCCCGTACTGCCAGGTGTGAGGTAACACTGGGGCAGCAGCCAATGAACAAACGTTTGAGGCTCTAGTATACACAGGACTGTAAAGTATAGCCTACAGGTAATTAGACTCGCGAAATTACCCTATTCCTTGTTATTGGCCGTGTGTCTACGTGAGAAGACATGTTCTTATCTGACTGGGCCAATCGTAATGAAGCACTCCGATACCGAACGTCCATGATTCGCAGGCAGACACTTGAGGCAAGTGACATTAAAAATCATCCAACCACGAAAGTGCATTTATGAACAAAATTGTCTTGGAGTACAACTGGTCCTGAAATCTTTTCGCGTAAAACACATGTCCCTAGCTATAATTCATCGTCCTATATGTACCACTTGATTATTGGCTTCTGCAGAAATGAGGACCTATTTTCCCTTTTAACTGGTTTGGATGTGATTGGGCCAGCCTCCCGTTAGTGATTTACTATTGGCCGGAACCCGTCCAAGGCGAATCCAAACAAACTGTAGTCCAATAACAAACGCAGTACAAAATCATAAGCGTGTGAATAATAGTCTGGCTTGAAATAATAACGCGAATTTTGCACCTCTCCAATTATAAGTATGGCTAGGGCCAGCTGTTTTACGCGAAATAATTTGCTCGGAGGCTGGACTTCAATATCCTATATGTAGAGACCTAAAAAAATTTGCGAGCTCATTGACCTGCAGGCTAGACTCTACAGTCTTATGTACAAATACGCCAATGTCAACTGCACATTGGTTGTCTGCTGCCACAGTGGAAGGTGATAATTGAGACAGTGTTCTCCAGGAGGTGTCAAACACCATGTGGACCAATGGCTAAATACATATGAACAAACGTGTTTTGAATTCTAGGTTGTCCCAAATTGAATCCGCGAGTTCTTCATTTCTCTAATTATTAGTGGTACAGATAAGGTGGTGTACATCTTTATGAAAATACGACTCTAAATTACTTTAATTATTACTCGAATTCCGTAAGAAATATTTACTTGAACTGCCTGTGAAACAGAAAGGCGTAATGTTTTCATCGAATGAGTGGCCCTAGGTGTCTTTGAAATCTCCCTGGAGGTCATCCCAAATATTGCTTGCAGTGTAAGTGGATTTAGTGTAATGAGGCACCTGGAAGAGGCACTTGTTTCGTGTATTATGCCGATGCAAGTAAACGAAGTCAAAGAGCTTATCCCGACAAATAATTTGGAACTTGCATTTTTTTTTTTTAACTTCGTAACGAATCTTCAATGCATTATTTTAAATATCGAGTTTGTCATTGCACGTAGAACTCGCATAATTTGTAACGGTATACTAATGTTCGTATTTTCTCACGAGAGACAAATATAAAAATAAGAAAGGAACTTTCTATTATACCTACAGGTATTACAAAGTGAACAGAAAGGAAAGAAGATAGATTTCAAATAATTGTAAAGATATCCGATTTCCGCGGTGCCATAACATGTTCGGTTTATAAATGCTGGAGTAATATAAGGAAATCCAATATTGCATCGACCTTTCAAACTTAAAGACTAACTGTCAGTCACCATTTCTTTAACTTTTTCAGTCACAGTGTCCACAATCGAGGAGACGTTGCACATAAAGGATGTTTATGGTCGGCGCTGTACTCGTCAAGGAATCAGTGGCCGGTGTTCCGATTGTCTCCCTTGTGATTTGTTGGAGTTTCTGTCACTCGTTTGTGATTGGTCAATGCTGACGTTTCATTGGTAGCGAGAAGCACTCTAAACACGAGTACAGTGCTCATCAAAATAATGAACGATTGCAGAACATGAGCTCGTAAATTAATTCGGGACTTAACGGGTAAATTTTTTTTTTTTTTCTTTGCCTTGATGTACAGAGACAGCGGATTAACTTTCACTGCAAATCAGCAGGAGTCACACTTTCACCTGTCACTGATGCACTATTTTGGTCCACAATGATCCCAGTGTTACAAAGTTCATTACTGGTCGGTTCTCTTCCAATATAATGCCCAGTTCCAAGCCTCCCGATCAAATGTTCTTACGAACGTAGAATTATGTACAATTCCTACTGTTATACTGAGTAATTTACACTTTGAGTATCACCGACTTAATATTGCGCTGGACAGGACCTTATTAAAACTTCTGGCGCACTAATATTTCTTCGCCCGTATCTTTGAGGAACGCCGAAGTTTGTGACGTCACCGAGTTGAATTCAGACGACGTAACACTACATCGGCAAGTCTCGAAGTGTTAGAACTGCAGCAGCAAGCAAATGAACTGCTGACCGATGGTAGCACGCGGGTATAGCGCCGATATCGCTGGTTCTGTGGGTTTTCCTGGGGGGGGGGGGGGTCTCCGGGTTTCCACGCCCTTGCATCCCGTTGCTGCTCCATGCTCACATCGCTTCACCCTCGTCGGATCTCAAGACGCCGATGTCAAAGGCCGCCAAAATCTCTCCACTCCACTATCGACTGATGCTCTAGTGCACTAGGGACTTGTGGAGTCTTAACTTATTGCCGAATGAAACGGCGAAGTTTCCCGTTCGTTAATTATTAGCCGCGGGCGACACTGCAACATTCGAGCACGGAATCTCCCCTCGCCCCCCTACAATGTCGCTTGCTCCGGGCTCCCGAGTCCGCTGAAGTGATTTAAATTTCAAATTAAATAAACTGCTTCATTACGTGCTGCTGGAGTGGAAACCTTACTCCAAGCGAGTATGCAAAACGCTTTTTTTTTTTTTTTTAATTGAACTGCGGCACTGCACTCGGTCGTGTCATTAATTAATTCCAAACAGAAAGGTAGACGTCCGAATTCTTACAAATCCTATTAATCGAGCAGAAGAGAACTCAACAGGAACATTAAAAAATACTCCTCGTTCAAACCAGTCTAGCAAGAAATAACCTTGCCAAGCAGCTTTATAATACTCCCCCCCTCCCAACCCCTCACCAATTTTACACCC
Organism: Dryococelus australis; assembly: GCA_029891345.1. Classification (NCBI taxonomy): domain Eukaryota; kingdom Metazoa; phylum Arthropoda; class Insecta; order Phasmatodea; family Phasmatidae; genus Dryococelus; species Dryococelus australis. The sequence goes on from CM057001.1 coordinate 27,436,788, forward strand.
CGAACCAAAATGTGCTCATTAAGCTCGGAACATGTATTTTACATCGAGTATTTTACTCCAGTTGCAGTTAATTAGCGTAACGATAATTACAAATATATTAACAGATTATTCTCTATATTCCTGTTCATACAATGTTTCAATGAGGAAAGCAAAATAAATTTTAAGTGCAGTTTCTAAAATCCACAGTCAATGCCATTATATTAATGGCTTGTTTATTGTCTTTCCGAGAGTCAAACACAGAATATTAAGGCACATCTCGCTGGGTTACAATTTGAGTCGTAATTACTGGCTTGCTACATGCATACATGCGTGTATTATATATATATATATAATATACAAAAACGTATACATGCATACAATCATACATCCATATATGTACGTACATAAACACATACATGCCGCCGGCCGAACCCTCGTACGCCACCGCATGGCCAGTGTGTCGTGAGACCGGGAGCCTAGACTCCCACAACTCACAGGATGTTTGTAAAAACTAAATGCAACCCGACACGTACTCAAGTAATTTGGTAAGGCGGCGGGGGCGCCGTGTATATGTGGTTTCCCGGGCACCGGACCCGTGTTAAGGCTGTTTAAATTGTTGCCTATTTTTAAATTAAGTTACGTGTGGTTGTATTCGGCGGGGGAGTGAGGCTCCCCTCCAGCCTCACGGCTGGAGTGAATGCTAGTGTCGTGATGTCTGTCTAATATGTTGGTCTGTTGTTTGCAAGTGTGTTAATTAAACTCGCATTTCTTGTATAGGTGCATCCGTAGTCTCCTGGGGGCAGCCCACAGGGTACGTCTCATCGTTTCAATGTGTAGTGTAGGAGAGAATTGAAAAATTTATAATCATATGTGCTTGTGCTGATGGCGCTTATTCAAATATATGATATTCTTATTTACATTTACATATACTTATGGCACACTTCTGTTTTAGTGCTGATGGCACTTTAATTTTTTTTTTTATTAATTTTTTTTTTCGGGGCGGAAATGACTCAAAGTGGGTATCTTATTAAAAGCTGATTGTAATGTTAGTTGTGTGCCATATATTTTTTTTTTTCATTCGCTACCTCAGAAAAAAAAATTAATTTTCTTTGCTATAATTAATGAGGAAGGGTGGAGGAAAGTTTGATTTTTTCCCCTTTAATTTTGTTGATCACTGAGGGTGCAAACCTGAAAGAAAGGTGGTCCTTATTAGTGCATATGCTAGGGGGCCCTTGGTACCATAGTCCAGTCGGATTTCTGGTGAAAGCAGGGCTCCCTCCCCGCCCCCGTGCCTTCTTGGTAGTCAGCTTCTCCCCGACCTGAAACAGACTATCAAGTCGCTGCGTCATTGTGCGTACATATGATAGTTATAAGTATTTTCTGGTGTTTTTGAATTTTTTTGAATTTTTTAATTTATAATTTAAATTTTTTTTATATTATGTTTTATTATCTTTTTTGTTGTATGAATATAGTTGTGTCCCTTTTTTTAATTTTTACGTATGTATACATATTATTTTAATGATTTATATATTTTAATTATTAATTACCTATCCCAGTATGTCCAGTGTTGAAAGGTAACTAAGTGATAATACATACGGTGGTGGTAGTGATTATTGCGAAGTTACCCCCATATGAACATTATTCCCTGGGCTAGTACGTGTGCCAAGAAGTTAAGATGCGGTGTGCCTCGGTGAGTGTCGTGAATATATCGTGCATAGCTTGGATGGTGTGGTCGGCATGCGCGCTCTACCGTTGCATGCTTCATGTGGAGGGGGGAGTCGGCGGCCCCAAACGCATGCGCCGGGCCGGCCGTCTGTCCCGGGATGCATGGTAGCTCTAACAAGAGCTACCCACGCTTGTATGTATACCTTTCATTGCACGAGCAGCTCTGAGAAGAGCCACTCGGCCGTGTGTGCTAAGTTTGGCTCTTTGCAGCTGTCGCCTCGCGGCTCACTGCTCTCCGACTGCCGGATTTTTTGGTAGCGCGGTCATATTTATAGCCTCGCGGGGCCGTGCGCTGTGATTGGCCGGGTTCACCGGCCAACCAGCAGGCGGGCCCATTCCTACTTTCGCAGTGTTCAGATCAGTTTAGGTTTTTTGAATTTCCTTATGCCTGCGGGATCATAGTTACCCGAGTTTTTAATAATTTTATTGCCATGCCCTTCTAAATTACTATACAGATTTTTATTTTTATCTACAATTATTTCTTTAATGTATTTTGCGGAGAGCAGCTCATGGATAGTTTGATTGGGTGGGAATCTGTTTTGGTTAGTTATTACTCTCAAATATTTATTTTGTACAGTTTGCAAATCTTTTAATCTGAATTTTGCGGCATGTCCCCATACCTCACATAGCTTGGAATATTATTTGTTTATATATTAAAAGTTTTTTGCTTAGTGGGAAGTTATCTGCATTTAAAATGGGGTATAGGAGTTTGAGTTTCCCTAGTGCTGCATTTCTTGCGTTATTTATGTGTGGCTGCCAAATTAACCTATGGTCCAATGTTATGCCTAAATATTTTGCAGTTTTAACAAACGGGATATTTTGATTAAACAGTACTAGTTCTTTAGGTGATCTCGGTAACATGTTAGTAATTGTTATTGTCTCAGATTTTCCAGGGTTTATTTTAACTCTCCATTTGGTGTACCATTTTTCCATAGTTGTTAGTTGTCTCTGTAAGGCTGCTAAGGCATATTTTACATTATAATGTGGTTTTATTATTGCAGTGTCATCTGCGTGCATTTGAATATTAGCGTTAGTTCTGGCGTCTGTTATAGGGATGTCAGCCGTGTAAATACTCTATAGGAAAGGGGAGAGTGCTGATCCCTGTGGAACTCCTGCTGTTGCAAATTTAGTATTGGAGTCTGCTCCATCCATTGTTACGTAAAAGCGTATGTTATTTAAGTAGTGTACTAGTAATTTTACGTATGTGGCTGGGAAGTTATAGTTTATCAATTTTTTATATTAATCCTGATAGTCAGACTTTGTCAAAGGCTTTTTCTGCATCTAATAATGTTATTATGTGTATCTTTGTTCTTTATTATTAAATCCATCTGTTATATCTTCTGCTATTCTAATTAGTGGGTGGATGGTGCCGTGGTGAGCTCTAAAACCATACTGATTATCTGGGATTATTTTGTTTACGTCTGCATAAAACTGTAATCTGTATAAAAGGGCTTTTTCAAAAATTTTGCTCATGCCATTTAGTAAGCTTATAGGCCGTCTGTTTACTGGTTTACTGGGATCCTTTCCATTTTTTGGTATTGTAATTACTTTAGCTTTTTTCCAGGCCTGTGGGAATCGACATAATTTAAACATAGAATTATATATTTTTAATAAGAATTCTAGGGCGTTCACAGGTAATTTCTTTAATGTTTCGTATTTTATTCCGTCTGGTCCTGGCATGCCTATACACATGCATATATTCAAAGAGAGCTGTATAGGCTACGAGTTACTTAGTTAGGTAGCTTAATCTGTTAGGTCACGTATTGATTTGTGAGCCGGGATGTTTCACTCGTGTAATATTTTGACGTGCACTGTACTTGTGGCAATGAACAGCGTGGCTTCGTTCGCAGAGACAGTGCCATCAGGCATTCATAAACGAAATATGTGGTATATGCTGTTCACGGTTAAAATAGCACTTTTGAAAGCCCTGCTTAGAGTCTACTTGTGTACATGTTGTGTATTTCTCCACTTTATGTAAAATTAACATTGCCATTGGCCTCATCACTTTATTCACGCGTCGGTTATATGAAACTGTGGAAATATTAAGAAAGGGACTATTTTACAAATCTGCTCATTTTTACACTTCGATGCATTTAAAAAAAACAGAAAGCGAAATTAATAGTTTTAAGTTATCACAAATAGTTGCCTAACACTGTTTATTCGACGTTAAGATATGGAACTACTTTCCATCCATCGTTACCAACTTTACTGGGCGAATGTCACTCAGTGCGTCCATTGAAATAGTGACTTTTTTCTAAGGTTCCTTTCTTAAGTGCTCATTTGATCGCGAACAGCCTTTAGCTTTCACAATTCAGATTACCTGTTAGGAAGGCTCTCAAATAATTGGGCGCTGACACAGATTAAGTATAAATACAGAGGCGAAACCGTAGCTTATTCCGCGAACTTCAGGCGCACACGCCAGGAAAATGGCGTCACCGACCAGCAACAAGTGCGAATCCCATTCGCCGATCATCGACAGGTAACTCACTTGCCGGCCTACAGCGCAGCCGACAGGGAAACTTTCGTTGCACGCAGTAGCCAATGAGACGCAAGGGTCGGTCCCCAGACCCTTGCGCAGCCAATCAGAGAACGGGTACGCCCATATCAAAGGAACCGTCGCGCCTTTTCGTATCTGCGTAATTATCTACTCTGTGGATACTGATTATTTGCTGTGTACAGCAATAGCCAAAAATGTCATTCCCATGCAACACGTTAATGGCCATGGACACGATGAGTGGACGGGTTAACAACTAATTTGATATATTCCTTGACACCGTGAATAATATTTATACACCAAGTCGTCAACACTAAATGCTTTACTTAATGAGATTTTGCAATAAAAAACCTAAAGGCTGTTCACGATAAAGTGAGCACTTTTGAAATCAACTTTAAAAAATAGTCACTGACCTGCCTGCATGAATTTTGACGTGCTCCTTGAGTGACACGCGGTCAGTAAAGTTGGTAAAGATGGATGGGAAATAGTTCCATAACTTAACATCGAATTAAAAGTGTTAGGTAATCATTTGTGATAACTTAAATTATTTCTTTCGCTTTTTGTTATTTTCAATGTATCGAAGCTAAAAAAAAAAAAAAAAAAAAAAACAGATTTGTAAAACATTTACTTTTCTAAAAATTTCACAATTTCACTTCACCGACGTATAAATAAAGTGATGAGGACAATGACAACGTTAATATTACACAAGGCGGAATATTAAACGCCGTGCATAAAGTAGATCTTAAGCAGGGCTTTCAAAAGTGCTCATTCTACCGTGATGAGCTCATAATATTCAGTACGGTCGGTATAACGAACAAGATATCTGCCATGGGAGAGGGTTTATATCGTAAAGTAATAGCCATGGTCAAAATAGCACGTAGAAAATATTTGGTTATTCCACTCAGTTTGTCCACATCTCCACGCTAGTTTGCCGTCTATAACGGTATTTTTTTGCGTCGCTCGTCTGCATCGCTTACCTTCAACTAACGGTTCGAACGAGTGAAATAGTGTGTCAAGGGATGAATTGTGACCTGAGGAGTACGCGGATATTTACAAAGGCAAGCTGGTCGGGACCCATGGTCTCCAGTCCCTGAGCAGCTTTAATTTCGAGGGTTATCTTTGGAAGAATGTTCTGGTCATCCCCTAGCATCTCTCTCTCTCTCTCTCTCTCTCTCTCTGCGAGACTTTGGGGTGCGAGGAACCTTCTAGAATCAGGCCAGTGAGATTATTTAAGCCACGACGGGCATCCGACCCGTCAGTCGAGTGTTTGGAGGATTGTGTGACTTTGAGCTCCGGGTGTGTGAATACAGAGAGGCGACGAGCCAGCGGAGCGTCAATTAACGGCGAGAGTGATAAGCGCACTCTAAAAAAAAAGTTTGCACTTTTTACTTTTAAAGGCTGTTCACGGTAAAGTGAGCACTTTGAAATAACATTTGAAAAAAGTCGCTATTACTACCTGCATGTATTTTAACAGGCACACTGAGTGACATGCGTCCAGTAAAGTTGGTAACGATGGATGGAAAGTAGTTCCATAATTAAACGTCAAATAAAAAGTGTTAGGTATCCATTTGAGATAACTTAAAAAATTGCTTTCCCTTTCTGTTATTTTATTGCAGAGAAGTGTGAAAATGAGCGCACTTTTGAAAAAATTTACTTTTCTAATAATTTTACAGTTTCACTTGACCGACGCATGAGTAAAGTGCTGTAAAATCTGCAAAACGTACATCTGCAAAACAACACGGGGACTGGAACCCACGACACTTATAATATTAGTGTGCATCCTTATCCACTAGACCAAATTGACCTACGTACTTGGCGCTTATTTTTATATTGAAAATATCTCCAAGTACTTACAAAATGTAATTGTAGTTGTTTGATTAAGCAGAATACATTTACCAATATTGTATTTCATTTTAAGGGTTCTGTGCAGCTGGGAAACATTAACAGTTAATCAGTAATGTGGTCATGTCTGATTGAAATAATCGACTTTGGAGGGCGCTAGGCAGTCCTAGGATAATCATCAAAATTTTATTATTTGAATTTTTTAAGCGTTTTACGTTATTCAAACTCGCAATACATTAATTTTTGCATGCAACTACACTTTACATACCCTCCCCCCCCCCCCGGGCCTTTTTTTTTTTTTACTCAAGCAGCTATGCACGGTTTTACGTTGTTGGTCGAGTGTCCTCCATTTCGTTGAATCTCGTGGATAAGGGTCAGTATCGTACAAACATTTATCGAGTTCTACTACAAACACGGCCCTTGTAGTTTTACAAGAGAAATCTTTGCACTGTCACAAGTATTTGTAAAATTGCAAACAATTTCTCAGAAGAAAAAAAAAAAACTAGAAAATTTTTTTTCCAATGCGGGAGTGAAGTCTACATACTGCGAACATCTGTACAGTAGAGAGCGAGATTGATGTGCGGTGATACTGGACCACATGCGTGTGTGACGTACATTCGGAATGAATGATGGCAATATACACATCGAATATGCGTAAATAATGAGTGCGAATTAAATAACTGTAACCAATTCAGGCACACGCGGATGTAGGAAAAACAAGGAGCACTGCCCGCTGGTTTGTTATTCAAATGTAATGTGCACAGGCAGAACTGTATCATCAACGTGCGACAACCTGGAAGAAATCCGTAGCAATAAGACGGGCGTCAAACATTAGCGACTGCAGAAACACGTAACATACTGTTTATGGGCGCACTAATTGAACGCAAAATATTAGGATTCAAAACCATTGCACTCGAACTGCCAGCTGATTTGCATACCGAAGACACATCGTCGAAGTTGCTGGAATTCCACACCGACAGACTTTCAATTACCTGTACAGCTCTTCTCGCGCTCAGTTTCTGTGCAGCCTCCGGCAAAGCTACACAACACTACACAACACACGGGAAGACATGGGAACCAACTACGTATTGATTGAATGCAATGAAAATTTCCAGTTTTTAAGCAGTGATTAAATGTGGAAAAATATCATTGAAATAAATTACGTGAAAATTTCACCCTTTGGTAGTGTCAAAATGCAAATAGGATATGCGCGCAGCAGCTCAACTAGGTCCTTAAAGATACCTCTCGTTATGCCTGTTACAAATGCCAATTAAGTGAGTAGAGTGTTTAAAGGTGAAAACTATTAGCTAAACATCTCGAATGCTGCACACAGTTAAAGTCTTTTTTTGTATAGTAGATTTAATTAAGTTCAAAATAAAAGTCTCTAAGGTTCTCACACTTGACCGTTACAATAAATTACGTTCCTGTGTAATTCCATATTTCAAGTGTTCCTGGCTAGCACAGTTTGTGTTGGTAGAGCAACCAGATACCTATTTGAATCTCAGGCACTTTGTGACCACTGAAAAGTGTCGGGAAATGATGCTGCTTACTTTAAAAGTTTCTTAAGCACTCTCACGTACGTGTTACGGCCACTGTACATTCAGGCGAGATAATACCTTATATAACGGTAGAGTTTCTCACACTCATTCTGCACGTAGCCCTTTCTTAACGGTAGTACTGTGTACCGTTGGCTTATCACTGAAATTGTAGCATACTTATCTGTGTCTAATTAACCTTAAAACTGCTCATTTATACTATAAATGCAGAACCCATGCCTCACTGCCCTTCTGTCGTTGTGACCCACTTAATTCAAGATGGAGTATGGAACATTCCGTCACCATCCATTATCGGCGCCGGTTAAAAATTCAAATTAACACGGAGTTTATAGGGCTTAACCCAGGGTGTGTCTAAATGTTGCCAACTTGCACGCAACCGAACAGTCGCTTAAAACCTGATAAAACAAAATAAAATCATAACACTTCAAATATGGAAAATTAACATGTCAGCTGCTGCGTGTACTTTAATATTACGTAGGATAAGAAAATAAAATTTTTCATATAACAATATTACATGTGAAACATGTGATAACCATAATATTTGTTTACAAAATAAACGTGCGTGTACTCGTATTACAGATTTGCATGCCAACTTAAAGTGTGTTGAAATGTAAATCGCACGTGTCAAATAATCAAACGTTACACTGATAAGGTATTTAGTTAGAAATGAGATAGACATAAAATATTGCACTCACTGAGTAATGGTGGGGGCAAGGTAGCTTAATGTTGTAAATAATGGCAGTAAAATCAAAATTTACTTCTTTCGTGTTTATTAAGGCGTACGTACCTCACGAAATGGCGTCTTGTAACAGTGTTATTGGTCGCCACTCTCCTAGCCACGTTGTGCAAGTAGTTCAGTCACATTACCGCTACCTGCACTTGATGGACAGTGGAGAGAGCAGGGGCAGGAACGCAAGGGCGGGGAAAGCGGGAGATCCCCGAGAAAATCCGCCGGCCAGCGGCATAGTGCGAGAATCCAGGGAGCGACCCCGCCGGGAATCGAACCCGGTTCGCTCGTGTGGGAGGCGAATATTCTGACCGCTGAACCACTGCGACCCCAACCAATCGGACAGCCACGCCCACGCCGAAATAATCGCCAAGCCATTTTCGTCTGTATGTACTTCTCTATTCGGTGATCCTATCATACAACGATATGCTAGAAAGATTGTTATGGAAAACACGTTGGTTCGAAATTTTTTTTTGCGATTTCCAGTGTATCTACGTATATAGGCTGTTCGCGGTAAAGTGAGCACTTTTGAAAGCACTACTTAATATCTACTTGTATACACGTTGTGTATTATTCCGCCTTATGTAAAATTAGCATTGACATGGGTTACATCACTTTATTCATACGTCGATAAAGTGAAACTTTGAAATTATTAGAATACTAAATATTTTTTTAATCTGCTCATTTTCACACTTCGATGCATTATAACAAAAAAAAAGCGAAAGAATTTAAGTTAACACAAATTGTTTTCTAACACTATTTATTAGACGGTGAGATATGGAACTACTTTCCATCCATCGTTACCAACTTTACTGGGCGCATGTCACTCAGTGAGCCCGTTAAAAAATAAATCAGGCAGGTGCAGGAACATATTCTAAAGTTTATTTCAAAAGTGCTCACTTTATAGTGAATAGCCTTTAAATGGACATAACGATATAAGGGGCAGTGATATTTCGCGAAAATCTTTCGGGACAAGATAATAATGTTCAAAACACTGTACAATCGTCTAGCTTTTTTTGACTGGCTGAAACATATTCCGGTCCATGTTTGCTGTGGGCACACTGATCACGAAGTTTCAGTGTCGAAGTGGCTTGGTCAAATGCGGGAGCGACAACAGCAGCCAATGGAGGTGCGACAACAGCCGAGGTGTGGGTATAGTATTGAAACGGTAACGTAAAGTTAGCGCTACGTGCTCCACGTTATCTCGAATGCGATTCAGCGTTATCTGACTGGCCGCCGAGCTAAGTGTTTTTTTTTCCTCCGGTATAAACAGCGCTGCGGCAAATGGCCGGAGGCGAGGTGAGGTTTATTGAAGTTGGAAGTCGGACGGATAATCGCGTTCTAAAAGCGTCACCCGCCGCGGGCTTCCGACTCAAAGGTGATTTTCTGGTTTCTCACCCGAGTCGCTCCGCGTCCACCCCAGATACCTGGGGACCAGACATAGGAAAATTTCGCAAGTTAAGTGACCTGCAAGGTAGACTCCACAGTCCTATGTACACTAGAGCCTCAGATGTTTCTTCATTGGCTGCGGTCCCAGTGTTACGCCACACCTGGGCAGTGCGGTATTCGCTACTTGTTTCCTTGCAAGTCTGCTATTGGCTCAGAGGCGTCCAGGGCGCGTATAATCAACTGTGAACCAAAGGTGACTTTACTGTATGTGTGTTTGACGTCTATCTTGTCCCGAAATTTTCCTATCCCTACCAGGGACACTTGATTTCCTAGTTGTATTTCAAAACACTTTAGCTCAGATCCACTCCCGGGGTATAGCGATCACGTCGGCTGCGCAGGACTAGTCTCCGAGTTCCAACATTGGCGCTCCTTTTATGCCAATTCCTATAGCCAGCTGTTTTTCGCGAGAGAAAAAAATTCACGCCGAGGCTATAGTCCAATACCCTATGTGCACACTTGCAGTCTTTATTTGGCTATTGGTCGCGTGTCTTTGTGTACATAGAGCCCGTTACATGAGTGAGCCAATCAGAATTAGGTCAATGTTGGGTACATGCGCAGAATCTACTACGATCTTATTAAAACATAAAAAATATAATGGTTATCGTGTCGTTTCTCTAAAAAAAAACAACATATTTCCTCTAAATCTGGCATACCAGTAGGACTACGACAGGCCAGTTAAATTTCTATTTTAGAGCGAGTAAGTCTTTCATTTTCAATATGGCGTCCAAATAGACAGTTTAGCTTAGTATTCTATAAATGCTAAACTACGAACCCAACTTCAACTTAACTTTGTATGCTGGCAGTATGTATTACAACGTTCAAATTTGTACATAAAGAGCCTCATTTAACCGCCATTTTGTAAGATAGCCCAACATAAAATTATTTTGACCATTTCTCGGGAAACAATTAACCAATTCGTACCAAATTTGTCGAATAATATTGAATATGGTAGGTTATATAAAATAATATATTTCAAGGGTTCCAGGGGCTTATTTTCGGAATGGCGACTTCATAAAATAAACTTTTTTGCTTAGTATGCCATATCTACTAAACTTTGTAACCGATGGCGATTAAACTTAACTTTATATATAGGCAGTAACTATCGAATCTGTTTATACATAATATTTTTGTCTTCCATTTATTAAAATCATCACATAAAAAAATTTGAGGGAGGGAAGGGAAGAGATTGAATGGCTCTTAACAGCGAGATTGTGAGAGCCGATGAGGGTGATTGAGGTGAGTATGGAGCAACCCCTGAGTGAAAGGTCGGGGGAAACGGGAGATCCCCGAGAAAACCCGCCGACCAGCGGCATCGTCCACCACGATTCCGGTGCCCCGGCCGGGGATTGAGCCTGGATCACCTTAGTAGGAGGCGAGCGGGCTAACTGCTCAGCTATTGCGGTCCCCTAAAAAAATTGAAGTTTTATGCCGTATCTCGGAGACAAATCAGCCGATTCCCGTACAATTTTAAACTAAAATAGTACCACGGTAGAGCGTGATTTAAGTGCGGCAGGTATTTTTTAAAAAAAGTCTTTGTTATAAACATAACCACATGTTTTTTTGTGAAAAAATCTGCAGGCAGGCTATACTTGAACGTCATATGTGCACACTTGCAAATTTCCTTTCGCTATTGGCCACGTGCCTGTGTGAGAAGACGTTTTATACTCGACTGGACCAATCACACTTAAGTTACCCAGCCACTGAACGTCTGTGAATGGCTGGCAGAGAGGTAAGACGCGTGGAAGTTTACATCCTCCAACCACAACAATTGTTTCTGAACTTTGATGTTTTGTGGAACAATTAGTCCGGGAATCTTTACGCGAGAACCAGGTGTCCCTAATCGATTTTTGTATGTTATACATATCCATTAAACCAATTTTAAAAAATTCAAACGAATTTCGTACGCCAACGGTATTCTTTAGGAAAGTCAATTATGCACACACAGATTATTTCTTTCCCAGGCTTGCTTGTGAAATCGTGCCATGTGAGAAAATGAAACATTTCCCCCATTTTACCGGAACCATTCAACTGATTTCCAACAATTCCGCTCACCAATAATGCTACAGAATGCCCCGTAAACTTACATGCAGTACAGTAGATGGGGCGAGACACCGATTTTCAAAATGGCGGCCATATAAATAATTTTGATAAGTTTGTAATTTGTATTGAGTATTTTAGCCATATTCAACCATACTTCGTATGCTGACACTATCCTACATAATCATCGTATAGAGAACTTTTTAGGCTACATTGTAACATAGCATCAACTAAGAAAATAAAGATTTTATGCTGTATCTCAAGAACCAACCAACAAATTCCCACCAAATTCTTCACACAAGTAGCGGTACGGTATAACCTCTCAAACTTATGTGCTTTAGGTGGCTCTGGCACTTATTTTCCAAAATGACAACGTTGTAAATATTCCAGGTTGGTAAACTCCGTCACCTAAAACATTAGACTGATTATATCCGAAGGTACTGATCCGAGTCCTGTCCCACGCAAAGCATTTTCTTGCAGGCTAGCTTACGGTGCAAGAATTTCTGGATTCAAATCTCCGATAAGGCACCTGCGTATTTGTAATTGGTATTACTATCGCATATGTTTTTGATTCCATCTCTAATGATGCTGCTGTTACGGAGACGTCAAGACCTACCTTCTAAACTTTCAAGAACTTCATTAAAAACTATTAGCACTCACGTAGAGAGAAGTAGTCTCATTAATTATATCGCTAACTTATTGATATTATTTGCATGTCCCAAAACACTAAAATGCCAATACGTAAAAAAAAAGTTTGCTCTAAAATGTTTTAATGTGAAAAATAAATACTTGTATAGGCTGCCCACGGTAAACTGAGAACTTTTAAAAGCCCTGCTTGGGATCCACTCATATGCACGTTGTGTATTATTCTCCCTTATGCAAAATGAATAGGGCCACCTGTTTTTCGCAAAAATATTCACCCGAAGGCTAGACTCCAGTGTCCTATACGTGCGATTTTCCTTTGGTTATCAGCCACGTGTTTTTTTCGGGAGACAGCGCCTACCTGACTGGGCCAATCAGTATCAGGTAACTCCGACATTGAGTGTCCGTGATTCGCGGATAGACACCTGCGCTATATGACAGTTAAAATCATCCAATCACGAAAGTGGATCTGAGCTCTAGTGTTTTTTTGATTACAAGTAGTCCTGAAACCTTTTCGGCGAAAAACACGTGGCCCTACGCATGCTGCGTGTGCCCGCAAATTACATACATTAAGTACTAGAGAAACTTAAGGCCCTAAAGTACCAATCTCTCATCTCACAAAGAGCGTGGCCAATATCCATTGTAAAACCACAGATTACTCAAGAACGTAGAGGTGAAACAACCGCTTAAGCCGAACTCACAACCATCCGTTTCATCCGTCTCCCGTCTGTCCGTCCGTCACGTGATCTTCAGCCAATCGCAGGGTAACTTTTTTTTCTTCTATCCGTCAATCTGTCAAATATATCTCAAACTTTAACTTTCGACGGACTGGCGGATGGTCCATCGCCTTGTAATATCGTTCCTTGAACATGGCCGTCGGAAATCAGTCACTTGTTATTTTGTCTAAATGTTTTTCTTTTTAAATACACGAGGCAGTGAAGTTGTGTTTACATTTTTTTTTTTTTTTTTTTTTTTCACATTTCGGCTTGTAGATTCTCAGGGGAAATGCTGATAAATTATGTTAGAGAAAGAGAATATATTTATGACATTCGTTCAAAACATTTGTCTCTGGGAGGGAAAGTCCGTGTTGTTGGGTGGCAACATTGGACATTTTCTGGCCAGACGGACGGACGGATGACGGACTTTTGTGAGTCGCCTTCAATTGGCAGACGAATAAACCGACGGATGGCCGACTGACGGACGCAAGACTGACGGAAGTGAAGGATGGTTGCGAGTCCAGCTTAACACTGCGACATCCAATCGCGCGAGCAAGTCAGGAATATTCTGCAACGCGCAGTAGCCAGTCAGACGCAAGTCCTATTCCCAGAGCTACGAGCCAATCAGAGGATGGGCGAGACCGCATCAAAGAAGCCGCCACGCCACTGTATACTTGCATGCTCCGTGGTATAGGATGTTCGCGGTAAAGTGAGCACTTTTGATGTTCTAGTTACTTTTATCTTGCGGTCATTTTTTTATCCTTTAAGGGGGCAATTTAGCTGCGCGTCCAAGGTCAAGAAGCGAGGGAGCTATACGGGCGACACTAACACGCACGCCTAGTGCCTCAACGCTCCTACGCGCAAGGCGTGCAGTGTTTCTGTCCTAACGCTGTACTGTGCAAATTAGATCTGTAATACAGAGGTTTTATTACACGCGATGAAAGTACACAGATCAAACAACGACCGTATAATGTGTACTTTTCTCTTGCCGCTTAAGGAAACTGTATATGCAAGCTTTAAAAATGCGATATTTGACCACTTTCACGAATTATTTTTTCTCCATTAATACACTTAGTGTGGTGAAAGAAAAGATAGCGATATCGAAAATAGTTTTTTTTTTATCCTACCCGGTAAAAAATCGTGTTTCCAGAACTTTTATTTGCCGAGGTACGCGTTTGCGCGCAAACGACGATTCCACAGAAAACGTTTGAGTACATAGGACCCTTAACAACCTTCTTAAATAAAAATTGACATGTAAGTATTAAACAAGGTGTGTATATACCACCGCAGTCAGAATTTAACATCTAAAGCAAAAATAAAATATATTTTTGACCATTATTCCAAATGAGAGAGCTTTCAAAAGTGCTCACTTTACCGTGAATAGCCTATAAACAGCAAAAGTCTAGCTTGATTCTAGCGTGGTGGTTTATTGGTCAGACTACTCACTTCCCGTTTAGGCGAACCAGGCTCGATTCCCGGCGGGGACACCCGGATTTCCGCATGTGGGAATCGTGCCGGACGATTCCACTGCTCGGCGGGTTTTCTCGGGGACCTCCCGTTTCCGCCCGCCCCTGCATTCCAGCCCTGTTCCAAAATCGCCTCGTTTCACCCTCATCGGCTCTCGAGACCCCAAGGTTAAGAGAGCCCCCCCCCCCCCCAAATATCTCCACTCTCCTACGTATAGGGTATTCCTAGAGAACTGCAAAATTCAAGTTATTATCAGAGGACATTTTAAACTTGAAACTCCTTTACCTCTGGAATACGTTTGTCATTGGACCGTTCTTTTCTCGACACGCCCCGGGTAACTCTGAGCCAATAAATGAACACATCGCAATTGTGTGCCCCAATCACGTGCAGGGGATTGACTTCTACATATATGCGGCAGCCAATAGAGAAACGACGCCGGCTCGAGTATATACAGTACTGTGAATTTTAACTTGCTGCCAAAAAATAACGCGAATTTTGCATGTTCCTAGGTATTCCTTTGCAATATAAAAAATGATTCAATTTCTAAAAACTATTCTTCGAAAAACCGTTGCCAAGATTACTTATATAACACTGCAAGTACACTAGAGTAATTTTTTTTTCTACACAGCACTAGATATTGTGTAGAACTAACGTCGAACTTTAACAAGCTAGTACTCTGCTCTTCGAATTTATTACGTAACGTTGAGAAACTGAAACGGTTTTGTACGTTTCTTAAAACAATGACTTATAATGATACAATATTTCACTCGTGGTCTTACAAGACAATATTCGACAACTAGTCTTCAAAGAATTGCTTACAAAGAGTAAAAAATATCCCCCATCCCCCTTGTATACTTGTGACATGTCACACTCTTCCACTGATCTCTTGTCGGAGTGGTTACACACTTATGGCCAACGAGGTAGTGCAGTTTTCACGTGCCGCTGGATCCGTAATTTAATCGCGTATTAAAATATTCATAAAAATTAATAATCAACGATATTTTTCATGGGAACCATGAAAATATTATTAAGATTTTATAGTTATTTTAAATATACTGTTTTATTAACGTATTACTGCGAGTGTTCATATACAATAACATGTTTATATATATATATATTTTACTTTATGGATAACAGGACAAGGAATTGAGGTGTTTCATATTTTAGAAAAAATTTCTCGCAATCAAGGATAAGTATCTGTAGAAACGTGCTCACCTACAAAAAGTGTAAGTTTTTAATTTGAAAATAAAATAGTATAACACACCTGTTGTAAGATACTATGGCATCAGTGAAGTTATATTTAAGTTTGACTAACCCGCACTGCAGCCGGGATTATTTTCATGAGTTGGCGCACTGCTGTAAAATTGGTGTATATTCTGTTGCTATGTGCAGCGTAATATGTGCACTTACTTACGAGTTTGTACGTGCGTGTCAGGAGTCGTTTGTCCACGGGTTGAGTAAAATATGTTCTAAGAAGGCGACGCCCGCGAACATGTTTCGCAAATACATTGCCGTGTTACAAATATTGAGGCTGTTATAGTTCCCCTTCTCTTTATAACTGTAACAACGACATCTTGATGTATACACACACCAGTTCTGACGTTTATTTCTAAATAGTTTAATTCGCGGATTTTTCTGCTTATTATTATGTGCTATCATTTGTTTATGCGAGTGTATAAAGGCGCCTAAATGAACACGAAATATGTGCACTCCTGGGACAAATACTACTATTGCACATGGCAGAAATTTAATAAATCGACAAATATTATAACATATTAAAAAATATTTTATATTATAATATATTTCAACTTGTTTTATCATGACTGTGTTGGTGCAGCAAGAACAATTACACATTATGGCGGAAAGCAATGTAAGAGTGGGGAAAGAGTTTGGAATGTACATAAGCGTCAGAAAGATTAAAAAAAAGACCGATGTTAGAAGGATTGCATACGTCGCCATCAACAACATACGTTGGGCCAGAGTTTGTGATTTGGTTGGAAAGGTTGGCTGAACGTTGGGTTGGACACGAATATTAAAACAACGTTGGCCCAAAGTAATGTGCCAACGAACAATTCCTACCATGGATATTTTGTGAGATTACTTAGCACTCTCAAAGAATGATGTCATTAAATCAGAAATAGCCAGAACATACCACAAATATAATTTGTATGTTTTCTTCAGTTGGGCTGGTATTCTGCAAGCAACATATAATGTCAAATTATGAAGAAAAAAAATTCTTAATGAATACAGTGTCCCTTTCCTTTACGTTAGATAATATCGATTTTTTTTTTTAGATGTGAGATAAGTTTGATATGTTATATGTTTAGTTGGTTATGTGTTCTTTCAATTTAGGAAACTCAATGGTTGGTGTTTGGTATGATATTTTATGTTGGACCAACATTCTGTAATGAGCATTATGCCAACAAGTTCCTACCATGCATATTTTGTGAGATAATTTGGCTCTCTCAAGAAAATTATGTCACTAAATGAGAAAAAGCTATAGCATACTGCATCTATTATTATATCTTTGGAATGAAAGCCTGCAGAGTAAATTGAATCAGTGATACCTGACATTATTATGTTGTGCTATGTGATAATGAAGCAGGCAGAGTCTGGAAGAAAAGGTACAATTATTTAGATAGTTTTGAATCGTAGTTGTGCAGAAGAACGATTAAGATGGAATACGTAGATAAAGAAGAAATGAAAAAGCTCTGATTGATGAAAATAGGAGACGAAACAAAAAAATGGAAATAGGGGGTCAAATAAAACAGATGGGAAACGAAAGAAAACAAATTGGGTCAAATAATATATAGAAACGGTCGACAGCAAAGAATTATATGAGGAGAGGTTGAAGAGAACAGAAGTGGGTAAAGAAAGGTAATAATGATTCATACATTAAAACAGGAGCCATACCTGTAGTGCGTGTAAATAAAGGTGGGCAAGACCGAGAATACTATAAAGTGTTACAGTGGAAAAAAAAAAGTTTTACTTAAAAATTAAACAATTTTTTTTTAATGTTATTTTTACGATTATCATACACTTGTTTTCCTGGTTTTATTTCGTTTGAATTCTGCTGCTAGCGAACTTTTCAACAAGAAGGGAAAGGAAGGAAAGGATAAACCAAAATAATTTCATTTGTACAATTTATTGTAAACAGATCACTGAAATATATACACAAAATTGAACAAATCATATTTATACAAAGGATCAAACTTTTAGTGACCTTTCCAAACTTTCCAAGTGTGCCACCGATACCTTTCATTACGTACATCCCACTTCTCACCAACGAAGTGTTGTTTATTTGATAATACAATAAATGGAATATTTGACCGTACATGATCTGCTTGGTTCTTCCTAGCTAAATTCACTCTGTCACCAGAAAACAGACAGAGTAGAGTCTCCTTAGCGCCATCGTAGAAATTTGAATTATTAATGATTGCCAACCGAACACTGGCGATGTTCTGAAATACAAATCGTTCGAAACGATTCACGTTGTTACAATACCCCGTATTGAACATAGCATTAGCAAACATCGTAATGAACGTCGACCTATAGGCACTAGGGTCAGTCACCATTTCTTACACATTTTTCTTATCATTTTGGGTAGTGTAAATTTTGTATAATACAACAAGAAACTTATAAACGCATAATTGTGTTATTCATGTTATCTCGACGTTCAGCTTTTGGCCTGCAAGTCTCGGCTTGGCAGAGTGCTCGGTCGGTCTTGTGCAGCCCTGTTCGCCAGTAATTAACCCCTCTGCCCTTTAATAGGGCGCAAATTAGATCTTGCTGTCTGGGCGTTCGCGCAAGCTTTGCCGCTGGAGTTTATCAAACGAGGAAAGAAGCCCTAGCCGCGTAGTGCAGGAATTTCCGGCTCCCGTCTCCCCTTCGTCTCCTACTCGGAAAATACCCTGAGGTGCGCCGACAATGGACACTAGTCGGTATCGCAAGTGAAAGCAAAACATCACAAATTAATTGAAGGGAACGCTAAACAATAGTGTGTTCGGGGAGTCCTCGCAATTGTTCAATCGAGCTGCGACATGCCACCCTGAGTGGCAGTATTCGCCTGGATCGCCTAGCACGGCTGTCGTTCCGAACTGACATCTAGTGTGCTTGTTTCGATGCAATATCTTAAGGACATGGACTTCCTAAAAGGCTGTTCACGATCAAGTGAGCACTTTTGAACTCAACCTTAGGAAAAAGTCACAGCCCATACCTGCATATATTTTAACGGGTGCGAACTGAGTGACATGCGCCCAGTAAAGTTGGCAACAAAGAATGTAAAATTGTTCCATATCTTAAAGTCGAATAAGAAGTGTCACGTTACCATTTTTAATAACTTACACAATTTTTTTTACCTTTTTTTTATTTGAATGCATCGAAGTATATCAATGAGCAGATCTGCAAAATATTTACGCTTGTAATAATTTTAGTTTCACTCCACCGACGCATGAATAATATGATGAGGGGCATGGTAATGTTAATTTTATATAGGGTGGAAGAAGACATGTACATGCAAGTAAATCTTAAGCAGAGCTTTCAAAAGTGCTCATTTTACCGTGAACATCATATACTAACAATTGCTCCACCGTTAATAAATGTCCTATGTAACAAAATAATAAATTATTGTGGTAGGATATGAGCTTGTCTATTGACTAATATTTTTTATTATTGACCTAGCTCTTCAAAAGGGCAGTGAATTGATGAGTCGTCCGTAATTTGACTTTAATGTGTGATACTTAAGAACTATTATTTATGTTGAATGCAAGACGTGAAATCGTTTATTCAAAATTTAATTTTGTGGCTAATTTCTTCAGGAGCAAGTCAACCAAACAAACTCATTTCCTAAGAATATTTTTAATATTTACGAACTTCACATATTGGTTCCAGCTTTATTATTCCTACTCTCGCATTGTTTTCGACAAGCCTGGAGTAAGTCGTGCACTTTAAAATCTTCCATAATGAAGTTCATTCATCAATTACTATAATAATGTAATACTCGTAACATTTACGGGATCTTCGTGAGGTCAAAAAGTGTTGTACTTATACAAACCCTTTGAAATATCACCTCATTTATGACATGCTTGAATATTCCTAAATATGTTATGTATCACGAGCATTTTATAGACTTACTTGTGTTAACATAAAAATAACTTATTTTCAGTTAAATTGAACGTTCTCATGTATTTTATCTATAAATTAGAATATTACATTTATAATTGACATGGATAAAAACAGTGATAAAATAGGTGCGTTTTTAATGCCTATATACGCTGCTGACGGTAAAGTGAAATCTTTTGAAAGCCCTCTCGTTTGGATAATAGTCGATAAATGTGTTTTATTTTAGCTTTAAACGTTAACTTCCGAGTGCGGTGGAGTATACACACTCTCTTTATTACTCAAGTAGCAAAATAAATTTAGAAAGGTGATTAGAGGATAAAAGACTGCTAAAAGAAAAAACTAACTATGGCCTCAAAAGTGCTCACTTTACCATGAAGAGGCTATAGTAGGAAATAGTTCACATGTAAAATATAACTACACTAAGTGCGCAAGAATGCGCGAATGCGGCGCATTGCCGCTTTGGCGTAATTCTGTACACTCGGTTAAGCTTTGTTTGCATAGGGCGGAGGAATACGCCGGAAGCAGATCTTTAGCAGGGTTTCGGAATGTTTTAAGTAGCCGTGAATGGACTAAACACAAAATGACGCTTATTGTATATCACGTATGGGACTTCTTGGCCGCTCAAGGTTAGTCGATGCGCCACGGTCATCATATTAGCTGATGCCAGTAGCCTATCTCGGTTGTGCCAAAGAATAATTCAGAATACCGGGGTGAATGCCGCGAACTCCAGCCGCACATGCTAGCAAAATGGCGTCGCCGATGTGAAACGCTATTCGCCAAACACCGCATGGTAACTTACTCAAGAGTTAGTAAACCGGGCATATTTTCTGTGCAATAATTTTTTGCACGTTTACACGTATCTTAGGAGATGAATATCTTGGAAATACAACTGCTTGCCATAAAAGATGAAAACCAATTACCTAAGCCCCTACGGCTTTGTTCTTATCATACTGACTTCATTAAGAAAACTCGTAAAAATCTCTAAAAAAAAATAGCATTTTTAGAGATTTCCTGCACATTCAGTCGTAGTTAAATATGTGGGCTTTCAATGCACGTAATTTGCATAGGGGGCCGCGGTGGTGTAGTGGTCGGACTACTAGCCTCGAACCTAGGCAAAACGGGCTCGATTCCCGGTGGGATCGTGCCGTACGGTGCCGCTGGTTTGCGGGCTTTCTCGGGGCTCTCCCGCTTCCACCCGGCCTCGCACATCAGCGCCGCTCCCTACTCACATAGTTTCTTCCTCGTCGGCTCTCAAAACCTCGATGTTAAGAGCCACACCCAAATCTCCCCACTCCCTCCACTGCAGCTACATTGAGTCGATTCAACTAAACCTTCTGTTGACAGTGTACTTTAATTTTCCCAACCAGAGAGGTTTGATTTATTCAAGCGTGTATTTTTTTTTTAGGCGCATGGGGGGGGGGGGATGAATATACTTTTGACTCTACACTGTTCAAAAATTTCCTTGTAAACTTCCTAAACTGTAATGGAAGTTTTTAACCTATACATTGTATCCAAATACTACCATATATCAGGCTGCAAATAAAGGAATGTTTAGCAACATTACAATATATAAATGGTAACTTCTGTATGCATTTGACTCTTTCCTGAGCAAATTTAGTAACGCTTCCATGGCTGCACGCGAAAAAACGTCACCACCCTCTCTTTCTCACTATACGTATACCCTGGTGTGGTATATTTGCGAACAATTTCTTACAGTGTACACAAACAAGTATTTTGTGGGTGGAACAAACCTTTCTCTCAGTGCAGTGCTTCAGAAAAGTTGGAAGTAAAGGTTGTTGATGATCAAGTGAGCACTTTTGAAATCAATCTTAGAAAAAACGTCACCACCCTCTCTTTCTCACTATACGTATACCCTGGTGTGGTATATTTGCGAACAATTTCTTACAGTGTACACAAACAAGTATTTTGTGGGTGGAACAAACCTTTCTCTCAGTGCAGTGCTTCAGAAAAGTTGGAAGTAAAGGTTGTTGATGATCAAGTGAGCACTTTTGAAATCAATCTTAGAAAAAACGTCACCACCCTCTCTTTCTCACTATACGTATACCCTGGTGTGGTATATTTGCGAACAATTTCTTACAGTGTACACAAACAAGTATTTTGTGGGTGGAACAAACCTTTCTCTCAGTGCAGTGCTTCAGAAAAGTTGGAAGTAAAGGCTGTTGATGATCAAGTGAGCACTTTTGAAATCAACCTTAGAAAAATGTCACTGCTCCTACCTGCATATATTTTAACGCGCGCCCGGAGTGACATCCGCCCAGTAAAGTTGGTAAGAATGTATGGGAAGTAGTTCCGTTTCTTAACGTCGAATAAAAAGTGTTAGGTATACATTTCCGATAATTTAAATTATTTCATTCCGCTTTCTGTTTTTTTTTTCATGCATCTAAGTGTAAAAATGAGCAGATTTGTAAAATGTTTACTTTTCTAATAATTTCACAGCTTCGCTTGACCAATGCATGAATAAAGTAATGGGGGTCATGACAACGCCAACCTTATATAAAGCGGAAGAACACACGACGTGCATACAAGTAGACCTTAAACAGGCCTTTCAAAAGTTCTCATTTCACCGTGAATAGCCTATAACTATAAATGGACTATTGCTAGGGATAGGAAAAATTTCGCGAGCTCAATGACCTGTAAACTAGACTCCGCAGTCCTGTGTACACCAAGGCTCAATGGCTGATGCCCCAGTGTTACCGCCTACCTGGCAGTACGGGATTCGCTACTAGTTTTCTTGCAAGACTGCTATTGGCTCAGAGTCGTCCAAGGGCGTGTATAATAATCTCTTATCCAATTGCAAAAGTGAGTTCACTTTGTATGTGTTTGACGTCTATCTTCTCTCCCGAAATGAATTCGCGAACTTTTTCCGATCCCTAGCCATTGCTAACTACCCGGCCCGTGTGTCGGGAGTTGCGGGTCGCGTATACCTAGCAAGTCACGTACGCGTATTTTTTTTTTAATAAGGTCGCTGGTGGAACGTACGTGACGAGGACACGAAGTAAACATCCGCCGCGGCGCCTGCCCCAAACCAGCGCTCTAGGTACGTGGCATATTTGCAAACCCGGCCCTTATAAAGAGCGCCCCGCACACTCGGTTCGAGCGACCGCATTTCGTCGTCGTTGGTAGCGCACATGCCGCGATAAACCAGCTCCAGAAAGGCCGTAACGTCACGCTTCTAGTCGCTGTTTTGCAAACACCCGGGCGCAGATTGCGCTGATACTGCGTCGTTTCGAAGCAAGTTTCATTTATTTTTGCCGCGTATATAAACTGTGCGTTCGCAAAAAAAAAATGTAGATGTATCCTTGAGACGAGGAAAATACCACTGCAGTCATGATTTACAAGGTAATGCACAGTACTTAAGCCATTTCACTCTCGTTTAAGCACGGATAAACACCCATCTGCGCACACGTTTCGTAGTGCATTGCTTAAAGCCTTGCGTAATTATCTCTGTCTCGAGTTTGCCCTACTTTAATCGTGACGTCACTTAGATCACTATTATTAACCCAGTGAAAAAGTGAGTTTGTGAAATTAACATAAACAAATAATAGTACGGAAATTCTTAACTCGTTGGTATTTAACACTTAGAAAGTAGGTTTCTCGTGTCTACAAAATTTAAGCATTACTCTTATTATAGACTGTTCACGGCAAAATGAGCTCTTTAGAAAAACCTGCTTAAGATCTACTTATAAGAAAGTTGTGTATTATTCCGCCTTATGTGAAATTAACATTGCTATGGGCCTCACCACTTTATTCATGCGTCGGTCTATGGGAACAGTGAAATTATTATAAAAGTAAATATTTGACAAATCTGCTCATTTTTACTCTTCGATGCATAAAAAAAAACAGAAAGCGAACGAAATAATTTAAGTTATCACATATGGTTACCTAACACTTTTTGTTCGACGTTATGATATAGAACTACTTTCACTCCATCGTTACCAACTTTACTGGGCGCATGTCGTTCAGTGCTCCCGATAAAATATATGCACGTAGGAGCGGAGACTTTTTCTAAGGTTGATTTCAAAAGTGCTCATTTTATCGTGAACAAACTTCAACAAAACTTTGGGTGGTTCCTTGTCGATGTTGTTGTAGATACAGCAGCGTGTCTGGTGATGTCTCGGCCAATAAGACCGCTGTTAGAAAAAATACTATAGCCATTTTACGGAGAAATGCTGGTAAAAATGTTTCTAAAACTCTCCGTAAAATTACGTACACGTAGCTATTTCAATAAGGGATTCCCGTAAATCATGTAACCTTTCCTTAAATTTGCTGTGTAATTTTCTTGTATTTACAGTAAAAAAAAAGAGAGAACTTTAATTATTGGCATGCGAGTGTTTTATTATTGTGTAACCTATAAAAAAAACTTTCCAATAAAATTATTTTGGAAGAGATTTGAACAACAGTAAAGAAAGCTCTGGAGCATTTGACTGTTACCACGTAACTAAAATTTTCCCACGAATTCTGGGGGGGGGGGGGGGGGGGGGAGTGCTTCGCTGGTCAACTCGAGAATCCTACCTGCAACTTCAACTAAACGAAATTTCGAAAATGCCTTAATAAAAAGTTTATGGACGTTATATACTAAGCAAATTAAATATTTTTATTTTATGAATATTAACCTGTCATATTGGTTTTGGAAACTCTTATATTTTGTTTATCTTCATTTTCAATGAATAGTAATTTTAACCCCTGTAATTTATTTTTCATTAAAGTTATAGTCACTTAACATTTATTTTGTAAACCATCCACTCATTTTATTACGTTTTAAGCTATGTTTAACTAGGATTGTGTGACATTGTATATTTTAAACTAAAAACCTTAAATGCTAAATTGGTATAAAGTTTTTGTTTTCCAACGTTAAGTTTTTTTTTAATTTTGAAAGTTTAATTAACTCTTTTATATTTCTGATTTAATTGTTGTAATATATCCTTTTATTTATAATTATTATGTTTCTCATCAGTTCAATTTTGTGTTATTCTCAAATATCTGTAAAGACAATGTTAGGCTAGATCATCCTTCCATTTATAATAATTCTTATATAAATTCTCTTTGGAGTCATGTTCACTTTCTGAGTTACCTAGGGCAACATTAAACACAGAAAATAGGTTATGCTGAACTTAATATTTTAATGGCTAGGATTCTCTCTTGTTCATAAAAGAAGCCAGACATGTTGCAGGTTTTGCTACATTGAAATGTTTATAGTGCAAGCATGAAGAAAATATATCATCATGCAATACCAGGAGATGATGTTAAAATGGTCAATGGAAATGAATCATTGAAGATATCCCTCAGGCTTCTGGAATTTTAAGTTTTTGGAGTATTTTGGAGTATCCGATATCACCAGTGTAAAAGGATTTACTGTGCCGGAATTGACGCATTTTGACTACTTCAGTTTTTTTCCATATATCATCATGCATCAACTGTAAGGTGACCACTTTCAGTTATGCCAATAATCATTTAAACTGTTTCGGCAAAATCCCGTATTTTATTTGTAAAAGAAACTTAATTTTCGTCCTATATCCCAGTGCCCAGTGGCCAGAACGGATCGTATAGCTTACCACTGAAATATCTGTCAAATTAAATATATATATATTTTAACTTTGAAATAAATTACTACTAAGCACTGAATACTAAAGAAATAGATGCAAATTAATGAACTGGTTGCAAGTTTGAATTAATTTAATGTTATCGTCCTAGCTTTCCCTTTATTCCCTTAAAGAACACTGTGTAAAGAAGGTTGTAGGCAATATCAAATGTTTTCACTTTTTTTACAATAATTCAAATGAGCAGCACCTTGAGGTAATTTTGTTTATCCTACGATCTATGTGTTTATTTCATCATACTTACATTAAATTTAAATCTTTACTTTTACTCCCTTTATTGCTAGTAGAATATTGATTATATTTTTTTATGTTAAAATGTTTGAAGTTTTGTGGAATAATGTTCTGAAAGAGTATGATGACTATGTCATCAATGCCACATTATAAAATGTCTGCATCTGGCATCCACATCATTTTTATTTACATATATTTATTTATACTTTCCGCAAATATTTAATTTAACGAACAGTTACTGTAGAGAACTACAGTGGTTCGTTAAATTGTATTTAATATGTTTGTTGTTTTGTTTCCTATTTCACCGGAAGAAAGTTCTCAATTTTGGGATACCGTTAGAGATAGTTGCCGGCCGGAAGTAGCTGACTTCTGGGAGGGAACTTCAAATAGACGGCCTACTTAATTTCGTTGGGATTTTATCTGGAAAATCCTCAGCGCCATCGTAGCTTTAGGCTTTCATATCAGTCCCAGGAGTTCCAGTATAGATGTTTGGACCCAGTCACGAAAGAAGAGGACTGAGGGCTCCAAATAATCCTTACTACTATATACATGGGAAAGTGTGTTTGTGTGTTTGTCCTTCTTTCATGTCAAAACGGAGCTACGGATCGACGTGATTTTTTGCACATATATAGTTGGAGCGTCAGAGACCGACCTAGACTACTTTTTATCTGAGGAAAAATATCTCATTTCCTTAAGAAAAATTCTTATTATAATTTTATCTCATTCCTTCCGGAAAATTATTATTGTAATTTTACTGCATTAAAAAAAAAGCATTGTTAAAAAAAAGTTCCTTAATTTCTCCTTTCTTTTTTGTCTATGGGCTGTCATCCATTCCTTTCCAAGAGCCGCAGTAGCTCAGTGGGTAGAGAACCCAATAGTGGGGCCGCAGTAGCTCAGTGGGTAGAGAAGACAATAGTGGGGCCGCAGTAGCTCAGTGGCTAAAGAATCCAATTGTGGGGTCGGAGAAATTCAGTGGGTAGAGAACCCAATGGTGGGGCCGCAGTAGCCCAGTGGATAGAGAACCCAGTAGTGGGGCCGTAGTATCTCACTGGCTAGAAAACCTAATAGTGGGGCCTCAGTATATATATATATATATATACATATATATATATATATATATATATATATATATATATATATATAAAGTGGGGCCGCAGTCCTAAATGTCATGCGGACAAAGTCACACGAGTCATCTAGTAGATTATAATTTGGAGTTGTTCCAGCCTACGGAGGACGCGGTGCAGCTTAGCGCCAGGCGCCATGATGTAGGTGTGAACCCGGCTCTAATAACAGGTGAAGCCAACCATTTATTCGAGGCTGAGGCACCCATCCTGTTTATCCGTTGTGTTAATATGCTACACCGAAGTGTGAAGTCCACTATTAATGAGTTTTCAGAGAGTTTGCAAATATGAATTTAACTTTAGGAATGACAAACCAGTGGTCCGCAGCTCGTAAGGTTGAGCTAGGGTCGGAGCAAATTCATTAAGAACCCAGAGGACATAAAGCATTCTGAATTTGTGTGAGAATCAATGGCGAGGAGACACCATAAGAATATACTGGAAATGTTATTAATTTTTGAAGAGTGAGAAGTCTTAAATTACTTTTGGTTTAACGGAACATAGTAATCTTAGTTACGCGAGGCGAGCTATCCTTGAACTTCTTTAACTTTATCGTTTGTACCACTTAAGGAGAACTAAGCAGTACTATTTTTTTTATTAATTTTATTAATATTTATTGTAAGGATGGTGGTTACCCTAATCAATCAGTAAACTTTAAGTTAGTTTATCCTACTCACTAATTTGAAGTATAGATTTCAGTCAGCACACGCTGCTTATTTTTACCAGAGTCAAATTAAATATGGAAAACACAGATAATCATTGATCAAAATGAAATTTTATAGCTATAGCTATTTCTTTTATTTCATTGTTATTTTGAGTGCAGACGCCTAAGCATATTTTAGTCAAGGAGAGTTCGCCAAGGTTCCTGAGATGCAGCTTCACCAATGGCAATAGAGAAAAGTGTTATCTCTATGTTCAACGAGATGAAACTAATTAAAACACATCTAACTCCTCCTCACTATCTCACGCGCAATTAAGTTCCTCACAATACGTAAATTATTATCCATACACATTCCATTACAGACTAAGTTTGGCGACCATCCGCGGGGCCATAATCAGTATAATCTGTATAAACCATAAACCATCACAGAATAATTTGGCGCGCAACTGTGGGGCGCGTCGATAGCAAATATAGAAAACATATAAAAATTAAGTATAACCATATTTATAACAATATTTAACACAATTCTAAGTGAGCAACTCTTTAAGGATGTGTAGCTTGTAAGAAAATATATAGAATGTTCCCAATTATGCGGGGAGTAAATAGTAAGCCCCAAAGCAAAACAAAATGTTCCTATAAACATATGTCCCAAAGTCGATAGTTTCCGAGTTACAGGCCTTCCAACATTGTCCCACATGTATTGGTGATGGCGGAACTTTTACGACGTGTACCCATTAATGGGATCAGCTGGAATCTTGAATAGTGTGAGTGATATCACCTGTCCCATCGCACTGTTGACAGCTGACTAATGTCGAATGCCATTAGCTTAGAACACGGATCACAATCCACTGGCTATTACCGAGGGGGGCGGGGGAGGGGATCTCAAGGCCATTGTTTATGCAATTCCAGTTCCAAACATAGCAGTGCTTCACCAGCGAGAGGAAAAAAGCTTGCAAGCAAATACGTTGTATTTATGTACGTACAGTATATATATATACACATGCACACACGTGTGTGCACGTGTGTGTTTGTGTAGGTGTATGTGTGTGTGTGTGTGGGTGTGTGTGTGTGATTTCCGTCATTGCAAGTGTTTCATTGTGTAATAAAAAACATTTAAAAAATTATGCTGTAGCTAAATTTGAACAAGTGTAAAGAAAATAAATAAAACAGTGTAGGCCTTGACACTTACCATGTGCCTATGACTTTCCCACGAATTCTGGGGGTGGGAAAAAAAAAATATTTTTAAGAATATAAAACTTTTTCTAATTTCCTAAGTTTGAGTACTTTGAGTGTCGCCAACTGTTACCTACACGTGCCCGATGCGAATTCTTGATGTTTCAAGGAATGGGTCTAAGAGACGTGTCCGCTTAAGTTCAGCACGCATCAAAGAATTTGAACTTGCTGCACACGCAACCATAAATTAAAGTGATCCTAAAAAGGGTAGTTTGGAATCTTCACGTATGTACTCAAAAATTCCAACTCTGGCACGGGAAATTAGCGTGTCGCGTTACAGCGCAAGACAAAATTTCTTTAAACGCCCACGTTAAATTCACACGTGGAGTGACGACACCATTTGTGGACAGACACATCCGAGCCGCAATGCACAGTTCATTGCGGCGCACTCAGTTAAATAATATTTGGTATAAGAACTGTCACTTACTATGTGGTATAAGAACTGTCACTTACTATGAGGTATAATAACTGTCACTTACTATGTGGTATAATAACTGTCACTTACTATGTGGTATAATAACTGTCACTTACTATGTGGTATAAGAACTGTCATTTACTATGTGGTATGAGAACTGTCACTTACTATGTGGTATAAGAACTGTCACTTACTATGTGGTGTAAGAACTGTCACTTACTATGTGGTATAAGAACTGTCACTTACTATGTGGTACCAACACACGTATTGTCGCTCTGTTTTTATTTATATGAACTGTAAATGAAATATAATCAACCATATATTATCAATATGAGTAAAAGTTAAATTTAACCAACGATAAGATACGGTTATGTTAACACGGGTATAAAACATAAGATACGTGACATACTAAGGAAACAACTATACACGTCACACGTGGGGTGATTTTTGAAACGTTTGATTCAAAAAGTGTGGAGTTACCATGAACAGACAGTATCGCCTATATACATAGCAAATGATTATGTTTAAGGCATGATACAGTTTTACTAAGAACATGTGAAGCAGAAAATATGTAATTAAATACTGATAACCACACTGTACTTGGAAACCAAAAACTGAACTTTGTTTGGTGAGTAGAGGTAAAAGGGGTTTGGTAGGGGATGTTGAAAACTAATAGGGAAAGAGGGTGGAAATGAGGTAGTGGTGGAGCATTTATAAAATCTTTGCGTTTGCGAAGTTGGCTAGTTGGCCTCCATTTACTGACCGCCCACACATGTGCACATTAAACTTCGCATTAGACGATTCTTTAAAAATATAAGTAGCTCATTTCGCCCACTATTTTAATTTTCCTCGCCTTACCTCACAGTACTTACAATTTATTTAATAAAATTTATTGTTTTTATACAATCGTATTTTTGAAGCTGTAAAGGCGTATGTAGGGGAGGTGTGATATGAAGCAGGGTTCTGTAGAGAAAGAGTGTGGTCACAAACGTTTCGTGAGGTCAAGGGAATTAAGGGAATTATTCTGCAACAGTTATCAGCTTGCACATGTCTCTTGACACGCAGTAACTATCTTCTGCTAATAAGTAGTACGAGATTTTATAGTGGATGTAATAAAAAGTTACAAAAATTCTTAGAGAATTATTTGATTATTTTAATATAATATAAAAGTTTTTTAGCATTCATAAAGTGTCAAAAATGTTCGTCTCGTATAGTACACAATATATTTCCATTTTATTTTAATATTTAGAAGTCACCTTCACATATGCAAGGATTTGAATATTTTAGTGTTTACCGAATGCAGTTTCTTACTTTGTACGTACAAAATTTTATTAAAGTTAAAATTCTAATTTTTGGAAATGATATAACTTGTTTGTGAAATCTTTTGACTAAAAATGACATTGGGGTTCGACATTATATTTACGTTGGTACACCATTTCCTGCTAAATGGCAACCGTTATCCCAAAATACTTTGATAGGGCAATCGGTACTAGCGGCGATACGAGGATGACAACGCTGCTCTAATCCCACGATTGGAGGAACAAAGCGATGTTCCATAGCAAGTATGGGGTAAGACGTTGGACCACCAGATTCCATGTTTAGATATTGGATAATTGATTGATGTGTGTTGCCGTGTAGACTAGCATCGGTCACAAATTATGGGAGGCACCTTCCAACGCTATGGACGAAAAGGGATTTTTTTTTTTTTTTTTTTTTTCATATCTTAATTGAGAACAACATTATGGGGAAAAAATACTACTTGCTGTAGTTGATTTACTGAACATACATACGGTATCACAAATGTCAGTGATGGAGTGTATCACTTAGCTTAAAAATATCCAATAAACATGCAATTCTCTCTCATTTTAAACCTGTTCTTTTAATCAAACTTCAGTGAGAGTATAGAATCTTTATTGAAACTTGCATGAATTATAATAATACTGTCATGTTAGCATAAAACGACTGCTTTGGGATAAGTCCACATCACTCCAAAACGCTAGATATTTAGGTTTATTTTAGTACGTGCCACTGCCTCAATCCTCCCCAAAAATAAACTATATCCCTGTTATGTCTTCCAGCGTGCATTAATCTGGAAACTTTAACAAGCACCAATTAGTAAGGTTGTAACTGAGATGTCACGGAACGAAAATGTGTGAGGTAACTGAATCTGATAAGAACGCCAATTGTAGACGGGTTTTTTTTAACATGTCAGATATCTGGGCAAGAAAAGTTATCAGAGAATCACGGAAACCCACCATTAAATTAAAATTTATATGAAACCGCATTAATTAATACTGTTATTTGAAATACTGTCTTAGTGGAGAGATTATTCTGCTAAACGTAACTGGGGCGCTACACTAAGTAAATTTATTTCGAAAAACAACAAATAGTGTACAAATGTATTAGTTCCATTTAAACATTGACAAGTTTATTTTGTAGCCACTTCAGCTGTTCTTAGGCACGAATGATAAGACCGTACTTTCATTAAATAACTAGCCTCTATTTCCTGTATTGTCGGTGCGTAATTTATGTGCTATTTATAACGTAAGTGGGGACATCGTTTGTGTTATGAGTGTCACGACAAAGAACAAGATATTCATATGGATTTTTTTTTATTTCGTTAAGCATTAATTAACTCGCGCAGGTTGGTTCGCATGTAAGTAAACAAGTGATTTCGTCACTAGTGTTACGC
This sequence comes from Dryococelus australis, assembly GCA_029891345.1. NCBI lineage: Eukaryota > Metazoa > Arthropoda > Insecta > Phasmatodea > Phasmatidae > Dryococelus > Dryococelus australis. The sequence goes on from CM057001.1 coordinate 27,468,511, forward strand.
CCTATGTCACTGCTACAATTTACGTCACCGATACACACTACGTCACCGCTACAACCTACGTCAACGCTACAGCCTATTCAACCTCCACAAATTACATTACCACTACAACCTACATCACCACTACAACCTACATCGACACTACAGCCTACATCACCACTGCAACCTACATCACCACTACAACCTACATCACCACTACAACCTACATCACCACTACAACCTACATCGACACTACAACCTACATCACCACTACAGCCTACATCAACACTACAACCTACATCACCACTACAACCTACATCACCACTACAACCTACATCGACACTACAACCTACATCACCACTACAACCTACATCGACACTACAACCTACATCACCACTACAGCCTACATCAACACTACAACCTACATCACCACTACAACCTACATCACCACTACAACCTACATCGACACTACAACCTACATCACCACTACAACCTACATCACCACTACAACCTACATCGACACTACAACCTACATCACCACTACAACCTACATCACCACTACAACCTACATCGACACTACAGCCTACATCACCACTGCAACCTACATCACCACTACAACCTACATCACCACTACAACCTACATCACCACTACAACCTACATCGACACTACAACCTACATCACCACTACAGCCTACATCAACACTACAACCTACATCACCACTACAACCTACATCGACACTACAACCTACATCACCACTACAACCTACATCGACACTACAACCTACATCACCACTACAGCCTACATCAACACTACAACCTACATCACCACTACAACCTACATCACCACTACAACCTACATCGACACTACAACCTACATCACCACTACAACCTACATCACCACTACAACCTACATCGACACTACAACCTACATCACCACTACAACCTACATCACCGCTACAACCTACGTCAACGCTACAGCCTATTCAACCTCCACAAATTACATTACCACTGCAATCTACGTCACCGCTACAACTTACGTCACCGCTACACCCTACATCACCACTACAACCTATGTCACCACTACACACTACATCACCACTACAACCTGCATCACCACTACAACCTACATCACCACTACAACCTACATCAACACTACACATACGTCACCGCTACAACCTACATCACCACTACTACCTATATCACCACTACAACCTACATCACCACTACACAACCTGCATAACTGCTACAACATACGTCACCGCTACAACCTACATCACCACTACAACCTACATCACCACTACAACCTACATCGACACTACAACCTACATCACCACTACAACCTACATCACCACTACAACCTACATCGACACTACAGCCTACATCACCACTGCAACCTACATCACCACTACAACCTACATCACCACTACAACCTACACCAACACTACAACCTACATCATCACTACACAACCTGCATAACTGCTACAACCTACGTCACCGCTACAACCTATGGGACAAAATTGGCATAAGCTGTTCATGGTAATTTGAGCACTTTTTGAATCAAACTTTGAAAAATGGCACTTCCCGTACCCGCATATATTTTAATGTGCATGCTGACTATCATGAATCCACTATAGTTGTTAACGACGGAAAGAAATTAATACCTTGGGTTGTGATTGAATTAAAAGTGTGAATACTGAAATCATTTCTTCAGCTTTCTGGTTTCTTTGGAAATATATGTGTAAGTTAAGGAATGAGAGAATATAAAAAAAGTTAGCTTGTATCATAATTTTACATTTTTACTTTACCGACGCTTGAATAAAGTTATCAGGCTTATGGAAATTAGTCCAGTAATTTGGTAGAAAATAAAAGAAAATTTTGGTGGGATTTTTTATATTTGGTGCCTTTATGTTTTTTGGGTCGCTTAACCCGAATCCGATGTTTGCCAAGAAGAGTTTGTCAGGGATATATGAATTTTTTTCGCAAAAAAACATATAAAAAACAGACTTTTCTCTGTTTTTGAAAATAACTTCAAAACTATGTATTTTACGTGAATGTCGATTATAAATGAAATTAAAGAGGATACGATTTCCTTCATTTTGTGTATTAATAGTTTTTTTTCTCTGATCAATGGTTTAGTCGTGAGAGTGCAGCAAAAATGGGTGTAAAAAGAAAAAAACTCGGAAAAAAAACTTTAATTATGGCACTGTACGTCGACGTAACATGATGACTAACCATATTACTTAAACATTGACCAATTATGATACTAAAGATTATATGATTGACTACATTACAATGAAGTTGCCTGATAATAAATATGACAACTTATTATGAATAATTTTTTAATTATAAATAATTATTTACATTAGTAATTACATTGACATAAAGGAAAAAATTAAAAATCTTATTTCGGCATTCTTTTACTTGAAGGCCCCTGCTGTTCATAAACATCTACAACATACAAAATAGATGTATTGAATCAGTGAGTGTTTTTATTGCTACCAATATTATAGAATAAATGTTTTCTTAATGGTAAATATTTGATACCTCGTGGCATGACTTGTTCCTCTTCCATTGGGTCCACGGGTCCAATGGGTGGGCAATCCATCTCCAGCTCGGTTTCAAGATCTAGCTCGCCTTCCTCGTCTTGACTCACCACTGCGATGTTGTTGCAGTTCCCCTCGCGGTTGAGGCACGTGTTGGTGCAATAAAGCCCTGCCTTCTTGCACCCGCAATTTCGTTGGCAGTTCTTTGTGCACTTGCAGGATACACCCTTCGACAAAGCAGGGGGAGCAGAGGGTAGTACAGTGAACACAGACTCAAGGCCAGTATTTGATTTTTTCCATCCCCACTCTTCAGCATTTTTTCAACCCCCCGCCATTGCTGGCCAACACTGTTTCACACCACCTGTAACCAAGCGGGATAAACTGCAGATGGGAGAAACCCATTAGATGAAAACCTCAGATGCATAAAATGTAGTCAATCATATAATCGTAAGTATCATTAATAGTCAACGTTTGCATAAAATTGTTAGTTTTCATGTTACATCGATGCTCAGTACTGTAATTCCCGTTTTTTCTGAGTTTTTTGCTTTTAACACCCATTTTTGTGGCACTCTAACTGCAAACCATGGATCAAAGAATGAAATAAAATGTAGGAAATTTTATCCTCTTTAATTTCATATATGGGTAACTTTCACGTAAAAATGCATAGTTTTGGAGTTATTTGAACAAACCGAGAAAAATCCGTTTTTATACGTTTTTTTTCCCGCAAAAAAACGTATTTCCCGTGAAAATTCTTGTTGGAAAACCTCAGATGCGTGTTCAGCGACCCAAAAAACATAAAGGTACCAAATATCAAAACTCCGCCAAAACTTTCGTTTATTTGCCCTTTTTGAGCACATAATGCCTGGACTAAATGTTATTCTTCCATATGGTGGAATAATACACAATGATCATACAAGGAGAACTTAAGTAGGGCCTTCAAATATGCTCAGTTCGTCTTGAACAGTCTATAATTTTAATATGTCATAAAATCGCCATCGTGATGCAAAGACGAATGAGCACCTAAAAAATTTTCAGAATCTAAAAATGACAACTCCTAAGATGGCAGTATTCAAGAGTTATGGTAGATAAAATACATTTTATGGATTGTCGACAACGAAACCATCTCATGTATTCGACGTTAAGTCACGATCGTTCAATATGTGTTGCTTGCATGTTACCTGGTTAATCACACATTTCCTTATACAAATTCCGATGGCTTGAAGTTTTGCTGGTTCCTCTCATTTTTCAGGGAACAACCATTGCCAAGCAACACATCTACTGCGTATCTCTGTCATAAAATTATAGAAATTAGGAACAAAATTTCCTCATGGAAAAATTGTTGTTTTAATAGCTTGTTTTAATTATTGATTTCTAACGCCATTGCTTTTAGTGGACGGTTAATCGGGAAAGGAATGGGCCAAAACAGGGCTGATATACTAAACTATTCTAAACTTATGTCTAAATTCGACACTTAGTTTATCACTGGCCAACTCGGGAATCTAACATGCAACTTAAACTGACCGGAATTTCCAAGACGCCTTAACTACATCGGTTATGGACGTTGTGTATTTCATCAGAAGTATTTACAAAACACAATACTAAGTGAAAAACTCCAAGAAAGTTTAGTTTGTGTGAAAATACACAGGATGTTTCCCAAGATGAGAAAGTAATCGGGAAGTATATCGTATACCCCAAAAACAACACGAAATATCCCTATGAACATATGTTCCGAAAGTTTCCGAAACCTACCAACATTGCACCACATATATTGGTAATAGTCGAACTTTCACGACGTACGCCTATTAATGTGATCAGCTGGAATGTTATTTCCTGCCCCCAATGTACTGTTGACAGCCGACTAGCGTCAAATGCCATGCGCCGAGAACCCCAGACCTCAATCCACTGAACTAGGCCTGTGGCACGAGGCGGAGGAACACCCCGGAAGTTAAACTTTATCAGAGCTTCAGAACAATCTTAAGTAACCGTGAATGGATTATGTTCACGGATGCAGAAACAACATACAAGACCACTCACTACATACAAATTTTTGTATGGGGACAAAAACCTATCAAATAGCCTGTCCCTACATTAGAGACTATTCGCAGTTAACTGAGCACTTTTGAAATCAGCTTTTGAAAAATCTCACTGCTCCAGCCTTTATATATTTTAACCTACAACCTTACATACGCCCACACTCGAATAAAAAAACTTTGTTGTACTCTTACAGGAAAAATATTTGGAAACCCAGTTGCCAAGAAAATCCTTTGTAAAACTACAGACAATTTTCTTGTATAATCTGCAAAACATATATTTTTAATACTACAAATGACAGCCAACTTAAATTTTTGTAAAGTGTACATAATTATTTTTTTCTAGAAAATAAATGTTATGAATAGCTAATAAAAAGAATAGGCAAAAAAAAAAAAAAACTTCCAAATCTAACTTTCGAAAGAAAAAAATACTCCGTCTACACGAGGACTAGAACCCACGCCCCTTGAATTATTTGCTCTCAATCTTAACCACAATAACAAGCTGAGAATTTATTTTTATATTGAATATAGGCTACCTGCAAGTACTTAGAAAATAATGAGGAAGTTACTTGATTTAAAATAACACATTAAATTTATTTTAAAGCGTTATGTGTAACTAGGAAGCATTAATGGTTAATGTGTAATACGGTCAAGTTTTATTGAAATTGACGTTTGACTTGTTCTAAGCATTTTACCCCATTCAAACTTGCAATACATTTCTAATACATACATTTATTTTGCACACTACTACACTTTACATCACCCATAGTTTTTGCACAAATAGCTATATACGGTTTCAAGTTGTTGAGTGTTCGCCATTTTGCTGTAGTTCGTGGACACGTGTAAGTATAGTACAAATATTTCTTGAGGTGTAGTACGAATACGGCCCTTGTAGTTTTACAAGAGAAATATTTGTACTGTTACAAGTATTTGTGAAATTACAAAGAATTTCTCTGTAAAATTTACACCTTTTATTTTTTACTGTACAGCTGGCATCTAAAGCTGGTAACGACGAAGTTCCTCGACTTATCGTTGAATTAAAAGTGTTGTGAAAACTGGAATTATTTCATTTGCTTTCTGGTTTTTTTAACGCTTAGTTTTTAGTGCAAAACTAATAAAATCCGTAAAATATTTGTATAGTAATTTCACAGTTTCTCTCCACCGCTGCATGAGTTAAGAGATCGCGCCTATGACAAAGTTAATCTTACATACGGTGTAAGAATACGCAATTTGCAACACAAATAGATGTTAAGCAGGTCTTTGAAAGTTCTGAGTTCAACGTGAACATCCCATACAAAAGTCAGTATGGTTAACACGTAAAGAAATTCCACCCCACCCCCACCCCCTCTCTCTCTCTCTCTCTCGCAAAAACCTAACCCTCTAACTTCTTGAAACGTATTTTATTCTCAGTGCACTAATATTTTCGCCTATATTTTGGTAACGGCAACTTCCACCTTTTCCGGAGCCGTACTTAAGTTCTACTTCCAGGATATTCATCCGCCTCATGCAAACATAGCTTAACTAATTATAGAAAATTACGACACAGGGGCGATATATCGCAATCGTGCGCACTCAAGTGTAATAATATTTTGCATAAGAACTACTTCTTACTAGGCATTACCAACACACCTATTTTCTCCCGCTCTCTTTATTCGCATTAATTGTGCCAAAGCACAAATAAGTAGGAGACAAGCACTGGTTTCAATAGGGTATGTTGTTCATAAAAGTTACATCATTTGCAGCACCTTTCATTTTACGAAACATTTCTTGAAAATATCCAAAGCTCCAAACAAGGAACGTGCAAATTAAAAAAACGTAACACAAAGTTATCTCAGACAAGAGTATTAAAAATTTGCTCGGGATAGCTGACATCAAAATGTACATTAAATAATTGAATTGCAAAAATAGATTTATGTTAAAGAATATTCGAATACTGATCGTTGACATTGCATGACTAGAAGTCAACTGGAGCAATGTGAATAGAGGAGGGCAGCTGAAAGGCGCCCATCAAAGTCTCCTTCAAATAAAATACAAATTTTAAAAACTGCACTAGAACGTCACACTAAAATTTTCTGCATTGTGGAGATAGTCCGAAGAACCAAGTAAAGCTCCAGCAATTTAAAAAAAAAAACAAGACGACCACAATATAACATCCACGCCCAAAATCAATTACTCTGCACTGAGATATTCGACTGCAGGCAAAACTAACACACTACACATTAGAACAGAAGAGCACACAGCAAGCAAGGATTTAGTTTAACTGAGACGTAAATTTAGGCAGGCAACCAATCACAAATTTAGAAAAATACTGACCTACTGCACGGCCACAAAGAGACAAGACTACACCATGCAGTTATTAAAAAAACTCTAAACAAAACACTAAAAACATATTGCAGTGATCACGACTCACAGCTCCATGCTCGGCCGCTCAAGCTTTATTACCCAATCGTGGTAAGAACGATTAAGCTGACAATTTAGTTCATACTGCGGCGTTCAATGCTGATGCAGGAGGCGTCGTTACTACGAACTTCACATGCGGAGCAAGGGAGACGTGGAATAAGCGTGGAATGAAAAGGGGCAGCAAGTGTGCAAAGACTCAAATTAACTTCATACAAAATGGCGACGCGCAACGAGGGGTAATCGAGGGAGGGAAAAGAGGAGAAGACGAAGGAGCGTAGCAGAGTCGGCCACCGGGCAAACCACATTGCTGAGCCGAAAATGCAAAGACGCCGGGTGCGGCGGCGCCGCCGCTGCATAATTACGAATGAAATATTGTAGTTTATGGATAAACATAACCAAAAGTTCAACGTAACCTAAAATTAGGTATTTCTGTGTTAACACCATAGACTAAAGATGGGGTAGACCGATCTCGCTGGCTGCGCACAACCAATCTCCTTGTCCCAACGTTGAACTGCTTATTCTGCCAACACGTCTAGCGAAAATGTGTTTTGGATTTTAGGTTAGAAAACTGATTTGTAAACTAATGCTTTGAGATAAATGTATACTTTCTCCAGCAAATTTGTAATGCAGTTTGATTAAATTAAAACTGGTAAAATTATTTTATTAATATGATAATGCTTGTCATTTAAAAATTAATATATAAACAAACACGTTCATCACTGTTGACCATGTGATTTTGACAGTTGTGTAGGATTGGGGTAGGTCAATGTTGGGTACATACGCAGAAGACGAAGAAGTGGTCGTCCTCATCTTTAGTCTATGGTTAACACACGTGTAAAATGCTTGTGGGTACATGTCGTATTTAGAAAACAACCAAGTACGTCATACAGAGGGTGTTTTTTTTTCCTTCGAATTTTTTTATTCAAGTGCGAAGAAACCGGGAATATGCCATATAGAATTCATTTGATGTAGGCCATGTTCACAAGTTTTGCGTGTGCTGATAATTTTTTTTTTTTTTTCTTTTTCAGGCAGTCGCCTTGGCCGTCATCTTGATTGTCCCGGCGAGTGACGAGTGCACGTGTCCTTCCGAAGGTCGCCCCGAAGAGGACGTTGCTATTCCTTCCGCTGAAAGTACTTCGTCGTCATCGTCGTCCTCTTATTCGTCCACGGTTTCCGGGGCTTGTAACTGCGCGGACCCGACCTCGCCTCCGTCCTCGTCCTCGTCTTCTTCCTTTTCTTCTTCTTCCTCCTCGTCTTCGTCCGGAGGGAAGGTCGGGATGATAACCGGCGTGTCAGCTGGACAACTCTCCGAATCCCAGTCGAAATCCTTGGTGACGAGCGCTGCGATGGCGGAGGTCGTCGAACCATACGAGGTGTGGGGGTACCCTGAATCTGGCACAGGTAAGGAGGACGTGTAAGGGATCTTCCTAGTTGTCATATGAGTCTCATTGTAAGCAAAGTTTTCTATCATAATTTAAAAAAAACTATGGAATTTTGAGAGCAGTAAAAGAAATATACTGTATTCATCAGTCGTGTGGCAATTTTTATATTATCGATTGGCGAAATAATACAAATAAGCTATAAATCCATTTTCAACACTGCGGTTTGTGTGTTAAAATGTTTTGTTGTGTTCAGTGACTGGTGCTTACCCTTCATGTTTTATGTGAACAGTGATTAATTTAACATTATAAAATGGTTTGCTTGAAATATTAATGACTTTATTAAACACTGTATTTTATAAATTACCAAGGTTAAACTATTAGCTTTGAAATCTTATTTAATGTTCTCCAGAATAAATAATTTGCGGTTTTGATGAAATCGCACTGCCCTATTTTTCAAGGAAATATCCTTATTTTACGAACCGAAGTTACTTTCCCAGTGTGAATGACCTCCTTTTCCAAAGTGAAAGTTTTCCTTTTCTAAAGTAAACATCCTCCTTTTCCAAAGTGAAATCCTCCTCTTCCAAAGTGAATGTCCTCACTTTCCAAAGTGAACATCCTTCTTTACAAAGTGAATGTTTATTTGCAAAATGAATGTCCTCCTTTTCCAAAGTGAATATCATTCTTTACAAATTGAATGTTTATTTGCAAAGTGAAATCCTCCTCTTCCAAAGTGAATGACCTCCTTTTCCAAAGTGAAAGTTTTCCTTTTCTAAAGTAAACATCCTCCTTTTCCAAAGTGAAATCCTCCTCTTCCAAAGTGAACATCCTTCTTTACAAAATGAATGTTTATTTGCAAAATGAATGTCCTCCTTTTCCAAAGTGAACATCCTTCTTTACAAAGTGAATGTTTATTTGCAAAGTGAATGTCCTTCTTTTCCAAAGTGAATATCATTCTTTACAAAGTGAATGTTTATTTGCAAAGTGAAATTCCTCCTCTTCCAAAGTAAATGTCCTCCTTTTCCAAATTTGCAACGAGAATGTCCTCCATTTACAAAATGAATGCCCACCACCTGTTTTATCCCAAGTGTCTGGTGACCCTACGGCCGCAGGTTTCGAAGGTGTCAGCACGATGGGCCTCGTCGGCGGCGGGACATACAGCGGACTTCTCCCTAGCTGGGGGATGCCTGGAATCCTCCCGACCCCCGGTGCGTCCGGCACTGTCCTGGGAAGACACCGAGGAGGCTGGATGCACCCCTTCGTCGGCGGTTTCCACGGAAGACACCCCGGCTGGGGCTACCCCGGCGCGGGAGCAGGCGCCGCCGCCCTTAGTCTTGCTGGCGCCCAAGCGCCTCGTTATCCGGGGTGGTTGTACCCCGGTTGGGGGGTGGAGTCTGCCGCCCTCGCAGCTGCTGGGGCAGGAGTCGGCGGCTTGTAAGGCGTCGCGCAGATAGTTGTCGCTCAACTCGGAGCTCACACAAGTATTTTCTGGCATCACCAGGCGAGACACACTAGTGCTCGACTTTATGTCTAAATAAACTCTTCTGGTATGGCGTATAAGAATAAAATTAAGAATAATTCCTTTTGATTGTATTTCTTTAAAAAAATTATCATTGACGTTTAATGCACAGTTCAAAATTTGACTTTATAACAATACAGTGTGTAAAATATATGAAATTATAGTTTATCCCGCCGATGACACTGGAGAGACGTCATTTTGATATTAGAGGTGTTCGAAAACCCTTGTCGTAATGATACCAATCATACTGGTCCCAGGGATAATCAGAATTAGAATTCCTAAAGTTACAAACGTGGCAGACTGTGCTCAGTCGTATTAAACTTGACATTTTTACCCTTCATTTTCTGAGATTTTTTTTTTTTTTTTTTTTACTTTCATATCCTACCATTTTATTTTACAGTTAGGTAATCATACGAGCTGTTCTAATACGATAATAAACGTATTAGATTGAGGAGTAGTCGTCATTTGGTTTTCCGCAAATTGCATAGTATATGTACTATAAAGGCTCTCCTTTTTATTTTTTGCGTATTTTCTAATATTATTTTAACTAATAAACAGGCTTCTAGTATTTTCCATTTAAATGAATTACTTTTGATGGAAACTGCTAAATAAAATGTAAGACTAGATATTCAACTGCCCACACACTCAACGTAATTTCGTCAAAAGCTAATATCATTGTCATAAACACAGTATATCATCGTGGAGTAATAAACATAAGAACTCCCTTGTTACGACATAGCCAGTGGTCGCTACAAGGTCCCTTAAAATCCCTCGTAGAGGAGTTTTCGATAGTTTCCCTTCAGATAATAACAATGAATGAATGCTTTAGGTATACCACACGCCTGGAAAGAATGATCCAACACCAAAATGAAACCAATGTTTTCTGAAACGCCAGTGTTTGCAGTCGTGGCATGTTGGGCTGCGTGCAGGTAGCAGCAATGTAGCTGAACTGCATGTGCTGTGTTTTTTTTTTTTTGGGCAGTGGATAACAACCAAGTGGCATTCGCCTTTAAAACATTCAAAGGAGCACTCGTGCTATGCGAGATAATAGCTCTGTAATCCAAATGATTCACACGTGCCGTTCGGCAACTTCTGGTCACAATCGTTTAAAATATATTACATTAATTTTAACGTCCACGTATAAAATTTTCAACGCATGTCAACTGTTTGTTAGACTCGGAAATATTATACAACTTCCTTATGCATATATATTATAAATTTCGTCCTTAGATTAAGATACGATTACGTGTGTATTGATACATAAATTTGCAATAATTTTTCAACTAACTCTGTAAGTCTAAGTGTAAACAGAAGGTTTTAAAGTATAGGTTATATTAAATTAATACTTGTGTTAATTTGTGCACTATTTTTCTCTGCTAAATGTAAAATAATATGCCTGCATATATTAGAGTATAATAGATTTTCAGGTTAAGAAACAAGGAAACCAGGTTTTAAAAATCTATCTGTGTTTTTTCATTCTAAGCTCCTACAACAGAGTATTGTTAGGTAAAGGCTGTTCACGATAAAGCGAGCACTGGATGCACTAGGTGACATTCGCCCAGTAAAGTTGGTAACGATGGATGGAAAGTAGTTACATATCCTAGATTCGAATAAAAAGTGTTAGGTAACCATTTATGATAACTTAAAATTATTTCTCTCACTTTTTTTTTTTACGAATTGTAAATATTAGTAGATTTGTAAAGTATTTACTTTCTTAATAATTTCAGTGTTTCACTTGAACGACGTATGAATAAAGTGACGAGGCCCATGGCAATGTTAATTTTACATAAGGCGGGGAATACACAACATGGGTACAAGTAGATCTTAAGCAGGGCTTTCAAAAGTGCTCATTTTACCGTGAACAGTTTATAATTAGTTTACCTGTGTACCTTTGTCAGCCGCTTCACAGAGATTACTGGAATCATGATGACGGCAATTTTAATGCTTTTACAAGAAAAATCCTTGAAAACCTTGCTGGCAAAAAAAAATTGTATAGAGGACTAAAAACGTTGTTTTATATAATATGCCTAATTACAAATTGTAGACTTACTATTTCAAATGTTTATACTTAATGTTGTGACTTCGTTTATTTCTATGTAACAAAACTAGCGGATTAAATTCATAGAGTTGTTCGCAGTATATCTTTGTAACTGTACATGTACGTTCCTATCTTCCGCGATATCTTATATTTTTCATAGATTTGCCAAATAAAAAAAGACAGTTAAATAAAAATGTTAGTTATGCGCTTGCAACCGCCGCATTAAAAATTAGTCCGTGATATTGAACTTCTCCAAAGTTTTTCATATTTCGAGGCAATCATTTTCGTAATAGGGCCTCTTTTTTTTATGCAATCAATTTTTTATAGGCATGGCTAAAGATGCTAAATGCATCTGCAGGTAGTATAACTGGTTTGCTGACGTGCTGGCGATTTCATTTGGTAAACTGGAAACATGGCCAACTCACGGTCGGAAGATGGACGTAATTTTACGGGGAAGGGGGTTGGAGGGGGGAACAGGTTTCAATACATTTCCATCAGTAAGGATTGTTCTAAGCCAACGCTCATTCATTTCCTTTTCCCGCCGGGCGTGTCCGACGAATCAGGCGGTGGAGCAGTGTGTTGTATGCAAAAGAGGCCATTATCCGGAATGGTGGAGTTTCGTTTGGAAACCCGTCCTGCTGATTGCGGTATCGGGTAGCAGCGACGATAAAACCACGAGCGGGACCTCCGAGGTACAGGGCCGTTAAGGCGCCTGCCCACCACGATTGAGCGACTGAAGAGATTTGAGCGGCTCTTAAGTGGGACCAGGCCCCCACCTCCTTTGATTTTCACTGTTTCCGACGTCAGTTCTGTTTGAGAACATTTAACGAAATTTTTCGCATGGCGTGGTATGGATAATAGTTTCTGAAGCTTTATGAAACTGTCACAACTCTACAATGTTTATTAATTTTTGACTGGTGACTGCAGGAAAGAAATAAGCATAATTTCGTTTCCTGCAGTCACAGAAACGATACTGGCAACGGTAGCCTAGCAATGCATGTTTCAAAACTAGTGCATAGCAATGCCCTATGCCTTGTCGACGCCCAAACTAAAATATAAAATCTGTGTTGCAAGTTACAGCGAGAATTCCGTAAGTCCAAGATGACAGGGACTGTTCCCCCTTAAGGTTGAGGTAAAGCAACTGCCTATGGAGCACGACACCTGTCTGTACAATGTGAAGAACAATGGTGCCCGAAAGCGGTATATTTACTTAATTTTTGTCACAAGTTGTTTTCCAGAGAATTTTTGTTGTGAAATGTTCTGCCCGTCAAGACATTAATAATTATTATGAAAACCTGCTTACACTTTTAGGTATACACTGCCTTTATTATTCTCATAGCACTGGTGGAAGTAAGAATATCGTATTTCTTATCTTCCGTCAGTGCTCCGAGAGTAACAAAGGCTGTCAATTTCTAACAGTGTAAAAATGTTTTCACGATTATTATTTACGTCTTATCGTGCCGAAAATTTCGTTGATCCCTCTGAAAAACAACTTACGACGTAGGTCGGGTTAAATATATTGGTTTCGTGCACCATTGTCTTTGACATCGAGGTCATGAGGGCCGATGAGGGTGAAGCGAGGTGGGCCTCGAGCGGCGCCGGAATGGAGAGCCGGGGGGGGGGAAGCTGAAGGGCCCCGAGAGGATCCGCAAATCGACAGCATCGTCCGGCACGTTTCCCATGTGCCCGCCGGGAATCGAGCCCGGTTCGCCTGGGTGGCAGACGGGTAGTCTGACCACTATCCCACCACGGCCACGCCTACCTCCAAGCTATTTTCGCCTTTGAGGCCCACAAGTGCGGGAGCTATAAGGGCGACACTGCCAATCGCACCGCTAGCTCCATCGCCGCTACGCACAAGGCTCTGAACTGGCGTGCAGTGTTCTCGTCGCAGTGCGTGCACCTACGGGTAGAGCCCCGAGTATTTCGCGGATTGAGTTGGCACCGAGGTAGGCTGGACAGCCCTCTACACACTCGAGACATTATCGTTTGCTTATTGGTTGCTGTGAGGCCTCTGTACAGGACTGTTAAACACTCATTCGCGCCACGAATCCCTTCTTATTACTGGCTCACGGTTAAACGGGGGCGTGTCTAAAGGACTGTCGTCCAATCACTAATAGTAGGGAAGAAGAACAAGTGTTTGGTGTCTACCTTGTCTCTGAATGAATTCGCAAAATACTCGTGGCTCTACCTATGGGACTTTCAACGGCGACTGTTATTTTACTGGCGAAAAGTCTGCAGGAAGGTTAAATGCAGGGCCCTTGAGTAATTTTGTATATACCTGACGCGTGAATTTTGAGATACAGCGCTTTGAAAAAGCCGGTTTTCAGCCGTTTTGGAGTACTCTGAAAAGGTGTTTCTAATGCTCTGCCAGGTAGGCCGGAGCCTTAACAGCATGACGACTCGAACCCGGCGCGGAGAACTGTCCCCAGAAGTTGAACACCAGGAGCTGCAGTCGAGATGACTACGATACCACGGATCGCTCGCCGGAACTGGGATTTCTCCTTGTTCCTTCACTTACCAGAGATGATTAAAAAAAATAAGCTCGTGGTGTCTTGGGAAGGGGGTCGAGGAGGAAGAGGATCCATTAACATACTCTCCAGGACGACGTCTCAGTTACTCCACCGCGAGATGTCTCTGTTATCGCCGCCACCATCACCACGACCCGCGACTGCCACCACCGACGCGCGCCTCCTTTTAATTGGACAGTCGCCCGCCGATGAAAATAGATTCGTGTTAGCCTCGAGCACCGCATCAGAATAGCTAAGGCCGTGTTCAGACTGACCGTTCTCTTCAGGTTTGGCTTAGGCTCTTTTGCAGAAATTCTTCCTTTTCGCGTCATAATTACGTATTCGTACGATTATAAAAATAATAATGTTACTAACGTCCCCCGGTTATGCGCTTGAAAGCTTGGCTGAGGGCGGCTTATGGACTAACCTATAACCTAACTTAAATTAACGGCCATGCCTTGCCCGGGATTCGAGCCCAGAGCCTCCCGCACCCCAGATCGGTGGCGCTTCAACCGACTGCGCCACAGGAGGCCGGCTACATGAACTTTAAAATTTATCGAATTGTTTACTATTTTGTGCGTAGTTTTAGTTGTGTGTTATCAGCTAGTTAGAAAAAAAAGTCGAAAAAGTATTTATATTTTATCAAAGAGTTCCGTAAGCAACACAGACTGAAAATTACATACAATAGTATTAAATAGCTGGTAAATTCTAAATTTTCTATGATCAAGCATTTACAGTAATACCTCTGTAACTGAAATTATGACACGGAAAGGACGAGTTTCTGCAAAAAGGGGCGGAGACGTGCCTTAATACTACAGTCAAGAAATTCGCGGACTGACTGCGGCCCTGATTGTAGGCAGCCGCCTATCACGGCGACGTTCAGAAAGATCGTGGCCTGGCGCCTTGAGTTCAGGCATCACGGCGCCCACGAACTCACCGACTGTATTATACAGGCCGTTAAACACTGTTCACGATATAATGAGCACTTTTGAAATCAACCTTAGAAAAAGTCACTGCCCCTGCCTGCTTATATTATAACGGGTGTACTTGGTGACATACGCCCAGTAAAATTGGTAACAATGGATGGAAAATAATTCCATATATTAACTTCAAATTGAAAGTGTTAGGTAATCATTTGCAACGACTTCAATTATGTATTTCGCTTTGTATTGGTTTTAGTGTATCAAAGTGTAAAAAGAGCAGATTTCTGAAACATTTACTTTTTTTTTTAAATAAATTCAAAGTTTCACTTGATTGACCCATGAAAAAGTGACTAGGGACGTGTTGGTCCTGGACCACATGGGATTAATAATCCGCTGGTCCCTCAATCCCAATTAATATAATGTGGTCCAGGACCGGCACGTCCCTGGTACTGTGTGGGGGGGGGGGTGGTTGAGTCAAGAATCCAGAATAAATAGCCATACCTAGCGTAATTTGTTGTTAATACGATTGAATGTTTGGGGTTATCGTTTCAAGATTGTTCAGGACATCGTTCCTCTCTTAGTGGGCTGAAACCACCCAGTACACTCTACTGTTATCACCTTTTGTCGTGATTAACTTGTCGGCCTTTAGTTAGTTTAGTTTAGTTACATAGTAAAAACTAGTTACAGAAATACAAAACACGCAATCATTTTACTCTGCTAATTAGGGTCGCGTTAAATTTCGAGTGAAATAGGAGTGACAATTCAAATACGACCTGAGATTACTAAAGTTAAATAACCACGTTAACTTCGGGAAGTCAAGCGACAACCTTCACGTTGTAGCACCATTTGCCTGCATCATGTCGGGGTGTCATTCCTGTCATCGCTGATTGGCGAACGGCATTCTCGACATGTTTCTGGCCAGTCAGCGACGTAATATTACCGTGGGTGCCTTTGGACTTTACGGTATAAGCTCTGATTTTACTGATTTTCTTAACCATTCTTGCCATGTGAGACATTGCATGGGTAATGGACTGGGAAGATAGCCAACAAAATATTCGTTTGTATAGGGCCAAAAATAAATTTAGTTGCATTAACAACTAATTTAAATGTGCAACATGAAAAAGCAACAAAATGAATTTTGTTCACCAAAATATTACACGCTTGAATTAACAAAACCTCTGTGTTGAGTCAAAACCAATTAGACGGATAACAAAAACATTTTGTTGAATTGACTGCATTTGTTTGTTTGGCCAATCATTTGACTGTCTTCGCTCAAAAATACAGCTCAAGCGTTTGTTTGTATTTTTTTGTGACAGGATAGTAACAGTGTTTTTACTACGTTTATTGATATTTAATAATGGTACTTAATATCTTAATTAAATATGTTCGACGTGAAACCAAAAAGTAAAGCTATGAAACTTGAAATATTTATTTGCCCACGTTTTCTAGTATTTGAAATGTATGTGTATTCAAAAATATCCCAAACTCAGCAATAGTCACATACTGATGGTAAAAAATAAAACACCGAACAAAAAATATGGACATTATTAGTTTACCTTTTGAAGTGTATGTCATAACTAATTAATTTGTATGGGCTGTTCACTGTAAGTTGAGTATTTCTGAGGCCCTTCTGAGTACATTTTTTAACTTCCCGCAACTATTTAAAATAAATATTACCATGTAAGTAATAAACACGGTATGTATATTCCACTGCACTCGGAAGTTATCGTCTAAGGCTAAAGCCTACACCATAAATCAGTTTTAAGGCGTCGACTGTGGTGAATATTTACTGGAGATTAAGACAAGTCAGAAGTGAGTCGCCTGTGTTCACGACTACCCGACCAATAGTTATGTTGTTTTATGTATTCCCATCTACAACCATGCTATTGGTTCACACGACATCGTACCCGCTCACTACACTGAGCACACAACGTTCAATACTGCCAATAAAACGCCGAGTCGAAAGTGGCCCAATAAAATGTTATTTCCTGCGTAGAATAATACGACCAACAGCCTTTTCATTTGAATAATTTTCCTTTTGAGGTGGCGAAGTAATATTTCTTTGCCCGTGTATTCGACGAATGTGGCTGTGATAATACTACAGTAAGGTATAAACAGCTCAGTTTAAATTCAGGCTAAGCAATTTTTTTTTTTAAATTAAATGTATTTAACACAACGTTTTAGCTACAGACGTTAAGTACGTAGCAAAGCAACTGCATAGTGAGCATGGCACCTGACTGTGCAATGTGAATAACTTGTAAAAAAATTAGTACAGACATCATCATAATTGTCAGAAAAGTGTGATTTATGCTGTATATGAAAGAAAAATGCATATTTTATTGCAAACATAATAAAATATTTTACTAAAGCGTACTTTTTAAATGTAAAAAAATTAATCGATCCATAGAGCCCTCACTTTTAACCAAAATTTGAGCGCATTTCCGTTTTGGATGCTTCGGGGGAAAAAAAAAAATGGCTTCTTCAAGAGAGATCGTTATAATATTCACTGCGACCATGTGTAATAAAACCATAATATCATATTAATTTTATAATTAACTTTATTTACATCAGTTTCAGCCGTAGATGCTTGTGACAAGTGGACACATAAAATCAATATAAAAAATTAATTCCTAAATTATTATTAAAATTTCCTTTCACACAACCAAAGTAAACATTATGACGATATTCCATGACAAAAATTTTCTTGCAAGTTCTGCTTTTTGAAGCATCCAGAATGGAAGTATGCTCAAATTTTTGTTTAAAATATAGACTATTTTAATCGATTACGTTTTACATTTGAAAATAATATTTTAGTAAAATAATATATGATGTTGTAAAATATATACAATCTTCTTTGATATACAGCATAGTCACACTTTTCTGGCAATTTTTATGGTGTCTCTACTACTTTCTTGCGAGTTCTTCAGGTTGTATAGTCGGGTGCAGTGCTCCGTAGGCAGTTGCTTCACTTCAACAATAAGGAGAGCATATATCATATTGCCATCCTAGCGGGACGGTGTCCACCGCCTGATGTTTGTAGAAACGAGACGGAATATGTTTCCTCGCATCAAACTACATTATTTACGTTGCCGCAATTCCATTACCATCCACTCAAGCAGCTCTAATGTTCCCGCACGTAAGCACGCGCATCTCTGCTGCAGTTAAATATGTATGCACTCTCTGGCCGTAGCAGAGGGGCAGGATGCTGCTCATAAAATTTTGATCGCGTAATTGCTAACAACATTTCCATGCTGAAAATTCCCTGCGACGCAAACGTGTGAACCTGCCCTGACCTATTCGACGTTTAGATTTTGCCTGCATTTCGGCAAGGTATGGGCTATTCACGGTCAAGTGAGCACTTTTGAAATCCCACTCATTTGGAATAATTGTCCACTTTATTTTACTTTTAGACGTTAACTTCCGAGTGGAGTGGAATACACACACTGTGTTTATTACTTGTATTGAAATATTTATTTTAAAAAGTGGTCAAAATATATATAAAAAAAAGCTCAAACTAGTGACTCAAAAGTGCTCACTTTACTGTGAACAGCCTTTACAGTGATACAACTGAGGTAAAAGTTGACTCGTGGTCGACGAAAATTAATCCCTCGCAATATGGATTTGTTAGTTTTCTTTTGCAATAACCAAGTTTTATTTTTAAAAGTCGTTTCGAAATGTTAGGCACTACAGAGAATTAACAATATGTTTGAAAAATCTATTGCACTGTTACACATCCGTTCGATTATTTTCTGGCATTTAAGTAACCCGCCTGCCTCGTGATTCAACTGCGTTGCAGTATGTTTGAAATACACCTTCTTCCCCCACCCCCCCCCCCCCAAAAAAAATTACGAAACGTGTGCACTCAATGGGGCTGATCTTCGAAAGAACACGCGCTTATGACGAGATCAGTTAAGTCCTTTCAAGTTGTCCAGACACATTAACAACGCCATTTTCAGAGTACTTACTCAATAATGGCTATAAACGGCTGAAGAATTCGCGAGTTAAATGACTGCACGCTAGACTCCGCAGTCTTATGTACAAATATGCCGATGTCAACTGCACATTGGTTGCCTGCCGCCACAGTGGAAGGCGATGATTGGGTCAGCGTTCTCTAGGAGGTGTCAGACACCGTTCGGACCATTGGCTTAAGTTATATGAACAAAAGTGTTTTAAATTCCAACTTGTCCCAAATTGAATCCGCGAATTCTTCAGGTCTCTAGGAATCGGTGTTTAACAAATTCCTTCTCCATGCATCAAAAAATAATTCCTCAACATGACTTTCACAGAGAATACTGCCACGTTATGAGATATTTAAAAAAAATTCATATCATTAATTTTTTTATTAAGTTTAAACTTTAATAACAAACATTAAAAAAACATATAGAAAATAAAAACTTGTACGTTATTACAACGTGCCAGTATTACTTGAGGAATGCCGCTTATAATGCTTTTGTTTGAGACGGTTGTGTTTCCTTTTAAACTCCGTGGGTGACAGTTTGGTAAGGGCTATCCATGGTAAAGTGAGCACTTTTGAAATCCCTGCTTAGAATCTACCTATATGCACGTTGTATATTCTTCTGCGTTACGTAAAATTAACATCGCCATGGGACTCATCCCTTCATTCATGCGTCGGTCAAGTGACACCGTAAAATAAATATAAAACAAACATTTTAAAATTTGCTAATTTTTACAAGTAGACGCGTTAAAAAAAAAAAACAGGAAGTGAAAGAATTAACTTAAGTTATCACAAATTGTTACGTAACAATTTTTATTTAACTTTATGATATGGAACTACTTCTTGTGCATCGTTACCAACTTTACTGGGCGCATGTCACACAGTGTGTTCGTTAAAATATATGGTGGTAGGGGTATTTTCTAAGGTTGATTTCAAAAGTGCTCACTTTATCGTGAACAGCATTTAAGGGCTATTCACCGTAAAGTGTATTGTGACCTGGGCGTTTAATTTAAGGAGCTTTAAAGTGTATACTTACACTGTTTTTTTTTACACATTTATAATACAACTTTTCAGAAGCCCTGATAAAATTCTACTCCTTGATATTCTTCCGCCTCGTGCAAATAAAGCCTGGAAAATTTCACCATAGAGCCAAAGCACCACATTCGTGCGCACTCAGTGTAATATTATTTCGCTTAAAAACTATTCCTTACTAGGCGTTACCAACATACTTGTTTTTTTAGTCTAACAAAAATAAGGCAAGTATAAAACGATTGTGATACACGACATGTGCATTTAGGAAGCAATAGAAAATCCGTCATGCACGGGACTTATTTGGGATGTTTGATACAAAAAGTGTGATGAAACCGAGGATAGAGAAGGCTGCATGTTCTGCGCGAAAAGATTTCCGCGGTGGCTAGACATGAATATCCTATGTGCACACTTGCAGTCTTCATTTGGTTACTAGCCGCTTCTCTTTGTGTGAAGAGAGTATGTTACACGGGTGAGCCAATCAGAATCAATTTTGTCCGATACTGACCGTCCGTGATTCGGGGATAGGTAGAGCAGACACGTAACAATTCTAAAGATCCAATCACGAAGACGTGTCTGAACTAAGTTGTTTTGGGAAATAACTTTTCATGAAATTTTTCCGCGTAAAACAGGTGCCCATATACACTATCTACCAAAAAGTAATTGGGCACCTGTCCGCAATATTTGCTCGGTGGTTGTCATCCTGTTAGAATCTCGTAGGGCCACCTCTTGCGGCTATAACAGCAGCCGCCCTGTCTGGCATGCTCTCTACGAGTGTTTGCAGGACATCCAAGGGGAGATTCGTCGCCATTTCTCTTGCAACCATTCCATAAGTTGAGCATTGTATTTCGGCCACGCCTGACGAGCCCTCACACGGCAATCCAATTCGTCCCAAAGATGTTCTATAGGGTTGAGGATGGGGCTCTGGGCGGGCCAGTCCAATCGGCGAACATTGTTGTCGGCGTGCCATTGTCATCCTGGAAGTAACACGGGTCCATTCCGTAAAAACGCGACAATGTTGGGAGCATTTCATTATCCAGAATGTTACAATAGGCATCTGTGTTCATGCTACCACGGACAAACACCAGCGGTCCTACGCCGAAGGCCGTGAAACACGAGTTAACTTACGTACTGAATTACCTGTCTTCACGGGTGCCCAATTACTTTTGGTAGATAGTGTATATTACTATAGGCTATTCCCGGTAAATTGAGCACTTTTGAAAGCCCTCTCATTTGGAATAATAGACAATAAAGATTTTATTTTAGCCTTAGACGTCAGCCCTTTCAGTCAAAGTGTCGTCTAGCTAGTAATTTGCGTATGAAGTGTCTTGAATAGTACAGATGAACATACCGTCCAATCATAAGATTCCCTACGTGTAGGAGACATCATTCGTTGCCGAAACTATGTTTCGTAGCCTCATAAACCACTGCTGCCAGTAACACACAGCACAGATAGATTTCTATTGGTCCCGATGTAAGACAAAGAGTCATCTAAATATCAGTACAGTGCCGAACGAAAGTTCTGTGCGTTGCAACGCCTAAAATTATATATTTAATATTGACTGAAAGGGTTAACGTCCGAGTGTGGTAGAATACACACACTGTGTTTATTCATTCCACGTCAACATTGATTCCGAAAAGTGGCTAAAGGATAAAAATGGCTGAAAGGAAAACGTGACTAGGGTTTCAAAAGTGCTCCCTTTACCGCGAACAGCCTGTAAGGAAAGTCTGTGAAATGTCTGATATAGACCTGCATAATTCGCGTTATTATTTTGGGGCAAGCTAGACGCCATTGCCCTATAATTCTCTGAGCACGACACGTTATTTCGTTGGCTGATGGCTTCTATACGAGGTCATGTGCCTGTGTAACTGTGTTGCAGGCGATTGGTCACTCTGAC
The DNA here is from genome assembly GCA_029891345.1 of Dryococelus australis. Classification (NCBI taxonomy): domain Eukaryota; kingdom Metazoa; phylum Arthropoda; class Insecta; order Phasmatodea; family Phasmatidae; genus Dryococelus; species Dryococelus australis. Next base: position 27,490,708 of record CM057001.1, read on the forward strand.
GTTGAACTGTTACTATTGGTTAAAGGAGTCTTTCACGTCGTGTCACAAATACTCTCTGCCATTGAGGGACGTCAGAGGCACGCATAACACCTTGGAGTTTAGTCTGCTGCAGAAAAATAACGCGAATTTTGCTGGTCTCTACTGGTAAAGGCTGTTCACGATAAAGTGAGGACTATTAATATCAAAAGTTGCTGCCCCTGCATGCATACATTTTTAATGGGCGTGCCGAATGGCATGCGCCCAGTAAAGTTGGTAATGATGGATGGAAATTAGTTCCATATCTTAACGTCGAATGAAAAGTGTTAAGTAATAATTTGCGATGACGTAATTATTTCTTTCGCTTTCGGATTTTTTATTACATCCAAGTGTTTAAATTAGCAGATATGTAAAATATACACTTTTCTAATAATTTCACAGTTTCACTTGACCGACGCATGAAATAAGGTGATGAGGCCCATGGCAATGTTAATTTTTCATAATGCGGAAATATACACAACGAGCATACAAGCAGATCTTAAGCAGGGCTTTCAAAAGTGCTACTTTTCCGTGAACAGCCTATAGACCTTGAGCCGTCGACAGCACCCAGGGTTGCTGCTACGGGTGCAGGTCCCAGTTTGCATGCTGCCGGGAGTGTACCACCGCGCCAGTAATGACGCCTGATAATTGCCTTGGCCTGATATAATTACCGCACTGGCAGCGACTATCAGTAACCAAGGAGCTCGGAGGCTTCACAGCTAACCGCTGTTTTTACCCGCGCGTCTAGCCATTGATGAATATCCACCATTCTCGGGCGCGAGCGGCTGCCTTGAGCGCAACAAGCAGCCAAGTCCTGCAGCAGGGTTTCACGTGCCTAAAGTCTGTTCGCGATAAAGTGAGCACTTTTGGAATCAACCTTGGAAAAAAAAGTCACTAACCCTACCTGCATATATTTTAACAAACATCCTGAGTGACATGCGTCCAGTAAAGTTGGTAACGATGGATGTGATGTAGTTCCGTATTTTAAGGCGGAATAAAAACTGTTAAATAAACATTTCTGATACATTAAATTATTTCTTCGCTTTATGATTTTTTTAAATACATCAAAGGGTAAAAATGATCAAATTAGTTAAATGTTTACTTTTCTAATAATTTCACAGTTTGACTTGATTGACGTGTGAATACAGACACCCGAATTTCGCGAAAAGATTTCACGACCAGTTGTATTTCATAACACTTTAGCCCTGATACACTTCTATGATTTGGTGATCAAGATGTTACGCGTCTCAAGTGTCTTCCCACGAATCAGATATGTACAGTATCGGAGTATCTTAATTCTGATTGGCCATCCAACTAAGGAAATGTCTTCTCACAGACACACGCCGCCAATAAGGAAAAGGAAACCGCTGGTACGCTCGTAGGGCATTGAAATCAGCTTATGCGGATGTCTTTTCGCGAAATTCGGGTGTCCCTACGTATAAATAAAGTGACGAGGCCCGACGAAACAATGCTAATTTTACATATGGTGTAAAAAATACGCAGTGTGGATACAAGTAGATCTTAAGCGGGGCTTTCAAAAGCTCTCATTTTACCGTGAATAGCCTATAACATTCATTTCTGTGTTTTTAAAATATTTCACGGTTCTGTGATACAATTACAGTTGCATCATTATTAAATTTCCAAAACAGTTTAAAGGTGAATTTCGCCAACTTTTTTTTATACGTACAATAAGCATTCGTGACCTTAAATTCTGTGACAAATTTCAAAATGTTATACGAGATCAATGTTTCTTTTCAGCTGAAATGTTTCTTGAAACCTTAGGAATACTGCGAAGGGATATCATGGAAGTCTGGCATTTTGTTCGCCAGTTATTAGGGCTTAACTTCTGGCTCGGTTGAATTTTAATTTGATTGTAAAACTAAAAATAAAATTATGATAGTATTACTTAAATAATTGTCATGAAATGTTATTGTCTTATTCTAATGACTTCAACAATCAATTTTAAGTATTGCCATAAATGCTAGTTAATACAAAAATTTCAAATTTGTTTGCCACAACATTGGAAATCCCCATAACTTCTGTAATTAATTTTCGTAAATATTTTTTTTTTTTATTTTTCTTTTCATGTACTTTTATTGCACTTCTTTTTGAAGTCATGCCACAGAATTTTAAAATACCCATAAAATATAGAATTTAATATTTATCACATTTAAGAAGCCTACCCATTCGTCACAAAGGTCCTATTGCAAGCAGACGTGTCTATTCTAATTAAAAACGCCATGGAATATTTCCATGTAAATAACTTTATGTAAGTCAATATTATCATACCCATTTATAAAACTGATTACCGAGACACAAACGTGATCGTAGAAAAAAAAAAAAAACAAAGCCAGTAGGAACGATTGCAGTGAACAGTCTTCTGTTGATGATATTTGCTATTCTGTAAAACAGTTTTTCAAACTACAGTGACAAACGGGTACCTTTTATAAACATGTTGCTGGATCAAAAGCCCATGCATGGTCACCGCTTAGAATTCTTGGGCGAAACAACACTCGCAAAGCTTGTTTCTGCTATCGTCAATAGCCGTTGTAACGCTTCGTTATGGCAGGATGCGACATTGAGGAGTTTAATATTGTTTATAATCCATTCACGGTCACTTCGCGCTTTGATGAAGCCCTGTCAAAGTTCTACTTCCGGGATATTCCTCCGCCTCGTTGGAAGCAAAGTTTGACCAAGTCTAGGGAATTACACCGAAGGGACGGCGCACCGCATTCGTGCGCACTCGGTGTAACATAATTTTGCATAAGAACTATTTCTTACCAAACATTACCAACACGCCTATTTTCTCCCTGTTGTTTTAAATTAAATTATGAAATATATACAATAATTAGAGACGATGGAAAATCCGCGAACATTTTTTTTTTGACCCAACACGTCTTTTACAACACTCTAACTGGTTTATTCTTTCATGATTGGATTAACAAGATTTTGACTCGGCTAACTTGTTTGCAGACCAATCACGAACGTTCTATCTTATAGTATCAGACTCCCCAATGGCCCAGTGAAATAGGGTAGTAGTTTCTTACATGCATGACAGCCAATAAGGAAAGAAAACTGTGCGAAGGGGTGTACGCTATCTTGCATCTTGGCAAACTGTCAACTTTTCCCGCGATAAACCATCATCTGTAATAATAATTTATACATAAAATACAAGTAAAAAACCTATTCAAATAACAACAAGGTAATTTTATGTTAACACAAATATAAAACGTTCGTAATAAACGGCATATATAGGAAAAAGCCAAACATATCATACATGGGGTGATTTTTCAAAGGTTCAATTCAAACAGTGTGAAGAAACTTCGAATAGACTTTACTAGCAGGGTTGAGCTGTATCCACTTTTCAATATCGTTTCGAAATATATCGACAATATCGGTATAAGTGTGTTATGTCGCTACCAGATAGCACTGAAAAATCGACGGCGATATACTGCAACTGTATCGGTCATATACATATTGCAAATATCACGTATCGCCAACGTTGTATATCGTTAACAGCGCATCTCGCTAATATCGCATACAGCGGGATATCGCATACCGTTAATACCGCGATGTGCGACATACTGCTTTACACTGTTGGACCATATCGCTGTTCAGATATTTCAGAAATATTGTTTCGTAATCGGTACATGCCTGTGTCGCTCAACCTTACTTTCCTGGCTTCCAAACACAGCACAGAGCTACAGCCATATAAAGCCTGTTCACTATAAAGTGAGCACTTTAGAAATGAACCATCGAAAAAAGTAACTGCCACTGCATGCATATATTTTTATGGGAGCACCGAGTGACATTCGCCCAGTAAAGTTGGTAACGATGGATGGAAAGTAGTTCCATATGTTAACGTCGAATGAAAAGTTGTTAGGTAACGATTTGTGATAAAAACAAATTATTTATATGTTTTTCTTTTCTTTTTTTAATGCCTAGAAGTGTAAAAATGAGCATGCTGGTAAAATATTTACTTTCCTAACAATTTCACAGTTCGACTTCACCGACGTATGAATAAAGTGGCGAGGCCCATGGCGATGTTAATTTTACATAAGGCGGAAGAATACACAATGTGCATACTAGTAGAACGTAAGAAGGAATTTCAAAAGAGCTCATTTTACCGTGAACAGCCTATGCTTGTTAATTAAAAAAACTATTCAGTAATTTTTTTTTTAAAGACGTGTCTGCGTACGAAGATTGACCGAATATGACGTCGACCGATCTCGTTGGCAGCGTGCAAATAGTCTCCGTGCCTTGTCATTGAACTTCTTCTCTGACATCACGGCCGGCCAAAACGGCTTGGGTTTGGATTAGATGTTAGCATACCGATTAGTAAACAAGGCCTCTGAGGTGCATGCATACTTCTTCTAGCCAGTTTGTTATGCAATTTCAACCAATCAAAATTTATTAAAGTATTTTATCCCTACACAAACGCTTGTCTTTTGAAAATTGAGATATAAATAAGCGCGCACATCACTGTTGGCCACGCGACTTTGGCAGTTGTATTGTTTGCGGCACGGGATCAATTTTGGGTGCATGCGCATGAGACGAATGATCTGCCTGCGTATCTTTTCTCTGTGCGTAAGGGTCGCATTTAAGGCCAACAGTGCACGAAAGCTGCACTAGCTATATTTACCCGATTCTCCTTACAACTTGTTTTTCAGAGGGTTTATCGGAATTTTCGGCTCGACAAGACGTAAATGTTAATTTTTAACAACTTCTTGCATAGCTAAATATTCACTACCTTTGTTATTTTGTGAGCACTGATGGAATATGAGAAATAAGATATTCCTTCTTATCTTCCATCAGCGCTCCGATAGCAGTAATTGTACGGAATATCTGTCGATGTGAGAAGATGTTCGAAATTATTCTTTACATCTTGTCGTGCCAAAAATTCTGAAAAATCCTCTGGAAAACATATTTTGACCGCAATTAAGGCAAATACACGGCTTTCGTGCACCATTGGACTTATCCGAATGGCAATTTCCCCATCTATTTCCGTCTTTAATGTGTATTTTTTTAAGAGCTGATACGAGTGCTTCAAATTCACTTTTAGGTATGAATCTTCCAGTACAGGCTACATTAATATTCACGCATGTTTATATCTCGTTGTTGCCAACTTTTCTGGTGCGTTTCAACCAGCATGGCCGTCAGAATTCAGAGTAAAAAAAAAAATGTCTGTACTTGTTACAGACAATTATTCGGACACCAGATAGAAAAGAATTTCTTGTAACTCTTACAGACGAACTATAGTGTGTTCACAACACATCAATTAAGAAAACGTACAAATTTGTTCATTAAGCTCAATGTTTATAGCGGACTTCAAGTCGAAAACATTTGGTTGTTAAAATTCAACATTAGGTTTAGGCGTTCCGGTTTACGGTTACGGGAAATTTACTCTAATTTACTTGCGGTTTTCCAAAAAATATCGGCAGTGAATATTTTTTTGTCAAGGCCTACAGTTACAGTGATAAAATGAGGAATCGATGTTATAAAGTTTCTTATAAATGCGTCAAATTTAAAGATAACCGTTTCGGTCAGAAAGTATTATACAGGCTGTTCACGGTAAAGTGAACACTTTTGACGTCCTAGTTATTTTTTCCTTTCAGTCATTTTGTATCCTTTAACCATCGTTTTTAAGTAAATACTTCCATGTAAGTAATTTAAAAAAAAGTGTGTATTTTCCACCGCACTCAAATTTTAACGTCTACGGCTGATATAAAATATATTTATTGACTATTATTACAAATCAAAGGGCTTTCAAAAGTGCTCACCTTACCGTGAACAGCCTATAGTCTACAGTACGTGTGCATTTCTCGAGGTATACTGGTACGTTAAGAAATCTTACCAGATTTTGTTATATATATATATATAGACACACACACACACAATGTAACATTCAAATTTACATTCTACTTTTTTTTTTTTTTTTTTTTTTTTTTTTTTTTTTTTTTTTTTTTTTCGTGGCACTATTCTCTGAATAAACTACGTGGAAATATTTTTCCTTATTAAAACTACAGGCTTGATGGTCGGAGCACTCTACCGCGATGAGCCTACACACGCTCTGTGGCGGCTATATCGCAATAGGGCTGATAGCCGGTTGTTGCTCTCAGTGTCTCCTGCCACCAACACAGTAGCTGTACTGTAGTCCGGGGCGTCATTACAAGGCTTGGTGTGGACAAGTTGACGCGAGCGTCAACTTCTGGCGGCTCAAGAGGGCGCCTTGTCCAGACGCCTTTTTTTTTTTAGCCCCCTCCCGCCTCTTCATCATTCCCCAACTCCTTGAAAGACCCCGCATCTCCTCATCCCTCCAGCGGAAGGCAGGAACATTACTTCAACCGAGCTGTGAATCCTGCCTGACTCTCCGATATATGTGCTGATACTAAAGTTTTGAACACTTGGCGGATATACAGTATAAAATTACGTGATTATTAATCGAGGGAGTTCATAAGGAATTTCATTATTCTAATTCAACCTGCTGTGATTATTTACCACACGCCACTACTACTGCAAGCTAATTTGGAAAGTCCCCGCCTTATTCATGGCTCTGGAGGCTGTTTCTGATAAGCAGTTTTCGACGGCCGGACATACCCATCTCCGTGTCCTCTTGGCGAGGGCTTGGCGAGGAAAGACGCCAGCGCCCAGCGTGACGCTGGCCTGTATTAGCCAAGTTGTTTGATATATTCGGCCACTATTACTGGCCGGTTGAGGGGGTTTCTGCACCTGGCTTTTCGTAATGAGTTGTTGCAATCCCGTTCGTGTCCTGGTTCAACGTTTGAAGTGAAGGCGTGTTCGAGCAGGCCATCCGCCTAAGGCCTGATTATATCATAACGAGGGTCTGTGAGCAGTTTCGTACGCTTATAATGCGTGTATTTTGAGACACAGCGCTTCGAAAAAGCCGCGTTTAGCAGTTTCGGAACACTCCTGAATGGTGTTTCTGATGTGCGTGACACCTTGAGAGCAATCAGCAGGCCTCGTTCGAAGTGTACGTTCTTTTCGTAGACCAGCACGCTGGAAGCACGGTTAATATTTCCGCGGGAAAGCGGGTTTTCCAATCATCCTGCAACGCTGTTGAAGCTCCAGAGACCTTAAGAGTGAGATGCAGCTGCGCGTCCAAGGTCACGAGGCGAGGGAGCGATACGGGTGACCCTAAAACGCACTTCTAGCTTCTCAGCGCTCCTACGCGCAAGACGTGCAGTGTTTCCGTCGTGACGCTGTACCGTGCAAATTAGCTCTGTAAGGTTTTATTGCGCGCGATGAAAGACAACAGATTATATACGCCAGTATTTTTGTACTTTCCACTTGCCGCTTAAGGAAACTGCATAGGCAAGCTTTAAAAATGCGATGTTGACCATTTTCACGAATTTTTCTACTCCAAGAACACACTTAATATGACAAAAGTAAAAAAAAAAAGAGGGGTAGATAGTTGTCTTCTATATTTTCTGGCATAAAATCGTATTTGCAGAACATTTATTTACTGAGATACGCGTATTCGCGCAAATAACTATTTCACACAAAATGCGGGGGTCCACCCCACTATTAACGTCAATTCTAAATTTCAAGTGAAAGTTATAAAATACATCTTCAGCCACACCGTGTCGGTAAAAAAAAACTCCAGCAAGGAAATGAGCACCGAATACAATTTAAAAAAAAAACGGACAGGCGAGTAGACATAGGACTGAGAAGGGTAACGTAAGCTTAATTGAACCAACGACATTTTCTTGTATTTTGTATTTACAACTTCTCTCCAAAAGGCGGAAGTCTAACTTTCCAGCGATGTGAACTCGGGCAATGCAACCCACGCTCGTTAATTGCACCTCGAAGGCACGTGCACGCAGATATAGGCTGTTCACGGTAAATCGAGCACTTTTCAAAGTCCTCTAGTTTGGAATAATAGTCAATAAATATATTTTATTCTAGCCTTAGACGTTGACCTCCAAATGTGGCGGAATCTACACACCGTGTTTATTGCTTACATGGCAATATTTATTTTTTTAAAAGGTTGTTGAAGAATTTAAAATGGCTAAAATAAAAAAAGTTATTAGGGCCTCGAAAGTGCTCACTTTACCGTGAACAACATATATAGTTACGTATTTAAAGCGTACACACTAAATACGAATCACTGATACGCGCAGACTCTACATCACCAATACAGCTGTTTGTGTGGTGCTGGAAATAAAATGCAATCACTTCTGGCAGCCTTTGCGTTAACTAAGGTCAGTTCTACTCACGGTAGGAACAAAACTAGTTTTTTTATTGGAGAGTTTGGCATAGGGAAATTTTCCACCGCTAGGTGCGCAGTGTTCCAAAGAGGTCACTTTCGATTAAAATTAATTTACGTGAATAATAAAAGAGAAATATTTCGCTTGATTGTGTAGTTGTTTAATATTTGATTTACTATTATTGCCATTATTTTGTTTTTTTTTTTAACTTAGAAAATAGAGAAAATGCATTACACGTGCGACACTAGCGCTTACCTAGTGGCAAAAAAAATTATGTTTCCAAAATAAAAGCATTTGACATCTCAAACTTGAGTAGAATTAACCTTAGTTTGGTACACGTGTACCAACAAGCGACCACCAGCGGCGCCCATGTACCTCGAGTTTATGGCGTCCTGTGGACAGGCGCTCTCCGCACGACGTCAGTCCTTTCGCCTTTATGATAGGCAAATTTTTGTGCACACAAGTATGAGAGGTTGCGGAATCCCGGCGCTCTTCTGCTTACATTAATATCAATTAAGAAATACTATATGAGTTTCCTTTACATCTTGCTTCTAGGATTCACAGTTTGTATTAGACCACATAAGCTGCGACTTGAATCCTACATGTAGTTTAAAAACATCTTGTACTGTATATGACTTCACGAAATTGGGAACTTCATCATGCACCCCGCTCTACCCTTAAATAATTAAGGCATCTTCCCTTGGATGAACAGGGAAATCTTCCCCATTCTTGCTTTTCCAGTGCGCATATGCAGTGATACTTTACATCTGCGAAAGGTTTCTTGCAGTTCATTGAGAAGGAGGTAGAAGGTTAGTTGTAACATTTGGGCTTAAACCAAGCGCTTGCTTAAGCTCTACTTGTACGCACACTGTGCATTGTTCCACCGTACGTAAAATTAACGTGGGCCCAATCTCTTTATCAATGCGTCGGTCTGCCAGCGGTGGGGATGGCGGCGATTTACCCACAGTATGTCCCACGCGGTTGAATGGGACACGCCCATTTGGCGCGCTACGGAGCGTGTACTATTGGAGGGCGTATCGTTAATGTGCTGACGTATCACTTCCTCAAGCCGAACAGTGCGCATTACGCATGTGTCTCTGCAACATGGGAAGCATAAGTCACCTTTTATCTGCAGACGTTGTAGACGTTGTACGTACGAGGTATTCGGCCAAAATACGTCTTCAAAACCCAATTTTCACAGGCTCTTATCTCCTTTAATATTCCGATTTGGTATACGGTGTCCTGTATATTTTCGACTTTATTTTTCATAAGGAATAGCCTCCCGAAGTTTGGACGTTTAATTCCCGAACATTCTGTAAATGCAGGCAGAAGCAGTTATATTTTCCCAAGAGTTACTTCAATACTGCTCAATTAACCGGGAGCCAGATTTTCCTGATTAGTCCCATTTGCAAATCACCACGCCTAGTAATATCTAAATGCGCAACTCAGATCGTGTAGTTATAGGCAAATCCAGGAAGCAATTCTATTACATTATTAGCTTTAAACACAATATGTTTGAATTGTAGAATAGTTTTAGTCTCTTAGTGATGTTCCTTCTGTAAACATATATTTCTTCCACCCAACTGGTATGTATGTATCTCTCGCCCCTGTAAACTCAAGTGTGAATTACTCTTGTTTGCTTAATGAAATAATACGTCATTTTGGAGAGATATGTGATGGGCTGTTTCATTTTTAAAATATCCAATGTCCCTTAGAGGGTGAAAAATGTAATGATTTAATATTGTGTCCGTATCTGAAGAAAAAAAAATGTCCTGTATACCATATGTGTCCGAATACAAGTTTACCAGCGAGCATCGAAGAAGTGTATTCGCACTTTTATGAAACTTTCCCTTATTTACCAGAATGTATAATATTACACGCACCCGAATACACGAAAAATGTCCTGTATACCATATGTGTCCGAATACAAGTTTACCAGCGAGCATCGAATAAGTGTATTCGCACTTTTATGAAACTTTCCCTGATTTACCAGAATGTATAATATTTCATGCATCCGAATACACGAAAAATGTCCTGTATACCATATGTGTCCGAATACAAGTTTACCAGCGAGCATCGAATAAGTGTATTCGCACTTTTATGAAACTTTCCCTGATTTACCAGAATGTATAATATTTCATGCACCCGAATACACGGAAAATTATAACAATCAAACAGATAAAAATACTATAAATATTGCTAAGGAGAAGATATGATGTAAAAAATGTTTTTGTAAACACACAGTGATGAGGAAATGTATTCTGTAAGCGAATGTATCGAAATAAATAGTTTGAAAGTATTTTTCTGTTTTACTGACTTTACGAATGCATTAATTGTAATATTAGCATATTCTGACAATCAAATGTTATGTCAACTTTGCGTGCATTTAAAATTCATATCTAAATGTGTTTGCACGTAAAGGTTTGTGTGCGGGATAATGATTAAATACACCTTTAGTAATTTGAAAGTGATTTAATATATACAACTATTTAAACGTACATTCTAGGATTCAAACATATTATGTTTAAAAAAAATGTACGTTTAATACCTTCTACTCAGTTTGAGGCAACAATTTATTGCAGGCGGTAGAAGGGCGACTAGGATGTCAGCTGCTCGAGCACATGAAGATCAGCTGTGAGATGGTAGAATTCTGAGAGGCCCAGCAAAGGCACGTCTAGCACAAGGTGGTCGTATAAACAGACGTACCCCGCGGGTCAATTCCGACTGCCTTGCGCTAGACTACCTCACGGTAAAGTGAGCACTTTCGAAAACAACATTGGAAAAAAGTAGCACTGCCCATGCCTCCACATATTCCAACGGGCGCAATGGGTGACAACTGTCCAGTAAAGTTGGTAACGATGGAGGGGAAAGTAGTTCCAGATGTTAATGTCGAACAAAAACTGTTAGGTGATCACTTGTGATATCTTAAATTATTTCTCTCGCTTTCTGTATTTTCCAATGCATCAAAGTGCAAAAATTAGTAGATTTTTTTAAATATTAACTTTTCTAATAATTTCACAGATTCACTTGACCAACGCATGAATAAAGTGATGAGGCTCATGGCAATGTTAATTTTACAAATGGCGGAAGACTACACAACGTGCATACAAGTAGATCTTAAGCAGGGCTTTTGATATTGCTCATTTTACCTAGAACAGCATATAAGAAATTTTTATGTGAAAGTTGATTCAAGTAACCGCAAAACCCTAATTGCTATATTTTATACTCGTACGGAATACCTTCCAACCTGTAAAAGTCACATGTGATGTTACTTCTTTTTTTTTTTTTTTTTGCTTTATAGCGTTGCGTAAAGACGTCTCAAAACTACAATTGTCCAGTTTTTTCAACAAGAAGAAAATAGAAACCTAACTCACAGGCATGGAATATTTCACTTTCACGAACCATATGTAAAAATGAGCAAAGTCGATGCATTTAAGAATTTTTCTTTTGGTTGAAATATAAGTTTTGTGTTACACGAACGTTCCAGGTACAGTGCGATTATTATTTATCTTGTGGTAACGGATATATGTGAAATACATTTTTATTTAAAGAAAAATTATATAAAATAAAAAGCGTATAAATACGTTGTAAAGTGTTTTGCACAATTATGAAGTAATATTTCTTTTTTTTATTTACAACGCACTTAGATACGGAATTTTATAGAAAATTATTATTATTATTTTTTTTTTTTTTGTATTTCCGGGTCTCAAATATAAAATTTCCGTACTTCATCGTCGTTAACTACCGGCAAACCAAACTGTGGCGTAAAGTTAGCATATAATAATCGCGGTCATGTAATTAGGTTACGGAAAATTTCGCGAATTGATCCGAGGTCAAGCTAGATTACATATTCGTGTGTATTTCAGTCACGTGTGCAGTTTCGCAATAGCTTTTTTTCACACGCGCCCCGGGTAAATCCGAGCCTGTATCACACCTGCAAGGGGACAGTAGCCTAATAGCGCGCAACCTGGGCAAGACAGGAAACGTTCAATCTCTGGGGTGGGTAGTCGATGAACGGATGTCTGTGGCTCGAGTGCTGTCAAATGGGGATACTTTGACTATTTGGCTTACTTTGACCAAAAACTAAACAAATGTGCCGGAACATCAGTGAAAACATTAATGTCTTAAATAAATTATACTAATTAATTTTTTTTTATGGTCATTGTTACCTCCTGATGTGGATAAATTGGCCAGAAACACATGAATATTTTGTGTTTCAATGAATGGTCAAAATTTCCCCATACAGGGTCAAACGTTTACAACTCAAAAAAAAAAAAAAATCTCCACCCAAAACCTATTTCAATAATATAAAAATATTTATGTTATCTTTTAGATTAAGTTTCAGCTCCAAATGTGCCGTACTTGGTTTCACGTTAATTCAGTACACTTATATATATATATAGGTATATATATATGTAGCAATTTAATAACAAAATTGATCAAAGTATCGCCCATTGATGAAATATTTAATAATGTCGAGTCTGTCATACAGATCATCAAATTCTCGAAATTTTCCTGCTTGTGGTCGTGACGTCGACATTCGCAGTCGTTTGACGAATGGACGGCCGACGGACGCGGCTATTGGCAAGTGGGGAAGGAAAGAACGATATGTATAAATATAGTGGTGAGGGGACGGGATTGGTGGGTAAGCGCGGAGGAGGTGGGGGATGGGGTGGGGGCAAAATATTTAATTGAGAGCAATATTCAGCGGGAAACGACAGGCGAGATATGGGAAGAGAGCTGAAATATGGACGTAATCGGTCGAGCCGCCAAGTGTCGCGCGACGGAACAGCGGCCCGGAAACCCGACGCTCGGGATTGGTCGATGGATGGTCGGTTCGGGGTGGGGTGGGGAGGAGGGGGTTGAATAGGGGGGGAGGGATGAGAGAGAGGGGGGGGGGGTGATGACCGTGATAACTGCAGGAAACGAACCCACCCCCAGCAGAGCGCGCGCTATTTTCAGGACGCAATTCGCGCGTTCGTGCTTCGCTCGGACCCTGTAGTGCCTGGCGGCATGCTGTCATTATCAACGGTTGCATAATTCAAAACGACCTGTGAATTATTGACCTGCAATTACCGCCGCCAGAACCACCGCCTGACTAACCGGTAGGAAAAGGGTTCGTTGATGGGAAGGGGTTGGGGGGGGGGGACGAAGCGAGAGAGAAGTCGAAAACGAAATCGGAATTTAAAAAAAATACGACCCCCCTCTCCCCCACGGGAAATAAAAATAAAACTCGCCGTGTCCCGCCAGCGCGACTTCTGAATGCAATCTCTAATTTATGGCCGATAATGTTTCGGCTGATCGCCGCTCAACCGATCGGGGGGGGGGGGTGGAGCAATTAATTAATTAATCGTAGGCTCTCGCCGGAGGGGTGGTGACCTGCCACCCCCTCCACACCCCTTCCCCTCTTCCCGTAAATAAATTAGCAAGGTCATAATGGATGCGGAGTTAATTTATTTTCTTGCGATTAAACCACCGTCGCTTATTGTGACATTAATTTCTATCACCTTTCCTACCCCCGCGGGTGACCGTGTCGATGCGATATCACGGTACGGGAGGGGGTGGAAAGGGGGGAGAGGGTGATGGGGAAACGAATTGACGGTCCCCAAATTGAAATTGGAAGGCGAACAAATTAAATTCTTTCGCGGTGTTATTGGAAACATTAATGACCGGAAACAAAGTACGCATTTCGGAGCTTTTATTTTTTTCCCCTGTGTTTTTTTTTGTAATGGGACGATTCGCACGTGGGCTTATGTTTCAGCGGTGTAAAAATTCATAATTAAATATCACATTCGTAAACGAGTTAAAATCGTTTTGTTAATTTAAACTCTACGGTATTAACTCGGTAGCCCGTAGCTTTCTGTGGGTAGGCGAGCACATGTTAATTGAATGTTTAAAATGGTTTTCTTTTTTAATAATTCTCATTATTTCCATCGCAGTTGAAAGTATATATATATATATACACACATATGTGTGTGTGTGTGTGTGTGTGTGTGTGGGAGTGTGTGTGGAACCGTTGGTCGGGGGGAGGGGGAGTATACAAATGTTCGTAAATAAGAGTACAAACATATATATAATTTTAATTTAACCTTATTCCCACATATGTTTATGTCGGTGGATTTAGATATTTCCTATATAATTAAGTCAAATAAAATACCATTACACACAGCCCCAAATTAATCTGGACTGGAACCTGGTACATAATGATCCGAACGTAGTTCCTTAACTTGCCAAGAAAGTAATATCAATTTTACAAACTTGAACAGCAGTAAGGCGGTGTAAATTTTTATAAATATAACAGATTATTATGTATCTAATATTTTATTTTGTTTCATGTTATACTTATCGAGTGCGCTGAATTTTGAATTGTCTCCAAATGCCAAATACTCCATTCCATACATACACCCTAAATTAACGATTGCGGAAATCGTGTAGATCTATATATTTTGACTACATGACGGTAAAATATGTTTTCTAGCTGGAAACACCGAAATACTATCGATTATTTTAATAAATGAATATAAATCATTCAAAGATGTCATTATCATTTATAGTACCTTTATTGGTTTCTAGATTCTGTTAGTGTTTCTAAGGAGGAAATGTTCAATAATTCTTAGGAGGATTATCACTACTCCTACTAGTCAATATATACAAATAATTATTTATTGTTATATTATATTATTATTTATCTCTTGAAGTTCACTGATTCGCCAAAAATCAAGCATCTTTTTACTTAAGTTTTGCAGAGTCACATTTCACTCAACGTAATCATATCTTTCCAGCAGTACAGTATAAGGAATTTTTTGCTGAACATTGCGCATTTTACTATTATTAAATGTATTTATGCATTCCGTTTTGGTATATCGTATCAATTAATACTATTGAAAAATATCAAAAATGGAAATTTTTGTAAGTGCCATGGTCATTAAAACTAAATTCTCATATTTAAAACAGTTTTGGTGTTTCGAACTCTGATGCATGAGTTTTTCATTAATTGTGTCCATAATATTAGATTATATAATATATAGAAGCGTTTGTATTGGCGTAGTGTAGTTTTGAGTTGAATTAGTATTCTTAATGGACCATTTTTAAGAGTATGCATGAAGTCTGGAATTGACAAATCACTTATTTGCAGACATTTAAGTCAAAAATGAGATTAAATCCAAAATAACGCACTGAAGGTAGCATCTTGTAGATAACGAACAATGATACGTTTTCAAACCTTGCAAGCTGAAAAAAAAAAATTTGCAGTTTATGAAAGCATGTAAGCAAATCTGTGTGATTGTTTTCCTCGTCAATATTATTTGTAAACAATGAAATTATATTTTGATTGTGGTAGTTTTTTATTTATCGCTGTAGATCGTTTATTAACACACATTTCGTTTAATAATTCCGATGTTTTTATATTATATCAGGTACCAAATTCATTTAATGATTCGAAAACTTTTTTTTTTGCAACACGTACACTGTAGGGAGTCACTGGTAATCGCCCGTGACTATTCGCTTGCGACATCTGTCGAGGTAAGATTTGCCATTCTCTGTTAAGAACAATGGATGAATCGTTTGAGATAAATCAAGCCTTTGTGGCTTATTTGCGGACTGATAAAATGCATAATATTTTAGCAACAGGTATTTTTCAAGTATAATGTTATTATTTATTCTTTAGTTTGAGCAAAACACTGATAGTTCACTTCCTTTGCCATTGCACCTAGTGTCACCGTAAAATGTCCAAATGTGTGGAGCGAAATATAATTGACCAAAAAAATACATCTGCCTCTATGATTTTACAGTTAGCAGGATTTTTTTTAATTGCGAAAAGATAATTGTGAATTGAGATGCAGTGCAAGATGTAATGCAGTACCTCTGCAACTTGGGAAAACGTCCAATGCTTTAATAAGAGTTTAAAATGTTACTGTACGAAATCAGCAAAGATAATCATTATCACACTAACTTCGATACGACAGAAAAATATAATATAAATGTATAATATTTTATTAAAACAATAGCAAAAGCACTCAAAATATTTATATCTTGGATAGATAAGAGACTTGATATGTTATCTCTTCATAAAAATACATAGTCTAACTGTACAGATATCACAATTTTCATTGGTGTTAAATATAAACCTTGATAAAAAATATCGTTTCAGTTCACTTAGATGTTATTTGAGAACTGTAGTCAATTTAGTGTCATGGAGTACTGCGAGGTCTTGAAAAATATTTCTATGTTTACTAGAAATACACCAGTAAAACATAGAAAGGTTTCTGATTTGTGCAAGTAGTTGTTAACTTGAATGCCATTTATTCAACACCTTTGAGTGTAAGGAAAGAAAATATAGGAGTTCGAAACACGAGTTTCCTAATATTTTCAAGGGCTAAAGGGGAAATGGGTTATATACTTAAATAATATACTTACATATACTGCAGGTTGTGATATACTATTACAAAGCAAGTAAAGAAAACACTCAGCTGTTACGTTTATAACAACAACAAACTCTCATCAGTGCCGTAACTAAAGTATAGAACGAAAAATATGTACCTGGAATATATCTTCACGCAAGTCCTAAGAATGTTACACGCCCTTAAAAGTGGCGATGATACACTGAGAAAATGGTTTCGTTGAATCAAACAATATTTGTTTGGTGCAACCAAATTATTTGTTTGTACAGAGGTAATGGAATATTTGTTGCTGAAACCAAATTATTTCCTTGTTATCATTTGGTTGCCACAAATTGTAAGGTTTGGCTGTTACAACCAAAGATCTGTTTGGCTACACGTACGTTAAACAGTTTGGTCCGATATAAATTTCTTTTTACAAATTCAACCTAGTTTCAAATCTAGATCACCTCCGTCCGAGCGCTACACCTTAATAATCTCAGCTAATGTAACAGCTGGTTACACCGGAAAGCTATTGAATAGATATATTACAAATATTGGGCAACGTGTGTAAACAAATATTTCAAGTTTTACATCTTTACTTCTCAGTTTCTTGTTTCATTGATTAATTAATGTGTTTATACGATTATTAAGCATCAGTAGATGCTTAATAATATAAACATCAATATATGCACTATCAAACACGGTCTCTATTCTAATTGTCACAAAAAATACAAACAAACTCTCGAGCTGTATTTTCAAACCAAGGCCGTCACATGAGTGATCAAACAAATATATGCAGTTGATTCAACAAACTATTTAGTTGAGATTTAATTTTGGTTTGTCCAACACAGAGATTTTGTTTATTCAAACATATATTTTGTTTAGACGAACAAAAGTAATTTTGTTGCTTTTCAAATTTTGTTTGCTCAACAATAGGTATATTTTGTTAGGGCAACTAAATATATATATTGGCCCTGTATAAACAAATATCTAGTTCGATTTCCTCTCAGTGTAGAACAGTTTATTGCGAATAGCGAGGAGAATAATTGACTTGGAAATCTGAACGTATGGATAGTGAGCCATTTACCAAAGTGACACATCTAAACCCAATACTGTTTATTGTCATAAAAGTAGGCAAAGTAAATAATACGCATTGCCAACTTGAAGTTTCACTTTTTAAAATGACCATCGAATTTTCATGGCTGATAATAAGGAAGCATTTTTTAATTTAAGGAAATAGCTCTTCTAGTTTTACTATGCTAGACTAAACAGTTTTTGAGATATGAATAATTATTATACATGAAGTTCGCGTGTCATGTAAATACATTTCTCCAAGTTTTTGTGAGAAATCGTATGCCGAAATTTGTCGGTGTTATTTTGTGAGCATTCTCTTTATAAGTTTGGTAAACTGAACCAGAAACAACCTTATTATAAGGTAAAAACAATAAGTAAACAAATATCATAGAGCGTAGAGTTTATATTTAATCAAAATATGATGCAGAGTATTTATTTTATGAAATTCTGATTTTAAAAAGTAAACAAATCATGCTTTGGGCGTATGCTTTTCCTTTTTTTTTTTTTTATAATAGCTTTTTACCGTAATTTGGCATCTATGGTAGAGAATTTACTACAGACTGCTTCATTAAGTCAAAATAAATAAAAAATTATAAAATCGAAATAGCAACTGATAACTGATTAAACACTGATGTAAGACATCCTAGACATCACACTTTCACCATTTATTATTGGTGAAGTGTTTAGATTTCTCCACTTAAGAATACGGACTATAAAGAAATCGCCCAATCAGTGCGGGAGAGGGGTGGAGTACTGATATAAACAAATGCAGTAAACTCAAACACAGCCCGTTACATCATGCAGAGCACGTCTTTATTAAACCATCGTCGAGCTCATGTTCGGTTAAGAGGAGGGTCATCGGGTTGATATCAGCTCTTCTTCATCCTCCTTCCGGTGCGCTGCGAGCGTGAGCACGTTATTATCCGACGCGCGCGGTCAATAAGCCGTTATGAACGTTATCGGGCGGGGAGCGCTCGCACAATGGCCATTTGCCCCGACTCCCCCACCCCCCAATCTATCTCATGCGCGCTATATCGGCCCCTGAGCAGGCGGGCAACCCGGCAGCACAAAGCCCTACCCCTTGCGCGTCTCCGCATATACTGTCCTCTTAGCTCACTTGTTGCGCGGGCAGGTATACATACAGGAGGCGACCCACCCCCTGCGTCACCATCCAGCGTTGCACGCACGACCTGTCGCCCAATCGCATCACAACCTCTCCCCCTCCCCCACTCCTTCTCGGCGCTGTTGCCGTCGCCTCTTCACTACCTGCTTCATCCCCCTGGGGGTATCGCAATCCTCTAGCTATATACACACACACACAACACTCACCCCCTTCACGCGGACCTCGCATCAGTTAACATCTGCCAAAGGGGTCGGTCGTTGTGGGGAGGAGCGAGGAAGTAATCGCGTATATAAAAATACTAGCTCCGGCGCCGCAGAGTGTACAGTTAATAGACGCGTCAAAGGCAGACGACCAAAGGCAATGCTCTAAATGGCTAAATGAGGCGGAAAACAGGTGGTGCGGCTCCCGTAGCCTAGCTATTTCGAGAGAGAGGGCTCTAGAACCACGAGGAAGGGGGAGGGGAAGGGGCCTTGTGTTTTGGCCAGCGCGCCAGGTCTTGGCCGCTCGGCTGCCGGAGAGAGACAGAGAGAGAGAGAGAGAGAGAGAGAGAGAGTCAGGCATGTGCGTGCCGACGAAGCGTCGTCGATGTCGGGTCCACGTACCACAAGCTGCAGACGAGAATGCCGGAATGCAGTCTCGTCCAGTAATTGAATACAGACCCAGGAGTGGCCCAGATACTGGTTGTCACTGTCGGGTAAGTGTCATCCACTGGTCCAACTGACCGCGTCGATTTTCCAGATACTCATCTCCTTCGTCCTTTTTTCATGCCGATTGTAGACAATGGAATTCTTAGCTATAGGTTGTTCACGGTAAAATGAGCACTTTTGAAAGCCCTGCTTAAGATCCACTTGTATGCACGTTGTGTATTCATCCGCCTTATGTAAAATTAACATTGCCACGGGCCTCATCACTTTATTCATGCGTCGGTCAAGCGAAAATGTAGAATTTTTCGAAAGCTAAAAATGTTACAAATCTGTTAATTTTTACATTTCAGTGGATAAAAAAAAAGACTGACAGCGAATGAAATCATTTAAATTATCACATATGGTACATAACATTTTTTTATTTGGCGTTTATATATGGAACTACTTTCTTTCCATCCATCGTTACCAACTTTACCGGGCGTATGTCACTCAGTGCGCCCGTTAAAGTATATGCAAGCAGGGTTAATAACTTTTCTCTAAGGTTGACTTCAAAAGTGCTCGCATTATCGTGAACAGTCTTTACCAACAATCACGGCATAAAAATTGATGGCAAGTTATATAGTACAATACGATATGCAGATGATATAGCACTGATAGCTGAGAATTAAATGGATATGGAAAAGGCATTAATACACATGAACGAATTACTAAAAGAGATATGCAGTATGAGAATAAACAGAAAGAAGGCCAAGATAATGACATGCACTAGGCCTGGTGACCAAATTGCCACTGTGTTAATGGATGGAGAAAAACTAGACCAAGTAAAGGAATTCAAATATCTGGGAAGTGTAATTACAGCTGACGGAAAATGTACAAAAGAAGTAAATACCCGAATTGCTCAGGCGAAGGAAGCATTCTCAAACAAGAAATGTCTACTAACATCTAAGATCATCAACATAGCGGTACGAAAGCATTTCGTGAAAAGCTTTGCATGGAGTGTTGTAAGGTATGGGTCAGAAACATGGACCCTGCGAAAAGCGGAAGTACTGAAATTCAGGGCATTTCAAATGCGGTGCTGGCGTTGAATTCTACGAATACCTTGGACTGATGAAGTTACAAACGAGAACGTTCTCAATAGAAGCAAATGAAACATGCATCGTGGTTGAAACTTTATACAAGAGAGGAAATACCTTCGTTTGCCACTTGTTTCGTCATTCTGGCTGGCGCACCGCCCGCCATGTTTGAGGGGAAGCTGGAAAGTAGAATAAGCTAAGGAAGACCAAGAGTAAATTTTATAGACAGCTTTAAAGGCAAGCATACCTATTTCCATTTGAAACTATTAGCCAAACAAAGGAAACGCTTGGAAGACATGCGTGTCACCCACCAACTTAAAGGCTGAGGAGAAGAAGAAGAAGAAGCAGTAGACAATCGTCAACATGTTGCATATGAAGCTTATGTTTGATCGGTACTGTACTCTACGAGGCTCAGTGACTAATAATTTTCCCTGTCGGTAACTCATTCTTAAATCGTGCTTCTGCTCAACGTTTTGATTGGTTCATATTACTGCCACCATATACAAAGACTACAGCTTATTGGCTGGTTAACGAAACAAACTATTTGCAAGCTTAAGTATAGCACGCATCATAAAATATTATAATTTTGAAAACCATGAACCATATATTACCGTTGGGAACTAAAGGGTTAAATAAATGTAAATGTATTAGCGATGTCCATTTGGAGCTGCTACTGCCTTTAGCACGGAAGTTTATATGTTTCCACGAGATTCTACCCTTCCCCCAATTATGTCAGGCCATAGTTTTCCTGTCCCCCCGACTTACTTTTAACAAAATGTTCATTTGTTAAATAAAATTGCTGGAAGTGTAAATAAAAAGTGAATGGAAATTAAAACTGTGCGTGGGCGCCAAGAGTAGACATTGTATAACGCGACGTATAGGTTAGTACAAACATCATGAACCCTTCAAAATGCTGTCAATATACACGACCTTCAAACACTCATAGGACATATACAAAACTATTCAAAAAAAAATTCTATTTGGAACAAAATAAGGTAAAAAAGCAACGATTTTAACTGAACGAAATTTACGACGCAGTGAACCCATTAAATAATTGTGAATGACATAAAATTATGATGGTACTCATTAGAATGAACATAAATAAATGAAAGGTTTTGGAAATATCTACATCCTTCCTTACAAAATTTGATTACGGGGAATGAGGGGAAAACTATAAATGCAATAGTAAATTCCTTCAAACTTGTAAATCGTTAACTAATTTGCGTCGCGTTATTTACTCTCGAATGCTCTTTAGAAGAATGGAACCAAGTTAAAAAAATATATATATTTAATTTCCAAATCGGCTTCAGTGGTAAATACTTGGACTCTTAATGGCCACTGGGAAGTTAGGACCAGAAGTTTAATTTTTGCATAAATTAAAAACACAATTTAGTGAAGACATAGTTAAAATGACATCTTGAAGCAACTGGGCGTGGTCATCTTACAGTTTGCTGAAGGACAGTAGGCTGTGAAGATGATTGATGTCGGTAGTATCATTCCCGTTGCCAGGAAAACCTCATTTCCCCTATCCCGTCGGCGACTTCAAAGCACTCAAAAAATTTGTAATCTCAGGCTCTTCGTGGGATCTCATCAAAGATCCACCCCCCCCCCCCTAAAATCTTTACAAACGTTCACTGGTCCTGCGTGCTGATCTGTTCTACTTTAACAAGAAATTGAGTCATTTTCTCCAAACAAAAGCTTTTAACATGTCTGGATTCTTTGCGGTAAGGGCCAAGAGTGTTCTGAAACTTAAATTTAAAGCCTATCATAATAGGAGCTTAAATTTTTCCTTACGCAACGAAATAAATAAACATAACTCCAAACAGAATTTTTTCTAATTATTCCTATACATGGAAGGATGGTCTAACCTTGTATTTAAATATATTTAAATATAAACGCAAAGCTACACTAATTGGAAATGTAAAAAAAAAAAAAAAAAAAAATCTACCTCAAATAAAATTTAAAAAAAATAATAATAATTTAACTTAAAATTGTGTACCATGATAATTATAACCAAAACCAGGATTCGAATTCCGGTACGGCCTTTCTGATTACGGTTTTCCTTGGTTTCCCGAAATCACTCTTAGACGATTCCTTCAGCATTCTTGCTTCTCTGGGCAGCATGCTCTATCTGTAATTACCTCGCTATCAACGAAACGTTAGTCTTTACCTATCTACAACAATAATGGGTCCTTTCTTCACAAATTGTAATATCAATTTTGAGCTGATTATTGCAATTAATACCGAGTTAGATATGTTTCCCCGAGTTTATACTATTTCCTGCATTATATGATACCACAGTTTCTTTTCACTCCAACTTAATACCTCTTCCTACGTCATCTAGGCTGCCTGAGGAATGTAAAATGCAATCACTAGTTCACTTTGGTCCCTCGCTGTTAAAATTTTCCGTATATTTACGGAAATGTTTACGTAAATGCACAGAAAATGTACGGAAACGCAATCCGTAATGACGAAAAACGGAGTTAAGTGCGTAAATACAAAACACGGAAAATCTCCGTATTTCCTATAACTTCGCGTTTCGGGCACGAACAAGGCCGAGTCTACACGAAGCTTTCTTCGTCTGCACTGTAACCAGAAAATTATCGTTTCTGCGGCAGGGAAGGTTATCCACATCACTGAGACCTGTTTTTTTTTTTTTTCAAACATAAAAAAGTAGCAACAGGCGTATGTAACACTTAACAACACTTGAAATACACTATTTTTTTAACAGAAACTAAAAAAGTTGCTTATTCGACTAATATAGAGATTCAAAAGTTATACCAAATTCGCCACTTGAGCAAATTTTTTGACTCTATTTCAAATCTTGCTTAAGAGTAAAAACTTTATAACTGTTTAAATATATTTTTTCTACACGTAGAATACCCACATAATAAACATTAAAATAAAAAATAAATTAAAAAAATTATGTATACCAGAAGTACAGAAAATTAACTAGGGGATTAGCGGAGAGGTTCCGTGAATTTTACGGAAAGTCCGTTTTTTAATATCAATATGTCCGTAATTACACGGAGAGTTTACGGACACCTCTGGATGAAATTTTATCAGCACTTTTCCGTACAATTAAGGAAATTTTTTTTTAACATACCCTTCCGGGGACGTCTAATTTCCTTCCTCCCTTCGTACTTTGTTTTCTCTTCTTTCTCCTGTAATTAGACTGACCAGCTAATTTTCAGTCAATGCCACCACGAGTCCATCCTCAGTCCGGGCTGTCCTGCGGATATGGGTGGAGGACCAAGCTGGATATGAGCCGAGTGTAGACTCGCTCCGTGACCAACACCTCCACGCAGTCAAATGGGGGAGACTCGGCAGGGCGCAGTCTAAATGCGATCCCGTGGTCTTCCTTACTTTCTGTGACACTGGTCGGATTTTCTCGACAGGTCGACCAGCGTCAGCGTTCACGAGAGTGACATTTATTTCCTTCATTTCAAACATCTTCTTTGTAATATGAAATAATAGAACGAAATAAGTATCGCACTTTAGGAGCATGATTATTCAAATATGAATAAACCTAGTTGCAGGAATTTTTATTTAAGATGGTTTTCTTACACATCTCAAAATTGGACCAAATTACTACGCTAGGATTAAGTTAAGAATGATTGATCTTATTGCTGTGACCTTTCCTGAGGATGAATCAGGCCACGCATTAACAAAGGGGAACAAGGGCATCTCAAAGGATAAGCACCCAGATACAAAAATACTACATTTATTAAAGGCTAATTTTTACAATCACGCCTCAAGTAGGTGTCCCAATCACTAAATAGATTCTACAGCAATGCAGTTACAAGTAGCAAATACATCTCGACAGTTACGTAACGATATTGAAGCGAACTATGCTCCGAGGGAGCTTAAAGCAGTCACAAGTCCCACGCCCTAGCGTGCCTTAAGTCGCCCCACCAGGGATCTGATAACTACCCTCTTTGCTACCGCAGTCTCGCAGCAGCTCCCTCAACGGCGGGATCGTCAGGCGTCGAAGGCGGACCACAGGCTGCGGGTCCTCTCGTCTCGTTGTCCACGGGCAGAGCCTCCGTCAGCGGCAGGGGAGATGTCGCTCTGAGCTTGTATAGTACCTTCCTTACCTCGCGCTCAATCCCCCGGTATATGTCATTTAAAACAAAGGCTCGGCTGGTCGAGGTCGCTCCACGCCTCGCCTCGGCGCGAGTCTGTGCTACCCTCGCAGGAGCCAGCCACAGCATTGTTATCAGAATATAATGAAATTTATTTGTTTGGAAATTTAGTATCCGGTTCGCCCGTATTCTCGCCTTAACTTTTGAGGCAATTTTTAAGGTCGAAATTATTATAAGTTAAAAACTCTTCCAGTACAGGAACGAAGTTTCTAATTTTTAAGTAAATTGCCACGTACCACTTCTTTGACTTCAATTAAGTCCTTGGCCCAGACCAAACTTCGTGTTGAACGAATTGAGATTTTGAACTGATTACGTCACAGTAGTGCTGGAAAACATGACTAACGTTATTTGAAAAATTATTAGATATTGTAATTATTTTACCATCAACGTTTTGTCTCACAAAACCAACAAATATCACACAAAATAGGAGAAAAATCTCAAGGTTTTCTCCTACCTGGAGCCTTAACTGCGTTGAAGAGTACTCGTTTTCCCATGAAAGTATTAAACGTGCCTCCAATGTGCTAATCTACGAAAAGAACACACTTCAGATAAAGGCTGTTGAGTACTTTCAAGACGTCACAGAGATTACAAACACCATTTCAGAGAACTCCAGAAAGATAAGAACGGCTTTTTCAAAGCACTGTATCTCAAAATATACGCTTCAGATACATAAAATAATACTCAAGGGCACCGAATTTTGCGACTGACTGTCCACCAGTACAAAAATAAATCAAATTCAAAAGTGTCCTCCCTTATCGGACGTCTTTATTTGCGCATTCGCGCGGTAGCAAACCGACCTCGCGTTGGAGAGGAAGTAGGTTTCGATCTCTGCTAATTGCACCGGAGCGAGTTTTATCGGAAGTGATTCTCTATCACGCAAACACCGCTGCAGTCACGTGATACCAGCCGTCGCTCATTAGAATAACATCTCTGTGTGCGAGGATATCACTTTTATTGCTTCTCATACCACGGGAGGTCTATAATTGAGTAGTAACTTAGCGTGCTCGTAATTTAAATCTCAATTCGAATAAAACCATATACACTCAATGTGCGGAGGGAAAAATCAAATATACAGCTGCCCTTCCCACGCGGCACATATCAAGTCATAAGCAAACGGGAAATGAAGCTATCTTTGTTTTAGTCTCTCACCCCAACTAAAAAAACATTTAAAGCAATAATATTTTCTTTTGTATATATATAAATTCCGTGCTTTATGCAGTTTACCAAAATGTGAAGTTACATAAACAATTTTTTGTAGAAATACTTCCAATAGATCTGTGCATATTAACCCATTCAGATCCAGTGTACACAACTGTGTACATTACGCACGTGTAGGTATTTGATCTGTACTTCACACTGCGAAGCTCAATAACCAATGATCTTATATGTGGGTAAATGATTCGCAGACCATATTGCTGGTCTGGGTCATAATTGGTTTACATAGCTGAAGCCGAACATATAGCTTACAGCTCATTGGCTGTGACAACGAAACAAGTGTTGTGTCGACTTAAATACATCACGCATCAGAAAATTGTTTATTTGCAACATCTGAAAGCGTTAATTAAAGTGGGTCTTAAAGGGTTAGTAAACTGTGCTATAGTTTCGAAGATTAGGCCTACCTTAATATACCTAAATCTACATATATTAACTGTAGTCAAATAATGATCGATAGAAAAAGAATAATTTTCTTGAAATCATTAAGTTGGATCCCAAATCGTGGGAATATTTAATTTCTTAAAATTAAGTCTCTTTGAACTGTTCTGGCACCTTGCGGGTGTACCAAGCGTCAGTTGTGAAATTTCATCACTAGGAATTCGATAAGTAAAATTATTTCAGTTCCCTAAAAGTCGAGGCAAAAATCCCATGAGTAGTTCGAAATACTTTTATATGCACGGGATATAGTGGATTTGTACTATTCATCTAGGTAAAAATTGCTATATTACTGATAGCTTTTTCCCCGTTTATGTATTACCTTCTACCCAGCGACTTGGGGAATTAAAATATATTTATGCTTGTTACCGTCTTCTCCTTCCACTCCTGTTTCTTTTGTCTCAATCATGGGTCTGCTATTCGAAGGAGCACAATGAAAGTGTTTGTTAAATTTCGCCAGTCGTGACGTTGTTGAAGTCTGAATGAAATCAACAGCACGCCATAAAATTGCCGCATGAAAGAAGCCTCCAGTCGTGTTTTCGTTCGTAGCAAATCTTTCTCTCTCGCTTTCGGGCCTTTTTGTATTAAGATCACAAAAGAATGCGCCTGCCCTAAATTACTAAATACGACCAAACATTATACCGCAGTTTAAAAATAAAAGTTTTAAATAAAAAAATATCAGTGTAACTTTTATAGTTAGCTGTTTGTTAGCCTGGTTACCATCGTAACAAAACAAGAGCTTGTTTGTCCTATATTCCACAGCTTTATTAAAGCGTTTTTACTCACACCTGGTCAAAATTTCTTTTCAATTTAACGAAAAAAATAATAAATCATATCTTCAATTTTCGTTTAAATAATTAGTAAAAAAAATGTAAATAAGTTATTAAGGTCATATTGCACATTTCTATTTGGTAATCTGAAAGAACTTCGAAGATCGTCCCCTTAACGCAGTTATTAGTAGTCAAGTTATTATTATAGTTTTCAAAATATAACACTCAAAAGTCTCAATTTCTCAAACTCTGCAGCATACTAGGCTTTGTTCCTAGATATTTTTTCCCCCTTTCAAATTGCATTCAATGCAATGTGTATGGTGTGTATAACATACTATTACAGTATGAGTGCGATTTATAAACAGGTTAGCAAGTATTGGCTCTCTGAATTTGGTTGAAAATAGGGGTCAGACTTGTGAATAATTTTCTTTTTTTTTTTCATTCAAGCGAAACTGTTAAAATTCACTGAATAACTATTTCAAACCATAAACTATAGAGCTTAAGTTGTTTTTGTACCTTTTGTAGCTTGTAACACAAATGCAGTATACCGCGCTTAGACTCTCATTTTTGTCACTTTAAGTAAATAAAAACTTTTATTTGGCACATGCACATCCTGTACGAAAATATAATTTATTATTACATTGGAAAGTATGTCAGAGGAAAACAAACAAATGTTGTAGGCACTGCCCAGAGGTGAGTACTTACAGTAGAGACTTACTTGTTCAAATCTATGTTCTTATGAACTCATAAATTCGTCTATAGTAACGTTCTAACTTAAAAAATACACATAACATATCGACGCGTTTATATAGCTACACTGGTTCTGATTTAGTATGTGAAACACTTGTTTGTTAATGTTTTCTAACAGTCATGGCTCTTTTTTCAAAAAAATAGTTTATTTTCCACAAATATATTAGGTAAAAAAAATCTTGACTTAAGCGTGTGTTACTTTATATTGACGTCTACGACCTGTATGTGTTTAATTTGCTGCTAAAACTGCACAATAAAATAAATATTCCTTAAAACGTGACATTTATATGACTACTGTTGTAAACGAAAATTAATTTTACTCAACGACAGTTACAATTCACTAACTAAATTTCTTGAATAATTTCATGTAACAGCAATGCATTCATAAACTTGCACAGAACGTGATTGAAAATAAATAAAATGCTCTCCTTTTATATAAACTTTTATCCCATTTCACATATCACTGCATACTAGGTCTTGATTAATTAGTGAACTATACTGAATACAGAAAAATGCATGGCTGGAACTCAAAACATTCATTCCAAAGCCAGTGCATCCGAATATTGACTTCCATAGCAAATGGTGTTCGGTTAACTCAACTGGTTTATTAAATTTTTTTCTGAGCCAGGGAGTATATCTTGTAACAGTAAACGCAATAATTAATAAGTAACATGGAGTATTGAATGTCATTGTTGTAACTTTATTCTGTTTCTGCTTTTGCTCCTGAAATATTTAGCAAATATAAATCTCTCTATTTTAATTTTTCATTAAAAATAATTATTGCTGTTTAATTAAATTTTTTCAGGTTTACACGAGTGCAAAATTACGCATGGATTGTTTGGTGATTCGTCCATAAAAATATGTTCGTATGATGTTATAATTTATTCAGTTTAAGTCAGAAAAAAACTACATTAGCGATTGAAAAATGTACCACGTAATGAATACAGTACCCCAGAGCCCATGTAAAATTTAATTTTAGATTACCAGAAATTCGAAGCTGAATATTAAGCTATAAATTATTTATGTCAAAATAGCTTACAGTGAATACTCCGGAGTACGATAAAACTGGCACATTTATATGACAGTCAGTACCAGAGTTTTCGCATTTGAAACTTGATCGTAACGTTGTCCCGTTAGTTAGTTTTTTTTTTACTAGTGTTACAGTTCGATGTTTCAGTAAGCTAGACAGTCTGACATCCATAACTCTGCTATGAAACGGTAGTAACTTCGGAGGAACGCCAGTTGTTGATTATGTGATTGTGTGAAGTGTCCACTAAGGCAGCGTTAGTAATCATAGTGATGATGTACGCTGAGGCTAGAAAGAAACCGGATGTTATATGCGTAATCATGACAGTTAACGCCCGATCCTCGACATGAATCAAATCACTACCCAAATAACTCGTCGCCCACGAAATTAAAGAACAAATCTGATTTATGAAGGGAACCGAGTTTACGGTGTCTTCGGGTTCTGGATGTAAAGGTTTCAGTAAATTACGAAATATTATATATTTACAATTGTATTAAATTTTCCCTTTATATGTGATAGTACAATTATAAGTTAATGATTTTTTTTGTGTTCATCATAGGCAAAATAAGCAAAATATTTTAATGTGTTAAATGTATTTTTTTAAAGTTGGGGGGGGGGGGTTGTAGGCTGACAACAGCCTTCACGTGGCTCTTTGAATTTAAGTTGTGTCAAATAAAATACAGCTTCGTAAGGGTTAGGACGTGAAGTTTAAATTAAAGTTTCTTATAGGATGTTCACTTTGAAATGAGCTTTTTCGAAAACCCTGCTTAAGATCTACTTGTATACATGTTGTGTATTCCTCCACTTTATGTAAAATTAACGTTGCCATGCGCCGCATCACTTTATCCATGCGTCGGTCAAGTGAAACTGTGAAATTTCCAAGAAAGTAAATACTTTACAAATCTGTTCATTTTTACAGTTCGATGAATTAAACAACAAAGAAAGTGAAAGAAATAATTTTAAGTTATCACAAATGGTTACCTAACACAGATTATTCGACGTTAAGATATGGAACTGCTTTCCATCCATCGTTACCAACTTTAATGGGCGAATGTCACTCAGTGCGCCCATCAAAACATATGCATGCAGGGGCAGTGACTTTTTTCTAAGGTTGATTTCAAAAGTGCTCACTTTATCGTGAACCGCCTTTAGGCGAATGGTTGGTTATCAAAGGCCCTCCACCGGACTTGCAGGCCCATAAGTAATAGATTATAAAATTAGAAAGAAAAAAAAATAAAAAAAATTCTTTTGACAGTGGTTAAGTGGGGTATCACCAAATTCAAACTGCGGGGGTTCTGATTCCTTATGAAAAATAAAGTCGAAAATATAAACACCACATACCTAAACAGAATAATAAATAGAGAAATGAGCCTATGAAAATTGGGTTTTGAATCGTGTTTTCGCTGAATGCCGAGCTATTTTCTCGGTCTGCCAGCGGTAGTGATGGCGGCTATTTACCCACAGTATGTCCCACGCGGTTGAATGGGACACGCCCTTTTGGCGCGCTACGGAGCGTGTACTAGTGGAGGGCATGTCGTCGATCTGCTGACGTATCACTTCCTCAAGCCGAACAGTGCGCACAGACCGAGGACGCCCAGCATTACGCATGTGTCTCTACAACATGGGAAGCATAAGTCGCCGTTTCGCTGCCGACTTTGTAGGCGTATTACCAGGCATTCGGCAAAAATGCGTTTTCAAAACCCAATTTTCATAGGCTCTTACCTCCTTTAATATTCCGTTTTGGTATACGGTGTCCTGTATATTTTCGACTCTATTTTTCATGAGTAATCGCCTCATGTAGTTTCGGCTCTTAGACATGAGTAATAGCTAATGATCGTAGATAATGTTTTCAATAACTGGGTGTTAAAAACGGTGAGAATTTCATTAATTATTTCCATAAAACTCTTGAGGTTTGTTTAGCTCAGAGGTATTCAACCCTTGGCTCGCTGACTTATTTGTGTAATATAAACACCATTCCAGGTATCGAAATAAAAATTAATCATTTTCTATATCTAACAAAATTTTCTGTAATTAATACGCTGGTACATGTGTATTATTTTTTAAAGCTATGTATTTGATATTATTGTGAGTTTTACGCTTACGTCCAGCGGACAAGTCCACAGTAATAGCTGCGGCCCTTCGTATAGAAACGATTGGACACCACTGGTCTAGAGGAAGCCAGGAAACCTACGAGCAAAACACAACGGAGGTATATTTTTTTTTATCTCTTTGCGGTTTCTTGACTAGCAGAGCGTGTCGCGCAAAGAATCTTTGATGATCGGACTGCTCTTCAAGAAGGTGGTGCGGTAGCCGTGATAGTATAGTGGTTAGTACATTGCGTTGTGGCCGCAATAACCCAGGTTCGAATCCTGGTCACGGCAGTATTCGCCACCGGAATTTTTGTATTATTACATGTGTATAGGATAAAATAACTGCAAAAAAAACATTTTTAAAACCTAGCTTTTATTTATAAATGTACTAAAAAGAGAAAAACAATTATGGTAGTTACACAATTTGTAGAACTTGTTTCAAGATGTGGTCGAGCAGCCGTAATAAACTTTACTACAAATTAATACATTTGTATCAATTTATATTTTGTATATAAAAGCTTGGCAAATAGTCAAGAGACTTGCGCAAGATATGTGCTTACTACGCTTACGCAAATGAGGTATACGTTTATATAACGCCACGCTTTTATATATTAAATATAAATTGATACAGGAATATTAATCAGTAGCAAAATTTTTTACTACTGTTCGACCACATCTTACAAGTTCTACAAATTGTGTAACTACTATAATTTTTTTTCAGCACATTTATAAATATAAGCTTGATTTTTAAAATTATTTTTACGGTTATTTTATTTTTCACTTTTTAGTTTCACCAATCTTTTTGTAATATTATGTAACACTGCACACATCGGGACAAACTTCATGTCTGTTAATTTGTATTGCTACATAATTGCTACAGACCCTCGTCACAATCCACAAGAATGAAATTACTCATCGGGACAAGTCCAACGAGGCCAAACTCGATACATTTACTACGTGAGGAGAGAAATTAATTTAAATCAGCGTTTCCAAGACATCTAAGTTTCTCAGAAAATTTCCCCAACGTACTAAAACATTTATGCAAAATGCAGTAGTTACGTAATATGAAAAACCGGCATTAATACACTACATAACGACGCAACTCGACTGTGTGTGTGCACGCGCGCGCGAGCACAGCTGATCGGACGCACCAAGCCATCCTGCTTGATCGAAGCAGGCTTGTGCCACCCGCACGAGGACGACAGCCAAAGACAGGGAGGTCTGGCAACATTGCTGCGGCAAGCTCGACTTGACAGCTGGAAGTGGTTTAACGTATGTACATACTCGTGAAGTTACATAAAAGATTGTAACTTCCAGCTCCATCATCAGATCAGTTCGGTGGTACTTCCACGTGTATTGTCATGGCAACTACACATGTGTGCGAAATTTCAGCTCGACTTGACAGCTGGAAGTGGTTTAACATATGTACATACTCGTGAAGTTACATAAAAGATTGTAACTTCCAGCTCCATCATCAGATCAGTTCGGTGGTACTTCCACGTGTATTGTCATGGCAACTACACATGTGTGCGAAATTTCAGCTCGACTGGACAGCTGGAAGTGGTTTAACATATGTACATACTCGTGAAGTTACATAAAAGATTGTAACTTCCAGCTCCATCATCAGATCAGTTCGGTGGTACTTCCACATGTATTGTCATGGCAACTACACATGTGTGCGAAATTTCAGCTCGACTGGATAATAGGAAGTGGTTTAAAATCGACTTGCAATATTTGACCTTAACACACCCACGTGCGTACAAGTGAAATTAAAATAAACGGTCGACTTGCCTAGTCAAATGAACCCAAAAACTCGAAGATTCCACGTTTAGCTTTGATGAAGTTTCTATGACCACCTTCCGAAATCCATCATCAGGCATTACTGACCATCTACCTCCAAAGGTCTCATCAAGAGAAATCAAATGGGCCCAAACTTGAGTCAATACTGTTAACGGGTGAGGAGTTCCCTCGTGAGGAGATGATCCTGGCTGCAGCACCAGGTCGCTGTTACCATATTATTGCATTGTCATCGGGTTTCTATATGTACACCAAGTTTCAGCTCGATTGAATACCTAGAAGTGGGTCAAAATTCACTTGCAAGATTTCACCCAAACGAGCAAATAAACCAACAAGGCAAGTTAATAAAAGCTTGTGAAAATCGATATCTTAATCCCTTTAGGTAACAGGCAGTTTATACTATTCACGCTTTCAGGAGAAATCGTCGTACGAGTTTTAATGAGGTCTAAATCAGTCGGCTGAAGAAATACGTTCACAAACTAACCGTCAGGTAGAAATTTCAGGATACATGTTTCACGAATTGTGCAGTATACCTACAAATATCATGCAAAAATAAACTAAACCAAATCTTCTACCAAACTTAGAATTATTCGCTTGGAAGAAAACATAAGATTAGCCACGGAAACTTCATCAATACACTGGCTACAAAATACTTACTAATCATTGTGTTTCGACTAACACCTGGCGACACACAAAAATCGGACTATGCCTTGTTTCTTCGCTATCTATTATATAAAAAAATTAGCCTTTCGCCATAAGGGTTTAACAGAACTTGGTTAATTTAATATATGAACGAGATAGCTTCAAACATCTTACTACACCAATGACAGCTCCTGGAAGCATGGGGGAGAAGTGTGGCGAGCGATGGTAGCGCTCCTAGCGGCTAGGTGTGATCGATTAGTTTTCTACCGCTGCGAAATTCATGTTGGTGTATTAAATTAGTTTTTATAACTACCGTGTGTATAAAAGGCGCAGTTTGCATAAAGTTGTACCATTTATAGTTTCTAACTATATTAAACCTAAATATTAGAACGTTTATGCATAATACTTATTTGTCTCCTTCCAGGTATTTAGAATTTGTACGGGCACATGGAAGCGGGCTGTAAAAGAAATTAACAAGTGAAACAAAGAATGGCATAGTTTTGTGTAGAAACATAGTTGTTTCAAAATCTACAATTAACTTCTTATGCTTACCCTTGTGTGATGCTAAATCCTTGTTGCGAGTATCTGAAGCTTGAAAATGGTCTAAACACACTGTGGTAAAGTGGCTGATTGGGTGAATAACTTTGTAATAGTGTCAATCTTGAATATATCGAGTAACCTACTACGTGGTAAAGGCCTCACGCATGGCCACCAATCTTTAATAAAGAGTTGAAACAATGTTGCAACAGTCGATCTCTACCTGTTGTGAAGTGAAATTTAATATTCTTATTCTTTTAAAATAAAAATGATAAACTATGACAATTTTGTTATTTGGGCGACTTCTAAAACAAATGCGGATATGTTCTGACTACTAAACCACACATTAAATCATGGCATAAAACACTTGAAATCGATACCTGTATTAATTGAACGTTCTGAAAAATAGTTATTCAATTCTTAAGACTGAATTAACTTATTATGATACCAATATGATATGGTACACTCAAATAAGTATGTCAGCGTACTAAGAAATATCAGGCACATTCGAAAATTATGATAACAATGGAATTGGAATTAATCAAATTAAGTTTAATACGAAAGCAAATTGCAACATATAATAACACTAACAAGACAAATCAATACCCTTTTAAATCTAATATTATACTAAAATATGTACAAAACCCTGCTGTCATAAATATAATATGACTAAATTTGAATCTAGTGGTAAAACCATAAAATTATCTAGCAAATATTAGCAAATATTACATGACTGACACAGCAGTGGAGATTTCATACTGTGATTGTGGAATAGAGTTCAAATCAATTCTTGCAATTAACAGGTTCAAATTTTTAATACTTCAGCTAACTTTCATCAGGGAGCATATGAGATTACTACACCTAGACTTCTGGTCTTGCAGATAACTATCCAGGAAAAATCTTGAAAAGTTATTAATTAATTTCAAATACTGTACGAATTATGAGCATTTTTTTATTTTACTGCAAGTCTCTGAGGAAGTTCAAATTTAAATTTTTCAATAAACGATTTCAATCTTTGGTAGCTTGGAAGGGTAGGCCTCGACGAATTAATTCGACAGCAGGATTAGACCGGCAAAGAGCTGACCTTACTAGAAACTATAGATGGCTGACGATATCGGAGTTGAGAAGTCCTTGTTCATGTCGTAGTCCTCTCCAAGCTCTGGAAACAGCCTTGGAGGATGGAGGCACGACGCCTCTGCAACTCGCATATGGCGTTTCGTCTCGATCCTCGACGATGCAAGCTATCCTGTCGTAGCTGCCTCCTCGTTGTCGGGCTTGTTCGTTGCAACGACAACGTTCGCAAGCTTTCTTGCTGAAAATGCTCTCTTTCGACGAAACCCGTTTCTGTCACATTGTTCGCGTGTTCCTAACCAACCAATTCACTGCGACAAAATAATGATCTTCTTTGCCTGTAGATCACGGGTTTGCATAAAGTTACTTCGCAACCTCGATAACAATATTTATTATGAAATAAAACTTTATATGTGCAAGTTCATGACTTTTATAGAATGAGCAGAACAAAAATTAAAATTAGTTCAACCTTCATAAACTATCCATGTAGAATTTCACATGTAATCATTTTTCTCACCTCAACATATTTAAATAATAACGTAAATTTAGTGCTTGACACATACGGAAATAATTATGCTTAAAAGACATTAAACAGTAACAATGACAAGTTTCCAAAGATAATATGGCATCAAATTAAGCAACAAAATTTCGAAATGGTTTTGGGAAACCTCTGGTAAGGCTACTCCTTACAGCACTCAAAAAAATGTTGTACAATTTTTATGGCCTTTCTTTTTATTAATTATGTCCATGTCATTCGTACACTTCAAAACCAATAGTTTGCGCCTACACAACTTTATTTAAAGAATACACAAATAACAAGGCGAGAACTATAATAACAATCAAGCATTTAGAAAAATTACTTAAACTGATGCCTGCAAAGATCACTTTCAAAGCTACTACAAAAAATTACATTAAAACAAGAATATTTTCAACTAGTTTTTCTTACTACCGAAATGGATTTTTCGGAAATCGGAATAATTGTTCCATGAAGTTTTTCATTAAGAAGCCAACAATAGAAAAATAAGTATACGAGTATTTTACATTATCATATCAACTAGGCGACAAAATTTTTGTAACATGCTCTGTTGTTATACGAGCATATAGCTTTGGGTGTCAGCCTCTAGGAGCGCTAGTAGAGTGTGTCGCGCCACCATTTTACAGAGAGTTTCCGATATTCTTATTACAAGACATTTGCTTACTTCGCATTAATAAAATCAAAGATATCCCATTACACCAACGGCGAGTAAAATATTTAGGAAATTTTGGAAGTGAAGACGAACTCGAGAAGAAATCGAACCAGGTGTGACGAAAATTGATTAAATTCCTAACGCGGCAGGGGCCGCGGTGGCTGAGCGGTTAGACTGCTCGCCTCCCACCAAGGCGAACTGGGTTCAATCCGTGGCTTGGCCACTTCCAGATTTTCGCCAAGTGGGAACCGTGCCGGACGATGCCGCTGGCCGATGGGTTTTGTCGGGAATCTCCCGTCCCCCCCCCTGCCCCCTTCCACGGCATTCCGACGCTGCTCCATACTCACGTCACTCTACACTCATCGGCTCTCAAGACCTCGCTGTTAAGAGCTGTCCAAATCTCTTCACTCACTCATTCGCTTTCAATGCCGTACAAATACGTCTTGAAAGACACGCGTTATTTTATGTTGCCGACATAAATAATTCAGCGACCAATCACATCGAAGACTATAGTTTTATCTTGCCGTTGCTTAAAACGGGTCCTTTGTCTCAGCACGAACATTTAGCATATTATTTCGCGCCGAAGTAGCATATACAAATTCACGGCATGAGAAGTGGATCCGCGAAATTGGATCACGGTAACAAAATACTCGGTCCCAATGCCGTTAATAACTGTTAGCTACTATAGCTATTTCTTGGGAGTTATTATATTAGCTCCCGGTAACATGCAGAATTGAAATAACAAGTTATGGAATGTTCAAAGTAAAATGAGCATTTTCGGAAGCCCCGTTGAGGATATACTTTACTGGCCATTTTGTACCCTTCCGCCCTTATATAAAATTAACATTGATATGCAATTAATGGTACGCGTCATAAAAAACGAAACAATGGGAATGTCAGGAATGGAAAAAAAAATCTTCTTTCAGAAGCGTTTATTTTATGGTGAACAGCCTTTAAGTAGTGATGGGATAACAGCTTGTAAAATAATCGATTATTCGATTATTTAATTTTAATCGACTCATCGATTATTTCGAAACAATTCGATTATTCACGATGATCAGCTGTTTATACTTTAACAAAAGCGAAACATTTCAGATACCTAATTGTTTCACATTTATAAGAAATATGAAATATAATTTTGAAACCAATTTTCAAAACAGCATAAATTATTTAAAATAAACAGAAACATTTTTGGTGGGAATAGTTTTAAACAAATTTATAGAAATGTACAGAAATTGCGGTCAATTTTTATGACTGAATCAGAACACGGCAATCGATTATTATTACAGATTATACATTCGATTAAAAATAATCGATATTTATTTATTTGAATGACAAAATTATGCGATTATCCCATCACTGCCTTTAAGTGTTCATTTGTAGCTTACGCTCTCATAAATGATACCGGGAAGAAACGGAGAAAGACTGGAAAGTATGATGGGTGATGTGAGATCACGGCGCCGAAACTAGGAGATGATCCTGCTTTTCGTAAGTTTACAGCGCGTGGACTGGGTTGCAGCGTGTTTGTTTGTAACACGTGTTTTAAAAAAAAAACAGAATATTTCACGTGTGCACAGTACATTTTCACACTACCAGTCTACGCCGAAATACTAACTTTCAACGCATCGAGCTTGACGACGTTATTTGGAAGCTCTTCGACGAATAAACGACATCTTCAGACTGCTATAAGTGGGATGGACCGGCGCGTCCGAGGTCAAGAAGCGAGGGAGCGATACGGGCGACACTGACACGCCACGCCTAGCGCCTCCTCGCTCCTACGCGCAAGGACGTGCAGTGTTTCCGTCGCGACGCTGTACCGTACAAATTATATCTGCAACGTAGGGGTTTCATTGCAACAGATGAAAGCCCACAGATTAAACTACATCCGTATATTTGTACTTTGCTCTTGCCGCTTAAGGAAACTGCATAGGCAAGCTTTAAAAATGCGATATTGAACCATTTTCACGATATTTTTTTTTCTCCGAGAATACACTTAATATGACAAAAGTAGGAAAAAAAAAAAAGGGGGGCATAGATAATTGTTTTTATTTTTTCTGACGAAAAGTCGTATTCGCAGAACTTTTAATGGCCGAAATACGCGTATTCGCGCAAACAGTTATTAAAAAAAAATAAAAACGCGGGGGTCCATTCCACTCTTGATTTCTGCGAAACCAGTATGGAATCCTGCACTGAATTTTGCTGCAAATTTCCGGTCAATAAAGCGGTAGGGTCGCCGCTGGTAAATGTAGCACTGCGCATGCGCCAGTTCAGAGCCTTGCGCGCAGAGAAGGTGGCGTACTTGTTGCGCCGTGGCAGTTTCCCCGTATTGCTCCCGCGCTTCCCGGCTCCAATCGTGGAAGACAGCTCCAAGAGACTGTGTGAAACTGGTGTAGTTTAAAAGAAAGCCGGTAGATGGCAGAGGCACGCCGTAAAAGATGTCTGGGAAGCATTAGAGGGGATAGTCCTGGTGTGCGAAGCCTGCAAGGCGTCGAGGGGGGGGGGGGAGGCTTAAACAAACACATTAGCGGGTTGAAAGACCACAGGATAAAGCACGTGAAGGAGGAGAGAGAAGAGAGAAGAGGAAGGATGTGATCCGTGATGTGCTAACGAGCGAAAGAAACGCGGGATACTTAGAGCAGCGAAGGGACTGTGAAAAGATGTGAAAAATTACACCAAACATTTAGGAGGCAGTAAAGGCAAATAAATTGAGTGCTAACAGGCTGTAAAGGTATTCTTAAACCCAATTCTGAAAGAACTTGGAACCTACTTTAGTAGTATAAAATAGCCGATTCTGGGGCGGGGAATGTGGGTGAATATTGAGTAAAGTCACGTCAGTGCGCGGTGGCCATCTTAGATGACGTCACGACCGTCAAATATATCCCATTTTTACTCCAAAATTATTTCATGTATGAATTATTTTACCCCAAAACCGCCTATTTCCCAATACATTTTCAAAAAACGGTAAAAATTTCCTACACAAGTCCTTAAATCAGCAACATGGACACGGGACTTTTTGAAAACATCTACAGTGTACTCGAGATGCCTTGAAATAGTCCACACATCAGCATAGTGGACTAAAAGCTCCGAGTCAAGCACAACAGATCAGGAGGGTCAGCGGCCATGTTTGTTTACATAATGTACCCTGGCAAATGTTTTTGTTTACATAATGGATCCCGACAGCCACGTTTATTCACATTATGGACCCTGGTTGTCATATTGAATTTACATGACCTTCAAAATGTCCTTGATCCTGGATGTCTTCAAACCTGAAAAACCAAGAAAAACCACAAATAATTATTTTACAAAATAAAAATCACGGGATAAACCACATTATTGACCCAGGCCTCCACTTCACACACACATATATATATATATACACACACATACATACATGACTTCATTTTACTAGTATGGCGACCTGAAAACGACTGACCCCCCCCCCCCTTCTATCAAAATATTTAATTTGCTATTTATTTAGCCTATTTGTGAGGCCCCTTCTCTCTGTAAAACAATTTCCCATCCGTTGTATGTAGGTAGTTTTATACTAAAGTGCACTCACAACACATATTTTCAGTAATGTCCACTATAGCGTACTGCTAACGCGTGTTTTCAGCATGATAATTTGCATCGAGGCTCAAACTACGCCATCTTTCTTTCAACCCACAAAGTATGCCACTTTACATATTTTCTCTTTCTTTTCAACTTGTAAAGAACTTAATTTTTTTTCATCCTAAGTTTCATTTGCAACACAGTATTTGTTTACAAAATAAATATTAAATAAAGCATGTAATTTTCCTCAGCGGTTTTTAAAAAGAAAAAACACTATTTTTAATATTTATATTTATTCACCATGGCCTACAACTAGACAGACATTTCTTTACAATGTTTTTCGTAGGTAAGAATTGGAGAACATGTAATTATTTTGTTTGTGGCATACAGTTTTTTTCTTGGCTGTAAGTAATCAACTGAATCGAGAGTTCAGCAAGAACCTTTCGTCGCATTAGTTGTTCTTCCTCGCCATATACTCTATTTTATTTCATTGCAACACTCTTTTCAATTTGATGCGCAATTTACACAGTCACATTCGGAGTCTTGAATGCCCGTCTACAATGCTCATCCTGGAATGGTCAAGATTTAGAGCAGTTACAGTCCAGCTACAGACTTTTTTTTTTTTTACGTAGGCTACCTACGGGTTTCTATCTCCCTTGTAAGTTGATTTGTTAGATTATTTCTCATTGCTGCCAGAAACTAGCACATGTCTTTAGGCATACTCGGCGCCAGAAGACCAACCAATACACATGTCCGACAGTTCCTCGACGACCACCGCGTCACACTGCGTCCTTGGCCTGCGCGTTATCCTGATCTCTCCGCCACCCATGGCCACGTGACTACTGGCTTGCCACAGGCCACCACCAACCACAACGGATGAAACTTGGGCACACGTCGGGCAGCTCAGGCGGAGACACCTCAGACGCACTAAGAGAAAACCGAATAAAATATTTGCTTGTACAGGGCTAAATATATATTTAGCTGCCCTAACAAAATATATCGTTGAGCAAACAAAATTTGAAAAGCAACAATTTTTTTTTTTTTTTGTTCATCTAGCAAAATATATGTTTTAATAAACAAAATCTCTGTGTTGGGCCAAAAAAAAATTTGACTGTCAACTAAATATTTTGTTTAATCAACTATATATATATTTGTTTGGCGACTCATTTGACTGCTTTCGTTCGAAAATACAGCTCGATACGTTGTTTGTATTTTTCGTGACAATTCGAATAGTAACCGTGTTTGTTAGTGCATCTATTGGTGCTTAATTATCGTAGAAACACATTAAAAAAAAACAACGCAACAAGAAAGTGACAAGTAAAGCTGTAAAACTTGAAATATTTGTTTGCACACGTTGCCCGATATTAGCAGTGTATCTATTTAAACGCTGTCCGGCGTCTTCAGCTGTCACATTAGCTGAGAATACTAAGGTTTAGTGCTCAGACGCGTGCGACCTACGATCAAAATTCGCGCGAATTTAAAAACATGTTTTTTTATATCGGGCCCAAACTATTTTATGTACGCGTAGTCGAACAAATCTTTAGCTGCACCAACCAAATCTTGCAGTTTTGAGCAACCACATGAGAACAACAAAATAATTTGGTTTCAGGAAACAAAACATTTCAGTGCCCCCTATAGAAACAAATAATTTCGTTGCACCAAACAAATATTGTTTAATTCAACAAAAAAATTGTTTTCTCATTGCGGATATCCAAATTGTCTTCCTCTCAAAACAGCGTTGCGCGACAGCGGTTATTGCCGCCCGTGTTTGGGGACCACGCAGCACTGTTTATCACGTGTCCTGTTCATCATACCTATCCGCGAGAACAATCATGTTCCTGTGTATGATGGATATCCTGCCCAGTAAATCTAGCTGTGATAGCTCACTTCTACTTGCTGTAGCGAGATTAAAAGCCAGCAGTGTATATTTTAACGCACAAAATACTTATATCTTCTTAATAGCGTGAACGATCAATTCCCTTGACTGCACGAAAACGATGTGGAAATAATAACTAGTTTGAGAGGGGAAGGACAGCTAACCTACTCACGTAAACGTACATCTACAAATGGATAACATATCGATGACTTACATGGGAAAAATGTTTTCGCGCCTGTTTAATTTTTTAGTTAAAGTGTCCCATATATACAATATGTAGCAGAGGAAGTGAATTAGTCTGCTAATTTTATCTAATCAACAGGGAATGGCAATCCAATAAAGGGAGCACTGTATACAGGCTCCTACATACATAATGGATAGCTATGAACCATTAACTATCTGATTACTGAAATTGAATCTTGGCGGAACCCCATGGCTTTCAAGAGACAGGTGCGTTTTTTTTTGCTCTTGACTTTGATCGGTGTCTCACGTGCCATCGTACAGCCGAAGGATTTATTTTTTCCATCTGTTATTTTCTAATAGACGTCTTTGCAATTTTTTAGAAATATCTTTGTATCTGAACGGAGAAACCGGGTAGTGTTGTACCGTTTTATAATCTAAACTAAAAATAAGCAA
Organism: Dryococelus australis; assembly: GCA_029891345.1. Taxonomy (NCBI): domain Eukaryota; kingdom Metazoa; phylum Arthropoda; class Insecta; order Phasmatodea; family Phasmatidae; genus Dryococelus; species Dryococelus australis. The sequence continues at coordinate 27,532,970 of CM057001.1, forward strand.
GATTTTAGGATAATACGCTAGTCTAGCTTGGTACGCGTTTTTTTTTTCTACACAGCCAAACATCAAACTTGGATGATGAAAAGAAGGCAGACTCAAAATTTGTAAGAGACGCACATTTTATGAAAATACCACATCGTCATTAAAAAAGATTGGTGTGATTTTGATAGCACAACTCGTCGGTAATAATACACACAAAATATGATTAGTAATATCCTTCATTTGAGGTAATGCCATACAAAAACCAACCAAAAGTACGAGTTTTCAAACATATTAAATATATATATATATATAAATCACATTTTTTGACAACTGGGGGATTTCGCTGAGCTTTTAGGCAATAACCAACTCTATATCGAGATTACTTACTGCCTGGTTTTGTAAACAGCCGACGGCAATAAAAAAAAACCGCTACCTGCTTTGCTAACTGGTTCCGAAATATTTGTTGGCGTTGTACGCAAAGAAGCTCAGTAAGCTGTTGCAGACAGAAATAATTCGTCACGACGACTCAAAACAAAAGTTTACATGTCGCTGAAAGGATTAAACAAACCGAGGAAGTGAGAACCGAAAATACCAGCACAGCCCGAGCTACGCCCACGTATAGGTCATTCACGGCAAAGTGAGCACTTTTGAAAGCCCTCTCATTTGGAATTATAGTCGATGAATATTTTTTATTGTAGCCTTAGACTTTAACTTCCGAGTGAGATAGAATATGCACACTGTGTTTCTTACTTACATGATAATATTTATTATAAAATGTGGTTAAAGGTTAAACAATGGCTGAAAGAGAAAAAATAACTAGGGCCTCAAAAGTTCTCACTTTACCGTGAAAAACCTATACTTCGTTTCCAAAGTGTTTAAAGGCTGTTCGCGATAAAGTGAGCATTTTTTAAATCAATCTTAGAGAATAGTCACAGCTCCTGCCTGTATATATTTTAACAGGCGCACTGAGTAACATACGCACAGTAAAGTTGGTAACGATTTCTGGAAAGTAGTTCCATATCTTAACGCCGAATAAAAAGTGTTCGGTATGATAAATTAAATTATTTCTTTCGATTTTTGTTTTTATTTATGTAACGAAGTGTAAAAATGAGTATGTTCCTAAAATATTTACTTCTCTTATAATTTCACAGTTTCACTGGACCGACTCATGGATAAAGTGATGAGGCCTCTGCCAGTGTTTATTTTACATCAAGCGGGGTAATACACAACGTGCATACAAGTAGGTCTTAAGCAAGGTTTTCAAAAGTGCTTATTTTACCGTGAACCGCCTTTAGAAGTTTACATGCGCATAACCCTACTTTTTTTTTTTTTTTTGGAGATCCATTACCTTTGATCGTTATCGGCTCTAGGGCATATCGAAGAGGGAAGAGTAGAAAGAGGGCAGTGAAAGAAAGGGTGCTAGAGGTTTGGTCGTGAAGTGAGGGTTTTCGAGCACCATGCCAGCAAGGAGACTCACCACCACAGAGATCTCGTGCCACGCCATGCCCCTCCTGCCCCTCGCTCATCCCCCTTTTGACGCATTCAAAAGCCCTGTGTTCCGGTTGACGGGAGGCGAATGGCCGTCGCTCTTTGTCCGCTCGGCTGTGAGATCATCGCTGCGCCGCGAACCATGCGTGAAACCCGCCAAGGTTTGCCGGGGTTTGGTGTGACGAGCGGTTAGTTCAACACGGCGCGGACGAAGAGCGCCTGCGCGGCGATAAAATTTCCCGCTCCCGATCTGAAACATTCGTTGGCCTGCCTCGCGAGGCGCAGTCGGTTGGTACGCCACCGATCTATGCTGCGGGAGGCGCTGGGTCCGAATCCCGGGTAAGGCATGGGGGTGTTAATTATAGTTACGTTATAAGTTAGTCTTTATGCCATCCCCTGCTAAGCTTTCAACAGGGATAGGAAAAATTCGCGAGTTCAATTACCTGTTGGCTAGACCCCACAGTCGTGTGTATACTCGAGCCTCAGGTGTTTGTTCATTGGCTGCTGCTCCAGGGAGTAGCCAATGTTACTTCACACCTGGCAGTATGGCTCTCGCTACTTGTTTCCTTGCAATTCTCCTATTGGCTCAGGATCGTCCAGGGAGTGTCTAATGAACTGTGATCCAATTGCAAAGGCAACACCAGTGTACACTTGTAGGACATCTATCTTGTCCTCATATGAATTAGCGAAAATTCCTATCCCTAGCTTTCAAGCATAAAACCGGGGGGCGTTAAAAAGCCCTATACAATACAACAACAATTCATTAGTTGAGGGATTTTGGCGACTCTCAACAACGAGGTCTTGAGAGTCGATGAGGGTGAAATGAGGTGAGAATTGAAGAGCTCCGGAATGCAAAGGCGGGAGAAACGGAATATCCCCGAGAAAACCCGCCGACCAGCGGCATCGTACCGGCACGATTCCCACTTGCGCAAATCCGGGAGTGACTCAGCCGGGGATTGAACCCGATTCTCCTTGGTGGGAGGCGAGCAGTATAACCACTCAGCCACTGCGGTGCCAGCACAATTACGGATATTATAAAACATCAGTACTGTGTCATACATCACCAAATAGCTGAAATCCTCATTTAATCTGAAATTTTCTGGAAATCGAACCATTTCCATGAGCAAGACATTGTCACCTTTCCCCGATGATTGCTTGTAGTTGCTCTAACATAACGTGACATGACTGGATACTGAAGATGATGATGTTTTACATAATGTTGTACGAATCCCACATAATTACAAACACGCAGTTTTAACACTATTTATTATTGTAGGACATGATATTTCTTAATCACCATAGAATGACTAGTTAATTTCAGAGCCGTCAATAAGGTTTTAACCACAATTAAAAGATAATTATCGAGTAATGATACAATTAAATTATAATACACACCTAACTTCAGAGTACCAGAAAACCTTAAATAATCTAAAACAATTAATTGGTCCCCATGCAGACTACATTAAAGTTAATTATAATTGTCAGAAAACTTTAATTATCAAATGATAATTTAAAAAAAAAAGCACATTCTTTCTTGACTCTCAGTTATTTCTTAGCACCCAATTTAATTTAAATTTCCACAGAAAAGGAGTGCAGCAACCATGTGGCCATCAAAGCCTCCATTTCCATTGAACCTATTTAAAAATTGATTAATAAAACAATTACCCTGGGAGACAGTCGCGTATGACGCATTGGCCATCACAGCTCTGACCGAAAAAAAATAACTATAGCTAAACGACACAGCAAACAACTAAAAAAAATGTACGCCCTAAACGATAAAGTCATGCAAACCATCGAAACGACATACATTAAACTAAACATGGGTGGCGTACAAGACGATCAAGGCGCGTTAAAAACGGAGAAACAGCAGGCGCGACACCATAGTTAAACCGAAATAAAATTTAGAAGAAGGGCAGACGAAACCAAATTTGAAAACGCGATAGCACCACTGTACACCCAAGCGACTACACGACTATGCCACACAAATGACAAAACATTTTAAATACCCTACCGCAAACGATTAACGTTTTCCACGGCTTGCAGTTTAATAAGCCCCATAGCTAGGACCGGGTGTTTTTCGCGAAAAATATCTCAAGACTAGTTGTTCTCCAAAACACTTTTGTTCATACGCACTTTCGGGGTTGGATGATATTAAATGTTATGTCCCTAAAGTGTCTGCCCGCGAATCATGGACGGTCAGTATCGGAGTACTTTGTTACGATTGGCCCAGCGAAATAAGAACAAGTCTTCTCACGTGGACACGTGGCCAATAACCAAAGGAAGTTGCGGTTGTGTTATGTAGGATATTGAAGTCTAGCATGACCACAAATATTTCCGCAAAAACACCTGTCCCTGCCCATAGCTCTCTATCACGACGCGAGAAGGTGTCAGCTTAACATCCTCGTCCGTGTATTCAGCCCAGTCGGGCGAGGCGAAGTGCGGCAGTGTCATACAATGCATAAGATCGATTCACGGTCACTTCAGACTTTTCTGGAGCCCTGCTAAAGTTCTACTTCCAGGATATTCCTCCGCCTCGCGCAAACTAATCTTAACCAAGTCTAGAAAATTACACTAAAGGACAACGCACCGAATTCGTGCGCACTCAGTTGTAACAGTATTTTGTATAAGAACTATTTCTCACTAGGCGCTACCAACACACGTATTTTCTCACCATTTTTATTCAAATTATTTATAGATGAAGCGTTGCAATTTATAGATAAAATACGAATAACATTTCAATTTGACAGAAAAAAAAAAAAAAGGAACTTTTATGAACACAAGTATAAAACACTTGTGTTACATGACCTATGTTGGAAATAACTAAACACGTCATACATGGGGAGATTTTTCAAAGGTTTGGTTCAAAAAGCGTGAGGAAACCGCGGATAGTCTATATAGGCTGTTCACAGTAAAGTGAGCACTTTTGTGACCCTAGTTACTTTTTTCTCTAAGCCCTTTTTTGTCCTTTAATCCCCTTTTTTAATATAAAAATATTACAACGGAAGTCATAAACACTGTGTGCATATTCCACCGCACTCGGGAGTTAACGCCTAAGACTAGACTGAAATATATATATTGACTATTTTTTTTTAATTAGAGGGCTTTCAAAAGTGCTCAGTTTATCGTGAATAGCCTATAGGGGAGAATGCGTAGTAACGCAAGAGGCGTACAGGTAGCACGCAGATAACGCGGCCTGGCAAAGGCCTTAAATAAACTACTACGGTAAATCAAACAATTACGCAGAGGGGATAAAAGGGGTAGGCAGGGACGGAAACAAAGGGGGTAAAATGATAGGATCCGAGCGGAGCAAATAGTAGACCACTGCCGCAGAAGTTGATGGCGCTAACGAACTTAACGCGAAGGAGCTAACGTCGCACGCTAAAGTGCTCAGTTACTTACGAGTTTATAAGTCATCAAAGCAATTCAACGACATTTGAAAAGCATTTTAAGATTTATTGGAATCGTTTTAGCAAATAGTTTGCAAACTTAATTTTCTGTAATGGTAGAGAAAAAAAAAATTATGTTCAGAAGTATTCTGCAGGATTTCGCTTGCTTGCTCAGTTTTCAGCTTTTAGAGATTTATTTACGACGATTTTCTTTAATTTGAAGTGAGATCTGGCGTTTAGGGATAAGAAAAAAAAGTGACATCTATTATTATTATTATTAATTCGCCACCCCTCGCACCCAGGCGTTTCATTAATATAGTCCATTCACAGTTACTTCCCACTTTTTTGAATCCCTGCTGAAGCTCTACTTCCAAGATATTCCTACGCTTCAAGCAAACAAAGCTTAGTCGAGCCTAGAAAATTACACCAATGGGACATTGCACAGTATTCGGGCGCACTCGGTGTAACAATATTTCGCATAAGAACTATTTTTTACTAGGCATTACCAACACGCACATTTTCTCTCTGTTTATATTAATATATATTATAAATAAATTATTAAAATGCATAGGTAAATTATAAGTAAATATCCAGTGTAACCAAAAATAAGGCATTTTTATTTCAACGCAAGTATAAAATGCTTGTGATACTGGCATGTTTAGGAAACAACCAAACACATACTACACAGGATGATTTTTTGAAGGTTTGATTCGAAATGTGAATAAACCGCGAATATGCTATAGTCGGACACAAGAACTGACACGCCTACACACACAGCTTGAAGTTCCACGCGCTTACGTGTAGCGTTTTCCGCAAATGCCACATCGATTTCCACGTGGTTGAATGTTCGGTCGGAACTCGGTGGCAGCCATTCGGATATCCATCCGCGAGATTGGAAAACTAAGTTCAAAATGGACATATACCAAACTTGTAACTTCCAGTGTAGTAATAATGCTTTATGTATAATTTATGCACATATATCTGAGCCGAACTTTGGAAATGAAACACCCACCAGCAAACAAATAGACGTTGAGATGTTTTTTATTTTTGTTACAAAGTCCTAAAAAATGAATATTGTAAATTAAAATACAATATTTAAAAAAAAATACATACATTCTTGCATAAGACTATATTGTGGCTTAAATGTTATTGATGTTTCAGTCACTCACAAGCTACCCTAGGTTTCCATTAAATTTGCGACATACGAATTGCGTTTATAAAAATCGCACTTTTAAAACGCAATTTATGGGGCTCGTAGGCGTTCTTCATTCCTGTAGGATGACACCGCATGAGAATAGGATGGAGAGCGGACGGAATTCAAGGTTGAATGGAAGCGGAAGCACACCGAGAAAATTTACGGCCAACAGCAATGTCCGCGACGTTTACAAAACGCGTGAATCCCGGGAGTGATCCCGCTGGGACTCGAAAAAAACTCAGATGACCAAAAGCATGTTTTCGCGACGAATGATGGAATCTTGTCACTTGCTTTATAACTGGATCGACGTTAACTAAGCCGTTTTAAAACCAACACTTAGAAAAAATACGTCACTTCCCGTTGTTTCATATATTTTAGTTCTTTCTCAGTTCACGGGAAATATATTTCACACAATCAAAAAAAAAGGTTACTTTTTTTATATGTCAAAGAGTTCTGGTTAGTAGAGTGTTGTTATAAGTCAACTGGGGCGTATCAGAGTACCTGTAGAATGGAGGTATTGATAAATATAAAAGTACTAAATTTTATTTTTTTATATATTTACAATGAAATATAATATCCACAAAGCTATTATTAACACTATTAAACTGCCTGTTTTCATATTTCACTTATTACCCTCTCAGTAAGCGCAGTATTTAATGCCAATCTCAATTTTAAACTAATTCCTTATCGCTTTCTTTATATCTGCTAGCTACAGTCTCTTGATCCTAATTTATTATTTACACATATACATCCAAAATGTACATTGCTATACATTAATGCAATTCGAGATGTATGTCACTCACGTATCCAGTCTCACTTGCCCACAGTCCAGCTGGTCAGCCACTCTTTACTCTCGATACTGGCAGACGACGCTCGCTGGTTACTGTCTTCGCTTGTAGCTCCGATGGTACTACATACCTGGAGCTGATTGCTGCACAGGATTCCAGATGTCTAACACAGAGGCACGTATTGGCTTGTATAGTTCAGTTACATAGCTAAGAAGGTTATATAGCTAAGTTGCCCTGGCCCAGAGAGTTATATAGCTCAGTTGGCCTGGCCCAGAAGGTTCTTCACACCTCCCGTCTCACAGGGGATGGTGGGGTGATGACCAGAATATTCGCGCAGTGACTAGGAATAGTCTAGTCCTCCAAAGGCGGGAGCGGCACGAGTCCCGGTAGCATTATCGCGGCACTCGTCAAGTGTTACGCGGCAGCCCGTTTGTAACTGCGTGCTCTTATCCTGTTAATGGAGATGCACTTAAATAAACTGCTCTTTGCACGCATGAGAAGAATGGACAAGAGAAAGGATGCGAAGTGGCTACATGAAATAGAATTCTTTCATATGACAATAAAATCTTACAGGTATCACATCTAATTTATTGTATATGTGTTTAAAATTTAGAGTGGAGTGGATATATGTGGGCTGCTCTTAACATCGAAATCTTGAGAGCCGATAAGGGTGAAGTAAGGTGAGTATGGAGAAGCGCTGGACTGCAATGATGGGAAGGGGGGGGGGGAGGATATCCTTGCGAAAACCCACCGAAAAGACTCATCCTCTAGCACGATACCCACATGCGAAAACCTGGGAGCGGGGGATTTAAAATCCGGAGAATTATTATATAGCGTCAGTTATAACGTTTGAGTTATTTATAATGTGACAACGAAATAAAAAAAAAAATTTACCGGCGTACTACAGTCGCTTAAATAAAATACTCCGCGATGAAAAGTTGATTACTAAGAGCAAAGTTGACAGGAACGTATAAAAGTTGTTCCATGTTTGAAACCCGCATTTAAAGAGTATTATTTGAATTTAACACATTCTTGCTTTTTTTTTATAAGCGAGGGGTTTGTGAAATATTTACTGTCCCAGAGATGCCACACTTGCAATTGACAAACGCGTAAATAGGCGCATACAGTCGACAGCGATGGTAATTTTGCACGCGGTTAAGAGTGGGTTGGACTCCGGCATTTTTTGTGAAATAATTGTTTGCGCGAATACGCGTATATCGGTAAATAAATGTTTTGAAAATACGACTTTTTTCAGGAAAAAAATGAAAAAAAAATTATCCGTGCCCCTATTTTTTTTACTTTTATCATATTAAGTGCATTCTTGGAGAAAAGAAATTCCTGAATATAGTCAAATATCGCATTTTTAAAGCTTGCCTATGCAGTTTCCTTAAGCGACAAGAGATATACGGGCGTAATTTAATCTGCGGGCTTTCATCGCGTGTAATAAAACTCCACTGTTACAGATCTAATCTGTATAGTACAGCGTTACGCCGTAAACACTGCACGTCTTGCGCGTAGGAGCGACGAGACGCTAGGAGTGCGTGTTAGTGTCGCCCGTATCGCTCCCTCGCCTCTTGATCGTGGACGCGGTGTTCCCACAGGGGTCCATCCCACTCTTAAAGGATTCCAAAGCAGAGGAGTATGTATATCGCGAGCAGGGCTACCAGACGTGCTGAATGAAACACACTGGCACACTGGCATTCATCCTGCCAGTTAAATTGGTAGCGGATAAATACAAATATTTCTTAACACTTGACTCTGTATTGAGAGAGTTAGGTTTGAGTTTATCGCCAACTAAGTCATTAATTCTTATTTTATTCTCAGTAAAGTCAAAATTTGCGAATTATAAAACACATTTACATCCCTAAAAATTTCAAGGTATTAGCATCACGGCGCGTGAATGAAGTAATCAGGCTCGTGGCAATATTCGTTTTTTCGTATAGCAAAAAGACACAACATAAGAAGTAGTTAAAAGTAGATGCTAAACAGTACGACTAGCGCAAACGACATGGATCGTATTTGAGGTTAGAGCACTGTTTATATAAACAAGTGCTTTGAGATGTTTGTATACGTTCTCTAAGCAGTTGGGGCCGCGGTGGCTGGGCGGTTAGACTGCTCGCCTCCCACCAAGGCGAACCGGGTTCAATCCCCGCCCGGGTCATTCCGGATTTTCGCATGTGGGAATCGTGTCTGACAGTGCCGTTGGTAGACGGGTTTTGTTGGGGATCTCCCGTTTCCCCCCGCCCTTTCATTCCGGTGGCGCTCCATAATCACCCTCGTCGGCTCTCAAGACCTCGATGTTAAGAGCCGTCCAAATCTCTTCACTAAATCACTCATTCAAGTGACCTCGTACAAAATATTCGCTGCGGAACTTGTATTAAAACAGAAGGTTGTACTTTTAAATAAAATTTTGTAAAAAATTTCAATTACATTGAAATATGACGGTCTCATTCTCATTATCGACCTCGTCTAAAGAACACTTCAATTATACCAATTTGCGGTTACGATTAATTAAGGGCGCCGCTTACTTAGAGGTTTCTAGCGCGTTTCAGCCTCAGAAGCAAGCAAGCGATAAGAGAGACATTGACACGCGCATCTTCAGGATGTTGCAGATTTGCATGCCAATACTTCGGAGTAACGTTCCTCACATCTGGATGATGAAAAAAAAAATTATATGAACATAGGTCCGCAAAAACTTCGTTTCATTACTACAGCCCGTAATACCTAACGTACGGTGTATGGCCCGCATGCTGGATCATGTTACTGTGGAATGCCATCGCAGCGTTCGTTTTCACGATACACGACACCTCACACTACGGCACCACACCTAGAACAGGAGCAACTGGACGGGGAAGCTTCTCGTCGGCACTAAAGGAAATGTTCAAAATGCCCTCCATCAGCACGAACACATGCATCAACCCCGCCGTTGCATGGACATCCAGATGCGTTGATGAATCCCTGGAAAATGCCTGATTGTTTCGCAACCCGCCTCAATGCGGCTACGGAGTGTGCCCACATCGTCCACTGGGGTTGCATACCCCAGATCCTTTAAATGCTCCCACAAATAAAAGTCTAGTGGATTCAGATCAGGGCTCCTCGGGGGCTGGCATGGGCTGCCAATTACAGCTGCTATGACATTCCACAGTAACATGATCCAGCCCGCGGGCCATACACAGTACGTTATGTATTACGGTCCGCAGTAAAGAAACTAAGTTTTTGTGGACCTATGTTCATATATATTTTTTTTTTCATCCAGATGTGAGGAATGTTTCCCTGAAGTATTGGCATGCAATTTTGCAACAGCCTGTAGCGTTCCCATCGCTTCTATTCTCTAGGCTCTGAACTGACGTGCAGTGTTATCGTCATGCTACGTGTATCTATGGCGCTAAGTGGTGGCCCTATCATTTTATTGCTGCAATGTCTGAAGTAATGTTCATTGCAGCTCCTCTTAAAAAAATTTTCTCATGTCTATGACCAGTGTATTATGAGATACAGCAGTGTAAAAAAAGTTATTTTCAGGTATGTTGGACAGCTCGGTTATATTATTTTTAATGCGAATTATGTATCGAGAGCATTGTTCTTACCTTGTTTGAAGTGTGTTTTCTTTTCGTACATCTGATATTTCTTATTTATTTGGTATTTATTTTTAAAGCCATTAGACATGTTCCAATGCATTCGGCTTTGTCTGATATAAAACATAATACATGGGAAGTTAGTATAAATTAGAATATTACCAGTAAGATAAAGACGTTAATACGACATCAGACAACATAAAATCATACATATACGTACATCTATACTAGATTTCACAAGTACCAATGTAAACATCCTATTCAATAAAATTCTGTAAAGGCTGTTTCCTTTTAATATTTGGAGACATGTTAACTAAATATATTGTATTTTTCATTTTAAGTGCAGGTTGGTAGTTTATTATATGCCTATAAATTTAAGTGGCATAGAAATGATTTTTAATCGTAATCGTTATGTGCTGAGACAATGCTGAAGAGATGCACGCCTCGAAAGGTAATTTTTCCATCCATTTATAGGATTTTTCACCACTATGTATGTGCACTTTACTCCAGAGTGCGGCAATTATACCTTGCATGACATGTCGGGCAGCTTGCATGACTAAACAATAAAAATTAATTTTAAGGGAAAAAAAGATATAAAACTCAATTATCAAATATTTACTAATGGACGAACAGATCCACACGTCGTAAGGTAATTTTCCCATCCATGTATGGGATTTTCCACTACCATATACGTGAATTTTCCTCTAGAGTTGCGGCAATTTTACCTTACCCGTAAGGAAAACTGTGTTTCCCCCACAAGTTTGCAAATATTACCTTACACATGTCAGGTAATTTTCCCATTATTTTTTTATAGTGGAGTACTGAGTTCGGCTCTTTCCCTTGCCGTATATTTTATGAAAACACATTAATTGCAGCATCGCCACATCACTTCACCCTTGTCTGATTGGAATACCACATGTTGCGACAATGGTTTCTGGAACTTTAATGGCGTTTTTCTCGTAAACTAAGCGTCAAATGTATTTTTACGAAGAGTACTTTCTACTTATTTTGGACCATAAATTTGTGTGGTGCAGTCCACACCCACGAATTACCTGACACACTGTTCTGGTATGAGAACTATTTCTTACAAGGCATTTTCTCTCCGATTTATTTGTATTAGTTATAAACGAACTATGGTAATTTATAGATAAGATATAAGTAAAAGTTCGATTTAATAAAAAAATAAGGTATTTTATATTAAAACACAATTATAGAATACTTGTGATACATGGCAAAAGCCAAATACGTCATACATGGGGTGATTTTTCAAAGGTTCGATTGAAAAAGTGCGAAGAAACCACGAATAGTCTATAAAATATATATATATATATATATATATATATATATATATATATATATATATATATATATATAGTTTGGTCTCTTCAAATGTCCCTAGATGTTTGAGTATTTTAATGTTCTTAACGTGCGGCACCTCGCGAACTTTGACCCGGGGCTGCGCGGTTGTCAGTTGTGACGGTGTTGTACTGGCAGTGGAGGTCGACCGGTCCTGGAGGTATGCGCCGGACACAGAGGGGCAGGCGCCAGGCAATTATCACCTGCCGCGGGCCGGGGTGCATTCCCCAACTGCCGTCCGCTCCACAAATACTCCCGGGACTCCGCCCTCCCTTCGCTGGTCCAGCACGTCCCCTGACACCTCCTCTGCACTTCCCCAAAACCCGGCTATCCCCCCCTCTTTCATCATCCCCTGTTAGTCTGGTCCTAACCTGGCTCCAGCGACTCTGGTCGAGTAAACGAGTCCTTGCCGAAGATACCCGAACTCGACGTCAGTCCATTCGTTAATACTCGTAACTTTTCTGAAGCCCTGATAAAATCCCACTTGCAAGCTATTCTCCCGTCTCATCCAAGCAAAGCTTCAGTCACAAAGCAAGTAAGATAAAGAGACGAAGCTCAATGCTATTTTGGTGGGAAGTTATTTTCCTCTATGTTGGGTATTAGGTACAATTTTCTGCCAACCATACAACTCTTAAACATAATTATTTCAATTTTCTGACTGACGTTTTAGTTACTGCTAATAAGAATTTTGTATATATTTTATAATTAAATGCTGTATTTGCAAACAGTAACATGGACCTTAATGTGTGTTTAACAGTTGATGGTAGTGAATACATAGGTTGGCTACTCTGTTAACTGCACACAATCGTTTATTAAAATGCTAATTGCATATATTCCTTTATTTTAAAAAGGCATTGTCGCTGATATTAATAACACTGGTACCATTTATTGTTAGGAAAACCGCCGTTGAAAATTCAATAAAGCTCAATTCCAATTCCTGCAATTAACTGCAAACATCACTCCACCTTCTCCAGCAATCCATGGAAACAAAACAACTCAACGCTCAGGCGATGACAACGCATGCCTACGTCAAAATTATATATTTCATGAATGATGATAAGAATAATTAGACTTAATTTGCTTGTGACTTAAGTACATTTAAAAATAAAATGATATTGTTAATAAAAAATATGCAGCTTTCTTTATTAATTAGCATTGTTTTCATTTTTTCAACAGTTGGCGAAGTCATTCTACCCTAAAATTTAGTGGCCCACGAAAACCCTATATAGCTTCGACCCCCTGGCTACAGTACGTCTAGAAAAAGAACAATATGCAACGTACTCGTGCGTACTTACTTCGAAAATATTTTGCAGTAGCTGTTCCCACGACTTTGTTCGCGTGGACTTTACTATTTGTTTACATATGTTTAAAACAGAAATTTCGCTTCGCTTAGGTTTTATGGTGTAATTAAAATAGACCCCCCCCCCCCCCGCTTCACTCAAGTTTTATGTTTAAAATAGAAATATCGCTTCATTTAGTTTTTATGAAGTTATTAAAATACAGCCTGCCATCGCTTCGCCCTAGTTTTATGATGTTATTGAAAAACATACCAATATAATTGATTTGAAAGATTGTTATTTTACTATCGGAAATAGTTTTATCGTCGCGTTAGTGTTGCTTGATAATATGTTATTTTGCTTTTTTTTTTTTTTTTTTTCCAAAAACTAATGTATCTTTTTCTATAATGGATTATATCAACGATTATTAAAAAAAAAAAAAAAAAAAAACTATTATTGTTTAAAGAACGCTTTTTGACAATAATCCTTTTGCAAAGAAATGAGATATGAAACAAAAGAAAATTATATGAAAAAATCTATTTACTTAATAACCATTTGAGATATCGAGATGAAATAAAGAACAGATTTTAAACAGAAGTAAACTCTATGATCTCTGAAAGTTTTATCAAAATCGATTTGGCCGTTTCGGAGCCTATTCTGGACAAACATCCAGACAGAAAAATATTTTAAAACCAGATATTTATGCTTCATCATCGACTGAATAGCATATTACGCTTAGATATTGGTATCACTTTTGATACGGCAGACACTTCAATTTTATTTATTAGTATAGATTAGAACTTGTTATTACTACACATTACCAACAGAAGTATTTTCTTTTTTTTAATTCGTATTATTTATAAGTAAAATAAAAACCAAAAATAAGATACTTTTTGTCAACAGAAGAATAAACGATTGTATACATGCCATATTTAGGAAATAACTATACACGTCATACATAACAAATTATGAAGATACCGCGAATAGACTATATTTGTTCATCGCGTAAACATTCAACACACAGTCATGAATGTTTTCTCTTTTCATATATTGTTGCGCGAATTAGGCGACCATATTCTAGAATTCATATACAGTTCAGTGTTCATTCAGTTCGGGTCATTTGTTTTGTTCCTCCGTCGCCTTTTGTACCATAACGGTGAGAAATAAACCAAATGTGCGTTTTACTTATAAAAAAAAGTTTGGCATATTTTTATTCCAATTACGTTAATTAACAAACAGTTGCACAAAATTAAATAGGGTACAACAACCCTTAATTCACCAAATGATAAGACTGGAAAAAAAATTAATTATTACGACTGGAAGAGTGGCTAAAGAATTAATTATTATGACTGGAAGAGTGGCTAAAGAATTAATCATTATGAATGGAAGAGTGGCTAAAGAATTAATTATTATGACTGGAAGAGTGGCTAAAGAATTAATTATTATGAATGGAAGAGTGGCTAAAGAATTAATTATTACGACTGGAAGAGTGGCTAAAGAATTAATTATTACGACTGGAAGAGTGGCTAAAGAATTAATTATTATGACTGGAAGAGTAGCTAAAGAATTAATTATTATGACTGGAAGAGTGGCTAAAGAATTAATTATTATGACTGGAAGAGTGGCTAAAGAATTAATTATTATGAATGGAAGAGTGGCTAAGTAGGACAGTGGGTGAAGCGAGGTAAGTATGGAGCAGCGCCGGTATGGAAATGGCGGGGAGGAAAAGGGAAAGATCCTCAAGAAATAATCCTCGGACCAGCGCCATCGACCGACACGATTCCCACGTGCGAAAATTTAGAGCAACCCCGCCGAGAATTGAACCCGGTTGTTCTTGGTGGGGTGAAATCGCTGCGGCCACGGTTGCCCCCACGACCCCATTTGCGCGATGACAGTGATGATATTCAATGTACGTTCACCATGTAAAATCGAAACAGAATAAAATATCGCTATCAAATAGAAATTATAGAGCGAAAATTCTTTCGACGCCGATTTGTAAACCTATTATTTTCTAACTCGCCTATGGGGAGTCAATTTTATCATTGTATTCAGCATCTTTTTCACAAGTTCCAGTTCGATATTTCTTTGATTATTACGTTTATAAACATTTGTTTATCGTTCGATAAAAATTTATCTCCTAGTTAGGCCTGTATCTTCCAATTCTGTCGCATGTATTTATTGATTGTAATGAATTTTGATTTTTTCCCGTCGCGTTTAAAAAACAGCATACCGATATTTAAAACAAAAATTAGATATGTCAAACAGGTATAGCGATGTTCATGAACCTTAAAAAGCAAATAGATGCCGTGAAATATTCTTGCCAAGACATTCAACTAGTTGTATATTTTATTTTATTTCACGTACAGTGCGGGTAAATAAACGCAATTTAAATGTGGCAGACAAAAAATCTTTGCCATCGAGAGTTATCGACTGCCGTACTCAGAACTCAGTAAGCAGATTTCGTTCACAATGAAAAGTAAAATATTCCATGAAAGCCAAGCTATTTTCGTGAACGCAGTTTACGTTTTCCTCTGTTGTTTTTTTTTTTTTTTTCTCTACACAACACGAGTGCTTGCTCATTACCTGCGCTATTGGGGACCTGAAGGCAAGATAATTACGCGGTCGAAAGGATTGGGCAAGTTACCCGATGGAGCTCGTTAGTAGTGGCGATTGTTTGCGCTGGTAATAAACAGCTGGTAATTACACTTACCGAGCGCTGTAATTCGTCGTCAATAGCGGAGCGCTGCAAATAACATTCTTTTCTACCCTCTCTCCCGGGCTCATGCAGCCGCTGCCTGAACTGGTTCAAATGAAAATTGAGCCCTCGCCTCAGGCCTTCGCTTCATAAATTAGAAATTAGCTCCGCGGCGAAATGGAGGCAGCGGGTTGAAAGGTGAGCTATTATGTGGCACGATACAGTCATGGCCCATCAAAGTGGAGCACCACAATTTTTCAGTCAACCTTCCCAACAACAGCACCAGATAGCCCAAAGCGTTGCATATGGATAAGTGATATATGTTTTTTTCATTTAGACTTTTGAAACACTTCCTTTGATTCCAGTGTTTGTACCAAATAAATAGGATTATTAAGTTACAAATTTTATAAAAATAACCAACTGATGTTTGGGGCCACGGTGGCTGAACGGTTAGCCTGCCCGCCTCCCACCAAGGCGATTCAGGTTCAATCCCCGGCCGGGACACTCCGGATTTTCGCATGTGGGAATCGTGTCGGACGATGCCGTTGCTCGGGGGTCTCCCGTTTCCCCCGGCCTTGCATCCGGCGCTGCTCCATACTCGCCTCAAACACCCTCATCGGCTCTCAAGACCTCGATATTAAAAGCCTTCCAAATCTCTTCACTCACTGCAACCGATGGCACGTTACTTAATAATAAATTTGTCAAAAATAGTTTGAAACAGACCAGTAGCACTTACTTGCACTTGTAGATTCATCAAAAAAAAATTAAGGCCCCTGTTATCCAATTAATACATTTATTGACTACATTACGTTTTCAATGAAATAAACACTTGCATAAACCGTCAGCAAGAGTTCCTCTTTTTTTTTTTTTTTTTTTTTTTTTTTTTTTTTTTTTTTTTTTTTTTTTTTTTTTTTTTTTAAATTCGTGTGTACAAGATATAATTCGAATATTAATGTTTTTAATTAAATAGTTTACTTAATTCATTTCACACCTTCATAGCACTATTTATTGATTCCATCCCCTTACAAACACTTAAATGAAAATTCTCCATCACATTTTCTGGACCCGAGCTATCTAGATACTGACTATCCTCCCTGACATCAAAATCTACGTATTTATTACAACTGTGGCTATGCCAAACGATCACTTATCGGGTTTAATAAGCTTTTGAGGAGTCCTCGAAAATTAATTTTACTCCTTTTCGCCCTCTCACGTTACGAATTAAAAAAAAAATACTGAAGTTTGTTTCAGGCATTTTGATAGTCAACCTTCTGAAGCTAAGAGCACAACGATATATCACCGGGTCAATGCTATTGAAGAGTCCCCGAAAAAACATTTGACTCCTTTTCACTCTCCTAGGGTTTCAATTTCCAAAATCCTTAAACTGATTTCTAGGCGTTTGTATATTTAACCGTTTAAAGGAAAGAACAGAACAATATCTCATCGGGTTTTTGAGAATCTCTTAAATGTTGAATTTTAAAAAAATGGTAAAATAAGTTTTTAGGTGTTTGTATAGCCAATATTTTGAAGCTAAACGCATAAAGATATATCATTGGTTTAGTAAACTATCGTGGTGTCTATGAAAACATATTTTACCCCTTTCCAACTTTTCGGGGCGTTGAATTTAAAAAAAATACTGATACTTCTTTTTTTACTCATCTATGTAGGTAGCTTTCCAAAGCAAAGAACACAGTGCTATCTAATCAGCTGAATAAGCTATTGAGCAGTCCATATAACATTTTTACCCCTTTTCCAACCTCAGGAGTGGATTAAAAAAAAAATTATTATTTAGTGCCTGCATCCAGCAGTTTGGGCTGTGGGTTGATAAGTCAATCTGTCAGGATATCGAATTTTATATAGAAAGATTTAACCTTTGACCTCTTCGCCATTTACATTGAAGCAGTGTTCCTTGAACATTGATAGAAACAAGGTAGGGAATACACGCCGGGCTTCTATGGTTCAACACTCTGCTCGAGTTATCACTGAATTTTTGCTCAAGAAAAGTTTTATTTGTAAGAAGCAATTTCGCAGAGGTCTGTGATGACACATTTTGCAGAGTACACTCATCAAGTTAACAGACTCCGTTTTGGGCTGGGTCTGCACTACGGATGCGTATCTGACGTCGATATACCTATGGAATTTAGCGTTATTAATGCCGTGAAGTTTGAGCTCAGCCAGAGATGTCTGCTGGAATCCACGCTCATGAAATGCCAAAATTCTTGCTGCAGATGCGCGTGAAATTATCGGATTCGTAATTATTCTCGTCTATAAATGCGTCATTTTACTAACTTAAAAGATGTATGTGAAAATATGAACAGGAAATCGTTTGTGGTATAGTAATTGTACTCATATAAACTGAAAATATCAGTGTCACATGTCGTGAGTTTAGATATTATTACCCAGTGAAAGAATATTCACATAATGTCAGGCGGATATTTTTCGATAAAAGCATGACAGATTTAGACGTTGTATGATTAAAAATCACAAGGAATATGTGAAACACAAACACAGCTTGTAAATAAACGCGGAACTGAAGATAGTGAAACTGGCATACTAAACAATAATAGAAAGTATGCAATTTTGGAAAAGATTTTTTAATAACACTAATTTTCGTACATTCAAGATTTGTTTCAGTCGCATTTGTACATTCACAGAAGTTACAAGTTACCCTACAGAAATGTATCGAAATTAATCTTTGGCATTTTGGAATAATCGATTTCTATAAACTAAAAGTTCTAAGATATGCAGGGGAGTAGCTGGAAAATGGGGATTCACCATCAGGGGCTGTGAGCTGTAGTAACACTGTGCCACGGTGGCTATCATATATTTGGCCACCTGAGACTTCAAACTATACAAAAATACCAACACTCTTTCACACTTAGACAAAATCTGGTAATTTATTTCCTACGGATGGGGAAATGTTTCAGGTCTATATAATGGAGGCGAAAATAATAGTTGCATGGGATAAATAAATAAATTAAAAACCCAGAAGTAATTTATACAATTTACCTTTATTTTACAGGCTTGACATAAAAAGAATACATAATAATATTTGATAGACGCTTAACTTATCCTTCATTCGAGCAAATCAATTATGTTGTCTGTTTTTGTAGAACGATTCCTGCTGTGAGCATTCAAACCAAACTTTTTCACATATACCACACTTGTAGGCGATGGCAAATGGGCAGTTACTAACTTCATATCGTTTGACACTGGAGCTGGTGGCGAATGTCTTGCCGCAATACTTGCACTCGCTTCCCAATGAACGACAAGCATTGCGTTTGCACTTCTTGTTATGTTTATTATCACTGCGGGCAAACACCGCATCGCATTTATCACATCGGCAAGTCTTGTAGTCGATGTCGAATGAACAGTTACTATCTTCATGTTGAATGCCACTACAGCTGATAGTAAATGTCTTATCAAATATTTGCACATGCTTGCTGATGAACACCATACATTGCCTTTGCTCTTCTTGTTACGTCTATAGAGAACACCATAGTTCTTGTTACGTCTATAGAGGCTATCACTACGAGAACCACCACATCGAAGTTATCGCAGTAGTAAGTTTCGTACGCTGAGCTGAACATGCAATGGCTACTTTCATTTTGGCGTGCATTACAGCTACCACTAAAAGTAATTCCACTGTGTTATCATGGTTTCCGTGATACTTCTAGTGACTCTTCAGAGTCCCTTGCTGTTGATGACGCTGAGTGTTACCAATGGTAAGTTTTCAACCATTGATTCTGTCTTCATATTGTAACAGAGTACGCGATCGCAGTAGACGAACGTAGTAGTAACGATCTGCTTTCCACCACCATGTTCGCCGGCGATTTGATATCCGTTTTATATGGTGCTCTCTTGTATACTGTTCACACTGCATTCTAGGTTGCATTGCTCGTCTCTGGTTGTCTCAGTAGATGACTGCTCGCTATGTGGTGCAAACGTCAGCATGGTTGCTGGACTGAAATATGTTGCCTCATCAGGTCGATCGCGGTCTAGCCTGCGAAGTTGACAATTGGACCACTCATCTTCTGTATACACTCGTACATCTTTCAGTGCTGGAGGTGACTTGTTTTTTTCTTTTCCTGCTGTTGCAGCTCTCTCCCGATTTGTCTTACACCAGCACCTGGAATGTGGCATGTGTGTGTGTGTGTGTGTGTGTGTGTGTAACGGTTGTAATAACATGAAAACACTCTAGGCATGGGAGGCAGCCAATTCGAGCACTCACAACATTACCAAGGCCTGAATAGTGTTTCGAAACAGTAGGCTTTGAAGGAAATAAAAGTGTTGCAGACATTATGATGGAAAGTGTGACCTTTACGTGACCTACACAAGTTGTAAACAGCAAACATGTTCCACTAACATGTACAGTGAAGATGTTACAACTAGTAGGGAAGATGAGAACGAATGAGGCCTCCAATACTGCTGGTATTGTTGTGATAACTATACTCTAATGTACATCTTCTACTGATGATGGTGATGAAATGCCAGCATCCTCGATGCGAAGTGTAAATACATTGCTAAAGATAAGGGCTACTTGAAGATAGGCCATAAGAAACATGGATTCGAACCCAGTTCTCTGGTCCAGAGGCATCTCGCAACATGCTCATCACGGAAGAACATAAATGCAGACATGCATCGTGAACCTTCTTCGAAGGCGTTCAGTCTAGCGACTTATTTTCTGAAGACCACAATGACTTGATTGGTAAACTGCTGATGTTGGTTCCATTGCAAAAGAACGGGATATCTTTGTGTCAGAGAAGAGATAAATTCAATTATTGATGATCTCTGAGCTGGATGCTTTATTGAATGAAATATCACATATCTGTGTGATTTCGTTAAGAATAGGAATAAATTGATAACGCTTCTACAATCACTGCAGCACGTACAGGCTTGGGGCACGATATCATCCGATTGCATGTAACTAGTTTCAGTTATTTCCTGGACCTTGCCTTTGTCGCATGATGTGTTCGGTACTTAAATACTCATATTTATAACACAGCAATTTTAATTGCTATCATGTAATATTGTTTCCTGAAAAATTATAGGGCTCACTGTGTGAGCCCTATAATTCAAGATCGGCACACAGTCTCCAGCACTGCCTGGGTACACAGGGTTTGGGATGACTGAAAAAAAAAGAGTACGTGCATAGCTGCAATATATATGTTGCGATACTTTCTCACTCGCCATTACAATGTTCATATATTTATTGTTATTTCTATATAAAAGGTACATATTCGAAATTATTACATGTATATAATATTTAAAACGAAATAAATTGTTACCTTGTACTACTGTATAATTTCAGTCTTATCATAAAGGGAAGTGTATGTGTGACACGACTGGTCTGCCACCCTAGAGCCTGGCACATCTCTCACTCAGCTAGGTTATGTGCCATCGCTTCGACTTGCCGAGACCCGCACGGTGCCCGCGCGGCCAGTCGACTACCTGGGCTGCCCTACAGATTCTCAAGATGTTAGTTGAGTCGAATGCGTTCTACTGCTAGCGATGCGAGTGTTGGCTGTACTCTGGCTGTTATGGCTTCGTTTCAATAGGTTCGTAACTAAGTCGTTTCCTATTCTGTTGTACTAACCAGGACGGCCTGCTCTTGTCTAGCGTCATCTAAGGTAGCGTACAACACCTGTCGCTTGTGTAATATGTGAGTGCGATGGTTGGTAAGTGCTTATAACTATTTTCCTTTGCATTTTATTTTTTACGTCTGTTCGCATCAGTGTGTAGCAGTGTTATCCTTATCGCTCCTGTGCTTATTGGCTTCGCAAAGTATTTTATGTTAGACTAATGTGACCCACTGCGCTCGATGCTCGCGCAACATGCATTGATTGGTAAATGCTTATAACTATTTGTTTTTATAATTTTTTAAATTTATTTGTTAGCATCAGTGCATAGCTGTGTCGCCTCTCTTGCGCGACTAATGGTTTAAATTTATATTGTTTCACGGCTAGCAAAGGAACACAGTATTTACAAGTCGCATAATGTGTAATACACTTGACATATTGTAGTCATTTTTGAGTTTGTTCCATGAAATTATTCATTCTTTCTCATGTCGCAGAGCATACTTTAATAAATCTCTTGGCACAATAGCAACACTTATATCGCTATTATGGACTGTGACTCCAGTGTGTGTGTGTATACATATATATTCAATATGACATAATGCTCGAGATGTACTTGTGTATATGTTAGTCTTTCATTGCTTTTTACATGACTGATTTTTCATGTACAGGCCATTCTTATATCTTTTACATTCGTTTCCCCCCGACCCTCTTGTAGGCTGACTGTATTTATTTGTATTAATGCGTACATGTTTTAATGTAACCTGCGACCACGTATGTATTGTTTTAGCTGCAATTATATACCCATTTATTTTCCAAAATATGGCTGGTTGTTAAGAGTTACCAGTGCTACCGATCCCTCGAGCCATTAGCCATTGTGTTGGACAGACGGTGTTTGTTTATATTACTATGTTTGTATTTCACCCTTACTCGAGACTATGTATATCTGCTCGCAGAGCATAGTAGTTTGTTGCATGCTACCCATGCTTAAATTTACTTATGTATATATTTTCACATTTATGTATACAGCCTGGATGTCGATGGACGAAGGGTGGTTAGTTTTCGCTTAGTAGGATCCGAGTTGGTAGACACATATGGTAGCAGACGACTTGGGCGGAAGTGGTCGATTGTCGAGTGTGTGCAGGTCGATGCGCAAGTGTGCTATTTCAGACCCTACTCTCCTACATGCAATGGTAACTTTGCGATGCACTTGTATGTATATCTAGCTATATTTTTCTTTATATGCATGGACAATTGTTACATGTTCCCGAGCTTCAAAGGTTTGAGAATGCTGACCAGCTATGCTTATAATAGGGCTTAAGGTCTACTTGTCCTTATCTCCTTGATTGCAGTCGGAAGTGAAGTCTGTGGTATGAATTTGGTGTTCGTAGCTTCCGGAGGTCAGAAATGTCGGACAACTATGCTTATAAGAAGGCTTAAAGTATACTTGCCTTACCATCCTGTTTGTCATCGGAGGTAATGCCTATGATATGAATATGGTGACTATAGCTTCTGCCGGTGGGAAATGACAGTGAAATTTTGAGCCTTTTAAAATAAGTTACGAATTTTTTTATTATTGTGTCACTGCTATTGAGCTGATTTTGAGCAGTTTTGAAACATAATTTTCAGTATTTAAGTATGTTACTACTTTTGCGAGTTTTTTTATTACATGTCTTGTTACTTAAATTATTTTTATTTTTGCGGTTATTAATACCCTTATTCCCATGTTAATTTATCTAAGATTTATTTAATTGATATTTTAATGCTATTTGGTCTGATATTTATTTGTCCCATCCTGTTTGGTAACTGTTTTATATATTTTGAGACATGGATTATCTAGCTATATAAATTAAGTTATATAACTATTATTGAGTCTATTTACTCATTGTTTATTAATATTTTATTATTTAAATATTTTTCTAGCAAGTTTAATTTCAATTCAGTTTTAAATCGCACTTTGAAAGCTATGTTAATCTTGTTAGAATCATACAGGCCCGTGTTACTTGCGACTGTTTCTAGTTTACCGGATGTGCAATGCTGTGTTGCGAATTCTTTCCATTGCCGTCCATAGCTGCCCCCCTTTTAACACTCTTTTCTGCCACTGCTGTATTGGCAATATTATTGGCGTTTCCATGCCTCTTGGCACGCGATTCTACAAAAAAAATACCTTGATTCACGTGATTTACACAGTACTCGCTGAGCTTTTAAACTCTTTTCGACTTGTGTAGACTGCCCACGAAATCTAACAGTGTCTGTGGAACTATCCGTTCGTCCTTTGTTTCCACCTTCTCTGTCCTTCACGGAACATTTTTAAATCATTTTTATCCTTGGCTTGCTGCTGATATGACGCATGAACGTTGTGCGGTAGCTGTGATGAATTTCCCCAGCACTTAAGTGCCCCTTTTTTTTGTTTCTCACTTATTCATCGTGTAGTAGCCAAGTGATATTATGTGGTGTTACTTCATTTATTTATTTATTATTATTCTCTTCTGACACATGGGACGGGATATTTTGGTTTCCTCTCTTTGGTGAGTACAGATTCAATTTTCTTTTACTTCGATTCTTCACATGAACCAGTAAGCATTCACTCACTATTTTTGGTACCTTTTTCTGTGTTTATAGTAAGAGTTCTGCGTTGCACAAGTTTCCCGAATATTGGTGCACGCATCTCTGCATCTACACGTTTTTATAAAGATGCCGAGCTTAACCTTTTGCTGAAGCTCTCTATTTATCATCAGGATGTGTTTTGGCCTGCCCCTTCCTTGTTGGGGACAAAACTGTTAGTCGAGATTCACATATAATATTTTCTTAACTCTTCTTCACTGGTGTTTGCGAACGCAATTCATTAAGCTAAGTCAAGGGACATTTAATTATTCTTCAATAAATTTCAGGGTCTAAATTACATTTTATTTAAAAGAGAATAATAAATAACTCTTATGATTTCGGACACCATCAATAAAATTTATCCGTGAAGATTTTAAGAACTAAAATTTTATATAAATAATATTTATGTTATGTAAAACTTAATTCCATTATTTGTGTTTAAGCTAACATATAACTGTCAGGGATACATTACAGGTTAATTAACTGGAAGTATTCATCATTAACATAAATAATGTTATCCTAGGTATTTTTTTATATTTCATTTAAAAATATTTTTGAATTTTTCGGAATTAAACAATAATTTTATCCCAAGGTATTTTAGAAGTTTTGGTCAACTGTAACCATTTTATTACTGTATCATTTGTTTTCTATCAAGTTTTGACCACTGATATTATTTTTATTGAATGTTGGTGTCATAAATCTTAGAGATCATGTCATTTTAATGATTTAAATTGCATAATATTTTGTTGTTCATGTGACATTGTTTGTTACGACTTTTATGGAACTATCTACTTTTACATTTTCTGTATATTTAAATATTTAATTAATTCTGAAAGAATTGAGTAACACATCACAATTACACAGTCTTGAGTTATTTAACTCTAAATGAATTTACCTCTGGGGTTATATTTAATTGCATTGAAAATGTAAGTCCGAGTCTTGTATATTATATATTTAATTCTTTTGCCCATGTAGCATACGACCACCCAGCATGATTATTTAAATTGTTGTTTATGCAGCTTCATTTCTCTTTGTTTTTGTTGTGCACTCGAGGCATGTAACTATCGTTCATTCTTTCAAGCTTACAGCACGGATCATAAAAGCAGAAACCTAACCCCTTAGAGCTTAAAAGTGAATATAAATATGCAATAAAGGTCTCTGTTAATGTACAAATTGAACATGAGAAATAATTGTTGTAAATTTAACTATTTAATGCCTAAAATAATACTCTCCGAAACAAAAACTTCTGAAGGGTCGTACAGCGTACAATATTCCGTAAGAATGATTCGGAAAATCGGCCTAAGCCAAGGCAGTAGAAATTCATAGAGTTGAAGCAATATTTAAGGATTAAAATCTTTTAGAGCAAAGACACGAGTCGGTTTTTATTACCAAACTGTATGAGTGGAATAGAAAAGTAACCGTGTAAAATATGATTCACAAAATTTGGTAGTCAACAAAACGTTCTGCTGTTAAGAAGCTCTCACGCCAAGCTTAAAACTATAAACGTATTTCTAAATATGATTTTTATCGCCATGTTAAGATTTGCGAGCGTTTAAAGGCCAAGTTAGTCGAGCCGTTCGAAGCAAAACTGCTGTGGAACGTCATCGATTTAAAGCCGGGATCCGTCATTAAAAAGCTCAGCCAGTAATCAGCCGCAGGCAGTATCTGCAGAGGGGGTAACACGACGATGATAATTTGAACCGGATCACGACTACAGCACAGATACACTCTAAGAAAACATTTAGAAATTTGCCACATCAGTGTATATGTCTAGTGGGAAAGCGTATATGGTCAAGTTATTTCCCATGCATCAATGGTAGCGTTCCTACATTTTCTTAAGGAACATTCAAATGATTAGAGAAGTTCCCAACTTTGTATAGTAATGATACTAAACGTTCCTACATTTGCAGTTTGATGTGTGGTAATATTCCCATACAATGTATAGGTTAAAAACTTCCAATACAGTTTAGGAAGTTTACCAGAGTTTCTTTTTTTTTTTTACAGTGCAGCTTCGCCGCTTTCTGTGATGACTGGGAAACAATAGCAGAGAGTCGTGCGTTTAGCGCACAATCCTGTCTTGCCATGGCTGCGCCTACCGACCTCCAGCGTTCGAATGCAGCTTTCCCAAACCCTTATCCCTCCCCACCCCCCTTACACTGGCCCAAAACCCCTGACCGACCTTCCCACAAGCGAGCAGTTTCCGGCTAGGGTTCCGGACCGACCGGAATCCCATTAGAATGCATCGTTGCCACATTTCCACCCATCACAACACACACAGACGGATTAGTGCATGTTGGTGCCGGCAGGGAGGTTTCGGTAGGAAAAGGGATGGGGGAGGGGGTTCCGCGGGTGTGCCATGGGGTGGGTAGAGGGGTAGGTTCGCTGTCGACGCTGCTCCGAGATATACGCAAAAGGGCTAATTCTCCAGAGAGAGAAGGGTGATTTCGGGGTCTGTGGAGTTTACAGATCCGTGCCGCCATGCATACATAAAATCTCCACGTATATCTCGCGCTCACAAGCACAGCGTGCTGGCCGGGAATTATGCAGAATTAAATGCTGGAAAAACGATCGCGCACATCTTTATGCCCCCTAACCATTTTTTCCCAATCCCTCCGAAAATAGAAATGAACATTTGCCATTCGTTCACAGCAAAGATTTTATGAAAAGCTGTGTCTTATTTTTTTTTACGCATTTCCCTTCCCCCTCCTTCCGCCTACCCTATCCCTCGTTTCATTTTCTCATTCGCCATGCTTGCCCCTTTCAATTTTTATGAGAAGCAGCCGTGTGTAGAGTGAGTGCGAAGATAAATACTAACACAAATTATAGGCGTGCATTAGATTCTTATTTAAACAGTTCACTTTGGAAATCAAGTTCAGTAAATAAAAACACGGTATTTTGAAAGGCGAAAACTAATTAAAATTATCGCATCTTTCAAACACTGCATTTTATGTTTTACTAAATTTTCATTTATTTTGGCAATTATAAAAAAAACCTAATTATTTTAATTGATATTTCGATAAAAGTTGGAGAGTTACTTTCTTAAGTACCATAAATTCGTCCTGCTACATCAAGGACAAGTTTTATTGCCATTCGTTATTCATTAATTTGCATAATAATAAACTTAAAAACCACCATCGTAAAAAGACAGATCCATTGTGAAAGGATTGCAGGTAATCCGACATAGCAGACCACGTGAGGCAGCTGTCATGTTAAAGTCTTGCACATATCACAGAACTGCTTATGGTACATGTATGTGACGTTTTATGTTTGGGAGTGCTGATCTAGAGTCAACTATGCTTATGGCTCATAGGGCTGTTATACTGCGCGGCACACGACTATAGGCCTGGACGAAGAATACAAACAGTCCCGATATTGGCTGCTATCGCTTGTAGGAGGAGCAAGTAACCTAAGAGTACAGCGTGGGATTGATTCATCATACTAACCTGCCGGGAAATATGAACTCATTAAGTTCAGCACTGAATGCGAAGGTAAATTAATTTTCAAAGATACGCGTTTGTATGAAATAACAGTAAATTGTAAGTAGAGAAGAGAGTAACATACTCTCCTCGACAGTAATGGCTGGATTTCAAAGTATGAAGGTGTATCTGCTATTCACGGTAATGTGAGCACTTTTGGAAGCCCTTTTATTTGGAATAGTAGGCAATAAATATATTTTGTTTTAGCCTTAGACGCTAACCTCTTAGTGCGGTGGAATGTACACATTATGTTCGTTGCGTTTATGACAATATTTATTTTAAAAGAGTGGTTGGAAGACAGAAAACGTCTGAAAAGATAAAGTAGCTAGGACTTCAAAAGTGCTCACTTTATCGCGAGCAGCCTATAAGAAAGAAAAGCGGTCACCACGAACAAAGTTTTATGTTATTCCTTACACCACAATGTAGCAGATACTGGTGCTCTCGGTTACTCCCCCAACCCTCTCCCTGACGTGTCTCGAGAATAGGCAGTGACGTCACCCTTCTTTGTGAAGTTGCTCAAGTTCGCATGCCGACAGTAGAAACAGGTTGAAGCTTAGCCAGAGTTATCTCTACTCTGGGATTTTCACCGACATTTCTTTTGTAAGACCGCGGACAACCGAAATCTCTACGCCAGAACCGGAAACCGAACTTGGATCCTCCGGATCGAGAGTCCAGCTTGTTGCCACCATGCCGCTTCGCAAGGTATTACTTCTATTGATGTACATTGAAAATAATAATAGATTCACTAGCCCGCAATTATTGGCAAAATAATTATTTGTTTGCAGGTACAATAACCTGTTTTGTTCGTACGTTAGTACACTTGGTGTGCTGCACAGTAAACAATTTCTGTACTTGTAACAAATAATACCTTGTGCACTAAGCTGAAATGTTGTATATTCATGACACATTATTTTATAAAACACAAATAAAAAATTCATGTAGCTCAACGTTCAAAATAAACATGAAGTCTACAACACTTGCTTGTTGAAACTCAACGTTAGTGTTACACATTGGACGCTAAGAATTTGTGAAGTTTAATTTCATTTGTTTGTAGTGTTACAAAAATATATTTGGGCGCTAGTTTCCAAGGAATTCCTTGTAAAAATGCAGAAAAAAAAAAAAAAAAAATTACAGTGCGGTAATCCGGGGCTTGACATATCTCCACGAAACTCGCTCTTGTTTACACGAGATTGGTCGCGAGGTAACTGACAAGTTTCACATACCAGCTACAGAATCGCTTGTTCCTGCCTCTGGCGCCACATCACGTGTGAAATCGGTGGCTCGCTGCTACCGAGTGACCGGTCACACAATATGTCCAGCAACCCGTCCCTTTTGCACCCCCCCCCCCCCAATCGCACACTAACTACTCCCTCCCACACTACACACACACAGGCCACTTACGCATATAGTGTGAAGGTTACCGGTTCATGCCGCGCTGCCTGTAACAAGTCATTGAACTTAATGTGCCTTTGTGACGGAGTGCCGCGATGACGCAGATGGGATTAGGCTTGTGTACGTGGGCGAGTCAGTCATATGGGCAGTCTAGCTTATGATGCCACAGTATTGCTCACGCCCCTAAACCAGTTTAAAAAAAAAAATTCATTTGAAGAATTATTTTGAAAGTAATAATTTCATGTGTTTCGGTAACTTATGATTTGATTAGATTGCCTGTATTTCGAGATAGTAAAAACTGCCATGAAACTAATCTTTCAGAATTACTCTGCCCAAAAAAAAAAATTAGGTTACTGTATATCATTTATTCATTCAAATGTTATGTCTCCTTTTCGTAGGATTTGAAGGAAACAGTTTATACACTTATTTATTTTCGCTTTGGTATTAACAATAATAATTAAAATGTTCAATCATCTATATGCGCAGTGCCATTTTTATTTCGATCATATTATAATTCCAAGGTAGTACTGTTCTTGCTACAAGGAACGTTTACTTTACGGTAGGACGTAAACATAATACTCGGAAATATTTTGCATAATAACTATTTCGTGCTAGCTGTTAACAATATATTCCAAACCACCACAATATTAAAAGCAGATTTGATGTAGTGTAGACTATTTGTGACGAACATGTTTAAATGTAATTTTACTTTGTTTTATTTTTCAATTTCGTACGAGTGGATCTTCAAATTGTGGTTTGCACTCAACTTTACCTAACTCTGCGCACGTCTATGACCCACGCGTATCTACGCAGTTATTTTGGGTAAGCTATAATGTGATTTTTTAATACAGGTTGTTTCAAAATTAGACTGATAAACTTCGGCCGCAGGGTAATCACAGGAAAAAAAAGAGGGGAAAACATATATATATATATATATATAAGACTTGTGGTCTAAAATGAATTCTAAGGGCTACACTTATCTTTGAAGTTGGATCTGAAATACTACTGGAGATGGGGCACCGAGTGTTTGTATAATGCGTAAAGTTAACTGTATCAAGCGGGTAAATAAATCCCTATCATACTACAGCGTCAAGGAGATGATTAGGTCGAAATGAGGGTAATAAGTATGATCATTTATATGAAATAATTTGATGACAGCAACATCGAATTACAAATCTTTGTCCCGTCACACATTAACCAGACACTCAAAATTCCACCTTGAAAAAATTTATCTGCAATATTTGTGATAAACTAGTGTTACAGGTCAAATTTTAAAGATGTGTACCGACTTTATGTGTGTGTGTGTGTGTGTGTGTATACACACACACACACACACACGTTTTCACATTTTATTCATGAATAATCTGTAGCTTAAAAAAGTGTTTGATACCAAATTTAATTAATTATTTCATAATTTTACCAAACATTGTTCAACTTGCACGCATTGTACGTGACATCATTTTCCTCAAATAAAAACATTTTTACACCTTATATATATTTTTTAATAATTTGATCTCAATTCTAAAATTCTTCAGTTTTGTTGCATACAAGTTTTACAAATTAAAAAATGTATATAGTGTAATCTCATGCTGTGGTCTACTGCTTGACATATACGTGATCACCAAATGACAGTTCATGAATTTTTAAAAACATTTTGAATACATGCAATTTTCTTTATATTTAACCTTTTTTTTTTTTTTTTTTTTTTTTTTTTAATATATGGCCTGTTATTTGGTGATTACATATGTGTCACACGGTTGCTTACGGCATTAGTTTACATTGTAAATGTTTCCTTAAGTACAACTTAGTTTTTTTTATTGTGGCTATAGCAAAAAGAAAATATTTTGATTTGAGATCAAACTGTACAAAAATATGAAGTGCAAACTTTTTAATTCGAGAAAAATTGTTTCGCAAAAAAATGGGTAAAGTTGAAAAAAAGAGGTTGGTACACATATAAAATAATTAATTTATTGTAACATCCTTAAGTTTGTCGATCTAATTTAGATACATTCTGTATAGTTACAACACTATTTTATAGGCTGTTCACGGCATATTGAGAAGTTTTTAGGCCGTAGTTACATTTTCCTTTCAGACATAGTTTACGCTTTGACCACTTTTTACGAATGAATATTACCATATAAACAATATATACAGGGTGCGTATTTCACCGCACTCGGAAGTTAACGTCTAGTGCTAAAATGAAATATATTTATTGACTATTATTCGATTGAGAGGCCGTTAAAAAGTACTCACTTTACAGTGGATAGTTTGTACAGAAGGGGTTTCGACTTGGTGTCTGCTTGCTCGTGTAGTCTGTGGCTACGCCGTGTCACGACACAACGGACGCCGAGGGAAGCCTCTCACCCTTCAGCGGACAGTTGTTATCGACGTGGCGTGGCGCCAGCGTCGCCTGGTGTCACGTGACAAAACAGCGAGCGCAAACAGTTGCGAAACAAACAGGGCTGGTCCGAGTACGCCCGGCCGGCTTGTCGAGGGGGGGTTGTGGGGCGTGGAGGGTTCGCTGAGTTGCAACCAACCCCCCCTGGCGGAGGAGGGGTGGGTTGAAGCGGCGCGAGCGGGAGGGGGGGTAATTTATACAGTAATAGAAGCGCCCGCCTGTGACATGGCTTTATTACGTACAGTCGGCGCCGCCGGTTCTGGAGCACCGTTTAGAGTGTGGAGAAGGGGGCGCGGTCGCGGTGCAACGAAGACGCACAGGCGCCTGTGTTGCGGTACAGTCGGGTCGTTATAGGCTGTTCGCGGTAAAATGAGCACTTTTGAAATCCCTGCGTGAGATCTACTTGCACGTGCGTTGTGTATTCTTCCGCCTTATGTGCGATTAACATTGTCATGGGGCATCGTAACTTTATTCATGCGTCGGTCAAGTGAAACAGTGAAATTATTCGGAAAGTAAATATTTTACAAATCTGATAATTTTACTCTTGGATTCATTAAAAATGAACAGATTGTGAAATAAATAATTTTAAGTTATCAGAAATGGTTACCAAACACTTTTTATTCGATTTAAGGTACGGAACTACTTTCCCATCCATCGTTACCAACTTCACTGGGCGCATGTCTTTCAGTGCGCCAGTTAATATATATGCAGGTAGGAGCAGTGGTATTCTCCAAGGTTGATTTTAAGAGTGCTCACTTTATCGTGAACAGTATTTAGCTATTTGTGCACCTATGAAAGTTGAGTTGAGAGATTTGGGCGGCTCGTTACAACGAGGTTTTGAGAGCCAATGAGGGTGAAATCAGGTGAGAACGGAGCAACACCGGAACGCAAGGCCATGGGAAATGGAAGATCCCTGAGAAAACCCTCCGGACAGAGGCATCGTCTGGCACTATTACCACTTGCGAAATTCCGGGAGTGACCCGGCCGGGGACCTATGAAACCCCTGCTCAGAAATTTTGTGAGGTATCGGTTTATTTTTTTACTATCGTTTATTGACGTGCTAAAACCTGATTTATTTCAGAACAATACATTTGTCGGAAAGCTACCCGCCTCCTCTTAAATATTAGATTGTTTAAAGGTTCTTGGAAGCCTATTATAAATGAATACGGTCACCGAACCAAAAGTAAGACAGACACCTTATACATTTATATCTTTCATGTAGTAACATATTAACTTGTTATTTAACTTTGTGGATTAGTGATTTTATTGTGGAATCGAGTTTAATAATTTCATTGAAATTCTCGAAGCTGCCCAGAGCCATGTACATTTATAAATGTATAAACATTGTACTCATTGAAGTGAAAGGAGTGGGCAGCCTCGAGAAGCGGGCAACCTGGCGGTCCCCTTAGGCGGACAGGTGGCCCTTAATTGCGTGACGCGCCGCTCGGCGGAAGTGTGCAGCGGACTTCCATAAAAGATCAAGTGCAGAGGCTAGTGATAAGACTCTCTGCCGGGAGGCGACATCACTTGATTCTCGTGGTCATGCCTCTGCAGGGAAGCAACTGATAACACACCACGATGCCCAACATCGTTTGGAATGCTGCAAACGACAGCATCACCAGCTGTGGAGCAGTGGAAGGTGATACACTGACACGCCGAAAAATCATGGGATATGTGTCTAGTATCGTGTAGGTCCTCCTCTAGCTAGTCCAAGTGCAGCAACGCGTTGTGGTGTCTATTCCACAAGTGTATATAACACCAGCGGAGAGATGGTATTCCAAGCCATCTGGATAGCTACCCACAGCTTCCTGCTCTTGGGTGCGGATGGATCTCCCCACTACGTCCCG
The DNA here is from genome assembly GCA_029891345.1 of Dryococelus australis. NCBI lineage: Eukaryota > Metazoa > Arthropoda > Insecta > Phasmatodea > Phasmatidae > Dryococelus > Dryococelus australis. The sequence continues at coordinate 27,565,999 of CM057001.1, forward strand.
TAAATTCTCGCTGGGATACATATTATAGACTAAAGATGAGGTAGGCCGCTTATTCGTCTTCTGCGCATTTACCCAACATTGACCTACCCCAGTCCTACACAACTGCCAAAGTCACATGGTCAACAGTGATGAACGTGTTTGTTTACATCTTAATTTTTAAATGACAGGCACTATTATATTTTAAAAAAAATATCTTCGCCATTTTGAATTTAATCAAAAAGAAGTGCAATCTTGCTAGAGGAAGTATAAGAACATCGCTAAGCACTTGTTTACAAATCAGTTTTCCAACCTAAAATCCAAACCACGCCGTTTTCGCTAGACGTGTTGGCAGAAAATCAGTTCAGCGTTGGGACACCGAGATTGGTTGGGCGCAGCCAGCGAGATCGGTCTATCTCATATTTAGTCTATGGTTCATATCGAGCGAACTAGTTGACCGTAGCAGTCGTTGGAACTCTCCAGAATGCTCCTCGAACCAGTCCTGGACAACTTTGGCCGATGGCATGGAGGATTATTCTGCTGGAATATCCCATCGTAGTGGGAGAACGTACTGCTATCCTATGAATTTTTGTTTATGTCAGTGTGTTATGAACTGATATGTCACAGTGCATGATCTGGCACTCCGAGGGATGTGTGTATACCTAGTGGGTACTTGGCACACAACCAAATAATGATATAAACAAGAGTACTGGCTTTTGTAGCATATATGGTAATGGCTTCGTATGTTACAGTGGAATATTTAATTTTACTGAAGTTTCCGCGATCCTATTTTATGTTTTGACAGGAATGATGTAGAAAAATAATTCTCGAAATGTTGAAAACGAAAGTTAAATACGGATTTTCTTGAAGGTGAAAATTGGTTTATTTCTTTTCAGTTTTTAGCATTTTGCTTTCCATGGCTATCAGGAAATTGAATAGAGGATGTTGATATGGCAATCGGTTACATGGAATATGTTATGCAATATTAATTTAAAGCACACATATCTTGTTCAGTTACATTAACTTTACAGTATTAATAGAGATGCGCGCTTGAACAAAGTTTGCAGCTTATTCTTTAGTTCGTTTGGTATTTTGTATGTGGTAACATTGAATTTTTATTGAAGTTTCTCGATCTTGATCTCATTAATCGTGAGGTGAAGTAAGATCTTCACACGGCCTTGTTAATACTCATTTTCAATTTCACTTGTGACTTGATCTAGTTGTGCGCTGAACCTTTCAATTACCACGTTAACGTTAACTTTAAGTTTTGACGAGACACTGAAGGTGGAAAGAAATCACGAATTTGTAACTGGAAACGGTTAATGATAGCAAGTAAGTTCGGAGATGTTTGTTCTTCTTATCTTCTGGTCGGTGTGGAAGGAGGGCGGCGGAAGGAGCGATGTTATGCAAATCCCCCCTCGCCATCCCCCCCCCCCCCCCCGCAATTCCCCGGCAAATCAGTTCTCTCCGACCGCATAGTACGAGAACCGTGCCCTACCCCCCCCCCCCCCGAATCCCAAGCTCATGGTGACGACTCGCCCGTCTGCATGTAAAGTAGGCTCCGTTCCGGGAAGGATTCATCCCTCCTCAGCATCCCCCGGGGGTGGCGGGTCGCTGTGAAGATGGCAGCGACCCCTTCTCTCCTCCCAACACGCATATTTTCCTCTCTCTCTCTCTCTCCTCTCTCTTTCTTACTCTCTCACTCTCTCTAGCCCGCGTCTCGCCACTCACCGCAGCAAGTCGCAGCTCAGGGTCATTAGTTGTCGGCTTTTCTCCCGAGCGCTTTCACGCCCCCGCCCCCCCCCCTTTTCCTACTACCTTCAACCTCTGTATCATCGCCAGCCACCCCCCTCCAGTGCACCTTCACCCCATGTAGCCTTCGCGCAACAAGGAACCACGTGCTTTCCAGCAACAGGAGCGTAATTGGAGGAGTGCGTAATTCTACACTCCGCATTAGATATCATCGAACAAGGGATGTTGATATCGGGAAAAGAAGTATATATTTTATATTGATTGTTTATAAGTGTTGTTTTAGGGAACGATATATAGAGAGAAAAATGTCGATTTTTTGGTACATCGGAATCCGATATTTTATGAATTAAAGAACTTGATAAATGTAAAATTGCTTGGAATATTACAAAATAGGGACAAGAAACATTACAGAAAGATGTGGAGCCTATTTTTGGTACATGTTGCCGAAGTAAATATAGCAGTTTTAAATTCAAATTTTATTTAAAAAAAAAATCTGATTTAAATAGTATTTAAAAAAATAAAGCCTACTATGTTAAAATAGTATATGGCTACAATTTTGAAAATGAGTGTTTGAATTACTTAAAGCATATTTTTATATATTACCTCGCTATACTTCTTATGTGCCAAATTTGGTAGGAATCGGTCAATTGATTCCCGAGATCCCAATAATAATATAAATGCGAAGGTTTGTATGTTAGTTTGTTACTCAATCACGTCATAACGGCTCGACGAATTTGGATGAAATTTGGTACAATGGTAGGTTATATTCTGGATTAGCACATATATGCACTTTTTATCCCGAAAAAACGAAGTTTCCTTAGGGAATATATAAAATATGCCACCAACCATTAAGATAGAGCACTTGGTCATTATAATTACGGTTTGATTTTTGCACGCGGTCAAAGCCGTGGACAACAGCTAGTATTACATAAAAAGTTTATTAATTCGTGTAGTGCTACCTTACAAAATCGCTGAGAAATTTCAAAATTTGTGAACCAAATCGGAGAAAAATTAGCTACTTGGCTGCTTTCTAAGCATGGTCTACCAAAGCCATTAAAGATAATAATATAAAAAAAAATACGAAAGTACTCGCAAGTAGTTGCAAGTAATTGCAAGTAGTCACAGGTAGTCGCAAGTTGACGCAAGTTGTCGCAAGTAGTCGCAAGTAGCTGCAGGTAGTCGCGGGTAGTCGCAAGTTGACGCAGGTTGTCGCAAGTAGTCGCAAGTAGCTGCAGGTTGTCTAGGGTAGTTGCAAGTAGTCGCAGGTAGTCACAGGTAGTCGCGGGTAGTCGCAAGTTGTCGCAGGTTGTCGCAAGTAGCTGCAGGTTGTCTAGGGTAGTTGCAAGTAATCGCAAGTAGTCACAGGTAGTCGCGGGTAGTCGTAAGTTGACGCAGGTTGTCGCAAGTAGTCGCAAGTAGCTGCAGGTTGTCTAGGGTAGTTGCAAGTAGTCGCAGGTAGTCGTGGGTAGTCACGGGTAGTCGCAGGTACTCACTGGTAGTCGCAGGTAGTCACGGGTAGTCGCAGGTAGTCACGTGTATTCGAAAGTAGTCACGGGTATTCGCAGGTAGTCACGGATAGTCACATATATAGGTACGTATTTTAATAATACCATAAAACCTATGTGAAGCGATGGCGGGCTCTAAGTACCAAATGAACGTAAAATACTTGTATTGCTGCCATTTTGAAAATAAATGTTTCAACATTTAGAATTACATAGGTTAAAATGGCCTACTTACGTGGCAAATTTGCCCCTGTCGAGATACCAAATTTGGTTTAAATCGGTTGAATGATTTCCGAGACGATATATCAAATTAATTTTAAAATGGCCGCGATGTTAAAAGTATTCGCTCCGCGTGGCAGAGAACTATAAAAATCAGAAGTCCTTATTTAGTACTTATACTTGTACCGAGTTTGGTAAAATTATGTATACGTGTTCAAATTTGAAAATTGGGGACACACACGCGCAGACACACACCTAGGCCACTCATACGCTCACAGACAGGAAAATGATCTCATAAGCCTTTCTTTCCTCCTGAGGCCAAAAATTGAAAAGTTATGTTGCCCTGACAGCAAGCCAGAGGCCTAAAATGATAACATAGAGGTGCCAGAACCATATAAATGGGAATCGCTTATAAAAGCTGTTCACGATAAAGTGAGCACTTTTGAAATCAACCTTAGAAAAAAGTCACTGCCCATGCCTGCATATACTTCAACGGGCGCACTGGGTGACATGCGCCCGGTAAAGTTGGTAGCGATAGGTAGGAAGTAATTCCATATGCTAACGTCGAATAAAAAGTTTTAGGTAACAATTTGTGATAATTTAAATATATTATTTCGGTTTCAGTTTTTTTATTTTATTTATAAGATGTGTGAAAATTAGCTGATTTATAAAATGTCCACTTTTCTAATAATTTCCCAGTTTCACTTGACCAACGCATGAATAAAGTGGCCAGGCCTTTGGCAATGTTAATTTTACACGAGGCGGAAGAATACACAACGTGCATACATGTAGATCTTGAAGCAGGGATTTCAAAATTGCTCATTTCACCGTGAACAGCCTATACCTGTCCATCACGGCTCTGGGGACCCCAATAACAAACTGAAAATTCACGCCTATATAATTTCTAATGGGGTATGATCTGTTACAGGAACACCTCAACCGCCACTAAGATACATAAAAATAACTAAGTAACATTTTTCCTCGTAGTAACATGTCACAATAACGATTTTACTTGGTTTGAACACATCAAATAATTAAATAGAAATCACTTGATAGGAAGTAAATAATATACATTTTAAAAAGTTCACGATTTTCTGCAAGGTATCAATGCATTAATGTAAAAAAATTTGCATTTTTTTAATGAATGAAATTAAATAAATTGTTTATCATTTTTATGAACTTAAATTTTCGTAAAATAAATTTTTCTAAAAACATTTGTAATAAGCTTTTATAATAGCGTTCGTCATCGCTGTTAGATTTCTTATGTGTTTGGTTTTTTATTTGCATGCTCCACAAACCAACTAAGATTTTTACGCCTTATTGTGTAATGCCTAAGGAAATTCGGTTATCTTAATTGGTCTGAAAAGATACTTCATAATGGTATTCGTGATGGAGAGTATTTGGTACGTATATAAATCAAATTTTTGGTTTCTGTTTCCAGTATTATTTTTAAGAAAAAGATACCATAACCAGCAAATTGCGACGATAACGACAGCGTAATGCTATTTTTGCTCGTACTATGTTCTTGAATCACGCGCAACGATTGGACGGCAACAAAAGAAAGTGTGCGTACGCATCTGTGTGGGACAGAAACGAAGAGGATGGTGGTTAGACATTCATTTCATATAGGAAAAGACGAGAAAGGACTGTATCGTGGGGAGTACGAATGGGACGCCATTTGAATAACCAAACAGTTCGACTATTTAGGATTCTCTTCGAAGCGGCGGAGCTCATATTACACTGGCACTACCACGAAACAATTTTATATTAGGAAATTTCTGTTCGGAGTTTGGGCATGAGAAGCGAAATGCAGTAGGTAGTCAACGACTGCAGAAATTGCAAGCCATTCTGGCTAATTTTGAAAATGATCTGCAGCATTTAAGACTGTTGTTATTCCATAATATTTGCTATGCGAATCTCGTATCCTGTTGTAAATTAGTATATCCCGTCGATTTTTCCATTTAAGAAATTTTTTTTTTCTCATAAATCGAAAATATGTCTTCTGAAATTTAAACTTAAATGTAGTGCTTCAGTAACTTCTCAGGTAATTGCAAACACATTTAGCATGCAATAAATACCGTTCAAAGCTAATTATTATTTTTTATATAATTTAGCTTGTTGGTTTTTAAACGACTGTGGTAATTTTGTAGCGTTACGTGCCTCTTAACTTATTTATCGTAAGAACGGAGTTAAACATTTTATTATAAGGAATATTTTCTTTATGACGTTACCAACTTTTGATTCTGTGCGGCTTTAAGTATGAAAAATGACAAATATTTGCTGGTTGCATATGTTCAATAAACGGCCGATAAAAATCTGTCAGCCACGATAGAAGGTCATCGAAGGATTGCTGATTGTACTTGGGCTTAAAACGACTGCACTGATCCAAGATCGGCAGGCAAATTTCATTATGATTACAGTAGCTTCAATGCCCAGGGGATAATTTTTAAAGTCCTAGGATTTTAAGAAAGTCAAAGTATAATGGAAAGAAAATTTAATTTGCAACATTTTTCTCTGCAGTACCTCACAATATTTTTTTTTGATATGCTATATCAGTAGTTGTAAAAGGACAGATCTGGTGCAAGTGGCGCCTGGAGCCGGACTGGCGACGGCCATCTTCGATAACGTCGTGCGGAACTTCCTGCTATATCATTCCTGTTGGTCAGCCAGTATGACCTCGACATTGACCTTTGGCTTTCGATCTCAAATTTGGTTTTTGAACTCAAACTTGGATTTGAAATCCCAAATTTGGATTTTCGATCTCAAATTTGAATTTTGATTCCGAATTTGGGTTTATGAATCTCCGACGGCGTCCATATTGGCTTTAACTTCCCGTTCTTGCATTCCATCGTCGAGGGTTTCCTCGGGGTCCTCCCAAGTTTTCTTTCTTTTACATTCGAACTTTTTTTCTCTTCCTCTCGTGCTCTCTTCCTTCGTTCTCTCTCTTTCATTCCCGGCGGGGGGGGGGGGGTTCCTTCCATCTTGTTATTCGTCTGCTGGTGTCGGCCATCTTCTTTTGTAGTCATCTGCTGGTGACGACCATCGTCTACTGGAGGCAGCCATCGTGTTTGCCGTCCATCTTTGATTCCCACATCAGCCGCTAGAGTGTGTGCTTGCGGCCATCTTTGATTCTCGCACTCGCCACCAGAGAGAAGTTCCATTGGTAGCAGCTAGGAGCGCTGGCAGCCATCTTGTGTTCGTTAATCGTCCGCAGGAGCGCTGGTAATTTACTTTAAGTGTGAAGTCAAAAAATGCATATGGACCGATAGGAATAGAAATAATGCAGATACCGTAGAGCGCGCACTCGTCGGACAGACTTGTAATCATGTAAACAAATATTTGTCTGGCACCCATCTTGTTTGTCGTCGTCTGCTGGAGGCATCCATCTTGATCTACTTACAAGCATAGTTGGCTGTGGGATTGAGGACTGGAGGACAGCCCGACCAACATCTTGGATGACATCATAGGCAGGAAATTACCTATGACTACTTATAAGCATAAATGGCTGTGAATTGGGGCTTAATACTGGAGGATAGCCCTACCGCCATTTCGGATGATGCTACAGGCGGGAAATTCCGAACTTTTTAGGATATAGTTGCCAAATTCATAACATAGGCATCACCCCAGACGACAAGAAGGGTTGCGGGGTAAGGTATGCCTTACCCCGCAACCCTTCGAGTTGCGAGGTAAGGCATTGTCACCACTCGAGATAGTGAGAAGTAGTGTAGGGTCAAGTATGCCATATATTTACTTATAATCATAGTTGGCTATAATTTCCAAACTGTTTAATATATGCACACCAAATTCATAACGTAGTCATCACCTGAGATGGCGAGAAGGGACGTAGGGTTAAGTATGTAATATGTCTTAGTATAAGCATAGTTGGCTGTAATTTATGAACTATTTAAGATATAGTTGTTAAATTCATAACATATGCATCGCCCTCGACAATAAAAAGAGGTGCAGGGACAAGTATGACCTATCTCTACTTATAAGCATAGTTGGCTGTAATTTCCGAACCGTTTAAAATATAGCTACCAAATGCATTACATAGACATAACCCCCATCAACAAAAATTGTCACGATGCCAAGTATGTCCTAAGAACACTTGTAAGCATAGTTGGCTGTAATATCTGAACCATTTAATATATAGTTGCCAAATTCTTAACATAGACATCTAGCCCCGACAATGAAGAGGGCTGAAGAGATAAGTATGATGTAAGCACACATATAAGCATAGCACCGTATGCACCACTGCACACACCTCAGTTAGCACTGCATGCACCACACATACTACAGTTAGCACCACAGTTAGCACCGCATGTACCACAGTTAGCACCACATACACCACAGTTAGCACTGCAAGCTCTGCAGTTAGCATCACAGTTAGCACCGCATGCACCACAGTTAGCACAGCATGCACCACAGTTAGCACTGCTCTACAGTTAGCACCACATGCACCACAGTTAGCACTGCATGCACCACAGTTACCACTGCAGTTATCACCACATGCACTGCAGTTAGCACCACACACACTACAGTTAGCACCACACACACCACAGTTAGCACCACACACACCACAGTTAGCAGCAAATGAACTGCAGTTAGCACCGCAAGCGCCACTGTTAGAACCACAAGCACCTCAGTTAGCACCGAATGTACCACAGCACTGTAAGCCTCACCAAATTCATATCATAGACATCCCCCAAGATGACGAGAGGGGTCGTAGGGTCAAGTTTACCATACGTCTACTTATAAGTATAGTTAGCTGTAATATCCGAACTACATAAGAATACTTGTCAAATTCATAACGCAGGCATCACACCCAACAACGAGAGGGCCCGCAGGATCAATTTACCCTATGTCTACCCATGAGTATAGTTGGCTGTATTTTCCGAAGCATTTAAGATATAGCAGACAAATTCATAACATACACATAAGCTACCATAACGAGAAGTATCGCAAGGTAAAATATGTCCTAAGAACGCTTATAAGTAAAGTGGGCTGTAATTTTCGAACCGTTTAAGATATACACTCCAAATTCATAACACAGGCATCAGCTCCGACATCGAAAAGGGTCGTGGGGTCAAGTATATCCTAAGCATACTTATAAAGCATAGTTGGCTACAATTTTCGAACCATTTAAGGGACTGGTAGATATGTATGTACATCACGAACATCAATTAACACTTTGTGTATATTGCACGAGCATCGAGTGATGTACATTATGTCCGGTGGAAAAAAAATTACCATTGTGAAGTGCGCTAACGATAAGGTCATCACTACTACTAGACAGCAATGCAAGCAGATATAAACAAAAACCTGATGTTAAGGAAACTAGTTATAAGCACTTACCAACAATCACATATGTCGAACATTGTACGAGGTGTTAGATGCCACTACTCGAGTCCGAAATTAGTATTATAGAATTGCAAACGACTTCCTTACGAACCCAAGTGAAACTTAACCGGAAAATTCAGAGCACAACTAACACTAGCAGCAGAACATGGCCGACCCGGCCGTCGTTTAGCGACCAAAATAACATCGTGAGAATCTGTAAGGCAGTCCAACAAGCGAACGACTGGGAACGCAGGCACCGGCCAGGTCTAGCCAAGTCGAAGTGATGACGCAGGATACTAGTCGAGAGATGTGTTACAACTCCAGGGTGGTAGACCAGCCCGAATCATGCATGCGCTTTTCCACTACCAGAGGAATTCACTTATCGAGTATAGCTGAACAGATTATTACTTTGTAAATACATGTCATTTATAGTGCTGGAACTATAAGCACATGCCTGCATTTAAACCATTAGTCGCACAAGAGTGATATTGCTGCTACGTGCTGATGTGAACACTTGTGAAAGCAAAATAGTTATAGCCATTTAACAACCTGCGTATATTGCACAAGCATCGGGCATTATGTTAGGCGAAAAAAAAAATTATTGTTAAGTGTGGGAACAATAAGGACAACACTGCTACACACGCTGATACAAACAGTTATAAAAATAGTTATATGCGCGTACTAACCATTGCAATCGCTTATTAGAAATGCTCCAGGTGCTGTACGCTATGTTAAAAGATACTAGACAAGGCCAGACCGTCCTGGTCTGTACAACAGAATAGCAAACACCTTCCATACGTATCGAGTGAAACGAAACCGTCAGATTCAGCCATCACGAGCAGCACAATGCACACGTCTTGTCCAGCACTGAGCGATCGACTAATCTGTAAGACGTCACTATAAATGAAAATAGTACATTTACCTATTTTGAACACGTATCATTAAAACCATTAGCTTCGCAAGAGAGACGTCATCGCTACACGCTGAGACAAACAGATGTATAAAAAAAATCATAAGAGTAAATAGCTATAAGGATTTAACAACACGATCATCGAACACCTTACGTCACGTTAGTCTAGATAAAAGTACTTTCTAGAAGCCGAGAAGCGATAAGATTAACACTGACTGCTACGCACTGACGCAAACAGATATAAAAAAAAAAAACAAAATGTAAAGGAAAATAGATATTGACATTTATCAACCAGCGAAATCACATATTACACACTTGGGTCCGGTACTGTATACTGCGTTAAGAGATTCCAGAGAAGACCAGACCGTCCTGGTCAGTATATCGCCTTCTGCACGAACCGAGTGAAACTAAACCGTCAGAGTCAGTCAACACTCACATCACTAGCAGCAGAACATGACGGCCGATGGTACCAACATTGTGAGATCAACTTGCCATGGTGGTCGATCAGCGACGTGAGCACCGTGCAGCTCTCACCAAGTCGAAGGGATGATTACAGGACACCAGGCTGGAGAGAGAGAGAGAGAGAGAGAGAGAGAGAGAGAGAGAGAGAGAGAGAGAGAGAGAGATGTGTCAGGCTCCAGGCCGACAGACCAATCGTGTCACACAAGCACTTCCCTTTACGAGAGGAATTCAGTACAAGGTAACAATTTATTTCGTTTAAACATTATTTATACATGTACTTATTTGAATCTATATCATTTGTAACATACTAAACAACATGTATTTAAACTATTAGTCGTGCAATAGAGAGACGACACTGTTACGCACTGTGGAAAATATATTTAAAAGCAACAGAGTTATATCCATTTGTCATCAAATGAATATTGCATGAGCATCAGGCGCTGTACGTAGGCGAAAAAAAAAACCATTGCAAAGTGTGGAAACGATAAGGACATTGGTGCTACAAACTGTTATAAGAACTTACCAACCAATGTAATAACATATTACACACGCGTGTCTCCTTACGAGATGAATTCAGTACAAGCTAGCCATTTATTTCGTTTTTAATACATTAAGCTGTAAATATTAGCATGTCTCTAAAATATCTCTTCGAATAAAGTGGCGTTGGTAGAGGATAACGCTTCTGTCCACTCTACTCACTTTCAGGTCTACATAAGCAGTTCGTACCAACAAACATCGATCTGAATTGCTTTTTATCTCGCCGAGAAGACATAGTGAAAATGGCCACATGCTGGTCTAGCGGTCAGAAAATTTTATTGGTATATGGAAAGATGAAATCGCTTACAACACTCGATATTACAACACTCGACAAAGATACCACGCGTACATACCTGCCTAAAGAATTTCTTCTCGTGCGACACAAAATAAAATCCTCCCCTTCCTGCCGATCTGCAACAGAACGAAGAGATTTTTGACTGTCTAGAATGTCGCCAAGGTAGTGCTATCGTTACATACGCGTCACATCCCAAGAGCTTGTGTAAGAGACAACGAGAGCGAGCAGCAAAGAAAAAAAAAAAATCAAGGCACCTCCAACATGGAAAGACGAACGAGTGTAAAGAAGTTGAGAGGGCAACTTTGCAAGCCAGACGGCGAACGAGTGGATAAGGTAGCACATTTCAGTCCATCAACCACGCAGACGTATGGACCACACCGCCGGCAGACATATACTGGGCCAACCCCATGGCGAGCAACACGAACTAGCATACAGTACACAAACGAGCGTCGTGGAAAACAGACATCAGTTCGTCGCTGTGCGTGACGGTGGCAGAAAGCAGATCGCATCTACAGGGATCGCAAACTCTACTACAACATGAAGTCGGAGTCATCAGAAGAAGACTTGCCATCTTATAACACCACCGACATCATCATTATCTGCAAGTGTCGCTACAATGTCACTATTGAAGAAATACTTTTTTACTAAAAGCGGTATTACACACCTGTCAATGTGTTAACTACAGTGCGATATATGCGAATACATAGCGCTGAAATGCTCACAACCGGAAATGATGTACAAAAGAACATATATATATATATATTGTATTACAACAAGTCTGTAAAATAAAGGCAAATTGTATAAATTAATTCTCATTTAAATTAACGTATGATGATATTAGTTTCACCTCCATCTCACAGACTTGAAACATTTCCACATAACTAGGAAAAAAATTACCAGATTTAGTGTGAAAGAGAATGAATATTTTTGTGAGTCTCGAACTCAGAACCCTACGCCTCACCTTAGAAGGTTATTTAATTCTATTTATCGTCAGTTCATAAACAGACAGAAAATCATATGCAATGTTAAACGTACATATGCAAAATATACACATGTAAATTACCCGCGCATCAATTACATACATACATACATTTAAACTCTGCTTTAAGAATACGCAAAACATAAAGAGAAGAGGTTTACCTGGTGTAGCTGTTTGAGATGACTTGGAGACCGCGAGCTTCACTACCAATGCGAACTCGACGAACGCACAGATCACAATGATCGTTCTTTCTATTCGTACATGGTATACATTAGCGACCAAGAAACCAACACGGCTCTTGCGCGTACACCGTCCTTGTCAAAAATGTCCTTATCCTTATTTTTCTACATACGCTGTTGAAATGCACAAGTACTGTATTTAGGTCACCCTTGTCAAATCATACACATACTATCGCAATTTATAGGAAATAACTCGTATATCCTGACAGTCGTTCGGAGACAGGGCACCATCCTGACGAATAAGGCATCGTAGGTTCGATACTCCTAGAGAGTCCAATTATTTCACACGTAAGTAAAAATACACCATGATACGTAATTGAAATAAAACTTCTGGATATTTAAGTATCGAGCACGCCATGTACCGATCGCATTGAACTATTCAACAAAATATTTCCGTACATGACAGTGCTCAATGTATGTTCATTCCAAATACTTGCAGTCGGTCAGGCGTTTGTATGTGGGTAGGAAACATGCAGGTCACAGCGTGACAAACCGAGAAGGACAACACGAACAGGGTATTCTGACGAAATGATATTTCACAGTAAATGGATATGCGACCCTAGATAAAAAAATATCCATCTGTAACACTAACTGCATGGTCAACAGCAAGGGCCTCTGGAGAATGGCTCCTTACATCATGTCAACATGAAATTAGTCGTTGCATGTTCGTCCACAATGATAGTCTGAATAGTCATAGCAAGGAAATTTATGTCGGCCATCGGGAAGTGGGCGGAAGTTTTTAAAAAATAAAAAAATCCAACTTTTTTTTGGCATTAATTATATACATAATCACATACATATTATATATATTATATATAATAAAGCCTCCAGCTTTAAGTTCAACAATAATCGAATTTATTTCTTCGCCGTCATAGTGATATCCACTTCTCTGGAGTGAAACCAACAGCCGCAGTCTATCAACCAAGACATTGAGATTTTCAATAAATAAGCTGCTACAATTCGCAGAAGGTCTACGATACATGGAGTCTGCATCTCGGTTTGTCTTCCATGGTGGGTAGGTTGTGAGATGCTTCTGGACCGGAGTACTAAGTTCAAATCCACGTTTCTTCCGTCCCAACTTCAAGTGGGCTTTATCTTCAACGGCACGTCGGGGTGGTGGGAGGCCTTTTATATGCGGTGCTACCTACGTAAGTAACACATCCGACCTGACCACGGCCTTACCCCGCTCGGGGAGCCATTGCGTCGACCATGACTTGTTGTTCCCAGTCTACGAACGTGAGCACATGCTGTCCACTCGGCTACGAAAGCCAGCGACAGAGAGGTGGATTCGAGGCACCAGCTACGTGTGCCCACGCAGCTGTATATTTTTTATTGCCGATGGCATACGAGACATCTCGGAAATAGCCGAAGTACAGTAGATTCAAGGCACAAGCCAACCGTAGCCTCGCTGCTGTCAATATTTTCGTTGGCGAAGGCACACGAGACATCTCGGAAATAGCCGAAATGCGGTAGGTTCAAAGCACAAGCCACCTGTGCCCACGCTGCTGTATATTTTTTTTTCCTTCCCGAAGGCACAGGAGACTCCTCGGAAATAGCCGAAATGCGGTAGGTTCAAAGCACAAGCCACTTGTGCCCACGCTGCTGTATTTTTTTTTTTCCTTCGCGAAGGCACAGGAGACTCCTCGGAAATAGCTGAAGTGCGGTAGATTCGAGGCACAAGACACCTGTGACTTCGCTGCTGTATATTTCTTCGTTGGCGAAGGCACACGAGAAATATCGGAAATAGCCGAAGTGAAGTAGATTCGAGGCACAAGCCACCTGTGCCCTCGCTGTTGTATATTATTATCCTTGCCGAAGGCACACGAGCCGTCTCGGAAATGGCCGAAGTACGGTGGATTCGAGGCACAAGCCACTTGTGCCCTCGATACTCTATATTTTTTCCTTGACGAAGGCACAGGAGACGCCTCGGAAATAGCCGAAGTGTGGTAGATTTGAGGCACAAGCCAACTGTAGCCTCGCTGCTGTCGATATTTTCGTTGGCGAAGGCACACGAGACATCTCGGAAATAGCCGAAGTGTGGTAGATTCGAGGAAGAAGCCATTTGTGCCCACGCTGCAGGACTTCAAGCCAAAAATTGCAACCAAAAAGTACGAAAATGCGACCATCGCAATTTGGGCAATTTTGTTATGATTTTGCGATATTTGGGCTACTTGAAATTATTTACTTACTATTGGTATATTTTTTATTGTGAACAAGATAAATAACTCTCACAAGTAAGATCAGATTTTTAAACGGCAGCCAGTTTGGTTACAATTGAAGAGGTTTTTTTTTTTTCAGACCCTTGTGAATATTTAAAAAATAACAGTGCATGATATCATAATGTTTAAAGTTTGTGAATTATTCAGATTTTAATGTTTACACGCTGCGTTTTTGTTGCTGTGTTAAGGCTTGTCCACAATCGCCCGTACCGGTGGACATTGACGTGTCCGAATCTTGACGTCAAGTGACGTCACATTTATGCAGTCCGCACATGGTCTACAAATGCGTTGCCTAAAAATAAGCTCTCAGAATATGACATTAGATCGCAGTAAATTGGGTACATCATTTGCTGTCACGTGATGATTTTTATATTATTGAAATGGTAATTATTTAATGTTTGCGGGGTGTACGGTTTCAATATATTGCTATCTTTATGACATATGCCCTGACTGATTTATTTCACTTCAGCTCTGCAACTGACATCCAAGAATCTTATTAAATGTTCTTCCTTCGTATTAAAAATCCAGACCGAACGCAGACTGCATTAGTTAGTGTTTCATCACGTTCGTATTCAGAAAAAAAAACAAACTTGCAAGTCCGTTTTTTTTTTACGTTGACAAAGTGAACATCTCACGAATAGGCATGAAAGTATCTAAAGTCTTCTTTTTATTTCATGATAGGATATTACACAACTCGGGACAAAAGTTCAGTTTTTTTTTAATGCTTTGTCTTGGGACACGGGAGGTTGGGACAGCGCCATGACGTCAGAGGGTCATGTGCACCAATAAGCGTATCCTTGTCCAAAGACTCAAGTTGGGATAGCGCAATTGTAGGCAGGTATTTACTGAACTTACATGTAACCTGCCGTATTCATTCAAAAATCCCAGTGAACAGAATTTAAAAAAAATTTAAATATAGGAAGCAGTTAGTGTATCACGACTGTCATTAAATTAAAAATCTTGACCTCGAGATACCACCACTCATTCTAACGCGAACCTATCGCACACAAAAGAGAAATTATAAATGTAATTTGAGTAATATAAAATCGATAAAGTCATTTTATTAGAAGGATACGATTATAACACCAAATTTATATTGTTTGTGTTGCATTATTTTTTGTTCTGACGATACGTGAGCAACTACAGGTATTGTCGGGCTGAAACATTTGATGACAAGATAGAAAAAACATTTAGGGAACAAATTACATATAGAAAATAACATGAAAATGGTAAAGCTGGGCCAGGTAAATATAAGAACATAACAAAATAAAAATTACCTGGTTAATTGATATGTTTTTCAGTGAGCAGAAATATTTGTATGTGAACTGAATACGTACTTTTTTTCCTTCAGTCGGTTTAACGAGTGTGTGTTTGTTCGCAACAATTTGCGAATCACTCCGTCTGAGCACTTTTCATAACAGCGAACAATACTCTCTCGCTGTGAAATCAGCTTACATGAATATCACCTAAAAATAGCGAAATCGTTCATGTTTAGCACAGTAAAGACTATGAAGATTTGCAATGAGTAAACAATATTGCATCTTAACAGAAAACAAGAATAAATAAATAATTTACTTTGCTACCAGTCCACATCCTGAGCAAGAGTTCTGCAGGTCGTTTGAAGATAGTTCACTAGGGTGTAGCTGTCCCCATTGTCAAAGGAAGGAAATCGTCCCTCATCGGCTAGCGCTCCGTTACAGGATAGAAAAAAAGACGGATAAAATCGTATCAGTCTAAAGCAGAGACCCATCCTGTTTACGAACTGGCACAGGGCTGGTGTGCTTCGACTGACTGCGACGATAACCTGCAATGCTTGCTAGGTGATATCATCATCTATCTGCTCGAGGTTCACACCTCGCTCACAGTGTTCAAAGCAGTATTTTTCGAAATATTTTCATTTTTCATGTATTTAATCTTCGTAACATAAAGTACGATAGGCGTTAGAATATTTTTTACACATATTAATAAATTTCTTTATTTTTTATAATAGTTGATTAACGTTTGAATTCATTTTCTCTAGTAGTGTTAATTAGGGGAGTCACTAAGATTTTATTTCGATATTTTATAGTGTAGAAATTTTTTCTGTTATTTTTAAGTTTAGCGTGTATATTATTTCTTTAAACAATCCGTAGCTCATTCGGATTGGATTCGAAAATATGGATTTCCGAATCTAGTCTACATGTGCTCGCAATTATAATTTTTTTAAACTTTCTCTTGATGTTTTTCTACGGAGTTTTTGTTAAAATTATTTCGGATCGATAAACTGTGTTTGTGATAAGTAACTTAGGATTGATTTCATCGTTTTTCTTCCACGAAATTGCAGGGACTCAAATATTTCCTAGATTTATTTATTTTGTGACACATATGTATGCAGTAATTAGATAGTAAGAGTTGTTAAAATTTATTCGTTGGCAAAAAAACATTTTTACACATGGGAGTTTAAATGCGAGAATTTTTTTCAAACGGTCCCTGACACAATGGTTTAAAGTCTGTTGACCAGCTCCAGGTATGGCGAGTTTGGTGAAGGGGCTGTCAGGGGAATAAGACGCAAAACAGAAGAGACCACAATTCATGGGTAAGCATAGTTTTGCAAACAAACAAAAGTTTTGGAATTGTCCAACTTGGTGTATTGAGGGGTGTCTGGCAGTTGGAGAGCACAGAAATTGTTGTCGGAGAAATGGCACGTTCTGGGCTGATGGTGAAGGGAGTGGGTCGGGGTTCTTGGTCTTGTATAGGTTTTGCACACAGCGTCGTCGGATCTATAATGGGCTGTGTGACCTTGGACAGAGCATCACTCCAAATACCTAACTCTGCATTGGAGGGGTGGGAGGGATGGTCTGGGTTCTTGACCTCAGGGCACATCGCTCTGGCGAGGGGTGGAGGTACAGGGGTACCTGGTCCTGGTGGAGGTGGGGGTACAGGGAGGTCAGGAGCGATGTGGCCATATCTAGCCAGTCGTCGCCATCTTGTTACATTGCCGAAAAAATTAACAACCTAGGAGAGAGTGATGAGTAACCTCAAGAACAGAGTAGCACTCTCTGGCGAGGGGTTGGGGGAGGCCAGGATCCATCTGCACCCCTGTATCCAGTCGTCGCCATCTTCAGTTGCTCATAGAAGCTTGGACTAGACGGATGTGTACCTCACCAGCTCCTTCATATATACCGGGTGGGTAGACAGTTGGCGGCTGACGAGGCCACGATTGGGGTTTACCACAAGTCCTGGTGGGTGAATATCGCACACAATCAGCAGATCACCTGCCTTCATCTCTAGTGATAGCCTCGATTAACATTTGATAATATACCCATTTTAATATAAAACTGTTTTATCGGGAAACTTTTTTTTTCATGTGATAAGTCAATATTGCGAATGTTTTTTTAGGATTTTCTAATCACGTTTATGAGCTCGGTATAAGAAAATTCGTAGCTGTTGGAAAATACCGATTGTGTTAACAAGTGCGCTCTATTTACCAGACTTAACGGAAATTTGTAGTACGTCCGTTATTTTAAAAATAATGTTCTCTTCGAGGAGGTCTGTGCATTTTTTCCGTTATATTAAGTGATGTGGGATTAAGCTCCATGCTTCGATGCAAATTGATTATTTTGAAACAATCATTTGGGTAATTTTTATGTCGTTAAAAATTTCTTGTAGATCGTTATATTTTAACTTATCAGAATAGGACATACGCTATTGTGTCTGTTTTGAATCGTAGTTTTCGTTTTTAAGTCACCTAAGGTCATCTTTAGGCTCAATGTTCATGGGTCACCAGTATCCAGATAGTAGTAATCAGTAACTTAATATGGCATTGTCTTTAATGAATTTATTTAATTTTTTCTCGAGTTTGGTTTTCAGGTCATTTAAGGTCATGGGTCCAGCAATGGGTTACATGCACCAATATGAGGGTAGTAGTTAGTAACTACTCTGCTCGTTGACTTTTATAATTTTTTTTCTCGAGCTTCTGTTTTCAAGATCATTAAAGGTCATGGGGTAAATGTCAAGGTCACATGCACCCAATATGACGGTAGTAGTCAGTAACATATATACTCGTTGACTTTTAAAATTTTTCTCGAGTTTTGGTTTCCAAGGTCTTCAGGTTACTGGGTCAAGGTCTAAGTCCCTGCCCCCAATATGGTTGTAGTAGTCAGTAACATAATATGCTCGTTGATGTTATGAATTTTTCTAGGGTTTTTTGAAATAAATTAAGATAAAATGGAAATTTTATAAGGATAAAAGGGAAATTTTTTTAGGGATAACAGGGAAATTTTTAGATGAAATGGTTTGCCGGGGACTGGAATTTTTTAATAAATTTAATAGTTTTAAAATAATTTCAATAATTTTTAAATAATTTTTTATAATAATTTGTTTGTGATTTTTTTTGGAATTTTGGCGGAATTTTTTTGGAATTTATTTCGACTGCTTTGGATTTTCGGGGTCAAAGATCAAAGTTCATGAGTTAAAGGTCAACGATCACCGGCTTCCAAAATGGCGGACGAGTGACATCACAACATGGCGGCCGGTCGGCGCCTAGCTCCTGCCCCACGCCCTTGCCCTGATGGCTAGGACAAACTACTTGTAGGGCAGATTGTCGTGCACCCGTAGTAACGCGCCAGAGATGTCTTCTGAGGCTGTGCTCGCAAGTGCTCACGATTACGCGATTCCTCCGTCACGACTCAGTTCGTGAGCACCGACTTCTCAACGACGTACTTCTGAACCCATAATGATTACCATAATATTCTGTGAAAAGATTGCCGGGCAAGATAAAGTTCAAAGCAGTGTAGAATCATCGTTTGACTAGCTGAAAAATAATTTTGGTCCTCGTTTGTTGTGTGCATACTTATCATGAGGAGGGTACAGCGTGTAGTTACGGAATCCTGAGTGGCTCGGTCAAATGCGAGAGCGTCAACAGCAGCCAACGTGTATATATAGTATTGAAGTCTACTGTGTCCATTTTTTTTCCCTCGAAAAATCACTGGCCCTAGTTATCGCGAAGCTTCGCTGATGTTAACCGAACTTTTAAAAAATTCAAACACATATTTACGAAATAACTTCGTAACAAGTAATATCTCCCTGTTTTATTATTCGCGTAAGTTAAGACTTGAATTATAAGCGACCTTTCGGAACAATGCGCACCTAACGTTGTTTCGAGCCACCCAAATCCCTCCACTCCACTACAATTAGTAGTGCAAGGCAATGGAAAGTTCGAGAACCTTACTGCTCTACGGTTAGAAAATATAGTACTCGTGTTTATGCTACTCGCATTTTTCCACAGCGCATTCTGTGCAATTATCTCGAGTCGGCCACCGAGCATTTGCAAATAATACCCACCACGCGTTACAATAAGTCCATTTTCAAACGAAATTACTATTCCTTAAAAAAACTGGCAAAATTACGAGGAAATGGTTGACTGGCTAAATGATACCATTTATTGTATAGCTGCGAGTTAGTGGGCATATTCCATGAAGTGGAACACTTCCATAATATTAATTTAGTGGCTAAATAATTATACAGCGCATCATCTGACGACCTAAGATGTATATTTTTTTTCGCCGACCTTCACTGGAACCGCCAGGCCCAGCTTTCGAAATATCTGCGCGCCATTATGGTAGAGTTTCCCAACGACGTGGACAAAGGACGACGATGTTTTCATTTAAATCACGGAGCGACACTGTGTCGGATATCGGACTTAATTCGTTCTTCGTGGACGAGCGGCGTTTAAGATCTCGCGGCTCGACCGTTGTTTGGAGGAAAAAGCACGCAAAGAGCCCAACATAAATCCTGTCCTTCATAACGCGTATTTATTCCCCAAGAAAGCGTCGGAGCGAAAGTCGTTGCCGGAAGCCAGTTTGCGAGAGCAGAAGTGAGTATGCAAACCAGTTGACTCGCTCGCGTTTCGCGAACGAAATTCCAGAGATGTGACGATCAAGGCGCACGAGGGCATATATTTTTTTTTAATGATCGGTGTCTTCCAAAATATATCTTCAAAAACAAGGACATTGGGTGTGCTGCATCGAATAGAAAACCTTCAGTCAGTGTGTGAAATGTAAAAATTAATGAGCGGGCAAAGAGCGTTTTGCGCATCCCGTCGCTCAGCCACAGCGCTGCAAGCCAGGGCTTATGCAGCGGTTGTAGCGGAAAGATACGTTTAGTTATACACTGCCAACTTCGCAGACAGCGAAGGCACCAATGCCAGCGCGTTGAATCGTACATAATACCAGGTAAAGAATATTTCCAAGGGTTGGTTTAGAAAATGCTCACTTTATCGTGAACAGCCTTTAAATTCCCGAAAATGGTTTTTGAATTACACGTAAATATTTTGATATTGATGTACAATTACGCATATTGGAAACTAGACATTCGCACATTAGGTAGAATAATGCAAACGGAATACAGCGAATTTTCAGTGTTGTCGCCAACGTCCGCTATTATTTTAGATATTTTTAGATTGAATTTAATATCTGGAAAAGGACAAAAATACTCACTTCCAATATCACGAAACCACGCACCAGAATGCACACGAAGGGACGCCGCCCTTAAGAGCTCAGCCTGCCAAGCCCG
Organism: Dryococelus australis; assembly: GCA_029891345.1. NCBI lineage: Eukaryota > Metazoa > Arthropoda > Insecta > Phasmatodea > Phasmatidae > Dryococelus > Dryococelus australis. The sequence continues at coordinate 27,586,981 of CM057001.1, forward strand.
CAGCCGCGGATTACAAACGGCGAATCATCTTACAGAAAACCTCTCTCAATGCATCAACGGGGGCAGCACCGGAATGCAAGGGCGGGAGGAAAGGGGGATACCCGAGAAAACCCGCCGAGTAGCGGCATCGTCCAGCACCATTGCCGCATGCGAAAATCCGGGAGCGACCCCCGTCTGGGAATCGAACCCGTTTACGCCTAGGTGGGAGGGGGAGCAACCTAACCACTAAACCGCCGCGGCCCCAGTACGTGCTTAAACGTGAGTTCCTCTCTACGGACGCTCTTCGAAGTGAGTTGATTTTTAGACGCGCCCTCAACCCTTTCAAGCCTGTCCACTGTTTCTCCACACTTTTTCAATCACACCTTTGAAAAATTGCCCCATTTCTAACGTGTTTATTAATTTCCAAAATATGTCATAGTTTTCTACTTCTGTGAACATAAAAGTATGTACCTTACTTTTAGTTAAATTTAACTTTTACTTATGTTTATCTATAAATTATAATATTTAGTTAGTAATTAATATGAATAGAAACAGGAATAAAATAGGTTTGTTGGGAATACCTAGTAATAAATAGTTCTCATGCTATATATGATGACACTGAGTGCAATGTTTTTTTTTGAATTGATTTGCATGAGGCGAAGGAATATACTGGAAGTATAAATTTAGCAGCTCTTCCGATATGTCGAAAATAACCATGAATAGACTATATACATTGCACAGTTAGAGTATTTTATAACGAACATTGTGAACAGTAGAACACGGCCTACTACAACAAAGTCCCTGACGTAATGGTAGACATTATTCGTCGTGTTGACAGATTCTGCCAAGGACATAACACACAGATACAGTTTTAGTGATCTGGACGCATGGCAGAGAGTTGTATTTGTGTTGGTACAGTTCCAAACAGAATCTATCGCTGCAACACCAAAACTTACATATTTTCTATTTATGCCTGAAAGAGTTAAACTATATACTGCTCGCGCTGCTTTATCTGGTATGTCAGCCCAGTGACTCATATTAACGTGGAGATCCAGCAAATCTCGTAAGTTTATTTTAATCGTGTTACATAGCCGTTTTCGCGCAAGGCTTATCGTCATTTATGCTGACAGTGTTTAGAGAATGGTTCCGTGTTCGACAATAAATCCGATAATTAGTCACTATCGCAGTTTGGTACGTACGTATATACAGAGGAACCATTAATTTACACTTCTCAAAGGACTATGAAAATATGCTGCAAATATTGCGGAAAGTGTAAAACCAGGGGTTGTAATATAGGGGTTCTACTGTAAACAGCTCGTTTTCATTATGAGAAACATTACACCCCTACACTGCGCTCACTGCTATAACACAAGCTTCAAATGCAAGGACAGCGTTACGTTCTACCTTTGTAATCTTCGACATGCATGTCTCGTGCACAATTCAAACCCAAATCAGTGGCAACAGTCGAGTCAGCACAAGTCGCTGGAAGTTAGTATACTCCTACGGAAAGCAGAATCAGTCGTATTAAATGAAAACATGTTACATTAAAAGGTGGTTTTTAAAGCACAGAAATGCAGGCTCCGTAGTAACAAGCGAAGTGCCACTAATTACAAGCAGATATACTGCATTTTCTCTGGTATCATAGCTCTTGAAACATTTTGACTATTTCGAATTTGGAATGATAGCGAATACGAGATTTATTAAATTGCAGTTCCACCTCGATTATTTGTTGCTTTTACACAACTCATAAAATAAATTATTACATACTCTAATAAACTCAAAAACATAGTCAAACCAAGAAATTCGAGAATTAATTTATTTCAAGAGTTGCTATACTTTAATTTCTTTCTCAGAAATAAATAATTCGATTTTTTTTGCCAAATTCCGAATTAATGTAGCTGGTTTACTCTCGCAGCGAAAAACGCAAACGTTTCACTCTATTTAACACTCTGATTGGGGCAACAAAATGTGCATTCAGCATTTATCTGATATAAAATTTGTTTTGATAAAACTTACAAAATAGAAACATTTATTTAAAGTAAACCTCCATATTGGCATTCCCGTAGTGTATAATTAAATGAAACTTAAATGTTCTTCGAAGTTTTTGCAATATATAAATTTTGTGGGGAAAAATACGTATTTTGGTTATTACTGAACTGTCAGGTACCGATTTTAAATTCCGTTCTTATCTTGTATTCACTTGCAGGTCTATAGGAAACATAAATTTAATTATTTATCAACACTTATTTTTAAAAAATTACTGTAATTCTCAGTTTTTCTTTCAATTGTACAGAATAATATTTTATTTTCATCACTTTCATAAAAAAAAAAATAAGATAGCGGATTACTTACCCATCTAACATAAACATAAGTATGAAAATGTCATGCTCTCGTGTGACTTCGGTACCCGAAATATTGTTTTCCCAAGTGATATGGGCCAATATATTGAGGAGCCGCTAGCAGGTACATCTGCTACATTCTGGAGAAGGGTATAGGGTAGCAGGAGATTTTTGGATTACTTCGGCTAGCTGAATCTTCACAGCTCACATTATGTCATTCCGGACGTTTTCTCGAATCACTTGTGACCTTGACCTGTCTGTTATTTATGTGACATTCTGGAAACGAGTTTAATCCATCGTTTTCCAGTTGAAAAAAAAAAAACATGTTCTGTCATGCTTCTCACAATGATCCAAGTTCTAGTATCAGTGGGATCACGCGGGATTTTTCACCTGTGAGAAGCATGGCAGAGTATTCGAACATTCACCACAGCTGCATTCTATCTCCACCCCATCGTATGGCCTCGTCCCTTTCATGAAAAGATGACGCAGGAAATTGTTCCGAGACACCCTATGTTTGGCTATATACCTCAATGACCGAGATTGAGGTCAAGAAAGAGCTTGTTGCAGACAACTGAGCCAATTACATTTTCTCTTAAAAATCGCCGAATAACACTGTGGTGTAATTCATTAACTGAAGATCTTTGAGAGCATATCAAGGAGAAGCCTCCTGCTGGCTACCAGCAGCCCTATGCCACATAGAAGGCCCTGAACAGACTTAGGACTGGTGTGTCGCGATGCAAAGCAAATCTCAAAAAGTGGAGTTACATTGCGGGAGACGAACTTCGCGAGTGTGGAGAGCGTCAGGACACTCAACATCTTCTGGTCTGTAAGAACCTCAAGTCTCCATGCACAATGGTACATTTGTATGCAGCTAATGGCAGGGCCGTACAGACGGCTGAATTCTGGGCCGCACTTTCAATTGAATTCATTGAAATGAATTACATTCTCATGAAATTTATCTTAAACTTTGTATATTTATGTCCTGTACACGAAAAATAAATAGATAAATAAATTCCTTCAGCTAACGATGGCCGCCTACTGATCCCATGCTGCAAACCCGTCACTTATTGGGTGTACGTTTCCATACAAATTATTGTTTAGGGCCACGTTTTTTTTTTTCGTGAAAAAAAAAAATCACACAACTAGTTGTACTGCAAAACACGTTCGTTTATAACCAATTTAGTGGCTGGAGAGTGTTGACTTTCAAGTGTCTTACCTTTTCTACCAGCCATTCACGGACGTCCAGTGTCGGGGCAACTTAAGTCTGATTGGCCCAGTGGAGTACAAAGTGTCTTCTCACGCAGGCACGTGGCCAATAGCCAAAGGAAATTTGCAAGTGTGCACGTACGAAGTTGAAGTACAGTCTGCATGTAAATATTTCCTCGAAAAACAGGTGGTCTTTTTTTATACATCATACTTTGTTAATGTGGTTATGAGGTTTTGAAGAAGGGAAGAGGTTCGGTTCCCGATCAGGCCAAGCTGATTTCTCTCCATCTTCCATTACAGTCCAGCAGGCGACTCAAAGGGTTCCATGTTCAGTCCCCTTATTTTCGCACTCCACCTGTTTAAATTGAGACATCACCCTGCACCCACATTGTGAATCATGCAGGCGACATGTGTCTCAAATCACCTCAGTTCACGTCAACATGCTGAGTAAGCACATGAGGCGAGGACTCACTTCCAGACAAGCGCTTAACTGAGCAATCTTGGCATCGGTGTGAATCACACAAGATCAAAGGCCGTGCTCTTCAAATGCAAAAACGCCACACACGAATTTGCCACCCCCCATTTTTTTTCCACACAAAAAAAAATCAGGAATGACGATACCCTAAAGAGGCACATTAAAATACTTACAAATCACATTAGAGAGTAAATTCAACTTTACATCACACACATGGTCGCAGTGACCATCAAAAATGGCATTTCCTTGATCGAATTTTCACCCACGCTTCTTCCATCATCTGGATCATCTGTTGACATTCGCCTGTCCATTTTCAGAATATTAATCAATTATTCCTTCATGCATGTCCTACATGGCCACATCTCACAGCTCGCAACATCAGGCCACTCACCCACATTTTCTTCCGCTCGCTCTGCTTTATCCTGGGACTGCCATTACCTGCGAGCCAACTACAGGTACTTGACCAGACGAGACTCTCTCACTACCATCACACAACAGCTGGCATCTACAACAGTATCTCACTCAAATGTAGCAGACACACTAACTCGCTCATTAAACAGCTCGAAGATCCTCATCAGCCGACAACAACATATTCGAGACTGCCATTGCATTCAACAGATCACCTCAAGAGAGCCCATCACCGCCGGGACAAGCGGAAGACAGCAAGTGTCGGGTCCAAGGCTGAAATTAACACTTCAGTACTTCTCTCGTTTCCCTCCTAACAACCAATCCTCAATGTAGTAGTCCCGAACACAGTCGTGCCAAATCCAGTAGGTTGGCAACAATTACACAAAAACATCCTACCTCAAATTATCCTGCCGGTAATCTCCAAACTGAAGCGCGCACGTCCGAAACAAAAAGAAAGTTCTCCGCCCAGCAGCAAGCCACCATTCTTCCATCCCCAAAGTAATGCCTAAACTGTTTATCACCCCCAGATTTGAAGGGCATTCCATCCTTTGTTTGATGATAGAAATAAAGGCCATGAATCCTAATAAGAAGAGCCCCCAGTATTTCACGAATTTCTTCTGTGACGAGGTAGACTTCAGACACTTGTTATTTTGTCCTGCCACTCTGATTGGACGGCAGTTGTTTGTACACGTCCCGTTTAACTGTGAGCCAGTGATAAGCAGGAAGCAGTAGTGTGAGAGCTGTGAACATTCCTGTACGAAGGACTCACTTGATCGCAGCAACAAATAAGCAGACGATAGTGTCTCTCGAGTGTATAGAGGACTTTAAAGCCTAGCCTGTTGACATATAATCCCGCGAAATACTTGGGCCTCTACTAATATCATGTGCCTAAATGCACAACATGAATCAAACTATTTCTTATTTGCTGTGTCTGCGACTATATATTTTAGGCGTGCTCGGAAGTGTTAAACATAATTCGTAGTGTGTTGTGGGTGCAGATGGCCAGAGCTGCGCTGCTGCTGCTGCTGGTGGTGGTGGTGGTGTCGGTAACTTCATCAGACGGAGAGGTCGTCGACATGGTGGAGTACCCGCCATACGCCTGCGACTTAGACTGCGGCCGCCGAGAGATCTGCGCCGGCTACCATAACGCCGAACCCTACTGCCAGACGATCCAGCACCCGTCCTACTGCCAGTACCTCTGCCGTCCCCCGTGGTGGGTCTGCACTAGCACCGGCATCTTCTGCTTCACGGAGCCGTGTCCGTCCGCCGCTTGCGTCCTCCGCTACCCCTTCTGATGTCCTCCGCCAGTAATGTCAACTGCTGATGCGGCCTTCGCCGACGGGAAGTGTTGTTCCTCTGCACAAAATGTTAGTTTAGTTACTAAGGGGGCATACGCATAATATCATCGACTAAAGATGCGGTAGACCGATCTCCCTGGCTGCGCACGATCAGTACCCGTGTCCCAACATTTAACTGCTTTTCTGCCAATACTGCTAGCTAAAATGGGATGGTTTAGGTTTGAGGTTAGACTACTATTTAGAAAACAAGAGCTTTTGAGATGTTTGTATACCTCCTCTAACCAATTTTTTATGCTTTCTCATTAAATTCAGACTGTTGATCATGTGACTTTTACAGTTGTGTTCCTTTGGGGTAGGGCAATGTTGGATACATGCGCAGAAGACGAATAAGCGGTCTACCTCATATATAGTCTATGAAGCATATTGTCTTTCTCGATTACTAACGGCTGTTCATGGCTAGTTGAGAACTTTTGGAAGACCTGCTTACGATGTGCACTTTTCATCACCTTTTGTATCCTTCTGCCATATGTAACATTAACATTGTCATTGACCTGATCACCTTATTCACGCCCCCATCCAAGTGAGGCGGTAATACCGTTATGACTGTGAATTTGTAACTTATATTCCAATCCACATTCTGCTGTGTACAAAACAAACACTGCTATCTTCACTTTCCATAAACTTAAGCATTGCACCCGCAATCCTATGTACATCGAGTCTCTTAGAACTATTTCTGCTAAACTGCTGCCAACTGAAGTGGAAGACTGCGTGATAGTGTGTACTATGTAGCGTATATGTAGCTATGCGAAATGTTAATTTTTTCAAAGTGTTGATTTCCAACATGCTTGCTTTACCTTGGACAGCCTTTACCAATCTTTCTGAAGCATTGCGTGAAGTTATACTTTTGAGCTGCCTATGAGATATCCTACCGCCACACCTAAATAACGCAAACCAGCCTGGAAAGAAACGCCAAATGCACAGTCTTTGTGCGTTGCAGTTGAAAATAGATGTTGCCTAAATATCACAAATATGTCAGCACATTCCTGACATTTATAAATAATTTAGGAAAACTATGTTCAAAAATGTTTTATCCAGCATATATTTCTTATCTAGCCATTACCAACAATGTGCTTTTATCTTTGTTTTGAAATTGTATTGCGCATTAACTAGATATTATAATAAATAGATAAAAAATTAAAATAGAATTGAAGTACTTTAATTCTAACAAACCTATACAACACTTGTCATATGGATTTATTTTGAATATAACAAAACTGGTCAATATTACAACGCATAGAAACAATAAGTGGTCAAAAACGCGGTTTGTTAAACAGACTATTTAACGTTAAACAGCCATTTATCTATTTATTTTATAGTATATTTATAAAGTCTACAGACGAAAACAGAAGTAAAAATTCACTCTGTTTGTGGATAGCAAAAATGTTGATCTTATTTCAAATAAATAACAAAATTTACAATGGAATAGACAAGTGTTATTGTAATTAAAACGTGTGTAACTGACTTTTCTTCTTAACTAATTGATGAAATTTTGATTTTCTAAATACATGGCGAAGGGTCAAGGCAAGGGCAAATGATTTTATGATTAGGTAATTGTATTGAAGTATAAACTCTTGACACGAGACGATAAAATGTGGGCTTGGTAGTTGACCAAACACTTTTAATACATTGCCATAATACAAAACTACAAATGAACTGAGTGAAAAGAATAGATTAGTTTAGTTCCAAGACCACCAAAGGATATGGTACAACATTCAGGTATATAAATGAAATCCTATAATGTTGGGGAAAACAAACACACCATGGTGTAGGCCCTATCTTCAAATACGAAATGTAGTACACTAACCGTGCTAAACCGCGACTAAAATAAGTTTGAGAAATGCTTAACAACCCCATATACTTTTTGAAGTGAATGTATCATAACTACTCACAAATATACTAACATGATAACACAATGTAAATGACTAACTCAGGTAATGCGATAAAAAAAGTACCTGACATCATGCTATATATTAGGACATAACTACAGAGTTTATGTACAATATCGAGGCAGTAAAAAACCCCTTAAAATAAATATAACACATTTTTGTTAAAAGTTATTAATAACAATTCTCAATATTATTAATACCGTTCAAAGCAAGCCCTATTCGAACGAAGGGAAAAATGGCCACCACAGTACAAACATGGAAATTATTTCTCAAGGTAATGTGCTTTTGTAAGGGGGTTATTTTTCGAAATTTAATTGTTCATGCAGCATTCATCTAAGGGAGGGATAATACTTTATTTTTGTCAACAATGTTACTGAAATGGACCGGTGAAGCCTGCAGAAGTGGTGGCTGTAATATGGTGCACGATAATTTGCACATGGAAAACTCGTGTTGTACTGAAGTTGCCATGGTATGAACCCCACAGCTAGGGAAAAGCAAGTAAGATACCCAAAGTCTACCATTTCATGGATAGTGTTTGAACATGTAAGCCAGCCAATAGAAGTTACATTGAAGCCTACCTGCTAATCATGTGTAATTAAGTTTTGCTGTCCACTCGTGCACAGTTTAATCTTGTTTTCACCTTTACTGCCGGTTCTGTTGCTTTGTTTTTGCCAGACTGCAATCCTTATACCCGGTAAATAAGCCAAATACGCTTAAAACTTCCCATAGTAAATGTACTAACATTTATTTTAACAACTCAGCAGTTTAGTTTTTTCTATGGTATTTTACGCCGAAAGGCGAAAACGATTCTAGATTGCTGCAGCGCGTTGTTATTAATGATCATCTTTGTGATCCAGTTAGTAAGAAAATAATACATATATCTGTGTGTGTGTGTGTGTGTATGTGTGGCACTTAAGGCAGATTTACATATCACAGAATTAGTACGATTAAATCACAAATATTTAAATGTAAAGATATAAACACATGCAACAGCATATAAAAGACCGCCATGATCACTGTAACAAAATAAGTATAAAATGAAATAATTGGTAACTGAGGCGGAAGAGTTCACCCACGTCCATTAAGACTACACAAATGTGGTGTGTAAATCACAGTATTCCATTCACAGGATGTATTTATCCTCGCCGTTCATGTCCGGCCCTTTGGAGTTAATTGGAGGGTTTTTGGTCTGCAGTATCGTTGTGTATTGGGATTAAACTTGTGCACCCGTCGTTCTGCTGGTGATTTGGGTGAAGCAAGACTAGCTCTCGTTCTTGGTTGTTAGGCTGCTGGTGTGATTCACCCACATAAATAAGGACGTTATACCATAACGAAACTGACTAACTGAAATTACGTTTGGTACGATTGGGTTGGTTTAGTTACACTGTGCCTGAAATATTATTCTTGGTTCCCAGTTTCGTACATATAACTCGAGTGAGTGGAGAAATTTGGGCTGCTCTTAAAGGTCGTATGTATTGAAATGTTTTCTGTGAAATCGTTGTTTGCGTGTAAACGCGGGTCTCGGTAAATAAATGTTCTGGAAATACGAATTTTTGCCAGAAAGGATAAAAACTTATTGTCTATATCGTATCTTTTTTTACTTTTATGATATTAAGTGTATCAATGGAGAATAAAATCGTGAAAGTGGTCAAATATCGCATTTCTAAAGCTTGCCTATGAAGGTTCTTTAAGCGATAAGAGAAAAGTACGATTTTACGCAGGTAGTTTGATCTGTGTACTTTCATCGCGTGTAACAAAACCCCACAGTTACAGATCTAGTTTATACACTAAAGTGTTAGGACGGAAATACTGCATGCCATGCGCGTAGGAGCGATGAGGCTTTAGGCGTGCGTGTTAGTGTCGCCCGTATCGCTCCCTCTCCTCTTGACCTTGGACGCGCAGCTAGATAGTCCTCTTTAACATCGGTGTATTGAGAGCTGATGAGGGTGAAGTGAGGGGAATATTGAGCAGTGACGGAATGCTACGGCGGGGTAAACGGGTGACCCCGAGAAAACCCGCCGACCAGTTCCGAACTGTTCCGCCCGGCACGATTCCCACGTACAAAATTCTGGGAGCGACCAAGCCGGGAATCGAACGCGGTCCGCGTAGGTGGGAGGCGAGTAGTCTAACCACTATCGTGTTGGAAGATGCCGCTAGTCGGCGGGTTTTCTCGGGAATGTCCAGTTTCCCCCTGCCCTTACATTACGGCGCTGCTCCCCACTTATCTCACTTCACCTTCATTGACTCTCAAGGCCTCGATGTTAGAGCCTCCCAAATCTCTTCATTTTCTTGCACAATCCTTACAAGGGACCTGTAGCTTTAACTACGTTGCAGAGTGTTCGAAACGTGCACCCTGGGTGCTGATAATGTATGTGAAAAGAACGCGGTTGTCATCCCGGTAGAATCTCGTAGGCCCACCTCCCGCTGCTGTAACAGCAGCCACCCTGTCTGGCATGCTCTCTACGAGTGTTTGCAGGACATCCACGGGGATTCGTCCCCATTCCTCTTGCAACCATCCCATGAGTTGAGCAATGGATTTCGGCCGCACCTGACGAGCCCTCACCCGGCGATCCTATTCGTCCCAAAGATGTTCTATAGGGCTGAGGTCGGGGCTCTGGGCGGGCCAGTCAAATCGGCGAACATTGTTGTCGGCGTACCACTGCATAGTAGCACTTGAATCATGGCACCTGGCATTGTCATCCTTGGGAGAATTTCATTATCCAGAATGTTACAATAGGCCTCTGTGTTCATGCTACCACGGACAAACACCAATGGTCCTACGCGGAAGGCCGTGAGATACAAGTCAACTGACGTACTGAATTACCTATCTTCACGGGTGCGCAATTACTTTTTGGTAGATAGTGTAGCATGATATTGTCACCTTTTAAATTAAGCCCTATAGATACACGCAGCTCGACGAAAACTCTGCACACCAGTGCAGAGCCTTGCCCATAGGGGCGATGGCGGACTTAAATGTGGGTGGCAGAGACGCCCTTATTGCTACCGCACTTCTCGGCTCAAGCGTGGAAATCAGCTCCGTGGTAGGGAAGGTTTTTTTTAAGGAGCAGGAGGTTATAGGCTGTTCACGTTGAAGTGAGCACTTTTGAGGCCCTAGTTACATTTTCCTTTCAGCCATTTTTTATCCTTAAACCACATTTGTAAATAAATATTGTCATGCAAGTAATAAACACAGTGTGTATATTCCACCACACTCGGAAGTTAACGTCTAAGGCTGAAATAAAAAATATTTATTGACTATTATTCCAAATGAGACGGCTTTCGAAAGTGCTCACTTAAGCGTGAATTGCCTACTAGTTGTTTACACATTTCAAAGCTATTTTCACAAATTGCACTTTAATTTGAGTTTCTCATACAGGAGGTAGTATACAAATACAATGAGAAAAAAAAACATAACAGGCATCGTATATGTGAGCAGTGAACATTGACATAGCTAGAGACCTGGAAATTCATTTGAGGACGAGATTAACTTCAAACACTTTAACAGTAGCGCTTGTACATCTATTGGTTCTCAGTTTGTTAGACAAGCCCGTGGGATTTTTTATGATTAAGGGCGCTGCTTTCCAAGTATACAGCCACGAATTTTAAACGGAGAATCGACGTCAAAAAAAATTTCTTCTCTATGCATTCATTTTAAATATCAATTACCTTTGCAAACAAAAAGTATTCCATGTGACATTTTTTAAGAAATACTAATATGTTAAAAAATCTTGCCAGTTTTATATTTAATATTGTTTTATATAATTTAATGTTAAATTTCACATTTCCCCAAAAAATCACACTATATATATATTTTTTAAATTCTTAACGTGGTAGTATCATCTGAAATGTCGCGTTGGGTCTTGTCTGTAGCCGGATGTCTCTGCAAAATGATCCGCCTCTCTAAACATGCCAATCACAGCAGGTTTCATATTTGTCCATGATTAATTATCAAAACAATTATTTCATTTCTTTGTTTTCGAAACACGTTTGTAACAACAATTAATTTCCAAATAGGAGCGAGGGAATCCGAACATGGGGAAAAATTCCAGGTGCTAACTCAGGATATCTATATAATCACATACTCGGGGATTTACAGGGAAATATATTCATAAATGTTGTTTACTGCAGACCCTGATTTTTCGTACATAAAAAAAAAGAACTGATAAAACAAGTCCACTTCATTAATTTCTCTACATGTTCACGCAAACGCAAGTAATGGTATATAACATAAAACCCTTATGGAGAATGGTGCATGAAATCAGTATATTTACCCGATTTTCGATATGTCGTTTTGCCAAGGATTTTTCGAAATTCTTGTCTCGACAAGACTTAAATAATAAATTTCAACACTTCTTTACGCTTTCAGATTTTCAGTGCCTTCATAATTTTCGGAACACTGATGGAAGGAAAGAAAGGAATTATTTTTTTCTTATCTTCAATCAGAGTTCCGAGAATAACGAACGCGGAGAATTTTTAACAATGTAATAAGGCGTTCAAAATTGTTCTTTAAGTCTAGCCGAACCAAAAATTTCAAAAAATCCTCTGTAAAACAAATTGTGGCAAAAATATAGAAATATACGATTTTCTTGCAGCATTTTCCAAAGGACGAAAAGAGTTAACAAGTAGGTAAGTAACATTTTAAATATTTATTTTTTGAAAGACTACTTTCCAGTGTTTTAATTTATACAACAGACAGTGTACACAAAAGTAGCTGTGGGCAAGGTGAGCAATGGCCATTCACAGTAAAGTGAGCTCTTTTGAAAGCCATCTCATTTGGAATAATAGTCAATAAGTATGTTTTACTTTAGCCATAGATGTTAACTTCCGAGTGCGGTTGAATTTACACTGCGTTTATTACTTATATGGCAATATTTATTTAAAAGGGCGTTTAAAGGATAAAAAATAACTGGCTGAAAAGAAAATGTAACCAGGCGCTCAAAAGTGCTCATTTTACCGTGAACAGCCTATAATATTAACACATTGAGGTCTGCATATATTTAATATAATTGAAGATAAGTTAGGAGTGAATCACCTGTATACGCCACTGCAAGAACGTCTATCTTGTTGGTTTCTGTATTCCCACTTACCACTCTTATGTTGGTCCACACCATACTGGGCGTGCTTACTGTCTGTCATCAGCCACTAGGGTGGCAGAGCTGATTATGCTCCAATCAAATGTCTCTTACTGTGTAGACGTTTTACAGTCACTCGTGTTCTTTTATAAGGGTATAACCAAAATAAATTTTTTGCAGGACAACTACAGCTAGTGGGTTGTATTGTTCTTGTACGATCCTGTTAAATACTAGCAGAACAATGACTCTATAATCACGCGAGTTTTATTTTCTACGACGAAGAAATTTCTAAGCTGGCATTGCTCGATCTTAGCTCGAGCGTAGTCCAGAATGTGTTGAAGAAGTAATGCAATTTGCGGTGCAGCGAAGCGAAGAGGTTCAGCTGTCCTCGGCGAGGCAAAGTCGCTTCACACGCAGCCGAAGGTGTAGCAGGGTGTGGTGAAGCAGCGGATAAGGGTGTCGACGCACTTCTGGCTGCTCGTGCAGCTACCCTCGCAGCTGGAGTCGTCCACCACGGGGTAGCACTCGCACGAACCGCCATCCGCAGTGCACACCTCCTTGCTGTCGCAGGTCCGACTGCAGTCGTCGCATTCCTTCAAGTCCGTCCTCAGCTGGCCAGAGGCGACGCAGGCCAGCGACAGCAGCGCCAACATGGCCACGCGGAGCATCACTGAAACAACGAGCAGATTCCACGTTAAGGGTCCTATGTACTGAGATGTTTTCTGTTTGCGCGTAAACGCGTGTCTCGGTAAACAAATGTTCTGGAAATACAAAGTTTTGCCGGAAAGGATTAAAAAAAAACTATTGTTTATTTCGCTATTTTTTTAATTTTATCATATTAAGTGTATCAATCTAGAATAAAATCGTGAAACTGGTCAAATATCGCATTTTTAAAGCTTGCCTATGAAGGTTCTTTAAGCGTTAAGAGAACAGTACGATTATACGCAGGTATTTTGATCTGTGAACTTCATCACGTGTAATAAAACCCCACAGTTACACATCTAGATTTTACAGTAAAGTGTTAGGACGGAAATACCGCACGCCATGCGCGTAGGAGTGATGAGGCTTTAGGCGTGCGTGTTAGTGTCCCCCGTATCGCTCCCTCTCCTCTTGACCTTGGACGCGCAGCTACACAGTCCTCTTAAGAGTGGGGAGCGATACGGGCGACACTAACACGCACTTCTAGCACCTCATAGCTCCTACGCGCATGCGTGCAGTGTTTCCGTCTTAACGCTGTACTGTGCAAATTATATCTGTAAATGTGGAGTTTTAGTACACACGATGAAAGCCCGCACATTAAACTACTACGCCCGTATCTTTGTACTTTTCCTCTGCCGTTTAAGGAAACTGTATAGGCAAGCTTTAAAAATGCGATGTTTGACCATTTTCTCGATTTTTTCTCTCTAATAATACACTAAATATGACAAAAGTAGAAAAATAGAGTCATAGATAATTGTTTTTTATATTTTCTGACAAAAAGTTATATTTGCAGGACGTTTATTTACCGAGATACGCGTATTCGCGCAAACAACTGTTTCACAAAAAGCGAAGCGGGGTCCGTCCCTCTCTTAAGACCACGGACTAAAGATGAGGTAGGCTGATCTCGCTGACTGCGCACAACCAATCTCCATTTCCCATCATTGAACTTGTTTGCTGGCAAAAAGACTAGCAAAAACTGCGTGGATTTGATTCGAGGTTAGAACACCGATTAGTAAACAAGCGCTTTGAGATGTTTGTGAACTTCCCGTAATCAATTAGCAATGGAGTTTATTTAAATTAAAATCGGTGAAAGTATTAAATGAAGATGTAAACAAACACGTTCATCACTGTTGACCATGTGACTTTGACAGTTGTGTTCCTTTGGGGTAGGTCAATGTTGGGTACTCATCTTTAGTCTTATCTATGTGTGAGACCATGGCCTAAAGTGGTTAAAGTTCGGCCTCTTTCCTCATATTCGTTTCTTTAATAGCATGCTATTTTAAGCTCTTAAGAAGAAAAATAAAGACAATAACTCTACAGACTTTTAGTTATTTACCTTTCCCTTCTCTACAGATGTGATTTTTGAACCGTCAAAATATAATCATGTCAATTAATATAACGAAGGCGATTTTTAGTTTTATGTAATTACGTGACGTCTAATTTAATACTAAAGTTTTTCTCGTGTATACGTTATATTATGTGTTCGTGTTTTAAATTTCACGTATTACAGAAGGGTAAGGTAGCTACATAAAGGGCCAAGTAGCATTTCTTTAAATTTTTCTTCGTAAAATATTACATCAGCTGGAAATTAAAAAATTCAGTATGGGAAGTGACAGTCACGGGTAGGCATTTAATGCACACGGTCGACTTTATTGACGTCCCTTTCAGAGACTGCGAGGTCGTCAATCCAACATCCATCAAACACGCCGTTAGCGTCAGTGGGGCGGTAAGTCAGCTATAGGCTGTTCACGGTAAAGCGAGCGCTTCTTAAGGCCCTCTCAACAGGCATTAACCGCTAATAAATTGCAACCTCACACATTGAAATTCTGAGGACGGTGAAATGTTTACACTGTGTTCATTCGTCACATTACGATGTTTGTATTAAAAAGCAGCAGGAACACGGAAATTATATGAAAGGAAAAAATTTAGAAGGGCCTTAAAAAGTGCTCACTTTACCGTGAACAGCCTATACTTCAAGCGCAGCATTATCTCGCTCATCCGCACAACGGTCCTTGCACAAACTGAAAGTTTTAGATGGTTTTTTTCGTCGTGAATTGCTGTCATACGGCGCGTAGCCTTCGAGTGCGTCGTTATATTCCCAGGTGGTGGTACAATTTGTTAACGGCTGTTCACGATAAAGTGAGCACTTTTGAAATCAACCTTCTAAAAAAAAAAAAAAAAAAAAACTCACTGCCCCTACCTGCACATGTTTTAATGGGCGCCCTGAGTTACATGCGCCCAGTAAAGATGGTAACGATGGATGGGAAGTAGTTCCGTATCTTAACGTCCAGTAAAAAGCGTTAGATGACCGTTTGAGAGTAATTTAAATGATTTCTTTCGCTTCCTGTTTTTTTTTCAAATGCATCGAAGTGTAAAAATTAGCAGATTTGTAAAATATATACTTTTCTAATAAATCTACAGTTTCACTTGACCGACCCACGAACAAAGTGATGAGGCCCATAGCAATGTTAATTTTACATCAGGCGGAAGAATACGTAACGTGCATACATGTAGAGATTCAGCAGGGCTTCCAAAAGTGCTCATTTTACCGTGAACCGTCTATAATAGATAAATGATCACATAAATTATAACAATTTAAAAATTAATTTCTTCTTGTAATATATACTAGATGTATTTTGATATTAGCCTCTTGCACCTGTCCCTAACATTAGCTCACCATCTGACTACAGAAATGTCAAAATAATATGTTCAGTAAATTACGTGCGTGCGTATCTACTTTTTTTTTTTTTTTTTGCAGACTCGTGCTTTCGTTGAAAAAGTCATTATTTTGTGGTGTGGTCTCAATACTCAATATATCCCACTTACATAACGCTTGGACAGAAGCACTATGTAAACATTGCGCTTACTATAGCCCAAGCAACGTAGCTTTGACAGTTACAGTGGCAAAAAAAAAACTGTCCGATTTTGGATTTCGGAAGTTAGTTACCGTGCAATCGGGGCTTGCGCTTGCATGGTTACTTCCAGCATTCCTGAAGACCTACTGAAGTTATGCTTTCAGGATTTTCCTACACTTCATGCAAAGCAAAGCTTACCCATTTCTTGAAAATTACAACAAAGCAAAGGGACAATACACCGTATCCTCGTGCACACTAAAATTTATATATATATATATATATATATATATATATATATATATATATATATATATATATATATATAATAAATATATATATATATATATATATATATATATATATATCTGTGTGTGTGTGCGCGCGCGCGCGCGTGATAACTACTGTTAATATATGTGTTTAATTTACCAAAAAAATATGATTATTTTATTTTAGCATAAGTATAAAACACATGTGACACACGACATATTTAGGAAACAGCGCCTCATACATAGAATGGTTTTTCAAAGGTTTGACTTAAAAAAAAGTTAAAATATCGCTAATAGGCTATAATCCTCTGTGCCTTTACAAAATGTAGGTAGACGTTGTCTGTTGCTAAACGCAATTTAAAAAACGAACAAAAAAAAAAAGACACCACGAGCAGATATAAATACCGGGAAGGAGCGACTAAAGTCAGAAGCAACGAGACCCTCCGAGTAGCCCTTTATACAGCTACAAAAAAAAAAGCTGTCTAAAGTTCAAATTGGCGAGAGAAAAAACTAAGAAACAAAGACGCCGAACAATCACAATACACACCAAATAGGAAACGTTATTAACAAAGACCGTGTTTGAAAAAAAAAAAAAAAAAAAAAGACAACACAACAACAGTGCAGACAAATGGAATACGGATAATAAAACGTTAGGGCAGTAACAAACAACGGAAAATTAAACACTGCATCCCTGACATAGACAAAGCTCAGATTTACGTGACGCGAAACTACTAAGTGGAAAAAAAAATGCTACAGAGATAATAAAGAAGGGAAGCGATTATTCAGAGGCTTGAAACTGCGCCTTATTCAGGTTAGACAATCGCAGTACTGGGGAGTAGAAGAGTTTCTGTTAATTTTGTGGACTTGCCCTTGGCAGTTGACATAGTCTAATACAACTAAATTAAACCTCATTAGATTACGTTCCGGGAGTCAAATGTACTTTAATTTTTTCAGTTTTGCGTGTTTATTCCCGCCGAATTCTTGTGTACAAAATCTTACTATACAGATCGTTCAACATGTTGATCGGAATTACAGCTAGACTCTTCAGAAGCTCATATGAAAGTAAGTTTCCTCCCCTTGGTTTTATTGCAGTATTTAGAGTGCAGTCTTCTTTAATATGCATAGTACATCACTTAATTTATTTGTTAAGTTAAAATGTGATTTATGAACCCATTCTGAATACAATCTACAGATTTCCACATTTCCCTGTACATGCTGTAGGAACTAAATTATCCGGAATCACTTTCCAAGGGCATTTAAAAGAAAGTAAGATGTCAACAATTATTTAAAAAAATAACCACCGAGACCATAACAAGATAATGAAAGGAACTATGAGCGACGAGTGTAGGGTCAGAAAATGTTTTCTTTAAATCACTATTTAGTTAGCGGTGGTTGATAACTGAATTTTCCACTGAATCTGAAGTGTAGCATGATGGATTTATGAAAAATTTGGCATTTACGCCCATTTAAGAGTTAGTCTAAAATTCACAAATGTATGATTTCGTTAAGAAAAGTTCGTAGTCATCCACATCCTTACATTGTTTATTGCGATATTCGTTTAGTAAGCAAACTTGCATTCATGTTCTATTCCGACACAATTTTGTCACCTAGTTTCTTGTAGTCGTCTGTTATACCCTGACATTAAAAATTTTATATAAGATGTACACCATTTTCTTTTATAAACAGTGAACACCCACTTTTCTACTGATAATAAATATGTTACCAAAGTAGCGTTACTTAAGCAAATAATATTAAAATGTTATGTAGAGACTGGATATAATGGCATGCTCTCTATGTCCTTGCTCACTAAGGCGTGCCAACGGAAGTGGTTCGAGTCCCGAAAAACCATGCACGTATGTGTAGTTTTTGGATATGAGCGTAAGTTGGTTTAGCACCTGAGGAACTTCTTTCCTCTCTCTTAAATAGCTTGACCTCATTAAAAACAAATAAATAGGAACGTTCAAAGAAATAAATAAGTGCTTGAAATCGAGTATGCCAGCGTGTTAATGAGGCAGTTGTCACCTCAGGATGCTTCAGCAGAGAAATGTACCCAATCCATGAAATAGTAAAATTGTTATTTAATTACTAATAGGTTCGACCCTTCGTCAGAAATTTTTATTTATATCTCGCAACACATTCCGGTTTTGTGTCATGTTTACAGACAAATAGTTCTCGGAATACCTCAACCATTAACAACGCACGATAGACCAGCGGGCATATTCAATCAAACAAGCGACGAGCGAGGGAAAAATAGGGAAGACTGCACGAGAAACAGGCGAGAAAACAGCAGGGAGATCTGAGCGATGATTAACAGCTGATGTCTTAAGCTTCTGAGGGAAACCAAGCTTTATTATGCAATACGAATATTTGTAGTGTTATATTTAAACTTTATGTGTTCTCGAAAGCAACTGTGTTGGCACTGGGAAAAAAAAAAATTTGGAATTATTTTAACGAAACAATACGACTTTTGTAACTTAACATAATTATACCATTTAAATTTCGCCAAGGTTTGTAAATGTGTACCGACAAAACTTATTGTTTACTCTGTACAAACGACGAAAGTGTCGAGAAGAACGGTGGCGATGCAGTCAATCCGCGTACGTTGGCGAGCGTGTTGCGGATCGCCCGGAGCCCAGGCAAGGTCTGAAACTGCTGCTAGCCGACCACCGCCTCTTATACCAAGATTACGGGGAAACACCTGGTGACATCACAGCAAGCCGTTTTTCCTGCTTGCCCGTCGCGAGGTCACGATAACACGCCTGTCGGCAGGCCGGGGACACATCGTTTCAACGGCGTTTCGCATAACGTTAGGCAAGACGGCGTTAGCCATGCGACGCCAGGCGTAATACCATTGGCAACTGCAATACAGGATAAATACCAAATTATTTTCATTTACAGGAATTTTTAATACCAGTAGTGATTGATTATGGGTACGTGCCGCTGTTTTAATGTAAACGATTACGCGTTTAGAACGATTGGTAATCTCGATATTCTTTGCGCAGCTAATGAACAATTTTGGTACTAGAGGGCAGCAAAGAGCGACAGCAAGATATAGTTCGAGCAAACGACGCGTGATGTCGCCATCACCAGAAACTAAAATGTTCTTTTTTTTTAGAAGCAGTAGTTGCAGCAGAAATCGAATGGAGTCGCTAGCGTCGGCTCCTGAGCCAACTGCAGCTGTAACGCAACTGCTTCATTGTGGTAGTGTATATCTGCAGCTCGAATACCCCCCTTCCCGTCGCATTGGTTTTAACTTTTAAGGACTAATTAAATTATAGTTATGGATAGTATAATGTGGAAGTGGTAATTCTATAGCACACGATTTACTATACATAGAAGGGTGGGTTAGTTATAGTTCATTAACTAATTTATCTTTCATTATATTCCAAATATTGCATATTACATGACGTTCGGAGTAGGCCGTGCTACAGTTGAAATAACCGGAACCACACCAATAATAGTAAAAGTTAAATAGATTTCGCATTATGGTACTTGCTACAATCGCGCATAACAACACAACCATTGCCAACGTATAGCTGTATAGGATGTTGGCGAACTTTTGATCTTCTTGTTCACGAAGTCATGAGTAGCCAATCAGAATCAACTTACGAGATTTTTTTTCATACAAAAATGGAAGGAACAAAGAAGTTGGCCAATTTACATAAGCTAAAACTTAAAAAAAAATTTCGTTAAACGTTTCACTTGGAAGTGAAATATTGTTAACAGACAAACGAAAACATTCGATATTATTATGTCAATTGTAGCCCAGGATTTTTATCGTGGAAATTGTTTTGTCTCTGTATTTGGTTATGATAACGGTTATTTAGATTGTAGCACGGTACTGACAGATAGGCCTATAGGCAGCGCTCAGCCACTAAGGCCTGAAGCGCTTTTTTTTAGGGTGAAGTGAGGTGGAGATGAAGCAGCGACAGAATGTAATCGTAAAGGAAACGGGAGGACCCAGTGAAAACCCACTGGCGAACGGCAGCATCCATCCGTATGCGAAAATTCCGCTGTGACCCCGCCGGGAATTACACCCGGCTCGCCTTGGTGAATTGTGAGTACTCTAGCCGCCATAACACTGTGGCCATAAGGGGCTCCAGTTATGTATTTGGAAATGCCTTAAATGCAATAATTATGAAAGTATTTCAAATAATAGCAGACGTGATGACATTTAGGGACACGTGTCATGTACTTAAAAATGCATCGAATGGAGTGCAGAAAGCATTTCAAATGATACCAAACGTGATGTTATTTAGAGCGGGAAGGATTTTATTCACTAAAACAATCTCCGCGTTTGGTATTCCAACAGTAATTCTATATTAAGCGTATTTCTGGTAAACGTTATTAGTATGAAACGACCACTGTTTATATTGGCTGTATCAGAAATGATGTAAAACATAATATGAGTGGGTTGAGTGATCCAATGCGATAAAGTCTGCTCGGTATAAGCTTACGTAGGGCTGAGGGTGTGGACGGTAGCTAACAATGTTGTGTCGGGTTCCTGTGTTCCTAGGACACTATGATTGTCACATGTGGTTTTAAAATGTTACATAAGATATGACAGTTTGCCAATTTATGTGTCAAGCGATACTCATTTATTTTTCATGTAATTATATGAGAGTGTAGTTGTATTTATTTCTGGTCAGGGTTACTTAATTATGTTTTTCAAGATGATTTAATGCTTTCAGAATGTTAATTGGTTGTTTATTCTGGTTGAAAGCAGCGTTTTTAAGTGTTGTAACGTAACGTGTTTTGAAGAATCACAGATTAATATACGTAGTTTGGAAGTTGAGAACATTGCGCGTGACGTAATGTAGGAGAGGGGTGTTTGAACGCACGACTTTTTAAGCCCTATCTCAGCAATGTTAATTTAAATTTTAGATGTTTGTAGTTAAATATTTTTCACTTTCAAACATTCATAAGTAACATCTGGATTATAATTTAATTTAAATATTGTAAATTTGCATTTTTTTTAGTTTGAAATTGATAAAAAAAAAAAAAAAAAAAAAAGTGAGTTTTAGGTCGACGGAGTGCGCTTTGCACAAAATTAACAGGTCTGATTATTTTTATTTTGCCGTAACCACGTTTTTAATATACGGCTTCTCAAGAAGGCGGAAATGGATACTATGGCTGCTACCAACATGTGGACTTTGTGTCTAGACCCGGCTTATTTCATCGCAGGCGTGTAGTATACACCTTTTCACTACGTTTTGTGACATTATCTACTTTCAATGAATCTTCGGCAGTTTTTCACCATGTTTCTATAGTTAATTAACGTAATCTATTACGTGCGATAGTTGTAAATTTATCCTTCGGAATACTGATATCTGCAGTGTCTCCCCTACAACAGATAACGTTTGTACAAACACTCTCAGCTGTCGACCTTCCCAGTGTGTGAACAGAAAATATTGTGCCTTGAAAAAAACTGTGTGAACATGATTCATTTCAGAACTGTCAAAAATGTGCACTCGCACATGAGGCAGTATATACTACGGCGCTACTATAGTACGTGACTGGGCATGACTTGCGTTCATACAGACAATGAATTATAATTTTTTCCCAAGTGGACGCCGTTGACTTCTATGCGCCTTTTTCTGTTCACTGTTTTCTTAAGAGAGCATGAAATTATTGTAAAACATGTTCTTCAAGTATGGCCGCAGGGAAAAGTACAGCAAAGTAAGGTCTGGGGATCGAGGAGGCCCTACGTAAAAAGCTATACCAGCTATTAGGTAGCCTATTTAAATTGTGGTTTGGAAAAGTTCTCAAGGTTCTAAGGAAAAACTCAATATAATAACAGCTAAAACATTATACTTGTATAATTTATTACTTAAACAATATACAGTATTGTCATCACAGGTAAAAGAAATACATAGTCACATTTGTGGGGAGTATTCATTTAGACACTCGTATTTTGCATCACCGCTAAGTAAAAGCGCAAAGCAAAAGGAACAGTTAAACAACACAGTTTTCTTCCAAGAAAATAAACTAAATTTTCCCATCAACACAAAATAAACAATGTTCTGAAACTAAATTCCCAATTAAAATAAGAAAAAGAAAATTTTCGTCGCGTAGTTATATTTCTATATTTTCTACTGAAATTTTATCAGAAATTAAAATGAGGAATAAATAAGGAATTGGGGTGATTTATTTAGCACACTGGTTCATTCAAAATAGTATAGGTGTGTCAGTTTTCAAGTTTAAATTGAATAGTACGCAACAAGATTGTAAGTGTTCTAAGGTATTGACACACAGGTATTCCAGTGATATTTCCCAGAATAAGAGTACATTTGAGGTTTTTCCTAATCTTACCTGCGCAGTGTGTAAGTACACCAGTGCAAGTATCTTAGATTGGGGTAAGTGGCACCTTAACAGACTATTCAGTAATTATATTATCACACACCACAATATACATTATTTACAAAAAAAAATTAAAAAATAAATATCACAGGTAGCGAAGGGGAAACACCATGATACAGACATCAGAATAAAAAAAGACGAATATGTAAAAAACATACTCTTGGATTCCTACATATATACAAAACTGCCCAAAAGGTACAAGTAACACAAAAGGCACAAATACGCACACATAAATTGCACCAACGTGCAGAATAACACAACAAAAATACTAAAATACATTGCGAATAAAATTTTTATTAACAAGATTAAAGGTTAAAATCTTACAATCATTAATAACCCACTAACAGTTGAACAGCGGTGCTGCGCTCTCATGTTCAGTTCGCACCTTCGCCATTGCCGCCAGCGCGCGAGGACCATCTCCATGGCCAGCTGGATCACCCTCCCTCCTCCTTTCTCTTCCCCCACTCCCCTTTCCCATCCTCGCACGTGGCTACTTTTGATTCGATGAGATCATGTGACTACAGGTTTATTCGGCTAACGACCACCACGCTGAAATTATCTGCAATAGTTTGTGAGGGGAACATAGGCAGTCAGGATGGACAGGACGTAATATTTAAATTGTAATCTCCATTCAAGTTAATAGTTCTACTGTACAGCCTTTTAATGATACCCAGGGTTAGGTTGTGAGCCTCGACGGGAACGACTTGAAGTGGTGGACTGTTGGATTGTTTGGGCATTCCAATGGGCCTAGATATGCGAGTTTTAGTAGTTGTAGAGGTCGTGCTTCATTTTGGCGGTAAGCAGTCTTAAAATTGTAGAGTTTGGTGTTTTATACTTTCGGTTGCACATTACAAATTCAATTGGCAATAGCTTGTTGAATTTTGCGTAGTCACGATTTGATGACAGAGGCGTAGTAATGTTTGGTAACCACTGCCCCGTTTCCTTGACCCGGCTCATCATTGCTTTCGTGTTGGCGAACTGTCCACGCTTAGCCTGTTAAGCATAAATCTTTTAGATGTTTTCCTTTTTTAATAATATTTAATTGTCTGGTGCACGGCGCTTTAACGGCGTGACACTTTATACGGGTGCCGTCGTGTAAGTTAAAATTTCCTAGTAGTTTTTAATGTGTAAATTTTAACACTCATCATTTTAAGGGGAATGCCCTCTGATGGGTCAACAGACTGCGCCGTTTGCCCTTTGTTGAAACTTAAATTAATATGGGAGCAATTCAATATGTTGCGATAAGTGTGTTCTCCATTGCAAGCTAAAGTATATTATATGCGATAGAGGTAGTTTGTTTTCAAAACTAGTAGTAATTTTGCAAGGGATTTTGTGAAATCCATAAGAGTGGAAACTTTATTGAAAGTTGTGCTTACCCTTCTAGTCAAATTAATTGAACGTTATTCTGGCTTGTGGATGAGGTCGTTTAAAGAGTTTTTTTTTTTATGTAGTGCAAGCTGGTGAAAAGATTTCACATGACTTTATTCAGAAAAAGCAAACATGCTGATTGTTAACAACGCTTAACGACACAGTTAAATGTGACATATTGGCACGCAAAATTATGCTTGTTCACGCATAGAAAGGTAGCCTCGCTAAGTATCACGTGACAACTTATTAATGTAAATTTCAATTAATGTGGTCGGAATGTTTATTGACCAGATAACTTTTAATGAACTAGTGGAGTATTTTTAAAATATCTGCCTTAAGCAAAGGCTTATCAAATGGTATAAATATAGTTGTACCTGCTGGTAAATACCTATACATCGTGGATACCAGATGTTATAAGAAATTGTAAAATTGCATTTTTTCTGCCAATAAAATTTCTATGGGCACTGTGTGCCATTGCGTAAATGTGGCGTGTTTTGTAGAAGCGCTATCCTTAATGATTATTGCGTTTAATAAGAGTGTTGTCATGATTCACCTTGTAACCGACCAGTATTAATAGCTTTTAAGTGTACTGCCTTGTCCAGCTTTATTTGAAAGATGTGCAAAATTATTATTTTTTTACTGTAAGGAACACAATCAACTTTAACAACTTGGGTAATTTAAGAGTGTTCAATCAATAAAATTCGTATTTTTGAAGGCGTTGAATGTTTTGTATTTAAATGTACTGAGATCCAGTACAATTGTGATGCTTGAGAAGCACGAGAAGAGTTATTTTCGTACTCTTAAAATGATCAAAATTAAAAAAGAGTTTTTTGAAATTAAAAACACATCTACTGACTAGATCGTTTCTAGGATTTAAAGTACAGAAAGAATTCAAAGTTCTATGTTTATAATTAGACATTTTTAGACATATCAGTTTAATAATAGTTGAACAAAAAATAAGAAAGAAAGGCATTAACAAAAAATAAAGCATCATTAACATCTCGTCGAACTTTCAGAGTCTGAGTAATGAATCTAATGAGTACACTGTTATAATTGAAATCTTTACAATTTCGAAATTTATTAAAAATATTTCTTTGAACATTTGCTAGTCTATTTGAATCTGTGGTGCTAACATAGTTCCAAATAACTGAACAGTGATATAATCTAGACTAACTAAAGAATAATAAAGACACAATTACGATTCAGCTGTTGAAGCAGAGTAGGTAATAAATGTAATTAAACCTAAAGTACGACTAATATTACTAATAAGACTATCCACATGGTAATGAAAATATAGGTTTGAGTCTAGAATCACACCAAGATCATGAATATAATCTACTCCTTTGATTACAAGATTTAACAGAATATGTATATACATATCATTGCTGTGATTGGTGGCGCCATGTGGCGGAACTGTGTATTTAATCCCTGTAAATGCTTCGTTCGGGGTCATTCAGCGATTAAATCATTAGAACTTTAGGCGAGGGCCATGATGGCCGACATTTAAGACATTTTAAATGATCGCGAAATGTTGGTTTCTCATCTGAGATTTTATAATGGGTAATGTTACCTTCTGTAACCAGTTTGCGAACCCTTATAAAAGCCTGTTACCAAGTCATTAATGCAGGAATTTTAGTGGTAAACATTTGTAACCCAGACCATAGTGGGGAAAGTTGGTCTTAAACTTTTGCAACCAAGTCACGCCTTATTGAGGTTGTGCTGTTAACTTTTTTTGTAACCAAGTCACGACTGGTGTGGCTATTGTATTGTATGCTCGTGACATCTGTGGTATATAATATTTGTTAATTAATGAAAAACTTTACGAAGTTTTTGAAACTCCTTGAGAATAGTATTTGCTCACGGGAGTTAAGGCTGGGAATTGTTCAGCAGTTGCTCCTATCCACTTGGGATCGCGAGCCGATGATTTATATGGGAAAAATACTGTGTAAAATTTCGAGGTTACAATATTCACGTAGTATTGATTCATGACAAATAAAGTAATATGTGTTACCATCTTAGTTTACCTTGTTTAGGGACAAATATATTCTCTAAAGTTCAGAAGTAAATTTTTGTATGACAGAAAATAGTCCACCATTTTGTGGTGATTGTAATTTTGGGGTAACTAGCCCAGTGTAGCTTGTGATGGCCTTCTGTATTAATAAGTGGACAGTTATTTGCACAAACACTACCCATATCTTAGTGTGAAAAAAAAAGTACTAGTGGGGTAAAAACCACATTTTTTGTACCTGAGAAAATATGCGCATTTCACTCTTTTTTAAATTGTAACTTGGTGTTTATGTATATTTTAATTAATTTGGAATTTTAAGGGGCAGGGAAGTTCATGTTAGCTTTGCCTTGTGTAATGTTGAAAACAAATGAAAAGAACAAAGATAATAAGAATAAAAAGGCAATTACCACACTTCCTTGTTTTTGTTATAAGTCGTTTTCTTTAGTCAACTCACTCTTACACTGTATAGATAAATGGTTCTTTTGCATGGCTTTTGCCATTTGGTTCTCTATTAGTTTTGCTATGTTTTTATGCAAATCCAACCTTGCCATGCCCTTGTCTTAAGACGTAGTATGGTCAGAAACTGTACAGTTGCATGGTACACTCGAGATATGATGGATGGTATGATTGGTATGTTGGGTGGTATGGTTCATTAGTATGACTGAGATTTTATTGGTTTATAGGGGATGGTATGTTGGTTGGCCAGGTATCAGTCGGTAATGACAATTTGACAGAGGGAAGGAATATTTATGTTATGGGATGGCCTGGACTCTCAAGTTGCTTGGTACACTTGGTTTATAATGGAATATATGGTTGCTATGTTGGGTGGTATGGTTTCCAGTACATCTGCCTGGTGATTGTATGTGTATATCAAATGGTATGGACAGTACATGTGTGCCGGTGAGTCCTGTAATGCTAAAGCATGCTTAAATTAAAGTGGGTGGTATGGGTAGTCAGTGTATTTGGCTGGTGTCAGCCGGCATGGTGGATGGTATGGAAGAAGTTGATTTTGTTGAAGTGTTTGAAATGGTTTTGTATGGTGTGGTCTGCCTGTTTGCTTGGTATGGCTGATGTGTTTTTGAGTATTATTGGGTGGTATGGTAACTACAATATTTAGCTGGTGTCGGTGGGTTGAGCAGAAGTTATGGACAGTAGGTGTAATAGTGCCGTGAGTCGGTCATACCTCTATGGTTGCCTGGTACACTTGAATTATGGTGGATTATAGATGGTGAATTGGTGATATGGTTTATCATAAAAGACAAAGTTTTTCATGAGTTATAGAAGATGGTATGTTTGGTTGGTATTTTGGGTGGTCTGGTATCAGTTGTTGTGTTTGGTTGAATGATGGTAGGAATGGTTGTGACGTGGGCTGGCCTTTAATGCATTGTCACTTGGGTAAATGTTATTTTATCTGACTTTCTATTGGGTTATATTGTATTTTTAATATAATCATGCTTCCTTCAACCGTTTCCTTGTAAGTGCAAGGTGAATTTTACCCAAAGTTCTGATTGGCTGTAGGGATGACTGACCTATGCTTCCGAGGTCTGGCCATTTAATATTGTCAAAGGGGCCAAAATAATGATAGGAGACATGTGGAAAAGAGTTTAATTAATTGTATCTGCTGTATGCTAGATTAGGTCATATTAGGTTAGGTTTGATTATTCTGGGCTCTGGAATGTTATGTTATATTAGTTTGACAGATGGTAAGAATTTTGGGTGTTATGGACCAACCTGGAATGTATAATTGCTTGCATAGGTGTTAGGGTGTATTCGTATGACAGAGTTTCTACCCGTGGGTTATAGATAATGGTGTAGTTGGTTTGTATGACAGTTTTTCTTAGGTTACAGTAGATGGTATGGTTGGTCAGTATATTGTGAGGCATGCAGGTATGGGTTTTGCTTAGAATGTGGTATATTTAATTTTTTCTGGACTATGTTAAGTCTAATTCATTAGAGTATACCGAAAAGACTAAAGGAGTATGTGGATAAATTAATTTTTTAAGATGTGTTTAAGTACAATACGAGTGGTTAAGTATTATGCACAAGGTGAAAATACTAACATGAATAAAAAAAATATATGTAATATATGGGGTGAGAAATTTATATGTTATAGATAAAGTTGGCGGCCTACAGCTAGATAATCTGGTGGCTAATAAAAATGAAATATTTGATGGTGGACTACATTACACAAATAAACAAATAAGGTCACCAGCAGACGAACCAAGATGGCTGCACGGACAGCTTGCCTCTTGACTAATTCGCGAGGGAATGAGAGAGAATCCAAGATGGCAGACGAAACAAGATGGTGGTTCGAGGGGGTCGAGTAACCAGCAGGTGATTAAATCGAGAAGGAATGAAAGAGAAATTTCAAGATGGTGGCAAAATGTAAGTAATCATCAGATGACAGAATGGGAAACAAGATTTTGGCCAGCTTACGAAATCAAGAAGAAATCACAGTAAATATATGAAAATATACATATTAAATTTTGTACAAAATCTTTTTTAAATTGAATTAACTTTTGATTTCATAGATAACTGTCATAAATGTTTATTAAATGGCATCAGTTGCAACAGTCTTTGTACACACTGGAGATTCACTCAAATATTTACTATGTATGTAACAGAGTTCCTACACGAGGTGACTAATTGAGTGGTTACATGATGATTAGGTAATGTTAGGTTAGTTTGTTTTAGGTTAGATTGAGTTATGTTAGGTCAAGTTAAGTCCTACACGCTACTTCTGTTACAAATAAAAGTAAACTCCATATAAACTAACAAAATAGAAGGTGAAGATGATCATGAAGATAGCATTAATGAAAATGAACTTGAAGTCAGTGTTGATGCTGAGGACGATAGCGGTTTTATATGCTCTGACACTCTCCTTGAACAGGTATCCTGCAACGAGAGGCACGATGAAAGCAGAAGATGATGCGAACACTGGTTACATATTTCCCGAAGACCCGGATGAGCTTGTCGATAGACTCACAGACATTTGATCGCTTTGCAACACTGTGGAGATTTCTCGTGCAATGAGATATCTTCAGTCATTAGTGAACTTATGGTCAGAGATTACGCCTAATGGTGCCATGAACTGCTTTCTTCTTATATTGTAATGTATAAATAAAATAAGCACACCCTTTTAAAATAAAAATAATTGTTTTTTTTTTTGTATCCATTTTTCCTTCAAAACTTTCCAGTGGTGTTATGAGCACTCTACTATCAAAGTAGAGATATCCACCTACAGAATATTAATGATAGTGGATAGTGGACTACATATAAAACTTTAATGCAGTCGGCATGTACAAATTTTGGGAAAGTTGGCGAATGAATGTAATTTCTATATACATGGATGGGGAAGAGACAACAAGCCCATGGATTGATTATCGATTGATGATTGATCGAAATATTAGACAAATTATTGAATGATTGATGAGAAGATTGGAATATTGATGGAAAGATTGGAAGAATGATGAAAGATTGAGAAAGATTGATGAAAATAATGGGAAATCGTTGAAAAATTGCGATATTGGCCAAACGATTGGATGAAAGATTGATGGAAAAATTGCCAAATTGATCGAAAGATTGTTGGAATCAGTAAGAGATTGACTGAATAATTGGCCGAAAGTTTGGATGTAAGATTGGAAGATAGATGGAAAGGTTGTGAAGGATTGATGGAAAGATTGCGAAATATTGATGGAAAGATTGGAAGATTGGCGGAAAGGCTGCGAAATCGCTCGAAAGATCAATTTAAAAATTGCGAGACGGATAGAAATTTTGTGAAAGATTGATGAAGAAATTAGAAGTTTAATGGAAGTATACAAACCTTTTATAAAAAGGTTCATACATTAAAGAAACTAAAACAAAACTATTTGGGAATACAAAGCTAAACATAAGTGCAAATTCAAATCATGCACATCTCATAGAATATACCGGATGTCGCAGACCTACCGTACCAGACTTTTTTCTCGAAAACGGTGCATCCGAGCTTTGTCGCGTGTAATTATTTTTAGGCAAACCCTTAAGGGCGAATTGAATGGTGAACACTACAGTGTCTAGAATATGCGGCAAACTACAGGAAACGATGTTAACTTCAGAATTTCAAATAGGAAGGTGGTACAAAAGTAGTATCGTTGAACAGAGCTCCTGAAATTGAGAATCTTTTGTCTGGAAAGATATTGTGACATGTTTCGCCGTTTTGAAAATATCGAAATATTCTCTGTCTATAGCATATTAGCGGTAAGATCGCAATTTTTAAATCAAACCTTTGGAAAATCTCCGTATGTATGACGTGTGTGCGTGTTTCCTAAGTATGTCGTGTGTATCTTAAACGTTTTGGACTGCACGTTTGTTAAAATAATAGCATTTCATTTCTGGTCAAATTGAAAATTTACTTGTATTTTATCTATTAGTTCTGATATTTCATTTATAACTTATATGAATAATAACAATTCCGACCGCCGTCGAGATCTATGATCAGCCTTCGGCAACGTTATTAAAGTGACAACGTTCCAAATAGACTGGGTAGAATCGTGGTTAAAATCCGATAAATCTATACATCTATAAATAACTAAATACTAACTTGATTCCATCCAAATGATAAATCACGAATTCACGTTAAGCTCCCCCCGAGAGTATTAAATTTCTGTAATTTAAAAGTCATGTTAATCTTAATGTAAACGTTGTATATTTTACATATTCTAATACAGTGACTTCAAAGCGTTATAAAGTATTCCACCTCTGAGTTCGCGTTTCCCCCAAAAATAGACTCTGAACAGTCTAACCAAGACCGTTAGAGTTGGTAATTACTAGTAAGAAATAGTTCTCACGCAAAACATTATCAAACCAAGTGCGTACGAATATGGTGCGTTGTCCCTTCGGTGGACTTAGTTAAGCACATTCTGCATGAGGCGGAGGAATAGTCTGAAAGTATAACTTCAGCAACGCTTCAGAGATGTTGTTGTAAGAGACAACGAATTGACGGTAACTTTGCGCCAGCAAACTTCAACTCCGCCTTTATCATTGTCCTTCATTCCACAAACTTATGTCTCGTACTTCTGACGCAGTACGCAGCTGAATTTGTTCACGCCGTAATTGCGGCCCAGTAACATTTTAATTAAGACACTTTCAAGGGTGTAGTGGACGCAATACTGAACACTCTCTGCGGCATAATTCGAAATATCTAGTACCTACTATTTCCTCGGATTAAAAATTTAAGACCTCTTATTTTTGCCTAGAAATATTTCGAATTCACAATATTTCCTATTTTTGAGACGCACTGACAGTAACAACTAACTCTCTTGTCGAAATCAGATAATTAAACACTGAAATAAGATACAACATGTAACTTCAAGATGTCTTTAAAATCACATTATGCGATGTTTTTGATATATTATAAATTTCTCAGAAGCAGGATTTTTTTTTTTTTTTTAAGCACTTTGCCGTAAAAATGTCAAATAATGAATTTCTGGGGACCAGAGACCTTAACGTCTCGTGTACAACGGGCTGGATGCTCAACAATGTGTCCTTTGTTTATTATTGTGCAAAGGACATAGGAACCGCAGCCCAGAGGTGGCAGAATACTGCAATTTGCTATGAAATAAAACAAGCGTCATTAAACTAACCTTGTAATGATTTTTGACTCGTGTATAAGTGAGGCAATTGAATGTGTCACAAACTTATACTAACATGCAAAACATTGCACATACCCAAAATCGCTATAAGGCCCTTTCTTAGTTTGTCCTTTAAGCCACTTGTTAATATGTATATATTGCCATGGGACTAATATATACAGTGTAAATATATGGCCGCTCTTAAATATAAACAACAAAACAGCTAGGAAAGATATGTAATTGTTATAATGCTTAGCCCTATTGAGAGGGCCTTAAAAAGTGATCACATTACCGTGAATAGCATATAATAGACCCGCTTTCAGTGGCGTTTTTCTCTGCACCAACCATTTTGATTCATTGTCATTGCGCTGTGTCCTTGTAGGCTAATTTTTTTTTAAATTTTTTAAAATAATTATTTGTAAAAAAAATATTTAATTAAGAAGGAAAAAGTTGCATTTGGGTTAATATAGCCGTACTTCTGATATTTTGTAACCAGTGTATTTTCAGAGCCAAGTAGGTTACACAGTGTACTACAACGTCGTTTCTGGCATTTTAGGGCCTTCGGTGTACGAAACAGCTTTGTGTTTAAAATTAATTAAATGTTGCTCATTACATCTATTAGTATATTTCTGATTGTGTAATTATGATGTGTAAATTTTAAAATTTCCTTGCAAGTAATGTCTACGGGTTGAACAGTATTCATAAAATAATGCATTTTTTCGCTAACGGGTATCCTTCAGGCATGCGCATAAAAAAAGACTTCAAAAATGTGACCTCTTCGCCCAGTTCGTTGCCAGGTTTACAGTAGTGGGGGGGGGGGGGGTCGTGGTGTGGTAGTTATACAACTCGTCGCTCACCATGGCGAACCAGGTTCAGTTGCCAGCAGGATTTCCTCATAGGCGTACGTTTGCCTTTTGCCGGAGGTTTTTCTCTAGGTACTCCCATTTCCTCCTGTCCTTGCGTTCCGTTGCTGCCCATCCCCGCCTCATTTATCCTGAGCGACCTGAAAACTTCGCTGTTTTTTTTTTGTAGCTACATGTTAAGGGGAATGGCGCACGTAAACAGTGTACTTAGGTACATAATTTTGGTAACAACTTGCTTTCTAGAGGATTTTTCGAAATTTTTGGCTCGACAAGACGTATGTAACAATTTTGAACGCCTTCTTGCATTGTTTAAAATTCAGTGCGTTCATTATTCTTGGAGCAGTGATTGAAATTAAAAGGAAAAAAATTACTTCGTTTCTTCCATCAGTGCTCCGAGAATAGTGAAGGCAGTGAATATATAGCAACGTAACAAGGCGTATAAAATTATTATTTACGTCTTGTCGAGCCAAGAATTTCGATAAACCCTTTGGAAAACGACTTACTATATCGAAAATCGGGTAAATATACAGCTTTCATGCACCATTAACCCTTCAACTCGAAGATGTATGCTCGTTTGACTTCAGCCATTACCCGACAACGTGTGTGGCACGTCACAAGGTTGGTTTCAACCAACAGGTAGTCGGGGGGGGGGGCTGAGATAAAAGTTGTAGGCGTCAGTGATCGAACTATTTTCGCCCGCCTCGCGCATGACGTAACCTTCGAGCCGGACGATGCCGTCGGTCGGCGGGTTTTCTCGGTATTCTCCCGTTTCCCCCGCCCTTTCATTCCGGCGCTGCTCCATACTCATCTCAATAACCCTCATCGGCTCTCAAGACCTCGATGCTAAGAGCCGTCCAAATCTCTTCACTCACTGGCCAGCAGTTATGACAGAGCGCTTGCGCTAAAAGCCACTCGAATACCTACGTTCGCGATTTCAGTTGCACTGTGTTTCAACAATAGACAATTTTTCTGTCAGTGACATAATAAAAATAACGTGTAAAGGATTTAAGGTTAGTAGAGATCTTAGTGAGTTTTGCACACTTCCTCTAAAACCCCTGTCACATTGTCAAATTTTTTCCGTCAAACTGCTTCCAATAAGTTTGGTAAAATAAAGTTGGACAGTTATAACGTCATCGAAACGTCATAAACGGCGCCATTTTTGCCTGAGAAAGTTGTACGGCTTTAGTTTCCATCACACATTTGAAGATTGGACCTGTTCTAAAATGTATTTGATGTTTGACGGTCTCAGCCAATCATAATCGTTAACGACAAAAATGAATTCAAGAAGCTCAAAATAACGAGCATTTGCTGGAAACGAAGTAGGCAATGGAGATAGTTAATTTATGTAGAAGCTGTGTGGGCATAAATGCTATTTTTAGTGAATATTGTACATAATATTACGTACTCAGAGGCATAAAACGTCATTTTCAGGAAACATCGCTTATAAATAAAATTTCAATTTAGTGAAAAAGCGAAAACAAACGACAACATTCCTTACATTTCTCCCTGTAATGGACTGCATAGAAAACAAAAATAATATCTAACTATGAAAACAATTTTTAAATATTAATTAAAATTATATTCTCCCAGTAAAAAAAAAATTCGCAGAGTAACACATTTTCAAACACATTCAAGATTATATTATATAATTTGATTGCCGTATTTTGTCTTCAAATTTTACTGTCGAGTATAGTTGAAGGCGAAAATTTGACAGTGTGGCAGGGACTTAACACCGTTATAATACAACTACAGCATATTCAAATTTTTCGAAGTATTTTATTCTCATACAAGTGGGAGTATGTTGAACATTTTAAAGTTTAAAAACACGTTCCTCACTGTGGACCACGTGACTTTGACATCTGTAATGGTGTTGGGTAGGTCAACGTTGGGTATATACGCAGAAGTCGAAATTCGTCTACCTGGTCTTTTCGTCTAAGTGATGGACTCGTAGACTAAATATGATATAGACCGATCATTGTCTTCTGGGCGTGTGCACAACATTGACCCACCCTACGGCAATACAGATGTCGAATTCACATAGCCAATAGCGATGGAAATGCTTGCATAGGCTGTTCACGGTAAAATGATCACTTTTGAAAGCCCTGCTTAAGATCTGCATGTACGCACGTTGTGCATTCCTCCGCCTTATGAAAAATCAACATTGCCTTGACCTCATCACTTTATTCGTGGGTCGGTCATGTGAAACTGTGTAATTATTTGAAAAGTAAATATGTTACAAATCTGCTCAATCGTATACTTAGACGCATTAAAGAAAACAGAGAGGAAAGAAATAATTTCGGTATGCCCAAATGGTTACATAACACGATTTACTTGACGTTAAGATATGGAACTATTTCCCATCCACCATTACCAACTTCACTGGGCGCATGCCACTCAGTGCGCCCTTTACAGTATATGCAGGCAGGGGTAGGGACTTTTTTCTAAGGTTGATTTCAAAAATGCTCACTTTATCGTGAACAGCCTTTGTAAACACATGTTTCGGTTCTCGGCTCGCTTTATGTTCGTTCCGCGTTGACTCCATCCCGAGTTCGGCACAGTCCGACATTCTCCTCTAAACGAACTGACTGTCACGGGGAGCGGCTGCCGCTCGTCTCCAGCGCGCTCTCTACGCCATGTTTCGCTCTACGGACGAACTGCTCACCTGTATGTCTGCACAAGTCGGCGAGATGCGAAACTGCCAGCGGCCAGACCTGCTCTGGAATGCAGTGCTCTACCCGCCGTCCTTTTTTGTGCTCGCCGCGTGGCGACAACGCCACGACGTCACAGCGGGCCCTTCGCTCCCGCGGACGTGTGTTCGAGGTCACGATAACAACAGCGTCTCTTTCCTAACAAAGCGGACGTCTACAGCAGTTTGTTATTCCAGTCACGACATGAGTCCATGCGACACGCTTGCTAGTGCGTTGTCAGCGTGTTTGAAGTATTATGTACATGAACAGTATAGCGTATTCGCTAATCAAGCCTTTGTATTATGTTTGGTTGGTTTCCCAGATACGCCATGTATCACACGCGTTTTATGCTTCTGTTAACGTAGAGAAACCTTTATTTTTGGTTAAATTTAACATGTATTTATATTTTATCTGTAAATTATAATATTCCTGTTATAATTACTATCGAAATAAACAGTGATAAAAAGCTTATGTTGGTAATGGCTAGTAATAGATAATTCTTATGATAGCTTTTATTAGATTTAGTGCCCACGAATGCAATGCCTTCTTTCTTTGGAGTAATTTACTAGACTTTAGAAAATTTTATTTACCACAAGGCTTTCGGTGAATTTCCCTCGATAAAATATCATAACAGAGAGCTCAATGTAATTTTTTTTTAGGAAGAAAGACTGAATAATCGTATTGGAGCAATGCTTCTCGGAATGAAAGAGTTGGATAATTTTGAGCATTTTGTTTGGAGACGTGTTTCAGTGTATTTATAATATTCCTGGGAAACTTTAGGCAGCACTAATTTGCCGCAACAATATTGAACCCTTCTTTGCAGTCCATCCATATATACTTCCTGTAGTTGTTCTTTCTGCCTCTCAGAGAGTGCCCATCCTTCAGAAATATGTGCTTTAATACTATTCATTATGGTCTGTAGAATTATTCTCTCCATGTCTCTATTTACATCTAGTCAAATTTACGCTATAACCACCACTACTCGACCTGTAGATAACTGATACAAACACTGAATGTGTACCACACATTACATAGTACTTGGACGAAACAATAAATGTTGTATTCTTCTAATGACTAAATATTATGTTCTGTACACATATCCTTTTACATTATTAAATTTTTGTTGTGACATACTAAAGCAAAAAAGTAATTTATTGTATTTTTTATATGTTCTTGAGTATACAATCTAAAATTAACTGTACATGTCAAGAGCTTCACAACTGTGCTATGTTTAATAACGTCATTCAATACTACTTCACCAAAATGTACTGCGATTAGAATTGAATAAATTAAATTTATGTAAAATGCCTGTGCTCATTTTAAACAACACAGAGAGTATAAATAATAAGTTGTTGAGTCTTTTCAACATTCAATATTATACTTTGAAAAAATTAAATTCAAATTTAATTTTGTAGTTTAGGAATCACAGTCAAATAATTCACTCTAATTCCTTTTCCTTATCTCCGCGATCCTTCTCACTTGACGCTGTTGCAGTTGAAGATGTTTTTGATTCTGTGCCATTACTTAAATGCTTTCCACCAGATGATACGTTGTATTCTTCAGATGAAGTTGTTTTAGAAGGTACTGAGTGACTACCAAGATTCAGCTGTTCCTTTCCGCAGAAAGGTACTTGGTAGCTTCCATCTCCTGTAGCTGTGCTGGGACTTGCTGAATTACTGCCAAAAACAGAATAATCACGGCTCCATTGTGGTTGTCTACGAATACAACTACTAGGAGCAGTTGAAATACTGCTATAGCCAGGATATACAGTACCCAAGTATGGTTCTCCATGAATCACACCACCTTCAGCTGCACTAATATCCACTGAAGCACTACTGTAGCCTGGATACACAGCACTGTCATAACCAGAATATCCATTTCTCCAGTTTTGTCCTCCATGGTAACCACCACCAGCAGCTGCACTAGAAGCAACTGAAGCAGTATCATAACCAGAATATCCCTGCCCCCAGTCTTGTCCTCCATGATAACGACCACCTGCAGCTGCACTAGAAGCAACTGAAGCACTATTATAACCAGAATATCCCTGCCCCCAGTCTTGTCCTCCATGGTAACCACCACCAGCAGCTGCACTAGAAGCAACTGAAGCACTATCATAACCAGAATATCCCTGCCCCCAGTCTTGTCCTCCATGATAACGACCACCTGCAGCTGCACTAGAAGCAACTGAAGCACTATCATAACCAGAATATCCCTGCCCCCAGTCTTGTCCTCCATGGTAACCACCACCAGCAGCTGCACTAGAAGCAACTGAAGCACTATCATAACCAGAATATCCCTGCCCCCAGTCTTGTCCTCCATGGTAACCACCACCAGCAGCTGCACTAGAAGCAACTGAAGCACTATCATAACCAGAATATCCCTGCCCCCAGTCTTGTCCTCCATGATAACGACCACCTGCAGCTGCACTAGAAGCAACTGAAGCACTATCATAACCAGAATATCCCTGCCCCCAGTCTTGTCCTCCATGGTAACCACCACCAGCAGCTGCACTAGAAGCAACTGAAGCACTATCATAACCAGAATATCCCTGCCCCCAGTCTTGTCCTCCATGGTAACCACCACCAGCAGCTGCACTAGAAGCAACTGAAGCACTATCATAACCAGAATATCCCTGTCCCCAGTCTTGTCCTCCATGGTAACGACCACCAGCAGTTGCACTAGAACCAGCTGAAGCACTGTTGTAATCAGAATATCCGTGTTCCCAGTCTTGTCCTCCATGGTAACGACCACCTGCAGCTGCACTAGAAGCAACTGAAGCACTATCATAACCAGAATATCCCTGCCCCCAGTCTTGTCCTCCATTGTAACGACCACCTGCAGCTGCTCTAGAAGCAACTGAAGCACTATCATAACCAGAATATCCCTGCCCCCAGTCTTGTCCTCCATGGTAACCACCACCTGCAGCTGCACTAGAAACAGCTAAATCACTGTCATAACCAGAATATCCATATCCCCAGTCTTGTCCTCCATGGTAACGACCACCAGCAGTTGCACTAGAACCAGCTGAAGCACTGTTGTAATCAGAATATCCGTGTTCCCAGTCTTGTCCTCCATGGTAACGACCACCAGCAGTTGCACTAGAACCAGCTGAAGCACTGTCATAACCAGAATATCCATATCCCAAGTTTTGTCCTCCACTGTAACCACCACCAACAGCTGCACTAGAACTAGCTGAAGCACTGTCATAACCAGAATATCCATATCCCAAGTTTTGTCCTCCCCTGTAACCACCACCAACAGCTGCACTAGAAGCAGGTAAATCACGGTCATAACCAGAATATCCATATCCCCAGTTTTGACCTCCATCGTAACCACCACCAGCAGCTGCACTAGAACCAGCTGAAGCACTGTCATAACCAGAATATCCAGGTCCCCAGTTTTGTCCTCCTTGGTAACCGCTGCCAGCAGTTGCACTAGAAGCAGCTGAAGCACTGCCATAACCCGAATATCCATGTCCCCAGTTTTGACCTCCATCGTAACCAACACCTGCAGCTGCACTAGAACCAGCTGAAGCACTGTCATAACCAGAATATCCATATCCCAAGTTTTGTCCTCTATCGTAACCACTATCAGCAGCTGCACTAGAAGCAGCTGAAGCACTGTCATAACCAGAATATCCAGGTCCCCAGTTTTTTCCTCCATCGTAACCACCACCAGCAGCTGCACTAGAAGCAGCTGAAACACTGTCATAACCCGAATATCCAGGTCCCCAGTTTTGCCCTCCTTGGTAACTGC
Source organism: Dryococelus australis (assembly GCA_029891345.1). NCBI lineage: Eukaryota > Metazoa > Arthropoda > Insecta > Phasmatodea > Phasmatidae > Dryococelus > Dryococelus australis. The sequence goes on from CM057001.1 coordinate 27,626,175, forward strand.
CGCCAGCAGCTGAACTAGAAGCAGCTGAATCAATGTCATAACCAGAATATCCATTTCCCCAGTTTGGTTCTCCATGGTAAACACCACCTGCAGCTGTACTAGAAGCAGCTAAAGCACTCTTGTAACCCAAATATCCATGTCCCCAGTTTTGTCTTCTGTGGTAACTACCATCAGCAGCTGCACTATGAGCTGCTGAATCTGTGTCATAACCAGAATATCCATATCCCCTGTTCTGCCCTTGAAAGAGATCATCACCCACCGCTGTGCCAGAGGCAGCTGAAGTGCTACCAGAGTCTATGTATCCATGTTCCCAGTTTGACCCTCTGTAGATGTCTCCTCTTGCAGCTGTGCCGAAACCATTTGAAGCACCATCAACACTCCCGGAATGTCCGAAATGCCTATCCGATCTTCTGGAGACTCTACCGTCACTATTTTCTTGAAAACTCTGCTTAGGACCAATATACTCATTCTGATAGTCAGCTTCAATGCCGTATGAGGAAGGTACACCATATGCTGCGAATCTGCCGTCATCAAATCCGCCAGAGGTAGCTGAACTATCCCACGAGTCTCCAAGGTATTTACGCCAAACACGGTCTGTGTGCCTGTAATATGGCTCACTGCCAACACATGTTGTAATAGCCAATAGAATTGCCAAGGACACAATCTGAAACAATGAATGTAAATATGTATTAGAAAAGCTGTGGTTGTTGATTGTCGCATTTAGCAATGGTCAATATGGCCTGTCATTAAAAGCAACCATCAATGAAAACTTTAACAAGATAAAATACATTAATGTATTTAATATTAAATCGAAAAGAAGTATTCCGGAATATTTCGAAAAGGTATTTTGTATAGCTTAAGACCTTCTGATGATTATTGTTGTCCAATTGAAGTACGACATTTCTAATATTTTCATTTATGTGTTTTTAATACAATTTGTTTCGTACACTGGTGCGAGTAATTAAGGATAGCATAGGTTTTCACGCATAATATCACGCAGAAGTATTTCAAATAGGTGTTAACCATACCATAACATTATCGAGAAATAAGAGAAGGGGAAAAGTAAACATTCACTAGAAGATCTACAAAGAATGCGAAGCACCTTTATTCAAAATAGGTACCGAGAACAGTGAGTGAAGTGAGTGAAGAGATTTGGGTGGCTCTTAGAATCGGAGTCTTGAGAGCCGATGAAGGTGAAGTGAGGTGAGTATGGAGCAGTGATGCAATGATGGGGTGGGGAGAATGGGAGTTCCCCGAGAAAACCTGCCGACCAGTGAAATCGTTGGCACGATTCCCACTTACCAAAATGCAGGAGTGACCCGGCCAGGAATTAAACCCGGTTAGTTCTAGTGTTTCTGAGAAGGTGACATACGCCAGAAACAATCATGTGAAAGGTAGCAGGAAAATAAACGCAGTCGTCAGTGTGGGATAAGGACACATCTGACTGCGATGAAGAACATGCACCATCTTTTCATAGCCAGTATGAAATTGTCGAGGATATCGGGAGGCACTATAGCTTATTGCTCTTTTCATACCGATCGCATCTATTAATTAGTTAATGGTGGCTGGCTATGTGCTGCCAGGTATCTGCTGACTACATCCAACGCTTGTTCGATTGGGTATAGGTCCGAGAGCCATGTGGGCCAATCCATGCTGCTTATATATTCACTCTCCAACGGCTCAGCAACAACCATTGTACGATGAGGTGAAGTAATATTATCGTCCATCAAGAGGAACTCAGGGCCCACAGCACTCTGGAAAATAACTTCATGAGAAAGGATAACGTCGGTACAATAGCTGTCACAAGTGACTGGACGTCTTTGTAAGATGTAGAGCTCCATATGGTCAGCAATCAGTATGCCTCCCCAAACAAGAACTCCGCCATCTGCAAATAGCATCTTTCCACGATTGTGGAGTGGAGTGGAATCGCTAGTGACCCTAAGTTGTGTCTTTATCCACAAAGATTACTCTACCCCATTGGTAAACTCCCCAATCCTTGTGCCCCTAGTAATATACAAATTCTGTTTTCGATGGGTAGATTTTAATGCCACAAACCGTACTTGTTACCGGGTGAACAAGTAGCACTTATTTTGGTCACTTGTGATTTCACCCACTCTCTGCCTTCTATGTCTCTCGCCGGTAGGGCCATACACAAGTTCTGCCATGGTCACTCGTGGACATCCTGTATGCCTACTAAACCTTCGCGCAGATGTTCCTGTCATTCGAAATGCCGTCCAGACTCGTGACAAGGAACTGTGTGCGATACCAAACTCCCCGGTCACATTAGCGACTTCGCAATGATTTCACCGCGGATAAAGTCGTCCAGATGTTGCCTGCAAGTGTGTATATATTGGCCACAAAAACACCAGAAATATTCAACCCGATGTGTACTGTGCAATAGCATGGATTGCAATGCTGAGTACATACTCCACTCGTGATTGTCCGTCGCACACACGTACAGTACGTTATTCTGCATATATGCACATTGACTTCAATACCGGTCCTACTCGGTCGATTCTGCATGTTTGTTCCACTTATGAAATTTTTTCCACTTTATCCTTAATTTTTTCACACCGATGTATTTGTTACCTTATCGGTTTATTTTATATAAGTAACAATATTTGTTATAGGCTGTTCATGGTATAGTGAGCACTTCTGAGGCCCTAGTTACTTTTTTATTACAGCAATTTTTTATTCTTTAACCACCTTTTTAAATACATACAGCTATGTAAGTAATAAACACAGTGTGTAGATTCCACCACATTCGGAAGTCAACGTCTAAGGCTACAATAAAATATATTTATTGACTATTATTCGAAGTGAGAGGACTTTCAAAAGAGCTAACTTTACTGTGAATAGCATATATGTCCTTGTAAGTGCATGGAATTGAGCTTATGACCATCCTGCACGCTGTATGAGTAATGAGGGGCCTTTTGGCAATCATTTAATTTGAATATAATGTTGTTTAGAGCTGTAATAACTTTCATGGTGCCCCGATGGACTTAGACATGCAGAGTTTGGTGAATTCGGTGCCCTTGTTGAAAATATTTTTAGGGGTACACAGCAGACACACATTCACAGAAACAGGAAGTTCTTCTCATATGGACAGATCTAAAAAAAATAAAGAATTGCGTGGCTTGTAGGCCTAACTCGATAGTCTTATGTCAAATCATTGATATCAGTTGCTCATTTTTTGCGTACTGTCACAGCCGAAGGCTATAATTTGCTCTGAATTTTGTTGAATATTATTATTGGCTCAGTTATCTCCAGGATTTTTCAAATAGCAAGGGTCTCAGTTGCCAAAATAATCTCAATTGAGCCTCTGGTACAAGGTCAACTGTCCGAAGATATTTCTAAGACAATCCTTGAGTATTACAGGATAAACAGAGACCCAGGGGATGCGGAAGGCTTGGGGTTATTAGGAGGTCTGTGGGGAAACAAATATTTGAGAGCAAAATCAAGAGGGCAAAATAAATTTGAAAGATTAGTGGAGTGGAGAGATTTGAGCTGCTCTTAACTTCGAGGTCTTGAAAGCCGATCTTGAAAGAATAATTTCTGAAAAGAACTGTCTGTCTAAAAACTATATGTAGTAAGGGTGATATGAATTGTGTGGTTACCACTTCAGGAACTTGCCAATTCAACAAGAAACTATCTAAATAGAATATGCAGCCTGCAAAACCCGGGACTTTTTGGTTCCATTGTGGTGCTTTAAGTGCAACAATATGGACATAAAAACAAGCATTGCAAAGTCACAGAAAGATGTAGTGGACTGGAAGGACATAAGTGCACAGATAAAAACAAGTGCAAGGAAATAATAACAACACTGCTTGTGCTAAGTGCACGAGACATAAAGAGTATCACTCGCACAGAGTGTTCTCATAAATTCCTGTATTATGAAAATACATTCTCAATGGATCGAGTATGGAGACGAATGAAAACTCTACAAAAACTCAGGATAATGCAAATTAATCTACAATGTCGCCCAGTTGCTACATCTGGGATAGCAGCAATCGCTATTGAAAGAGATATGAATTTGGTTCTGATACAAGAAACTTATATTTTACAAAGACATATAACTGAGCAACAAAGACATGCGATATTATGAAGTACGAACTCTATAAGTGGAATATGGGTAAGATTACGTCATTTGAGTTGTATGAAACTAGATTCTCTAACATATGTTCGTTGCATCTGTAAGTATAAAAAACAAGTCTTGCTATTTTCGATACGAATATATAGACATGCCACTCGATACACTTGTTCGTAAAAGTTAAATAAAACATATAAAAGAAATACATAACTTTTTTCATAATATAAAATATTATGTGGCTGTTGTGACCCCATAATCGAATTCTTCTTGAAAATACGAGTTCGTAAATATGTCGCTTGATACATTTTGTATCTGAAAATATTTTTTACAAGTTAAACAAAAAATTAATACTTAACATAGTAAAACTTTATAGCAAAAAATATTACTATATGTAAAAATTATATAAGTTAAATCTGATTAATACGAAATGTCTTTTAATGACAGAAGATATTTATTCGTCCACAAGCTACATATCTCTTATAAATTCTTACCCGAGTGCATGTCACAATAGCCAAGCAGTCTATGGTGTTAGTCTGGCGACTTAAGGTCCGGTAGTTCGATCCCGCACCAATCCAGATGATATTCTGAGTTCTAAAAAAGCAGCGCCCCTAATGGCCAACTCCAGAATTAATTCGAACGAGAGCGACACCAGCGATCCTAGCAGCAAAGTCTAGAACCAATATGGCGGTGTAGCATATGCGACTAATCGAACGAGAGCAAATGCGTGCCACCTAGCAGCAGCCTATGTAAACAAAGATGGTGTCGAACGGACTTCAGTACTGAGTCGAGTAAATGAGACATATGTGAGAAAAAAATGACGAACGAAATAAAATGGTGGTCGAACGAAGGTGAGAGCTAAATGACAGCCACTGTAAACAAATGACAAACGAAGAAAACCAAGATGGCGGGTGAAACGAATGTGAGAGGTAAATGACAACCGATGTAAACAAAGATGGCGGATCGAACGAAAGCTATAACCGATGCAAACAATTGAAAAACGAGTGGGAGTGAAAGGAAATAAAGATAAGAATGAGAGAGATGAAAAAGCAGGAACTAATGCAATAGAGAAAAAATGGCAGCACTCAGAGAAAACTCTAGGAATGATAGTGCATGAAAAAATGACATACTGGTTACCAAAATGAGGTCCAGTATGGTGGCGTACTGGCTACAAATATGGCGGTGTATTGGCTACTAACAATGCGGAATCCAACGTGGCGGACACGTAACCGGATTGATGGAGCGGGAAGTCGGGGTATCCAACATGGTGGCCGAGCCACCGAGCCACAGTCTTTAGCCCCGAACCGACATTTACCTACTACTGACACTATTTGCAATAGTAAGTCTGTAAGTCTACAAGTACGGCATACGAAATACACTCTTACTTTGAATGAGCTGCACTGCAAATATGTACGTTGTATGTAATGTTGGTAAAATAATTTTTTTCTGTATTCTAGATTAGAAAATTGTTCCAATACTTCTAGATATATTTCTTTAGAAAAATATGAACTTAGCTGTTTAAAATTTAAAGCTACGTCTTACATTCCCAAATACTTATAGGACGTCTAATGTTTGTAAGTATGTACTTAAATTTATGTCGTAATGCCTGAGTCTGGTTTCAAACAGTTGTCTCGTGGTTTTTTAATTTCGTGTGGAAAGCGAAGTTTCTCTCTTGCAGTAGTAAGGAAAGTAAGTATTTCCTTCGAGTATATCAAGTGTTTGGTCATTACTCGACCATGTGGACAGCCTATAAATAAACTTTTTGCCAAACGTTAAAAAAACATATATTCTGGTAATTTTTTACTACTCGTAGTTTAAATTGCCCCCCCCCCCCCCACCGCAAATGAGAGTACTGAATATGTTACATGAAAGAGTTCAGTGCTAGCAAACAGTCATTAATATTAACGGCTTGTGTGACTCACGCGAAAATATTTGACCAACTATGTTTTACTCGCCCACCGTCTATAGTATTAATGCGTTAAGCGAAATCACCCTGTCATTTTGCTTATTTATTGTTAACTGCCAAATGCCAAACTATTGCTTGACACAAAGGCTCTAAAATATCTTGTCAGTATATAGCTATTATACCCTCTGGCGTGAAGTTTCACGTTAAGGGGGTCCATCCAGCGGGTGCTATTTTCAACATGTCCAACGCGTCAGGTCGAGACGTGTAGGAGCGATAAGGGCGGCGCTGCCACTCGCATCGAGTGCGTCAACGCCTCTACGAGCAAGGCTCTGAACTGGCGTGGAGTGTTCTTTTCGTGCTGCGGGTGTCTGCGGGACTCAACGTGCGATCCTGCTGTTGAAAGCAGAAATCATTTCCAGTGGGAAGCGCTATTATTTTTCCGTGTGGTAGCAGATTGTGCTCCCACAGGTTCGTAAACCAAAAAAAAAAAAAAAACTCGAATTGCAAACACACTACAACCCTGATCGCGAGCAAGTTGCTTGTCTTTGTTATGCCTGGTTCACATATGCACTGATCATGCAAAACAGACAAAGCAAACAGAACCGATGGTTGTTCACATGTAAACGAATTTTTTCTGTGTAGCCATTTTGGTGTCGAGTTCGTGTTTTTAACGCCAAGATTCTGAAACATATTTTCCAATACAAACTAGATGCTTCCATCTTTCTAATGTAGTTTATTAATTTCACTATAGTGAGGTTTATGTATTAAATGCTTTTCAAGAGATCGTAACTTCATTTTCACACCAAAAAATATTTTACACTTTAGTGGTACCTATCGTTTCATTTTCAAACTACGTTTATTTAATTCAAATGTTGAATAAGATTAACGTTTATATTTACGTATTTCATTATAAATATGTACATTGAACTGTTGTATACATTTACATTAATACATAACGGTAGTCCAAGGCATTAGTAGTATAAAATATGTGAACTCTTGGGAAATATCGGCGAAGTCTGCTCTTTCCGCGAGCAGAAAATATCGACGCTGGGTTCAACTTGACTGCACGACTCGCGCGGAAAACCGAGGACGGCTTCTGATTGGCTGTGCTAAGTCTTCCGCGCTACCTGTTCGGCGTGATCGGCGTGCATGTGAACCAGGCGTTATCCTAGCCCTACCTCCACTGTCATCTCGGAGTCGAATTCCCTGCTTCGCGTTCACGGCTCGGCATTGTGCAAAAACGCGGGTCCGTGTATCCGAACTTATACTCGCGCGGGGAGTTGGGCAATATCATCTTACACGCCTCTGGCAAGAGTCAACGCTCTCCGCAGCGGTAAAAACGACTGCGCCGCGGCGTTTTACACACTGCCATTGTGCCAAATATTTTTTTTTTTTTACAGTTTATCAAGCGACACGGACAATTTTGCAATACATTTCGAGCACTTATAGCACACTCCGGCAAGGAAGGAATTTACTGAACAGTTTCGTAAACCGCTGCGAATTTCGAAAGAAGTCACGTCATGTGTCTTTCCAAGTTCCTCTCTTAAGAGGGATAAAACTGGGCCGTAGTTTTTTTTTTTTTTTTGTGGATTATTGCAGAAGGCGTTAATGTAAGTTGCTGTTATCACGCTTTTGAATCGCGTGTTAGTGCGAGCAATGGAAATGAGTATTCGAAGTTGAGCCCTTCCTTAATACTAAAAAAAAAAAAAGGCTTATGAAATACTGATAACTTATTTCCGCCCGTGTGTGTATCTGTTTTTAACTTAAAATGACATTATTGAACCAGTCTTGTAAAATGCGCATTCATAAAAGTGTCTGGACATTCACCCATTCTAGTATTTGTCGTACACAGCTTTGTAGAGAGCAACATGCATGCTTCCTACAAATGAAGTATGGAAGAGAACTTAAAGCATGTTTCACACAAAATTTAGTAAGAGGTTATTATTTTTTAAATTAAATAATTACAAAATTCTGATACATTTGTTGTGCAATGACTATTACAAACGAATAATTCCTAAAGGCTGTTCACGATAAAATGAGCACGTTTGAAATCAACCTTAAAAAAAAAGTCACTGCTCCTGCCTAGCATATATTTTAACGGGCGCACTGAGTGACATGCGCACATTTAAGTTGGTAATGACGGATGGAAAGTAGTTCCATATCGTAACGTCGAATAAAAAGCGTCAGGGAACCATTTGTGATAACTTAAATTATTTCTTTCGCTTTCTGTTTTTTGGAATGCATCGAAGTGTAAAAATGAGCATAATTCTTTAAAATATTTACTTTCCTAATAATATCTCAGTTTCACTTGATTGGCGCATGAATAAAGTAATGATGCCTAAGGCAATGTTAATGTTACATAAGGAGGAAGAATACACAACGTGCTTACAAGTATATCTTAAGCGTGGCTTCCAAAAGTGCTCATATTACCGTGAACAGCCTATAAGCTGTATATGCAAGCTGTATATGCATACGAAAACGCAGCTTACATTCAAAAATATCTGACGCTCTTTGAAATAGAAATGGATTTCTAAAGAACACAAACAATACAGCGCATATTATCCTCCATGATTAATGGCTGCAGTAGAGTATTATTACTATGACAGTTTAAGTAATCTTTTGTTCACTACTTAACGTAAAATCTAAAAATATGACCTCAGAGCAGTATGACAAAGAAATAATAAAGGGGTGTCCTAGAAGTAGTTAACACATCCATTAAAAACAATTTAAATATTTAGCAAGTAGTGAAAAATTGAACAGCAAACATCAACACAGATAAAATTAAAAAAACAATCAGGATTATATAAAATCGTCGTCAATTAAATTGTATAGTTAAAATAGTGACCAAACAATTGTTTGTATTCTTTTTATTTATTGTCTTTTGTAATCCAATTTTGACCAAGCTCGCCATTGTCTGGAAATTAATTTTATTTATTTAAGTGAAAATATTTATTATCGAATTGATGTGAATAACGTATATTATGTATTTGTTTTCATAGTAGTTGGTCACTGTTGTTGATTTCAGTTAATCCCTCCTTTTACGTTATATTATTTAATGTCTGTTATTTATGTTTCAATGTCAGCGAAGACCCCCCATTACTTCTGAATCATTGGTCGTCCCTTTCTGTGGTTATTGGTTTTTGTGGTATCCTATTGTTAATATTTTACGTTTTTGTTTGGCAATCGGCAGCCTATTTAGGCTTTCCTAGTAATACGCCGTTAGGCACTTGAGAAACAATGCCTGCAGGTAAATAATACTCTATGTATCTTCCCAACTTAATCATGAAAGAAAGACGCACAAAATGGTAATAAAATTTAAATACAAAATAAGAAAACCAAAAAGATTATTTGATCCTTTATTGTTTCTGGCTTAACTCGTAGTGTGGGGTTCATGTTAGCATCATTACGCTTTGAGGAAGCTAGGCTCCCGCAGTATACACCGCTGTGGAATTGTCTGGATTACGATGCTTCGCATGAGCGATGTGAAACATCCATCCCACCACATCCATACAGTACGTAAGGATTTGTGTTTCGAACGTTTTTACGATATAATTTTATGGTACATCATCAGACCTTAACGGGGCTATAGGGGCAATCCACGTTATTGATAAGAGTTATGTAATGAACACTATATTAAAGGGGTGTATTTATCATTAAGGTTATACAACATTTCTTCAATATAATCATCATTGAATGTGCGCGGGGCGAGCTATACAAATATATTGAAACAGTAATTTATAATAAATTATGTAGATTTAACCAGCCACATACTAAGTAAAGTATAATTGGGGAGTCCCCACCTTGTTCATGATTCCGGAGGTTGATTAAGATGGCGTAAGTCGATGGCCGGACATACCCATCTCCATGTCTCTTGGTCCGCTGTCCCGATCACAAAAGACCTCGCTCCCAGTTTTACGTTGGCCTATATCGGTCGCGTTGTTTAATTTTTTTTTTCGGCCCCGTTTACTGGTCGGTGAAGGAAATTTCTGCAACTGTCTTTCGCAAGGAGTCATTGCAGTCACACTCGTGCCCTGGTTCAATGTTTGAAGGCCTGGTGAGGCAGGCCGTTCAGCTGAGGCCTGATCACTTCATAACAACACGAAGACTCACACGGTCAATACGAACATGCCCTGCGCTTGGTGGCTCCTAAATTTCACACATTCCTTGATAGAAACGTTTGTTCCAACAAACAAAATGCTTGTTTGTATAAAGTCAAACATAATATCTAGTAGCATCAACAAAACATTTTATTGAGTTAACGAAACTTATGAAGCAAAAAAATTGATTTTGTTGATATAACAAAACACACACATGAATTAACAAAACATTTGTGTTGAGCCAAAAAAGACTGTCAACAAAATATTTATTGAATCAATTGTATATCTTACACATATCCTGTTTTACACCTACACGCGTAACACAGAAACGTATTCGAGTTGCCCAATAACTTAAATTGACATTTATATTAAGAGATCCACATGTAGAATTACCTTTATTTATTTGCTTCCAGCATAGCTATAAGTAGTCCAGGAATATTTCCAGACCTGATTTTAACAAGTGAATTTCTATCCTGTAAACGAGATATAGCTATTACAATTCCTCTGTTGTGATCTCTCCTATAGTACATCTCAATCTTATTCATTAATTTTTATATTTGTCCTGTCGATCCCGTATGGAGTAAAACTCTGGAATTTAGAATACGTCTTTTTATACAACCATTAGGCCATTGTTTCATAAATACAACAAGTACGCTGTTTAACTAAACAATACATAGGTCACGGTAATGCCCCATAAAGGTTACATTATAAAAATTGTAACGTGCACTGACATATACTAATTCAATATATATTTAATTAATTTACTACACAATAGCGTATTTCCTTTTCCTCTACCAACGTAAAACATTACGTTAAATGTAGTAAGGATATTTTGTGTTTCATTTGCTAGCTAATAAAACAATTTTAAATTTATACACTGTTATACAATGTGAAAATTTTGTTACATATTTTTGGTCGTATGCAGTTATTCTTTCAAAACAGTGCAACTTCTTGACTTGATAATCGGCACCAAGCTGGCGACAGAGAAAGAGTGAAGAGATTTGGCTGGCTCTTAACATCGAGGTCTTAAGAGTCGATAGGGGGTGAAGCGAAGTGAGTATGGTGCGGCGCCGGAATGCAAGAGCGTGGGGACGGGAGATCCCCAAGAAAACCCGCCGACCAGCGGTATCGCCCGGCATGATTCCCACATGCGAAAATCTGGGCGATACTGCGCCAGGAAACGAACCCGATTCGCCTTGGTGGGAGGCGAGCAGGCTAACCACTACGTGATCGTGGCCTCTCGCGACAGAGTGCTCCACATGCTCTTTGCTGCAATCTAAAAGCGAGACACACTTTTAGGTTTAAAATTGCTGAGATTTATTCTTCATAAAGGTTAATGAAAACACGAAATAAATTGAAAGCCACTTAGGCCGTCTCCAGTGCTTACGATAAAACCACATCAATTGGCAAATCTGCACAATCTCATTCGATGCCGAGATGCTAAATACTAAGCGACGAAACAATAGTGGACCAAATCCAGCTTATATTAACGTGTCAGATAGCTGAATTATTAATTGTTATTTACCTGAAAATATACGAGATCGTATGTCCGGCCCGCTAACATTAATCATTTTCCCCTACGTTCAAACCCGATAATTGCCACGGACCTTTCAAACCATCAGGATATCCACTCATTACGTTGGGGCAGATTAACATGAAGGGTAAAAATCACCGCGCTATGTGTTAAAAATGGAAAATGAACCACGGTCAATCGGCAAACTGCAAAGGATTTCTTATACAGGGCGTCGCATTGCGACAAGCGCTAGTGCTTGCATCTTTACATAAAACACAGATGTTGCGAATACGTTTTATGTAGTCATATAATCTTATTCTTCTCGATGACCTGACCTGAGTTTGGTAATAGTTGAATTTTTTTTTTCTTTTCTTCACCGCTATTTCCTTGTTCTAGGGAGGAAAAAAATATTGTAAGTTCACACTCGTAGTTTTTATCTCATTTGGAAGTTAACGAAAAGAGTATTATTTTAATTCAAAACAACCACTGCGTAATTATGCTATTCTCTGTTTCCAAGTCCATTTCTGGTTCGCATTTAATATTCTTTTCAAGAAAGTTCCCTTTGAAATACCATTTTATCTTCACTTGTTCTTAATTTTACTGGTATAGAGGTACTTTTTTGTTTTCATTACACACACTCCAAAAAACTGACTTTTTCAGCTTGTTGCTTACAGTTAATGGTTATGTTGTGCAGAGTGCATACGTGTTTTAATGTATCAATGAATTTCTTCAACAGGTTCGCGAACAAAAAATATAGTCTAATTTTGTAATAGGGCACATGTTTTATTTTATTGTGTAGGTTATGTTAAATCACAGAGCTTCAAGTTGCAAAAATTTTTGCTGTGCTAGGTGAAATTTCTCCAATTGCATAAACCCTTGAATTTTTTTTTTTTCCAGTTGTAAGTTTTCCTCAGACTATGTGCGCCTGAAGAAGGGAATAAATTCCAATTACCGAAATACCATACCTGTTGTCGTCGAAAGCAGTTTGTCATGTCCCGCTGCTACATACTCGTTGTGTCGTCTGCGTATACATCTGCTCTGGCATTGTGCTTGTATATACATCTGTTCTAGCCGCTGTGTTTTTGTATATATATGCTCCAGCCATTGTGTATGTCTATACATGTACTCCAGCCATTGTGTTAGTATATACACTGCTCCAGTAATTGTGTTTGTGTATACATATTTTGGTTATAACCATTGTATTTGTGTATATACCTACTACAGCCATTAAAAGAAGTGTGTAAATCTATTGTGTTTATATATATATACATATATCGTTTTTGTATATATATATATTGCTCCGACCATTACGTTTGTGTCTATATCTGTTCTAGCAATTGTATTTGAGTAAACATTTTCACCAGTCGTTATATCTGTTATAGCAATTGTGTTTGTGTATACATCAGCTCCAGCCATTTTGTTTCAGTCCTAACCATTATGTGTACATATCTGTTTCGCGTTTCTTGATAAGTTTTTAGTTGCAACATTGCCGTATTGTTAGGTAGATAATCTGCAGAAATTTTCAAGTATGCCTGTAGCCTGTAGTACAAAACCGTAATTTTCAAGTACGCCTGTAGTACAAAACCGTAAATCACCTCAGCCCCCCTTGTTTACCCTCGGTTCACCTTTCCCGTGTATGGGACGCTTGTTTTACTTTGCTGCAAACGGCTATCCAGTGTGTTAGATTCAGCTAGGAGTAGTCTCGATTGACAGGCAATTATATCAAGATGGCCATCATAATGGCTCGCCAACCCTTTCTCACTGAAGCAAACAACCCTAGTAAAGGTTATCGATGCACGCGAAGCTGCAGACATGGTAGCATTCGATTCACCACGAATTGCATGTGAAAGTTTTAATTCAACGTAAAATCTACTGTGTTAACATCCATACTTTATATACATACATTTTTATCTATATAAAAGAAAGAAGATTTCGTATTTAACCAGACTGATTATGGATATCTACAGCAAACGTAAGTAGATTTTGTAGGCTATGTAACAAGTCAAAACACCGTCTCTTAATACATGATTGCTCATGTACAAGACCGTGATTTTATTACTTTATCGCTCTTCGTAATTTTTGGCATCCTAAATTATTCCCGGATGTCCACATTAAAATTTATTTTTTAAGTTATGGGGATATCATAAAGGTTTTTTAAATACATGAGTTACTGAACACTGGCACTTAAATCCCAAGGTCGCTAGCCTCTGGTCTTAAAAGTAGTATAAAATTAAAGACAATTACTTTATAATTGTTTGTAATATTGCTTTGCTTTTGTATTGCTAGTGTATTATTTCAAATCAATTGACTTAAATTCGTAAAAATATTGAGTATTGTAAGTTCTTCTTTTTCTTACAAATATACACTGTAGCAAAAGTGTACATAATAACTACATTAAATTACTGTTATTACTGCGTGGTATAACGACACATTAAGAATCAGTACACTTAACTTACGAGAAGAACTGTTAGTTCGCAGTGACGTTATTTTTTTCTGATGGCAATAAAGATATTTAAATGCTGTCCTTCGAGACTAGTCCTCTCATTTACATTTAGGTTAAATTTGTTTAAATTAGTTCCATTGAATTCCATGATTTACCACTAAGTATTCCCCTCCCAAGTTTTTTCCTTTTTAATAAACTCATTTATGTAGTAGTATGCCAATATCAAATAAATATAATTACTGCAACATTAAAAATGCTTTGCGCATATGATTTTGGTAGTAATTCATATTAACACAGAACTAATTTCCCAAATTCTAAAGTTTACTTGCAAAACACGAGTTAAAATATTTTTAGTTAACTCACTGTGTACTTTATATTACCGATATACACCACACAGTTTTCAGTTTTTTTTATTAAAAAAATATGAATTGTTATTAATTTTCCATTATGGAAAGGTTATATGAACTTTATCGTATTCAGTAAAAATTGTTTCTACACATTACTATAAAAACAGATAAACCTTACTTTAAAAACAATGCATGATAACTACACAAAATTACAAGGAACAAATTGTTTATTGAGTATGTACAGCTTTTCATCGTTGTAAGACATTACATTTAAAAAAATACGCCAATAATGTGGGAAACTGAAAAAAACAGCTCAGTCATTTCTTCGAACGATGTTGCACTGGCGTAAACAAGTGCATGTTAATGGTAGCTGAAAAAAAAATCATAACGATTCGTTTATCAGGCTAACACTTGTTATCTATTGAAGACCATCATAGACGCCAGGGCATTCATATTCTGCCCATCCACTCCCGTAACATAAATGTCCGGATGTCCATGTGCTTCATACAGTCCACTAGGACTCATTGATCATTGATTCTGCGGCCTCCAGAACCTACAGGAAGTGCTCATCCTCGTGGAATACCGCTGCATTCTTCGTTAAGGGCACATTAAATGTCGCAGAGTCCATTTACGCTAGCAACTTACAAGAAGACGCTTCAGATTCCGCAGATGTCGCAGAAGACGAAGATGATGACGATGAAGATGAAGACGCACTACTAGACGCAGATGAAGCACTAGACGACGCTGAAGAACTACTGGTGGATTCATCTCCTTTCACAATTATTGGCTTACCATGGCCTTCGTACTTTCCAGCCAGGTATCCTGGATGTCCCCAGCCTCCAAGAAGCCCTGGGTAACAATATCCTCCGTAAAGCCCACTGAAGTGTCCTGGATATCCGCAGCACCCAAATTTACCTGGGTAACCGAATCCTCCTTGCAGACCGCCATACCCTCCATAAAGTCCATTATATCCACCATAAGGTCCACCATACCCTCCGTAAAGTCCATTATACCCTCCATAAAGTCCACTATATCGTCTATAGAAATAATCGTAGATCCCATAATCACCAGAAGCTGCAGAGGCGGCAGAAGAAGCTGCACCTCCAAGTCCTCTGGCAGAGGAAGCACTAGAGGACACTGCTGAACTTCCGGTGGACTCACCTCCTATGAGACCAGGGTATCCGTAACCTCCGGAGAGTCCACCCAGGTAATCTGGGTATCCTAGTACTCCTGGGTATCCCCAGACTTCATACCCACGTCCACAGCAAGTCGTCCATGCAACTAGCAGCGCAGCCAGAACAACGATCTGAAATGTAAACAACAGGGTACGTTTTACTGTGCAATCTCACTCGCACATTATACTTCTTTATAAAAATAACTTATTTCCGTTACGTTAAAAATTATTTTATTATACATCATAACAGGACAGTTTAAATGTATGTAGAAAAAATTAATATATATTTACACTTTGCCAATTTTTTCGACAAGTGCGCAAATAACATACTCCTTTTGAAAAAATTTTAAATCGGTGGGACTTGTGTTTTTATGTGTCTGATAAAACATATAAACCGTTCTGACTTGTTAAAAGTACTTTCTAAATTAAACTTGTTACCAATCTATACCACTAAAGATCACGACCTTTATTTTTATTTCAACAAAATGACTCTTCCTTTTATACTGTAATTTTCTGTAAACTAATGGACATGCATGTCACAGCAATATAGTACGACACTGCAAATATCTACAAGCCTAAATAATTTTAAAACATTGACTTTAAAACATTGTATTCTAACGATGACCTGTTTGGTTACACAAACAGTTCATGTGTCTAAATATTAGATAATGGCTTGCATCTATTGCCAAGTTAAATATATTCGCCTTCTCTTTACACTGAATCTGTAGCAACTTAGGGTTACCGTGCCAATATTCGTATAATTAATATATTTTTCGTAGCAGTTAGCACTCTCGGATAACGTCTGTTCATTCACTTTAACTTTACCTGTCAATCAAGTGTAAGTTATATTAATGGTTTGAATAAATAAGTTGTTAGGTACGAATATTCGAGAAAATATAAGTGCACTATATTTGTTACTATAGCTACTGTGCAAAATAAGTATTGACTAAGAAGATTGCGCATATATTTAACACTATAATTGAAACAGCCATTTAAGTATGCAAAATATTAATCCATCTCTTTCCAGTTAGCAAATAATGCTTATTTAAAATTAGTTAATGAAATTTGGCACTAGCATATTAAATTGTAGATGAAAAATACTTCCAAATTCATTCAAAGGAAATTATTACAAAAATATAAATTTTATTACCTCTGTAAGATGGAATCCTATTAACTTAAGTATAAATTTTTTAGTGATATTTTTACAATATTCAATTATTATAATCATCTGCTTTGATTCTGGTAAAATCCACACAACATAAACTTTGTAGACATGATTAAGAAGTATTAAAAATCTCAAAACAAAATTCGTATAAAAATAACATATTTTTGTAAGCCTTGTCACAAAAAGAATTAATGTCCTTTGAGATAAAGTTACATCAAACGATGTGTTTTTAATTAGTTTATAAAAACACATAAATGTAACAATTTGAAATGAAAACCGGTGATCATATTTTTACGACAGCATTGTTTAGTATTCTACTCAACGATCAATTTTCACCACTTTTGGATGACTATTACCAGTGTATTAAATTTATAAGGCTAAATTTGTAGAATTTTAATTGTTTTATAAAATGTGAAAATGTGAACGCTTGGACAGTGCGAGTATTTAACAGTCAACATTAAAATAAACATTTGGGTGGGGTGGGGGAGGTTTATTACTAGAAACAACTTGGCAGTTTCAAATTATGCATGGATGTTTAACCTTAAGTGTACAAATATGCCCTAGGGCCAAGTTAGCCCAGAGTTAAGAGTTAGGCATCTGTTGCCTTTATTTATTCGCTGTTGTAATAACGAGTTTAACCGGAGTCTGCATTTAATATATTTATTATTCTATAGTGTTTCTTCAAAGTTTTCATTTCACATATTTTCATTAGTATTATTCTAAATGAAGAAAAACATTTTCTGTAGAAGTACTATTTTTAGAGAATTCTGTTTGATTGATGTTCATGGAATTGGCACAGCTGATACCTAAACACACTATCATCGATGACCGTATATAATGAATAAAAGGTGTGATTGTCCACGTATGGCCAGTGTCATTTAATATTATCATTATTCCGACGCATATTTACCTATACCAAAATAGCGGATCTAAACAAAAAGACACGATAGTCATAATATTAACTGACAACTCAGTTAATTCTTTTTCAAAGTGACAAAGGCGATAAGACCGAATAGTTGACGCTTCAAGAGTAGCTATAATTTTCAGATCTGGGACTCTTACATGCACGTTTCTAAGACGACACGTATGTCATTAAAAGATTAAGATTTTTTTTTTTTTTTTTTTTTTTTTTTTTTTTTTTTTTTTTTATATATACCTAGCTTCCTATACTACAAAATGAAGTTACGGGGGGTGTTACGCGAATTCAAATTTCATTTTATTACACAGCGTGGTGTCTCACTTAAACGGGATTTTGGAAAACTGGCATTGACCACTTACTCAGAAGTTTCGCATCGTATTATTTTTGGAGTGGGCGTGCAACCGCCGGGCAATCGCTGATAAAGTTTGTCTGACTTGTCGAATCACAAAAGCACAGCGCTTAGATGAGAGAGCGATACCACTAAATACTCAGCAACAAGCACGAATACTATATACTGTAAAAGGAGACTGCACACACGTACTGAATTTATGGTGGTGCGATGAGGGGGGGGGGGGAGAGGAGGCATTTGCGTTGTGCTGTTTGACACGATTTTCTTCGACAGTTGCCATCATTTCTACTCCACGTGTCATAACCTCGCAATAAGATGCTAAATAAAATTAACATTTTATTTGTGTACAAAATGCCTTAATGAAATGTAAACAGATAAGATAAAAAATAATTACTCTTAATAAGCTTGATAGGAAATTTAAAAATAATTTTCGCTGTAAAAATTAATTTATTTCTCTTTTTGTTCTCAAATCATACACGTATCATCCTCCACTTTCATAAAGTGTTTATTAAAAATTTCTAAATGAGGAGGCACACGTCTAGTGTGGTCCCCCTCCCTCACCCCTCTTTAGCGACGCCCTTTTTTTTTTCTCTCTCTCTCTCTCTCTCTCTCTCTCTCTCTCTCTCTATCCAAATCATATCGGTTTAAATCCGAGCCTGCAGCAATCGCTAGTGATGAACTGTTCTACGATTTTATGTTTAGTTCGTGTTTGCAAAAAGTAATGCATCGAGATCTGTAGAATTCGCGTGTTTTAACTGGCTTCCTACTAGACTTCACCATCCTATATATACGTGAGCCGATTTCATTAGTTTATTGGCTTCTACAACAATGGGGACCTCACATTCTCTTTTGACTTAGTGGAATGTGATTGGGTTATCTTGTCGTTACTTGTTTCCCATTGGTTCAAGGCCACCCAGGGCGTGTCAAAAAGACTTCAGACAAATGACAATAGCCATATAAACAAACACGTGTTTGAAGTCTATTCTGTCTTCAAATAATGACATATATTTTGCAGGTCTCTAGCACTAATTAAATTTTTTTGCCACTCACTTAATTCTTGATTTACCTTACTTACACTTCTGCTTATCAGGAGAGACCGTACATACTAAAATAACCATAGCTTTTATCCGAAAACGTCTTATCCCAGATTGTAAACCAGAACACGCGATTCGAATTCAGCGGGTATCGTGGTCTTGAGAGCCGATGAAGGTGAAGCGAGGTGAGTATGGAGCAGCGCCGGAATGTAAGGGTGGGGGAAACGGGAGATCCCCGAGTAAACCCACCGACCAACGGCATCGTTCGGCACGATTTTCACGTGCGAAAATCCGGGCGTGATCCCGCCGGGAATGGAACCCGGTTCGCCTAGGTGGGAGGCGAGCAGACTAACCACTGCACCACTGCGGTCCCCTCAAATTTAGTGCCACGGCAATGTAGGTAACGAGTTGACCCCCCCTCCCCCCCTTCACTTTCGAGACAAGGTAATTAATAAATATGTAATATTATTCGTTACAATTCAAGGCTCAACACACAAAGAACTATAGGCCTATGCTATGTGATTATCACACTATGGTGATATAATATAAGATAAACGTAAAAACCTTGCAACTAGCAAGTGGAAATTTAACATACCTACTCTTTAGTAGAAATTTCAACTTGAACCGTTATTACCTGGAGAATTCCTCATAATTTGTTCCCTTGACTTAGAAAGTAAAGTGATTCATAGTTTATGATTTAGCAGCGTTACACTTTTTTAAGTATTTACAGTTTCATAAGACGGAAATTTGTATTAATCACAGATATTTACATAGCAATATTAAAATGAGGAACATGTTAAAACTTAATAAATAATATAAATAGAATGACATATGAAGTAATTATGGCATTGCGCGAACAACAGAAATTCCTAATACTTTATTTTCACAAGCAGAAAACTTTAAATTCTTATAAACAACATTTTATGGCTTGCATCTTCAACTCCTATACGCTGTATATTGTGATGTTCTTTCCTAGATTTTGTGATGCAGACGCTTTTCATTCCGGAGCAAATTTCATGGGTTAGACTAATTCTTTGTCATGCCAAGATCTGAACACATTTGATAATCTCGGTAAAGCACTGAGCGGGAACTTAAAAAATTACAAGTCTTGTGAAGTCTATACACTTTTCCATCTTTATTCGTACCAAAACTCTGGTATATATTTCGCATCGTTAACACAGTTGGAAATGGTAACACGCGCGCACATTTAAACATTTTGTTTTTCGTGCACAATATCATATGACGAGGTTAACTATTTTTCTCCAAACAAGGGTTAATTTCTCAGTTCATCGTAAGAATTTGAAGAAAAGAGCCCCTTAAAAAAATAATGACACATACAGTACTGTATTCAACCATTCCTATCTAATCAGCTTTGTCTACCGTAAGACAATATTACATAAAGTAAACTAAATGTTGAACTGTAGTCATAAATACAATTAATTTATTGTTTTAGCTTATGCTCGACCGGAGCAATTTTTTTCGTGTTAAAGAGTGGAATGGACCCCCGTGGGAGCTCCTCATCCAAGGTCAAGAAGAGAGGGAGCGATACGGGCGACACTAACACTGCACGGCTAGTGCCTCATCGCTCCTACGCGCAAGGCGTGCAGTGTTTCCGTCGTGACGCTGTGCCGTGCAAATTACATCTGCAACAGTGGGGTTTTATTACACGCGATGAAAGCCCACAGATTAAACTACGCTTGTATCTTTGTACTTTTCTCTTGCCGCTTAAGGAAGGCTGCATAGGCAAGCTTTAAAAATGCGATATTTGACCATTTTCACGAATTTCTTTTCCTCCGAGAATACGCTTAATATGAAATAAGTATAAACATAGGGCATAGTTAATTATTTTTTATATTTTCTGACAAATAGTTGTATTTGCAGGATATTTATTTACCGAGATACGAGTATTCGCGCAACTGTGCTGATCTACGGAACGAACACTTACTTCAGGCGAAAGGCTGCTGAGTACTTTTAAAATATCACACACGTTAGAAGCACCATTTCAGAGTAATCCAAAAATGCTAAAATGCGCTTTTGCAAAGGGCTGTGCCCCCAAAATACACGCACCATATCCATACAAAACTACTCAAGGACACTGCACTGAATACTCCGACAGACTTTCCACCAATAAAATAATAGGGTCACCGCTGAAATTCCCATTGGTGTAGGCTATTCATGGTAAACTGGTCACTTTTGAAAGCCCTGCTTAAGATCTGCTTCTAAGCACGCTGGGTTTTCTTCCGCTTTATATAAAGTTAACACTGCCATGGGCCTCATCACTTTATTTATGAGTTAATCAAGTGAAACTCTGCAATTATTAGAAGAGAAAATATTTTTAAAATCTGCTAAATCTTACACTTAGATGCATTAAAAAAATTACAGAAAATGAAATAAATCATTAGCGCTTTCACAAATGTTTACCCGGCACTATTAATTATATGTTAACACATGGAACTACCTTCACTTCCATCGCTGCCAACTTTATTGAATGCGTGCCATTCAGCGGACCCGTTAAAATATATGCAGGTAGGAGCAGTGACTTTTTTCTAAGGTTAATTTCGAAAGTGCTCACTTTATAGAGAAAAGTCTTTACACGCAGTGCGACGAGAACACTGCACGCCAGTTCAGAGCCTTGCGCTTAGTGGCGATGGCGCACTGGATGCGCATGGCAGTATCGTCCTTATCGCTCCCGCGCTCCTCGGCCTCAAACGCGGAGAAAAGCTCCAGGTAGACGGAGGGCTTAAGGCGCGGAAACAACTTCCCGGTAAGGGAGACTTTGACATACGTGTCAAGGAAACTATCGTCTCTACGGAAAAAACGCCAAACTGGCGTGCAGTCTGCCTGTTGTGCTCCCTCTGTTTACAAGTTTCCAATCGGTTTCCGCATGCCACGTTGGTGGAAGATTTCTGTAAGATTCCTTTGCAAGCCTCTATACAAGTCGCACAGATATTCATGTAGTATATACATTTTAAGAGAAAGCAACGTGAAGATAGTGTTTTTTTGAGTGTGTCCAAGGGGTTTAAGATAATGTTTGCATTAAGCACGATGTGTTAGAATTTCTATTCCAAACTAGTCTGAGGTGTGGCTATTTTTTAGCATGAAAATATTTTGCGAACATGCTCATTAACTATTTTCGAAAATTTATATTCTAACACAGTTCACGCACAGGGATAAACGTGTAGTATAGTGTATTCTCGGTTTTTTTTTTTTTTTTTTTTTTTTTTCCTGATTTTGAATGAAACCTTTGAGAAATTATTCCATGTATGATGTGTTTGGTTATTTTCTAAACATATCGTTAGTCACAAATAGTTAATAGTTGTGTTAATGTGACACTGTCCTATTTTTGCTTAAAATGGCCAGTTACTTTTATTTTGTTTGTAAATTATTAATATTCATAAAACAGAGAAAACAAGCGTATTGGTAATGCAAAATAATAAATAGTTCTCATGCTCATAGTCTGTTCGCGGTAAAATGAACACTTTTGAAAGCCCTTCTTATGTTCTACTTGTAAACACGTTGCGTATTCCTCCATCTTTTGCAAAATTGACATCGCCAAGGACCTCATCACTTTATTCACGTGTCGGTCAAATGAAACTGTGGAATTATCAATAAAGTAAATTGTTTACAAAACTTCGATGAATTAAAAAAAAAAAAAAAACAGATAACTAAAGAAATTAAGTTATACATAAGGGGGTGTAATAGCCTGAAATTATAACTTCAGCAGGGCTTCAGGAAAGTTGGATATAACCATGACTGGACTTAAGAGTTATAGTTAATGTTAAATGCATTTTTTAAAAATAGCTTTACCTATTAAATGAAGTCATACCTGGGCAATCATAGTTGGTGGTTGTCTGGGTTCTGTGTTGTGGCTGCTCAAAGACTGTGTTTCAAAGTACGCCTTGCCAAAGAATATATATATATATGTGCCGGGGGGCAACGGCAAGATTTACTCCAGTGGCGTGATCGTCACGCTTAGGCTAAGTGTTTGTAAACGCTGCAGGGACGCGTGTCTGTCTGCGACGCAGAACTGTTTTTTTTTTTTTTTTTTTTTTTTTCCACAAATGTTTAGCGGCAAATATTGAATAATAATATTTTTTTTAGAACTCGTTCCTCGTTTAGACGTTCGTAAACACGGCTGACCGAGCAAAACACATTTCTCTGGAAAATTCCGAGCGTCTCTAAAATCAATAAACAACTCCTCGAAATATTTATGGTAGCAAATTTTTTCACCCCATAAAAAAAAATTCGACATTTTTGTTCTGGTTATGTTACTGTGGCGCACCATCATCACCGCCTGCTTCAAATTTGTGACACACAAATATTAGCATTTTTGCAAGATTGTATTATAGGGGTAGTACAAAGCAAGTTGTCACCATAACATTTAGATCGCATCCTGTAGATCGTAGAAACTGCAATATCGAAAGTCCCGTAGCGCCAGTTTGCCTCAACATGGTGTCCTACGAAGTCCAGGGAATTTTTGCTGTTCGTAAGGCACCAACTTTTTGCTACAATTAATTACCAGAAATAGATGCACAAGAAAAGAAACAAATGGAATTTATCGCCAAAGACGTTGGTCCGGAGAATTCCATACATAGTTTGTATTGGCGATTGCAAGACTCTCCAAACAAAGATTTTTGGGCACCCGAGAATGTCGGTTATGAACATTTTAGTCTCTCGAGCCCCATGGCATTCGCCTTTCACAGACTTATTCGATAATCAGCTAGCGACAGTCAGCTCCGATCTCAATTTTCAGTGCTACTATGATACTTACGCCAGCGACTCTTGTCGACGCGCGAAGAAACCCGAATTACTGTTGGAAGTAAAAACCTACACAGCAACAAGTCTCTGGCAGCCTGTGCTTAGAAGTTGGTTCACAGACGAAGTCATTAACCCACGCTTTAAGCTCGAATCAGTGATATCAGACAATGAAATAGCATTCACTGAAAGTGATTTGGTAAGCTACTGCCAACTGGCGAATCAAGCAAATTTACTGGGAACAAGTGACTTTTGGCAGTGGAATTCTTGACAATCAGAGGGAATCACAAATAAATCAGTGAAATTCAGCCATCGTATTAATAAGCTATCTGACACTGATTATCAGCAGTTGAATTTTCACTGTTTCTCAATGATTTTGCTTAATTATCACTGTTTCGTGTTGAGAGTGCATAGACCCCGATACAAATGAGAGAATAGGACTGATGTATTCAATAAATATGTATTTATATTAAACAAAAATATTGAAGACACTATATTATTTTCAACATTCTTCGTAGTCACTCAGCTGGTAAGCTATTCCTGTGCTGTGCTGAAATTCGGAATCCTATCGTGCGCAAGGTCGTCTTCCACCTTCGTGGTACGAGAACTCTTATATTATTTTGTTCGTGTGCGAAATTAACGCTGCCATGTCTCATAGCGCTTTCTTCATGCTCCAATCAAGTGAAAAGTTGAAACTATAACAAAATTAATTGCGTTATAGCGTATTCGAGGTATCTTTAAACTTTTTGAATCAAACTTTTAAAAAAAAATCACCTCATTTTGTTATTTCCTAGATATTTTATGAATCACAATTGTTTGGTACTCGTGTTAAAGACTGTTCACGGTAAAATGAGCACTTCTGAAAGCCCTGCTTAAGATCTACATTTATACACGTTGCGTATTATCCCGCCGTGCGTAAATTTAATACTGTCATGGGCTTCATCACTTTATTCGTGCGTCGGTAAAGTGAAACTTTAAATTGTTTGAAAAGTAAATATTTCACAAAAATGCTTTTTTAATTCTTCGATAGCCCTACACTAAAAAAAGGACAAAGCGAAAGAAATATCTTGAGTTATTACAAACGCTTACATAACACTTTTAACCTCAATTTATAATATGGAACTATTTTCCATTTATCGTTACCAACTATACTGGGCGAATAATGTCACTCGGTGCGCCAGTTAAAATATATGTAGGCTGAGGCAGTGACTTTTTTCTAAGGTTGAGTTCAATAGAGTTCACTTTATCGTGAACAGCCTTTAATATTAAAGTATCTTATTTTGTATAAATTGAAGTAGTTCTTATATTGTAAACATAAATTATATTATTATTTCGTTTATAAATACTAGGCCTATGGATGAAAACAGAGAGGAGATAGGTTTGTTGGCAGTGTCAGATAAAGAATTAGTTCTTATGCGGCGCGTTGTCCCTTTGGTGTAAATTTCTAGGTTCGACTAAGCTTTGTTTACATGAGGAGGAGGAATATCTTGGAGGTAGGGAAAGGTTACGTAAGATGGCCCGCTTAACTTTTAAAATCCATATAATTTTATGTATGTAGTATTATTGGTTAATTTTAACGTCGTGAGAATAAATAATATGTGATCTGTAATGCATAAAAGCAATATATCAGAAAAACTTTTTTTAAACAAATCCGTTCGGCATATTTCATGGGTATTACAAATTCCCAGCTTGGGTGCCCGGTAACCTAAGTTGGGACAAAGGGTATCCCAAGATGGGACTAGTTAATCAATGTATAATACATCACTAGAATATTATGTTTTTAGTATGTAATGTGTATTTAATTACTTTACAATACAAAATGTATTATAAAATAAAGTTAGGCCTACATGGAACTATTTTTCATAGCGTACAAATGTTCTTATTATTAAATTGTTACAAAAGTAATGTTTGCAACTGCAATTATAGAATAATTAGTGTAGGCCTACGTAAATCATATAGTTTATAAATGGTACATTGAATTCTAATCTTGTATACTGAAAGTAGCCTACCTTTCCTAGGTGATAGGGGCCTCCATAGGCTATGTGAAAAACAATGATGAAGGCACACATAAGAAAATTTCTTTCAAATACAACAAAATAGCCAAATATACTAGGATTATTAAATTCCATCTAACGTTAACGAGAAAATAATATAAAGTCATAACAAACTATTCGTCACATTTGAAGCATTATAAATGCAGCTCTTCGCAATGTCCACATGATTCATGCGCCCATTCATTGTGCGTCTTACATTTCAACCAGTCATCATCAGAGTCATGGAGTTGGCCTTCCCAAACTGTGCCGATGCTGTCACTCAAGATTTTCTTTGCATCGTTTCGTTTACTCGGTGTGCAGTCCTGGTGTTAGCTTCCCTCTTTTTGATACAGAAAGAAGACAAGTTCTTCTTAGCTGAAGGTTGTGATTTCCCTTCGGCCAGCGCATTTTTGTACGGCGGCGACTCTGTGAGAACGGCTGTTGTTGTAATCTCTTCCTGCGCTGGGTGTTAGGCCTGTTACAAGTTGCGACTGTTATTGGGATAACTTGTGGATTGAAACCACTTTAGGCTTAGGCCTACTCTCTATGGCAGGAAGTCTATTTGGTCGGTTGGATCGACAGTTCAACAACTGGCTTCTTCTTCCTCCTGTTCTAATGTAGTCATACTATAAGATGGCGGCCTAATAGTGACCTCACTGTTTGGATATGATGATGTAGCATTTCCCAAGAATGGATGGTCTGTGGTTAAGGAAGGTGCAAACTCGTGTTCCAAAAATACTTGTGGATTCAGTGGCCACAGCCCACATTTTTCGAAGCCCGTTCGTTGCGTTACAGGCAAAAGCAGCTGGTCCAAATGCATAACCAATGGTTTTTGCTACCTAAAAACTCGTGGAATAATCTTCCTGGGTGTTCTCGCAGCCAAAATGTTGCGACTTGATTGTAAAATGTATTGAGGAGCCCGAAAAGAGAAACAGCTGCAGCGTATGTGTGGTGTGGGGTGGCAGACTTACTAAAATAATATGATTCTTTCTTGCAAATTCTATGACACGAAGTGATTTTGTGTGGGAGGCGTGTCCATCGAGCATTATCATGATAGGCTTTTCTGAAGAGACTTGGCTTTTCTGTGAAAATATTTAAGATATTCCAAAAAAAAAAATTCGCGATTTGACCATCCATTTTTTTGGGAAAATGCTATGGAGCCTATTGGTGCTCCATTGGACATCTCTTCGTTCCTTCTTTTCCGCGGAAAGATGAGGGCACGTGGGATAAAATGACCTTCAGCACTCATTGCACAAATTATTGTTGTATTCCTCCCACTGCACTGCTTTTATCGACACTATATAATATATCACTAGAACCCCAAGAATTTCGCGGATTGAGGTGGCAGCAAGCTAGGCAGGATAGTCCTCTATACACTCGAGACATTATTGTTTGCTTATTGGTTACTGTGATCAAGTGAGGTCTGTGTACAGGACTAGTAAACACTCACACTACTGCTTCCTGCTTATTACTGACTCTCAGTTAAATAGGACGTGCCTAAATAACTGTCGTCCAATCACAAAATTAGAAGAAAATAAAAAGCGTTTGGAGTCAACCTCGCCTCGGAATGAATTCGCGAAATACTCGTGGATCTATCTATCACCCAATATCCCATATCTCACATAAGCAGCTTCCAGCATTTTGAAGAACTTATCCACGACGGGCTTGTTAAAACTGGAAGCCATGGCGATTGAAGTTGCTTCCGGAGTTCGTAATGAAATGTTTTTGTGACGCGATAAAAAAATGTACAGCCACTTTTTGACGTCATTCCTTTTTCCTTGTTAAATTGATGAGGGGTCTCTTTGGCTCCAGCGAAGTCAAATGCGTACAGGACAAACCGAAAAAGCATGATTCCATTAGCAGAATATGGTCCGTTATTTCTTGTTCTTCTTGATCGTTGAATGCGCTAGTAAACCGCCCAAGAAGTTTCTTAGTTTCTGCGGCTATCTTATTGGAATTGAGGACACGTTTTGCAAGAGTATTTGTAGGTATATTGTAATTAGAAGCAGCCTCTCGTATCGTCGTTTCTTTAAATCTTACTTTTTCAAGTGCTTCTGACAGACATCTCATCCCAGGATCCACGAGACGTTTTCCTCTGGTAGGAATATTTTGAAAATGCTGGCGGCATTTTTCTAGAAAAAACGCTCATTAAAGTAGTGTCATTTCTTTATTTTTAAATGATGATACATGCCGACAATGCACCTTTTAACTGTGAAACCCATAGTATTTTAAATAATGCATTGTTTTGGAATAATTGCCGTAATATTGTTGCTATGTAGAGTACGTAAAACTAATTACACACGTGATTAATACGTGTATGACAACAGTATGTACGTGTAAAACAAATATGAAAGTCACTCTATTGCGGAAGGATACACTTATAAAATAAATTTCCCAAGATGGGACGCTGTACCCAAGATAGGACGCTGTCCAGGATCTCATATTAGGTAACCCGGCCATTTTGATAAATTCTGTGTCGTGTCAATACAGTCAGCAATTGGCATACTTCGTAAATAATTTATTCTTGTACATAAAACTGTAACACACTCATGAAACACAACAACATTTTGGTTCGACGAGCTATGCAGAGTACATCACTGTTTCTATGTATCAAAGACTTTACATTATCACAATGTAAAAATGAAACTTACCTCTACCTTGGTACCAACCGTAGCAACTTTACTCAAACTACGTATTCACACTTCTGAAGAAGAGCCCACGTCTACTGGAACACGTACACAGGTGCTATCTATCGGGGGTTTACAAAACTACGTAGTCCCATCCTAGGTGACCGGCTCCTCTCGAGTAACCTTCCCCTAAAACTGCGGCAACAATTTCGAAAAGTTGGAAGTAATCGTGAATGGACTAAACTGGTATGTCAGTTCTAGCTCCCGCGCTCATAAAACTAACAAAATGTGAATGTGGTAACTATAATATCGACTAAATTTAACATGAACTTTTGAATATTACATTAATATATAGAGAGCTGCATTCATAGCTTCCTTGACAAATTAACAGGCAGAATGCCGTCGGGGTATCCGTTATAATATACGCTTTTAGAAGCAGAATGGTTTTTAAGGGCTGATTTGAACAAGTTTTCAGGTACAGACTGTCCACGATAAAATGAGCACTTTTGAAATCAACCTTAGAAAAAATTCACTACCCCTACCTGCATATATTTTAACGGGTGCACTAAGTGACATGTGCCTAGTAAAGTTGGTAACGATGTACGGAAAATAGTTCCATATTTTAACGTCGAATCAAAAGTGTTAGGTAACAATTTATAAGGACCTGAATTATTTGTTTCGCTTCGTGTTTTTTTTTTTTTTTTCTAATTCATCGAAGTGTAAAATGAGTTGATTTGTGAAAATTTCCTTTGCAAATAATTTCACGGTTTCATTTTACAGACACATGAATAAAGTGATGAGGCCAATGGCAAAGTTACATTTTACATAAGAGCGGAAGAATACACAACGTGCATACAAGTAGATCTTAAACAGGGCTTTCAATTGTGCTCATTTTACCGTGAACAGCCAATAACCTCAAGCAACTGTTAGTCGTACGTGTTTAATTTCATTTTTTACTGTGTGAAATATTCTTAATTCCTCCAATCACAAAACAAATCGCGACAGGAAAAAATGATCGTGTTTAACGACCTGTAGCATAGACCCGACGGCCTGTTAACTATTAGCGAGCCTCAGCTCGTGTTCATTGGCCGTTACCCTCTGTAACCAGTTTTACCTGAGGCCAGTTGGGACCGCGGTGGTGTAGTGGTCACACTACTCGCCTCCCGCCTTGGTGAGCCGGTTTCGAGTCCAACTAGGTCGCTCTCGGATATTCGCACGTGGGCATCGCGGCGGACGATGCCGCTGGTCGGCGGGTCTTTCTCGGGGATCTTCCGTTCCCCCGCCATTTCATTCCGGTGCTGCTCCATACTCACCTCGCTTCGCCCTCATCGGCTCGCAAGACCTCGATGTTAAGAGCCGCACAAATCTATTCACTCGTTTCACTCACTCGGGCCAGGTAACACGGTATTCGGTGCTTGATTATTTGCAGGCCTGTTATTAGCTTGGAGATCACGTGGATCTGTCTGACAAACAGTACTAAAGGCTGTTTACGATCAAGTGAGCACTTTAGAAACGAACCTTAGAAATATGCCACTGCCCCTGCATGCATACATTTTAATGGACGCACTGAGTGTCATTCGCCCAGCAAAGTCGGTAACTATAGATAGAAAGTAGTTCTAAATCTTAACGTTGAAAAGAAAGTTTTAGGTAGCGATTTGTGATAACTTGAAATTATTTCTTTCGCTTCCTGTTTTTTTTAATGCACAGAAGTGTAAAAATTAGCATATTTGTTAAGTATTTCCGTCTCTAATAATGTTACAGTTTCACTTGACCAACGCACGAATAAAGTGATGAGGCTCATTGCAACGTTAATTTTACATAAGGCGGAGGTATATACAACGTGCATACAATTAGATCTGAAGCAGGGCTTTCAAAAGTGCTCATTTTTACCGTGAACAGCTTATACGTATAGTTTTCCTTTGGTTTATTGGCCATGCGTATTTGTCGGGAGAGAGTTCCTCACCTGACTGGACTAATCATAACGAGGTAACTCCGGTAAAGATTATCCAAGGTTCGAGGGCACACATCTGCAACGTGTGACAGTGAAAATCATCCAATCCCGAAAATAGATCCGAGCTCTAGTGTTTCGGAGAACAGGTAGTCCTGAAATCTTCTCGTGAGAAACTGAGGGGCCCTACTCTGACACAATTGTAAAAATAAAACCCTACTCACAATACGTATTTGTAACTATTAACCGGTTATTTATCTAATGTACTGCGCGTATAACAGGATATGAAAGATAAAACCCGCCAACATAAATACAGATTTCAAAAGAAAATATAACGAAATGACTTGTTTCAAAATTTTTAGTAAAATAATAATATTTAGGTGTCATGTGAATGATAATTCTTTGTTTCTTGTTCGTGATTTTCATAGTGACAAAGATATATCAGCAGTAAAAACATTAAGAGGAGAAAAAAAAAAAAAAACAAAGATAACCAAAATGGAGACTCCCGATTATGGTGGCCTCCGAACCACATGACAGTGACTCTTCAGTGTGCACAGGAACCTTGTTCCTTATAGGCTATTCATGGTAAATTGAGAACTTTTAAATCCCCCTCATTTCGAATAATACTCAAGAAATATATTGTATTTTAGCTTTAGAAGTTAAATTCCGATTGCGGTGAAATATACACATTGTTTTATTACTTACTTGACAATATTTATTTTAAAAAGGGGGGTAAAAGGATTAAAAATGGCTGCTAGGAAAAAGTAACTAGAACCTCAAAAGTCCTCACTTTACCGTGAACAGTCTGTACTAAAGGAAAATTAGTTTAATGATGTAGCTCCTTTCCTCGAAGTGCGGAACATTGTTATGCCTTGAAGCCATCGTGTTCCTTGTCTGCCAACTCAAGCTCTTTCCCCACTAAGACCGAAGGCTAAACGCGAAACGTGGCTAAGCGGTTAGACTGCTCGCCTCCCACCACGGCGAACCGGGTTCCATCTCCAGCCGCTTCACTCCGGATTTCCTCTACCGGGACTCGTGGCGCACGATGCCACTGGTCGGCGGGTCTTCTCAGGGGATCTCCCGTTTTCCCCGCTCTTTCGTTCCGGTGCTGCCCAAACTCACCTTACTTCACCCTCATCGGCTCTCAAGACATCGATGCTAAGAACTGCCCAGATCGCTTCGCTCGCTAAACGTGAAATAGCATCGAATACACCACAAATCTAGTCTCTGGATGCGGAGATGAGACTGACCCAAGAGGTACGCCTATTTGCGTAACAGATATTCCTGCTTGTATCCTATGCAGGACGATAGACGTGTGATAAACGTGCGAAGATAGAGAGCGATATTTGGAGTGTAATGGTTGGAACCATTATTGCTGGTAGGCCTACTGAGCAAGGTGAAGGGGCAGCAGTAAAAGAATACAATTCTGAGGAACACGGGAATACCCCGAAAAAAAACTCACCGGCCAGCGGCAATGTTCACCAGATGTCTCGCTCACCAATAAGGCGCGGTTACCTACAGAATGTATATATACATGGAGGTTGAACTTCGCCATACGTGTTTTTCAAAGAAATGTTATTAACTTCTAATCTAAGCATTTTCTTTACATGTTTTTTTTTTTTTGGAAGCTGGTCGCATAATATTACTTTTTTAGATTCGAGCATAGAGTTCAGTGTTCTTTGCACGAGGATGTCATCAAATGTAACACACAGCAGAGTAGATTTGTTGAAAATTTGTATATAGGCTATTCACGTTATACTGAACACTTTTAAAAGTCCTTCCAAGAGGCTTTAAAAATAATAAATAAAAATCGTTGAAACATCAGACGTTACCTTTTGGGAGTTGTGGAATGTAGGCACTGTTTTGATTAGCATATGGAAATGTTTATATTAAAATAGGCAGAAAGACAGATTTCGACTGAAAAGAAAATTCACCAGGGCCTTAAAAAGTCCTCACTTTACCGCGAATAGCTTGTACAATATCTTCATTATTGTTGAAATGTTTATCGAAAACCTAGAGTGGGACATCCTGCGCATGTATTTTCTTAAAAAAAAAATTTTCTGTCTTTGCTAGATGGTTGTGTAATATAACATTCTGGATTGTGCTGATACAAGAGATGCATTGGGATAGATAAGGCGATTGCACCTTTTGTTGTGAAACGCGGCCAAGCAAAACATTGTATTCCTATAGGCTATTCACGGTTAAGTGAGAACTTTTTGAAGCCCTCTCATTTGGAATAATAATCAACAAATATGTGTTATTGCTGCCTATACGTTAACTCACGAGTGCGCTGAAATGTATTAATCTATTTATTGTGCCTATATTCAGCCCAAGGCTGGTTTACAATTGGTACTTTTTACAACTTAGTCTAATTTATATATGTTATTCAACCTTTTTTTAAGTTTATACGCACTACACATTATACATAGGGCGGAGGGCTATACCTTATTTATAACATTTATTTTAATTTTTATTTAACTTTAGTTTTAATATTAGTCTATTTTGACAAAAATGAAACTTACGATATGACAGCTCCACTTACAAAGTTGTGGAAGGATACAAAATGGCTGAGAGGAAAAAAGTAACTAGGGTCTCAAGAATGCTCACTTTAAAGTGAGCGGCCTATACCGCACAGTGCAGTCCGTAAGTCCATGCCGTAATGATGCGCTCAGAGGGCAAGTCTTTCCACGAGCTTGCTGTTCGTGGAAGCAATACTTGTGCCGAACTTTGCAGCACTTGCCTAGAGAACTTGATCATCTTAAAATGTTTCACACGAAGTACGCAATAGCTGTTTCCTTGCTGTAAGGTAACTCTTACAGAAAATGTCGCCCTTGGGCGACGTAAACCAACTTGGCGCGGTATGCCGCGAGACTGTAATATACGACTGCAACTATTATTAATTGGACAGCAAAATTGTTCACAGCAAGTTCATGCATTGGTGCATCGCGCGAAAAGGGTTTAACTCCGCTGAACAGCCCCCCGCATCACGTGACCGACGCGTTGGTTTAACAAATGAGGGCAGAGAACAAGAGATAAGGATCACTTCACTTAAACACGCTGAAGTTCGTTATGGCTAGGTTTTTGTTTCGTTGCTTGGTAAAAACATAAAGGCTATTAAGATCACTTTCCTGTATGTATGTGTGTGCATGTGTGTGTATTTAACCTCTAGAAACTTTTTAAGGCCAAAATCGAACTTTACCGAACTCTGGGCGCATGCTGAATTCGTGTGGGGTATTGTACGACCACTTACTTTCAAATTATCGGCCATTTAAAAACTGATTGATCTGTCATACATCGGCAACTATTTACATCGTGTAGGCCTGTGCTGACATGACAGTGGATTATGTAAGGATTGCATTTAGAGCTGGATATTGTTGTTGGTCAGCCATCTTGGAAGAAGCCAATTTCGACTAAATTTTGTACAATGGAAGTAATTATAAACTAGTATAATATATGGCAACATGTAGCGTCCTTTGTGTACTACTTTGTAAGATAGCGCCACATTAAGAAATTAAGTTTTCATGTCCTATCTCAGGAAACTATAACTAAATTTGGAAAACGAGTAGTGCTTCGATATGCCAATTAAATTTGAATTATTTAAATCAGTCCAGGCACTTTTTTTCAATATGTTGGCCATAAAGCCACTTTAGCTTAGTAGGCTATATCGTCGAGACCATGTATTCAGTTTGAACATAACCTTATATGCTGGCAGTGTATATTGCAAATATCAGAGTCGTCTACATAAAGTCTCTTTTGTCCGCCATTTGATAAGACAGTCGCTTAAAAAGAATAATTTTTGATGTCATATCTTTGGTAAAAACCAACAGATACCATTTAAATTTGGCAATCAAGTAGCACGACAGGCCATGTAATCTGATACGTTTTGAGTGGGTCGGGCATTTATTTCCAAATTATATGGTAAATCTACGAAACTATGAAACAAATTTAAACTTAACTTTGTATGGTAGCATTATTTATTACAACTATAAAGCATTTCTTTGCAGAGCCTAATTTCCCTGCTATTTTTTAAGATAGTCCAAGTTGAAAAATAAAGTTTTTAAGCAAAACTCGGAAAACAATCGTTCGATTCTTAGAAAGTTTGGCGAAGAAGTTGTACTATGATAGGCTATTTTAATTTTTATGTTTTAAGCAGGCTAGACAATTATATTCAGAATGGTGGATTTATGAACATTTTAGCTAAGTGTGCTATATCTAAGAAGCTATTAAACCCATCTCGGGAAACAATTATATGATTTCCACCTAATTAATGCGTCCAGGTGTACTTTTGTAGTCGATTAGAATTTATAAGATTTAAGGGGTTGGTCATATATTTCCAAACTAACAGCCTTATAATATTTTTGCTTTGTATGCCATATGTCTCAAACAATTTCAACAGAACTTTATATGCTGGAAGTGTTTATGACAATCATAAATGCTCTAATACAGGACCTTATTATTGGTCATTTATGAAGATCATTACATGTAGTGAGTGTAGGTTTCATGCCATATCTCGGGGACCAATCATTTGATTTCCACTCAATTCTTCACACAAGCAGCGCTATGGTGGACCATGTAAATGTGTGTGTTTTATGTGGCTCAGAAAAAAACTTATTTTTAAATTGACTGCCATGAAACTATTTTAGATCAGTAAACCCTATAATTAAAAACATAAGTCTGATTGCATCCGAAGTTGATTCTCCTAAACCTACATCCGTAAAGCAGCTTAGTGCACACTAGCTTATGGTATAAGGTTTCCTGGGTTCGAGTCCCGGATGAGGCACATGTGTATTTGTAATAGTCTCACCAATGTTGCGTTTGTTTCTGGTTCGTTGACTAATGAAATCGTTGTCAATGAGACATCAAGGCCTACTTACCATAAGCTTTTAAGAACTTCATTAAAAATTATTTTCACTTATGTAGAGTCAAGTAGGTCATTAGTTATATGAGTAACTTACCGGCGGGGGGGGGGGGGGGGGGGGTTCGAGAAATCCGCACTTGTGACAACAAAAAACAGCCATGTCTTCCGTTTAGGCGTCCTCTGTGGCCAACTGTGTATGTGTCGTTACAAATAAGCTTGAATAATCACTGTATGTAGATCGTCTCCAGATTAGCCTCCTGTCATGAGGTAGAAGTTGAAAGGCGATAATTGAGATATAAAATTTCCTGTTTTTTAAATTCTTTGTATTCTGCTATCACTACTCGCTGCCTGCACGTATCAAGCACGGCTTGTTCCAGGAGCACACAGAAACTTGTACAGTGTATATTTCCTCTCTCAGGCAATTCGCCAAGAACCTTCACATGCAGCAGTTTTCATTGTGACTGCGATCTCAAACGGAAATTACTGGCCAGGCGAGAAGTGTCACCAATTTAGAAAATGCATTCAGTCATCGAATCCGATATGATTTTCTTAGCTGTATGTGACTACCGGAAAAAATAGTTATAAATGAGCTCAAGTACTCTTATAAAAGAAACTTTAAAAAATTATTGTCCGTAACTGCATGTGCATTCGAACGATCACACTAACTGGCTTGTAATCAGTAATGTTAGTAGCGAGGTACGAGAATTGTTGCAGTAAAAACAATCAGCAATTATTATGTACACGTTATCTTATAAAAATGCGACATATTTTTATGTTTTGGTTGCCGAAATTGCTTCCCATTTATTTTGTACAAATGAGAAAAGAATACCTGATGCAATTATAGCGTACTTCGATTTACACAACGTTCACTCAATTTTTTTTTTTATCAACGCGGGGGTAATATTAGTGGTAAAGACTGTCCATGATAAAGTGAGCACTTTTGAAATCAACCTTAGGAAATAGTCACTGCCCCTACCTGCATGTGACACGAGAGCAGTTAAAGTTGGTAACTTTGGAGGGAAAGTAGTTCTATATCTTAACGTCGAATCAAAAATGTTAGGCAACCTTTTGTAATAACTTAAATTATTTCTTTAGCTTTGTGTTTTTTTATGCAGTGAAGTGTAAGAGTAAATTTATAAAATGTTTACTTTTCTGATCATTTCACAGTTCCACTAGATCGATGCATGAATAAAGTGATTAGGCCCATGGCGGTGTTAATTTTACTCGAAGCGGAAGAATACACAACGGGCATATAGGTATCTTCTGCAGGGCTATCAAAAGTGTTTATTTTACCGTGAACAGACTATAACTAAGCGACCAAGAATTTATGAGAAAAAAAAAAGTTTACCATTTACACAGTTTATACTTTCTCAGTGGCTCTGTGCAACTTAATGGTGAAATTTGCGAACATTTTTAGACGTCGTATAGGACAGTCATTATAGTGCTGTTTACACCTGAGCTGCATAAATTTGTTTGTCGGCAGTTTCCGAAGTAAGGAGACGGATTGACTCCATACACTATACAGTTTCCGAAGTAAGGAGACGGATTGACTCCATACACTATACAGTTTCCGAAGTAAGGAGACGGATTGACTCCATACACTGTACAGTTTCCGAAGTAAGGAGACGGATTGACTCCATACACTGTACAGTTTCGGAAGTAAGGAGACGGATTGACTCCATACACTGTACAGTTTCCGAAGTAAGGAGACGGATTGACTCCATACACTGTACAGTTTCCGAAGCAAGGAGACGGATTGACTCCATACACTATACAGTTTCCGAAGTAAGGAGACGGATTGACTCCATACACTATACAGTTTCCGAAGTAAGGAGACGGATTGACTCCATACACTGTACAGTTTCCGAAGTAAGGAGACGGATTGACTCCATACACTATACAGTTTCCGAAGTAAGGAGACGGATTGACTCCATACACTATACAGTTTCCGAAGTAAGGAGACGGATTGACTCCATACACTATACAGTTTCCGAAGTAAGGAGACGGATTGACTCCATACACTGTACAGTTTCCGAAGTAAGGAGACGGATTGACTCCATACACTGTACAGTTTCGGAAGTAAGGAGACGGATTGACTCCATACACTGTACAGTTTCCGAAGTAAGGAGACGGATTGACTCCATACACTGTACAGTTTCCGAAGCAAGGAGACGGATTGACTCCATACACTATACAGTTTCCGAAGTAAGGAGACGGATTGACTCCATACACTATACAGGCTGTTTCACTCGAACGCGGGTCCTTCTTCGCGGCGCTTTGCTATTGGCCTCGGTGAGTCTCGGAGCGTGTCTTTGAAAACAGCGTTCCAATCACACGAGAGACACAGGCTCTCAGATGTTTGCATTCTAGACCGCCAGGGAATGAATCCGGCAAGTGCCAAGATCTCTAAGTACGGGATACAATGATCATGCCAGGGGAGCGCGGGGCCTGTTCCTGAAGGGCACCATTCCACTACAATTTTTTCGACAGGGATGTCAAATTGATTGTATTTATATGTTGGTTAGAAGCAGCTGTTTACATAAACACGAACTTCGAATACTAACCTTGCTTCTCTGATGTAGTTCGTTATAGGTAGGGATAGGAAAAATTCGCGAGTTCAGTGACCTGCAGGCTAGACTCCACGTTCATGTGTATACTCAAGCCTCATATGTTTGTTCATTTGCTGCTTCCCCATAGAGTAACCAGTGTTATATCCCACCTGGCAGTATGGTACTCGCTACTGGTTTCCTTGCAAGTCTGCTATTTGCTCAGAGTCGTCCAGGGCGTGTCTAACAAACTGCGATCCAATTGCAAAGTCAACTTCAGTGCACACGTGTTTGACGTCTATCTTGTCATGAAATGAACTCGCGAAATGTTCCTGTCCCTAGTTATAGGCTGTTCATGGTAAAATGAGCACTTCTGAAAGTCCTACCTAAGATATACTTGTATGCACATCATGTCTTCTTCCGGCGTATGTAGAATTAACATTTCCGCAGGTCTCGGCACTTTATTCTTGCGTCGATCAAATGGAACGGTGAAATTATTAGGAAGGTAAATTTTTTTAGAAATCTTCTTATGCATTAAAAAATCAGAAAGGGAAAAAATAATTTAAGATATTACAAATGTTTGCCAGACACTTTTTATCCGACGTTAAAATATAGAAAAACTTTCCATGTTTCGTTACCAACTTTACTGGGCACATGTCCCTCAGTGCGCCTGTTATAATATATGCTGGCAGGGACAGTGACTTTTTTTATATAAGGTTGATTACAAAAGTACTCACTTTATAGTGAACAGGCTTTACAAATATATACGGTATATTCAACAAAGAGAACATTTTTTATATAAAATCACTAGACCGTTGGGAAACCTAATATAAACAAATGTAATGTTCTGCTTCGATCGCTGTACTTTGGCACTACCTTGAGAAAATTGCTAGGCAGTGTTACGTCACATCCGCCGTAGAACGGAAGTCATTCAACTTCGTCATTAGATCTTCCGCTCAGTCATAGTCTGCGCGTTCGAGGAATAGTAGCACGTGGACGATATTCGTGGTGAACAATGGCGTCGACGAACACGTGCGACGTCGTTCATTGGGTGCGAGAAGCACGCTTGACACGACTACAGCGCATGCAAAATTAATGTACTATTAGAACACTTGCGCTCGTAGTCTATTTCAAAACTGAATCCGTTAAATCTATTCCTTAGTTGTCACGTGGGTGGCGTTGTAAACAGTAGAAAACGTTATAATTAAAATAAATAAATAAACTGTTGAATGTTTTAATGTAAACCTTTCCCAGCACACAAATGAAAGACGATATTTCGTCACTAAATGCTGTTAACGGTAAAATGAGCACTTTTGAAATCAACCATTAAAAAAATGCCACTGTCCCTGCCTGCACATATTATAACAGGCGCACTGAGGGACATGCGCCCAGTAAAGTTGGTAACGATGGAGGGAAAGTAGTTCCATATCTTAACGTCGAATATAAAGTGGTAGGTAACAATTTATAATGACTTAAATTATTTCTTTCGCTTTTTCGTAATGCATCGAAGTGCATAAAAGAACAAATTTGTGAAATTTTTATTTTATAATAATTTCACAGTATCACTTGACCGACGCATGAATAGTGATGAAGCCCATGGAAACCTTAATTCTACATAAGGCAGAGGAATACAAGACGTGCATACAAGTAGATCTTTAGCAGTGCTTTCAAAAGTGCTCAATTTACCGTGAACATCCTATAAACTCATAGATTTCGCTATTGCTATATAAACGAGGTCTTTGAAATTTTCGAAATCAGTTAAATTCGCTGTAAAAAAAAACACCCCTGTTTACCGTATTTATTCTTCTGTATGACTGTGTATCGGACTGTAACGACAATACAGCATCTCTTCTCCGAAGAGATTTCTGCATTATAATCATACAGTCACCACATAAAACTCAGGACCAGAGCACACGCATAGCTTATGCTTATGCTATTATTTCACAGTCGTCACCTACATTGAACGCTCTTCGCATCCCTTGCATTGTTATGAGTGGCTTGAGGAGGCCACTACCGCTATTGCAACTCTAAAAATAGAAATCGTTAAAATTGTTTCAAACTGGTTAATTTGACTACAGATCAGTTGGAACTGCTTAAATGGAATCAAGAAAATTCTATTAATTTTTTTTTCTTCGTTATTTGGTGAATTCTACTGAATTTTCACTGGCGTGGCGCAACAAGGACAGCTCGTTCTGCTGATTTGCTAGTAACTAGGTAACACCTAATTATAGTCCATTAGTGGTTTCTTCACACTTTATGAATCAAACCTTTGAAAAATCACCCCAAGTTCGACGTGTCTGTCTGTGTCCTATGTATGTCATGTATTACAAACGTTTTATACTTGTGTTAATATAAAAGTGCGTTATTTTCAGTTAAACTGAACTTTTAGTTGTATTTCATCTTTAAATCATAATAATTCCTTTATAACGTATATGAATAAATACAGGGAGAAAATAATTGTGTTGGTAATGCCTAGTATGAAGTAGTTCTCATGCAATATATTATTACACCGATTGCGCACGAATGCGGTGCGTTGTCCATTTGCTGTAATTTTCTAGGTTTGGGTAAGCTTTGTTTGCATGAGGCGGAGGAAGAATCGTCAATGAACTATATCTGAAGTTTTAAAACGCGTGAAGTGGAGCAAGTTTGCGTATTTTTAACGCGTGAAATTTGTTTGAAGCCATTTAATATGCGTGTGGTTAGCACTTGTTTCGAGTCATTTATTCTGGTGTTTGAAATGTATTATATTGCTAGGAAACAAGACGGGTTAGTAGACTAATTCTTTATTATTGAACGTGTGCGTTTCTTTTGAAATATCTTCTGTTTGTCGAAGAGTAATACGTAGGACTCTCTGTCGTTTGTTTCTAAACGTTCGTGCGTCGTCATTCTCAATCTGGGTGATTCATTTTCATTTATTCGTCTAGTGTGACGTGCTTTCCATTTGCTTCGACAGAATAATATTTTAAAAAACATTAATTTCGCGCTTCTAATTGCTCGCGAGTGTTCAGTGTACGTTCAGACGCCGCCCGAAGCGGACTTATCTTCCTCTCATTAGTCACAGGCGTTCCGCTCTCAGTACACCTCCAGGCGTCCTAGGGTGAACATCGATACCACCGCTCTCCAAACAAATAAAATAATAAAGTACCCGTGTGCCACTCTTGCACCAACATCAACACTAATATATACCCAATACACTACATGTAACTGCTCATGCTCAGTCGACTGCCAGACGTCCGTGAGTGAACATCGCTCCTCAATTACACATACCACTCCAAAAATATAAAAAAAAAAAATTAAAATTTCCTAAAAACGGATTACCCCTTAATCCAATCATGAAATTTGCATATTAATCAGATTAGCCGTTAATCCGCTAATTGATCCGCTCCATCTACATGTCATTCGCCTAGTGAGCCAGAACCCGCCCACCCCAAACAAACAATTTAAATATTAACACAGGAAAAAGTTGTTTTACACTAAACGCGCGATGAAAGACCACAGCTTAAATTACGCCCGTATCTTTGTAATTTTCTCTTGCCGCTTAAGGAAACTGCTTATGTAAGCTTTAAAAAATGCGATATTTGACCATTTTCACGAATTCGTTTCTCCAAGAATACACTTAACATGACAAAAGTAAAAACAAAAATAGGCATAAGGATTGGTGTTTATTATTTTTTCTGACAAAAAATCGTATATGCACAACATTTATTTACCGAGATCGCGTATTCGCGCAAACAACTCTCTCACAGAAACATGCGGGTGTCCGTCTCACAACAGCAGTGTCTTGAGAGCTGAGAAAACCCTCCGACATTGAACCCGGTTCGCCTTGGTGGGAGGCCAGCTCTCTAGCCACTGAGCCAGGTTTTAATTAGAGCAATTTCACTAATTGAAGACACTGATTATTACTCAAAGTGTGTGCCGATGTGGTAGGTTCATAACTGCAATTGCTATCGCCCATGCTTTTTTTTTTTTTTTCTCTACGAACATTTCTACCGTAGCCTTCTGCGTTATAATATGGATTCTGCTAGGAAAATAATTAAAAGAACTGCATCTTTACATTTTACACCATGATTTTCCAGAGCGCAATACTGATTGTTCTATATTCATATTTGTATATTACCCTGCGTATTCTCTTCACAGTTTAACAAATTATTTTTAATCCATTTACTTTCTCAATAATTGATACATCATGAAAAACCCAAAAAAAAAATACTTTCAATCTAAACAGCTATCTATTTATTCGAATTTTAACCAATGATACGTTCGTACCTAATATTATTGATATAGAGTTCGCAAGCACGAATAATGAGCAAGGGCTGCCACAATTATGAACCAAACTCGTGATCACAACTAAGATCGTGATTATGAATATAATCGCTCATCTCGGGTGGTGATGATCCACTAGTTTCACGTGTGCTATTTTATCAGTACGTGACTCAGAGATTCACGTGGATGTAAAATGTTCCGTTGACTGGTGAGTAAATGAAGAGTAAAATGAGAGCGAAACTGGTGTCGGCTAATAACTCTCTACTTTCCGCGTGTGTTGATGTACTCGGAAGTATCTCCAGCAAAATATGACCTGCTGAACAGTAAGTACCATTAAACGTAATTTACGAGCCTAAAATATTTCATTTAAGCTATATTTATACATAAAAACCTAGCAAAATTTTCTCATTTGTATCGAGACGGTGTTGGTTTAGATTTCAATGGAGAATGTATTTTTTTAAATATGGTTTGAAAAATATAATCGATTTCCGTCGTGAAATTGTTCTCGAAATACTGTCAACGTAATTGTTTGACGATGTAACCTAACATAAGCGTCCCTTCTGTATATATTGTAAGCCTAGTACGATAATGGCCACGGTGGCTGAGCGGTTAGCCCTTCTCGCCTCCCACCAAGGCGATCCGGGTTCAATTCCCGGCCGGGTCACACCGAAATTTTCGCATGTGGGAGTCGTGCCGGACAATGCCGTTTCATTCCGGCGCTGCTCCATACTCACCTCAAACTCCCTCATCGGCTCTCAAGACCTCGTTGTTAAGAGCCGCTAAAATCTCTCCACTCCTAATGCGATCGAGTGGGCGAGTGCGTGAGCTAATGAGAGATCGAGTGTACATGTGAGCACGGCTGTGCTCGCCAGGTTTATACTGCTCATTGTGCGTTATCATTTATTAGCAGTTATTCACAATGCTATCACGTGTAGAATCTGCTGGATTCTTCATTGGATGGTTATAGTTTCGTATCCGCATGGAATTTCCTTACATGGGAATTTGTTTTAAAAATAGTTGTATGCCCTTATATAATAATATTTTTCAGTATATTTCGGTGAACAAAAAAATTTATCAGTGACGTCACATAAATTGTAAACTCATTTAATTACGAAAATGCAGGATAGTTTGGCTCAAATAAGTCATGAAAATTATTTAGAAATTGTGTTTCTGTACAATTACACCTATTAAGATAAGCAGCTCTTTTTTAATACTACACGCACGTGTTTAACGATGCATCTCATAAATTTTGATGCCTTGACAAAACAAAACTCTTATGGTTTGAAACAAGATCATAGAAGTCTGCGTCGTATCCTGCCTGACTATAA
Source organism: Dryococelus australis (assembly GCA_029891345.1). Lineage (NCBI taxonomy): Eukaryota > Metazoa > Arthropoda > Insecta > Phasmatodea > Phasmatidae > Dryococelus > Dryococelus australis. The sequence continues at coordinate 27,669,567 of CM057001.1, forward strand.
AATGCTCAGATAATGTATGTACTTTGCTCATAATAACTATTCAATTGCTCTGTAAATGGTTGTAATCATCCTACAAAAGAAAGTAGTAACTAATTAACCTGATTAAAAAAATGGTGGTAAAATCAAATTGTTCTATTTCTGTGAATACATTTATAAGCATTGTCCTTCAACATAAATGTTACTAAATAATGAATATAATTTCTAATGAATAATACATTACTTTAGTACTACTGACTGAACTCAAAACTACCATTAAAGCTAGAATATAATTTGAAAATAATTAATCAATGAATTATGCTAAATTAGCGACGAGATTAAAAATTCCAAGCAGTAGCTGTTTTCAGTTTATGTAGAGACAGCAGGGAATGTACCGAAACAGGTTAAGTAGGAAAGTAAACTGTGACTTCTTCCGGAAATATTTTTTTCTTAATTACTTTCTTTCATGTTATTAATTCTAGACGTTGTGTAAACAATATTTTCACATACGTAACACATAACGAAAATATATATTTTTGTTCCATAAATTTTTGCACACAACCCTCAAATAAACATAAATATACATACACACAAAAATATCAGATATTTAGGTGTTGGTTTATTCGTTTTTTATTTATAAGTGTTTTTTTGTGTTTCATTACTAACAGATTAATTTCATGTATATTTTGCACAATTTGTGACACAGCCATATAACATTTATTTTCAAATTTGAGAAAACACATTCTCATACAACACTATTCGATCTGAAGTATCCTAAAAGCAGTTTTTTAGTCTTCGTGAAATTTACGAAGGGATACTGTTATTATTATTGTTCAAAAAGCGACTGGAAGTATGTGAAACCAGCTAGATAGCGTGGTGGTCTCACTGACTTATTTTAACATTCATCGCAGGTATCCCGATCCAAGAAGAACTAAACAAGATTAGGATATAGGTTATAGCCAGCGCAGAAATAGGGTTTCAGGGATGATCCAAAGAAGAATTTAGTAGAAATTCACCCGCGCCAAATTTTGACGCACGAAAATTTTTGTGGCGACATTTAAATGGTTGCTGAAGAAGTTCGTGAAATTATGTTGGGGTTAGGGTGTTTATGCCACGCCATTTTTAATGTACTAAAGAACATCGCACAAAAAAGTTTTGAAGAGGCTACAGATACTATGCTTTACCCCACCCACAAAATTTCAGAGGCTGGGATGGCTACAGTTTAGTCTATAACCACATCCCAGTTCAGTGCCGCAGCTAGCATTTCTGTCGTTTTCCAGTTTTTGTGGTTTCATATTTACGTTTGCTTTTTGTTTTACTTATATCTGGCAGTGATAACATTCAGTCAATTTGAACTATCAAAGTATTGTTGTCCCTCCTCTCGGAATAAGTAGGGATAGGAAAATTTCGCGAATTCATTTTGGGACAAGATAGACGTCAAACACATATAAAGTGAATTCGCCTTTGCAATTGGATAAGAGTTTATTATACACGTCCTGGACGACTCTGAGCCAATAGCAGACTTGCAAGAGAACTAGTAGCGAATCCCGTACTGCCAGGTGGCCTAGTGTACATAGGACTGTGGAGTCTAGTTTGCAGGTCGCTGAACTCGCGAAATTCTCCTATCCCCAATCATAAGGCACGCATTTACGGCTCAAGCAGCAGCTGGAAGAGCAGCGCTATCAAAGTGTTCATGCGAGATGCGAAGGAACAACGACGGCGCCGGAGAAGGGCGTGGGCGGTCACAGGACGCAGGCGATGCCAGACCTGGGCAGCTCAGGCCCCCTGTCCATGCCCACGCCCATGTCCATGCCCATGCTCATGCTGAGCGAGACGCATTCGCTGTTGCCGCACATGGGCCCGCAGAATATATCGGGCAGCTCGACGTAGCAGCGGCCCATGAAGTCCGTCATCTTGCACGCGCAGATCTGGTTGTCGAAGCACTTGGGGAAGCAGTTGCTGGTGCTCCTCAAGAAGGTCAACTTGCCTGTCGCCGACCACGCCAGCAGCGATAGAACCAGCAGCAGGACCACCAAGGGGCTCGAAGTCATCTTCGTCATCTCCTGCGCAGGACACGAGCACAGACGGTCACTCGACACTCGCAAGACATTCACTTTGGAAAAAATAATGGTAGGCTATTCCCATACACACTGACATAAAGGTTTTATTAAATCAAACAAGATTTGTTTGGTGCGGTCAAATTATTTGTTTGTATAGGGGCAATGAAATATTTTATTGTTGAAACCAAATTATTTTGTTACCCCAAACTGTAATACCTAATTGGTGCAACTAAAGATTTATTTAGCTACACGTGCGTTAAACCGTTTGGGCCGATATAAAAAGACTTTACAAGTTCGACCTAGTTTCGAACCTAGATCGGCTGCGTCCATGCGCTACACCTTAGTAATCTCAGCTAATGTGGCAACTGTTGACGCCGGAAAGCTTTTATATAGATATAGTTCAAATATTGTGGGCAAGGTATGCAAACAAATATTTCAAGTTTTACAGCTTTACTTGTCAGTTTCTTATTGCATTAATTTATTAATTTGTTTATACGATTATTAAGCATCAACAGATGCACTAACAAACATGGTTACTATCCTAATTGTTACAAAAAATACAAATAAACTCTCGAGCTGTATTTTCTAACGAAGGCAGTCAAATGAGTGGCCAAACAACTATATACAGCTGATTGAACAAAATATTTAGTGGACAGTCTAATTTTTTTTGGCCCAACACAGAGATTTTATTTACTCAAACATATATTTTGTTAGACGAACAAAAGTAATTTTGTTGCTCTTTAAATTTTATTTGCTCAACAATATATTTTGTTAGGGCAACTAAATATAATATTTGGCCCTATATGAACAAAATATTATGTTCGATTTTCTCTCAGCGCAAATGAGGACATTCGCTCTGTAAAAGTGGCACATTTAATTAAAAATGCGTTTATATAATCCGGAAAATATAACATTTCATTAACCCTTTGATGATGTCACAAATGAACTGTCACAGAGGACAAGGTTAACCTGAGCTGCCCATATTCTTCAATACTGCAGTATAAGTTGTGTTGGACTCTGTATATCCACTTAGCATCGTGCTATTGGTCCTGGTCACACCGGACACGCCTACTGTACTTTGCGTCGTTCACCATTGGCTGTCCCTCATCCAATGGAGTCGCGCTTTGACTGTGCATTAATTAATATGTCGCTACAGAGGTAACAAATGTTACACTCCATCGTGTCCACGTGATAAATTATTAAAAAATAACAGTTTTTTTCTCACTAATTGCAATTTTGGGAATTTGTATTATTTTACTTAAATTCCGATAAAGAATAGTGAAACAATAAAACTATAAAAGTATGCATTTTTTTTCTCAAGAGCAAAGAGGTAAAGATTAGGTATTCCGCTTTGGAAAAGAGAACATGTCATTTAAGAGAACGAGTGTGAAGAAGGTTTGGGCAGCTCTTAACGTCGAGGTCTTGAGAGCCAATGAGGATGAAGTGAGGTGAGCATGGACCAGTGGTATCGTCCGCCACGATACCCACTAGCGAAAATCCGGCCCACCGGGAATGTAACCCTTATTGCCTAGGCGGGAGGTGAGTAGTCTGCCCATTAAACCACCGCGGCCCTCTTAAAAGGAGGACATTAGCTATGTAAAAGGAGGACATTTCATTTTAAAAAAGAGGGTATTAACTTTTGGAAAAGTCTACGTTGACATTTAAATACGTAATAGATGGAGACCTGCAAAATTAACGTTATTATTTGAAGACAGAATAGACTTCATTTCATACCCGTGTGTGTTTGTATTCCTCTTTTCGTTGGCCTACAGTCGGCTTGTCTCGCTCTGTGCTGCCTTGAACCGATCGGAAATAAGTAACGACAACATAGCCCAATCACATTCGACCAAATCAAAAGAGAATGTGAATCCGCATTTTTTCAGAAGCCAATAAACTAATTAAATCCGCTCAAGTATATATATATAGGATGGTGAAGTCTAGTCGGAAGCCAGAAAAACACGCAAATTCTGCAGGTCTCCAGTAATAGATAGAGAGAACTTAAAAATGCGCGGGTTCAATGACCTTCAGGCTAGACTCTACAGCCTTATGTACAAATATGCCGATATTAACTGCACATTGGTTGTCTGCGGTCACAGTGGAAGGCGACTATTGGGCCAGCTTTCTCCAGAATGTATCAAACACCGTGTGGACCAATGGCTAAAGTTACATAAACACACGTGTTTTGAATTCTAGCTTGTCTCAAAATGAATCTGCCAATTCTCCAGGTCTCTAGTAATATAATATTTATTTTGGCTGTTCTAGAATCATCGATACATAACTTTGCTAAGTATATCTTGACACCTTTCAACTTCCCTTGTTTCACGTCATGCAAATTGTTTTGTTACTTTTCTTCGTGTGTTTCGAAGATGGTAAAACTCAGTAACAACGCAATTGGTCGTTTATTTTTTTTTTAATAACTTGCAACGACACTATATGTCGCGTCGATAGGTTGAAAAGCGTTTCGCAAAGATACAAAACAAGGATTTTTTTTTTTTGTTTAAATTACCCAACGCCGTTGAGTAATACAATCGTTGGCCCAACACAGAATGGCGAACTTCACCGAGAGCTGACATCTGTCGTTGAAATACAAAGCTGGTAAACGTGAGATAGTGGCGATACGTGCCCCGAAGCGCCTTTACGCAATTTGAATTCAAAAGGCACGCGGTGGAACGTGCATCTCCGATCGCGTACGTTCATTTCTCTTGAAGACAATGCGACAAAAGAAATGCTTCATACAGAAAAAAAAAAATCTTCGTGGCTCCACGGGCTTTGGTCTACGACTCAGAGTCCTTCCACATGAGTAAGATGCATGGCTGGATATGTACTTGGGGTAGGGAAAAGGTAGCCTGAAGATAAAAAAAAAAAAGTACGGAGGGAAAGTAAGATTATTAATTTTACTACGATTAACCCCAATTCCACGTCAACAGTTTCGATTGCGAGTGAGTGAGATCTCTGGGCGAAGTTTAGCATCTCAGATCTTAAGCGACGATTAGAGTGAAATGAAGGGCGGATGGAACATAGAAGAAGTATTGAAGGTCGAAAGCAGCATATTTTTACTGTGAGGGTCTAATTATAAAAGATTTATTTTAGACCAGCAGCTACTGATTCTACACCCACCCATTGGCGAGTGGATACCTCTTTGGTAGAACTATATTTTCGGATTTATTTATTATCATTGTCTTGGAAGGAATGTGAATTTATTTCTTAGCAATTTATAAAGAATGTTATTAGAAATATTGTATTTTTTCTACACCTACAGCCAGATTTATAAATAATTAATAATTCACTGCCATTGATCATGATCGATAAACAAAAATACACTAGATTATGGCTGAGTTCTAAGACATGTTTTATATATTTGTTAAAAAATATTTCGTCACAAATTTATAAAATATATATTTTGGCTGGTTAACCACGTAAAATCAATTTTTTTAGAACTAAACCTATACGTTTTACCAAATATTACGTTGGTATTGCGAAGGGAGATTTAAGGCACATTACTAGGGCCAGTGATTGTTCGCGAATAAATCGGAGGACACAATAGACTTCAATACTATATATACACCTCGGCTGTTGTCATACCTCATTGGCTGCTGGTGTCGCTCCCGCATTTTACTGAGCCACTCAGGATTCCGTAACTCCGACACTGTGCTTTCATGATTAGTATGCACACAGCAAACACGGACCAGAATGTGTTTCAGCCAGTCAAAAAAAAGCTAGACGATTCTACACTGCTTTGAACTTTATCTTGTCCGGAAATCTTTTCGCGAAATATAGCCGCCCCTACACATTACTATTGATTTATAAAAATTATATTCTGAGTTTCACCTGACTACCGCCTACTTTTGTGCCCGTGCTTACAAGCGGGTAAATGTTTTTTAATATTTCCACTTTAGTTTACTCTTCGCAGCCTGCATAGGCATCTAATGTTCCCAAAAACATGGTCGCTACTGAGATGGGTGTAATAAATGTAGACTGATCAAAACTCTAAACTTACTTTGAGAAATTATACAAAATTTTTAGGTAGGGATAGGAAGAATTCGCGAGTTCAATGACCTGCATGCTGAACTCCACAATCCTTTGTACAGTCGAGCCTCAGATGCTTGTTCATTGGCTGCTGCAACAGTGTTACCCCACACCTGGCAGTATGGGATCCGCTTCTTGTTCCCTTGCAAGTCTTCTATTGGCCCAGAGTCGTCTAGGGGGTGCATAATGAGAGCTCTGATCTAGCAGCAAAGGTGACTTCAGTGTACACGCGATTCAAATATATCGTGTCCTGAAATGAATTCGCGAAATTTACCTATCCCTATCGATAGTAAACCAAAAACTCCAGTATAATACTATTGTGACGGGTCTAAACAGGTCATTGAAATTCCAGTTGGAGTTTTTACAACACCAATGGGGGTCCGAGCCCCTGACTCTCACGACATATATTGGGGGGGGGGGGGGGGGAAGCAAGGTTGACATTCTTGAAAAAGAATTTCACTACTGCACGCTGGAGCCATGACAATTTTCTAAGGTAAAGCGGTACTCTAGCTTCAATTTCACAGTGAATTTAAAATATATGTATATATATAATTTATATATGTATACATAATATGTATATCTATTAAATATATTATATATTTAATAGCGAATGCCTTTGATTATTAAAGTTTAATTAGGGGCAGTGATATTTGGCGAAAGATTTCCAGACAAGATACAGTTCAAAACACTGCGGGATCGTCCAGCTTTTTCTATTGGCTGAAGCATGTTCCGGTCCGTGTTAACTCCTTGCGCACGAATCATGAAGGCACATTATCGGAGTTACGGGAATCCTGAGTGGCCCGGTCAAATGCGTAAACGACCCCAGCAGCCAATGGAGGTATGTCAACAGCTGTGGTGTATATATAGTATTTAAGTATACTGTGTGCTCAGATTTATTCGCGAAAATTCAGTGGCCCTAAGTATAATTTATCGCTTTGGCACCTACCTGGTACGGATACATTAATAGAAACTGAGTGAACCATCGTTTTTACCACCAAAAAAATATATGTATTCAATTTGAGAAGATACTTGATTTCTTAAATACATATATCGATTTAATCATTTTAACAATCAATGTAAACGAAGTGCTTATCTTAGGTTGGTTTCGAAAATACGTGCACTACTAGATTTAGCAAAATTTGAAATCCGATAAGAATATAAAATTTTCTATTTGGCATACGTGTGCGCAGAACTCATACATGGCCACAAGGCTTGCGTAAGCACCCATAGGTCATGGCTCCGGTTACTACCATCCAAGATGGTCGCCGTCAAACTTGAATGAGCGAGCATGAGCACCTGTGCGTTTGCTCCTTTCTCCTCGTCCGTGCATCCAAGTCCCCGCATAAATATTGTTATTCTGCTAGTGACGGTTATTGCATCAACCACTGCACACTGAAATTCGACAAAGCATATCTTTACAAACCAAGCAGAAAATGTCAAATTAATTACGCCACTAAAGACAGTGAATTCTGCATATTATGGTGATTACTGAGCGTCATTGGTGAACAGAGTATTTACATCGATTCAGAGTTAACTATACCGCTAAGGTTATCGCCCCTCGCTGCTTTGCTGTAGCTCCCACGTACAATTTCATATAACTTATATTGTGAATTATAAGTCCCTTCCGTCGATGAGGGTGGTTGGTTTGCACTGCACTCGAGGGCATTTTTTTTTTTTTACGTATTAATTTATTACCAGGGCTCCCGTGTGTGTAGCTCACTACGCGCTTGTCTTTTTGAAGCAACGGTGTATGTTACATCCACGGAGTCTTGCGTGTATGGTTGATGAAAATACGGTTCACGAATTTATGGTTATTACCGTGACCTGTTCTCTATTATTTAAACGTTATTTTCTGCTACTGCCACAGATGATCACAGTTTAATTGAACGTTATCGTTCGAGCATATATGCGAGCAATTAGAATAATTTGAATGAAAACGTGTTATTTTTAGATTTGTTTGCTATCGTTTTCATCGTTCGTGTTGATTCTTGAATACAGCTATTTCGTTTTTCCTTCGCAATTTACCAGTAGTCCTAAAAACATTTCTCTGCTAGCCGTGCTCTGATATTTACTGGAAATTTGTTAATCACCGGAAAATTCACAAATGTGTTTGGCACAGTCTCCACTTTACGTATTACTTGAATTTTTTCGGTGAACAAAATTAATATCATTCAAGAATGCTTTTCTTGAAAGAAAGAAAAATAATCCCTTCTCCTCAGTATTAATACTTCAGTCAGAAAATATGAAGCTAAGAAGTCTGAATTGTGTAAATATATTCTATCAATTTTTGTCGTTAACACAAAATAACTTTTTAGTACCTAAAAAATAGTTCGTAGGCCTGTTATAATAACAAATAAACTTACCCATATACAGCATCTTCTTGAACACAAAAAGACTGTCGTGGGGAATTTTCATATACTTTTTTCGGGGCTATACAGTACATTAAAAGTAACAATACCCCGTGGATAGCCCCTCCCTGGAGTAGAGTTTTCGCTCCTGCAGGATTCAAATTAAGCAAAGGAAATCGAGTATTTCACTCTGAATACAATTTCAAAATACGTGTAAGAAGAGGATATTTCTGCAAACTGCTAGTTTTTTCCCCATTTCAAGTGACCCTAGATCGTGGGTGTTCCCAGGATTGGTGGAACGCCAGAATAGGCAATTGTACAGAAGTGAATTGGCTTGGTGGTTCCTGTGATGTGGGCGTACCCATTCGCTGATTGGCAGCTCGAGGCTTCAGAAGAGGTCTTGTTATTGATTGGCTACAGCGGCCTGCGAAAGTTTCCCTACTGGCTGTACTGCCGACTGGCAATCCAGCCGCCAGGCCAATGTGATTGGCGAACCGCGGCGTTTCAACTATACACTGTAAGAAAAATTTGAGGTAAAAATTCCCTTACATGTAAGGGAAGCTAATTAACTCTACATATAAGGAAAAATTACCTCTTAAATGTATAATAAATTTACATAACAAGTGAAGTATTATTCCCTAATCGTACGGAAAAAGTACCTTACAAAATTAGAGGGGAAATCCTATACAAGTAAGGGAAAATTAACTATATTGCATAATTAAATTATATTATAAAATATCCCGGAGTGCTAATACTGATAATTTTTATTACTTACATACTGTAAAAAATGTTAACCGAAACCTCAGCACTAAAATACTCGACACTTGCTGGTCGGTGGGCGCGAATCATTCTCCGCCATCACGATAAGCCGATGCGTTATCCATTACACCACCACGACAACTTGATAGCGTTAGTGAATATTAGCGTATTAGATGATTATTTCTTCCACCCGTCCGCCCACTTGGCTGTTGAGGCAATGCTGAAGAGATGCACGCGTTGTAAGGTAATTTTCCCAGTCACGTATGGGATTTTGCAATACCATGTAAGTGAATTTTCCTCCAGAGAGCGCTAATTTTACCTTACCTATAAGGAAAACGATGTTTCGCCCACAAGTTTGCGAATATTACCTTACGATTGTCAGATAAGTTTCCCATTATTTTTTACAGTGTAGGCTAAAGATGAGGCAGGCCGATCTCGCTGTCTGCTCACAAATAGTCTCTGTGACCCAGTATTGAACTGCTCTCTGCCGACCACATCTAGCAGAAACGGCGTGGATTGGATTTGAGGTTATAACACCGTTTAGTAACGTAGTGCTTTGAGATTATGTTATTAAATACTTCCTCTAGCCAAGTTTTAATGAAGTACGTTTGAATACAAATCGGTAAAAGTAATTTATTCATATGAAAAGGCTTGTCTTTTAAAAAGTTAGGATATAGACAAACACGTTCATCACTGTTGACCGTGTGACTTTGGCAGTTGTTACTTTGGGGTAGGTCAGTGTTGGGTCCATGCTCAGAAGACGAATAACCAGTCTACATCATCTTTGGTCTATGTTTTGCAAAATTCTTCTCGTCAGCGCTGCCATTTTACAGGCGTGTGTGACTGCAGTTCACGGCGTAAGCTACAGTTCCGCTTCTGCAGTCTCAACTATCCTGTGACGAGACTCCTCGTGTCGCGCTGTTCGCCATCAACTCTCATTAATGCTCAGTTGTTCGAAGCTCGATCCTAGATCGGAAGTAAGACATTCACAGAAAACTGTAGCGCTATTCGAGTTCAAGCTCCAACCAAAGATGTTAGAAGAGGGTGCAACAGTTTTCTGTGAAAAATCTTACGTCCGATCTAGGATCGAGTTTCGTACCACGACGGTGCTACTGGGCATAATCCAGCCCGTTATCTGCTAGAAGTAGCGAGACGCCTGCCTTAGGCTCTTCCTTCTCCGCGAAAATAACTGCAAAATTGGCTCTTCCCACATGACCTTCTGAAGCAACCGATGGTTGTCGTACTGCGGTATAACCCAGGCCCGAAAATTTGGAGAGTTGAGCTGAGAGATTCGGGCGGCTTTGAACAGCGAGGTCTTGAGAGCCGGTGAGGGTGAAATGAGGCGAGAATGGAGCAGCGCCGGATTGCAAGGGCGGGGGGAAACGGGGGGGTTCCCCGAGAAAAACCCCGCCGACCAGCGGCATCGTCCGGCACGATTCCCACTTGCGAAAATCCGGGAGGAGTGACCCGGCTGGGGACTGAACCCGATTCGCGTTCGTGGGAGGCGAACAGGCTAACCGCTCAGCTACCGCGGCCCTCCCAAAAATTTGGAGTCTTGCTAGTTCTCACTTAGAGAAAGTCTTTGTTTAGGCCAGCCGAATACATGCAAACATGACAGAAATACTAGCTTGGTCCTAAAAATGAATTCGCGAAATTTTTCTGTTCCTGAGAAAATGGAATCCGTTGATCTCGTAATGGCAGGCTATATTTTTACCCGCCAAAATGTTCACAGGTGGTAGATATTAAATCAGCTCATCACGTTTCACGACCAAGTTTTTTTCATCTCACGCGGTTTCTGACATTTGGCTATTAACTGATCTACATTCCCAAATTTTTTGTGCGTGTGTCTCTCTCTCTCTCTCTCTCTCTCTCTCTCTCTTAATCATTCTAGGTCATAGGCAGTATTACGTGTTCTACTTAGTTATCTATAACTAGGGACAGGGAAATTTAGCGAATTCATTTTAGGACAACGTAAACACCTAACACATTTGAATTTATGTCATGTTTGTAATTGATTGAGTAAGTGAGTGAGTGAAGAGATTTGGGCGGCTCTTAACATCATGGTCTTGAGAGCCGATGCGGGTGATTGAGGTGAGTATGGAGAGGCGCCGGAATCGAAGGGTAGGGAAAACGGGAGATCCCCGAGAATTCTCAAGTCGGTAGTCAATAATGTAAAGAAACAAAGTTTGCATATCTTTACACATAAACTGAAGTGTCCTCACAGACTGACTCCATTAAAGCACATCTGAAATCACTGGATCTTGAAACATGGAATTTCAAAGATGGCTTCCATCTAGACTGTAACCACCCACTATGAAGGGATAGCATTCTTTTTTCCCCGAGGTCCGACCGCAAAGAGGGTACAAAGTGGTGAAACGTAATCTTCAATACCTATTAAATCCTGATAAGAGATTGTAATACATTTGCTTCGGATGGCAATCCATACAAATGCCTAAAAACTAACTTGTAATTCCAGACAAAACGTTTTAAATTCAGGTTGGGCGAGACTTACGTCGCCAAAGTAAAAAAACTTTCTAATTATTTTCTGTCACGCAAGAATTCGAACACAAGTGAAATTTTCGCCGGGAAAAAGCCACGCTATAAATTTTTATTTTTATTCCATGTGGGCGAAGCCACAGGATATGTTGCTATAGAATACGAATAACTGTACAACTTAGCATTTACCTGTGCAAACAACATTTAGCTTAGCCGGATGATAAAGGTCCGAAATTTGCTATAAAATATATACATTTTAAGTTTTCTTCGTGAGACGTCGGGTAAAGTATGGACGTGCCAGTGCGCCTAGCTTTATAGGCTATTCACGGTAAAGTGAGCACTTTTTAAGGGTCTACTAAAAATTTTCCTTTTAGCATATTTCTATCTTTCCGCCACTTTTTAATACAGACATTGCTGTGTTACTAATAAATACAGTGTATACTTTTCACCACTCTCAGAAGTTAACGCCTGAGGCTGCAATACATTATATTTATTAGTGGTCGATGCTTGTTTGGAGGGCCTTAAAAATGCTCACTTCACAGTGAATAGCCTATAAAAAAAAACTACGATTAGGAAATCCTTCCGAATACTTTAAACACGTTCACGTGCATTTGCAGATTCCTTTTCCTTTCTTGTGTAGTTCTAAATTTCATAATGGTCCACGTTGTTGCAGGGAGCGAGTTTTGCAGGTATCATTTCACGGATTTCAGTCAGCAAATGTGTTTCTTTCGTGAAGTTTTTTTTATAATTGTGAAATCTTGATTTTCGACAGTTTCGCAGATATGATGGACTCTGGGTGAATACACAAGCATGAGCTGAATGTATATAGTAAGACATAAGGTGTTATACTAAACTACGACTTTTTACGCTGTTAAATTTAGTTAGAAAATTATTTACATAATTTAATGAATCATATACGTTTACGTTGTATCAATTATGGTATAGGCTGTTCAAGGTAAAGTGAGCACTTTTGAGGCCCTAGTTACTTTTTCCTTTCAGAAATTTTTTTTTTATTCTTTAAGCTTCTTTTAAAATAAAAGTTGCCGTGTGAGTAATAAACAAAGTGTGTTTATTCCACCACTCTCTTTAAGTTAACGTCTAAGGCTACAATAAAATATATTTATTGTATAATATAACAAATGAGAGGGCTTTCAAAAATGCTCACCTCAGCGTGAATAGCCTATGGTAAAATAGATTTAAAACTGAGACAAAATTAAACAGAACGAAGTGGCCTGAAATTGCCTTTTTGAGGAATGAAAATTATAAACATAATTAAATTTTGTCAACGATGGTAGGTAAACCCTGGCATTTACCGTCACCTTTAAGCAAAAGTATAAGTTAATTACTTATGAGCCTTTTCAAACATTTACCGGCGTTTAACTGTAAATGTTGAAATTATCTGGTAGTACAGACTGTACACCAACGGTACTCCACGGCGAGCATCACTTTTTGAACCCAACCTTAGAAAAAAGTCACCGCTCCTACCTGCGTATATTTTAATGGGCACACTGAGTGACATGCGCCCAGTAAAGTTGGTAACGATGGATGGGAAGTAGTTCCATGTGTAAACGTCGAATAAAAAATGTTAGGTAACGGTTTGTGATAAATTTTAATTAAATTTAATATTTAATAGGCCTAATTTTTTTTTTAATGCCTCGATGTGTAAAATGAGCAGAATTGTAAAGTATTTACTTTCTTAATAATTTCACAGTTTCGCCTGACCGACACATGAATAAAGTGACGAGGCGCATGGCAAGGTTAATTTTATATAACGCGCATTCAAGAAGATCTTAAGCAGGGCTTTCGAGATTGCTCATTTAACCGCGAATAGCCTGTACAAGAGAATACTTACAACTCGGTGATCGGCGTCTGAGCGTGATCGCAAACTACTGCTGGAGGGTGCAAAGGTCACAGGCGCGGCGGCGTCCAGTGAACTGAGGCAGCGCTGACGGGATGGAACTGTTTTATGCGCGCGGAATAGAGACGTGACTAATCGCCGTGCCTGCGCTGTTCCCAGCGCCGCGTGCTTAGCCCTGCGGAGATACGCGGCGTCCGGCCGGCGGGAATAACCGATCCGTTCTCATCGGCACGTGTCGTTGGGACGCGCGCGCGCGAGGGTTTTTTTTCCATCCATCCCGCCGTTTCATAATCCATCCCTGCAGCAGAAGCTTTCTTTTTCGCCGTCGGACGCTCCAGAACGAAGAGCGCAAATTGAAGCTGTTTGCTGCAATCGCGATGCAAAGTGAGTGGAACTCAGATATACGGGATGTGTCGTACACGAACGTTTCAATGCTTGCATCTGCGACATCAATGGGTGAAGCAGAGATCACAGACAGACCTGGTAGGCCGACCTCGCTGACTGCGCACAACCTATCTCCGTGTTCCAACACTCTACTTCTTTCTTGGCCAATAGAGGTGGACTCGCAACCATCCGTTTCGTCCGTCAGTCCCAAGTCCGTGTACGGCGGTCACGTGATCTTCGACCAATCGCAGGGTAACTTTTTTCCTATCCGTCAGTCCTTCAAATATATCTCGCACTTTAACTTTTGACGGAAAACAGTCACTTGTTTGTTTGTCTGGATATTTTTGTTTTGTTTTTGAATACACAAGGCAGTGAAGTTGTTTACTTCTTTACGTTTTAACTTTTCATTGAACTGAAGATGACATGTAAATTTTCAGGGATAAGCTGATAAGCTATGTTAAGGAAAGAGAATATTTTTAATACATTCATTAGAAACATTTGTCTCTGAGCGGGAAAGTTCGTTTTGCTGGGTGGTAATTTTCTGGTCAAACGGATGGACGGACGAAAAAACCGACGGACGACTGACGGGTGCGACGGATGATCGTGAGCCTGGCTCACGGCTAGCAGAAACGGCGTGGATTCGATTTGAGGTTAGAGTACTGTTTATTAAACTAGGGCCTTGAGATGTTTGTAAACATTTTCTAACCAATTTGTGGTGCAGTTTGATTAGATTCATATTTGCCAAAAGTATTTTATTCATATTTTAGTGCTTTTCGTATAAAAATTTAGAAAAAAAAAAGTCAACACGTTCATTATTGTTGACCATGCGACTCCGGCAGTTGTTTTCGTCCGCGGTAGATCAATGTTGATATGTGTACATGCGCAGAAGACGAATAAGCGGTCCACCTCATATCTAGTCTATGCTTCAAATTAGAGCAGCGGTACAGCTAACTGGGAGTCGTTGACTCGGTGTTAGTAGGAAATGTCGAAGACACAGGAAGTTCGTGATCGCACGTTTCACAGCCTGCATCAGTGACGGGAAATGAGTGAAGTAGCGATTACGGAAAGTCGGTTAACTCGCTGCTGCTAATGAGTGTATCAGTGAGATCACCAGTGACTTTGAAATTCAGGGGTAGTCGTGATTATCGAACTACTCCTGATTTCCAACTTTCTTCCTTGCAAAATTTGAAAAGTGCAATGCTTGCGACATTGTGCTTTTCACGCGCACGTTTCCTTTGCTGTATCAAATAAAAACAATGTGATAATGTTCGTTTTTTTCTTTTAAAAGAGTTTGAAACGAACGTTAAACCGCGCAATTTGCTTGGATGAATAATGAAGATAAAACTATTTTGGGAAACCGCCTCCACATTAAAAATATACAGTACACTCTAAAATTGATCTGTTTATTTTACAAACGATTCTTTGGAAAGACTGGTTTCGTAACACTGCAGATAAATTAGGACAAATTTTTAAGTACATTGCTGTGGACTGGGTAAAGCTAACAATGAATTTCAACAAGTAAAAAAGTGTACTTTAGACTTCGGCCATATCATAAGTATGTAGAGAAAAAAAAAGTGTGTGTGTTTTATAAATAAGCGTGTTGTAATGATACAATATTCTCGGCAATTAGTTTAAAAAAAAAAAAAAAAAAACCTTCCTATGATGTACAAGAAATTTCGACTCTAAATTGCACAAATCCGCATTTAATCTGCTTATGCATATGAAAATACATATCTCACGCATTAACGACTTACTGCCTACGTGACTAACGGCAGACATGAGGAATGATTTCAAACTTAGCATCGTTCAGAAGGATCTAATTGTTGAAATAGAAACAAAAATACCGGCAAGAATTGTCATCAGAATGTCACGTATTGGAATCGAACATGTTTAATATTTTCGACGGTACAATCCCTAAAGTTACAGGGGGTTATTATGGATTTTCACGACCAATTTACCTGAATCATTGTAGTTCACACCAAATACGCACATTAGTTCTGTATGTAAACACTAGTATTTAAGTTTATTGGGATCACATCTAATAGCAGATCACACACAAAACATGCACTAAGCATGAAAAAATAAATAAAAATCCTAATGAGTAGAATGATTATACCGGTTGTGAGGCAATGGATCACGGGTCCGGAGCTGTAGCCGACCGGCCGCCATCTTGAGAATTTCCCTTTTCCCTAAAAATTTTCCTTTTTCCCTCAGAATCAACTAAATTTTCGTAAAAATTCCCCTTTTACCTTTAAAAAAATCCCCATTTTCCTTAATAATAATCTCTTTTCGCGAAAAAAACTTCCCATTTATTCCTGAGCAGGTGATCAGGATTTATGACAACGGTGTCCAGGATTTGTGGCCCAGGTGACTGGGATTTGAAATCCTGGATCAAGGCAAGCGGGTCGGTGAAAACATTTGACCTTTGCACCTTCAACCCCAATAATCCCAAAAATTCAAAAATTGGAAAAAAAAAAAAAAAAAAAAAAAAAAAAAAAAAAAAAAAAAAAAAAAAAATTGTCCAAATTTTTGAAAAGGTGTTATTAAATGTTATTAAGATTTATAAAAAAAACTGAAATTTCTGAAGGTCATCCCTTACCCATACTCAATCAACCATCTTTGGAGGCTGCCTCCTTCGTGCGACCGCCATATTGGTAGGTGCAACCAACCATGTTGACATCAACTGCCTGCCATCTTGGAAGCCAGTTCTCCATGATCTTTGGCCTTAACATTTGACATAGACATTTGATCTTGACCTTAGCATTTGACCTTGACCTTTGACTTTTGCATTGACGTTTGACCTTGAACTCGAATCCTGACCTTGAATTAGACCTTAGACCTTGCCTCTGATCTTGAACTTTGACCTTGAGCTTTGTGCATAACATTTGAACTTAACCCTTGACCTTTGACCTTGACATTTTACTATGACCTTGACTTTGACCTTTGATTTTAAAAACAAGAACTCGAGAAAAAATTTATAACAGTCAACAAACATATTGTATTACTGACTACTACCACCTAATTAAGTGCAGGTAAGCTTGACCTCATGACCTTGAATGATCTTGAAAACCAAAACTCGAGAAGTCCATAAAAGTCAGCAATCATATGACTATTACCATATTGGATACAGGTGCCCTTGGCCCCGTGACCTTGAATGACCTTGAAAACAAACATTTGAAAATAAATTCATAAGTCACCATCCTATTTTAAAAAAAAGATTCCAATCAGCGGTATACCTGCAAGCATGGTGCGGGACTTTGACTACATGGATAATTCATTATATATATATATAATTTAAACTTGTACAATTTCAAGAATTATTTTTTTATTTAACTATATGCTCGTACGTACAGTATATTGGTACTTTATGGAATACTTTTTAATTAAATTAGTTTATTTCTGTACATTTAAATTTTAATTATATTCGGACATATTAGTAAAATATAAAACAAAATTAAACATTCCAACTTGCTGAAATGTCCTCAATAAAGTTTGCTGAGCATTTTTTCAAGTCCTAAATTTGTATTAAGTGTTTATACTTTCCTTTTTCCATTCATATCGAAATAATAATTGTAAAATCATTAAAATATGTGCGCTGCAAGAAAATATCTATTTTCACTGCGTCGACGCATCAAAAAAAAATGACAGGTATGTGATAATGTTGATTTTATACATGGGGAAAAAATACGAAACGCGAAGAGAAGTTGAGATTCAGCAGAGCTTTCAATAGTGCTCAGCTGACGGCGAATAGAACTAGCTTGAAAAATCACAATTCTGTTCGTGGTAAGTTCAGACATTTTGAGTCAAACGACTGAAAATTCACCCCAGGTATGACGGGTTCGATTGTTTCTTATATACAGCGTAAGTCACAAGTGTTTTATATTTCTGTTAGTATTAAAATCCAAAATTTCTTCTTTTCAGGAAAGCATAAAAACCAATTAAATTCTACATGCTGGAACCAACGGTTTTAACAATTTAATGCTTAATTTAAGTGAGTTTTGGACGTTTGTAAGAGCTAAAATGAGTATGATAAAGCCATTACATTGGCATGTACATTAAAACATTTGGACTTAGTTTATATATATATATATATATATATATATATATATATATATATATATATATATATATATATATATATATATATATATAGAGAGAGAGAGAGCTAGAAAAACAAGTAAAAATAATACTCAAAATAAAAACATAAAAACATGTTTTTCTTTATTTAACATGAAAAACACAAATATCGCATTTGAATTACACAGTTATATACAATATTACCTAAATTCAAAGCGGACAAAAATGAGAACTTGTTCAGATTGTTGTTTGTAGCAGCATTTTTAATTTCAGACAGTATTGTTACAATGCAAATAATTACGACATACAACACGACATATTTTATTCGTGATCATTCCTGGGACACGAGAATGTTGCATGTGATATAATAGCATCATAAAAATTCTTGGCATCTTCATCTACAACACATTTCACAAGTTTTTTCAGGTCATCAATTTTCTTGGGACTAATGTAAATTCTGCCTTCTGCTTGTGCAGAATTCGTGGAGCATGTGTCTTAATTACATTTCCCATGACTGAACGTTTTTTTTTTTTACAAGAGAGTCGATGAAATGCAAAGCTTCAAAAACACCAGGTTTATCAGCGTTATACCTAAATCCCTTAAATGAAGAATGTTATAAGCGAAACCAGAACGATGTTTACCCTTTGATGAGGTTTCATCTAACATGGTAATTTTTTTTTCAATGTAGGGCAAAATTTATCAAAATTGCGTATCGGCTGTTCACGATAAAGTGAGCACGTTTGAAATCAACCTTAGAAAAATGTCACTGCCCTTGCCTGCTTACATTTTAACAGGTGTAGGTACTGAATGACATGCGCTCAGTAAAGTTGGTAACAATGGAGAGAATATAGTTCCATACCTTAACGTCGAATAATAAGAGTTAGGTAACCATTTGTGATAATTTAAATTAATTCTTTCGTTTTGTTTCTTTCACAAGCTTTTATTAACTTGCCTTGTTGGTTTATTTGTACGTTCGGGTGAAATCTTGCAAGTGAATTTTGACCCACTTCTAGGTATTCAATCGAGCTGAAACTTGGTATACTTATAGAAACCCGATGACAATGCAATAATATGGTGACAGCGACCTGGTGTTACAGCCAGGATAACGGTTAATAGTGTGGTGAATTGAAAATCGCCACGATAATTTGGTAATTTTGTTACGGTAAGCAGTTGGTAACACTGCTTAGTGTTCTTTTAACGTGTATATAATTCGAGTGATGGGCGACTTTCGCGAAGTTGCATTGTCTGTTGCAATTTGCGATCGATTCAGTATGGCAGGACTAAATTGCGAGAACGCTCGCGCTGCAGGGAGTTGTTGAAAAGAGTCAGATGTTTGCTAAAGAAGTTTTTGTCGGTGAACGACAAAATGGGATCATTGTGGAGTGAAGCACGAATCGTTTTAAAGGGTCAGGTCAAACCATAGACTAAAGATGAGGTAGACCGATCTCGCTGGCTACGCACAACCATTCTCCTTCTCCCAACATTAAACTGCGTTTCTGCCTACACGTCTAGCCGTGGATTGGGCTTGAGGTTAGAACACTGTTTAGTAAAAAAAAGCGCTTTTGAGATGTTTTTATTTATACTTACTCTAATCAATTTGCAATGCATTTTTATTACATTCAAACTGGTGAAATTATTTTATTAATATACCTAATAGTGCTTGTCATTTAAAAATTAAGACATAAATAAACACGTTCATCACTGTTGACCACGTGACTTTGACAGTCGTGTAGAATTGGGGTAGGTCAATGTTGGGTACACGTGCAGAAGACGAATAAGCGGTCTACCTCATCTTTAGTCTATGGGTAAAACAGCTTAAAGATTATTGATGAGTTTCATCGCTCAGTTAACGAACTGGATTTTGCAATGCTTTCGCGAGCATCGCATTATGAGGAGTCGTGGACAGTAAAATATTAAATGCGCGTCTGCTAGCTACGACCCCGTGCGAGTTGAGACCCCATACAAAGATGGTTGCCCGTTTTGGTCGGGACGTACTTGCAAACGTTTCCGTGGAACGTATTTTGAGCTGACGGAAAACACCGCGAGAAGAAATGGGCATGGCAAGTATGAAAGTGGATTGAATTTCGTATTCGGTATGGCTCGTATTTCGGGCGCCATGCGAGACGTTAAATCAAGGTGCGCCCCTCGGCCGTGAACTGGGCTTGTGAGAATTACGTACCGGAAACGTGTGCGATGGGATGCTGCACGTGTGAGAGGCGTGCAGCACTGGAACTCTTCGGCGACGCGGGGCAGCGTGCCGAGAGCGTCTAGCACCAGGGCGGACCGTTTGGACGTCGCATCGCATCGCATCGTCGAGAGCTGCTTCGTCGAGGCGGCGACACGGAGGTGCCTCGGCTGGGCTGGTCGAGTATTTTCGTCGGATCTCGTGTATGCCTCTGCTCAGGTACTGCGTCCTGTAGTTTGGTTTCGTCGGATCCTCTCCCCTCCCCCCACCCCCAGCGCGACAGCAAGACGCGTAAAATCGCTGGAACCCGACGTGACATACGGTTTTAATAGTGTAGGAACTAGCGATCTTCAATGGAATAATATGAACGTAGGAAGCAAAGTGTCTAATATTTTATTTGACGCCAGTGTTAGACTTGTTACTAGTGAACTTGCTTGACTGCTAATGTACTAAGTGTGATCGAAGCCATTAAATATGTTAGCATTTCAAATTTGAGTTTCCGGACATTAATACACCTGACGATTCCAGATATTATTAGAATGAATGCATGTATTCTCTCTGATGCTTAATGTTCGTTAAATCTCTGCTAACCGCGAGTCCTAGTCAATTTGGGGTGTCCAACCTGAGTTCGCCTGATTTCTCTCGAGGGGTGTGGTGGGGGTGTTGGTAATTGCTGGATATCGCGTGAGATACCTTTTGACACCGGGGCGCTCCCTGTTTTAATAAAGCCCTTGCCCTCCTTTACGGATCTGTGGGTGGGTCGACCGTTTATTTCTCTGATTCTCGTGGGTACGCCAATGAAAACTTATATAACAACAAAATCAAAGAAACTGCAACACAACGAAAAAGATGTTTAGAGAAGGCGAAGTTAACGCGTCAGCAGAAATTAACTAATGAAGATAATGAAAAAATACGTCAGAGGCTAGACAAAAAATATGAACGCGAAAAAAGAGCATCGACAGCTCAACAAATGCTCGCTTACGTATGTCCCAACTAAGATGTTCTCTGTCTCCTGAGAAACCCAAACTTAACTTTCAAAATGAAAGACAGCGTATAACAGAAGCTAGAGCGTCTGAAACAACAGAGCAACGTGATGCTCGTTTGGGAAATGCAAGGCAGTATGAAGCACAAGTTAGAGCATCTGAAACGCCGGAGCAACATGATTCTCGTTTAGCTACCGCTCGACAACATATGTCAATTACAAGAACAATACTAAACGCTGACACTGATCATTAAAAAAAAACCTAACATATTTTGTAATAAATATTGTGAAATTTTCACTAAAAGTTGCTACCCAACAAAATTACTAATTATATAATTAATTTAACCGCTGTACCGTACTTGCCAGATGAACTGGTCCGAAAAATAACATTAACTCTTTGCAATCGCTGCAATTATTCATGTCACCAGTAACAAAACAGTACCGCCGACAAAGGCTTTCTGGAATAGCTTGGATCCTGGTGCAATACCCGAGGTGATTGAAATATTAACACAGTCTGAACAACACATTCTGTCTAGAATCCTACCTTTTGTTTCCATTGTACAATTAGATGGACTATTCGGGCAATATGGATTTCGTGGGCAGGCAGTTTTGTTTGCTCAGGATATTTTTGAAGTAACGGAAAAGCTGCCCAATGTGTTACCGATGTCTGTTGATAGTATTGGCATGACAATAGTTACTGAACACTTAGAAAACCTGATTGTATCACGAGAATTCTCGATTTCACGCATAAAAGTTTATAAAACTTTACGTTGGCTTGTTACTAATAATCCACTGTACAGAGACGTAGTAATCAATGATGAAGTACAAATAAATCCACAAAATTTGGTTCCACTTGTGAATAATAATCACGCTGACAATTCAGATAGTTCAGACGTACAATTAGAGGACATTGGATGCCAGGAACAAATTTCACAGCAAAATGTGACTTCTTACATTCCAATAAGCTAAAAGTCTTCGAGCTTCGTGTCATCAAGCGACTCCGGACATTTTCACATCGAGTTATGCAGGTGTTCAATGTTGAGCAATAGTCCTCGCAAATATTGTAAAAGCCGTCATTCTCCCTCCTGCTCAGTGGCCTACAAATACTTTAAATGAGAACATGATTGAGGGTGAGGCTTTGTATGGGCTTAACGAGGAATCCAGAACTATAAAAATAACACCATTGGACTGTTACCAATTTCGGATACTAGGCAAAGATACAATATTTCAGCGGAACGACTATTTGTTTTACTCACTGTCCATGTTTGAGTATCATAGAGTAAAATCTACTATTGCAGCTTGATGCAAAAAGGTCCAAGGCCAAGATGGCATGGTAGAGGATATCCATCTATACCTCAAAAGTTTAAGGGGCTCAGCAGTCTATTGGTGTACAGCTGTTAGCCGAAATTAGGTGCCTAGGGCCACCAATATATTTTGTAACTTTTAGTTGCAACGATATTAATTGGCTGGATATGCGTAAAGCTCTCTTGATTCCTGACGACCACCCAGATGAAAATCCAAAGGACCTGGATATGATAGCAACTCAGTTATTAATCGAGCGATACCCTGTTGTGGTGAGTCGTCACTTCACTGTTATAGTAAACGCACTCATGAAATATTTGCGAATAACTGCGAAATTTTAGGTGGTAAACTAAAAGATTTTTGGTAGCAGATTGAATTCCAGAATCGTGGAATCTTCATATGGTGGCATGGGTTGAGAACCATCCATCTTTTGAGACAGAGGAGGGAATTTATCAGCTTTATCAAGTATGTACGTGCCAATTATCACCTGAAAGTTCTGAGCTATACGAGTTCGTAAAAAAGACTCAAATACATCGACACACTCGCCCTGCAAAAAAATAATGATGTTTCAACGTGTCGCTTTAGCTTCCCACATCAAGAATGTGATGAAACACGAATTGTGGCTCACTCATCAGACGATTTCCTTCGCAGTGGTGGAAGGATATGCCTTTTAAAGCGGCGAAATGAAGATTGGTGGGTAAATAATTATAATCCTACACTGCTCCGACTATGGCAGGGTAATATGGACATTCAACCTTGCAGGTCAAACGAGGCCATAGCTTTTTATGTAGCCAAGTACATATCTAAAGCAGAACCTACTCAAGTTGATGCAAGTGTCGCTCAATCTTTACGTCAAATACAACGTGAAGAGCCTAATATTTCCCGGAAGCTTTTTAAGGTATGTATGAGGTTATTAAAATAACGTAAAATCTCGGCTTGCGAATGTGCATACAGGCTGTGTCATTTAAATTTTAAAGAGATTTCAGCGTCTTTCTTAACACCAGAGAGCCTGAGGAAAGATACAGAGTGATCCAGTTCAACGAAGCTGGTCAAGCTGCTGAGTATTGTTCAAACATTTTTGATCGATATGAAAAACGCCCGATAGAGCGCGCTGATTATAACTTTAATAATATGAGTCTAGTGGAGTTTGTGATGTTATTTGAACCACATTATGCTAAACGACAAGACAACAATGAAGAAAGTGTTGATTAATATGAGTCGTCCGAACAGCAGACTAGGCGACGGTTAGTTACACTTAATGACAACAGGAAAATAGTTATCAGAAACACTCCAGCAGTTGTATGTGAGCCTTATTTTATAGCAGCTAATGATCGAGATAATTACTATTACAGTTTACTTCTCTAATGCTTACCATATCGATCTGAGAGTGAATCAGTGGAAGATTACGATACACCAAAGGCTGCTTTTCTGGCGAGAGAATCTAATCTTCGACAAAGAAGTACATGCATGAACATTTTGAGAGAACGTGACAGGCAACTAGAAAACGTCTTTAATCAAGTACACGCCTTTTAAATTCTCGATCAAGAACAACTTCAAGCTGATTTAGAGGCAGAATATGTAGAAACAGAGAAAAATATGAATGATGACCAGATTCAGACAGCTCAAAGAACTATGAATATTGGACAAAAAGAGGTATTTACGCACTTTACTGAAAAATTCTTAGATCAAAGAGATGGAGCTACTGATCGTTCATATCTCTTCGTTACTGGCAATGCCGGAACGGGCAAAACATTTCTCTTTAATTTACTTAAAAATCAAGCCAACAGATGTTACGCAAAGCAGGTAGTTAAAATTTATGCATTAACAGGAGTAGCAGCTCGACTCGTTAAAGGCTTAACGCTTCATTCTGCTCTCAAAGTACCGGGACAGAAGGACGGAAGAATTGTAGAGATGCCAATTCTAACAGGAAATTATTCGAGGCTCATGCGGCAACAGTGGCTGGAAATTGAATTCATGTTCATTGATGAATTTTCAATGGTCCCCTACGAAATGTTGTGTATGATAGATTCTCGACTGAAACAATTGAAACACAGCGAGGATTTTTTTTCGGTGGTATTAATATGCTGCTATTTGAAGACCTAGTGCAATTTCCGCCTGTAAGAGGTGATCAAGTATTTGATCATACTTTCAGATTAGCACCAGCAATACACTTGTGGCGACTTTTTATTTTGGTTGAATTAACTGAGAACATGAGACAACAAGGAAATGCTTCCTTCGTCGACATTTTAAATGCTTTAAGGATTGGGGAGTTACAATCAGAGCATTTTATCAAACTCATGAGTATAGTTAATACCTCTAGAGTAGCTACTAGTGAGTCCTCTATTGAAAAAGCTCTTTGAATTTATGCGACTAACCAATAGGTCAATAGCCATAATCAGGCAGTTCTTGAGCACTTCAGAACAAGGGAATAATGATGTTCAAAATTAAATCCCATGATAATTTAATAGATTCAACAAGAAATGCCAAGAATATTGACATTGGCGCCATAATTCCATCAGACATTAACAAAACAGGAGGAATGCCTCAAAAACTGGAAATATTTGTAGGAGCGAAGGTCATGTTGCGATCCAACCTCTATGTCGGCAAAAAAAAACTCGTTAATGACGCCATAGGACAAATCACTTAAATCATATGGCCATGTTTCCGACGTGCCCAGATTAATGAGATGGATATACCATCGGTTCGGGTAGACTGTTAATGAGGGCATTCATATCACACACCCGAAATCCGTGCAGTTTCCAGCTAAGTTTAGCTATGGAACTGCTGAACGTAGGATGTTACCGATGGTATTATCTTGGGCGTCTACAGTTCACAAGATGCAAGGTAGTACTGTGGACTATGCTGTGATCTGTCTGGGGCCAAAACTTTTTGCTTGCTGGCCAAACCGACGTTGCTCTTAGTAGGGTAAGGTCTTTGGACGGTCTTCAAATCGAGAAGTTATATTGTGCAAAATTGAGTGAAAAAAATCCCTGCAATACTGAAGCCCTTATGGAAATGAACAGAATGAGAAGTCATATAATTACTTTCTACTACTAAAAAGTAAAAAATTAAATTATAAGTAAAAAAATATTTTAAGGGAAACTTTTTTTTATGTACTGTACTAAAATAATTAATTAAAATAAATGTAAAAAAAAAACTTTATAAAACCAACCTTTTATTTATAAGTGCAACAAAAAGAGAAAAATAATTATAAAAGTTACACAATTTGTAGGACTTGAAAGATGTGGTCGAAGAGCCGTAAAGCCTTTACTGCAAATTAATATGTTTATATCAATTTATATTTAGTATATAAAAGCTTGGCGCGAATAGTCAACAGCCCTGCGCACGATATGTGCTTCCAATGCTTACAAAAATGTGGTATACGTTCTATAGTGCTCATTTTATCCTGAACAGCCTATAGGTAAATTTTGGTCTGTACTGCACACTGCGAAACTCAATGGCCAATAATTAGAGACCTGCAGAATTCGCGTTATCTTACGGTAACAGCATTAACTCTATTGTCTTATAGATAAGTGAGACCAGTCAGTGTTTTTTTTTTATCGCTAACCTTTAAGTGGAGTCACCTACCTGTTTGACTTCCTTAAAAAAGATTGGTCAGTCCACCGCTGAAGTTAGATTATTGGCCCAAGATTACTGCGAGGCGTGCAAGATATACTGACAACCTATGGCAGAAGTCGGTCAAATGCATATTAACTTGGAGTTCAGCCTGCAGCTGAATAATAACTACAGACCTGAAACATGTTCGTATTCATCTCAGGACAAGCTAGAATTCAAAACACGTGCGTTTATATAACTTTAGCCGTTGGTCCACACGGTGCTTGACACCTCACTGGAGAACGCTGGCCCAATCATCGACTTTCACTGCGACAGCACACAACTAGTGTGCAGCTGATTTCGGCATGTTTGTACATACGACTGTGCAGTCTAGCATACAGGTCTCTAATAATACCGCGAACTATGCAGGTCTCTCCCAATTAACTTACCTATGCATAAATGATTCGTAATCCGTATTACTGGTCTAGGTCGTACATAATTAGTTCTTATTACACTGTAGTCGAATACGTAGTCTGTGGCTGTGGCAACGAAACAAGTGTCATGTCGACTTAAGCACAGCACGTATCATAAAATGGTTTGTTTTGCAACACATAATAACGTAATTTAAAGTAGGTCTGAAAAATTAAAAAAACTTTTCTGGTTTAAAACTTTTGGTGCCATCTACGTTAACTATTTTCTAACACTGGTACTGTCGAAATACATATCAGCTTGAATAAATTATTGAAAAGGGTCAAATTATTTGGAAGGAATAATTTTTAAACAGTTACATGAATCTGGAATTATCCCACACATTTTTGTGTTAATAATTTAAGTAAATTTCAGGCTAATATTTGTTTTTTTTTAATTGCCTGTATAAATACAATCAAAACAGAAAACCAAACGAGGACCATAATACATTTGCAATAATTGGTCTCTTATTTTTTATTATTTAAATTTGCATTCCAAAGAAAATTTACTATATAATCTGAAATTTAAAAATAAAGTACTGTTTGTTTCTCAACAGTTGAACTAACGAGATGGGGTTTCCAGTGTTAGTTCTCTTTCTAGTCAAAACATAATATTACATGTTTGTTGCCAGGAAATCGTAAATTTGCCGATTATTGCCATCCATGTGTATACATGCAGCTGCTGTGAAAGTTTCGGGCAGTTGTTGAGTGTAAAATCAGGAAAAAGCGCTGTAGTGTAAAGGCTCGTGGGCGCACACAAAATTTTTGCATGCCCCAAACTTGGTTCACCGATAATTTCTCTGTATAGAGTAATAGACTCCACGATTATGTAGCCAATTATTTATGTTCTATGGTGTAGTTGGAACACATTAACTTTACAGAAAATAATATATTTTGAGCTGATATATATATATATGTGTGTGTAATCAAATTAAAATTATGTGTGTGTTAAAATCAGCACAAATCATAGCAATATGGACTACTTCCTTCTCGTGTCATTATCAGTACTATTATCTGATATAGGTACACGTGCAATAAAATGTATCCAAAAAGCACTCTGAAAAATTCTGCTTAGATTGCAGAAAAGAAATACTTACAACTAACATAACACAAGTAGTGTGTGGCTCGCCGGCTCACGGACCTCACGTAGTCTTAGCTAGCTTCCTGATCTCCTAACAGCTGCTTAAAATGACGTGGAGAGGCTTACCAGCACACAACTCGACGCAAAAAAAAAAAAAAAACTTAAAACTATGGCAAGCTGTGAGAACTAAATACACCCTAACAACTAAATCTAAATCCTCCACTACGTCCAACTTATTGACGCGCGTCCTGGCCTAACGTCTAAAGTCGTTGGAGGATGGCCGGCAGAGAGAGCGAGAGCGAGCTTACTAACGACTAGGCCGGCCTACCCCTATGCTAAACTTTCTAGCCAATAGGAGCACAGGGTTCGAACCTGTTAGCCAATCGCAAGGTTCAGTAAGTAACAAACTGAAATGGGACACTCCAAAACGGCCTAAATCCCTATATCATAGAGTTACGGGAATCGTAGAAGATATATATGTGTATATATATGGGGTTAAACCTAGTCTTCTATTCAAAATCGTGTGACGTTTAGTACTAGAATATAGTGTATACGACAGTTATTTTCACACGATACAAGCAAGGAAGTTGTGTTATACTTCATCCGACAAGTCTGTGATCCTTCATAATAACACTTCAAGACTTATGGTGTTAAACCTGCCAGTGTAACTAGTTTTGTGTGTTTACTATGAGTTCAGTGGTAATTTACATATTGCGTTATACCTAGAAATTATTTGGTAGAGTCTGTTGAAATACTTCTTCTTGGAAATGTGAACATAATTCAGCGCAACCTATAGTTCAATATGATATGTGAGCATATTCAGCGTTCCTTTGTTTATCAGGTGTTTTTCTTTACTAGAAAACATATCATAGACAAAGCCAATCACAATCATTAGGTTACTCTACATACGATGAAAAATGTTGTGTTAGTTTTTCTTTCCCGCTTTGTTATAATTGAGTGTGTGTAAATATTTAATTTATAACATGTTAGTACATGACATAGAGAAAAAAATACATTCAATGGGTTATTTGAAAATATGAGTATCTATAACGTGGTACGATTCATGAACTAAAGATGTGGTACGCCAATCTCACTGGCTGCTCACAACTAATCTCTGTGTCCCAACACTGAACTGCTTTTCTACCAATACAACTTGCAAAAATGGCGTGGGTAGGATGTGAGATTAGAGTACTGTTTATTATCGCAGACCATAGGACTGACAGTTGTATTGTTTTGGGGTAGGTCAATGTTGGGTACATGCGCAGAAGACGAATAATTGGTCTACCTCATCTATAGTCTATGAGGTAGGTATTGTAACATCTGATCTATGACTAGGGTAAATTTTCATATTGTTTTATTAGACAACTCAAATGTCATATTTTTGTTAATACTGCATATCTACGAGAGTCGTGGAAGAAATGTGTTTATGCTTAAAAATTATACTGCTTTCCTCTTTGAAAAAAAAAAGTGTAACGTAACATTTTCACGATCTGCACCTGTTTTCATAATAAATACTTGTTCGCGTATTTAATTAGTTGCAATTTGTCTGTTTGAAACTATTTTATCCAATGAAGACGAATTTTTTTTGTAAACCTATAAAAGTTATGGAAACTTGTTCATTGTATCGTGTAGCAACCCTGATTGTCATGTGAAATTCAGTTGGGACGTGTACATATTCCACTCAGTAACCGCACAGATTACTTTTTTTTTATCATGAGAGATGCTTTCGTTTGTGAATTTGCAATGTGTTTTGGGTCACGTACTCTCATTCCTCGTCGTATGCGGCTGTCTGCAATTTCTGGTAAAATGCACTCCACATAAAAAGGTTTCAATTTTAGAAGAAGTTTGGTCCCCCAGAACTCATTGTTCCTTTCTTGATGCAGAACTTCTATTCCAAGTTCGGAGTAAAGAATTAAATCACAATATCTCCTATCAGATATCATCAGCTGCCCTTGTAATTGATACCAGTACCTATGATTGTTTTGCAGACGAAGTTCTTCTCCTATGTAATGGACACGAGGTATCTTCCCAGCTTTGGCTGCTCCCTTAATCGTTGTCGTCCCTATGGATAGTAAACACTTAAGCTCAACTAATCCTTCGTCTCCTACTCTTTCATCAGCGCTGGCACCTAGATAAGGCAAGTCAGGTCTTACAAATAAACCACAAGGGCCCACTGTGACTCCCTTCGTTTCCTCACAGCACTATATAGGCTTTTTTTTTTTCTCATTCGTTCGTCCATATTGTATGGTTTTAGAAAATATTTCTTGATGAATGAGGACAGACTTTCAATGTTATGGCATGATGTTGTTTGCCGCATGTTATACACAGAGCCAAAATGTGATGCTCTTAAGCGTTTGCACCGAGCCTCCAACCGAAGTGGATTGTCATGTTGGCATAATGTTTTTCTTTCCAGAAGCAAACACTTTTCTTCGCAGTCTACCTCTTCTGCAAGTGAATCTAGAACAGACTTTTTCCGTTGTTCCATCTCTTCTTCGTCAGTATCAATTTCTGCTGCATCTGATCCATATTCTGCATTAGGGCTCACTTCCGTTTTTCTTCTCTTTGTTCGTGGTTTGTTATCATCATTTTCATAAGAAAGCCTTCTAACTGCCCATAGATTTCCCCTTCTCTTAATAATTTTCAATGTTGTGGCACCAGGACTTTTACCAGTCAGCATTTTCCATGGGTTAATGATGTAAGATGGTCCGGTCGAATGGTATAGAGCCGCTCCTAGGCAACGGCGCTTGTATGCGACACTTTTCGAAAAGTCAGTTCTTTTACCACCGACGTATTTACTCACAAGTGACATATATATTTTTCTGCCACATTCGTTGTTACATTTCCAGTCAACCTGCCTGCTTTCCTGAGGAGTATGTCCAAACACTGCATGATTTCTGGGAAAATATTTCCATTCCTTAACAATGGAACACAATTCACTTCAAGAGAGTCCTCGCGAACACAGCACGTGGCGCGGCAATCATTGTGCTCGCCGAATACGTGAAATGGGCCGTTTTGAAGATCCATGCGCAGTTGCGCCACATCACCTCCACTCTCGCGAATTGCTCCTCGTGCAGCTGCAGTGAGTCGAGGAGTATTCAGTCTCAACAACTTGCGTGTTTCTGGAATAAGTTGGGTGTTACCTGCCAACCTGATGCAGTTTGGAAGTGTAACACCTTACCTGCATGATTAGCACATTCCAGCTTGACAACTTTCCACCCAAATTGAGCTGTTTCTCTTACTCGAGCGTAAACACTAATGTCGCCGTCTCCTATAAGATGTTTCACCCATATGCTATGTTCTTTGAATAGATAATATATCCCTACAACTATAATAGTATGTTCCATCGCCTGAGGACAAACCACTGTAGTTGTTGTTGCAGCTAGAGGAGCATTTTCCTTCGTTGCCGTCGAGCACTTGAAACAAAACTTATTTTTTACCCCTAGGTGAAGAATTGTCTTCGTTTCTTTTCCCATAATGCAAGCCTGTAGAACGAAATCGATTACATCGCAGACTGAGATTTACAAATCCAGAGAAACTCAATTTCATTTAGCAAGTTTACTTTAATTAATATTAACTCCATACTCATCGTAAATGATCATGAACAACATGCTTTATAGTTTTAGACTTTTATTTACTTACCACTCTACTGTTCGCTGAAGAACCCGTGTCTGTAAGTTCTTTTGGACCAACCTCCATCCACAAGGGCTGGAATATATGGATAACCTTCCTCAACATTGCCACTAGCTAAAGCCAGACTTTTTCCTCTTCAATGGCTTTGTTCATTGTCTTGGCTAGCTGATGTTTCCACACCTGTTGGGTGCAAATAATCTGATATAAATCATGTTCATTCCATTAATTACAGAGAAATAAAACATTTAGTTTAAATTTTTCTGAGTTATATTTTTTCGTAATCGTTTATGTTGCAAATAAGCATTAGCTATCAGAACCAGATAGGCTACATTACATGTATGCAAAGCAAGCACAGGGGAAATTAATCAAGTTGTTATAATATCCAAAGTAAGAAGACTAAACATTTTCACCTTAGTAACTGTATACAATATAGTAAATATCCATTGGTAACAATATTTTGGGGGGAGGGGTGGATCCCATAATAAATTTACCTATTTTGCTATAATGTTTGTTTTAGATTTATTTGTGAAAATGTAACAGTGTTAAAGCGTAGAGCTGTATTTTGTTAATTTTTAGAGACGACATTCGTTCGACTGCTTACTGTTAAACATATGTGGTCATTCGTAAAAAGTAAAATATAAATGACTCCCATTGAATCTAGAATGCAAACGTAATGACAGCAAGCTATTAATACTACATTTAAGCAATACACCTAGTCACTGTGCCTTGACTGAGTAAACATTTAAATAAATATTACTAAAATATACGCTATACCACAAAAATCGGTAACTCCCAAAATACACCGAACTCCCCACTTAGCAGTACTAACCCTCATGCCTTTTCGTACGAGCCTAATCAGATCCTTACTATGATGGGGTTCAGGGCCAATGCATTTTTGCATGAAATGCACCTACGTTTTTTTTTTTTTTTTCGTGGATACGGAAAACAAAATGGGGAAACACCACCCTTTGTGCAGCCGCCAGGGACCGCATCTATTTAACATTCCAGAAGTAGTATTAAAGAAATATGTGCAAGCAGCACGTTCAGTAGTACATGTGTTATCTTATCTAAAATGCGACTGAGTGACTTTTCTGTGTACTGCTCATATAAAAATGTAAGCATTGTCAATTGTTTGCGGCTCGTCAACAAAAATCTGCGGTGAAACGATTGCGTGAAGCGTGGGAAGAAGGAAAATGCTACATGGTCAATGGCTGTATGAGAGAGCAAAAAAAGAATTACATGTCAGATGCTGGTAGCATCAGTTAGTTGTAACTACAGAGCTGATATGCTATACAACTCTTAAACCTATTTAGAATCGATAGGTTATCCTGTTAGTGCAACCAGTAACTCTTCCTAGAGTATAGTTATAACAAGTTCAACGATTCAGTTTTGTTGACATCAAAATGTGAAATTATTAGTATTTATTAAATTTAACACCCTGGTTTACATGCAAAAAAAAATTATAAAGTTCAAATATTAAAAGTCTTACCTCTTAGATTTTTTTTTTTTTTTTTTTTCGTGCTCTCTGAAACTTTCAGATGTCAAGACAGGCGCATCAGTCACAGAAAATAGTTCTTCAGCTTGGTCATGAGCGATCAAAAGCCGTATTCATACTGTTTCCAGTGTCAGGCATATTTGTGTGCGTGGATTCTTTTTATTTTTCCGGAACAAGCGATACGTTTAAAATTCAAAATACTCTCGAGTCCCCGACGAGTTTCACTCTGCAACACACTCTTCCCTCCGGAGCAACAGTTACGACGGCGGGACAATTTGTCATGTTCAGCCATGAAATACGTTAGATCGATGACACGATGTCCCCTCTACAGTGCATTTTGCAGCTTGTTCGCGAACAGCTTCAATAATAAGTTCAGGAAATTCTTCCTCGCTATAAAGAGGTTCTCGTATTGGTGCACGTATTTCTTTTTTTTTTTTTTTTTTTTTTGTTGCATTTTCCTGAGTATGTTTTGACTGGTTTATCGTTTAAGAATCTCAATGTTAGTTTGTTTTCCTCAGGTAAATTTCCATTATTCTGCTCCGGAAGATTTTCCTCATTACAAATTGATAGTGATGGCGGTGGTGTTATTGCTTTATTTGTAATCCGAGAATACGTCCTGTGTTGCGTACAGTCCGTGATCGTGTGCGAGACAGTAATTTTCTGTTAAGTCCGGAAAACCCAGGTCTCTGCAAAGTTAAATAACAACGTTTGAACTCATTTGCGTGACTTATTGGCGTTGTCAAAATATTTGCAAAATTACACGAAAATTGTGTACGAATTGTATACTCATAGGTGTTTTTTTTTTTTTTTTTTTTTTTTTTTGCGTGACATGTGATGGAGTGAAAATCTTATGGGGCAAATTCTACACGCGTCGCGTAGGGCTGCACGCACGACTTCCAGGCCGGAACGTCCCTTTTAAAAGAAATGTGCAGTAATAAATGGGTTTTGAATCTCCGTATTGATCGGAGACAATGATGCTCAATGATCGGTGGCTGACAGTTACTATATCGCAGCGGAGTGTGAATGCAGGGCAGACACTGGTGACGGCGTGAAGGTGTAATAATATCGAGAGCAAGTATTATGAGTATTGTTGATGGGACTAACTTATTTACTTTATTGGTCGCTGTCATGATACCAAGTGTTACAATGTAACATAAGGAAACTTGTTACATTACAGCCTGACGTTGCCGCTGTCCGGAGGGTTTACTCGGGGATATACCGTTTCCCCCGCCCATGCATTCCGGCACTGCTCCATCTCCACCACGTGTCACCCTCATCTGCTCTCAAGACCCCGCTGTTTAGAGCCGCCCAACCTCTTCACACATTACGTTTCATCGCTTTCATCAGATGCTTGACAGTCATATTATGGAACTGGAAAACTATATACTGTCTCCCTAGCAACATAAACAAAATAACACATTAGGCAGTTTTAGGTATAGTATTTTTATACATAAGACATCCACCTTTTTACGAATTGCGGATTCTTAAACATGGTTGTATATGCAGAATACTTAACGATCGTCGAGGACAATATTTCCTACATTCTTTGCAAGTAAAAAAGCATGTCTAATTTCCATAGTTTTCTTCGAGTGCCCCTATGTACGCAAATAAAACCATGTCACTAACATGCTATGCCAGATATCGTGACGTATAATGTACTCCTAGAATTTTTGTACAATACTGCGGCATATATATTTCATTACCGGTTTATTGTACTGGTGTATTACATATCCCTCATTAAATGGAAAAATTTAAAACGAATTCAAACGTCGGCGGAATAAGAAGGAAATTTACTGATGGCTTGTATTGTAAGGATATTTTCTAATGATCGTGATGTCTTTCTTGTCCGTGGGAACGGAGATCAAAACTTAAGTTATGCATTATTTAAACGAAAACACAAATGAATTCGTTTGCTACGAATAACCAAAGCTCTCTATAAATTTTCGTGCAGAACCCCTCAGGATAACTTTTACAAAAGTTAGCTCTTAAACAAGCTGATGTGAATTTCATGAGGGAATTTATAATCTAATCTTTTTCTTTAACTTAAATGTAAACCACTGCGTAGTGTTCCGAAACTATCAATTCACCGGCAGGTAGAAATATCTAATGGTTTTACTGACAAGTGCTCCCTTACGGCTGGCTAACTCCTGTAACACATCAGTGGCGTCAGTACTCGGTAGTAGTAATGAAAAGCGACCTAAATAAGAAACTAAACGGCTCCGAAAAGAATTGCCACAACGCGGCAATGTTCAGCACATTTACGTCACAAACTATTCTGCTTACTGGGGTCTGGCATCGAACCAGCGATCTTAGAGGCAGGAGGCCAGTTATCAACCATTGAGCCAACTTCGGGTACCGCGCTGCTTATCCACGAGAAGATAATATAATACACAAATCACTAAGTTCACCTTAAATATGGCATAAAGTAAATATTTTATTAATAATGTATTTTTACTTAATTGCATGCAGAAAGTGGAAGCAATGGATTCAGAAATATTTTTAATGGACCTATTTGTGCGCCATATAATTGAAAACGTTAAAAAAAAAAATAGTTTTTAAAATTATTTTTAATATGTAGCTGCAATAGCATCTAAGAAAAACTGCTGAGAATTTGAAAGGTAAATTTCAAAGGACACAAATCGAACGGAAATTTAGTAGGCAGCATTAAATCATGATACACTGTAAAAAATTTTCTCGAAAACTTCCTAAACTGTAATGGAGGTTTTTAACCAATATGCTGTATGGTATAGGCTGTTCACGGTAAAGTGAACACTTTTGAGGGCCTAGTTACTTTTTCCTTTCAGCAATTTTTTATCCTTTAGACACCCTTTATATAAATATTCCTATATAAGTAATAAACACAGTGCGTATATTCCACCGCACTCGGAAATCAAAGCCTAAGGCTAAAATATAATGCATTTATTGACTATTATCCCAAATGAGAGGGCTTCCAAAAATGCTCACTTTACCGTGAATATCCTATAATAATACCACACAACCATTTTCCTACGTATTTGACTGTTTCCTGAGCAAATGTAGGAACGCTACAATGAATGTATAGGGGAAAAATTACCAGTCCTGCTTTCTCACATTTCCGAATAATTTCTTAAAATGTAGGCTGCATCAACTTGCCCTTCGGGAACCTCTGCTGGTTCAGGAATTTGATCATTTCCCGAAGCAGAACCACAAATTCTTCTATTCGCTGTTTTAAGTTTACGCATAGCCCATAACTTAGCAGTACTTTTCCGTCCACCTGTAACATCTCCTCCCCACTTCCCCATCGTTTGAGTACACGATAATTCTTTTCAAATATATCTAGACCCCACGGCACGAAAATGTTTCTTTAATTGTATTACTTTTGAGCACATTTCTTCAGAAAGAGCAGGAAATGAAAATAAGGCAACGCCGTAAAAGAAATTATTTGCAGGGAAGCTTTCTGTCTCGCTCTAACATTTCTCTTTCCTTATTCTATGGATAGTCGCGTTTCCTGAAAAGGTTATATCGCTACACGTGCATGACTCTAACGCAGCGATTCGGCATAATGCTGATCTATTAACAGCGATTCCGTGAATTGCTTATACTAAAACACGTGTTAGATGGCGCCAAACGCCAAAGTCGGCCAAGTATGGCGTCCATCTCTTCACCTTAACAGCGAGGTCTTCAGAGCCGACGGGGGCGATTGAGGTGAGTATGGAGCAGCGCTGGCACGAAGGGGCGGGGAAACGGGAGATCCCCGAGAAAACCAGCCGACCAACGGCATCGTCCAGTACGATTCCCACTAGCGAAAATTCGGTGACCCGGCCAGGGATTGAATACGGATCGCCTTGGTGGGAGGCGAGCGAGCTAACCGCTCGGCCACCATGGCCCCAACGATAATCGACTTTAGAACACTTTGCTGTCTTGTTCTTTCGCCTTTGCTTTACTCTACTCTCAGTTCCCATTTCATTTTGTTCGTAGCATTATTTTGGTCCTGATGCTACTGAAATTCCGTTCTTCGAATCTGAACTTAGTAAGGCCCAACTGGAAGCAAAATAAGAAGCACACGATGTTGCCAGTTATTAGAGATAAAATTTTAAAACTTAAATTTCAATCTTGTGTATAAATAACACAACCAGGGATTTGGTGACCTGTATAATGTCGGATAGCGAAGTATTCCAGATATTATCTCTTATTTTCTTTCCACTGGACTAGGTATATCCACAACCAAACTGTCTTTGATAAAACTGTGCTGCATTCTGCATAGGCTTGTTTTCCTGATTGACGTCATATTTCGTCTCTAAGTGTGGCCGGAAGATGATGCGACTGGAGGTCCGAAGGCTTGTAGTAAAAAATGTTTGGGATTATAACGCAGATGGCAGAATTCAAATCATATTGACAAATAAGTGAGTGTAGAATGTGTTAACACTAACGTAAACTGGTGAAATTTAAGCTTTTCAACTCGATCCGTAAAGTACGAAACTTGGTATTTATTTATATGTTATTCTGGTATGAAACCCCAAAACACTTGTCTTATCACATATCTTTACTGTTACAGAAATTGTGTATAAAAAATATTGGGTCTACTGGATAGTTCTACAAATTCAGACTCTTTAACATAATCGGAAAAACTACGAAAATTTACAGAATTTCAGTAATTTATTTATGTAACATTTCCACTTCTTTTACTACAGTACATATCTTACAATGAAATAAAATCACACAATAAGAGTGCTAATACAATATCATAACATTTCTACCAATTCATTAACTTTTTTTAGTTGAAATATTTATATGATTACTTTTTCTATATAAGTAACTTTTTTTTTGCAAATAATGTTGATGTTATTAAAGTAATATATTGTAATATACAGTTAATATAAAATAAACGAAAAAAGTTAAAGAAGAGATAATTAATAAGATTATGTGAGTGTGGTAAAGATATTCGCAAATATAAACGTCTCGAAAAACTTAACTTTGCTTAATCGTAATTTGCTAATTTATAGTAAAGAAAATAGTACGACGAAATGGAAAAGTATTGAAGTATTCAAAGGTTAAGTTAGTTCATAGAGAAAACCCTTCCATAGAGAAAAACATAACACAACCCTTAAGTAAAAGAGAAATATAATGATATTAAAAATATTTCTTGAGAAATGTCTTGGAGAGTATTGTAATAAATAAACTTATAGAACTCATGATAAAAACAAAAAAACATTACATTTATATATATTATTAAAATTATAACTGTGTATAAAAAATAAAAATTTATGGTATACTATGTTTTCGGTGATTCGTTGATTGTTTCTCTTCAGACATTATGAGTAAGATACCTACCACTGACTATAATGTAAAGTTCCATTTATTAAAACCTACACTTTTGTATGTTTGTCTGATATATTACTTTGCAGCCTATTTATGTCAGCAATCTACTATATAACAAAAAAATTAAAAAATGTATTTACTTTTATTATAAGAATTTGTATTAAGCTTACAACAAAATTCATTATTATCAAGTGTAGTATCTCATTATCCCTTGGAATTTATAAAATATACATATGTAAGTCTCGAGTTTGTTTTCAAGGTCATTCGAGGTCATTGGGTCAAGGTATAGATAGTCTACATCTAATATGGCGGTGGTAATCTGTAATGTATTATGCTTGCTGACTTTTATTTTTTTCGAGTTAAGTTAACAAGGTCATTCAAGGTCATGGGGTCAAGGTCGAGATAGTCTGCATCTTATATGGCGGTGGTAGTCTCTAATTTATTATGCTTGCTGACCTTTATGTATTTTTCTCGAGTTTTAGTTTTCAAGGCCCTTCAAGGTCATGGGGTCAAGGTCGAGGTAGTCTGCATTTAATATGGTGGTGGTAGTATTTAATGTATAATGCTTGCTGACTTGTATGTATTTTTTCTCGAGTGTTTGTTTTCAAAGTCATTCAAGGTCATGGGTTAAAGGTCGTGGTAGTCTGAATCTAATATGACGGTGGTAGTCTGTAATGTATTAAGCTTGTTGACTTTTATGTATTTTTCTCGAATTTTTGTATTCAAGGTCATGGGGTCAATGTTAGTGGTCACGGGTCATGGGTCGCAGGTTAAAGTTAAATTACTAATGGGCATTGACTTCCAAGATGACAGACAAGTGATATATACCAAGATGGCTGTCGCCTACCAAGATGGTGGTCTCCAGTAATGTATAAACAAATGACGAACGAAAAAAATCAAGATGTCGGACTGAGTATTGGTGAGGGGTGTGGGTGCGAGGGAGTCAGTCGTCTGCTGGGGATGGAACTAATGTGATTAATGGTGGTGCTGGGAAATGTAAGTTAAAAAATTAAATTATATGTTTTTAAAATAGTTTTTAAATCATTTTTTAATAATCAGTAATAATTTAATTTAAAAAATACATTTTTTTTAGGAATTTTTGCAATATTTTGTGATTGCTTGCATTTTTTGAATTTGTGAATTTTTAATGTCAAAGTTCGTCACAATTCAAAAGGTCATGCATGGTTGGTTCCAAAGGTCATCTGCACACAATATGGATGTAAGATGGGTAATGCTTAGGTTTGATTCCTATCCTCTATACCTTGTATCAATTTGGCATTAGGTATGCCTATGAAACAAATATGGCCACCGAAGCTCTGTAGGTCCAAAGGAAGCCCCCGAAATTAATTAAATTGGTGAAAATTGGATTTTAGGGGCTTGTTTTTGTACGAGAGGGGCTTCTGCCATTTTTTGGTGCTTCTAACTTTTTTGAGGGAAAAAGGGAAATTTTTAGAGAAAAATCAAACTTTTTTGGTTCTTTTGGTCTATTTTGCGGGGGGGAAATGGAAATTTCTAGTGAAAAAGGGGGGAAATAACGGTCGGGTGACATAACAAGGCGGCGGCTGGGCGGCTCCGGCTCCGACGCTCAATCCCTAGTGCATGAAGGAAGCAAATCCTACTACTTATGTATAATGATAAAATCAATTTCTTTAGGGAAAATTTTGTTTCTACCATCTTCAACGTTGATATTGGTATACTTTCTGTGTTAAAACTTTGACGCATAAAAATAATTATTCCTATTATCTTCTGTGTTTTTCTGAAACAGCATAATTATATCAGGCATATCACGGTACATATTATTAAATTAATATTTTATATCAAACGCAAACGTTTAAAAAAATTCAGAACCTCATAGTCGTAAGAAGACCCAGTAGTTAAATGTTATAGAACTATAAGGGTTCTTAAGTAATTCTTCTTCTTATGAGTGGGGTGTACATTCTTCAAACTCGACGAAACGGCACGTTTTTTTTTCTCTTCATATTGATGATAATTTTCCCTTCATTAGCGTACCTTTTAGTGAGAGATCCTTATTTGTATTATGAGTTTTTGAATGCCCCCGAACAGCGGCAAGATCTCCATGGCGCAGGTAGTTGTGTACCGGCCTATTCTAAGCGGGGTTCTGTGATCGAGTCCAGTCGAAGGTGTGGGTAACGATTTGTATTCTTTCTAGCAGTGCTGAGTCACTGTCCTTGAGAACTGTCAATAAGCCGTTATAAAAGGAACGAATGTTCCTAAAAGAAAGAACCAAATCTAGTTCAAAGATTCCTTCTAAACCTACCTTAAATTGCCGCAAAGGCGTTAAGTTTAATTGTAGTTTTATTGTAAATGGCTTATTAACATCCCCCAGTGTTAAGCAGGAAGGCTTATCAGGAGACAGTTTACAAACAAACTTATAACATAACTTAAAGAAAAACCCATGCCTTACCTGGGATTCGAACCCAGAGCCTCCTGCAACCCAGACCGACGGAACACCAACTGAATGCGCCACGGAAAGTCAGCCAGAAGGGAGTTGAAATGTCTAGAAAGTTTCTCTATGCCATAAGGACTTTTCACGTTTACCGCGAAGTGATGTCGATAGTAATTTGACGGAAATGAAAATTTAGAGAAGAAGCCTATTTTTAGTGTAATTGTAAGAATTTTATTTAACTGTCAAAATTTTGTAAGAAGTAATGAAGCGAAAAAAAAATTATTTTCCGTACTTTTTCCTCCCGATTTAAAAAAATTCTATAGTGAAATTAAAACGAAAACACAGTAAAATAGCACTGTGAATTTTCAGGAAATTTCTTTATTCTATTCTGCTGATATTTAAAATATATAATTTCAGCTGTATTTTTCAAATATTCTCGACAAAAGTGTAAATATATAATTAACTTAATAAAATTAATTTTTTTAAAAATTATTTCACAGTTTTCTATTTTTAATCGTATTACAATACAATGTCATATCACGAGAATATAGGATACGCTAAAATTACAGAAAATACTTGTGGTGTTATGATATGATTTTATGGCTCATCAACATACCTGAGTTATGTAATGAAAACTATATAAAAGGGGTTTATTTTACTTTGAGATTGTACAATATTATTTCAATTTACATCTTTATATATATAATTCTTCTGTGCGTGTGTATGTCACAGAACTCCTCCTAAACGGCTGGACCGATTTTGATGAAAATTTTTGTGTGTGTTCAAGTGGATTCGAGAATGGTTTAGATTCACAATTCGGTCCACTACAAAATGTTTTTTTAAAAATAAATTTAAGACATATGTACAGGACAACGTCTGTCGGGTCCGCAAGTTGAATTATAAAGATTTAACCAGCCACATTCTGAGTAAAGTCTAATTGGAGAATCCCCGCCTTGTTCATAATTCCGGAGTCTGATTAAGATGGCGTAAGTCGACGGCCGGACATACCCGTCTTCAGTGGTCTTCTCGTTCCAATGGCCCGAGGACACCGCCCGCGAGCTACACTGCCTTATATCAGCTGCGTTGTCCGAGTTTATTGGCCGGTGGAATGGGGCTTCTGTGTGTTGGGATTTCATAACTATGTTCAGCAATCACAGCTCGTGTCCTGGATAAATATGTGAAGGTGTGATCAGGCAGGCCGCTCAGCTAAGGCATGATCACTACTAGTAACAGGGGACAATTGAACGGCATTGAAATCACGTTGACGGTGGAATCCTCGCACCGTGTCAGATCGTCATGTGGCTAAACTCCTCTGTGCATGCGTGATGAATGGCTGGCGGGTGGGTAATATGCACATGCGTGGGCCCGGAGAGAACGGATGACCAGAAACAGGGAGATAGAGAGAGAGACAGCAACACACAAACACCACTGTATCCTGATTCAACGCGCCGCATTAGTAACACAGTGATAGTAACCGAGTCCCGCGGAAGGGGATGAGGGTGAAGGAATAGTCCACGACGGGAAGAGGGGGTGTGTTTCGTGTGGTGGATTTTGAGAGAGAGAGAGAGAGAGAGGGAGAGAGAGAGAAGGGGGTTTGGTAAGGGGGTGGTGGTGGTGGTATAGTGACCCACTGCCAGATCGATGGGACTCATGAAGGCAATTAACAAGGTTCGTCGACAAAGAACACGCTCCGCTGCTAGTCGTGAGCAAGCAGATGTCGGTCGGGGAGACGGGGTGCTTGGTAAGGGTTGGTGCGGGGGTCGGGGTGAGAATTGTTTGACAACAAGGGGGCTCGAACCCAGGATCAATAGGCCGCAGATGCGGGAGTTTCCATGCTGCAGCACCCTCGCTCTTGTGTCGACTCTTCACTCTCACCCCCCTCTCTCTTTCTCCACCCCGTCTCTCTCCTCTCTCTCTTCCCTTCCTCTCTCTCCCCTCTCTCTCTCTCCCTTTGCTTCTGCTGGCACTACTGGAGCCGTCACAACGACTCGAATAATCAACTAATCGCTTCTCCCCAAAGTCGTACAACCTTCAGGGGCCCTTCTATAGTCCATTCTTGGTTACTTCCAACTTTTCTGAAGCCATATTAAAGTTCTACTGCCATATATTCCTCAACATACCAATGAACTTAACGGAACTAGAAAATAATACAAAGGGTACAACGCACGATTCATGCGCTCTGAGTGTAATAACATGTTTATAAAAACTATTCGTACTAGACATTACCAATGTACCTATTTTTTTTTACTGTTTCTGTTCATATTAGTTATAAATGAAATATTGTAGTTTATACATAAAACATAAATTAAAGTGTAATTTAACAAAAAAATTACTGTATAGTCTGTTCACGGTGAAATGAGCACTTTTGAAAGCCCTACTTGGTATCTACTTGTATACAAGTAGTATAAAAATGGCGGTACTGAACCACAAAGCGTCAGGTGGAGGATCGGAGGATTGTAGTTAGCATATTACCAGGAATCATGCGGAGGATCGGAGGTGAGGGAATTTCCCTTTTTTCCCTTTTTCCCATCCGAAACGTCCGATTTCTCGTACGAAAACGTCACTTTTTCACTTTTTTCCCTCAAAAAATACCGAATTTCCCTCCTGCCGCCGGTGGCCATCTTGATATTCATTACATAGACATCATCTTCAACTAGAAGAAGGATTGTGTGGGTCAAGTATGCCATATGTCAGTGTATAAGCATAGTTGGGTGTAATTCCTGAACTGTTTGAGTTAAAATTCATAACATAGACATCCACCACGACATGGTGAGGGGTCGCAGGATCAAGTATGCCCTATGCATACTTATAAGTATACTTGGCCGTAATTTCAAAACTGTTTGAGTTATATTAGCCAAATTCATAACTTAACATCGGCCTGCATGTCTCCCTGTTCTTACTCACCTCTCCTGTCCCTTCAGTGCCACTGCCTAGCCACACACACACGACCTTGCGAACTCCTTCCTCGGCATCATCACCAGCCACCTTCCACTTGTTCTCATGCTCTCTCTAAATTGTGTCCTCCCCCTCTGTCTGCCACAATCACCCCTGACCATACTTCCTCGCATGGTCGCCACTGCCTGGGCAAGCTCCAACTACTCACTGCGTGCCCCCCCCCCCCGAGTATTAGTGTAACAGAGAGCAGACACCCTTTCTGACTCTCACGCTCAGGATTACCATTCATAATCCTCTAGGCGCCGCACGACGAAGCCACCCCACCACCACCAGTAGGCGGTCATCTTGGCCACAGAGGATGCAACATGTACAGAACAACAATGACCCACCCAGCCAAGGAAAGTGGTCAAGAACGTGATATGTAGGCCGGCCTACTCGGAATACTATAATAAGGAGAGAGAAAGTCCATTGATATAATGGCCACACACACAATGCAACCTAAG
Source organism: Dryococelus australis (assembly GCA_029891345.1). Classification (NCBI taxonomy): domain Eukaryota; kingdom Metazoa; phylum Arthropoda; class Insecta; order Phasmatodea; family Phasmatidae; genus Dryococelus; species Dryococelus australis. The sequence continues at coordinate 27,713,351 of CM057001.1, forward strand.
TTCCGAACTACATCAGATATGTATGGCAAATGCATACGATATCGCAACTTAAAAGACTTGTTGGCTGTAAGTTCCGAACTACATAAGATATAGTTGTCAAATTCACAACATAGGCACCATCTAGGTTTTTCCTACTAGCATGATGCTTCTACTACAAGTCGTCCTAGGCAACCACCATCTTGTAGCCCCACTGACCGACAAACATACCTGATTCTTCAATGTGCATACTTACTTCCAGACAGTCGGCCAGTACCACCGGAATTGCACTTGTAATCCATGTACTGAGACTGTCATGTATGTACATATGTATGTAATGAGATGCCACTCACAATGAATATACATTCATTGCTAGACAGTCGATTCCCCACACCTCGTCGTCATCATCGTCTTTGTCGGTGATGTGACTTAGCTGTAAACTGAGACTGTAATGACGAGTCCTGCCATTCTATGTAGGATAGATAGCGACCAAGTACTACATGCCCACCACCTCCCCCTTGACATTGTACATACTGGTATAGTATTGAAAGGAACTAATGCATGTATCCTGAACCATCCTCGAGGTATCGCTGGTTCGATTCACGTAGCAAGTGGCCACACACACAATTAGAGATCGTATTATGCATCGATCTGTCTGCTTTCACACATTGTCTTCTAGAGTTTACGAAAGGAAAAAAAAACCTACCATCCTATATGTGCGTACTGCACAAGCGACTGCTAGACAAGACCATACATCGTATGGCATTCGAAAAAATCCATGTAATTCAATCACTAATCCAAATTGTCAGGATGGCCGAGTGGCCTAAGGTGCCAGATATAAGGTCTGAATCCAGTGAAAGGGAGCATGATTTCGAATCCCTGCACCTGACACATTTTACTTTTTGTTTCTGTACCAAACTCGAATAAATATTGTATCGTAGGTTTGATTCCCATTGAGAGCACATGCTGACACCACCTGCAGACATTCGTAGGTCCCACTGCCCATGAAGAGAGTAGCATGACAGTAATGCCCTGCCTCTGACCTGCACTCATGTACCAATCCTTTTGCAATCACAGACAGTCATAATCTGAGGTGAAAAACTCGGAAATTTTAATGAAAATACAAAATGGCTAACGAACGCTACTACATGAAAATGACTAAACACATAATGAAATCGCACAAGGAGCTCCCCCAAAATACATCCACCTGCCTCAGAGGTTGATGAATGAATGAGTGGATTGTATGTCGTGCACCGGCTTATAAGTTGTTATATACATGGAGTGTGGTCGGAGGCTGACAGGCAACTGAGCTTAAATTACAGCAACAATGTTTGAATACGACTGACTAAACGATTTACACACTTCTCATACATATCCTGAATTATATCTAGAAAAAAGAAAGGTATTCTTACCAAGATGTGCAATTTAAGCAACAAAATGCACAGACAACGATTTAGTACTTGCAGTTAACACAGACAGATAATGATTTCCAAACTCGCATTTTGAATTTTAAACATACACATTTACATACGTCTCACTCTCATTTGTAGACATACCTTAAATATTTTTAAAACACATTCATTCGCCTCGGAGGCTGGTGAATGAAGGAAGCGAGCTTATGTCGAGAGCCTGACTATATTAAGCGGAGCGCGAATGAGTTGAAATTTATGAGAAAAACTCTGAATACACTGTTCGTCCTACAACAAACAATGAAACGATAATATTGTAATGAAAGTTTTACTATTGTAAGAATAATTCACTTTTAACACAATCTTTTTCCAACGAAGTGTAGGGACACTATAATGACTTAATCCCGCAACACTTTATAGAAACGTACTATATATTATTTAAAACAACGTACATACTACAAAAATTTTTCTGTTAAGTCTGTGAAATTCACGGCACTAGTTACCTAAATGATAGTTGTAAATCATATCAAGTCTCCTCAACCTAACTCATAAATGTAGTTTACACGAAAATTATTTTATTTCCGATCAATTAAAAATTGAAAGTTATAAAAACTTTTTTTATATTAAAACAAGAATTGTGGCTAATACTCTCTGAAGCCCGCTGGCCGCTGCGCCCGGTGATGTTCAGTGATGTGTCATGAATATCGCTGACCGCCGCATCCTGTGAAGTCGGGAGGACTGTTGTATATGTGTATCCTGGACAAGTGTTTGTGAAGAACTAACATGGCGGCAGACAGCTAAAACTGTTCACACCGCTCCTCACTGCACCCTATCCATCCTTGCACCAGCCCTTGTCCAGACCACAGCTCCTGCGATTGCCCCCCGCCCCTCCAACACAGAGTTCGTTTTCAGAGGGCTGCTCTGTCAAAGGTCACGTAACAACACTCCTGAGCGTGTTTTTGGTGATGCGTCCCTTTCCCCTACACCACTACAAAGCTCCAGTTCACGTGCCCTACCATCGATCCACTTCTGCAAAAACCTGTTTAGCGCCAACCATCCCCGCCGCCTACACCATCCCAGAGTTTGTTTCCGGAGGACTCGCTCCTTCCAACAACGTGCTTCTCAAAACCCGACCAGAGCCCCCTCAAGGTCAGAAAGCATTTGCGGATGACTTACCTGTCCACAGAGGGCATTGTACTTCCTTACACCACTCAAGAACATGTTTTTCGGATATCTCAAGAAATGCCCGGTCCATGCAGCCCTGGTCCCCTTCCCTACATCAGCCGCTACAGAGGGCACATTCTCCGACAGTAGATATGTCTCGGCGAGGAACAGAGGTTTGCTTCAAGGCCAAAGCAAGTCTTTTGTGCAAAATGTTTGGGAAGCCTCCTCGGGGCAGCAGCGGATTTTGAACTGACCTGGGCTAGCCTCTGGCGCTTCTCCCCTCTTCCCAACAAACTGTTACTTTGACTAGGAGACTGAAGCTTCCTCCTATTCTTCGAGTCGCAAGAGCCTGGTGTATTCCCAGGAAATAAAAAAAATTCACAAGTCCCGCCGAAGAAACTTTATTTTCCTCAACATAAGCATTACGTTCCAACCAAACACTTTAAATTTTAATTCTGTAAATTTCTATTCTGTTTTCCAGCAAACATTATACCACTTTTCAGCAAACTTATTGAAGTTTAATTTAATCAATAATTAATTTTCATACCAACACTACTATTAGACATATTTTTAACTTAGTAAAAAAACTTTTTTTAAGTCATCAAAACCGCACATCTTTCCACGTACACAAGTTAAACTTCAAACACTATTATTAGATTTAAGCAATACTCGAGTTAAACTTTTTTCAACCATTGCAAACTAATGTGAAACAAACTTATTCGAAAAATGTTTACTTTCAGTCTGTTTTTCCAAAAATATTTATTCGTTTAGCAGAAGAAACATACATCTTAAAACTGTTTTTTATAATATTTGTGCATATTTCACGCGTATTTTTTCCATGTCCAGAATTTTCAACTTTACTGCCATATAGGAAAGTATAATATAATCTCGGTAAAGTTTAATATTGTATGTTAAGTAATTATTCGTTCCACATTTATTGTAGTTTTCAACAGCGAAATGTTAACAAAAGATACCAAGACCGAGAGTAGAGGCAGGCAGCGAGCTGAGTGTGTGGGGAGCAAGTGATACTTAGGTCTCAAGAGCTGATGAGGGTGACTTATGCGGAGTTGGAGCAGTGTAAAAGACTGTGTGTGGTCCGGGAGTTTGGGCTGCACGGAGCTGTGGGCTAGGCGGAGCAGGTGAAATGTTGAGAAAATGGTTCAGGTAACTGTCACTGTCTGCACTTACGCCACCGTTGAAGCATATTCCCCTTTCCCCACCTAGCCATGCAACCACCCCTTCCTCGCGCAAAGCTTATGGGATACATGCGCGACAACAGGAGGGAGAATCGCTACTTCCCCTCCGCCTATGCCGCTCTATCGACTTCAGTCAACAACACAAATTACCGGTCAGCAGCTCGCCTCTTATTATACAATAAGTTTCCTGACCTGCTTCACCTCGTCTATCTTTCACAAGTTTTGCATTTAGGGGCAAGCGAACTGTGTTTAAAACATTGAATTATAAGCTCATTTTTAAAAACTTTCTAACTTAATTGTGTTTGTTAAATACTTTTAGTTACTCGACACCATCAAAAATACTTTACACCATCAAAAACATTTATGGATTTTACACCGTAAAATTGATTACAGCATCAAACCTATTTTTATTAAATTTTCCACTGAACACATTTAATAACGATTTTCGAATAAAAGATTTTTAGCATGTGGAAAACTATTTTGCTCTCTTAAAAGTGACCAATTTCCAAGAACTGTATCATTATAAGCAAAGAAATATAACCTATCACAAACAATTATGAAACCCAGAAAAGTATTCTGATAACTAACCATCACTCTAACATTACTGAATCAAAACAATCAATCACATCACATTTAAATAAGAAACACGATATACCATAAAAATCTAACCCGAGAAACTAATTCCAGGAAAAATTATCCAAATTCCAAGAAAAATAATATCTCACATTAGAAATACATTCTTAATAACATTAAAACAGAATTGTGTGCAAAATGCCTTTATATTGAAAAATCCTGCGAAAATATATTTCAATTCCAAGAAATTATGAATTAAACAAATAATGTCCTAAATGTCTTTAAGCTGTAGAATACCACTAAATTGAATCTCAATTCCAATAACTGTAACATTAAAAGCAATTAAAGAACACAAGATGCACATTTCAAAAGAATACCAAATCAAATTCAACTATATAACACAGAAACATGATGAATTACAATACGTATCAAACACAACAAATTAACACCCAAATGCGAATTTTCAATTAAACCAACCAATCACAAATGCCAAAAGAATTATAAATCAATCACCAACAACCCAACCAGACTGCATAAAAAAACGATTCTATCACAGTTACCAAATGAATTATTTATAACATGTAACGAATTATCACCTAAATGTGAATGACAACAAAATTTAAAGGAATCAACTACAACAAATTACATCATAAATAAAAGGATATAAATTTAACGGATTATTGCTCAAAGGTTAATCCAATGAAACGATAATGCAATCAACAACCTGATTGATTGCACAATAAATACTACATGCATTACCTATCTACAGGTTTATTAAATTAATAAAACATAAAATATAATTATAAATCTTTTATTTAGTATCATAATTTTATAATCATTGTATTACAATCTTTTAAGATCTTCATTCTTAACCCATGAGTCGTGTGCTTTTGAGAATGCTCTCCATCTTCCTTTTAATGATTTTATCAACGAAATATTCATTTGGAGAACTGACTTTTGCGGCTCATGCTCGTAAAAACCACCTTTTATAGGTTCTCCATCATAGATTTCTAGGTAATACACTCTGAGATGTGTTTGTCTAATTGAAATAATCTTTAATATTTCATAATACCATTTTACCATTAATTTTTTTCAAAGATTCCTTTCTGCTTCGAGATATGTATAAAATCGCCAACTGTGAACTTTGGTATTCTTTCATCGATGACTTTAACAGTATTATATATAGCTTTCATTAAACTGATATCTGTTACTTCTTTGGGTGCCATTTTGATAGTTCTATGATATCTGGATTTATAAAATTTAACTATTTCACATAAAATGTCAACCCATTTTTAAGTCCCTCTTGATGTAAAATGTTTATTTATTAACTGCTTAATCGATTTGTTGTAAAGTTCCACAACACTGGCTTTACGTTCCGAATATATTGTGTAGTGATTAAAACCATATTCAGTCAATAGTTTTTGGAACGGTGCAAGGTTTATCAAGGTATACCCCAACAATTCTTTGAATAAATATCTATTATGGTTAAAATATACTTGTAACCGTTATTGTATGTGGAAAGCAATGTTATTTCACACAAATCAGCTTGAAAAGGATCATTTAAATCATTAGTTATAACTCTTCTTCTAGGATATCTTATCCCTACAGGGGTGTGAAGCTCTTCAGAAATATGACTAAACTTTAATGATAAAATAGTTTTCTTTTAACTCTTCAATAATTGAAACAATTTCGTTTGTATGTGAATTATTACCAGATTTTCTCTAAGCAATGAGAAGTTTTAATCTATCAATCAATTCATTAAGATTGTTCCAATATATAGGTGAAAACCAGTTTTTCAATTTCATCTCTATATATTCCACTTTCGACTGTATCTCCTATTAAATGAAGTTTCGGATGGTTTTCATCTCCTAAACGAATGTTAGCGACCATATAAATGAACAAGTTCTTTATATTTCTGTAAATCAGAGTCGGAATATCCATTTGGAAAGTTTTTAAACTATAATTCAAACAATCCTTCACTCACATCAGTTACGCAATCACGAATTTAAATTTTATCGTCAGGCAGAAACGTTATTACTGAATCTCCAAGGAACCAGATGTTTTCATGTCGATAAACACCAAATGTCATATCGCACAGATGTGAAGAATGTTGTAAAGATAAATAAAGATGTGTTAAATGAGAAAGTGTTTGCTTTTCTTTGTTAATGGTTGTTCTTCCGTACTAATTTTTCAAAACTGTTTCATTACGTAAATTCAACACAGATTGCAATGTATCCATTCTACTCGTAACAGTTTGAAATATTTCTTCATTTAAAACATCTTGTTCCATACGAGATTGTGCGACGTGTAAATAATTATCTTTTGCAGCAGATATAACATTATGTAATTCTGAAGTAGAGGCAGACATGTTTTTTTTAAATTACAATAAATTTAATAAATTTATATATATTTTTTCGAACTGCTGCAGTAGGTCGAATAGTTTGGGCTTTTTCAATCTTATCGACTTTACTTAAAACAGCATACAATTTAGATATTGTCCAAAATCTCAAATAATTTATAAAATAATTGATTTGTGTTTCCAAATAATTATTTTGTTTTCTCAAATCTGTTTTCCATAACTAAACACAATTTTCTATTGATGAATTCATTGTTTATATATTGTGTTATCTGTTCCATTAATGTTTCAAGTTTTTTGTAATAGTATCGCTTACCACTTCATTAATTATAACTCTTAAATTTTCTTGCATTTCTGCAAGTTGTGTTGTAAAAACTTTGTTTGTCATGTCATTAAAGTCTTTACTAAACCTGCTTAAACCTTCTATTTTAAATTAATTACTCTGCAAATCATTACTAATATTGGTTAATATGTTTGCAAAACACTCGTGTTTTAATAAACAATATCAATAAAATCCACTCACTTTATTAATTTCTCTTGAATATTGTTTGATTGTTATTTTAAAATGTTCAGCATAAGGCTGTTTAAGTCTTCCACATAATGCTTATTTACCACATCCGTATCTTTCACAGCCATACTCATATTACATAATGTATGTCCATTCAAATCACAATTCCCATCGTGATTTTTGGTTAAACAGCTATCGTAATAATTGTGCTTATATGGCTATGCCCAAACTTAGAAATACTCATTGTTCTTCACCTGGAAGTACAAAACTGTCAAAACCAGATCTATATCTGCATTTATATAGGGGAAGCATAAGTATAATAATTAAAAATATGTATTTGTTTTTTCAACAGTGAAAACACATGTATTTAAACTTTGTACATGTCATATCGCCTAAAACATGACCATTGTAAATATGTTGCAGACTCATATTGTCCATTTTAAACACAATTACCATATTTGCATTATTGTGCAAATTATATTTTGGTATATGTGTGCAGCTTTGTGAGAGATAAAAAAAATCAACATTTCAATATCGACCAAAACTGAAATATTGCTGTATTTCACCCTGTGATTTAACCAAATATCGTCAAATATAAATATTAAATTTGGTAATGCTTCATTCAGAAGCACTATACCTTCTTTATTTCTAAATAGGAAATATCGCATTCCCTCAATTGACGACAAAATGGTCACCAATCTTTGATATTTCTCTTGTTGTATTGTTTTAGAAAACATATACATTTTCAAATTTAAGAACTTTTGGATGTTCCAACAGCAACATAATATCAAAGGTTTTTCCACATGAAGAAGGACCACTTATTATACAAAGTATATTTGATGGTAAAAGAATGCCATGTTTTTGTTCAATTACGTTTTCTTTCGTATATAAAATTACAATCAGATGTACATTTGATTTTATAACCTTCATTTCTGCATAATTACATAGTATAAATTATCATAACATATTGTAACATACTAATGTATCATATCATAACATATTATAACATACTAAAATAACATATTGTAGTACATTGTAACATACTAATATAATGTATTATAATGTAATAACATAATGTAATGTAATGTACTAATGTAACATATCAAAATTTATTGTAACATAATGTAACATATTGTAAAATACTAACAAAATGTACTGATATGTAAAAATTTTAATGTAAAACTATAAATGCAAATCTATATATAGGTTCGCATTCAGTTGAAAAAATGGCTCATACTAATGGAATCAAAAAAGTACATGGTATATTGAATACATTGATTAATAAATTACCATTTGAATTACATTTACCAAGATACAATTATTGCAGACCAGGTACTAAACTTGCCAAATGTTTGGCACGGAATGATCAAGGAATAAACTCTTTGGATAATGCTAGTAAACATCGCAATGTAGTTTACAATCAAGCAAAAGATTTTAAAGTAAGACATATAGCAGATACAATTCTAGCCGATAAAGCTGTAAATATAAGGAAAAATCCATCTACATGTACAGGTGAAAAGCTTGGAACTTGGGTTGTGGATACAGTTATGCATGTAAAGGTGAAAAGATGCAGGAGCTTAAAATGTAAAACTAAATGAAAAACAAAGAAAGAAGGAATCATTCCATTCCTATTTCCAGCATTAACAGCTCTTGGATAAATCCTCGGAGGGGTTTCGGTAATTAGTAGAGCAGTTCAATCAAAAGGCAAAGGAATGTATTTGAAAACTTATAAAATTGTACAAGGACGAAAAACCCCAAACATGGAAAAAACTCAGAAAGTCCTAACTAGTCTTCCAAAAGTGCACATACAAACAAAAATATTAATGTATTTGTAAAGAACTGGATATTCCCTATTTCTGAGGTGTGTATATGAGAGACAATATTCCAAAGAAACCAAATCTTCATGAATGTATGATTGGTTATTTAGATTCGAAACAAAATGAAGGAACACAATGGGTTGCATTAATTAAAAATGTAAATCAATCATGGTATTATGACAGTTTCGTCGATTTACGTCCTCCAATTGAAATACGTAATTATTTTTTAAAAACATACAATTAAGGCACAATTACAAAATGGAACAATTACCAAATACAATCAATTGTGGACATTTATGTTTTCATTTTTGACTATAAATATGCTATACAAGTTAGTGTAATAGTCAAACATGTCAGTATAATGTCAATTACGTTGATATTAAGTGGAAATTCGTCATAATTGTGTGTTGTATATTTCTGTGCATTGGAGTTATATGGAGAATAAAAAATAAGTCTAATCATACTCGTTACTTACAACACCATACCAAACATTTATATGCATAACCTGTCATTTATGGCTAATATTGGTGAAACAATCTAGAAGATTGTTATACCAATGGGATATTATGAGTTGAATGACTTAGAAACATTCATTAAAACAGAATTACCTGAAAATGTACATTTCCAATTATGTGGAAATCCAATATGTTAACTGGTGCGATGTATAGTAATGTCAATATCGATTTCTCCTAAGACAATTCTAATGAAAATCAGTTGGTTTACAAATTGAGAGTATATCCCGCTAATCAATTGCACAAATCATCAAAACTGTTAATCAATTATCAGTATATGTATGTTGTATGAATGTTAATATTGTAGGTGGTGCAAATTTGCATGGAAAACTGATGAATACAACACATGAATTCATGTGTGCTGTGGCTCCAGGATATAAAATAATTGAAAAACCAAATACATTGATATATCTGTCAGTTATAGTTATTCGTATTGATGAATTAGTTGTTATAATTGTCGATCAAGATGGAAAACTGATTAATTTTAGAAACAAAGAAATTACCATTTGTTTTAAATTTAAAAAAGCTATATATGCTTATTGTTTTTAGAAACAAAGAAATTACAGTGTGTTTACATTTAAGAAAGCTATATAGACAGTTGCATTCTGTTGAGCATGTACTTCGAATGTAAAGTAGGTGGTTCTTTTAGGAACTATGTCCCTGAGGAACATATTTTGAAGAAAGGAAGTATAAAGAGATGTAAATGCAAGCATAAAATGCTCACTTCAAATAAGTTACCCTTGAAGTTAACACAAGGCAATGAATTGTTCTTAAATGAATTAGGATATATAGTTAATAGATATAGAAAACATACTTATTATTGAAGAACCAATCAGTTATACAGATGCAATCACCAAAGTGGAAATACATGAGTATTAACCATTCTGAACAATTCCATATTCATTTCCATCAGAAATAAGGATTTCAATACAAAATCACAATATTTACACGTTATCGTCGAAATCAAGTTTAAGGTCTACAGGAACGATTAAAAAGATAGTGATGCAAGTAATCCAGTAACCACAGGAATAGTGAGAAATGGAATACTTCATTAAATCAACAGAAGTGCATATCTACTAAAAGTATTGTTAATCGATCAAACACAAGATATTGGAATTACTTCCACGAGAAAGAACTATCTCTCAGGAACTCTGAACGATCTTAATACAGGGCTTATGGATAGGTGGAGCAATGCTAGTGATTACTCACTACAAATAAACCCCGGTGGAAAATACGAAGTAGTTACACCATTAAGTAGGGTTTTGCGATTTGCTGAAGACTACAAATTCATCATATTACATGCTAAACCAGAATTACTTATCCTATTTGGCAATACACATTTGAATGCCATATATGATACAGCTAATAACAAGGAAGGTGTAACATTTGAATTAAGCAGTGTGGAATGGTTGATGCTGCATATTGAAATTAACAATTATGAACATTAAAAGTTTCGAAATAGGTAAGTATTTAGACATTTATTCGAGATTGTGGGATTTAGAGGCTTTTCCAACTCTACCAACATCACAAAAATTCATTTGGAATGTTAAATAAGTTTTTCATTTGAGAAACGATTTGTTGTTATTTGTTTTCAAACAAATCGACAAAACAATTTAAAAGCTGATAGATCAGTGTTCGATAATAGTGATATGAGGAATATTAAACTGTATCTAACAGTCAAGCTGACCCCTATGTGGATTTAAATATGTCCTTTGAAAATGGGGAATTGATATTATATGTACTCAAAGTTTCAGGAAACATATTATAACAAAAGCAGTTCACCGATCCTAGAACCGAAAGCATGTAAAAGTAGAGGAGCATTATTAGTATTTGATTTAAGCAAATATGATGACACAATTATCAATGGCATAATTTATTAATAAATCGGAATTATTGCAAATACGCATATTCCAGCAAATACACAAGCTGGTGAAGATAATGAATTGAGTTAGCAGGCAATGAACCACAGCTACAACAAGATGTTTTGCAGTGTACATAGGTTTTAAACTACAGAATAATTTATCATTTAATAATTACTTATTACTGATATGGAATAACATGAAACTGTATTCAGCTTCAAATCTCCATTTGACTGGAAATATGCAACTCCCAGTTACCAGAAAACTAATAGATGGGTTACTAGTCATCACAACAGTTTAAAATGGGAGAGTAGATGAATAGAGCATGAGAATATTGAAGATATTTGCAAATATTACCTTAATTAATTGTGAAATATATGTAGGTGGAGTCGAGCAAAAATGCATTTTAGAAAGTGTGCATGAGGAGAAAGTAATGGATATCCAAAAACAATACAATTGTCCCTCATTCAAACAATTATGTAAAAAATATGGATTTAAATTAACATTCCTCTCTGCAAAGGAAAACTCAAAATTATTGCTAACAATGGGCAATGATGTCTGCCTGGGGTGAAACAGACTATGATGATTCTCCTACCGTATCACCTGTGGATATTATTAGAGTGATATTGTATTATTTGGAATGAGAGAATTAATGAGTGAGATTTAGAATAAAGGTATTTTGTTGTATGTAATCCAATATTTCATTAAAATAGATCAACAGCAATGAAATCACCTGTCCTTACATACAGAAATCAAAGTGTAAATTGAATATTATCAAGCTATTAGCACATTGGAGTAAACCATCTCTAGTTTGTTTTGGAAAGAAATAGTTCTAGTCTCTTTGTGATGTACCTACTGCAAACATCTCTTTCTTCCACACAACTGGTATTTACATCTCTGTCACCCCTGGAAACTCAAGTGTGAAATTCTCTTGTTTTCAAAAATATCCAATGTCCCTTAGAGGGTGAAAGATGTAATGATTTAATATCTTGTCCACATCTGAAAAAGTGTCCTATATACCATATGTGTCCAAATACATCTCTACCAGTGAGCATAGAAGAAGAGTAATCACATGTTTATTAAACTTTTCCTGAGGAGAGAATGGAAAAGATATGATGTAAAAAAAGGTTTTTGTAAACACACAGTAATGATGAATGTATTCTGTAAGCAAAATGTAAGAAAAATGTAAAAAAAAATTAATGGTTTGAATCTATTTTTTCTGTTTTGTGGACTTTACACATTCATGAATTGTAATATTTCCATATTCTGACAATCAAATGTTACATAAACTCTGCATGCATTTAACTTTCAAATTTAAATGTGTTTGCACATAAAGGTTTGTGTGCAGGATAATGATTAAATAATCCTTTAGTAATTTTAAAGTGATTTAATACATCAATCTCTGTAAACTTTATATAATTCAAACATATTATGTTTAAAGCAAATAATGTATTTTAATTGCTTCCTAGAACTGCCTATAACTACATATAAAAAGTGTACAACTTTCAGTTTCATTCTAATCTTGGAATAGTATGAAAGCAATGATGTCTATGCTGTGTCACTTCTGCAGTATAGAATTTACAGTTCTGCAGAACTTACAACGACATGAAAGAACTAAATGTGGGATGTAATCTTCACGAAACCAGTTTCTGTGTGATTTCTGCCAGAAACAATTTTCTTGGAGTGATGCTTTAAATAGACATTGTAAAACTTGAAACACTGCTTCTCCGCCTCCACATTCTGCTCCTCAGACAGTTCCTCAATTAACTCCACAATCTGCTCCACATTCTGTTCCACAATCTACTCCACAATCTGCTCCACATCCTAAGGCAGCACCACAGTTAGCTCCACAGCTAACATTTTCAGCTGCACCCAATGAATTGCCTTCAAAAAGTAGATACGTTAATTTAGGAGTGAAAAGTAATTTGATTTCTGACTCTTCAGTTTCAGTGAAAAGTTCATCAACAAATCTCAGGTACGAGATACTGGCAAGCACATTCACCAGCAGGCTAACTGATGCATAGATAGTTAACAATAAGCTTAACAATGACATAGACATTTCTCATTTTTTCCAGAGGTGCAGAATTCATTCGATATATTTATCTAAAACATCACCTGGACCTATAAGAATTAGTATAACTGTAATGTGTAAGTATTTGAAATCCCTCATGGCAGAGAAGTGCATTACACAAACCTTCTATTTTCAAATAATTCCCTCCCTGTCCTACACTCATCCGATGTTGGCGAACTTTATGGCAATATCATAGTGCCATACATAATAACCAGAAAAAGAATTTAGTGTTTGTGGAAGCTGGTGGACTTTACAATTGATATCAAAAATTGATGTACATATCTCCCAATACCGGCCATTCACTTCTGGTGGTAAATTATCCAAGTTTATTAGCGATACAAAGGCTTGTAATACAATGCTGCTTCATTACTCGCCTCATTTCAGCCACATCGGCTCTCAAGACCCCAGTTTCGATAAACGCCAAAATCTCTTCATTTGCTCCAATTTATTGATTAAAAAATTTGCTATATGGTTATAATACAATTAGAAATTTATAATTTTTTCCTGTTCCACAAAACCCAAAATATGTGTAGAGCCTCTGAACTGTGAACCTTGCCTCATCTCAGTACGATGTGTATGTGAGATTTCCTCTGCAAACTTTTCACTATTTCAGCACTTCATTCAGTTGGCTGGCGTATCCCTCTGTGATATTATAGAATTCCTGTCTACATTTTTTTCTGCAACACTACACTCAACACCATATTAAATTCAGACCTGATTTATGCAGCACCGACAATGAGGCACTTAAATGACATAATAGCATATACAAGTCATTTAAACTGGCAGCCATATCAAGAGTGAAGCTATTAATTGATAGATAGTGTCTTAAAACAACTTATCTGAAATTCTAACTGTCAGCGAGCCATTCTAACAGGCAATCCACAGTGAATAAAAACTTCTCACAGTTTTGAGAGTAACGAGTTCATCTTCCTGCAACATCAACCAAATATTACCAACCTTGTTTTCAGAAAAGATGTTTGAATGTTTTTTCTGTATAAAAAAATATTTTTAAGAAGAGTGTGATTTTTGTATATGTTAATTAATATAGTGTTTGTTGGAAAATGGAATATATTAAAAGTATATTTCAAAGTGAATGTGTATTTCATTTATTATTATTTACCTCCATGCAGTTTGTAAATCTGGAATTTTATAAAACATATTTCTTAGAGACATGAGTGAGCAAGTTAATGTTTTCTCTCAAAAATTAAATATAATGTTTTACTTTATCCAATGGGTTATAGCTTTGTCTGTGTGAAGAACATTTATTTATTCGTGGGTGTTACCTTTTTTAGATATATATCTTGAAAAACACTTATCAACATAACAAAACCAAACTTACTAGGTTAATTGATATGTTTTAAGTGAGTAGAAATATTTGTATGTGAAATGAATACATACTTTTTCTTCAGTCAGTTCAACACGTGTGTGTTTGTTCGCAACAATTGGTGGATCACTTTGTCTGAGAGCTTTCTATAACAGCGAAGAATGCTGTCTTGCTGTGAAATCTTTTTGAGCAAATATCACTTAAAAATTGCGAAATCGTTAATATTTACCACAGTCAAGTTTATGGAGATTCCCAATGAATAAAGGTTTTTTTTCTTAACAGAAATCAAGACAAAATAAATAATTGACTTATAGTATACAAGTTTTAAATACAAAAGTAAAATGCAGTTAGTGGGTATTAACAAACACTGACAATTTTCACAAAATATTTAAAACACATAGAAATGGCATTTACTCAATATCTGCCTTTATTGTGTAAATCAGTTAATTTTGTGTTTCACACTTTGCGTGAAGCCTGTAGGATTAGGATTCCTACAGCTGGGATGGGTTCGGAACATGTATAAAACTAAAGTACTGTTACCAGTCCTTGTCCCGAGCAAGACAGGCTGGTTACTTGAAGGCAGTTCGCTAGGCTGTTGCATTCCCTTGACAAAAGAGCAAGGTTGTCCCTCATTGGCTAGCAGTGTGTTACAAGATAGAAAAAGACGAACAAAGTCGCGTCAGCCTACAGTGGTCACCCATCCTATTTACACATTGCTAGGTGCTATTACCACCTATCTGCTTTGGGTTTACACCTCGCTCACAGTATTCATAGCAGTATTTTTCGAAATATTTCAGTGTTTTGCATATTTAACCTTCGTAACATAAAATATGATACGAGTTCGAATATTTTTACATGTGTTAATTTTTTTTTATATAAGTGTTGATTAATGTTTAAATTCAGTTTCTATACTAGTGTTAACTACGGGTTTCGCAAAACTTGTATTGAGATAGTTATAGTGTACAAATCTTTTGTGTTAATTTGAAGTTTGTTCATGACTATTATTTTTTTAATAAATTGTTAGTTATTAGACTAGGATGTGTAAATGTTGATTTTCGAAGGTAATCGTCATGTGTTTAGTACAAGATTTTTTTTTTACTTTCCTTACGATATGTTATCGACAGAGTTTTTGTTCAAATTATTTTGGTTTAATAAACTGTGTTTATGATAAGTAACTTAGTTCATCATTTTTCTTCGACGAAGTGTGTGGACTGTTTCATTTAAGTCATGTGGTTAGTATTCTTACATTTATACCTTTTGTGCCAAATTTATAAGGATTATTCATTCCAGTCGTTCGTCTAGATCGTGATTAGGTAGTATTTATACATTTTTTCACAAATTATGTGCAGTAATTAAATAATCAGAGTTGTTAAAACACATTTGTTTGCAGCAAACATTCAAACCCTTCAGAGCCTAAGTGCTAGAATTTTTTCAAACATGCCATATCACAAAGGTTTGAAGGCTACTGACAAGCTCTAGGTTATAGTGAGTCGGGGGAAGGGGCAGGTGGATGAATAACTTTTAACTTTTAAATTTATCGGGAATAAAATAATTTTTCGGTTAACTACATTTCTGAGTTTGGTCCACGAAACTTGGTATGATTATCAACTGTTGTTTTGGTAACTAGTGCCATGAATTTCACACACTTAACAGAAAAAACTTTGTAATATGTCAATTATTTTATATTAATATATAGTATGTTTCTATAAAGTGTTGTGGGATTAAGTCATCCAAGTGTCCGTATGCTTCGATGGAAAAATTTCTGTTAAGAGTGAATTATTCTTACAATAGCGAATCTTTCGTTAATAAATGATCGTTTCATTGTTTGCTGTAGGACAAATAGTGTATTCAGTGTTTTACTCATAAATTTCAACTCATTCGTGCTCCACATATATAAAGTCAGGCTGTCGATGTAAGCTCACTTCATTAATTCACCAGCCTCCAAGGCAGACAGATGTGTTTTAAAAATACTTAAGATACATCTACAATTGAAAGTGAGACGTACGTAATTGTGTATGTTTAAAATTCTAAATGAAAGTTTGGAAAACTTTATGTCTGTGTTAACTGGAAGTACTAAATCGTGTGTAAGTCGTTTAGTGAGTCGTATTCAGACATTTCGCCATAATTTCAACTCAGTTGCCTGTCAGCCTCGAACCACACTCCATGTATATAACAGCTTATAAGCCGGTGCGTGTCATACAATCCACTCATTCATTCATCAACCTCCGAGGCAGGTGAATGTAATTTGGGAGAGCTCCTTGTGAGATTTCATTACATGTTTAGTCATTTTCACGTAGTAGTGTTCGTTAGCCATTTTGTATTTTCATTAAAATTTCTGAGTTTTTCTCCTCAGTCTATAATCAAAAGTAGGTTATGGTTGCTCTCAATACAGCTTATAAGTTGACATAAGTGCTATATCCAAGTCAGTGCTGCAGTGACCTTCGATGTGGACGGATGTGTTCTTGGGGAGCTCCCGGTTCTATTTCATTATATGTACAAGTTGACGTAAATGCTATATCCAAGTCAGTGCTGCAGCGACCTCCCGAGCGAATGGACGTATATTAAACATTTTCTTTTTATGTGTGTTAATAAATAAATTTATTTTTACGTGTGGATTCCATTTCAGAAGTTTCTCACCTGTCTCACAGACAGACGTGTTTTAAAATATTGTCAGGTGTATATAAGAGGTGTCAAGTAGTCACACGTTTTTCATATATCTTGTGTTTAGGAAAACTGTCGTGTATTTTATAAGGCTGTTTTTATTATATGGTAATTAATTCATTTTATACTGGAAAGTCGCATAATTGTGATTGTTTAGCATATGTCAACACCAGATGCTATTCATGTAGTTGTGATCATTTGAAATTTGTGATTTGATGCATGTAATTTATTCATAGGTAAGACTTGTTTAAAAACTCTAGAATTTTTTTCTCTCATGCAAAACTGTTATTCATTCGGAATTGTACTATCTTTCAAAATCGCTAATCTCCCAACACTGCCTATGAGCAATATGACTACCAATACAAAAAAATACACTTAGGCCACTATTGCACAAAACTCAATATATATATATATACCCTGTCCCTAACCAACATGCCACACCTCAGTCGAGTGCCAGTCGTCGTTCTGACAACATCTACCAAAGTTGCTCCCCACCCCAAAAAATGTAAGGAAGTAATAAATGAAGTACAACTATACACTTATCACACAACTATTTTTGATTTATTTATTCAATTAAATTAATTTGATCATTCAATCATAGTTTCATGCCATTTGATCAGATGAAAATACAAAAAAATCGATCGGATTAAGGATTAAGCCAAAAAAATTTCATCGGATTAAAATCGGACTAACTATTTTTGATCGGATTAAAATCGGATTAAGGATTAACACTTTGTATATAAATTTGGTATCAAATAGATAATCCGATTAATCCAAAGTGGGGTAGGACTCCCATGCCCCTACTACTAACTGCATTTAGTAAGAAAACTTCTTATGCAAGATATATTTACACCAAGTGTGCACGAATGCGTTGCGTTGTCCCTTTGATGTAATTTTCGATACCTGGTTAACCTTTGTTTGCACGAGGCGTAGGTATAGACTGAAAGCCGAACTTTAGCATGGCTTTAGATAAGTTTAAGTAACCACGACTAGACTACAATGAAAGATTTGCAATATGGGAAATGTGTACTGTGTTTGGTTCACGGTCGTTAGATTGGTAGTCGTTTCACTCAAACACGTTCAAAGTTCCTTTCGATAAACGATCTCAATATTCAAAGACATGCATATTAAGTTTATCGGTAAAGGCTGTTCACTATAAAGTGAGCACTTTTGAAATCAACCTTAGAGAAAAGTCACTTCTCCTACCTGCATGTATGTTAACGGGCGTGCTGAATGACACGCGTCCAGCAAAGTTGGTAACGATGGATGGATAGTAGTTCCACATATTAACGTCGAATAAAAATGTGTTAGGTAACAATTTGTGATAACTTAAAATATTTCTTTGACTTTGTTTTTTTTTTTTTTTTTTTTTTTATTGAACCGAAATGTAAAATATTTACTTTTCTAATAATTTCACAGTTTCACTTGACCGACCCATGAGTAAGTAAAGTGATGAAGTCCATGGGAATGTAAATTTCTCATAAGGCGGATTAATACACAACGTGAGTACAAGTAAATATTAAGGAGCCTGTATTCCGTTTTATCAACATCGGTTAACCTGCACTTGCTGTATGCAATGTCAAAAATTTTTAATCTCAGTGATAGATCTCAAGGTTCATATAGCCTTCTGTTTAGTTAATGTAGCAGACTAAAGTTTCATTTTGCCTTATATACCTTCTGGCGTTGAGTGAATGCACTATTTATCCTGAAAAAACAGCTTCAGATATTTATTTGCTTCCATGTCGCTGAAGAACATTTATTAATTATTTCAATTATTCTATCTACACTCGATGAATTACCGTCTTTTTTCCTAGGCTATCGAAATGGTGATAAAGTTAAAACTTAGAAAACAAAAGGACGCAAGAATCACGTCAACATTCCCATCCACGAAATATAATTTTCTTATATCGACGAATTATTTGATATTTATAGAATGTATCTTACGAAGAAAATTAAAAATTTAAATTTGATCGTTTTTTTTTTTGTTCTTAGTTTCACCACGTTACAAGCACGCCTTTTTAAGATAACATATAGTGCTATCAGAAAAATTATTTATGGTGTCGTAAAATCATATGTGCATCTCTGTGACAGTAGTTAATGCTTTTCTAAAAATTCCCAATAAAATTTCGAATAATAGAGGCAAAAGTTTGCCTCTTTGAAGTACTTCTGGATTCACGTTGACATGAACATTTGATCTAATAACTAAAACCATATTATTTCAAAAACAACAAAAAACTGTTACAATGCACTTCACTGAGACCTGTCAAAAACAGTATGATATCAAAGAGTTTCAATGATTGAGTATATCAAATGTTTTTTTTTTGGAAAAAAAAAAAAAAAAAAAAAAAAGGTATATTTTCCTACTTGGTGTTACTGCGTGTGTCTCTCTGAAGGAAATAAATTATTTTCCACGTTTTTTTCCAAACAGAAAATCGTGGTAACTTACTGAATAAATGTTCTTGTTATAGAAAAAAAAACCACTTGTGTTATATTTTCGAAAAATTTAGAAACTGCGCACTTTGAAGAAGTTTGCTGGAAAATTTTCCTGTAAGATTACAACTGAAAAATGTTATCTCTGCAACACATCGTTTCTTGGGCCATACAAAATTGTTTATGAATCTCCACGTTTATAACAGGATTTCTACACATTTCACACTAGCGTGTTGTAAAATTTGTGGTGTTGAAATAATCTTGACTAATATTTTCCAAATGAACTAATTGCTTCTAAAAATACAACAGAAAACGGCGCACTGTCTTACTGCATTATTACTAGTGTGCATATCATAGGGTCAATTAGAACCTCCCCCCCCCCCCCGTCCCCCGTGTCCTTCCCAATACCTCCCAGACGAGTGTTTATCTTTTTCGGAAGACTAACAGCAGCAATAGCGTGAGGTAAGGTGCGCGTTTACCTTATTATCGCATCTAGTATGAACCTTACTGAATGGAAAACATGAATAAATAAATGCTCTATTCGCAGTGGTGTCAGACATACAGCTATGTGACACAGTGCCGTTTCGCAGAGAACGTGTCGCGCGGTATCATTGGTAACCAACTCATTGGTAACCAACTCATTGGTCCAGTTATTGTAGGCAACCTTCATAACGGAATACGGTATCAGCACTTCCTGCAGACTCTGTTACCGGAGTACTTAGAGGGCAACAAGGGCTGGAATGTACTTGCAACAAGGATGGAGGCCATACATGTTGCACACGACCAGTGGTAGAGTACCTCAATGAAACCTATCCTGGCGGTTGGCTCGCTCGCGGCGGTGCTGTGGCTTGGCCACCACGGTCACCCAACCTCACTCAGCTAGATTATTGTTTGTGGGGTTGGTTGAAGACCGGCGTTCACAGGCAAAAAGCACAAACAAGATAGGAATTGTTTGCTTGCGTGTTAAATGCTTGTGCGCACGTTAAGGCCATTGGTGCACAAAAGTTGTATATTTACACGATTTTCGTTATAACTTGTTTTTCAGAGGGTTCATCGAAATTTTTCGGCACGACAAGGCGTAAATATTAATTTTTAATAACTTCTTGCATTGTAAAATATTCACTAACTTTGTTATTCTGTGAGCACTGGTGGAAGCTGAGAAATAAGATATTCTTTCTTATCTTCCACCAGTGCTCCGATAGCAGTAATGGTAGTGAATATCTATCAATGTAATGAGGTGTTCGAAATTATTATTTATGTCTTGTCGTGCCAAAATTTTTTAAAAATTCTCTGAAAAACAACCTTTGACCAAAATTAAAGTAAATGCACGGCTTTCGGGGCTCCATTGCCCTTTAAAGAAGAATGTGGACACCAACTCCGATTAGCAACACAGCATCTGACTACACGAGCCGAAGTTGGCGGTGGCATTTTGAAACATACGCTGTAACGGGAGTTTACACAATAAACCCCAGGATGTAGCGATCTTTTCATTCACTCTCTGTCACCTGTGCCATTCGCGTTCCTGTCAGTTTCGCACAGCTGCGCCTCGGACGCGTTTGCAGAACACAGCGTGTGTCTGTGGAAGTTTCTCCTTTAGAATGGTCCATGCTGTCGCCTCTTAACTTGTGCCCGTTTCCCCCTGAGACATCCGGCATAATGTCTCGCACGTCTGGGGGAACTGTGCGGAGCAGGACGGACGAGGGCAGCGGCCATCAGGGGCGGCGAGAGGAGAAAACTCACATTGTATGCAACTACAGGATGATGTGTGCCATGGTGGTGAATACAGGGTGCGCCCGGGATGGTGCCTACGTTAGTTCTTGAGAGTGGAGACTGTTAATAAGCCGAGCGAGAGTACGGTGGACGGACTGATATTGTTGTTTACGTACTGGCTTCATTCGTTTTCGCTGTATAATTGTTATTAACGTTCCTGGCTTAAGCAGCCCGTCTAACCCGTAGATGTTCTCCATGCCTGAGGTCGAGAAGCGCGGGAGCGATAAGGGCGACATTGCCATGCGCGCTAGGTGAGCCATCGCCGCTACGCGCATGACTTTCTACTAGCGTTCTGTTTTCTTGTCGTGCTGCCTGTGCCATTGGACTCTAAAGCCGATATTACACGATACCTACGATTCACGTAAAAGCTTGTAAAAGGCCTGGTGCACGAGTCGGTGTACCAGCCGCTATATGAGACGCCATGGAAGATTCATGTTACGCGACAGCAGTTCGGGTACTAGCATTTGGCACCTTCGGCGGGTGCGCAGTGTGTGGTTTGTAGTAAATATGAACCCCATTCGTAGAACTGCTACCAGTTAGTAACTTGCGTAGGCCTATCACAAATTACAAGCACACCTTAACCTTAATATTGTTCTATTACACTTGGCCTTTTGCACAAATTGATTGCTTGCTCGTATAGTCACATTCATTTTCTCGAAAATGTCGCGAAGTCACTAGAGTACGAGCGTGTTATTTTTTATTTTGACGAAAATTACTGATCAGTTACCAAATATAGTGTTTTCTTTACGTACCGTGATATTATCGACGTGTAAAATTTAATGATAAAAAAAAATTTGGT
The DNA here is from genome assembly GCA_029891345.1 of Dryococelus australis. Classification (NCBI taxonomy): domain Eukaryota; kingdom Metazoa; phylum Arthropoda; class Insecta; order Phasmatodea; family Phasmatidae; genus Dryococelus; species Dryococelus australis. The sequence goes on from CM057001.1 coordinate 27,735,776, forward strand.
TCCGGCGCTGTTTTGAACTCGCGTCCAAAAGTTACAGTTTAATAGCGGACGCCGCCAGTTCACATCCCAGATAACAAGTTTATTTACTGTAGATCCCATAAAGAGTTTTAATTAATTTTTTTTATAAGAGTATGTGATGTTTTAAGTATTCAGAACGGTTTTAAACAGTAATAAACAGTTGTATTTTAAATCTTTTTGAAAGAATTTCAACCTGACAGGTTTTTAAATCAAGATGGAGGCGCCCTTTTCGGTTGCTTCATCAACTCGTTTCATGTAGTAGCCACGGGGAGCGCCCTACCGCCCAGGCACTAGAGACGGTATGGAACCTGCCACGAAAAATAGGACGTGTCCAATTACCAAAGCTGGTAAGAAATCTGGCCGTACAAAGCGGGAAATGCCGTGGCGGGTGCCACACTAGCGCGTTTACCGGCTGCTATGGCGGATCATGTACATGCTTTTACGCAATCTGGTAATTGTGTAATATTGCCTTAAGTGTCTGTCCCTGTCATTTTATAGGTCGGTCTTATACTGTAGCGCGTCTCACTGTTAGATTGCAGTGGGTAGCTAAACAAGTAATTTTATATTTATACACTCATATACAATCTGACAATTATTGTTACGTAATTTTGTACGTATGAACATATCCTGCCAACGCAGCATAACCTCTTGGCTGTTGATGACTCTAGCCATCTGGAAACAGCGCGCGTCATGTCATGCACACTCTACTGCAATCTAAGAGTGAGACGCACCATGGATTCGTAGGAATTCGCACAGAATATTTTAAGCTAACGGTCTTTGAAAGTCGTGTTTGGCCACATTTAAGGGCTTCACAATAGTGTACGCAATAAACGTGATGTGTTCAAAGTCGCATTCCGACCTGGCGTGAAGTATTATTTCTTTTCGTACGCAAACAGACTGCGTACGTATTAAATAATTTGGTACAGGCCGCTCGCTCGCGGTAGAATGAGCACGTTTGAAAGCCCTGCTTAAGATCTACTTCTACTTGTACGCCTTATGTAAAATTAACATCGCCATGGGCCTCATCGCTTTATTCATGCGTCGTTCAGGAGAAACGGTAAAATTGTTAGAAAAGTTACAAATATCGTAATTTTTATACTTCGATGGATTAAAAAAAAAAAAAAAAAAAAAAAAAAAAAAAACAGAAAACGAAATAAATAATTTAAGTTAATACAAATGGTTACCTAACACTTTTTATTCGATGTTATAACATGGAACTACTTTCCATCCATCGTTACCAACTTAACTGCGTGCATGTCAAGCAGTGCACCCGTTAAAATACATGCAGGTAGGGGACAGTGAGTTTTCTCTGAGGTTGATTTCAAAAGTGCTTACTTTATCGTGAACAGACTTTATAAAAATGTATTTCACAACCAAGTGTGCGTGCCAGCTCTACGGGCGCTCTACTGTAGTGTTGGTCATAAACTATATATAGGCTATTCACGGTAAAGCGAGCACTTTCTGAATTTCTCTAATTTGGAATAGTAATGAACCAATTTTTATTGAAGACCTGGACGTTAACGTTCGAATATGGTGAAATACATACACTGTGTTTATTACTTACACGGGAATATTTATTGTCAAAATTGGTGGAAGAATAAAAGTGGCTAATACGAAAAAAAGTAACTAGGGCCTCAAAGGTGTTCACTTTACCGTGAACAGGGTATACTAATTTCTGGTGAAATTGAGTTCAGCAGTGTTAATGGTAAGTATGACTACCGCACGATAAATATTTGCGCTGTGCAAATACACTCTACGTGTATTCCTTTGTTTCTAATATTATAAGAAATAGAGGGTACACTATATTCACCCGTTCTTTTTAAGTGCGTAAACGCTTACATCCTATCCCATACCTGGATTGCTACTACATCTTCTTGTGTGTATCAATAACGTTGGCTTCTTTAAAATGAGAACATTAATATGTAGTTTGTTTCGAGAAGATGGGCTACCATCTCGTACAGAAGTTCACGTTAAGTTTATGGATTCGTATGAGGTGAGAAGGACCACGCACTCGAATAATATGAAATTTAATATTGAGTGAACATTTTGAACTTTGTCTATTTAAGCGTGCTTAGTTGCCGCTTGATGACGTAGACGACTACAGTTTCAGGCTTCTCTTCTAGGCGTCTTTGCACATACGTACATTGGCCAAAATTTGCATATTTTTATTTAAAAAGTGTTACTAGCACTTTACAGACAATCGTACTTCATCATTCACTTCCATAACTTACACTGTTTGGATTTTATTTCACCATTTAAAATGTTAACCAATTTTGCCAGGTTTATATCTGAATATTACCAAATGAAAATACGATCAATATTTTCTATGCTATTCTTTCTACGTTGTGTACATTTTGAAAATAAAGTCTAGTAATTTGTGAGATTTTATGAGATGGGCAATCTTAATACTTGTAAGTTTACCTTATAACAGATTTTCGAGCCAGGTGAATTCATTGGTATCTGAAATGAAGTCTTGCATTATAAGAAACAAGTATTTGGTAAAAATGATTTATTAAAGATATGTACTCCCGGACAGTTTTTGTTGTATTTGGTACTATAAGTTAGTCATCCTTACATATTTGCTGAAGGCATATTAGAGGACTAGTGCAACCCCAATGGCAGATTAAACGGTACAAACATACAAATTGGCCTAAAATGCACTGTACCTCTACACAGATTTAAATGAATGCGAAACTGACTGGCAAAGCAAAACTTGGCAAATAATACAGTCCATGGTTTAACTATTGCCATTCATACAAAATTATTTGTGGATCTATTCAATACGCTGTGAGATAGGCCGTTAAGACATAACATAATTAAAACGTAAACCGGTGGAATTATGTGGTTATGTGTCCTTGAAAACCGATGTTTTCGTACAATATTTTAGACTGGGGGAAATTATATTAAAAACTTTTTTTTTTTTTAATCGACCCGGTGCCTTGATCTGCCCAGAGTTGACAATATCGTTTGAAACGATTCTAAAAGAAACATTACGAGAGAATACAATAACTTATTTTTCCATGTGGTACAAATATGTCTGTCCTATAGTAGTGAGCTAATTGGACAGCTGTGCAGGAGCGAGCACGTAGTTCCTTGAGCGTTCATAGATGTCAGCACCGACAGTTGCTCAACGGCGACGGTGCTGCCATCCACCGGCGAGCCTCGCCAACATGGCGGAACAACGCGGAAACGTTACGGAAAGCGGGGAGCTTTATCACAGGCACTTCAGACGACTAATTAAGCTTGTCACGACTCCAAGTTGCTCCGAAATAATTTCGAGACCTCGCCACGGCGTTTCATAACCCAGTGGCGTAAAAAGGTCAAGTGATACCCGTTGGGGAAAATTCTTGTAATCCCCCCTTCATACTCCAGGCTTCCAACAATGAAAATATTAAACGAAGGAGAAAAAAGATACTTACAGTTGCAAATGTTATTTTCTGTTTTATTTACTTAACATTGTGATCATAGATAAAACCTTTTTTCCCGTAACTTCGTTCTAAGAAAATTTTGAAAGTACAACATCTAAATCAATTCCTTTCACGACTTTTCAATTGACAAGCCGAGTGTTGACTCGTAGTGGACCTAAGATAATTGTTGCTTAATTATAGTTTAGAAAAACTCCTCTCACATGATGCCACAAAAAAAAAACACGTATCGTTAACAAGAGTAGTAAAGCCAAAGTCAGATTTGGTAAAGAATCCGAGCTCATATTCAACAAAAATCTCTAGAAATCCATTCCAAAGAATCTTCTTTTGAAACTTCGTCGGTTTTTAGATGAGCAATCGTGGAATCTCTCTAAGGATACCATCTTCAGAAAATTCATCATAGTTTACGACTAAGTTGTATATTAACTGTGGAAGTCCGTCTTCTTAAATTAGGATCAGATTCTTGGGCTCGAGAACCGCAAACCGAGCTGCTATTCTTTCCGTGTCTTTGTTGCGAGTGCCGAATCCTTGACAAAACCTGTCAGTTCTCACGAACATTGATCTTTTCAATTCTTCATTCGACCTAAGTGGTCCATCTTGAGCCTTTTCATACAGGCGCCATGTTCTTCTTTCCGATGGTTCTTCTTTTCGCGAAAGTAACGGCCATCTCTTCACAAGTGTTTGTTGAAAACGCTCTCCACTACACAACGTGGGGGTTCAGTCGCGTTTCGTTGCATTTGTTGACTGGATTGAAAAGTTTCAAAGCGTATTATGTTGACTTGTTGACTAGTTGAAGTTGATTAATTGTCAGGGGAAGTTACTAAACTCATTTTATACACAGTTATTTTTTTTTTTAATATCGAGTCCATTTTTTTTTCGGCATGTTATCACTCCCTCAATGTTGACACCCGCGGCATACCCCCCCCCCCCTCCCTTCCGCAACAAATCGTACGCCAATGATGAACCGACCTCGCGAGTTGCGTCCTACACGAAAACTATACAAAAAAAATCGTGACGTCGGGCAGCGTGCTGCCTCTGGCTCGTAACTTATCTCGCGGTCGTAAATTACGTCGAGGCTCTCCCCTTTAAACTCGCGACAACAGGCATTCTCGTAAGGGGCATCTCCTTTGCGAGTGTGAATATACTGCTCCATCCCCCTCCTGAACTACTTTTTTTTTTTTTCTTCTTGCTCTGGTCCATAATGTGTAGCGTGATCTTTTTTTCACAGCTTCGTTAAGGGGCGTCTTTATTTCCCAACGTTTTCAGCAACCAGGGCGTGTGTTCAACGAAATAACACTGGGTCTTCAGTTGACTAAAAGGAAGAAAGAGAGAGAGAGAGAGAGAGAGAGAGAGAAACACCGATAACCAAAGCGTATGTATTAAGAAACATTGACATCCCTCTAACGTGTTGTGCAGTTATAATCACATATCTATGTAGACACGCAGATGAATTATTATCACAATAAAATGGCACAGTCTTTTACAAAACACTAAACCACACAAATAACTAAAAAAAAAAAACAACGGGATAAATAAACATAAAAATCTACAGCACAAGAGAGTGTGAAAAGTAACTGTTCTGTTATGGAAGCTGTGATAGAGTAAACTCTACACTAGTATTCGTAATACTGAATACCAGTTTTTAATCGTTTGTTTTCAGTAGTGACACTGCTAGAAATTATAAAAGTATTAATTTCATCGTTGACGTTGGGTGAAATAACTTTAAGCATACACCTAGTTCAGCTACGAGTGACTAAAAAATGTATAGGGATTACAGGGTTAAAAATGTTTGTGACATGAGCAGTTAACAAAATACATTTCGCATCAATAAGGGACTATGTTAGTGCACCGACTTCATGCCAACATACAAATATATTATAGTTTAAAACATATTCAGTCACATCAAATGAATCACTACTGTAACATAAATCTTCATTCAGTTATTTTCTTTCCCATTAATTTTTGTTTGCTATTTTATATTCTGAATATTGAGGCCATGCTCTTGTATTGAAATACACAGATTTTTTTTTTTTTCTTTGCAACGAAAATGGCATTTTTTTAAATTCCATACAATCTAGAGAAGCAGTGTAGGTATGCTGCAGGAATTTTTATAAAGTAAAATTGAATGGTGGAAAATTGCATTTATGCCGTTAATTCAAAAAAATAACTAAGAAAAGCAAAAAATAAAAATAATAGTAAGACACTCACTTGTGGTATTATCGAAGGCAAACCTGATCTACTAAGTTCTATACTGAATATGGAAGGCAGTTTCCCGTCATTTGTTCTACAGGCCAAGTTAGTGTAGCTAAGAGAAATATACCAGGTCGAGACACACAGGCAGTTAAAAAGGCAATGCAAAAAATGTATTAACAAGTATTTTGCTTAAACCATCGTTTCCGATTTCGAATCACAGATAAAACCGGCGTGTGTTTGCCGTTATTAGGAGTAATATTTGTCTAGGGCCTGTATTACAACCTCTGAATGAAGTTCCGGAAGAGATCTACTATACCGATGGCTACGAAATGAGAATTACGACTCTTGAAAAGTGGCTGTTTGGATCGCTCATCTCCCGTATAGGCTGTTTCGATGCTCGGTCCAGTGAGTAAAGTCTGACCTCCCGATTGTTCCCTATTCACTGGCAAATGGAAGCAGACATGACATGGCGACAAGAAGATGGATGCCGACAGCAAATTTAGCGATGAATATTTTCTTTACTTGGTTCATGGAGCACGAATGATCAAAAAACAATAATGAAGTATTCTGAATTATACAGTAATTTACACTCCGCACACAATTTGTCCCTTTCAGTTAAGTAATATATATATATATATATATATATATATATATATATATATATTGTCGAAGACACTGGAATTTTATTCAAATGTGTGGTATTAGGGACGCACTAGCAGCAAAAATAATAACTACTGCACCAAAAAAAAAAAAAAAGCGAAGGACTTCACCAACCTCACGAACCTAATTTTTTTTCGACACCACGTGTATTTAAGTAGAATTATGTTACAGATATATGGCAAAAACAACTAACCAAATATTATTCATGTTATTATGATGGTTTGATTGGACTATGTCCATTGGCGACCGTGAGACTAAATAAACATACTCAGAATCAGTAAGACAAAAATGAACAAAAAAATAATAATAACCTGTTATACCACAGACAGATAATAAGGAAAAGCTGTTCCCTTGAGAATATTAAGAAGACGAAAAGAAGGACGATCACCTTATTTCTATAAAATAGGACAGACAACAAAAGCAAACCAGAAGAGAAGACGACACGATGACGAAAACAAAACACCACAAAAGTGAACAAAACAGAGCAATAAAAAATATATACCAGTGGTCACAACTGAATAATAAAAGCTCAAAACAGACACGAGAATAAAACAATAAACATAATGAAACAGAAGTCAGGAAAAGTATTCCTTGTCATATTATAAAACCAAATAAATCAACACTACAAACAACGCAGGAACCACAAAAAATAAACACGGGAAAGAAAAAAATAAACCAACAGAGTACACAAAACGGCAAAAAAAAATTATATTGGCCTGCACAACGTTTCGGGGCCTGGAATCTATCCCCTTCTTCAGATGAGATACTGGAAGAACAATCGCAGTAGACTCTGCTGAAGGAAAAAGAAAATATTGGCGTAGGAAGATATTTAGAAATATTGGAGATTTTAGTGATCATGTTGTTAAACAGGACGATGTATTTGTTAAGAAAGTTATCTAATGTGAAGAAATGTATGTATTGATTTCTTTATTGTATAGATTGGCTTTGCGTGGTATGACGAGATTATAAGTAATCCTGATAGTGGTATTTTGTAAATGTGTTTATATTTTTCAACGGGCTCATAATAGTTCTCGCCACTGCACATGCTTATAATAATCAAATTGATGTTGGTGATATAATATGTTGAAAGACTTTTGCAGGTCATGAAGTTGTTATAAATCAGACTGCTGTTATTTCACATGCTCAAGCCCCTATTTCGCATACTCGTAAACGAGTTCATTTGGAATTAGGGGATGTAATATGGTGATTTCGTGAATTGGTTGGTACTACTGAAGATATGCACGAATGTCATCGCCAAATAAGAAGTCATACATATTTTTAAAAATTGTTAAATTTAAAGAAATTTTTGCTAATTTTAAATTGGTTTTTAATGTAGGAACTGTTACTCGGTTATTAGTTATACGCCAAAGGATAGCCCATTGCATTAGTTTACTTTGCAATTTTTTTTTCATTTGTATAACTTAGTTTATTTTGGCTGCAGCAAGACAGAAAAAAATTGGAATTTGACATCAAATTATTCAAAAAATAAAATATGTAAAATTGTTTTATTCGAGGAAATGTCTTGACATATAATATGTACAAGTTTAACAATGTTTGGTACAAAAAATAATTATAATTTTTGGTGTCCAACACTGGTAAGAAATGTCACATAGAATACGCATTGTCTGAAACAGTTATCTTTAAAACTGATGCATTAAGAAGGATTTTTTTTTTGCATTACTCCTCATTTAATCTCCGAAGCTTCTGGCGTGGTAGGCAGGGTCCTTAAGTTAGTCCGAAAATGAACGTCCTTGATTTGCATGTAACAATTTAAATCTTCCAATCACAAAGCTTGACAGGACTTGATGTGTTTCTGAGTTCAAGTAACTTCGCGCGAAGAATTAAAAAAATATATTAGCTGACAAAATGGCGGAATAAAACCCGTTATATAGAATTCCCTTTTCTCAGTTTTGAAATCATCATAATTACCACATAATGCATGGGAAAAATTTGGCGACTACATTTTAAGGTATTTGTGAAATTTCTATAATAGTATATAATTTAGTTACTTCGTCGAAAAGAAAGTTATAGCACATTAATGGGAAACTCAGCATGGCGGATGAGACCGAGTCTAATGGGGCCCGCCTGACTGGAACTGTTTACCGCGTTTGACGACGAGAAGCGCGGGAGCGCTAAGGGCGTCATTACCACGTGTATCAAGTACGCCATCGCCGCTAAGCTCAAAACCTACGGGACTTTTCAGCGGCGATCCAGATCATCGGCCGGCAAGTCTGTAGCGAGGTACAATGCACGACCCTGGTTTATTCCCGTACGTATCTGACGCGTGTATTTTGAGATACAACTCTATGAAAAAGTCGCTTTTGGGCTATGTTCGTGTGCCCTGGAATGGTGTTTCTCATGTGCCTGCAGCCTTAAGAGCATTCAACCACACTCGTCTAGTGTGCGTGTGTTCTGTTTGTAGATCAGCATGTAGGATGGATGTTTGATAGTTTCGGGTGGTGGTAGGGGGGGGGGAGGTGTGATTCAAACACACTGCAATGCCGTTCAATCACTAAGCTAAGAGAATTAGGTACTGAAAAGTTTTATGTGGAATCGTCGTTTGCGGGCAAACGTATATCTCGGTAAATAAAAGTTCTGGAAATACGACTTTTCGTCAGAAAGGAAAAAAGAACTATTGTCTATGTCCCTATCTTTTTACTTTTATCAAATTAAGTGTATTAATAAAGAAAAAAAAAATTGTGAAAATGGTCAAATGTCGCGTATTTAAAAGCTTGTGTATGCAGTTTTGTTAAGCGGCAAGAGAAAAGTACAAACTTGCGGGCGTAGTTTAATCTGTGGGCTTTCGTCGCGTGTAATATAACCTCTATGTTACGTATCTAATTTGCACAGTACAGCGTCACAATGGAAACACTGCACGCCTTGCGCGTAGGAGCGATGAGGCACTAGGCGTGCGTGTTAGTGTCGCCCGTATCGCTCCCTCGCTTCTTGACCTTGAACGCGCAGGTGCATAGTCCCCGTAAGTGGACTAAGTGTACTCTCTCTCACTCACTCTCTCGCTCGCTAATTCTTTCCTTCTTTCCACGCCCCCGAAGTAAAACGACTGGGATAGGAGAATAGGAGGAGGAGGAGGCGGAGGGAGGAGGAGGAGGGGAGCTTACTGAAGCAGTCACTCGCCAAGTGTCGCATCGTAAGGGAGGCAAAGAGCTCCTCCTGTAAATTAAGGCGACGAAAGAAACGTCCTTCACCCTCCCTCCCCCTTACTTTTCCCACCCCTTCCTGGCCTTGTCGCGGGTATGCCACTTAATCCCGACCCCCCCCCCCCCCCCCGTCACGCCTCTCCTCACAGGGCCGTAATATATCGGCCAGGATTCTGGCGACGAGCCACGATCCTTTCAACTCCCCTCCGGTTCGATCTTTCCGACTCGCAGCTTCCCAATGGTCCTGTCTATTCTCCGAATTTCCCCTTTGTGCTCCGCCTCGCCCCCGCTTGCAACCCATCGGCGAATCCCGCGGAGTCGTTTACCCGGGTATTAGGCCCAGAGACTCTCTCGCTTCTGGTGAGCCGAACTGAGATTGCCGGCTCCGCTACGGGCGTCTATCGCTTACCCGGAGAAAACCCGAGAGATGCAGAGCAGAGGAATTCATTAGCGCGTAAGTAGGTCTCCTCCTTCACGAATTCATCTGCTGTGACTACGTGACGAACCTGAGGCCACCTAGGGGTATTGGCTCTCGCCCGGGGATCTGGGTTCGATCACCGGTTGGTGGACGTGCCACGCTTCCTACTGCAGGAGGCAAGGGAGAACCGCTGCAGCATCATCCTGCCTTAGTGTCATTGGACGAGGCGCAGTTTCCATCAGAATAAATTAGAAGCAACGAGGTCAGGCGTGAGGAATGCAAATCAAGCGTCCTTAAATCGAATATCGAGTTACGTCCCTTTGCATACTCCACTACTCGGTGGAATTTTTAAAACGCCACCCTCAACTTTGCACTTGAGATAGCAAAATTAATACCTAATTATTTATGTTTTAGTTTTTACGTGCCAACATAAAAAAAAAAAGGCGGATTTGCAAATAACGTTTAATAAACTTTCCATTGCCCTGCCGGACTAAACGCTACATATTTTCTGTGATGAAATGTTTTATGAATAAATAACAATTGTAACTAGAAATGTGAAGGATATGATCGCCTACCTGGTGTGAACGGCATTGCAGTGAGTTTCAAATATTCTCATTTTATCTTGCGGAAAATTCGGTTACAAGTCGCTTAGGGCGTGTCCAGATTCGTGTGGGAGGGAGGTCTTAATAAAATAAAATATCTAAATTTATTTGCAACGGTATAAATATATCATACGACTAATATTTACAAAATTAAACTGCCTATCCCTCTCGTCAACACCAAACGTAAATAAGTGCAATATTTATGATAATCTCACTTAGCAATCAGTAATAATTACGGTCTTTACACTATGTACAGTCGCGTAATCTTCATCCGTTAATTAAAAATACACGATCAAAATGCCCACAACCATATATGTATATATCCTCCAATCACGAAAATAGCACCAATTTCTTACAATCCAGCTAATCGATAAGTTTCAGTTTCTACTCTCAATATTCTCACACTATACCAGCTGTGCCACCGCCCATAGTCCTACGCACCCGACAATAATGGCTTTCCAAGAATGGCAAAAAGATTTTTTTTTTTTTTTTTTTGGAGAGCCCCAAAATCCCCCTACGCCAGCGTGAGCACCTTCACAGTTCTGTGTACCCTCCAGCATGCTTGTTAGTAGCTAAGTCGGTTGGAGAATGGGGCGCGTCTCTGGGAGAGCCCTGCACGTCTTATGCCGGAATCACATAGCCCCGACGAGCACAGCACGACACGACAAAAACTGCACCCACGACCATTTTCGATGCGACTGCTCGATTTACGGCCCGGCAGTTTACTGACGCGACGCAACGAGTAGAAATTTTCGGATCCATTTAGAAGGCGCTGATTAACTACGCTAGTTTCAAAGGCGGTGGGCAGACGGGAAATTTGGAATAGATGATAGTGACTTAAGATCAGTAGCTAATGTATACAAAGGTAAAATTATAGTCTATTATTCGTGAGTATTAAATACAATCGTTCTCATGATTGGTTTTCTTTTTAAGCTACCTATTTCCCACTTTAGGGAAAGCTTATCATACAATTTCATTTTACAAGGTTGCACACATAGTGCGTCTGGGCCGCACGACACGACGAAGAATATAAATATTTTCTAATCCGCAACTGCTGGTCATACGACAGAATTGTCGGGCTTACGTCTTTCTATCTTGTATTTCATTGGTTGTTTAGTTTCAAGTGTCGTGATTGCGGTGTCTTGATGCTCGGGACCATGTGATTCCAGCATCAGGTCGGGTTTATTCGATGAAATGGACTCGTGCATGGCGGCTACAGCAGGGTTGTCTGGTGCCACGGGCCGCGATTGCGGTCACTGGCATGCCCCGAAAGAAGACGGGTCTAGACGGAGGTGCACAGCAAACCAGGCAGAGCAGAGAGGGCCGCGGAAAAAAATCTATGCGACAGTCGCGCAGGATAAACTTAATTTCCGTTTGACTGGATTGGGGCTGGAGTTAGTTAGCGAAGATGTACTTTCATGAGCTTGGTGCGGGGTGATACGAAATGAGTGCGCGTCAGATTTGTAAAAAAAAAAAAAAGGTCGCGCTGTGCGGCCGTGGTGTTGGGCGATAGAACTGAGCCACCCACCCGATAGATGTCTGCCATCTCTCGGTGACACGGTAAAGAGTGTTAGAATGTTACAGGCATAAGAAGAGGACTTGTAGCTCGGGGTGATATTACTAACACCTCGCGTGCAGCTGAGTGTTGTGTTGTGTTGTGTTTAGTGTGTGTGGTTGTAGCTGCGGGTCTGCGACTTCACAAACCTCCACCAGCTGACGCCAAAAGTCACCTTGCAGCCGGTCAATCTCTGCAGTTATTGCCGATTAACCGTCGTAGCCTTTATACGGCCATGATGTTGTGAGCGCCGGGCTTTAGATTTGACAGTGGTGAAGGACCGTACATCCAAACAGATGTCGGATGGGACAAGTGTTGCAGCACATGTGTGTGTAGTGCAGTGTGTTTACAATGTAAATAACAGGGCCATCTCCGAGCCAGAGGCTGTACGGAGCTTGCTTCGCCTTATTCTGTCACCACATAGAGCTTTGCTAATTTTTGTTAGTGAGTGCAGCATGTGTATTGATTTCGTGCAGTAATACGAGTTCCCCGGGGTTATTTTTTATTCGGGTGCATAGCTGAGGGCCTGCATTCAAGATTTTAGTAATTTAAGGTGGTCTGTGAGGTGAAATGCTCTTTGGCCGCTTATATTTCTGAATCTCGTCGAGACTAAGATACTTTCGGGTTGGCATGTGTGGCACAATCATTGCAAAATTTATCCGCCATTTTAACGAAGTACGCGTTTGATTTTTCAATTTTTATTTCCTTATGCAGATTTTTAATAGGGCAGTATCTAGGGGCATCTGCCGCGACTCGGAGGCATTTATTTCGCACAATCTGCAGCCTCTTGATAAGTTATTTAGTTGCGTGTGCCCGTGTGGGCGCCGCGTTTGTAATAACAGCCCAGATAAACATTCTGTAAAGGAATACAGCTGTATTTCGCGTTATGGCACTTCGTATATTGAGTATGGGATCAAGGGCGGAAAAGCCTAGCATGTGCACTTACGCATTTAGCTTCTATACGTGCATTCCAGGTGAGTTTTCGGTCCATATGTACGCCTCGATATTTAATAACATTGTTATGGGGTATAGGTTCACCGAATAGTGTGATTTGCGGGCGATTGGCAGCTTCAGGTAGTGCCCTGAGTGTGAAAACGATCGCCTCGCTTTTCCCGGCATTAATTCTAATCCGCCATCTCGTGTAATAATCTTGAAAATCTGTTAAGAGTGTTTTGTAGCCTTCGTGTTGCTAAGGCGAGGTCTTGGGAGCGACTGGAAATGACAGTGTTGTTAGCACAGCAACCGAATTGCAACATGCGGTGGTCGGGCTTCGGCAAATCGTGTAAGTAAATATTAAAAAATACAGGGCCAAGAATCCTTCCTTGTGGCACTCCGGTGTAAATAATTTTGCTGTCTGATTTGGCCCCTTCGCACTGAACAGGTAAAGTTCTCCGAGTAAGATAGCAAGCTAATAATATAATGTAGCAATCGGGGAATTTTAATTCATATCATTTATAAAGTAATCCAGCATGAAAAATGCGATAAAAGTTTTTTCAATGTCTAAATATACTGCAACTTCGTAGTCCTTCCAGTTAAAGGCATTTGTTATATATTCGGTAATTCCAGCTAGTTGGTGTGTTGTGGAGTGCTTTTGCCGGAAGCCGAAGTAAATTATTATTATTAGTGATATGGGTGTTAATCCTTCTTAGGATTATGTATTTCATTACACTGGGAAAATGTATAGGCTAATAGGCCTATAGTTTTGTGGAAGTTTCTTATCTTTCCCTGGCTTGTGAAATACAGTTACATTCGCAGCTTTCCATTCGCTGGGAAAGTATTCAAGCTTGAGCATAGCGTTAATAGGGCCAGTTCGGGCATTTTCTTTCAAACGATTGCTTGAATGCCATTAGCTCCTGGTACTTTTCTGCAATGCACGAGGGAAATTGCAAGCTTAATTTCGTGCGACTGAGTAAACTTAGACTCTTCTTCAGTGGGCTTCCTTTGTTTTGAATTTATTTCGCGGTAAATTTACGTCGTGAAATTTCCTATCACAGGGGTCCTGATTTGGCTGGGATGTATTTTTCCAGCACATTGGCAAAGCCTTGTGGTTTTTCTTCTGGAGTGGGAGCAAACCCTGTGTTATTTTGTAATGGCTGGACCTCATCTATCTTATTTAAGAGGCGTTTTGCTAAATGGTATTCGCTTAGCTACTTTAGCAAGCCAAACACGGGCCCGCCAGAGTGTTCCTTCCTCAGCCTGTATTTCATTAATTCGCGCCTTAGTTTGCTGATATCGGCGTCTGGAACAGTGGCGCCTTAGGCGGTTTTTCTGCGTAGTTAAATCCCGTATGTACTGTGGATTCGCGTCACGTTTATTCGTCTACCTTTTCTGGAACACACTCGGGCCACGCCCTGCTGTACAGCCCTTGTAAGCACGTATATAGCTTCGTCAACATCCTGATTTGTTTGCAAAGAATCGCTGTTTATTTGCGGCAGATTTTCTTTTATAAAGCCTTCGAAACCCTGCCAGTTGGCTTTAGAATAATCTTTAATTTTCCTCGGGGCGTTTACTTCTCGGCATATATTATCAAAATCAATGTGAACTGGGTAATGATCTGAAGGAGAGATCATGTTCGACTCGTAGGTCAAACCCAGTTGTAAAGTGAGCACTTTTGAGGCCTTAGTTAGTCTCTCGGTAGGAGACTTCCAGAGAACACGGTTTCCATGATTCTCCATCACCCCTCCCCCCCCCCCCCCCCAGAACCCCCCTCCCCCCCCCCCCCCAGCCACCCTCGAAATTATCTCACGCGAGGAGGCGACTTAGCTGTTCGTGTCACTCCACCCTCTGTACGCTCCTAGTCTAATAGTCATCTTTTATCCTTTAACCTAGTTTTTAAATAAATATAGTCATGTAAGCAATAAACATAGTGTGTCTATTCCACCGCGCTCAGAAAGTTAACGCCTGAGGGTCAAATAAAAACCATTTATTGGCTATTATTCCAAATGAGAGGGCTTTCCAATAGTGCTCGCTTCACCGTGAATAGCCGTTAAACATCAATGCAAAATTGTTTCGAACTCTTTTCAAAGCACACGTTCCGAACAACTGTCAAACAACGACACTTACTTATATCTGACCTGTGTTAATAATTAACTTTTGTTTGATATTCTTCTGTTATCGTCCACAAATTGAACTAATGACCTTTGTTCTTTGTAATGGGCACAGATATTTCTAAAGATTTGATAAAACTAGAAAATACTATAGAAAAAGTGGCGAGAAATTTATGATATTGCATGACCCATTGAAAAATGGTATTCAGCACATAAGCTCTTGAATATACTATATAAAACTTGATAAAACAATCTCCCGCGCAAATTGGCACAAAAGATTGTGACTGTTTCTTATAGTAATGGGCGGAATTTCGCCTCGTCTTGATTTACACAGCGTTGTAGTGTCCTATCGGGCGCATTAACCTGCAGCTTGTTATCAAATGAGGGTTTGATATCAACGCAACGTATGGAAGACATAAACACATATTTAAAAATAATTTTTTCCGCGGGTTAGCTTAGCTGTGAATTCTAGCTGATTTAAAGAAAAAAATCATTTGATGTGGCTTCTTTGTTCATTTTGAGCAAATAGATTAAAATTTTCTAATGTCTTCGAAATGATTGTTACAAAATCATTAATACAGAACTTAGAATAACAATAATATAGGTGATAAAAAAAAAGAAGTGGTACAGAATAGATTGGACAAAAAATTAAGTTTCACATTTCATTAAACAAAAAAAAAAAATAATAAGGTTCGCCGAACTACTAGAACATACACTATAGTATATTCGCGGTACCGTCACGCTTTTTGAATCAGACCTTTTAAAAACCACCCCATTTGTATGTTTCGTTTGGTTGTTATCTAAATATGCCGTATATCATAAGAATTTCATACTCGTGGCAACATAAAAATAGCCAACCTTAATTATGGTTCAATTGTAACTTCGATATTTTATGTATTTTTTTTATACTGTAAGATCTCATTTATAATTAATATGAATAAAAACAGAGACAAAATATATGTGTTGGTAACGCCTAGTAAGAAATAGTTCGAATGTAAAATATTATTACGTTTAGTGCGCACGTATCGTCTAGGCTAGGTTAAGCTTTGTTTGCATGAGGAGGATAAATATCTTGCAAGTAGAACTTAGCAGGGCTTCGTTAAAGTTGCAAGTAATCGTGAACTGGACCATAGTAGCAATGCAGTGAAGAAATCCTAGCAAAACACTGTCCGATCCAAACGCGTATTACGACACAAATTGTTCGTGTGCAGCAGGCACTCTGGTCGCAAGTGGGAGAGCACAGTTTCGCCTGCGCCGGTCTGAAGTATTTTAACGCAGATCGTCTGACGACATGGCGACTGCATTTGGTTGCGCGATTGCACCGCGCGTGTATCGCAGAGTGAACCTTGAGTGCCTGGAGGGCGACAATTGAACAATTAAGTGACTTCGAGCGTATCGCCGTATGTAATGGGACTCTGAGAGAGTGGCTAGTTATCCGCAGAACTGCCCCTTTCTTAGCGCTTGACGGGTCAGTGGTCAATCGGTAGTGGAAAAGATTAGTGACAGAGTGGTACCACAGCTGTCTACGCTGTTAAAAATTTCCGTACGTCTAAAGAAAAATGTACAATAAATATACGGAAACGCAATCCGTAATGGCGAAAAACGGAATTAAGTCCGTTTATAAAAATTACGGTAAATCGATTAACAATGCCGAGGCTACGCGAAGTTTTCTTCAGCCCCTAACCAGAAAATTATCTTTTCTGCGGCAGTTAAGGTTATCCACGCCACTAAGACCTATTCTTTCAAACATTAAAAAGTAGCACCAGGAGTCTGTAACATTTAGCAGCACTGAAAATATCCTAACTTATTGCCTATGTGATTCCAATAGAAACACGAAAGTTATATCATAAACAACATGTGAGAGTTGTTGGTGAGTAATGGTTAGTCGTGTATTTGTGACTTTTTGACTCGGGTTCTAATCTTGCTAAAGTATCAAATGTTTAAACTTTTTAAATATTTTTTATACACATCAGAGTACCACACAACGAAAATTAATGACTGACTTTTTCATTATTTCTTTTTATTTTCAACTGTAAATACAGGAAACTAACTAGGAAATTAACGGAGAGGTTCCGTGTAATTTAAGGAGAGTACATTTTTGAAAATCAGTGTATTCGTAATTTTACGGGGAGTTTATGGAAACCTCTGGATAAATTTTTACCAGCACTTTTCCATAAAATGAAGGAATTTTATTTTTTAACAGTCTAGCCACACCAGTGCCCTCTCGTCGCACAGATGAGTTCCTAGTCAGAAGGATCGTTCAGGCCGCCCTAACAGACCGAACAGCAAGAGTAGGTGAAATCAGAGCCACTGTGGCCTTCCACGTGTCTCCCACTAACAATAAACAATCGATTGTTTAAAGTAGGTTTACGTTCTCGAGTTCCTCTATCTCGTTTGCCCCCCCGACACCTGCTCATCGTCGTGAACGTCTCCGATGGCGTCGGAAGAGTGTGTGGATGGGGCGAATGGTGAGCAATGGTGCTAGTGATGACGCCGCTTCTTCCTTGGACAAAGCGATGGCCGTGATCACAATGGTAGACGCGTGGGCGAGCAGAACAATCCATGCAGTGGAGAGTGGAGAGATTTTAGGCGGCTGTTAACAACGATGTCTTGAGAGTCAATCAGGGCGATTGAAGTGAATATGGAGCTGCGCCGAAATTAATGGGCCGTGGGGGGGGGGGAGATCCCCGAGAAAACCCGTTGACCAATGCAATCGTCCGACACGATTCCCAATTGCGAAAATTCGGTGACCCGGCCGGGGATTGAATCCGGTTCGCCTTGGTGGGAGGCGAGCGTGCTAATCGCTCACCCACTGTGGCCCCAACAATCCATTTTGTATTCGTATTGGCTATTCACGGTTAAGTGAGCACTTTTGAAAGCCTTCTCATTTTGAATAATAGTCAATAAATATATTATATTTTAGCTTCGGGCTTTAACTTTCGAGTGCTGTGGAATCTAGGCAGTTTGTCTATTACTCAAATGACAATATTTATTTTAAAAAATAGTTATATAATAAGATATAACTGAAATAAAAAAGTAACCTTGGCCCCAAAAGTGCTCACTTTACCGTGCACAGCCTATACTCGCTATACCGGACCCACACCTGGGGTTATGGTACGGGTCCCATAAGTTACACATCCCGAACGCCTCCGGTATTCATTTAGCGCAGCATGACGTGTGCGTAGTACATCCGTGACGTGGCCAATCCTGTCCTCCGAATATATCTCGACACATTGCAAGAACCAATATTCAAGCAAGATAACACAATGGCGCTACGGCAACACAGCGTGTTCTACATGGTGTACATATGCTACTCTGGCCCGCTAGATCTCCAGACCTCAGTCCTATCGAGCATGTGAGGGACATGATGGAACGGCGCCTGACATCCAACCCAGCCCCGGCAACTACAATTGTTCAGCCACGCCTAGAAGTACAGCGAGCGTGGGATACAACACCCCACAGAGACATTCAACATTTGTACGAGCTGCATGCTAGAATTGCTGCGTGTTTGGCCGTTCGGGGAAGTTACACTTTTAATATGTCTGCTGTATGTGTTGCATTTAATGTCCTGTATGTCCCACGGACTTCATGATTTGATCAGTCCCACATACCACATCATTCTAATTGTGTACCACCTTTGGGGCATATATGTGTGTATTCCTACGGATGGTTCTTAAATGCATTTACGCTAGTGCATCTTCCCTCACTTCTATAGAACCATCTACCACAGCGGTGTGCGAATGAGTTCCAACGCCATCTGCTCCCATTTATGGCTGTGATTCCAGGTGTGATATTGCAGCTGTGTCACCCGGACTGCCTTCGTCATGTCCAAACACTACCATGGCCTGCCCACTCCCCTGAAATATCACCAATAGATAATGTATGGGATCATTTAAAACGCCAGCTGCTGCTGTTCCACAGTATCCGGAATCTGGAATACACCGTCTAACAGTTGTGGGCCCATCTACCTCAGGAGAACATCAGGTACCTGCTTGACTCTATGCCAGACTGTGCGGTAGTGTGTGTGTGGCAGTGCGAGGGGGTGCAACACGCACTGTTGAAGATCACTGGACGGCGTTCCACACATTCATACGTAATTGCCCTGGTGCTTTGTTTTTGTGACCATGTGTATTACTCATTTGTGCTACTACCTCTATAAAGTTTCAGTACCATCCGATGCATACTTCTGTGTACGCTATTGCTAATGTCCGACAATGTGCATATATCGGCTTGACAGAAAATCTGCTTCCCAGTCCGCCATAGCTAGGGATAGGAAAATTTCGCGAGTTCGGTTACCTGCAGGCTAGACTCCACAGTCCTGTGTACACTAGAGCCTCAAGTTTTTGTTCATTGCCTGCTGCCCCAGTGTTACTTCACACCTGACAGGACGGGATTCACTACTGATTTCCTTGTAAGTCTACTATTGGCTCAGAGGTGTCCAGGGCGTGTTTAACAAACTGTGAATCAATTGCGAAGGTGACTTTACTGTATGTGTGTTTGGCGTCTATCTTATCCCGAAACAAAATCGCGAAATTGTCCTATCCCTAGCCATAGCGTACCCGCCAGACGGTGGCACCCGACCTCCAATTGGAGTTCAACGTCGGCAGTCACCCACATACAAGGACTGAGATGCACTCAATCAGCGTGGAGGAGCAATCGGCTATCTCAGTCGACCAGCTCCGTACTACGAACTGGTACTGTGACGTGCCGTCCACACTCCTCCCACATTCGTCTGGCACCTTCACACCCAGAAGAACACTTGGTCCGGCTGAAGCGTTATCCAAACTCTACTGTCTTTCCAGGAGCTGTGTCGCCACCCAGTGCGTCGACCCTTCCAGAGGAGAGAGCACTCCAGGCTTGTTTAGGCATGAGAAGTTTCAACCACCGCCAACTCGAATACAACCTCAATGGATCGGGCACCCGATGGGACCTAACCGATCGCCCGTTCCATGTAGCATTTTTTGGTTGGGCCAACGTTTATCCAACCTTTGCTTGAAGGTTGGGTCACTGTTGGAAAAATAACATTGGCTGGACATCAAAATGCCACTTGAAACTACGTTGTCCCAAAACCACGTAATTAGTTGGATGCCAACCATTATCAGTAATATTTTTTTACAGCATGCCAACCAATTATTTTCTACCAGATTTAATCATAGGCAAATCTAAAATGAGAGATACTCAATCACTAATTAAAATTTTTATTACGTTAGTTATTCGAAGTATTTAATCATTTGCTAAATAATATTGTACGTTGGATAAACTATCTTTTATGGCTGGTTATACACCTCCAACCACTTATATAAATTGGTTTTATGCTGGTCGATGTGGCGCTAACTTGAATTTCCTCGGCACTAGTTGATGACCCCACAGGTCCTTTTCCAATACCAAAAATTTCTTCGCATCAAAATTCAGGTTTTGTACCCCAACTACCTCGATGCTAGTCAATCCAACGCCCTATCTAGTGAACGTGCCAGGGTACTGCCAGTGGATATGATAAAAGATATATTTTTTTGAATCGGTTGTCATGTGTCGTTTACTCACACCATTTCATTCATTTATTCAACGTAGACTAGCCACACCAACCTAATTCGAAAGTTGACGATATTTGAAACCGGAACCGGCAGTTCTCAGACAAGCTTAAGGAGAAATAAATATTCATCGATACTTTTTTTTATATTCTGAATGACTAAATTCTGATATTATATGTCACCCTTTCCGTGACAAGTCCCCGTAATCACGTTTGACTTTTAAAAATAATGGCCCCTTCCCCAGATCCAACTCTCTCGAATTACTAGCTCATTAACTCTCGCCCACTGTTTAAGGCTTTACGGCAGGCGAGACGAAACGACGGAAGGGAAAGAAAAAAAGAGGTTTTAAGTGGCGCAGCTACGAGCTGCATATTTACCATTTTAATTCCCCTCTTTAATTCGTCCACTTCCCCCACTCTTCCCCGCCCCACCCCTCTTTTCATCCATCTCCTACTCTCCTGCTGAGACAAGGTCTGCATCCATCACAGAGTATTGGAGGGTAATCAGTGTTCACACTAGATGAGTTATGGGGCAGCTTCTCTGCTAGCGCGCGCACACACACACACGCAGCCTCGTTAGGTCGGGTCTTCGATGATAAATGTACCCCTTCTCAACCTCTACCCCCACCCCCCCCCTTCCACCTTGTAACCCTTTCTGCTAACATAGATACGTTCTTACACCCAGTTCCCCTCCCCCTCCTAAAATCCCCAAATTTGCCATCATCGTTGCCAACTAGGTTAACTTCTCACCAGACATGGTGATTTCATAAGATGGTGTGGTGGCCAAATTTCGTACTTGCGATAGGTAGAAAAGTTCGTTATTTCTATAAAAATATGTGGTGGGAGACCTGGTGGATTGAAGTTGTCAGATCATCACACATTTGTGTATTAAGGAATATTCACTTTCCCGGAATTAAGACGTAGCCATCTGAAGATAGCATGAGAATATTTTGAGACGCATAGAACACGTTTTACTCCAAGTGATTATCTCTTTATGGGTAGCAGAGATGACTGAATCTTATAGGAATAACGATACGGGTTGGCCCAGCGATTACCTAACTTTTGCAAATCTCTACACTTGAAACCAAGTGAGGTGGGGGTAGTGGTAATTCACTGGACTCGCATTCGGGAGGACCCGGGATCGATTCCCGGTTTTCTGCCATCCTGATTTCGGCTTTCCGTGGTTTTCCCAAATCAGTCCAGGTGAATACTGGGATGGATCCCTAACACAGGCCATGGCCGATTCCCTCCCAGTCCTTCCCCATTCCCTCCTCCCTGTGCAACTTGCACCGTCTCTAATGACCTCGCTGTCGACGAGACGTTAAGCCCAACTACCTACCTACACTCGAAAGGTACTTGAAGTACCAGTTTACAGCTTTAGAGTACTGTGTGTTTGTACACGTGTCTAGAGAATTCGTCGTTAAAGTATTTCAAAGGGACTTTTTTTTTCTGTCAGTTTTGAATTGCTTCGAATTCTGGCAAAACTGTAACGAGCAATAGTAAATTATATTTCAAGGTGCGAAAACGAATGTTGTATTAATTTTGTATAAATTGAATCCGAAATAGGCTAAGATTGCAATCTGGTGATTTACTGGTGATCTGCATATTGATTTAGAGACTTTATCTAAAAAAAAAAACGTGGTCAACTCTGAATCACCGCGAGTTGGTTGAGTGCAAAATCGATATAAACGACGGCTTTCTCGTCATGTGGAGTCGAAGGGGCTGTGGTTGCGATGTCTGGGCGCGTGCTTAATTTACAACATAATTTTTCCCCTCCTCACGAGAGAGTGGGGAAATTACTGTAACCGGTTTGGGCTCGGGTGTTGAGTATCTCGTTCCAGAAGTGTATAACCGGAAATTAACCGCTTGCTTCCGGCTTTACGGCGTGAGCGTTTGTCTTCTTCCTGCTGGATAAAGTGGTTTCGGGACACGCCCACTTGTGTGTTGATCTAATTAAGCTCATAGAAAACGTGTATGAAAGTAAGTAACAAATTTCTATCGACATTGGCCAAGCGGGGATTTATTCTAATGTTTCATCAGACCCCCAAACAATGAGTCCTTTCATAAGCATGACACTAGAATAAAAAAAAACACTTACACATGGCTTCAGTTAACTTAAAATTAGTGCAGAAACTACCGTACTACCTTGGTAGCCAACTTTTCAATAAATTACCACAAAACCTTCAAGAAATTTGCTTCTCTAATCAAAAACTCTTTAAAAAATAGCTGAAAGAATTCTTTATTGGATGTGGATTTTATAGCGTAGATGAATATCTAAACTGCAAATGTTAAGAAATTACTGCATAACATTTCATTGCATACATTTCTTGTTCCGGGTTTTCTTGTTCCCGTTTTCTTCTGTTTCAGCAAAACGTTGACGCCCCACAGCATGTTGGAAGAATATTAGTCACGTTACGAAGAAACATATAATGCGTGTACTTGATATATGATATATATATACACATATGCAGAGTGAGTCATCAGCTCTGCGACAAACTGCACGGTGAAAGGACGTTCCTTCAAAATTTCAGTTAGAAAAATGTCTGACAACGAACGCCAGGAAACCACTCCTAAGGGCAGGAAACCCTTGTGAAGATGCGGTTGCAAATATGAACTTTATTTAATTACACTGAAACCATGTGATATTAAGGGATGAATTTCTACAGGCATGTCAACTAATTCAGTCACTGTAACATGCAAGTACCCATGTTCATGTTGACCTACCGCATACCATACATAGTAAAATGGGGGTTGCCACCTCAGTGAAACAAGGGTCATCGTGCATCGTTACGTAAATTATGATCACCGACTATGAATTACCATTGCAAGACTTGAAAACAAGTCCTCTTGATAAGAAGACCTCAGACGAATGGTTTACGAGAAAACAGACCTCCAAGATATTAAATACCACGTATTGCTTATAAGCCATTTAATATCTTGGATGTATGTTTTCTCGCAAACCGTTCGTCGGAGGTTCTCTTACAAAGAATTCATTTTTATACGTCTTGCAATGGCAATTCATAAGAAGTGATCATAATTTACGTAACAATGTATGAAGACCCTTTTTTTAACCGTTTGAATGGGTGACAACCCCCATTTTACTATGTATGGTATGTGGTAGGTCAACATGGGCACTTGCATGTTACAGTGACTGAATTGTTTGGCATGCCTACAGAAATTCACCCCTTAATATCACATGGTTTCAGTGTAATTAAATAAAGTTCATATTTGCAACCCCATCTTCACAAGGGTTTCCTGCCCTTAGGAGTGGTTTCCTGGCGTTCGTTGTCAGACATTTTCTAACTGAAATTTTGAGATATATATATGTGTGTGTGTGTGTGTTTACTATGCCGTACAGTGCATAAACTTGGTATACTATAATTTAACTTGTCCAAAACCTTTGTACAGCTCTGTATTGAAAGAATATCTTACGGATGCAACAAAACAAATAAACAAATATACTCGCGTGCGATACACCTAGTAATTTCGTCATTTGTCGTTCTGAAACAAGAGTACGTCTTGTCTCGGCGGCCAACAGGAGTTACTGGTTACGTGGGATTACCAGTGATTCTTCCGCAAGCCGCGCCTGCGTTCTGACAATAGTGCTTACATATGTATTATTCTTGACGAAATACTCCGATTAAAGTAATAGGACATGCCCTTGATATAAAGAATTTCAGAAGAATTTTCTCGCAAAATGGAATGGAAACTCTGTGTCTGGTACAAGAGACCCCATCAAAAGTAAATCATTATGAATAAATGTGAACGGCTTTATAATCACAATACTATAACTTGTGTTCACCCTTGAAAAAAGCACATCATTAAAACGACATTATTAGTGTATGAAAGCTACAATATTGTAACGCCTGCAATTATTCCATTTTGGAGGAATTATAATTAGTATATGGACAATATTATTTATTGATTTATATGTAAGTGATGACCACATTGATTAGACTAATTGTGATGAAATGATGTAATGTTAAGCAGACACAATTCATGGGAGATATTAAAGTCCGGACGTTGGGACAGGTAAATAATTTCAGTAATGAAGTGTGTTAATGTTCATACAGAAATTGATATCATTATTAAATTTCCCACACCTATGGGCGTCTATTAGTTTTCTGCAAAGTAATATAATGTTAAACTAATGACTCACTTATGAGTACACACAACTGTCTTGCATGACCCACGCTTCGTTTGCCAATATATCTACAATAATGGTGTTAGGAAACAGTATAACTTTATATATATATATATATATATATATATATATATATATATATATATATATATATATAACTGAATGAATAAAAATAAATGTTGTTTAATTATATAGTGTGCGTGTGGTAAACAGTACAAATCATAGCAATATGTACCACTTCTTTCCCAAGTCATGATCAGAATAATTGATTAATATACACAGATTATTATAGATTGCAGAAAAATAATTACATACTACTAACACAATACAAGGAAACACTTTGAAGAAAGCTTAGGAAAATATAATTAAAGGAAAAATGGAAAATCTCATTTCCAATTCACATGCAACATATTTAGAGCTTTAAAAAAAAAAAACAGAAGACATCTAATATTTAAGGATACTGCGATCAATACTCAGAGAAAAATCAGTTACTTCAAAATTAACTTGTGATAAAAGAAACAATTGATCTCCCTAAAATAATCACACAATAGCTCTGATTAATTAGAAGCATATTATTTGACTACTAAACTTAACTGAAGAATACTCTGAGCAGTTTTATGAGGGTAACCAGGCTTAGTTCATCAGTAGAGTTTAAGAATCATTCAAAATTGATCTTGGTAAAATATTAACACATACTCTGACCACTGGACTTCAAGGCTAGTAATGTGTTGACTGATTAAATAGCAAAGAAAAACCTTAATTGAAGAATTCTGCAGATATTAAGGCACAATAGTTGATATGCCAAACTGTCTCAGAACATCAACCGGGAAATGCATAATGAATAATACTCCTGCAGGTAGATATTCTCCAGTGTGTTTAACAACGATACTTAATACTGCTTAGCCACAATACTGAAACCTCTTCATAAAATTTCAATTAACGTCAGACACATTAGTCATACTTGCCACTTCTGCATGGAGGCCATTTGTTCCTTTCCTAGAATCTTTTTTTTTACAACAAATTTTCAGTCAACGTCTGCATTGTCGCATTCCGAAACCACTTTTTTTTTTCTTTTAGGCACACTTTCATATATATTTTACCTATGAAAAACAGATAACACATTATTTAAACATTAATTTCCATTATTAAAATTATGCAGCTGAAATATCAATCTAGTAGAGTGTGGATAAAAGTTGCAGTATGTTTTTAACATAGTTAACATTGACTGAAATTAAATAAATTACAATATATGAAGATTCATATTATTAATGTGATATTTAATTTAATTAAAATTGAATAATTCAAATGAAGTTAATAACATGTGTTCACAATATTTAAATAACGATAAATGATGTGTGTAGAGATTTATAAATAATAAAGTGTCATGTGGAGACTCCTGTAAGGAAACTCCTTACATAACGATCTACGTATTTTGTTTGTGAAGTATGTAAATATTCATTTTTCTGTTTCATGGCAGTAATCTAATTTATTTATTTTCCATGAGTTCAGTTTGTAAATACTAATTTTCATTCCTCTGTGTATTATAATTGTTACAATGTTGGTAATGCTAGTTGCAATGGTTTACGTGGCCGTTAAATAAGGCAAATGTTTGTTATTTGGTTGTCTTGACGACGCAGTGGCGAGATCTCTTGAACTGAGGTTGCCATGCCATGATTTGCCGAGGAGAGGGACGCCTTAAGCGTTTGTTGGAGCGATCTCCATTAATACAGATTTTACCGCGAGGAAGGGCCGCGGGTAATTGTCGTAGACCCAATAGGGATTTCATTTGAAATGGCATTTAAGTCGCGTCTCGTAACTTTAAGATAGCAGACATGAAGATCATAAGACGGTATTTCAGTGTATATATAGTCTGCTCGCGCTACCTATGCGTTTATTTAGGAAGTTCGCCTCCCGCGAGTGGCGTGGAGTACCTATCACATATACTGTAATTTCTACGTGTACCCAGGCTTGATGCCTACGGACTCGAACCCAGGACTCTACATGCTGGCGACTAAAACGATCAGTGGCTACGCTTCGTTTAATTGTGAGTTATGTAACTCTACGTCTAATTTTGTAAAAGTATTCTCACTATGGCCGAAAGCTTTAGTTATTATCAGGAGAGACGCCATCCGGTCAGCCATATTGAAATATGCGACGTCTTAGTTTAATTGTTTTACGCTCACGAAACACCGAGTGATTTTTTATGAGTTCTTGTTCTTAAGTTTGGTGTTAGTTTTTCCGTAATGACTTACTTATAAAACCAGAACTAAGTTTATGATGAGGCTGATACTGGCATAGGCAATCTCTGTTTCGGCCGCGTAATTTTCATAAGATTGGCCCTAGCATACAATTGAGTGTAATGCTAATATTTCAGTATTACCACTAATTAGAGTTATTGTGGATTTGCATATTTTTTTCTGAATATTTCCATTTTTAAATATTATGAAAGGGTTACTAATTTTATGCGTGAGCTTAATTCCTATTATTCCTATGTCATGGCATTTCTATTTCAATGACACTAAAAGTTTCACAGAAGTAAAATTAAATTAAATCGGTGAAATCGAAAGGGAATTTGAGTCTCATCTATGATGCACCCATGGTATTTACTCTCTCTCTCTCTCTCTGTCTCTCTCTCTCTCTCTCTGTCTCTCTCTCTCTCTCTCTCTGTCTCTTCTATGGTAAGCATATTAGAGGAGAACAACGTTGGAGGTACGCCATCATATGCTGAGTTCCTGTTACTGGGTACCTGCGTCCAGGAAGTGTAAGCTCTCGCCATCATAGTCCTTATAAGCGCAAATGCCTACACACGGGCAAAAGTACCTCACACCTTCACACACCACTTACAAAAATCCACATAACTTTAAATACGTTTGTCATTGCGACTACGATCGTTACACGCCACAATGTCACACTGCATAAGTCACAGTTTTTTTCCAGAATAAATCCGAAATTGTTGTGGAGTATGGTATGAAAAAATGCAAAATTGTCTTAGAGTGATTGTCTATTTACATGACGGGGGTAGTGGGATGGGGAGGTTGGGTGAGGTGGTTAGGTAGTGGGTAAGAGGGTGCGTTGAAAGGAGGAAGGGGGCTGTGTGGGTCTAAGAAGGGTTGTGCGAGGGGGTTAGATTGAACACCTAGGCTTACAGCATTCAATACGGCGGACCTGTGATTTTATCACATAGTGGTTATTGCATTGTCTTAGTGTTCGCCTTGAGAGACGAATCCAATGATCTGTAACATGCTATAACATGTCTTCGAGCTTTAAAAAGTATATAATATATTTCAATATAAATATAAATAATTATTTAAACATATTTCTTAATCATACCAAGCCGATTCTAGACGGTGCGACACTCCATGGCCTACTCAATTTGACACATATAAAAAATATACCAAAAATAGAGAAGGTCTAATCGGGGAAAATTGAGGCGTCATGCTGACGCATTGTGGAGCCAGCATTTATTTTGTATGCTTTTGTGACATTTTAGTAGGTTCCTAGGGAGAAAAAAAAATTGATGGTAAAATGGGTATTTTCGAAAGCCAACGAGCCATTTTGAATGGGAAAAGGATAAATTTTGAACCGTCGGGCAGCCGAAACAGAGTGCCTTGAAGCACAAACTTCATTAATGTAGTAAATTATCAACTATAAATTATGTTAGTTTCTCAAAACATATCCGAATGACGTTTTTAAGGTTAATTTGCTTTTCTCTATGATACAAGTTTGCAGATGGCGCTAGATGAGTTTGTGCACTACGGCATACTAGCACCATCAAACCCGTTGCTGAGTTTGTCGTCTGTATCGTTGATATATCAGAGAACATCTACTAGCGAAAAATGAAAGGAAAAATGTTTTCCACAGACTGCATATCTGTGCGGTAATGAAATAGAATCTAATATTTTATCCTCTACGGAATATTTGGCAAACTCCATTCATGTTTACTTACAACTTTTCTGAAGCCCTGCCAAAATTCTACTTTCAGGATATCCCTCCGCCCAACGCAAACCAAGATTAACTAAGTCTAGAAAATCGCACCAAAGGGACAACGTACCGCATTCAATGTGATAATATTTTACATGAGAACTATTTCTCACTAGGTATCAACACAGCCACCGATCTAGGCTGCGGGGAGCTCTGGGTTCGAATCTCGGGTAAGGCATGGGTGTTAATTTAAGTTAGGTTATAAGTTAGGCTGTAAGCCGTCCCCTACTAAGCTTTCAATCATATAATCGGGAGACAAAAAAGCCCTTTACAATTATCAACACATCAATTTGCTCCATTTTATATCCATTTATTATATATATTTATATATCCATACATAGTACAAAACAAAGTCGCCCGGCCGTGTGTGTGTGTGTGTGTGTATTCGGCTAAGGCTTCTAAACTAATCTACTTGTTTGATTTTGATGCGGTTCTCACCATCATTTAGAGAATTTCTTGAGGAAGGTTTAGGTGTATAACATATTAATATTTAATGTAAGGATAGTAGAGAAATGTCGACGTTCTGTAATAAAGTCGCTTACATGGCTTCAGCATAAGATATACACCAATTAAATGTACAGCAGAATTGTAGATCTCAAAAAGGTCTACAAACAAGTCTCCAACTGCATATGTTTATCTTTTAAGGGCGACCAACAGTAGCCATTTATGTCTTTTAGGGGTTCACTTATGAAAACTTTTTGAACAACACAGTTACCGAAAGCATTTATTGTAAATACTTGCTGTAAACCTAAACAACGCCATATTTGTAAATCGAGGCCTGGGCGGGTCTCTAGTAAGATATAAGTATGAGTTCAAAATTAATTTAAATATTAGTTACTTTTACGTTAACAGACGTATAAAACGCTTTTTATACATGGCAAGAACCAAACGCGTTATTCGTTGGGTGTTTTTCAAAAATTTTGTTCAAAAGGTGTGGAGATACAGCGAATAGACTCTACTTTTTTTAGTCTACTTTCCGAACGAAAGAAAGATTTTTATGACTAGATCACTTTCCTGTATAGGTGTATGTGTGTGTGTTTGTGGGAGTGTGTGTCTCCTTCCCCCTCACCCCCCCTCCCCCAATTTTCGAACGCGTGCACCAAATTTTACCAAACTTGGTATGCCTATAAGTATTAGTAAGGACACCTAACTTTTATAGTTTTAGACCAAGTCAGGCACTTACTTCTAAAATGCCTAACATTTTTTAATTTAGGTTGATATGTCATAACTGGAACCATTCAACCGATTTAAACCAAACTTTATATGCTAGCAGAGAATCATGTAAGCATCAAATTTTGAGATGTACATGTTTTGTTGGTCTGCTATTTTGGAAAGTAGCACTAAATGAATAAATAAAGATTAGCCATTATAACTCGAAAAATATTAAACCAATTTCATTCGATTTGGCAGGTAAGTGTGATAGGACAAGCAAACCTAAATGATTGAGCTTGATTAGGTTATTACTTTCAAAATGGTCGCCGTACCATTTTTCTAGGTTTACTTGGTATATCTGCCATAATGTTGAAAAAAATCTCGTCCAAATTTTATAACTGAAGGCATCTGTTAGAAGCAACGTATGTACAAACATATAACTACTTTTGGAAGTCATCTTGGAAGGTAGCACCATTCGAATAAATAAAGTTATTGTGTCATATCTCGGTAAAAAAAAAGTAACCGATTCCTACCAAATTTGGCAAACATGTAGTACCAAAGTATATGATGTTAAGTGATATGTCTTAAGCATGCAAGATACTTGTTTTCAAAATAGCGTCCATATAGCCATTTTAATTTAGAATGCAATATCGTCGGAAACTAGGGTAATCAATTCCAACGTAATTTTGTATGCTGGCAGAATAGATTACAACTATCAACTGTATATATATATATATATATATATATATATATATATATATATATATATACAGAGCACATTTTGTCTGCCATTTTTTTTAAATAGCACCATGTGAATAAATAAAATTCTATGTCATGTGTTTTAAGAGTATTGGGCACTTATTTTCAAAATGGCGGCCATATAGCCATTTGCTATATCGTCGAAACCATGCAATCAATTCCAACTTAGTATGCTGGTCCGCCACTTTGAAAGAAAGTGCCACATGATAAATGAAGCTTGCATGTACATCATATCTTGAAAAATATTAAAACCTACTTGCACCAAATTTGGTATGCCAAAAAAACTATTATAGGCCAGGTAAATATATTCGTAATTAAACTTTTTTAAGCACTAATTTTCAAAATGGTGGCCTTACAAATATTTTATGTTTATTTGGTATAACTACCATACCATTTAACCAATTTAAACCAATTTTCGTGCGCTGACAGTATCTATTACAAGTATCAAGTTAGTAAAAAAAAAACCTTTGCCCGCCATTTTGTAAGATAGTGCCACACGAATACATAAAGTTTTTGTCATATCTCCGGAAATTATTGGCAGATTCCTACTAAATTTGGCAGACAAGTAGCACTGCGGTAGTTTATGTTAACTTTTTAGGTATGTCGTATACTTATTTTAAAACGGCGGCCATACAGCTATTTTAGTTCTGTATGTTATATAGTTGAAATAATTTAATTAATTCCAATGAAACTTTGTATAATGGCTTTATATATTACAACAATCAAAAGTTTACACACGAAATAATCTTTTTCCTTCATTTTGTAAAATAGTGTCACTTCACAAATTAAAATTATGTGATCTCCGAAAAAACAACCGATTTCTACCAAATTTTGCAAACATTCATCATGGCAAGCTATGTAAACTGATCAATTTTGAGAGGCTCAGACACACATATTTTCAAAATGTCGGTCATATAAACATTTAGTATACTGACAGAATCAGTTATATGTAGGGATAGGAAAATTTCGCTTATTCATTTCAGGTCAAGATAGATTTCAAACGCGCGTACACTGAAGTCACCTTTGCAATTGGACCAGAGTTTATTAAGCACGCCACAGACTACTCTGAGCCAATAGCAGACTGGCAAGAGAACAAGAAGCGAACCCCATACTGCCAGGTGCGCAGCGGCACTGGGGCAGCAGCCAAGGAACAGACATCTGACGCTCGGCTGTAGAAAGGATAGTGGAGTCTAGCCTAGAAGGCCGTTGAACTCGCGAAATTTTCCTATCTCTAGTCATGTGTATGTAGACGACTGTCCATATGATGCCTCGATTCCGATTCCAACGGCTTGTATTATATGACCGATGTAGCCACACAGTGACATTTACTTCACTGTGGGGTTCTTCGAAATAGCATACATTATAGAGATGACCGGGGAAATTGCTTCTTATCATGAAGCAAAATTTATCAGTCCTCTTAAAGCTACGTTCATTAATGCTAAAGTGGATTTTCCTGATTTTCGCAGTTAACGAAATGCTGTATCCAGGCATTATGAAATACATGTTATTAATACAACTATTCAAAGGGTCTGAGAAGGTATCCCATTTACAAAAAAAAAGCGGAAGAGGTGTTTAAGTTTTGTTACTTTAAAGTAGGGTAAAACATTGGAGAAAATTATGGGATTTTTCTTTTATATAGATTCCATTTTACTTCTTAATTGCAGAGAAGAAGAAGAAGAAGCAGATATCATAATAGGAAATAGTTATTTCCGATTACTTGATCAGTGTTATATCCCATATGACACCAGATAGAAAATAAGAAAAAAGCATATATGCATTTCTTTCACATTTGTTATTAAATTGCGAATATAAAGAAAACTGCCCACTGCCTACAAAATAAATTTTCTTACGGTAACTGGAAGCACAATTACCTCTTGTAGAGCTTCGCCGTCGCATGCCTTTGTGCATCCGAACTCACAAACGAAATCAGACATGGGGTTGGTTTTGTGAAAGGCCGGGCGCGGTTTAGGAGATATTCTGCACCAATAAGCGGCTCGGATATCGAACTGCCCCGCTGCCAAAAGCGCGCAAATTGGTCTCCGCCAGTTTGTCGCCTTTCATCATATTGCTCGGTCCTGGCGACCAGATCGCAAATAACACATCGATCCTTCCATCCGCCGGAAATCTGCCGCCGTACTAAAGCGGCGTAAGTGGCTTGTAGCAACGTGGAAAATGTTCATTTCGGTGAAGGGACCGAATAAAAACCATTAGAGGTATGACTCCTCTGTTTATAAAAAAAAACACGAACGTTATACATTGGGTTGAGGTGACATGATAGCATTAAATTTACTCTCTTAAGGGTAATTCATACATAAATGACCATCAATGACAAATTATTGATAATATAAATAATAGTCGAATATTGCAGCACATTATTGTATATATATATATATATATATATATATATATATATATATATATATATATATATATATATATATATATATATATATGTAAGTTATTTATATATAAGCGTAAGTTACTTTTTCCACATAAGATTATAAATTATTCATTACTAACTCTCTAGCTTATCTTGTTTTGTACTTACTTTAAACTAATTTGAGTTCTACGATTCAGAAGTAATTTCCAGGAAAGAAATACTTACGAGATAGCTTTTCCTCCTGTACGTATTTGCGTGTGTTCTCCATTGACATTTGTGTTCTACATGTAGAACTTATTTAATCAGATATTTTATTTAATACTAAAATATATTTCGTAAGGAGTTATCATTTTTTTTTGTGAAAACTGTCTTCAAACGGTATTTCTCCTCACACTGAATCCGAATAATGACCGAAATTTGTTACTAACTCATTTCTTCTATCTTATTTTAAAAGTGTATAATTGTTTAACAGTACAGAATATATTATTTAAAAAAAAAACTAGACAAGAGAATGGGAGGATAGTTTTTAATCTACGATTCCGTCTTGGAATCTCTTCATA
This sequence comes from Dryococelus australis, assembly GCA_029891345.1. NCBI lineage: Eukaryota > Metazoa > Arthropoda > Insecta > Phasmatodea > Phasmatidae > Dryococelus > Dryococelus australis. The sequence continues at coordinate 27,769,355 of CM057001.1, forward strand.
TTGTGTGATTCTTTCAGGCTTTTTTTGTATAAACTGTTTTTCACAACCGTTTCTTAACTGGTTAGTTTTAAGGAGAAACGCATACAAGAAAATAATAGAGCTACTTTCCTAAGATATTTAAATTTATGTTGATTAAATATATAGATTATTTCAGTTATCAGATGGCTAGAAATTTATTTTGGTGATATCTATACTAATATTGTAAAGAAGTAATGTGACTTTGTTTTTTTCGTTTATGTCTCGGGTAATCTCGGAAACTATACGGGCGACTCTTATAACTTTTTCACTATTAGAAAGCCACATTCTTTCAGATGGCCATAGGCTATGTTCTATTTTTAAAAAAATTCCTTGAGAAATTTCAAAGTTTGTGAACCAAGTCGGAGAAAAAAGAGCTACTTGCATGCTTCCTAAGCATGCACTAACAAAACCATTATTGAAACGTAGTAGCAGGTAGTCACGGGTAGTCATGGGTAGTCACGGGTAGTCGTGGGTAGTCGCAGTATATATTTTAATAACACCATAACACCTGAGCGAAGCGATGGCGGGCTGCTAGATTTTTATAAAGACGTCTAAGAGAAATTAGTATTGTCCCTTTTAAGTGTATACTTCCAATACATACACTACAACTATATTCTTCGAAACCACTTGGTTAAAGAAGCATGATGACACAACAAAATAAATATTGTATAAAATATCTGGTAGATTTTCATCCCCCCGATCCCGAGCAGTAAAATCGTGTTTATTTTCTAGAAATTCGAAATAAAGGTAGTGTAAAATTGCGTTGTCGCCGATGCAGGAGTCGCGTTTCCATTTTCGCCGGGCGAGCCGAGGGACGCGGGCACGCGTGCCCTTGCACGCAATTTGAGCACCGTTGTTTTACCCCCCCCCCCCCCCTCCACCGCCATCGCTCACAAACCACCCCTCGAACTCGCTCCGGAATAAATCAGCGACCGGACAAACGCGTCCGGTGTAATTGGGCTTTGTACACTGCGTCGGCGAGGGTAGCAATTTCGGTCTGGCCGGGAGGGGTGGTGGGATGGTGCAGAGGGGAAGGGAGGATGATGGGGGTAAAAATACCTTCAACCACTTCCCCTCCCCCCAAAATCCCTCCTCTCCACCCTTCTACCAGATCACGGCTCTTTATTAAGCTCCTGCGCCCTGGTCAACAGTCCAACATCGGGATGCTGCCGTAAATTTGTCAGCTGTGTTTAACATCACAGCGAGGGTTGGTATGGCGAATTTTCAACCCCCGTCCTCGTTATTGCGGTACGGGGAATACAGCGCTCGCTTGAAGTAAATTAGTTTCATTTCGCTGCTAAAATGAGAATTAAATATTACAGAATCTGAGTACACGTCTACATCATTGTCTAATTACTCATAAGTGTGTTACAACAATTGAGGTACTATCACATTTTAAAAATGAGGTAGTTAATGTATGCAGGGTATGACTTGTGACCTAAAGCAACTATTAAGGGCAATATTCACTCTCGAACTTGGGAAAATAACAAGCATTTATTTTAAAATGTCAGAAACTACAAGCGACGAAAGAAATTCACACAATCAATAAATAAAAAAAATTTAAAAAAAAAAGGCAATTCATCAAACACTGATAAGTAATTGTAAATAACATGCTAAGTCAGCAAAAAAACATGGCTTGCTACTAACATCGCTTTTCGATAACACTCTAACTCGCTCCAGTTTCGAGAAAACAATTAAGGATGGCCGTCTAATACAGCGGAGGTCGGCACAAACTGAGTGTCTTGTGTGTCAGGGTGGTATTTAAATTGTTTGGGTTCGCATGTGACTTACTTGCGATTGATCACTGCGAGAGGTACGCCATTACTGCATATATTAGCTTTGCGAAAGACACGTTACCACAGGTGTTCAAATGTGACGCCCACATATCGATGCATCTATAGATGCTGCCAGTGTGCAAAATTTGGTTTATGAATCGGAGTATACTTTTATTCGATTAATTAACTAACGAAAACTTTGTTTATTTAATAATTAGTTACAACTATACAGTTTTTTGTGTTGAGAAGATTATAGTGCATAATAAGAACAATTTGTAACAAAATTGTAAGAGGATTTTACAATATCGGCGCCCGTTTGAGTGCAAAAAAAATAATAATTCTTGCAAAAGTTGTAGAAATGCAGGATCGTAGCCTTAACTGTGCTTTCTTACGCACGATTTTAGCCACAAGCTTAAGTTCGTATAAATGTTTGGACCTTATCAGTAAACTTTTATGCGTTAGTATTTTAATTAATTAATTTTTTTTTTTTAGGAGGAAGATCTCTGACAACCGTTTGTACCAGATTGAGGAAAGGGCCCATTCTTTGTAAGCCTTGATTGTATACAACTTTCGTTGTAGTTTTAATCCGATGTGGGCCACCAGAGTTTCGGCTCAGCGACTTGGTCGTGAGACCTTCAAACGTGTGACCAGGCTGTCGTACCCGGCGCACACGTTTTGCTGCGCGCGCGCAGAGGCTATTTGCGAAATAGTCGTGCTTATCTCAACGAAACTTTGTCCGTATCTCTCGAACGCAATGCGTGATGTTGTGGCGATGTGCTGTGTTCATTTCAAACACGTTTTCTAGTTGCGGTTTGTTGTTGAACACACACGAATGTGTGGCTTTATTTTGTTCCTTCGTGCTGTCTTATTTTTACTGCTTTATCTCTTCTTGTTTGCATATTGTCGTTATTTTTTTGTAGTGATCATGGCGTGCTTGCATCATAAACTTCCACCCGTATATATATATATATATATATATATATATATATATATATATATATATATATATTATATATATATATATATATATATATATATATATATATATATATATATATATATATATATATATATATATATACGGGTGGAAGTTTATGATGATATATATATATATATATATATATATATATATATATATATATAGGTTTATTTATGTTCTATGCAGTCTTGTGGTCCAATTATTTTTGTTCGTTTTTCAGCAAGCTTTCCGTGTATATACAACTTTTGTTTACCTCAAATAACCAAAAAAGAGATAAAATTAGTTTTCCCGTTATCTAATTGTCTTTAATTGTCTTTCTGTTATTTGCTGGTGTGTGATTCTTATTATATTTTCATTAGATTTTTCGAATACTTTGTTTTTCATATCGAGAGATTTATTTTTTTGATAAGCCTGGTTTTAGAATTTTGTGGTTCCTCTTGCATGTTTACAATGGATAAAACTCTTTTCTCCAATGTTTGTGAAATTCCTCTTTTATGTGCGAATTTTGCTGTCAAAATAGAAAGTGAAGAAAGTGAAATTTACTTCATTTTAGTATTGATATTGGTTCTTAACGTTTCGATTCGTAGCGAGCGGCTACGTACTTAACTAACATCATATTAAAATCAACGACATACACATCTATAGCTTATCTGGTATTCGATCTCAGAGCGCTGTGGATCAAGGCAATGGAACTATACTTCGTGGCGCCACGGTAGATGAGCGGTTAGACCGCTCGCCTCCCACCAAGGTGAAACGGGGTTCAATCCCCGGCCGGGGCACTCCCGTACTTTCTCAGGTGGCGATCGTGCCGGACGATACCGCTGGTCGGGCGGGTTTTCTCGGGGATCTCTCGTTTCCCTCGTCGAGATTCGTTTGCCTTAGCTCAGAGAATATTGGTACATAAAATTGTTTTTGAGAAAAATTATTTAACAATTTTTTTTGCTATAATATGTAAATTTAAATATTTACATTTTATAAAAAACATATTTTAAAAATTGGCAAAATTTTTTAGACGTAGCATCATTCCTTAAAAAATTTCACGTAGAGTAATTTTTCTTTCAAATGGTTATCTTTAAAATTGGCGCAATGAGAAGGAATTTCGTTTAACATTGAATCCCCGTTTGAAGTTCGCGGCTGCCGGCTTGGTAGGCAAGCGCGTTAACAAAAGTAAAATAGCACGTGATCTATAAAATATTAATAAACAACCAAACTAGTCATTTATGGGGCGATTTTGTAGAGGTTTGAATCAAAAAGTGTGAATATTTTTAGTTGTAGTAGCTACATGAAATGTAAGATACGTTTAAATGGTTTGCTTCAGTAGACTTCTTGTTATTAAAATTAAGAAAAATAGTAGAGTTGTCACACACCACTACTATCTAAGATAGAAAATTAAGATGAGGAATGGATGCTTGTTGTCTATACACTCAAAAAAAATATTTTTTGTACGTTTACAAGAAAATCCTTGGAAACCCATTTGCCAAGACAATCCTTTGTAAAACTACAAACAGTTTTCTTGTAAAATCTGCGAAACAGCCTTTTATTACAACTTACATTATAAAAATTGTCCTTTTTTTTCCTGGAAATCAAAGGTGATGAATTAATAATAGAGAGAAACTAAAAAATAATTTCAAAATATAGTTTACGAAAAAAAAGGTTAAACTTTGCCAGCATGGGGACTACAACCCATACCCCTTAGTTACTAGCCCGAACCCTTAACTGATTTGAAGAGTTCTCTTGTTGAGTTGAGAAATTTCAACGTCTCTTAACAATGAGGTCTTGAGAGCCGATTTAAAAGTTCTGTGTAGCTAGCAAACAATTAACGAGTAATACGGTCACTTTTTATTGAAATATTAGTTATATTATTAATAATTGAATTCTTTTAAGTGTTTTGCGTTATTCAAGCTAGCAATACATATCGTTTTATACGCAACTACACTTGACATCACCCATAGCTATTGCACAAACGACTATATACGGCTTTACGCTGTTGCGTGTTCGCCATTTTCCTGAAGCTCGTGGATACGGGTCAGTATCGTACAAACATTTCTCGAGGTCTGTTACAAACACGGCCCTTGTAGTTTTACAAACGAGTAGTTTTACTAGAGATATCTTAGTGCTGTTACGAGCATTTGTAAAACTACAAGCAATTTCAAAGCAAAGAAATTCCAATTTTTGTACATTGTATTCGCTTATCGAGCCACTATTGCCGCGATGTAAGCTACTCAAAGCGATAAAACGATAACAAAAAAAAAAATTGCGTGAAATGGGCGTTTGACGTCCCCCATATTCCTTTTCAATATGACCCAGATATAAACGTGCTAGCAAGGGTCAGCGAGATAGTAAAATGCGATTAACTAGTCGCCCGCCAATGTAAATAATGGGATTGCAGCTACGTGGCACATAAGCAGCCGGGATGTCAGCAAACGAAAGTAGACAAATACGCCCGTGTGGATTAATTCTGTTAGCCGTTCGCTGTTAATGGAGCATTTTTGCAAGACCTGCTTTAGACCTACTTTTTACCAGTCTTCAGAAATGTTACAAATTAAAATAACCATAGATCCGTAATATAAAAGTGAAGTTTACCGTGCATGTCAGATGCGCATAACCATCTTCGTGTTACATGACAGGACTTCTTTTTTATCGCCAACATTACAATGAAAAACTAACATTATATTAAAATTAATGACGTAGACATTTATAGTTTACCAGGTATTCGAGCTCAGAGCAATGTGGACCAAGGTAATTCCTATAGATGAGAAACATTAGCGAGTTCAATTACCTGTAGGCTGGGCTTTGCAGTCCTGTGTACATTAGAGCCTCAGATGTTTGTTCATTGGCTGCTGCTCCAGTGTTACCTCACCCCTGGCAGTACGGGATTCGCTACTAGTTTCCTTGCAAGTCTTCTATTGGCCCAGAGGCGTCCAGGACGTGTATAATGAACTGCGAACCAATTACGAAGGTGACTTCACTCTATATGTGGTTGACGTCTATCTTGTCCCGAAATATATTCGCGAAATTTTCCTATCCCTAGTAATGCCTTAGCGACTTTGACTTTTGCCTGCACAATGCAGCACATCTAATTTTCCGTAAGTGCCGTGGATGTTAGTGTTTTGAGCAATGCGTTCCCACAGAGCGACTGAGGCCTATATTTACAAACCTACTAAACAAGCAAACCCCGGTTTCCACTTATGGTGACCTCCTTTAATGATTTAACGATACTTTGCCGCAGGGGCGGCCGACTGTGTAGTCCATCGGTGCAGTTGCACTGAGCAAAACATGTCCTCGCCTCCTAATATGTTTCCGCGTGGTCCGTGTGGATACGCTGCTCCTACGCCAGTGATAAAGTTTTCCTTCCTACCAACTGCCGCCCTACGGGTACTTGGTATGGCGTGCAGTGCAAGGAAAGTGACGTCATGGCAGGTAGAAACCGCGACGGCCGCTCTCTTCCCCCCTACGCGCTTACTCAAGCGCCGTAGGAACCAGGCTTGGAGTTCACTGAAGTCCGCGCAACACAGCTGTCTTCCGCAATCGCCGAGACCCGCCGATACTAACTGAAGATTTACGATGACAACCATTTTTTACGTGGCTTGACCAGCAGGGTAGTTAACTGCTAGTACCTTTGTACTAGATCTAGCACTTTTAAAAATATTATAGTACCATAGTACTACATGTTTTAATCTAGTGCCTTTTTTAAATTCTGTAGTTTAGCACCATAATTCGATATTTTAATCACCAAACACACTACAGGTTGGTAAGCTTTCTTGTGTTGTTGAATTGTTGAAGTTGGTAATATTGGTGGATTAGTCCCGAGTCTTTTTGCTGTCGTAGGTGGCCGTACTGATAGGGGAGTTTCCAGTTTATCCGTACTGCACATTGCGGAGCGCTAGCGCCCGTGACCCCTTTTCAAGGTCACTTTCACTTCACTGTCCGCGCGTGTTGTGTGTTTCGTTTCATAGGAGAGGCTGCTGCAATTTATAGCACTGTTAAACAAACTAGTAAAAATAAAAAGAATTAGAAGAACAAAAAAGGCATAACTTAGCAATGGAAAATTAATCAGGAAGTGGATAAAAACGAGGAAGGCCGAAAATTTTTTTTGAATTTATCACCATTATCTGATATCGGTATTTAAAAAATATGTAAAAATATTTAATATAAAAAGTTTCAGAAATGTTTATATGATTGACGAACTACCAAGCAGAATGCTCAAAAATTAGTGTGCTGTGGTAAATTTCGATGTTTCAAAAAATCCAGGAACTCACTGGGTTTGCTATTTTAAAAAATAATAATGTTTATTATTTTGATCCATTTGGAAGCAGTATTCCTAATAATTTAATTAATTATTTTAAAAACAATATTGTTTATTAAAATGATGATCGAGTTCAGGATTTTAATTCTGTTATCTGTGGACATTTATGTTTAATAGTATTATATCTTTTTTTGCGAAATTTTAAGTTTCGCAATATAATTTCTATGTTATTAAATGGCAGATATATTTGGGAAACCAGTAATCAAATACTTAAATAAAAACTTTGACAATATTGCTGAAAATTTTAAAAAATATGTGAATTCACAATGCAATTCCAGTGTTTCTTCTTTATAAAGAGAGTTGAGCATTTGTTTTATTTTACAAAATCATATGATTCATTTTTTGGATGAAGATTTGTTAATATAGGTGAACATGTAGATAAAAAATATGCTGTCAATAAAAGATTTTTTAAATATTTATAGTGAATTATACATTAAAAAAATATGTAGATTCAAAATATAAAATTTATTGTTTCTGAATATGCATCAAAACACGATGTAGATTCTAAATATGAAACTATTGTTTCTGACTATACATTAAAAAACGATGTCGATTCAAAATATAAAACTATTGTTTCTGACTATGCTTTAAAAACTGATGTCGCATCAAAATACAACACAAGTGTTTCTGATTTAAAATCATGTGTAGAATCAAAATATAATATAATTGTTTCTGCTTTAGAAGATCAACTAAGTGAAGGGTGTGTTTACACAACAGACTGTGTTTCTCTTCATAATCGTAGAATTATTAACATGGCTGATACGGTAGATGGAAAAGATGCTGTCAATAAAAGATTTTGTGACAAAAAAATAGCTGATAAATTTCAAAAATTAAACCAATCAGTTTTAAAAAATGGAGAGATATTTGTTAACTTAAAATCGTAAAAATGTAAGGAAGAAAAGTCTCATATATTCTATTTAAGTGCCAAGTGGAATAAATCTAATAATATTTTTCGTTTAGAATATAATTCGATTGTCTATACTTTTTTTTATGAATTGTAATGTTTATAAAATAATTACTGTTTAACCCCTATTTATTTGATAATACTGTGACTGTTATTAACGTATCTCAAAAAAGAATTACAGTAAGCCTTTTGATGTTAACATAGGCGATATTTCTACTTTTAAAATTAAAAATAACTAAAATATCTTAATATGATTATTGATTGATGACTACAATAGCAATATTCGTGAAATATAAAGTTTAAATAATTTTTTTTACTATTAAATGGATAACAATTGGTGCTTGAAGTGTATGAAGGTCACTAAAAATAATAAAATAAAAATGAAAATACAAAAAATGTGCTATTAGTTCAAAAAATAAATTCTTCTGTATGTAATTCTAATAAATCAACATTTTTAAAAAAAACCTTTTGTCCACTGCGAGTGAGGAAATAATTAATGAACTATATAAACCTGCGCAAAATATTTTCCAAGACAAAAAATAATTTCATAAGGAATTGCTTTATGGCAAATTGATCTTGTAGAAATGAATACTGGTAATTTAAAAGATTTATCACATATGAACAATGGATATAAATATATCATGACGATTATTGATGATTGTTTTTTCAATATTTGTATTTGCAATACCAATTAAAGATAAAACAGCTAAAAATGATTCAAATTGTTCAGAATCTATATTAATTTTAAAAAACCCAAATAATATACACACTGATAATGGTTCAGAATTTTATAATAAAACATTTCATGAGCTTATGGAAAAATATTATAACAACCATTATTCTTCATTTTCTGAATTAAAAGCTGGCATCATTGAAAGATTTAATGGAACTTTAAAAAATATAATATGGAAACAATTTGCTTTGATTGGCAATTATAAATGGATGAATATATTATATGATTTAGTGATAGAATGTAATAATTCAAAACATAGAACTATTGGAATGAAGCCGCCTGAAGGTAATAAATAAATGAAAAAAAATGCAAACAAATTTGGCGAATATTTTTAAACCAAAACATGAAGTTCATGGTGTCGTCCATGTGATAAAATTAAAGAAAATTTTTGAAAAAGGTTGTACTGCTAATTTTTAGACAGAATTATTTACTATTATTAGATTTTTAAATTATGATGTACCAACTAACAATTTAAAATATATTAATGGAGACGAAAAAAAGGCCATTTTTATGAATATGAAATAATGAAAACTGACCATCCAAATGAATATTTAGTTGAAAAAGTTTTAAAAACTAAAGGCAAACAAATTTTTGTGAAATAGTACAGTTTTGATAACTCGCACAACTTGTGGAATAATAAAACTGCCGTTTGCATAGCTGAGTCTGCTTTAACTGATGCTTTATAAATTTAAAATATATTTTTTTATGATTAGACAATTTAAAAAGCGCAATAACATAACACATGTCTTGTTTAATTGCTGTTTCAATGTTCTTTTTTTTTAATTAGACAATTTCAAAACCGAAATAATGTGCCATACATTCCTTTTAATGACCATTTCAATGTTTTTTTTATTTAAAATTTAATAAAAATTTAAATTTTATTTCTATAATTCCCATCATTAATTTTTCTATTCACATCTATAGTAATAAAACCATAATCTTCATCCCAACATTTTGAACATAATTTTTCTAATTTTTCAAAATATTTTTCCCACTGACAGAATCATTAAAAATATGTTTTAAATTAGTTTCATCTGGTCTAAATGTACACAAAAAATTCGTTTTATCCCTTATGAGTTATGGTACTTTCTAATAAGTTCGAGTTAAATAAAATTCATTGACTTTCTTTCTCATCCTCAAGTGAAATAATTGTGACATATCTTGCTTATCTAAAATAACGTTGCCAAGTATAACTATTGAATCTTTTTTGCACTTGTCTAAAGTAGGCTTTCATAAGTATTATTAAAAAAGTGAGCCAATTATTCATTAAACTTATTGTGTGTATATTATCAGGCAATAGTTTTCCTTTTTTTTTTTTTTTTTTTTTTTTTTTTTTTTTTTTTTTTTTTTTTTTTTTTTAATTTTTTGATGTCACTTAGAAAATTAATATGTGAACACCTCAGTCAGTTTTTGCATTTATATGTTCATTTTTTAATAAATGGATAATAAAGAATTTAAGTTGACAAGCAATAGTTCTATTTTAAAGAAAAAACATCATTATAATATAATACATAATGAAAAATCATTCGCATTAATTAGTTTTCATCAAATTTTGAACACCAAATATAAATATAAATACTATAACAGCAAATAAAAAATTGAGTCCTGTTGTTGATAAATAAAATGAATTTTAACTACTCCAAGAGGTCAATATGATATTGAATAGTTAAAAAAAGTATACATTGAATTGGTAAATTTTCAACAAATATTATTGAATTAGAAGCAGATAATGTAAAAAACAATATAAATTAAATATTAAACTTGATGACCGACAATCTGCTATTCTTGGTTTTGAACAAAATATAAGTATTGAAAAAGACAAAATTGTTGTAGGCAAAAAATAACCAAATTTTAATCCATGTAAAACTAATATATTCACTGCAATTTAGCATATGTTATGTTGATAAAATATGATGAAACTAATAATTTAGAAACTAATATAATTGCTCGTTTTCCCCTGTTTGGTTTTAAAGATTATATTATTTATGAGCCTGCATAACCAGTTTTTTATAAAATTCATAATGAGAGGTTTAATCATATTGTTTTGGAAATTGGAGTTGAAAATGACAGCCTGATTGATTTTGATGGTGCTGATATTGAAGTTGTCTTAGAAAATAAAGAAGTTTAAAATATAGTAATATAAAATTAATTAATAATTATTCTATTTGACATCCATGTGGCAGTGTATCTACTTTATTTTCTAATATAATTACTTCATTATCATAAGGACTTAATGCAATTTTACTAACTTCGACTGTACATATTTCATATTTTTCACTCCTTATTAGTTTCATTGTTCTAAATTGTATTTTCTCTTTAAACAAACAATTCTTATAGTCATCAAATGTAATTCGCTCATTAATTACACATTTTTTTTCGTACCTTCTGATTTTTTATTTTCTTTATCATCAACCTTATAAGCATGCATTTTTGATCGTAGACCAACTAATTATTTCATTATCTTACCATTACATTTATATTTCATTTTTTCTAAAGCTTTTTTATTTATTTGAGGAATGTTATAAATATTCTAATTTGGATAATCACTTGTATCAAATTTTTCTATGATCGACTTTATATCGTCATAAAAACCTTCTGTTTTTATGTTATAAATGCATGGATCGGTATCTTGATAACATAATTCAATTACATCACCACATTTTGGTTTTATTATGTTATAATGAAAATCAAAATATTAATTCTTTCGATATGTCTTAAATTGACATACTCACATAAATTGGTTTAATAAATTTTACATTTGTTTTATTCATATGTATAGCTGCAAAATTTTCATTAAATATAGTGCTTCTTTTGAAATTTGGTTTTGCTACTAATTTTTCACATTTTTCAGCATCCCGTACTGGTTTTATATCAACTCTGTTTCTGATATTTTCCATAATTTTACCAAACACTAATTATTCATGAGATTATAAAATTCTTTTTTCAAAATCATGTTTAGCATTAGTTCTCACTGTGTCTAATCCTATGTACTTTTTTAACCAATCAGACGGATGAAACATTAATATTCTATGTATTTTTGTAAGTATTAATCCATCTTTTAAACATTGTTTTAAATTATGATTGTGTACTACATACTTTTCTTTTTTATGTAAAGTTTTTTATAATTTAGATTGATTTGCTTTAGTAACTATCTTATTTTTAGGACAAAAAGGTAGATCTTTATGTAAATTATGTAATTCTTGTGGATATTCTAAATCAACTTCTAATATATAACTATACTCGTGTACATTCTCCAAATCTAATATGTTTTTACTCCAATACTCTAAATCATTTAATGTATAACAAACCCATTCAAGACCACCATATGGTAAATATTGTGACAATGACCATTCATAAAGATTATTTGCATCATGCTAAGTTAAATAATTTGATTCTTGCTTAACATTAAATTCGTATAAATATTTGTTATTTGCTTTAACATATCGCTTACAACATCGGGATATTCCACCGCTAATACCTCTTTCGAAAAATACCATGCAGGGTCTAATTCATAAGAATTTATACATGATTTCTAAAATTTTCGAATATATCTGCTAACAATAATACATCACTTTTTAAATATAAACAATGGTATTCACCAAGATTTTTAATATTAAATTGGTTCCATACACGTTTTGCATACTCAAAATCGGCGTCAGTTGTATCAGACTAGTTTTTAATTTATTGTACAATTCACTCTTTGGTGGAAGTTCTGTTTCTTAAAATGTTTTCCAACTATCCATATAAACATATGAATAATCACATTTTTTATTAACTTAGACTACATATTCTTTTGGAAAATGTTTTTGTGTGTGTTTCATTTGATATTTACTTAAATTAAATTATAATTTAACTAAACTACTGTCAATAAATTTTAATATCTCTATGAATCTCATTTTTAAATATTCTGTTTCTTTTCTAAAAGTAATAAACTTTTCTTCATTATTTGCAATTAATTATATATTTTTCTCACTATATCCTAGCTCTTTAATAAATAAATGTGTATCATATCAAGCTATATTATGAAAATTAATTGGATCAAAATTTGATAATTTTAATTTAGGTTACAATTAATACATACTGGATTAATGATGTACTTTTTTATTTTCCTTTGTATATTCACTCTCACGGACAGAACATTTTTTTTATTTACCATATCATATTTTTCTTTTTTTGGTAATGTATTCATTGGTTCATTTTGTGAATATATTTCACCAATTTCTTCTACTTCCCTTTTTATTGATTGTATAACTATTTTATGTGCATTTGGGCCTCGATATACTACTGGAGGTTTATAATCACCATAATTAGATAAAATATAATAATATAAACCAGATACTTAATGTGATTTATATTCCATAGTGTATGATTCACCATTCAATTTTAAATCAATGTTATTTATTTGTTCATTAGTAAGTTTATATTTTTTAAAGTGTTTCTTTATAAAAACCATTATCAATATCATCCTCTGTTAAAATTGAATATTTTTGATAAGGTTCAATTTTCTTAATTCTCATCGGATTTGGCTTAACTGTTAATATTTTCTTTAATATTGGTTCAAAATCTGCATATATTGCGAATGGAACCTTAATTGTATGTTAATAATTTTTGAAAAATATTTGCTCTCCTTTTGAGGGTAAAGTGATTTTTACAGCTTCATTTTAGAGTAATGTTCGGCATGTTTATTAATTTTTTCTTGAGAATAAAAGAATTGAAGAAACATTTCACACATATAGGTTTTACTTTTATGATTATTTCTTTTGTGTAGAAAGCAGTTTCGATAAATCTTTTATCCAACAATAATGCGAATTTTTATCATCTTTGAAATAAAGTAAACTTACAAGTTTTTTCTTTTTTATTTATTGTGAGTTTTAGTGGATATACTGTAAACTTATCTTCAATAGAGTATACGTTTATAGATTATCGATTTGATTTTCTATTTTTGGTATATCATCGATTTTAATAGGATATTCATATTTATCTATTACTTCATCAATATTAAGCCCTACGTTTTTATATTTAGACACTCTATGTGTATATTTTTCTGCTGGAAACAACACAGATTTTATTGCCCAAAGAAAACATTTTTGATTGTCATTTTTAACATTTATGCATGCTTTTTTATTTTTAATCACATCTGGTAGATCAATATATTATGAGCGTCTTAATGAATTATACTTATTTATTGCTAATTTCATTCCAACTATTTTATCTAAAGCCCATCCAGAACCTCTTTTTTGGGATTCATATAATTGTGTAAGTATTTCTTGTATTACGAATTTATAAATTTTTTAAATATCTCCAGCATTCAATGCTGTATAATTGGGTGATTAAAATGTAAACAATTGTTCTTGATTATTTTCTTGCTTATGAAAATTAGCATATAATTTAATACTAATTTTCACACCTCTAAATATTTTAAGATTATTGTGTACTATCTCAAATATTTTATTTTCTGCTGAAGTCAAAAAATGAATAGGCTGTACAAAATTAAAAGTATTTTCAATGTTTTGTGTTCATATCCTACTTTTAAAAGCTTTATTATCTAAGTAATATTTGTTGCTTCTTCTTCTATTTTTTTGTTAACAAAATAATTGTTATAGAATGGAAATATTTCATTTAATTCCTTTTTATCATCGGGATATAATTCATTGATATCAATGTCAGCTTAAGGCAAATTTGTAAAATTATTCTTAGTTCTTTTTATCTAGGTTCTTTTTCTCCGCTCGTCTATAACCAGTGACATAAAAAAACGGTATAATAGTTCTAATTAGATCGTTTTTCCTTAGTCTGCTTATATATTTTATTTTTAAATCTCTTGCAATATGCCTCAACTTCCTCACTCCCTCATTGTTCAACACAGATGTTATACAAGCCTCCATTTATATAGTTGTATTTATAAGAGAAAAAAATTATAAATAAAATATAAAAACAGATATATAAATAAAAAAAGTGCTTAAATTACTGGGAAACTGTATTTAACTTCTTGTAATGACGCTAATTCTTCATATAATCACTAAAACATTTTTTTAATGTGATTGAATATTTGTCCATATTATTTTTATTAAGAGAAAATAATTTTGTAGGTTTATTCTCATTACACCCTTTATATGTTTTTGTTGGATAATTATAATGATTTTGTTTAAATTATCTAATGCTGTATTGTATAATTTACTATTTTTAACCTTTTTGAAAGATGTATTATAAATATATTTTCCATATTCGCACATTACTCTGTGTTTTTTTTTTTTATTATTAATAACGACTACTAGCAGATTCAATATAACATTTTTACGGATGTTAGAATGCTTCTATTTTGTATGTTTATGTCGTGCAAACCTTTCTATGTTTAATACTTTACCACACTCTTTACATTGCTATTTATTTTCCATTTTATTTACTAAGAAATATATTTTATAAAGAGAAAAAATTTATTTTTCAATTTCAAATTTTTTGCAGTCTTATTATATTTGTTTCCCTTTAAACAACACAAATCAAAAATGGAAACTCTGCTCAACAAGTTGAACAGTTCATATGAATTGACTAAACTATATGACTTCGAAATTAATAAATGGTATGAAGCTACAGAATTTTGCAAGTACTCTTAGCACCCTGCTGATAATGCCAGTGTCGTGATTTCAAACCCGACTTAAAGAGATTAACAAGCATTTGTATGTGGTTACACGCATATGGCACAGCTTCAATTTGTGTGCATCTGAAGCATGTAAAAAGCTTCCGATTGCGTACTGGTATATATAATTCAATTCGAAATAAACGAAAGCAGCTAGCAGATTTTGGTCAAATTCAAGAACTTTTGAATTTAAAGCTTCGCAATTTACTAAAGTACAGCAAAACACGTTGGTTGTCGATGAACGATGTGCGTGGTTCAAATATTAGTTGAACAGTGGACTGCATCAGTGTCATACTTCAGTTTGACTGGAGTCGAAGACAGAATAGTCCAGGCAGGTTCAATTTTGAAGGCTATTCAAAATCCTCTAATTAAGGCGTCACTTTACTAATTTTTAAAATTCTGTTTTTTTTTTTTCCCCGGGATCTATAAAATGCGAGACTGAATATTTTATCCAAATTCCAAGAAAAAAAATATTTTTGGTTCCGGTGTATAAATTATACAACTGCAACAGAAATATTATACAAACATGAAGTACTATGAGAACAAAATATCACCTGACTCTGCAACGTACCATACAAGCATAATTTCTTCTGAAACAACACTATTAATATGAGGTAGGCTGTAAGTAAATCTAACTTTTGAGTGTTTGTGCGCATGCTGTAGAGCAGCGGGTGGACACTATAGGACACGGCTGAACACATTTTCTAATCGCTATACGCTAAATAAAACCTTAGAGACCAAAACATTTACAGTGAATTATAACAATTTTGGTTAAATCTTTGCTTACATAAAAAAAAAAGTTTTCATTTTAATCATAATTTATTATAATTACGTTTTGTGTAAACAAGTTATGGATATTTATAAGTAGCACAAGTGAGTTGAACTGTGCGTAAATTGGATTTTAAAGGAGCAAAGAATTCGATTTTGTGTTTGTCAAGTTTGCGTTTTCTTATAGCGACTGCTACAAAAAAAAAAAACCTACCCATTGGATAACATTGAGTGTCCACCCTGTACCAGTAATTTATTTACTCTATTCTGCAAAGCTTATTTGGGCTGTATATGTTTGGTAAGTGTGTACTGTGACGTCATGACGAGACAGTACATCTCCAAACTGCTGCTGGGATGATGGCAGGTAGGAATGCTTAATTTGTGTGTCGAGGCGAAGCTAGTTTGTCCACGTCTAGATCCATATAAATGTGAATAAGTTTATGATTTAAAGTGCGTTTAGGTCAAATTAACAATAGTGTACAGTTGTCATACCATAAAAATACAACTGTTAAAAATTAAATATTCTTCTAGGACGCATTTCAAATATCTCATTTACTTTTTAAAAATGTTAAATCGTGGACAGGCTATTTCGATTTTCACGCTGAATCTTTATGTTCCATTGAAGGTTGAAATAGAAACAATACAACTGTTTTTATTGTCAATATAATCGCACAAAAAATATTTGATTTAGTGGTGTGGAAAAAGGATTTAATGGCAATAATTTAAGGGATTTATTTAAAGGTTATACTTTCGTGCTAAAAAAACTTAAAGAATTCTTGTCAGCTGAACACAAGATGATTTTGCCGCATAATACACCTAAATATAGGCTGTTCACAGTAAGGTGAGCACTTTTTAAGGCCCTTGTAATCTTTTCCTTTCATCCAATTTCCATTTTCCTGCTGCTTTATAATATAAATATTGCAATGTGATCATTAAACACAGTGTATTCATTTCACCACCATCAAAATTTTATGCCTGAGTCTGCAATAAGATATATGTATTAGCTATTAATGCCTGTTGGGAGAGCCTTAAAAAGTGCTCACTTTATCGTGAACAGCCTATATCACTACTTTTTAACGTTTAAGACAAAAAAAATTCCGGGGGAGAGACCCTCGGACCCCCTTTCCAAGTTTCAGGAAAAATGAATTAATGCAGCACTGAGCCAGCTGGAGGTGCTGGCCGCCACTGCGTTTGCTGCGGCACGGTTAGACTGCTCGCCTCCCACCAAGGCGAAACGGGTTCAACCCCCGGTTGGGTCCCCTCCCGGATTTTTGCAAGTGGGAATCGTGGCGGACGATGCCGCTGGTCGGCCGGTTCGTGAAAAATAACATACTGCGATATCGAGCGTATCTTTTACATAGTCCATGCCTGGTTACTTACGACTTTTCTGAAGCCCTGCTGAAGTTCTACTTTCAGGCTATTACTTCGCCTCATGCAAACAAAATTTAACTACGTCTGAAATCAATAACACCAAAGGCACAACGCATTACGTTCGTGGCCACTCAGTTTAATAATATTTTGAACGAGAGCTATTTCTTACTCAGAATTGCCAAACATGGCTATTTTCTGTCTGTTCTTGTTCATATTAATTAGAAATTAAATAATTCACAGCTAAAATATAAGTAAAATGTATCTAAAGGCTGTTTACGATAAAATAAGCAATTTTGAAATCAGTCTTAGAAAAAAGTCACTGCTCCCACCTCCATATATTATGACGGGCGCACAGAGTAGCATGCGCCCAGTCACGTTGGTAACGATGGATGGGAAGTAGCTCCGTATCTTAACGCCGAATAAAAATTGTTAGGTAACCATTTCTGATGACTTTTTTTTTTTTTTTTTTTTTTTTTTTTTTTACGCACCGAAGTGTTAAAATTAGCAGATTTGTTAAAAATAATTTTTAAAATTATTTCACAATTTCGCTTGACCGACGCATGAATGTAGTAACGAGGCCCACACGACAATGTTAATCTTACATAAGGCGGAATAATATACAACGTGCATGCAAGTAGACCTTAAGCAGGGCTTTCAAATGTGCTCATTTTACCGCGAATTGCCTATAACAGAAAACAAAATGTTTTTATGTTAACAAAAGTAGAGCAGCTTGTGATGTATGAAATATTTAGGAAACAACCAAACATGTCATATATGGGGCGATTTCCTAAAGGTCTAAGTCAAAAAAGTGTGAAGATTTTTAGTTGTGCTCGCTACATGAAATGGAAGACATTACACTACATTAAATGGTTTACTTCAGTAGACATCTTTGTTATTAAAATGAAGGAAAATAGTAGAGTTGTATCATACCATGACTATCTAAGATACAAAACTAGGATGCGCAATGGATGCTTGTTGATTACATTCGCCTATCGAGACACTGCTACTACTATGTGTGCTGCTCTGAGAGATACGACGACAAACATAATTGCGAGGAATTGGCCAACTTCGTCATTCATTTCCTTGTAAATATGACACAGATGTAAACGAGCAAGCAAGGGGCTGTGAGATAGTAAAACGCGATTAACTAGTCGCCGGCGAATATAAATAATGGGATTGTAGCTACGTGATCACACTAGAACTCTGGTCTTGACTTGATACACAAGCAGCCAGGATGGCAGGAAAGGTACGTATACAAATACGACTGTGTAATTAATTCTGTTGGCCATTCGCTGTTAATGGAGGATTTTTGCAAAGCCTATTTTAGACCTACTCTTTGCTAGTAGATTAGTCTTCAGAAATATTACAAATTATAATAACCGTTGATCCGTAATATGAAAATGAGGTAGCACGTGCATGTCAGTTGCGCAGTAACCATTCTTCGTGTTCCAAGATTAGAATTATTGGAATAACGTGGAAAGTAATCGAGGGTACTACACTGTTAAGTGCTTTCGGAATTTTGGACACTTCCTGTAACGTAGTTTGATTATATTGAAGTCGTTCGAAGGTGTGTATATAGAAAATTCCAATGTAAACACACACGTTTATCACAGGTGATAATGTGGCTTTGATAGATGTATTGGTGATGAGTGAGTTCAATGTGGGCGAGATCCGGCGAATATGGAGATCGGTTTACCTCGTCTTCAGGTATGCGGTCCGAACACTTCATTCATGTGCCGAACATGTGGATCTTAATTTGAGAATGTTATAGTTATACCTATTCTTGCTATATATATATATTCCCTTACTTTTTATAAGCACCACTGCTCTACAAACTTATGTAAATACCTTGAAACTGAGCGGTATAGTTAGTCGCCTTCAGTGTGATACGCGTTGAGTCGCGGTGTTGGAAGGACCCAGGGCGAGGCAACATCCTCCGAGTGACGGGCTTTCCAGCCGGGACTCATAGGTACCAGTCATCCCTGAACATGACACTAAATGAGACCCTAGGATGGAGCGGAGCTGGACTGAAGGGGCGGGAGAAACGGGAGTACCCCGAGAAAAACCGCCGGCAAGCGGCGCCATCCATCACGATTCCCACGTGCGAAAATCCGGAAGCTAACCCGTCGGGGATCGAGACCGGATCTCCTTGGTGGGAGGCGAGCGCGCTAGCCACTTCGCCACCGCGGCCCCTGTTGGAAGGATTATGGGCAGTTCCACAACATGCGCCTACTCCTAGCACCGACAAACCCACAAGTATTAGAACATATTTTCCCTTGCTTCACACCATTTCCTGGATTCCGCTTATTACGTCTATTGTCATGTGAGGTTTCGCTGTCAGTGTCCACTATTTCATTACTGATAGAAATTTCTTCAGTTTGCACGGCCTGCAGTCTGATGCGTCGATGCAAAAGACTGCTGTCTGGCGGAGGGTGAAAGGGCACATGTTTCGCATTTGCCACAGGATTTCACGTGAGTTGGTCGCCCAGTACCCACGCATCGTTGAAGTTCCAGCCAAGACGCCAGGCTCACGTGACCAGCAACCAAGATAAGCGACGGCTCGAGCCCGCACTCCCGAACTGATTAAGGGGCCGTGGTGGCGGAGCGGTTAGACTGCTCGCATCCCAAAAAGGCGAACCTGGTTCAATCCCTGGCCGGGTCACTCCCGGATTTTCGCAAGTTGTAATCGTGCCGGACGACGCCGCTGGTCCGCGGGTTTTCTCGAGGATCTCCCTGCCATCGCATTCCGGCGCTGCTCCATTCTTACATCATTTCATCCTCATCGGCTCTCGAGACCTCGTTGTTAAGAGCTGCCCAAATCTCTCAGCTCTCTCAACCGGCATGTCTAAACATTTCCTGATCACCGACCCGTTTTTCAGATGGTTGAAGTGCAGTGTTGCCACTTTAGTCATTTTTCAACCAAATAGAGCCATTTTACACACCAGCTTAGCTATATATTCTTATAGATAACTGATAGATATCCTAGCTATTCTCTTAATACAATTTAGCTACTTTTACTTACTTTTTGCATTTTTTATTCATATTCGAGTTTGCATTTTGACCAGGTGCAGGGTAAAAAAAAAACACTCACACTGTGAGTGACATGCAGATATTCAATCAATGAGGTGTATCTTCTTAACATACAAACAATTTTAAATGAAGTTCAGCTCATATAAGCAAACCCTAGCATCAGAAAATGCAGCTCCTACCAAGTTGTTAGAGGTTTAACCTTATTTTGATCCCTCTTCATAATGAGGCTATGCAGCTGAAAGGAGACTAAAATAATCCAACCTTTCAGAGAAAAATTCAGAAAACACTTCTGAAGAGTCGTTTCCAATATACAAAACATTTGTACTGGAACTTCAAATCAAACCACCGGGAAATAGTGAAAGTCTTCATAAAATGGCATTATAAGTATATAAAAAGTAATGAATCATTTGAAACAACCAGTTACTAATTTGACTTTAAACTTTGGACTTTATTTATAATATTGACATTATAGAAAATTTGTAGCGAAACTGAAATTTTATTGATTGAGTTAACAACCCACCCACAAATGAATTATTGTTAAGAGGTAAAAATGTATGCTGACACTGCAGGAGAAAAGCCATTAGCTATACTGACATTTGCATTTTCTGTCTTAACGTGCCTCATTCTAATGGTTGTGAGCATGGACCATCCTATGGGAGACAAACAAGATAACTATATATATATATATATATATATTATAAGTGGGATTTTCTGTTTCTACTGTTTGCAGTAACAAACTAAAACAATGTAACAAATTGCCACATCACTTAATTATTATTGGCTGGCGTACCTGTTTATAATGTTGCCATGCACTAGTCCAGATTTATATCTTAAGAGCATTTGGCAATTTCTAAACATTTTAAAAGTCAGCATTTGGTACTTTTCGTGGCTAAGAGATGGCAACACTGTTAGGGTCCCACTACAATCACGAGATCTCGTAATATTCAGTCACTTTGCATAATCGTGAGGGACAAAAGCCGAATATGGCTTTCGATCTTCATAAGAAAGCCTTAAATTCTTATAATTACTGGAGGTCGCTGGTGTTCAAAAAATGCATAATTTCATATTTGTAGAAAAAAAATTCCAGGTCGCATAACTTTTGCATTAAAGCATGTCAAAATTACAGTATTAGGTTGTTTTTTTTTGGACGTACAAAAATGTAAACAAAACTTTCAAACTTTTTACAGAAAATTTAGCACAGGTGACTGAAGAGTTGTGTCTTAATTAATTTTAAGGCGTCCTCATAAAATTTATCGTAGGAAATGTCAAACAGTTAAAAAACCAAAATATACAAAAATTTACTTATTTTGAACTATTTTTAATAAAAGCGAATCCATTTCGTAACGAGACTTCAAATAGTTTTTTAAGTAACTCAGGGTATCTTACTTTAATGCAAATTATTAATATGTGTTATCGGCGAGTTAGTTACTATTATTTGTAGTCTCCGAAAAGCGAAAAATTATTTTTATGTAGCATTAAGCAAAAATGATGCAGTCTCGGAAATTTTTGCGAGGAAATAGTTATTGTTACTAACGTCTATGGGTGAACATTACTTCCGACAAGAATAAAATAGTTAATTTTTCGATGACCAGCATCCTTGAGCACGAATAATGATTGGTGAGTTTAATTAGAATACAACATTTATTAGACAGGTAAAATTTCTCTGATATTTTTCACTCAGACAATTAACGTATTTGTTTTACTAAGCAAGTCAGAGAATGCGACATTCTGTATTACTTCTAACGCTAAAATAGAATATTCGTCCTGACTGCTATAGGCTGTTCACGATAAAGTGATCACTATTGAGGCCCTAGTTACTTTTTCCTTTCAGTTATTTGTTATCCCTTAATCACCTTTTTAAATAAATACTGCCACGTA
Source organism: Dryococelus australis (assembly GCA_029891345.1). Lineage (NCBI taxonomy): Eukaryota > Metazoa > Arthropoda > Insecta > Phasmatodea > Phasmatidae > Dryococelus > Dryococelus australis. Next base: position 27,791,748 of record CM057001.1, read on the forward strand.
AGTGATAAACACGGCCTGTATGATCCACCGTACGCGGAAGTTAACGTCTAAGGCTACAATAAAATATATTAATTGAATTTTATTCCAAGTAAGAAGGCTATCTAAAGTGATCACTTTACCGTGAACAGCCTGTACATGTTCATACAGAGCTACGCTTTTTTTTTAAATCTATTTTGATTAATCCTTGGGCATAATACGTACACACTGAAAACTTCTTTACTAACTTTTCTGTGCTGCAGAGAAAACTATTCCTTTGAGGCTGTTTTGTTTACAAATGGTTGTTTCAATCCAAAGATAAGGTTGCAATTACATAGATTTGCTCTTTTAATAAATGTTTCCTTTATACGTGTTTGTATTTCCTTCCTTCATAGCAAAAAAAAAAAAAAAAAAGAATAAACATTTTTGTGCTAATTTTGTCTACAGTAAATAAGTATTACTACGGTTTCCAGATATTTAAAGTTTTTTTGTAGTATATTGCATATTTCAGTTCGTAACTATTGCCCCGACGCAAGCATGTATTCTGCAGTTACAAAACTGCAACTGAACAAATGTACAGTCGTCCTGCAGACGTTTAATGTCATTATAAAGTGCAGCGATTTTCCAAATCACTAACCTCATTTCTTCTCTAAAGGTTACGTTATATCATCCTGTCCCATGTTACTATCTGGCACTACCTACTAAAGGTAGTATAAACACAATGACACAAAGTGGTCGTTTGGCTAAGGGCGTTAGGCTAGTCTCGGAACCACCCCCAATAAATTTTTTAATGACTAGGATTTTGAATGGTTGTTTTTCAGAACACAGATTTTCTTTACAGTGTAACCGATGATACCACGAACACATCTGCTGAATTATTGTAACGATAGTTCAAGGAGATCGTAGTGATTACTATATAGTTCAAACAAAAATTATGTTTGTGACAAACCTACACTGTAAAAAAAAATTTCTGGTTAACTTCCTAAACTGCAATGGAATATTTTAACCTATACATTGTGCGGGAATAATACCACACATCAAGCTGCATATTTAGCAGCGCTACTATACAAATCTGGGAACTTCCCTACGCATTTGACTGTTTCCTGAGCAAATGTAGGAACGCTACAATGAATATATAGGGAAAAACATTACCACTCCTGCTTTCTCAATAAGCGTATACAGCGATATGGTAAATTTCCGAATAATTTCTTAGAGTGTACTTGGCAATAGTTCATACGTATTTGAATCACTTTTATTTTTGCTGCAGCAAATCATGAGCTGCAGCAAATAAAGTGTTTTTTAGAGTGTATAATGCACATTACTTCGAAGTGGCTTAGAAGAAACTCCCACTCGGGAGGACATGAGTTCGATTCCCGGTCCAGCTAAATAATTTCAGTTGTAGATGTTTTTCCTGGATAAAATCAGGATGGTTCCTTGCCGCGTACTTCTCCATTCCTGACTGTCACTGAAGCGTTTAGCTATTTAAAAAAAAATCCCGACAAATGTTGACACATCCAAAGAATCACCAGTTCATACGTAAATATGTAGGCTCGTTCATACTCAGCAATATGTCAAATATATAATGAATTGCAATCGTAGATATTTACTGTCTGTGATAAAACACTATCTGACTGCCGTGAAATTTCAGATTGACTGCTACCAATAGGTACTCTAGTTCTCAGAATTATTGTACCGCTATGGCGAAACAAAAAAACACACTATGTATATTTTTCTAAGAAGATTTTTGTGCGCTGTACGTTTTGTAGCGTCAGGAAAAATTAATATTAATGTTATCCAAATAAGCTGCATCTCAGAATAAGAGCTTGATATTTTTAGAAGTAAACGCATATACATTATCGCTTATAAGTAACCGTGATTTATTTATTCCGATACTTGGACGTCCAAGATCCGCCGCAGCCATAACCTGCGCCAGCAGTTCTTCTTCTGATTCCACAGGGGTATCGTAAATCAAGCCCTTCGTGTGGCCTCACAGGAAGTAGTCTAGCGGAGTCAAGTCGGGCGAACGTGCAGGCCAAGCAATCGTGCACCCGTGCGAGTACGTGGAAGACAGGGAGGGTGTCAATGACTAGGATAGTGCGTGCGTCATTGGACAGTCACGTGGCGTCCCGTGTTCGCGACAGGTTTCTTGACATGCCGTTCGCTTGATGTCGGGAGCTGCCCGGAGACACGTCGATCAGTTGACGTTCGTATCTGCTGTAGTGCTTGTGTTTTCGATTTGTGTTCGTGCGTACCAGGACATGGTACGTAGGTTACCGTGTTTGTGTAAGACGTCGCTGGTCGTCACATCCAGCCCTTCTTGTAAGTGGACCCAGACGATAAACAACGTACAGTATGTTGCAGACGTGGGATAGGTAAACATGTGATATGATGGTGTTTTGTTTGTCGGTTGAAACAGTACGTTTCCGCACATATATTCCTATGCACAACGTAACCAGCTTGGTTGTCCCCACTATATGCCCTTACAATGTGTAATGGGAATCTATATGCCCTTACAATGTGTAATGGGAATCTAGACGCATCCTGTATATATGTATATCATTCTGCCAATTTTTAATATAAAATATTTAGCATGACTAATAAACACGGTGTATACATTTTATGGTTCTCAAAATGTAACTTCTGAGGCAACAATAAAATACAATTTTTTGCTTAGTGTGCTTGTTGGAAGGGCCTTTAAAAGTGCTCACTTTACCCTGAATAGCCTGCATATGAGAATTATCATGTCACTGCTTTGAACTGCTGCTCTTCCAAGGTTGCAAATGTTAAGAGCATGTGATCATATGTTCTTATTGTCCACCTTTGTCGGTTATTGACAGTATCGTCAACTGATATTCGCGCACGCATTCACAAGGGTAAGGCGTATACACAGACAAAGTAGCAGAACACACAAATGAAAAAATTTGAAATAATCTCTTTTCTTCATTGTCGTTACACTTACATATATCGAAAACTCCACTTCATTACTTACAATTTTATCACCCTACATTTTTTACTAACACGCCGTTTCTTACCGTTTTCATGGATGATAAGATAAAACGTTTCAGAGCGTTAATTTGCATATTATATGAAATATTGCGTACAGTCACTAGCTCTTGCGTATTTTTGAGAACCATAATGTCCCTTACTGTGTAGAATTATTTTTTAGTAAGTACTATAATCTTATTTCATCGCAACAAATGGCCGCTGCTTTTAATACGTTTTCTTCATGTGAAATATAATATTTAAAAACTTGAAGAAAAGAATATCTATGTAATTGGTAGGATTCTTTCCTGAACAGCAAATTGATAACGCAATACAATGTTTTGAGTTTCTATTCTAGTACCAGACCGAAAATAATTTATTTTATTTTATTAAGCAAACTTTGCAGGTTATAAATAAAAAATAAATAAAAATAAATAAAAAACGTGTTTGAAGAATCGGTTTGGTTGTTAAATATAAGGGCTAGTAGAAGTATAGAAATGCCGATTCGAGCACAGTCCCCAGTTATCAGAAAAGCAACGGTAAATTAAATGCTCGAGCCATCAGAAAACCATCAGAAAAAAATAGTGGAAGCATTGGTTTTTCATTTGTGTATATATCACCAATAGACATTGCTTCTTCCATTAGCATTTTAACGAATACACTAGATGCATCAGATCCTTCATAAGTTACTGGTGGTTTATAGTATCCACGTTCGTATTTTACATAGTAACAGAAGCTAATAGGTTCGTGTTTTTGGTATGGTTTCGTGTAGGATTTGTCGGGGTTTGGTTGGCAAGTTTCAATTTTAGTCAACAAACATTCAAAATCAGCATATATCACGAACAGAACTCTCAAAGAATGATTTTTGTTTTTAAATCTTAATATGTCATTTTTTCCTTTACATGATAGTTGAACTCTAACGCCATCGTGATCTCGGCAGTCTTGTTCGTGATCTTTTAGCTTAATTACAGAGTAGAAATGTTGCAAACATCTATAGGATATATATATTTTTTGTGAACATTATTTGTTACTTGTGGTGCGATAAGTTTCGAAAGACTTTTTATCCAGCAGTAATGGTCATTATTTTCGTCTTTGATATAGATTAGGTTAATGTGCTTATCTGTCTTATTTTTTTGGTGTTTTTAATGGGGAGATTATATATTCCTCACCACCATCTTTTTCTTTGTATACGTATACATTAATAGAAATTCCACTTCTTTCCTCAAATTTTGGTATGCTATCCAATTTCATTGGAAATTCCGAACCCTTAAGTGCATCATCAAACTCAAGTTCGTATGCTATTTATTTATTCACTCTTTATGGGTCTCTTTGTACTTGATGTAATGCAGATAGATCAGACCACAAAAAAACATTTTTGATCATTGTTTTTAACATTAATTACCGCCTGCTTAGCTTTGATTTTTTCTGGGAGATCAACATAAGAACTGCCCTTGAATGGTACATATTTATATATTCGCACTTCTAGTTTAAATATTATGTTGAGTTCCCACTGAGATCCCTCCTTGTTATTGAAAGCCCCCATCTCAGCTATGATTTTCGATATGCTGTTGTCATAATATTCTTCCAGATTAGTCGATTTCAGTATAATTTCGTTCTTTGTTTTAAAGGAGCTTTCTACGTATTCAATATTCTCACCAATTCCCCTTTTGTGCTAAGTGAAGAGTTTCATGTTTACTTTGACTGATTTTAAATGTTTATTAATTAGTTCTGTGTCAGTTTCTTTTACATCGTTTAGGAAATGATTTGGGTCTATGTATGCATTTACATTCTTTTCATCATAAGTCTTGATCCTACTTTGAAATGCTGTTTCGATTTCTTCTACACTGAATCTGAGTGTGTACGTATGAATTTTACTTCTCAAGTGACTTCTTATGAGAGACGGTTTGTAACAGTGATTACAAATTTCACATTTCACTTGTTTCTCCCGTGGGAACTTCTGTTTTGATAATAAATGTTGTGGTATTTAAAAATTTCCCATGCATTTGTTGGTTCATGTGATTTATTATGTATTGGTGCAAGACCTTTGTGCAATCTACTTCTAAGATAACTTCTTATGAGAGATGATTTGTAAAAGTGATTACAAACAAGTTCCACACTTGACATACTTCTCTTAAGATTTCTTCTTCTTTCTTTTCACAAAAATATGTTTCTTAAATTTATATTCTTTCCAAATATTACTAGTTGCGTTAGCCTTTTTCATTGCCATGGTCGCCATCATATTAGATATCAGTTGATTTTTATTTGTGTCCATTTATTATATACAATATTTTATTTTTACATATTCAATTTTTTAAGCTACTATTTTTTGCAACTGCGCCCAAACGCAAATTTTTACGCGTATTTTTGCAGATGCACTCAACCCAAAGTTTAGCGCAACTTTTTGAGACACTATTTTTGCGGTTGTGCTCAAACACAACTTTTTGAGTTACGTTTTTACAAATGCTCCCAAACGCAACTTTTTGCGCCACTTTTTTGCGGTTGTGCTCGAATCGTCATTTGATGTTTTGGATCAGAAAATTAAGAGTAATTTTTTCTGATGGTTTTCTGATGACTCGAGCATTTAATTTGCCGTTGTTTTTTCTGATAACTGGGGGCTGCGCACGAATCGGCATTTCTATACTACTGTTAGTGAATCGTAATCCTGTTAAACTTGGCGACATTACTTAAAGGTGCTATGGAAATTTTTGGAACACATCATTTTTTTTTTTTTTTTACAACAGCATGTCAAAATAACTTTCCGAAATAAGATAACTCACATTGAAATAAAATATCATGTGTTATTTCGAGAAATCTTTAAAATCTTGCAATTACATTTTTTTTTCGCGGTTTTGAAAATTGCACAAAACAAGGAAAACCATACCTTAAAATGAATTGAGACATGATCTTTCAGTCACACTTATTATTTTTCTCTTTTTTTTTTTATTCACATGTTTTCGTTTCTTTTATTCGTAAGTCACAAGACACTAAAACTGTGAATTTTACATTCCATGATACAAAAACTAATACGTCTAAAATGGTATTACACTAAGAGAAAGTATTTAAGATTAATTTCCAAAATGTTAATCACACTCTAAATTCGAATTAGTAGTAAACCACTGATTCGCTGGGAAATTCAACTACTCCCAAGTAAAAAAAAAAATGACTTCGCTTAGAATCAGTGGAAAACCATTGATTGTTTCAGTGAAAAGTTTCAGTGATTGAATTAGTGACGTGAAACAATTTCTCTGATAAGTGACGGCCGACTGCAGTGGCGAATTAAATATTGTTTTTATTGAATGTAGCAAAATAATTGCGTGAAATAAACACACTAACTGTATTTCACTATTCATATTGTGCAATTTACCGTAATTTAAAAAGAGTAATGAAAGTCCCGCGAATGGCCGGGATTGACTCGGGCACCATTCGACCCTACGCCATTGCCTTACCGTCTGGGTTACTACGCCAAGTTTTAATTACGGGAGGAAAATGCACGTGTTATAATTCTGCTACGAAATTGTGTAGAAGTTATATGCTCATACGTTACGTGTTTGGTTTGATTGGTACCGTTAGGATTGTTAAATAGAATAGTATGTATAAGAACAACAGAGCCCTGTGACGATTACATAGAATTGAAATGAAAGTCGTACAAACGTAATGAAAGGCTGTGTGTTCATATTACCTCGTAACATGTCGTTTTGAAAGACGAAACACATTTCAGAAAGTATTTTTTGTTAGTTTTATTCGTTTATTCATTGTTACTACGCGATATTTAAGGGCCATTATTAAACCATGTTCGACGGCCATTTTTCATGCCGTTTCACTGATACATCAGTCAAAAATAATTAGAGACGAAGAGGAAGTACCTAACTGAGATGTTTAACTGATCCATCAGTCAAGAATAAATCCTGGAGTAAACAGCGCGGGAAAAAAATGATTGTCGAATCAGTGGGAAATGTCACTGAATCAATCAGGGAAGAAAATGTGACATTTTTTCACTGGTTGAACAGTTAAATTTACTGAAGTGACTGATGTACAAGTCAGATACGTTTGATTGATTGAAACCGTGAAATTTTCACTGATTCAGATTTAGAGTGCGTATTTTGTAAAAATAATGAATTTTTAGGTAAACACCACCCTTAACTGCTCGTTGATACAATGTAAATATAGGCTATTCATGGTAAAATGAGCACTTTTGAAAGCCTTGCTTAAAATCTACTTGTGAGCACGTTGTTTATGCTGCCGCCTTATATAAGATTAACATTATCGTGGGCCTCATCACTTTATTCATGCGTCGGTCAAGTGAAACCGTGAACTTATTTGAAAATTAATACGTAACAAATCAGCTTATTTTTACACCTCAGAGCATTAAGAAATAAACAGAAAGCGAAAGAAATAATTTAAGTTATCAGAAACTTCCCATCCACCGTTACCAACTTTACTGTGCGCATGTCACTCAGGGCACCCGTTGAAATATATGCAGTTAGGGGCAGTGACTTTTTTCTAAGGTTTATTTCAAAAGTGCTCACTTTATCGTGAACAGCATATAAGAATGTATGAAAAATAACTTTGTGTTCGCAGGTAGCTGCTTTCGTGTTGCTGCTGATCAATCAGTGTCGCGGCTCACCCAAGAGTGATTGCGCGGCAGACTCGCTGCAGGTCTCCCTGTCTCTGCAAGACCCCGAGGGGAAGAATGTGCCAGCTATAGCCAGGCCAGGAGCCCACGAGGCGCTCGTGCTGCTCCGCATCGTGTACAACGAGATCAACGACACCGCGAACAACTCGTCCACTGCGCCGAAATCAACCGAACCCGGTGGCTCCCACGCAACCCCAGGCCATCGTCCCGAGGAACATCAAAAGCCTTGTTCTGGGAAAACCTCGCCACCTGAACGAAAATCACACAAGCCTGGTCACTACGGGTCAATTGATCTTGTGTACTTTGAGGATTATCCGCTTCATGGTGATCGGAACGACTTGTCCCCTTCGCTGAAATCATCTATGTCTGGAGACTGCGAAGCAGCCAAAAAGCAACACCCCGACAGTCTCCAATGGCTTGATCAGATACTCAAGACCCTATCCATGCAAAAATCACCCCACCATGGTGGATGCAATCAAATCCCTTTACAGAATACTGATTATAATGAAGTGGATAGATCTAGATACAGACTCCTGCTTCCTGAGTTTTATCCAAGACATAGTAATACACACGTTACACCACTTTGGCCAGAATTATCCATTTGTGGTGGACACAAGGAAATGCCTCAAATCCCACTGCAATATTCTGAGTATCATCAAGGTTATGGTACCGCGTATAATATGCCTCTTGAATCAAAACCATTTAATTGTGGTGAACATGAAGGAATACCACTGGATCAGTGGAACACATGCGTACCTGATATTTCATTAGGGTTAAAACCATTCAGCAACTACGAACGTGGGGAAATCCCACTGCAGAATTCTTTGCGTCAGCAAGGAAAATGTACCGAATACAGCATGCCTCTTGAGCAAAAACCATTCAGATATTATGAACACGAAGTAATCCCAGTGGATCAGTGGAATAATTACGTACCCCATGTTTAATTTAGGTTAAAACCATTAATCAGTTATGGAAGCGAGGATGTCCTACTGTAGCATCTAGAGTAGGTATCATCGAGGGCATAATACTTCGAACAGCATGCCACTTGTCCCAAGGCCGATCATCTGTGGTGAATGCAAGGAAATCCCACTGCACATTCAAGAGTGCTATCAAAGGCGCAACACTGAATGCAATAAGCATGTTGGGTTAAATCCAGACAACAACGACAAATACAAGGAAATCTCACCACAGCATCGCAAGTGTCAGCAAGGATAATCCACTAGATATAGAATATGATGTTTTAAAACCATTGATATGCAGTTACTACTAGACAATACTATGCCTGTACTGTGAGTTTTTTTCAGGGGCACAATACTTTCATCCAGTAGTATCCAATTACAGTGGCTACAGGGAAAATGCCACTATAGTATCCCGAATATATGCAAGAGAGTGAAGCTCGAAGAAATGTGTTTCTTGAGCCAAAACCATTCAAGGGATTCATTATCAAAGGTTCAGTACTGAAATTAAATTTCCCCGTGCTCCAAATTCACCCATGCGAGGTGAATATGGGGTAATCATATTCCTCGATGTTTTTTATATTGCCTAGATAACAATAATGCGCTTAATATGTCCGCTATACTACATCCATTCAAGAATAGGGGCTATGATAAATTTTATCTTTTCCTGTACACCTTCAAAGGCAAGCCAATGGGGTTGCAGGCCCCTTGCACCATATCGATTCCAGTGATGCAACTACAAGGTGATCGGAGAGTTGCATTGAGAGTTAACTTTAAGGGTATGTCAGTGTAATCAGCGTATCCCTTGAGCGAAAACAGATGGTTGGAAGACGTGTGGCACATTAATTTTTAATGTTGAGGTACGATTTAGGAGACCAGTTTCTTATATCGTACCATTTGTAGCCTGTTACACAGAGTTCTTTATTTCTTCCCCGATGCTACATTTTGAAATGCAATCCATATAAATGTACCTATAAATAGTCATACTTTTTGGTACAAATTCGTAAAACCTTGTATTTTTTTATTTGAGTCAGATAAAATTGCAAATATAAAAAGTGGTACGATATAGGAAACTCTCTCCTACTAGGTTAAATTTATTTTAAATAATTGTCAAGTATCGTTTATATATATATATATATATATATATATATATATATATATATATATATATATATATATATATATATATGGTTAAGTTCTAACAGGCAGTCGCCAAAAACTACATCACAGGTAACTAGAACTTGTTTATTGTAAAGAAAAGGTACTCCTGGATTATATGTAATTATTATGTACTTATCTGTATACGAATATGAAGAACCACTCTGGTATGTAAGTAGTGTGCAGTTTGTGAAAGAACAAGCCGACGCCGCCCGACGGCAAAAAGGCCAGCTAAGTGTTATTACTACTGCGCCACACTTGACAAAAAACGGCACGTCCGTTCAGCACTACCAATCTTGGAGTGCAATATAGATTACTTACAGGTAGTTACTTTACCTATAAATTAAGTATTCTTTTAATTAAATGTTACTTTTCACAAACAGTAATTCCAATAGTACCAATTGTAAACAAAAGTTTTTTGTTTTCTTCGAAATAATGTTTCAGCCAGCAAGCACAACTTACTGTTCAGTAATTCCTTTAGAGTAGATTTTCCTTGGCACGTCGTAGAGCGACCTTGAACCACACACGTGCGCAAATTTTCAATCCTCTCTTACCCCACGTCCACCACCCAGTCTTTAAGTGGTTGTTTCTTTTAACATTGGATGTGGCGATGGACGTACCTCCTTATTTCATGAGGTCTCGCTACACAACGTGCGGAGATATTTATAATGTGGCCCACTCTATAAAACAAATTGTTACTACATTAAATGTCTTATTGAATATTATTCCTGCCTTGCCAATCATAAATATTTCTTCTCTTTACATGCATATTTTAATTCTGAAAGTTCTCTTCGTAAAACGGACCCTCGAATTTGGTTTTCCGTCTGCAGACACTGCCACTAAATATAATCGCGAATGCCACCATTCTCGTCATCGTTCACTTGCTTGTGCCTGAGCTCCTCGACCCCATCTCTACAACCCTGCCTCGCCCAGGACCACTTCCGATGGCCCCTGACCCTACAGCAGCCGGGACGGCTGCTATTTCGTCAAGGGGGGGCAGTGTGGCGGACACCCAGGGGGCCGCACACGACTAGTTAAGGCGGCATGGGCTATACATTTTGTGCGAGCCTCCTGTTGCCAAAACATACTTTGATTGACCCACTGCCGGTCACTATAAAGGCTGGGCACACTGCGCTCCCTCCCCCACCCCTTCCTTCAGTCAGACGTACGAGGCTGCAGAGGAGCGGCGTGAAGTGACAGAGCGACATCGACGACGAGGGCATCTCGATTCCAGGGCCTAGAGGAGCTCTGGGCATTACACCGTCTTCAGTATATGGGGAGCATAACTTCAGCTTGGCAGTTAGGCGTCATCTCAGCTCTTGAGGTCTCATTACTTATTGGAATAATTCATCATTAATTATCTGGCAAGACTAGGGCTATAACTTATACTCCTTGTTAAACGTCGTTTTTGTAATATTACCTCTTCGGCAAGAGTCATAAGTGCTTATTGTTCAGAATTATGTTAATTGTAATTTTTTATGTAAATTATTATTTAACGTTATAATAAATGTGTTTTATAAAAAAAGAAATCTAACCTTATTAGAGTAACCTCTGAATACTACGTACCCCCTGAGTGTCTCCCATTTCTACAGTATTCATATTGCACAGAGAACAGCTTTTGTAAGTAAGCGATAGGACTTCCACAGTAGAAAGTGTTAGAAGAACGAAAGGGATCTGCTGCAGCAGTGAGAGTCTGTCAGGAACTCTCAACATATATTTACACTCTTTGCTATTTGTTAGTCTCGGATGCCAAACCAGGCACCGTAAACACATGATGTTCTTGCGCGCAATCATTTGTAATTTAACCGGATATTTAGGTGCAAAAAAAAAAGCTGTTGATAATTAATATCAGAGTAATTAAAATCTCTACGCTTTATTATCTGGCGCACGAAATCATCGTTCTCACAGTATCAATATGAATTACGCGATCATTATTATATACGTAGCAGAACTCTAACAACTAAATGTATTTTATTATCGATAGAATCATTATAAAATAATTTTATATCAAACTGGAGCGCTTTTTTTTCTTATACAAATTCTCAAATTTTAGGTTTTTTTTTTTTTTTTTAAACCCCTAGTTTCTAGAAATGAATTAAATTTTCAATGGACTTGCAGCTCAAATTAGTCGTTCATTTGTCCATTATGTAATATTGTTTTTCTTAGTCAATAGCTTATACTTCCTAAAGTATATTATTTTTCTTCTTTTCCATTACAATTTTTAGTAAATGAACTTAAATACGCAATGGTTGTAAAATTCAAATAGTAGTTAAACATTTTAAATCTTTCCTTCGTGCTCATTTTATGATGAAGCATATTTCTGGTCACTACGAGTCCAACAAAATATTACTGTAAATTTCAAAATAATTAAACTTATCTTAAAACATTGTTCTGCACTATCATCTGAATGTCAATTTTCATTGTCGCCACAAGAAACATTTGTTGAGTTAAAAAAAGAAAAACTCAAGCAACAAAATTAATGTTGTTCATCTAACAAAATACACTCTTGAATGAAACAAACCTCTGTGTTGGGACAAAAGAAACTAGACCGCCAACAAAATATTTATTTGAATCGACTGTATATATTTGTTTGGAAACTCATTTGATTCCCTTCGTTCGAAATTATTTCTGGTGAGTTTATTTGAATTTTTTATGACAATTAGGACATTGACCGTGTTTGTTAGTGTATTTATAGATGATTAATAATGGTACGACCATCCTCATAAAACCAGTTAAACAGGAAACTAAGCTGTAAAACTTTAAATATTTAATTCCACGTGCTCTCCAGCGTTCGAAATAGGTGCAGAGTATAATATAATTATATAATTATATATACATATATAAATTAGAAACAATTTTGTTTCATCAATTGTCACTTAAGCTCAGGTAACTAGAGCGAAGTGATTTCCTGCAAACGACTTCGATTTTAATCTCATTTGGGTTTCCACATTTTTTTTATATTAACCAAAATTGCTTAATTTGCGTAGGGCGAAACAAATCTTTAGTTTGGGGCAACCAGACAAGAACTGCGAAATATTTTTATTGCAACAACAAAATATTTTGCTGTCCTTAGAAAACAATTAACTTGGTTGCACCAAAACAGCTTTGTTCGATTCAACGTAACCTTTTCCCTCAGTGTACGTTAGTGTTGAAGGAAGTATAAAACTTTCGTTTTGTAGCGTTTATTTGCGACACAATAAAAAATTTTACTCTTGCCCACACGTGACAAGGATGAAATAGTACATTCATTGTTTCTTCCCACCTTTTTGAACCCAACCTTTGAAATATCACCCCAAGTATGGCGTGTTTGGCTGTATCCTTAATATGCCATGTTTCAAAAATATTTTATACTTGTGTTTACAATAGTACCTTATTTTTAGTTTATTTGAAATTTTATTTATGTGTTCTCTATAAATTATAATGTTTCATTTATAATTAATATAAATAAAAACAGTGAGAAAATAGGTACGTTGTTAATGCCTAGTAAGAAATAGTTCTTATGTGAAATATTGTTGCACTGAGTTCACGCGAATGCAGAAGTACGTTGTCACTTTGGTGTGATGCTATATATTTAGTTTAGCTTTGTGTCTATAAAGCGGAGGAATATCCTGGAAGTAGATCTTCAGAAAGGTCGGAAGTAACCGTGAATGTATTATATAGGTTGTTCACAGTAAGGTGAGCACTATTGAGGCCCTAGTTACTTTTTCCTCTGAGCCATTTTTTTAAATCCTTTAAACCACCTTTTAAAATAAATATCAGCATTTAAGTAATAAACGCAGTGTGTATAATTCACTGTACTTGGAGATTAACGTCTAAGGCTGCAATTGTATTTTATTAGTGACTGTTATTCCAAACGAGAGGGCTTACGAAAGTGCTCACTTTACCGTGAATAGCCTATAAATGACTGTGGCCCCTGTAACAATTGCACCACCACTTGTCCCCTTGTTGTCGTGGGGCGCTTTAGGGTGGTGTTTGAGGTCGGTATGGGGGTTGTTGCTGTTGAGGGGGGGGGGGGGCAGCTCGGGGTCCGCGGTTGCCATGGCGACGCGTGATCCTTCCTGAGCCGCGCTGTGATAGCGCCCGGCAATTCACTTAGCCGACAAGCGATAGCCATCGGCTCGCACACTCCAAGTACCACCTCAGCCAGCCGCCAAATTGCCACCGACCCATGCCCCCCCCCCCCCCCCACCATCGTTCCGAAACCCACAGCGAGACAAGCAGCGGTTCCGCGGGCGCTAGGAAGTTGTAGTCTATTCCCTGTGTGAAAAATCACCCGATATATTGTCGCAGGCTTGGTTGTTTCCTAAATATGTCAAACATCACACGCGTTTTATACTTCTCTTAAATTATATATTTTTCCTATAACTTATAATATTTTTATTTATAAATATTATTAATAAACCCAGAGAAAAATTTCGTATTTAGGCAATGCCTATAGGCTGTTCGCGGTAAAATGAGAACTCTTGAAAGCCCTGTTTAAGATATACTTGTATGCACATTGTGTATTCTTCCGCCTTATGCAAAATTAACATTGCTATGGACCTCGTCACTTTATTCATGTTCCGGTCAAGTGCAATTGTAAAACTATTACAAAAGAAAATACTTTGTATTGCTCATTTTCACACTTCGATGCATAAATAAAACAGAAAGAGAAAGAATTAATTTAAGTTGTTACAAGTGGTACCTGACAATGTTTATTCGACGTTAAGATATTCATCGTTACCAACTTTGCTGGGCACGTGTCACTCAGTTGGCCCGTTAAAATGTATGCAGGTAAGGAGAGGTTTAATTTCAAAAGTACTCACTTCGTTGAGAACAGCCTTTAGTAAGAAATAGTCCTTGCGCAAAATATTATTACACTGAGTGCGCACGAATGCGGTACGTTATACCTTTGGTGTAATTTTCTATACTTGCTTAAGCTTTGATTGCGTGAGGTGGAGGAATATCCTGGCAGTAGAACTATAGCAGGGCTTCAGAAAATTTGAAATTAACCAGGAATGGATTACACTCGTAATTCTCTTAGTGCAGTATTCTGAATTGCATTTCTTTATGGATCTGTTTGTGACTTCCCGTAGATTTGGCAACGCTGTGGGCTATTTTCCGCGATCAACAGTCTGCTTGTTGAACTACATTTGTTTCCGTCGCTATAACATATTTCGTTAATATAGCCGACCTCCCGTGGCGCAGTCGGTTGGTGCGCCGCTGGTCTGGAGTGCGGGAGGTTCTGGGTTCGAATCCCACTTAAGGCCTGGGTGTTAGTTTAAGAGTGTTTTTGTGAAATATTTGTTTGCGCGAATACGCGTATCTCGGCAAATAAATGCTCTGCAAATACTGTCCGCGCGCCACCTTGAACCCTGGCAGGAATGCGACCTTGGAACAATAAGCCGGCCACGCTATACGATTGCACTATCGTACAAAGAAAACATTCACTCACCTCAAGGCAGCTGGGTCGCTAATGGTGAACCCGGAGTTTCTTGTTATTATCTGCTCACGGTAAAGTGAGCATTTTTTAATGCCCTCCCAAAAGGCATTAACCCTTAATAAATATATTTTATTGCAGTCTCAGGCGTAAACGTTTGAGAGTGACGAAATGTATTTACTGTGTTTGTCATATTGCAATGTTTACTTTAAATAGCGGCGGAATGGTAGAAATTAATGGAAAGGAAAGATTACGCAGGGCCTTAAAAGTGCTCACTTTACCGTGAATAGTCTATGACTGCTTGAACTGCACGCGCCCGATGCACTGGAGGAATCACTACTGTCGTCAAGACGTACAAAGATACTGTCAGTTACATCTGATACAACACCATCCTTTCCCCAGTATCCAGTCTCCAGCTTCTGTACCATTCCCAGCCGGTCTTGGTTACACTGTCTATCGCTTTAATAGTAGTCCGAGAGATGCCAGATGCATGTCGACTTTGTACACTTTCTCTTTAGGTTTCGCGTGTTCCACCAATTTGTCTTTCCGCATCGACGTGTGACAAGTTATGCCTTTGTTCGTTAACCATGTTAACATATCTGCTTTCACATAGTACTTTGTAGGTGGCTTGTCAATCTGTGCGCAATGATACGGTGCATTATCTAACACTACTACAGATGATTGCGGGAGGTTAGGAGCAGGCTTCTAGGTAACCCACATAATGAAATCAACACTGTATATTTGGCCGCGATAGTCGCCACTGGCAGAGCCGGCTTTATAGACAAGGAGAGCATTTTCGATAAATCCGTTAACACCCCCCGGGTGTACTACAATTAATCGGTTACCCGAATTCACATTAGCTTGTATGCCAAACACTTCTTCATGTTGCCAACATTTACCAAACGTTAAATGACCGTCTATCCATATCGCGCCTACGTAGATAATTTGTTTCCCACCTTGTCTGTGCTGTTTCGTTGCAACTAGATAGTCGTGCCGCCAAGATACGATGTGAGGTCTCTCAATTAGTATCTTCCTGTGGCTTCGCGATTTTTTCCGCCGAAAACCTAGTTGTTTGACCACCTTACCCAACGAAGTATGCGACCACGGAAAGTCTATTTTCTCCTTTACCACGGGCAGTAATTTTGCAATGGTAGGGACACGGTTTTCCTGTATATAAAAATCCTGAATCGTCCGCCGAATTACACATCGATCATTGTCATCAATATTCGCGACAGTATGTTCCGGCCTAGTTTTCCGTCGTTTACCCGGTGCGTGCAAACTACCGTCCTCCCCGCAGTTATCTAGATCTTTCTGTTCCTTCTGTATCTTTTTTAACTAAGGTCTGCGACACCCCAGCGTAGTCTGCAGCTCTTGCTGTCGCCTGGTTTACTGTGAGAACATGACGTTTTTGTTTCGCCTCTTCATCACACTTTGCAGTTATATGACTTAGGATTCTCCGGCCCTCAGAATGCACGACGGTGTTTTCCTTCCGGACAGACATAACACTCGCAGCGGCGATGTTCGCGACACTTCGGGGCTAAATGTGTTACTACGGATAGTACATGCGTGTCCACACTTCCCACTCCCCAGCTGTCTCTCACTGTCTTGCTTTCCCCTTTCCACATACCACGAGGTATCATACGTGGCGCGCCGACAGTACCACTTTTTGCCAGGAAAGACAAAAAACAATTACGTATGCCCCTAATTTTTAACTTTTGTTGTATTAAGTGTTTCCTTGCAGAAAAAAAAATCATGAAAATGGTTAAATATCGCATTTTTAAAGCTTGCCTATGCAGTTGCCTTAAGCGACAAGAGAAAAGTACAAATAAACGGGTGTAGTTTAAGCTGTGGGATTTCATCGCGTGTAATAAAACCCCACTGTTACAGATCTAATCTGCACAGTACATCGTCACTGCGGAAACACTGCACGCCTTGCGCGTAGGAGCGATGAGGCACTAGGCGTGCGTGTTAGTGTCGCCCGTATCGCTCCCTCGCTTCTTGACCTTGCACGCGGGGTTCCCACGGGGGTCCATCCCACTCTTAAGTTAGGTAATTGGTTCATTTGTAAGCCGTCGCCTGATAAGCGGTCGCCTGATAAGCCGTCAGTAGTCGCCAATAGATAATATAACGAGCTTCTCACTAAGATTACTTTTATATCTTAATACATCTGCGAGGAAAAAAACTCTTTTAAAATGAATTTTCTCTTCTCTATGATGCAGGTTTCTATGTGGGCCTAGTTAATTTTGAGCAACACCAGATAGCAGTGCTAACCCATTGTTGAGTCCGTCATCTCGTGTTTACGTTAGAGCGAAATGTTGAGAGTGAGATTACCACTAGCAAAAACTAAAATATATTCTAGACACCGTTTATTTGTACGGAAATACAACAGAATATTATATTTATCCTCTTTAAGGTATTTTATAATTGTTTTCTTTTGCTCTGTGAAGTGTGTGTGTTAGAATAACCACAACACGTCAGTCAGTTTCTTTGCAATGTCGTTCATACAGAAACCTTGTTGGCCTGTCTTTATTCTAATACAGTAACGAGGCATTCAAAAGACGTACAGAGTACTATTTAGTATCGTCAAAATTAGTTAACCCTTTCATTCGCACACTAATTTATGGTTTCTGATGCGTGCTGTACCTAAGCTGGTAAAGAATTTTTTTAGTTAACACAGCCAATGAGTTGTAGGCTTTGTGCTCGGTTACATAGACATGGACCAATCATAACCACGAGAAGTAGCAAGTTATAGGAATCAGTTACACACAGGGAAGATCATTTGGCACCGAGACTCGCAGAGTACAGAACAGGTCAGATATAAGTTTCCTGTGCAACATGTTGACCATTGTCTACAATGGACATGAACCGGTCGCAACTCTCTTATTATTTAATTGTTACAGGTAAGTTACTGGCTAAACATATTGCCTTTTTGTACGCCTGATGTTTTTTAAACGAGAGCATGCTTATAGTGATTAATAACTCTGGACCCTGAAGTTTCGAAATATTTGGAGTAAATGCACAGATATCGCTGACAACTATATGGGACTTATCACACAACAACCATAATGTTTAAAATCAATGAGCAGTGCATCAACTAAGTGGACAAAATATTCTAGCAACAGTGAAATCAATGATCAAACAGTGAAGATAGCACCAAGTTTCGTGTCTATCCTGGTATCAAGATTTTATTCAACAAAGTGTAATTACCAATATTTAGTAGACAGTAATATGAATCTCATAGGAGCAGCTATGGTGCCACAGTTTCTCAGAAAATTTGCATGATATTTGTGATCATTTGTTAACTTGAATGCAGTAATATATTTCATATTCTTTATGTCATTCAGTTAAAGAAATTTAACTAATGAAGCCAACGAAATCTAATGGGACGTGGTAAAAACATAGTTAACAGACCACATTAAATTAAACTAATATATTTACAATTATCTGGCGATAGAAAGCAATCATTCAAAAAACAAACATATTATTTTCACAAATTATTATCGTTCAAATATGACTAGTGCAATTATAAAATAATATTATTTTCACTTATTGATAAAGCTACAGCCTTTTACACGTAATAGTTCATGGTAAACGCCCACGTTTGTTGTTATGCCTTATTATGTGATTTTAATAATATTAATGGGTATATATTCATAATATCCCATGTGAAAAGATGTAGCCGATGCTGGAAGTGCTCAGTTTCTGACTTCGCGTGTATGTCTGTAGAGCTATGACGGATTGTTTCAGAGTTGATGGTGTTTAAAGTATTTTGCCTTAAGATCTGGTCGTGTTCTGTATCCTTCTATGAATATTCAGGTTCATGAACCGAGAATGGCTATTAACTAATGTGATTAAGTCCGTGTGGCTCAAGCTGCTAGTTGTCTCCAGTTATGTAGTCTTCAGTAAAAATCATTGTGGTATTTCTGCATCCGCAGTACTTGGCTAGTTGGAAAGAAGAGGCTATTATTAAACCACTGATAATATTCAGTGTATTTCTGAGGGACTGCTAATGCGGATGGATATGCCTGGACCAACAGTAAAGTACTTTCCAAGTACTATGCTTTTGTGAATACTGTCAGTACTGCAGTGGGGTTGCCACACGTCTGCCAAAAATCTGTTTTCGCTCAAGGGATACGCTGATTACCCTGACATACCATTAAAGTTAACTCTCAATGCAACTCTCCGATCACCTTGTAGTTGCATCACTGGAATCGATATAGTGCAAGGGTCCTGCAACCCCATTGGCTTGCCTTTGAAGGTGTACAGGAAAAGATAAAATTTATCATAGCCCCTATTCTTGAATGGATGTAGAATAGCGGACATATTAAGCGCATTGTTGTTATCTAGGTAATATCCAAAACATCAAGGAATATGATTACCCTATATTCACCACGCATGGGTGAATTTGGCGCACGGGGAAATTTAATTTCAGTACTGAACCGTTGATAATGAATCCCTTGAATGGTTTTGGCTCAAGAAACACATTTTTTTCGAGCTTCACTCTCTTGCATATATTCGGGATACTATAGTGGCATTTTCCCTGTAGCCACTGTAATTGGATACTACTGGATGAAAGTATTGTGCCCCTGAAAAAAAGTCACAGTACAGGCATAGTATTGTCTAGTAGTAACTGCATATCAATGGTTTTAAAACATCATATTCTATATCTAGTGGATTATCCTTGCTGACACTTGCCTTGCTGTGGTGAGATTTCCTTGTATTTGTCGTTGTTGTCTTGGATTTAACCCAACATGCTTATTGCATTCAGTGTTGCGCCTTTGATAGCACTCTTGAATGTGCAGTGGGATTTCCTTGCATTCACCACAGATGATCGGCCTTGGGACAAGTGGCATGCTGTTCGAAGTATTATGCCCTCGATGATACCTACTCTAGATGCTACAGTAGGACATCCTTGCTTCCATAACTGATTAATGGTTTTAACCTAAATTAAAAATGGCGTACGTAATTATTCCACTGATCCACTGGGATTACTTCGTGTTCATAACATCTGAATGGTTTTTGCTCAAGAGGCATGGTGAATTCGGTACATTTTCCTTGCTGACGCAAAGAATTCTGCAGTGGGATTTCCCCACGTTCGTAGTTGCTGAATGGTTTTGACCCTAATGAAATATCAGGTACGTACTTGTTCCACTGATCCAGTGGTATTCCTTCATGTTCACCACAATTAAATGGTTTTGATTCAAGAGGCATATTATATGCGGTACCATAACCTTGATGATACTCAGAATATTGCAGTGGGATTTGAGGCATTTCCTTGTGTCCACCACAAATGGATAATTCTGGCCAAAGTGGTGTAACGTGTGTATTACTATGTCTTGGATAAAACTCAGGAAGCAGGAGTCTGTATCTAGATCTATCCACTTCATTATAATCAGTATTCTGTAAAGGGATTTGGTTGCATCCACCATGGTTGGGTGATTTTTACATGGGTAAGGTCTTGAGTATCTGATCAAGCCATTGGAGACTGTCGGGGTGTTGCTTTTTGGCTGCTTCGCAGTCTCCAGACATAGATGATTTCAGCGAAGGGGACAAGTCGTTCCGATCACCATGAAGTGAATAATCCTCAAAGTACACAAGATCAATTGACCCGTAGTGACCAGGCTTGTGTGATTTTCTTTCAGGTGGCGAGGTTTTCCCAGAACAAGGTTTTTGATGTTTCTCGGAACGATGGCCTGGGGTTGCGTGGGAGCCACCGGGTTCGGTTGATTTCGGCGAAGTGGACGAGTTGTTCGCGGTGTCGTTGATCTCGTTGTACACGATTCGGAGCAGCACGAGCGCCTCGTGGGCTCCTGGCCTGGCTATAGCTGGCACATTCTTCCCCTCGGGGTCTTGTAGAGACAGGGAGACCTGCAGCGAGTCTGCCGCGCAATCACTCTTGGGTGAGCCGCGACACTGATTGATCAGCAGCAACACGAAAGCAGCTACCTGCGAACACAAAGTTATTTTTCATACATTCTTATATGCTGTTCACGATAAAGTGAGCACTTTTGAAATAAACCTTAGAAAAAAGTCACTGCCCCTAACTGCATATATTTCAACGGGTGCCCTGAGTGACATGCGCACAGTAAAGTTGGTAACGGTGGATGGGAAGTTTCTGATAACTTAAATTATTTCTTTCGCTTTCTGTTTATTTCTTAATGCTCTGAGGTGTAAAAATAAGCTGATTTGTTACGTATTAATTTTCAAATAAGTTCACGGTTTCACTTGACCGACGCATGAATAAAGTGATGAGGCCCACGATAATGTTAATCTTATATAAGGCGGCAGCATAAACAACGTGCTCACAAGTAGATTTTAAGCAAGGCTTTCAAAAGTGCTCATTTTACCATGAATAGCCTATATTTACATTGTATCAACGAGCAGTTAAGGGTGGTGTTTACCTAAAAATTCATTATTTTTACAAAATACGCACTCTAAATCTGAATCAGTGAAAATTTCACGGTTTCAATCAATCAAACGTATCTGACTTGTACATCAGTCACTTCAGTAAATTTAACTGTTCAACCAGTGAAAAAATGTCACATTTTCTTCCCTGATTGATTCAGTGACATTTCCCACTGATTCGACAATCATTTTTTTCCCGCGCTGTTTACTCCAGGATTTATTCTTGACTGATGGATCAGTTAAACATCTCAGTTAGGTACTTCCTCTTCGTCTCTAATTATTTTTGACTGATGTATCAGTGAAACGGCATGAAAAATGGCCGTCGAACATGGTTTAATAATGGCCCTTAAATATCGCGTAGTAACAATGAATAAACGAATAAAACTAACAAAAAATACTTTCTGAAATGAGTTTCGTCTTTCAAAACGACAGGAAAAGGAATTACTCTATACACTTGCCTCCTAGAGTGTATGTGAATAACTGGGATCTGTAACTTGATGACCATTTGTTTGTCTGCAAAGGTGCACTCGGCCATGTTGTGCATATAATACTTTATTATGTTATGAATGCCAACAATTAAAGTGAGATTCATTTTGTGTAATTCCAATTCTAATTTCTTTAGGTCATTAGACTACTGTATTTTATTTACTGCACTTAATGGTAGCCTGTTAAATTGGCATGAGTTAATCTAAGTTTGCAGCAATTCTTCAACTACAACATTGTTTACTAATTGTAGAAGGCTTGTGGTGAGCAAGGTAAATTCTAGTTCAATATTATCTAGATTGCCTATGGCGGGTTTTCAAAACTTTAGATAGACCATTGATAGTCTCTGATAACGAATTGATTTTTCCTGCAACTTTATGGCCAATTTCATTAATTACCTTCAGGGTAACATTGAGCACATTATATTTGATGTGAATGTTGTCAGCGAGGGTTTGAATTTGACCAGGAGCTTTTTGGTTAATATATTACAGCACCACGTGCCCACATCGCCGAAGAACTGCATGCCTCTCTTATCCAGCAGAATCGGGTACTTCCATCGTTCAGGAATTCTCGGATGACTCCACACTCCACTTCCTGTAAATAGTCATATTCATATAAAATCTTTCCATTCTTACATGAATTGGACGAGCAGTCAGCACGAACAATGTGTAAATATTCATCCAAAGATTCTGCTGTTTGTGGAAACTGTAATTGGATTTTATAAATGAGGGGTATGATCTCCTCATAAATGTGTCTGCAGGGGTGTAATGCACCCCAGCATGAACTCTGTAAGGGGCCGACAGCATCAGAACAGCTGGCAGCAGAAAACAGAGTGCCATCCATCATGACCTTGCCCACTCGGTGAGCAAGGTGAACTCCCCACTCCTTGGCTCGAGCTGGGGTGGCGATTGGAGTCGCCATGGCGATGGTAGCATGCATACGCTGGGCGTGTCTCATGCTGGCGCACTGCTGCTAACTACACCTTGTAGTTGATACCACACAGCAGTGCTGTCTGTAAGGTGTGGCACAGGTTATATGGTTGGCAGCCGTGGATTCCCTCTCCACATCTCCGGCTGCGCTGCAGCGGTCGCTCGACATGATGATAGCTAGGAAAGCTTGTGGGCACCTCGCATTGCTTGCTCACTTCTGCATCACACACGTGCTGAGATCAGGTCGTAGTCAGCTCGTCCCAATTGTGGTGGTGACAGGCTGCATTGGCGGCATTGCAATCTGTTCAACCAATGGCTCACGTCACTTGACGTGAGCCATTGTGGCCAAAGCTCTGGCTTTGGCCACTAAGAGCGCCGCCATATTCATTCAGGTATCACTGGTATCGCCCTCGTTCGATTAGTTGTTCGGGCGCCATATTGGTTCTTGAATAGTGCTGGATCGAACTGCCAGACCTTGGATCGCCAGACTTACGCCTTAGACCACTCGGCTATCGCAACATGTGCTGGGACAAGAGTTTATAAGTATAGCTTGGAGATGAATAAATCATATCTTGCCTCTCATTAAAGACATTTCATTTTTATTTCTTATGTAATTTTGATTGGTTTTTATTTATGTATCAAAAAAAATTTTGGTATAAAATTTTTATTGTATAATTTTTATATCTTATATACTTTTTAAGTATTTAATTTTTTTATTAAGTACCTTTTATGTATTTATTTTTTATTATATTATTTCTAATTGTATTTTTCATTAAATTTTAAGTATTTATTTTAATTTTTACATTTTTAGTTTTATATAATATTTTTTCCTAACCCAGACTTAAGTATTTTATTTACATGTAGGGGCTAATTTCTCATCTTTACTCGACATCCTGTTAATGTAACCACCACACTCTAATTAACATCATGAAAGGCATACCTATGAAAATAAAACACAGGAAACTTTTTTACACAAAAAAATTGTACACATAATAAAATATACAAAATCAGCAAAAAACAATTATTTTTAATAATCTGCTTCGAGTCGGACGATTTTGTGTTTAGTCGAAGGCAGTAGATTCACTGGCCAAGCTTGAGGCACATCTTTTGTGCAGCGTCTGTGCGTTCCTCCCCGCAAGTGTCTAGGCAGTCGCAGATGTGTCAGTGCTAGTCATCATAACATTTCGTCACCTTGCGCAGTGAAGGACAGCCATACTCGCACTACACATCTTACGATCGTCTTCATAGTAAGCTGCAATCTCCTTGAGTACGTAGCCACTCTGGCTCTGGAAGCCTTGCAGATTACAGTACATTTTTCTGCTGTCTATGCTTGAAGTTGGCTTAGAAGTTCTAGTGTGTGAGCAGTTATATTTTTACATTCTCATCTGTGCTCATGAGAGTATTTGGATGGTCCTGTCGCGGGAATTGTACAACACAAGCCGATCGTGAAGTATCAGGCAGAATGCTTGCTTGTTGGCAGGAATATTTCCACGTGTAGTAAATTCTATCCTGCAGTATATTACATTGGAGGTAATACGCTCATCCTGTTTACTCACATCGAATACTATGAGCGGGGTCAATTTCTTGAAAGTATCATGGCTCAATATCGTAGATTGGATGTGTCCATAATACGATGGTGGGAATTGAGCGTACATATGATATGCCAGTAGGTAATGTCCATTTTCAAAGTCCATGTTCAAATCCACATATGAATAGCTTTTGCTATTCAAATATATTTTCACATTTTCTATTTGACATGTGTCGAGCTGCGAACGACTCACTCTCATAGTGTACTGTCTTCCGGTCTGTAGCCCAACGATGATGTACCTCGATTTCTCAGAAGGGAAGCTGGACTTCTCCATCCAGTTGATGCAACTGTTTCGAGTCTCCGTGACCTGAAAGCCACACCGATGTTGTTACCATTTTCCACATTCTTCAACATTTTTATGTGTTCTGCAATGCTCAATTGCACCTGGGGCAGCATCCAGTTGATAAACTGCAGTTTCAGTTCCACTACCTCTACGTTTCCTCCCATGCCCATGATGGTGTCCACATGCGTATTAGCTAGGAGAAGCACCAGTTCCTGCTTCGAAATGAAAATAATTCGTTTGTAGTCTT
Source organism: Dryococelus australis (assembly GCA_029891345.1). Classification (NCBI taxonomy): domain Eukaryota; kingdom Metazoa; phylum Arthropoda; class Insecta; order Phasmatodea; family Phasmatidae; genus Dryococelus; species Dryococelus australis. The sequence goes on from CM057001.1 coordinate 27,816,807, forward strand.
CGGCGAATCCCAATAGCATGGAGAGCAAAACGTACACTTCGAACAGGCCTCCAGGGTACCTAGGAACACTCTAGTCATCTTCGATTCCCCAGCCTGCCACATTGGCTGCAGACAGCTCATTCAGCATGAGCAAAAGGTAATTTCTGATAGTTGAGGTTATGCCCACATCTCGCGATGGTCCACCTCGACACAGTTGAGCAATTATGTGATGCAGTCGATCAGGTGAAGAATTCCATTGCTCGTTATTTTCGTTGATGCCGGGTTGAAACCATCTTCTTTCGTTAGAGTCCCCCTGATTCACAGGAAAGACTGGCAAGAAAAAGTGCAGATATCCTGGTGTTGGACCATTATCCGAAATTCCGATGGTTGTATGTATGGCCCGGTCAGGAAATTCTGGTATGCATGAAGTTTAACAGTCATTATGCTGTCTTCGAAAATGACTGGCTCTTCAACATTTAGGAAATCTTCCATGACGACCGATCTCGCAGCCGAAACTGCGAAGGAAAATCTCTTTAGCACTTGTTAATGCATTGGAGACATGTGACTTACTGATTGCCAGTTTGATGTGCTGCTTTGTTTTATATTTTCTGGTCGGCATAAATCTTATTCCCATCTTCTCAAATGCAGGCCTAGGGTGATTTCTTCGTTTCGAAAGTTCACCAACTCTCCGTGCTGGTCGACGACTCTCAGTACCACCTCGTGTGCTCTCTTCACGAAGACTGGGACATATATAATGCTTTGTAGTGCCACAACCAGTTTATAACCTGGAGGAACCATCGGTGAAAACTCATGCAGTGTATTACTAGGCATGCAATTGAGGTATGTATCTCTCGCCAAGTTGCAGTTTATTCGTATCATTTCGTAAATGCATGGCTTGAACCCCAGCATCAGTCCGATGGAATCCGGTTTCGTAAAGTCGATATCTCTGCTGCATCTGATGGTGCTCTTCAGAGTATTGGAATTTCCACATAGTTCGAATTATGTGCCTGGATACAGCGAATCTTCGATGTACCTTGTAATGTCGTCTAATTCGCAAGAGCCTATGGGCAGCGGCACCTCATGAGAGACATTACCACTTTTCACGAGATATATCTTGCAGTTTTTTCATCAATTTTCGGTATCAAATTGTAGGTTTCTAAAATTTACCAAACCTATGCACCATTCCTCCTCCAGGTCGAGTGGAGGAAAATGTACAGCACACAGCTCGGAGCTACGGCCAATCAAGGTAAACATTATCGACATGACTGATGGTTTCCTCACTGTGTATAACGATTTTATACAATTACTTGTATGAGTGAACCAGGAAGTGAAGGCATAAGTGCCCGCAGTTCCATGTGTTTGGCATCTGCTCAATCTAGAAGTTGTAAATTAATTTTTTTCCCCAATTTTTCATGTTGAGTCACAGTTCGGGTGGAGGATGCAAATTCCCAAAACTGTCATAATAGTCTGCATGTTTACCCTTTTTTACATATACTACCCAGTGGGTGCCAGGAAAGGCTGTCATGTCCAGATTAATTATGGCACACTCATTACATTTTGGTTTAGGGGGTAAAGCATCTCGCATGAACACTCCTCTAAAATTAGGTATATTCAGTTTGTGTTCAAACAGTTCCAAATCCATGTTCGTGAGTGGACATTTCGGTAGAGATTTCATTATCACTTACTTCTGCTGCATCGCTTTTGTACACTTCCACCTCCAACTGGCTATTGCCTTAGGTAGAGGCCTTGACCGTTTTTTTACCCATAGCAATAGCTTCCATGTTTGCATTATGTCTTTTAACCTCGAACCACTGCTTCTGTTCGTTCGATGCTGTGAATATGGCTCGGACTATACCACTCATGTCTCCGATTAGACCCCCTAGGGCTCCAAGTGCAGGGAAAAGCAATGGAAAAAATCCGCCGGTAGATGTTTTCTTAGACTTGCGTGCTTTTCTTCCCTTATTCACAACTTTTTGTTTCACTTGCACCTTCCACTTGCTCTTCGCTCCCATGCCCATCTTCACTTTAGCCTTCATCATGTTGGAAACGCCCCACACTGATATTTTTCTCCAAGTCCGGTGTCTGATGGTTTTCTTATTTTGTTAGCCTGCTGTGCAAGTATCTTATCTGCCTGGTGTCTGGCTTGAATATCCTTGTGCTGGGAATAGGCGATGTAGTGTTGCTTGCATGCCGCATCCAGTACATTGATGCACATATCGCAGTGTGACAGCCTTTTGGCTTGCTTGGTTCCCAGTCCTCAGAACTTATCTGGGGATGTGCAGCTCAAATGGTAGACTGTTGATCAGCATATCAGCGACCCCACTTCCAGCTATGGTCTTACCTCGTCGAAACATCTCGGTGAACTGAGCTAGAAAAGTATAAATACACTCCTTTTATACCATTTTGTTTCAGTATCATCCTAGACTTGGAACAGTACGGACTTAAAATGCCAGTGATGCAACTACTTTGTCGCTTCTGTGGCAAAGCATTCACAAATGTGTGGAATTTATGATGGCATGAAATAACTACCTGCGGATTGAAAAGTTCGAGTGTGACTTATGAATGCAAATTCTGCCAGAAGCTGTTAACACAGAGTAATACTTTAAATAGACATTCTACAATTTGCAGCATTGGTTCTCCACCTCCACTTCCACCCCCACCCCCACCTCCACCTCCACCTGCTGAAGATTGTAGGGGTAACATATGTATATTCAAGCAAGATGTTACTCTACCCATATGCATTCATGCTGAAGATGAAGCTGTCTCCTACGAATCGTGACATGGAAGCCTATTTCCGAATACAGTAAGGTGCATCACCATGGGACCATCGGGTTGTGGCAAGACGTGCGTCCTACTGAGCCTACTGGAAAAAGATAATGGGCTCCTGTTCGAGAACGTGTACCTGTACTCAAAATCGCTCCAGCAACTGAAATACCAGCGACTGACACGAGTACTGAAGGCAGTGGAAGGCATGGGTTATTTCCCGTGCAGTGATAATTAAACCATTGTACCTTCAAACGAAGTGCTGCGAAACTCGATATTTGTCTTTGAGGACATCGCCTGCGAGATACAAACTCGTATTCAAGAGTACTTCAGCATGGGACGTCATGCATGCGTCGACTGTGTGTACCTTCGACAGAATTATTCGCTCATACCCAAACAGATGCTTCGCGATAATGCTAATGTGTTGGTACTGTTTCGCATGGATGATATGAACTTGCGGCATGCACACAACGACAATGTCAATACAGACTTGATGTTTGCAGACTTCGAAGATATGTGTTCCCTATGCTGGAAAGCCAAGTACGGAATTTTGTGATCGTAAAAGACTGATCTCTATATAATGGCAGGTACCGACGTGGAGTCGATCAGTTCATCGTCGACTGTCGAAAATGATTTAGAGCATATCGAAATTCGGGCATAGTAACCTCAAATGTATTTAATGACATGAGAGGGAATATATTATTTATTCATCTCCAAGCTATATACTACTTATAAACTATTGTCCCAGCGCATGTTGCGGTTGCCGAGTGGTATAAGGCGTAAGTCTGGCGACCCAAGTTCCGGCAGTTCAATCCCGCACTATTCTAGAACTAATGTGGCGACTAAACTGAATGACTTATCTAACGAGAGCCACACCAGCGCTCTTAGTGGATAAAGCCAGAACCAACATGGTGGTGCTCCTAGTGGTCAAAGCCAGAACTAATGGGAAAAACATACGATAAACGAACTACCAATATGGCGGACTCCATGTAAATGTAAACAAACATGGTGGCCTCCAGTAACAGCTGATGTAAATAAATTATAAATGAATGGGAGAGAAAGGAAAGAAGAGCGAAAGAAAGAATGAGAGAGAAAGGAAAGAAGGAAAGAAAGAGAAAGAAAGGAATTGAAGAGAAAAAATGGGAGCACTCAGAGAAAACACTCGGAGTGGATAAGAGAGAATGAAACGAAAAGAAGAAAGAGAAGGAAGGAAAGGATGTAAAAAGGGATCACTTGGAGAAAACCCTTGGAATGAAAGAGCATGAAAAAATTACTTACTGATTAACAAGATGGCATTTGAACTAATGTGAGTAACAAGATGACACTGCACTGGCAACAAAGATGGCTGTCCAAGATGGCAGTGTACTGGCTTAAAATATGGTGGCGTACTGGCTAGCAATATGGCGGAATCCAATATGGCGGACGCGTGACATGGAGCCACGGAGCCGCTCCCGAATCCCGTTTGTCCCTGAACATACCATACCCTACTATATCACTCTCTAATAGTTTATGTAACAATTGCCAAAATCGCACTATGCCTTTAAGCATGAATGCCGTATGGTACGAAAGTCTGGCAGACGTTCCTATAGGCCGTTTATAGGGTACACGTCTTTGTCCTAAAATAATTTGTCGTGAAAAGCAAAATTGACAAAATAGTTGTCGTCAGTTATAAAGTAGTTTACACTAAAATGTAGGGGCAAACGACTTCCGGACGAGTGACTTTAGAACGAATGGCTTGCAGTCAAATCAGTGAGTTTTTTTTTTTTTTTTTTTTTTTTTGTAAAATCGTCTCGTGTTAAAAGTAACTTAGTAACAAACCCTTCGTCCTGTAATCGAATATTGTATTTTCAATGAGTTAAAAATTAGTCTGTCGAGCAAATCATTTGTCCTAAAGTCGTTTGTCATGAAACTGGTTTTTCATTAAGTCGTTTGTCAAAACATGTTTGCCTTGAAGTGATGCTTTACGAGAGAGCTTTCGTTTGTGATAAATAGGGACACCCAAATTTCGCGAAAATATTTCCGTACATGCTATATTTCAATACCCTATGGGCATGCCAACAGTATTCTTTTGCTTATTGGTGGGATGTGTCTGTGTGGAGACATTGTCATACTTGACTGGCCAATCAGAATAAGGTTACTCCGCTACTATACATCTGTGATTCGCTAGCAGACACCTAAGACGCGTAACACCTAGTTCATCCCATCGCTGAAGTGTATCTGAGCTCAAGTGTTATGGAATACAACTGGTCGTGAAATGTTTTCGCGAAATGCGGGCGTCCGTAGCGATAAATTAATTTGTCCTAAAGTAATCTGTCCCAACGTAGGCCTAAGTAGTTTGCCCTAAAGTAATTTTTTCTAATATAGTTTAACTTAAATTATTTTTTCCGACTTCCTAGGATGAACGATAATAGGTAGAGACCTGCGTAATTCGCGTTATCATTTTGGGACAAACTAGACGTCATTGCCCTATAAGGTTCTGAGCACGACACGTTATTTCGTTGGCTGATGGCTTCTATACGAGGTCGTGTGCCTGTGTAACTGTTGTTACAGGCGATTGGTCACTCTGACGTTGAACTGTTACTATTGGTTAAAAGAGTCTTTCACGTCGTGTCACAAATACTCTCTGCCTTTTGAGGGACGTCAGTAGGACGCGTAACATTTTGGAGTTTAAGTCTGCTGCAGAAAAATAACGCGATTTCTGCAGGTCTCCAATTATAGGACGAATGACATGAACAAAGTTTAGCACAAACGATTTCAGGACAAATGCCTCGCCCCCTTGCCATCTCCCTTCTCCGACAGCTCGGCGTGTGAGGGCTACAGTTTCTTGTGCCAACGACTGAACCGACGCGAGCTAAGTGATGTTACATTAAGCGCATCAGCACCTGGTTATTTGATGACGGGTGGGGCGCGGCTCCGACCTGCATTTACTGATGGACTGTCAACAAATTGTTAATGACCGGGGTCTCCACGCCCCTGCCGTGCCGTGCCGTGCCGTGCCGTGCCGTTTGCTCTGGTCACACGCACTTGAATTATTCCGCCCCGCTGGTGACTAGCCCAGTTGTTGACCGGCGCAGGAAACCCCCGCGGGGTCAAGATGGGGCCTAATGGCCGCCCATAGACTAAAGATGAGGTAGGCCAATCTCGCTGGCTGCGCACAACCAGTCTCGGTGTCCCAACATTGCATTGCTTTCATGCCAACACGTCCGGCGAAATCGGCGTGGTTTGGATTTTAGGTTAGAAAACTGATCTGTGAACAAGTGCTTAGATATGTTTTTATACTTCCTCTAACCAGTTTGTAATATTTTTTGATTAAATTCAAAACGGCAAAGGTATTTTATTCATATAATAGTGCTTGTCATTTAAACATTAAGATGTAAACAAACTCGTTCGTCTCTGTTGCCCATGTGACTTTGACACTTGCGTAGGATTGGGGTCGGTCAGTTGGTTACATGCGCAGAAGACGAATAAGCGTGTGTTTACGGATTGGCACCACTGCACATGAACAGTTTTCTGTATATAACATTTCAATCGTCTAATTCAACCATAGTGGGAGGAAATCCAGAAAATCCGATGATAACAAAATCGGGGGATACAGTTTGGCATTGCAGCTCCGAACCTTTCGTCTACATTCCTAATTCAATTAGACCACTCAATTGCCAAAGGATCAAATAATACGTTACGTTGAGTGAGGACTGCGAAGCATCGCACGTACCCGAAACGAGGGGGGGGGGGGGGGGGGGGGGTGCCGCAATTTCGAGTTCGTTTCGCCGCGTCCTCATAACTTCCGCGTAGTATATCTTTTGATTAAGAATAGCTACGGCAATAGTTTCAGTTTTCATCGACAACTCTCGTCAAGATCAATCGATTGAGTGTATAAAAACATTTGTTTGGGGTGGTAATGGTGAAATTGTATGAGTTTAATGAAAAAAAAAATTAAGAAAACTTAACACAATGTCGGCCTATACTCTTCAAAAAGGCAAGTCTAAATACAGAAATGGTATACGGTTGGAAAGAGAATTTCAAAAGTAATCCAGTGATGCCCATAAAACCCCATATGATCGAGTGAAGCGGTGCCGGGAACGAAAAAAATAAAAATCAAGGCGTCCGAGCGCGTCAACGTAGACGTATTCACGCAAAACAAACGGCCGTGTCCCCAACACAGCCACGCTTATTTTTTTTTGTAAAAGGAATTCTTTGGAAACTATTCACCATATATCTGACTCTACAATTAAATTAAAATAAATTCCACGAAACCTTATCGTGAAATGTGTAAAACTAATGTTGAAAGTTCAACAAGCAAGTGTGTTGACCTACATAAACAATTTTTCTATAATCGTTAAATATGCAATAGAGTTAATAGAAAGTATTTGGCAACAAATTTCCAAATAATTTGTTTGTAACAAGTACCGGAAAGATTACAGTGTAGGCTAAATATAAGGTAAAGGCTCTTCATGTTAAGGTAAGCTGTTTTCCAAATCAAACATTGAAAAAAATATTTACTCCCCGCATTGAGAAAAATGGTTTTGTTGAATAAAACAATATTTGTTTGGTGCAACCGAATTATTTGTTTGTATAAAGGCAATGAAATGTTTTGCTGCTGAAATCAAATTATTTTGTTGTTCTAATTTGGTTGATCCAAACTGTGAGATTTGATTGGTGGAACAAAAAATTTGTTTGACTACACGTACATTAAACAGTTTGGGGCGATATAAAAAAATTCTGCAAGCTCGACCGAATTTCGAACCTAGTTCACCTGCGCCTGAGCGCTAAGCCTTAGTAATCTCAGCTTATGTGAAAACTGAGAACGACGGGAAACTTTTAAATAGATATACTTTAAATATTGGGCAACGTGTGCAAACAAATATTTCAAGTTTTACAACTTTACTTGTCAGTTTCTTGTTGCATTGTTTTATTAATCTTTTTAGACGATTGTTAAGCACCAATATATTCACTAACAAACACGGTCACTATTCTAATTGTCACAAAAAATACAAACTCTCGAGCTGTATTTTCGAATGAAGGCATTCAAATAAGTGGTCAAACAAATATATACAGTTGATTCAACAAAATATTTAGTTGACAGTAAAAATTTTTTGGCCCAAATCAGAGATTTTGTTTATTCAAACACATATTATGTTAGACGAACAAAAGGTTTTTTTTCTTTTTGCTGATATATTTTGTTAGGGCAACTAAATATATATTTGGCCCCACACAAACAAATATTTTGTTCTATTTTTTTCCCAGTGCATAACTACCCATAAACACTGACATGTATAGACTAAGTTACGTTGACGGCGTATTAATAATGGTTCTAAAAATTTAAGTTGTGCTGAGAGTATAATGTTTAAATGGTTTTGCTTCTGTGGTCTTGAGTGTGTTTTTCTGCAAACATAAAAGCTCGAATATGCATGTTTATTAACACTTTTTCGTTCTCAAAATTGCTCAGTTTTTCTTGAATGGCGTATGAGTGAGTATGAAGGTCCATGGACTCGTAATTTTTACATGTAGCGGAAGTATACCAATCGAGAGGTAAAGTAGATCATAAGCAGGGATTTCGGATGTGTGCAATCAACCTTGGACATACTGTACGGTCTAAAGACTGGTTATCGTCTTCTGCTCATGTCCTCGGCATTCACTCGCGAATTTCCGTAAAAAAAGATGCCATATTTACGTGTTCACACATTGACATGACGTTCGTTTAAATTTGGTTTTTCGACAGACCAGCGCCATTCACAAAGAAGAAATATATTATTGGTCGCAACTTGATTATTTATATCTTACTTGTATTAAAACTCTGTTAGAAGTAGTATACTACCAACTGATGGGATTTATTAATTTTAACCTTATACTAAACTTAGTCAAAGCTACGTGGCTTGGACGGTCATAATTAGGGATAGGAAAGTTTCGCGAGTTCAGTGACCTGTGGGCTAGTCTCAACAGTCCACTGCATACTGGAGTATCAGCTGTGTGTTCATTGGTTATTGCGCCGCACTTGGCAGTCATGGGATTCGCAAGGTGTTTCCTTGCAAGTCTGCTATTGGCTCAGAGGCACGCAGGGCGGGTCTAATAAACTGCGATCCAATTGCGAAGGCGACTTCACTCTATAAGTGTTTGACGTCTATCTTGTCCCGAAATGAATTAGTGAAATGTTCCTGTTCCTAGTGATTATGTAAGAAATACTGCTGTGCAGTGTTACGACTCAGAGATAATTAACAATTTAGAAATAAATCTTACGGAAGCCTGTTCCCAGTATGAAAAAGATTTTTTTTTTTTTTTTTTTTTTTTTTTTTTTTTTTTTTTTTTTTTTTTTTTCAAATAAAATACAATAATTAACTTTGTAAAGAAAATTATTATCGTCTAAAAAAAATAAACAGATTTCAGATAAAAATAATAATCCATCTCGTTTAGTAGTAATAAAAGCTCACCATTTATTTTAAATAAATCTGCGTAAAAGAGTAATACTTAGATTTAAAGAATATCGCATATATACGAAATAAAACAATACTGTAAAAATATATTAATTTGCATAACGTAAACGATGTACTTGTAACAAATATTTTCTTCAACTGAGTCACATACAATTCTTTTTGCCAACAGTGTTTATTTGTCTGTGTTCAAACTACACATTAAAATTATTTAAATCAAGCTTGTCACTACGCCATTTGATCAAGATGTGTTCAGCGATATGTCCCAACGATAAGTGTTTCCCAACAGTAAATTCTAGAATATATCTAGGAGTGAAAAAAATTCGCTTGTTTATGAACGTACTTCCATGTAAGAGTTGTGTTAACTGAGGCATGAATATTCTGCTCCCGTCAGGGTACTAACTAATATTAAATCTCGCTTACACTTACACTTACGCTTACACTTACACATTTAACCGTTGTAAAAAGATATCAACATCACCTTCTTGTGTGTTCCGAATGTACAGCTATTCCAATACAATTAACCACACATGAAAAGTTGGCTCAACACCACAATTTTCGTGAAACAAATTGTTTGCCAAGGAAAGAAAAGTAGTGCGTTAAATAGCGTGTGCGTTTTGTTGCTTAAACGAGATCGATATTGTTATAGGTAATATGTTAGCATAGCCTCAAGGATTCGGGCACAGTAACAACGGGCCGCGGTGATCTAGTGGTTAGACTGGTCGCCTCCCACCAAGACGAACCGGATTGAATCCCCGGCCGGGTCACTCGCGGATTTTCGCATGTGGGAATCGTGCCAGAAGAAGTCGCTGGTCGGCGGGGTTTTCTCGGGGATCTCCCGTTTCCCCCCCACCCCTTACATTCCGGCACTGCTCCATATTCACCTCAATCACCCTCATCGGCTCTTAAGACCTCGCTGACAAGAGCCGTCCAAATCTCTTCACTCACTTCACTCTTCACAATAACAAGATACTGGTCGGACAGCACTTTGCCAAATTTTTGTAACTTCAGAGAGGTTTTTTACGTTTTGCAAGGTTACCATACGATCGGGGATAGAGTGTGAGAAACAATTTTTTTTGCCTCCGTAGAAGCGAATTCAAAAGATATTCAGACGTCCTCACAATGCAGTTTGTTGGAATATGTCTGTGGGTGTGTGTAGGGCACAAAAGGGCGAATCGGAAGGGGGGGGGAGGGTTTTGTAAAAGCGGATGCAGGACGCAAACAAACAGAAGATCGAATTTTTCAGTTTGCTCTTGCACCGCTGCGGAGTGCCGCGATAATTTCATTGCAGGCGGGGTTGGAAAGGGCCAATTTGAAGTGCAAACGCGATGCCGGCCACATCGATTGGGTTTCCAGCCGGCCCTCATAGGCTCTCGTCCCCGTCCATTTTAACATCAACTTCGCCGTCAAAAGTGCAGTAGCATCGAATTTAAAAAAAAATGCTCTGGAAGTACAGCGTTTGAGATTCGAGTGGTGCCCGCTTACGTAACACGACCTAGTTCTCGATACTTATCAGAGTGCCTGTAAATTGTGTTGAGGGTGGTTCCCGAATGATTTTAAGAGAGGAGCCGGGTGAAGGGGGGGGGGGTCGATAGCCAAATGTCCAAGGGTGTGCAGGTTCTTTGCCCCACCCCTCTATCCCACGAAAGGGAGGGGAGGGGGCGCTGCACGCCCTTAAATATGTTTCGTTTTTTTATTAATGAGGTGAATCATTCGGGAACCACCCTCAAAGAGGGCTGTTCGATATCATAAAAATTTAATATCGATTTTTTCCGAACAGTTGCTCGGTATTTTCTATATATCGATAATACCGAAATTCTCTATAGTACCGAACATTTCGATAGTACCGATAATTTCGATAATACGAAAATTTGGTTAGTACAGAAAATTTCGATAATACCGAAACCTTCGATAATATCGAAACATCGATGTACCAATATTTTTCAAAGTTACATATTGTTCGATAAAATTATCGATATTTCGATATTTCGATCAGCCCTAGAGGAGATGCGATAACTCGAGGGGTGTGTTGTTCACCTTCTTGTCGGCCTGGAATGCGCATTTTTTCGGCCGATTTTCTTTGGATTTGGGTGAGGGTTGTCTTTCCATATCCCACCCTCCCCCGATGGGAAGTTAGGCCCTTTGAACCTACGCCTAAGTCTTCCGTCTGAAGTCTTAATTCTTAAGTTTTAAGTATTAAGTTTACAACTGCAGGACGAGATGTGCGAGCGAGCGCAGATAGGCGCGGATTCCGCGGGCCTGTTGTCTGGTGATTAACTATATTATTTGAATTCAATGCCTGGGGAAAGAGCGGCGGAGGGGAGGGGACTAGCGCGTAACTTTATATACTTTAATATTAAACGCTAACACGAGTAAGCGTTCTACAGGTATTTAACTGTAAACTGAGCACTTTTGAAAGACATGTGTATTCCTCCGCCACATGTAAAATTACCATTGCCATGGGCCTATTACTTTATTCATTGCTTGCTTAAGTGAAACTGTGAAATTATTTGAACAGTAAATGTTTTACAAATAGTTTCCTAATTCTTCCCCTTGTGTGCATTAAAAAACGGAAGGCAAAATAAATAATTTAATTATTCACAATTTATTATCTTATAGTGCTAATTCAACGTTAAGTCTTCGAACTATTTTCCCTTGCTCGATTCCAACTTAACTGGGTGCATGCCAGTCAGTTTGCCTGTTATAATACATGCAGGTAGAGGAAGTGACATTTTACAAAAGTTGTTCTCAAAAGTGCTCTTTTAATAGGGAACAGCCTATAACACGAGAGAACAAAATCTTAATAATTAATCAATTTTAAAAACTAACGAACCTTTAATTAAAATGTACTGATGGGGTAAACATGATATTGATATTATCCAAAATGATTGCCTTAGAAGAATTCTTTTTCATAGCCCAATCCTTTTCTCCCACGGCTAACTCTGTATCATAGTTCTTCTACCCACCCCAGCTTCCATGCATTGCTGAGTTGTAAAAGGACGCGCGGCGGTAAGAAAGCTCAGAAGTATAAAGAGAGAAAAATAATGAGAGAGAGAGAACAACAATAAAACATTGTATTGTCTTCGGAACTACATTCGTGTGCAAAGCTTGAGTTTATCCGACATTTGGAAGTGGGTCTCAGTTAGCTTCACCCGAAAGCGTGTGAAAGACAGAGTGAGAGAAAGCGAGAGAGAGAGAGAGAGAAAGAGAGAAAGAGAGATGAAAAAGATCATCAAAAGCGCAAAATGCTGCATGTGGGCGGAACCTACATTGTTGTGGGGCATAATTTTGCTCCAGATGCGTAAACTGAATTCCAGAGATTTTTGGAAGCCAAATAAAAAAAAAAAGGGTAATTCTCGATAAGGAATTTTATTCAACTTTGTGGGCAGCAATTTTAAAATATTTGTGCAGTTGTTTGGCATAGTATCTCGCGCCAAGATGCCATATAACAATTTACGGCGTCACAGGTAGCTCGGCATAAACGCATCACGCTGGTAAAATATTTACTCTCGTAGTTAGTCAAATTAATCGTGTAGGACTGCCTTCTCCCAGTTTTCCTGGTTTCTGGCATTCTATGAAATCGTATGATATGATTAAACTTTATAGTATATTCGCCGTTACATTCAACTTTTCTGAAACCTTGCTAAAGTTGTACTTCCAGGATATTCCTCCGCCTCATAAAAAATAACTAACTAATTATATTAAATAACGCCAAAGGGACAGCGCACCGCATTCGTGCGAACACCTAATTTAATATTTTGAATGAGAACTATTTCTTATAGTCTATTCACGGTGTCTTCACTCTTTTTGAATCCAACCTTTGAAAAATCTCCCCATATATGACGTATTTAGTTATTTCCAACATATGCCATGTATCACAAGCATTTTATACTTGTGTTCATAAAAGTTACTTTTTTTTCTGTTAAATTGAAATGTTATTCACATTTTATCTACAAATTATAATGCTTCAACAATAAATAAATCGAATAAAAAACAGGGAGAAAACACGTGTGTTGGTAGCGCCTAGTGAGAAATAGTTATCATGCAAAATATTATTACACTGAGTGCACACGAATGCAGTTCGTTGTCCTCTGGTGTGATTTTCCAGACTTAGTTAAGCTTAGTTTGCTCGAGGCGCAGGAATATCCTGGAAGTAGAACTTTAGCAGGGCTTCAGAAAACGCTGAAGTAACCGTGAATGAATTATACTAGGCATTACCGACACAGCTGTATTCTCCCTGTTTTTGTTCATGTTAGTCATATATGAAATATTACAGCTGATAAACAAAATTAAATAAATGTTCAATTTAATAGAAAAATAAGGTACTTTTATACTAACACAAATGTAAAACACTTGAGAAATAAACTAACACTTTACCCAAGGGGCGATTTATCAAAGGTATGATTCAACAAGTGTGAATAAATCGCGAATAGACTATATAGCGAGTGTTACGTCCCACGCTCTCATCATACGTTCATGACTGGAGACAGGTGTTTTTCGCGAAAATACTTTGGCCGTGAGATACTTCAACATCCTACGTCTACAACGACAACTTCCTGTGGTCATTGGTAAAGCCACGAGTATTTCGCGAATTCATTCGGTGACCAGGTGAACTAGAAACAATTGTGCTTTTCTACTTCCATTGAGATTGGACAGGCAGGTGTTTAGACACGCCCCACTCAACTGTGAGCCAGTTGTAATCAGGAATCAGTAGTGTGGGTGAGTGTTGAACAGTGCTGTACAAAGGCCTCACTTGAGCGTGGTAACCAATAAGCAAACGACAGTGTCTCGAGTGTGTAGAGGACTGTGCAGTCTAGCCTGCTGCCTCATCAGTCCGCGAAATACTCGTGGATCTAGCTATGTGAGAAGACATGTTGCTATTTGACTGGGCCAATCAAAGTACTCCGATACCGAACATCCATGATTCGCGGGCAGACACTTGAGGTACGTGACATTTAAAATCATCCAACCACGAAATAGCGAGTGAACATAAGTTTTTTTAAACTCTAACTAGCCTTGAAATTTTTCCACGAAAAACACCTGTACCTATAGTCATGAATAATTTTTCATGATTGGATGAACAAGGTTTTATCTCGGCTATGTTGTTTGCATAAATACCAAACACGAACGTTTTGCGTTGTAGTACCAGAATTCTCATTGGCGCAGTGAAATAAGGTAGTAGCCTCATGCATGCATGGCAGCCAACGAAAGAAGAAAAACCATCGGGCATGTGTAGAGCACGTTGAATCCTGGAAAACGGTCAAATTTTCCCACGATGAACCATAATCTCTAGTCATGACTAGAGATTCGACAATTTCGCGGGTTCATTTCTAGACAAGTTGGAATTCACACACTTGTACGTTCATGTTACTTTTGTAATTGGTCGACGTGTTGTTTGACACCTCCTGGAGACAAATGAACCAATAACAAATATGCAAAGAATTGTGCGCCCAACCACCGCCTTTTACTATCACAGCAATCAACCAGTAAACAGTCGATATCTTCATGAGTGTATATAAGACTGCGAAGTCTGGCCTATAGGTCATTACACTCGCGAATTTCTCGGTCTCTAGTCGAGACTAGAGACCTGCAAAATTCGCGTTATTGTTTGAAAACATTTTAAAATTGAAACTCTTTTACCTCTGCAATGCGTTTTTCATTGGACCATTCTTTTGTTGACACGCCCCGGCTAACTCTGCGTCAATAAATGAACACATCACAATCGTGTGCCCCAATCAAGTGCAGGTTACTCAGGCAGGGAGTGCCTTCTGCATATGTGCGGCAACCAGTGCAGAAACGACTCCGGCTCGAGTATATACAGCACTGGGAATTTTATCTTGATGCCGAAAAATAACACAGAATTCTTCATGTCCCTATTCATGACTAGGAGCAGGTGTTTTTCGCGAAAATATTTATGGACTTGCTAGACTTCAATATCCTAGGTCCAAAACAACAATTTCCTTTGGTTGTTGGCCAGGTGTCTACTCGAGAAGACATGTTCTTATTTAACTGGGTCAATCGTAATAAAGTATTCAGATCCTGAACGTCCATGATTCGCGGATACACACTTGATGCACGTGACATTTGAAATCATCCAACCATGAGACGTGCATATCAACAAAAGTGTTTTGGAGTACAGCTGGTCTTGAAATATCTTCGCGAAAAAACACCTGGCTCTAGTCACGACGCATCCCTTCTCGGTCGTACACGCCAGGCGAGTCGTAATGGCGCAATCTCTGTCCGCAGTCCGCATAGATTATGCAGAGCTGCAAATTGCGTCTCCTGCCTGCTCCTACTCCTTCCCCCGCCCTTCGCCCTTCCTCGCCGCAAACTTGGCCCGGCCTCCAATTACACCTTCGCAGGCGACTTGGGCAAGTCACGCTGCTGCCGCCCCACCCCCTGGGACTCGCCCCGGCGCATTAGCCGCTCTGCAGCACTACCGATTCATGATGCATCGGGAGGAGTGTGAATATACACACACACACCCTCCCTTTCCTGGCGACACTTGGCCAGTTCGTCGCCGCACGAAACTACTTGCTGGCGATCGTACACTCTAACAAATTATTTGTAAATTCACCATATCAGTGTATACTTACAGTCGCGAAGCATAAACGGTAGGATATTTCCCCATGCATCCATGGTAACGTTCCTAAAGTTGCTTAGGGAAAAGCCGAATGCGTAGGGAATTTTCCGAATTTGTATAGCAGCGATGCTGAACATTCCCATTTTTTCAGCCTAATACGTGGCTATATTATAGTCCGTTCACGATAAAGTGAGAACTTTGTGGCCCTAGTAACTTTTTATTTTCAGCTATACTTTATCCTTCACCACCTTATCAAATAAATATTGCCATGAAAGTAATTAATACAGTGTACATTCCACCGAACTCGGAAGTTAACGTCTAAAGCTAAAATAAAATATATTTATCGAATATTATTCAAAATGAGAGGGCTTTCAAAAGTGCTCACTTTACCGTGAACAGCCTATACCATACATTGTACAGTTTATAAACTTCCATTACAGTTTAGTAAGTCTACCAAAAAAAAATTTTACAGTGTAGGTATAGTCTATTCGCGGCCTTTTCGCCCTCTTTTTTAATCCCGTTCTATCCCAGTGTCCATGATCGAAGACACGTTGCACACCAAGGAACTTTATGGATGGCACTGTACAGAATCAGGAATCAGTTGCAAATATTTTGGGCGTCTCTAGTCCGTGATATCTGATTAGTTGAAGTTTCTGTACCTCTTATTTGGGAATAGTCAGTGCTGACAGCAACGAACACGCAGTATAGTTTTCACTCGTTTTGTGAGAAGCACGTGTGACCCCTCCTTGGGGGGTCGGAAAGCGTCTCAAAACGATGATTTTCTGGTTACAGCAGCAAAGAAAGCTTCGGTGGGCTCGGCATTGTTTGTGTACGAAACGCAAAGCCATAGTAAATAAGGCAACTTTCCGTGTTTTATATTTACGGACTTGATTCCTTTTCTCATCCTTACGGATTACGTTTCAGTATATTTAATGTAAATTTCTGTAAAAATTTCCGTAAATATGCGAAAAATCTTTAACAGTGTACCAAATAGCATTTCTGTTACTCCGCACAAGAAAGGGGTTAACGGCGTAGCTGAATGGTAGGAGATGATATGATACAGCACTACTGTGAATGAGGAGATTTATGTAGACACGAGGAACATACAGTAACATAGTAATATAAAGGCTTTCCACGATAAAGTGAGCACTTTTGAAGTCAACCTTTGAAAAAAGTCACTGCTCCTACCTGTAGATATTTGAACGGGCGTACTGTGTGACATGTGCCCTGCAAAGTTGGTCACGACGGATGGAAAGAAGTTCCATATCTTAACGTCGAATAAAAAGTGTTAGGTAGCCATTTGTGATAACTTAAACTATTTCTTTCGCGTTCAGTGTTCTTTAATGCAGCGAAGATGTAAAAATGAGCAGATTTGTAAAGTATTAACTTTTCTTATGTTCTGACAGTTTCACTTGACCGATGTGATGAGACCCGTGTCAATGTTAATTTTACACAAGGCGGAAGAATACACAACGTTCATACAAGTATATTTTATGCAGGGATTTCAGAAGCTTCCATATTATAATCTATTCGCAGTTTCTTCACACTTTTTGAATCAAACCTTTGGTAAATACCCTCATGTAGCCTATGGAGCGTTCGGCTATTTCCTGCATATGTCACGTAATACAAGCCTTTTGTATTTGTGTTAGGCCTAACATAAGGTTCCTTATTTCTGTTAAATTCGTATTTTACTTATGTTCTATCTAAAAATTATAATATTACTTTTATAATTAATATGTATAGCAACAGAGAGAAAATAGGTGTATTGATAATGTCTAGTAAGAATAAGTTCTTATGCAAATTATTATTACAGTGAGCGCGCACGAATGCAGTGAGTTATCCCTTTGGTATAATTCTCTATGCATGTTTAAGCTTTGTTTGCGTGAGGCGGAGGAATACCCTGAAAGTAGAACTTTAGCAGTGCTTCAGGAAGGAATAGCGGCTGGACTAAAGTTGCTGTGCTTCTATAGACCAGGTCAGCATACGCGAGTTTTCAGCCACGTAGGCCAAAGTGATGCATGGCCTAATTGCTACAAAAGAATTTACACGTGCGTAGCGTGGGGCCACGGTGGTTGAGCGGTTAGCATACTCGCATCCCACCAAGGCGATCCGGGTTCAATCCCCGGCCGGGTCCGCTCTGGATTTTCGCATGTGGGAATCGTGCCGGACGAAGGTCGTTGGTCGGCGGGTTTTCTCGGAGATCTCCTGTTTCTCCTTCGCCTTTCATTCCGGCGCTGTTCCATTCTCACCACATTCAGCCTCATCGGCTCTCAAGACCTCGATTTCTTCACTCATGTGCGTACCGTAAATACATGGTCACCAGCAACCATTTTAAATATCGCAACTGTGTCGTCGGCTGCAAATAACACGACGAAATATGACAATCCCCACGGACGAGGGAAAAAATATAATAATTGCGTAGCCCTAACCACAAATCTGTGGTTGAACATTTTCCAAATAAACGTCAGCCATATCCTGTGCAAGAAAATAAAAACTCTTTAATGCAGTAAACTGACGCAGCTTGTTAATTAGCAAAATACCGACGGATTTACATTAAAACACGTACAAAAAATGATGGACGGTGTCACTGACCTATGACGAACAAAATATACAACAAAACAGAAAAATAATTACAGAGTGTCGCATAATTCGCTTTGCTGGAGTGCAAAACGATGTTAAGCACAACGTATTCCGTAATTAAAGGACTCGTGATTATTTTCACAAATGTACTCATTCTGAGCCATTTAACAAAAAAAAAGTGAACCAAAAACAAGCTGCCCATTGACGGACCACGCCCCCCCCCCCCAAAAATTCCAATATTCTGACAAAACACTTACGTAAACAAATTACTTAAAGATAATCTGAAAGTTACTTTGTAGTTTACAGGGTGATCTGTACGATAATTCGACTTTCATTTAACATACTGTTGAGTACTCGCTGCTTCGCATCCCGCACGAGTGAGTGGAAGTGAAGGACAGCAGTTATATGATAGCGACGGCGGCAAGTCAAAGACGTGTTTTGAATTACAGGCGTGCGCTAAACCAAGATCCACGTATCCATTGCCAAAAAGCGAGCCGACACGATAATACCTTTTGCGACGCGCCCTGCTAAATCTTTGTTGTATTGATTACTGAGTTTATCTGAAGGATGCTCTGGATTACTGGCCTCGTTCTCTCAGCGTGACTCGGGTGCGTTGAACCTTCCAGATCGTCAGGACGAACGATGTAAAAATGTGATGGCCTCCGAGCCGAAAAGTTGACGAGTGAATGAGAGGCTGAGTTCCGAGCGATAGAAGACGTGCAGCGAGAGAAGTGTCGAGCGGAAGGAAAATCTGCGACTTCAAGTATCACATTGAAGATTACGGCTGGCCGGGTGGACTATTGTACTAGATGCGTGAGTGAAATACATTACGAATGATGTCAACAGATAGACTGAACAAGAGTTAATGATGAGTACGACTTAATTGACTGTAACCAAACAGAGTCAATTAGGGACGTTAATTAGAGTTGAAATAGATATTAAATATTGCGCTCGCTGTTGAATAAATATATTAATAGTGGAGACAGATAATTTCATGCTGTAAATAATAGCTATGTGAATAAATTAGAAATCAAATTTGATTCTTTTATTTTTATTAAGGCCTCCATTCCTCACGAACTAAGAAACGCCTCTCAGGCGTCAACAAAACAATACTGTATACTAGTTTTGAATATGTTTGTATGGTTTTGGTGTAATTATTTAGAATGTGGAAAAGTGCAGCATTTGCAAGCAGTGATTTAAGCTAAGTATTGTCAGCCATATTGTATTACTTAATTTCTTGTCAACTTAAGTTTATCTTTAAATAGAAAACACAACAAAAGTAGAAATATGAAATTTCTAATAAGTTAATTTTTACCCTGCAATTTATATAACTATACATATTAGTCAATATGTTTCGTCTTTACTATCAAGTATGCTGAGGTAAATCGATAAACGTTTAATTTCCCCCCCCCCCTCCCTTTTTCTCATATTGGCATTGTTAATAAACCTTTCAAGCCCACTTTAATTTACAGTTTCAGATGTTGCAAACAAAAATATTAATGAAGCATGCTGTACGTAAGTCGACACATCGCTTGTTTCTTTGTCACAGCCAATGAGCTGTAGGCCATATGTTCGGCGACACGTTATATAAACAAATCATGGCCTGGTTCAGTAAAGTGGTTTGCAAATTATTTACCCACGTGTAAGATCATTGGTTATTCAAATTTGCATGGTGAAGTACAGGCAAAAAGTTACCTAGACGCGTGTAATGTGCACAGTTGTGTACACTGGGTCTGAACGGGCTAAGACATTTATTGACCAAAAAAAATCAATATACAAGAAGGCAGCTGTAAACCAGCATTTGAGTTCCAGCTGAGAAATCCTTGTAACTGTAGCTTGCTGGTGTCCAAGAAAATCTCTAATAACTTTACTATTTATTATTCACGACCAAATTCAGCCCAGGGCTCGTTTACTATTGCACCGTGTTCTTTTTACAAACGATATCAGTTGATTCTCTTGCACTGATACAACATTTCACATATGGTACAGTTAAGGTAATGTACGTACACGCTAACAGTAAAAATCGATATTACTTTTTATCGATGTCGTGAGACAACGCCTGTTTGATTGGTTCGAAACCAGAAACGAATTATATTTTTTCCCCACTTGAACGGGTGATGCGAAGTATTCTTCTAATCTCCTGGTAGTTATTTTCTTTCTTATCTGAACGGTTTCAAAAATAATATTTGCAATAAGGTGAATACGCTGAAACTTGTGTTTAAGACTAGCGTGAAGAAAAATTTACTTTTCTACAAAAGCAGACTGCGAAAAATAGTGACCGTTTGTTCAAAACGTGTGTGTTTTTTAAACGTTCTATATCGCAGTGTGTTCGCCAGACTGCCCGGCTGCCTTGAAAGGGAGGCCAAACCGCAAACTTTGTAGCCAGCCGCCAGATGTGTTTCTTAGAAGAGAAACGTAAAAAAAAGGAGGTATAATATTTAAGTAGAAGCACAGAATTATATGTTTTACAACACAGAACTGGTCCGCAGTGTTTGACCTAAACCACACCGATGCTTGCTAGCTTCTGTCCCTAGTCACGTATCCGCCACAGAGTAGATAACCACCCAGAGACGAAATCGCGTTGCTTTTCCTTCGATGTCGGCGTACCAGCTCTCTGATTGGTTGCGCGAGGCTCTGGGAACGTGCCTTGCGTCCCGTTGGCTACTGAGCGCTACGTAAGCTTCCCGATTGGCTGGCGAATAAGATACCGAGCCGCTAATTGGTGAACGGCGTTCCAACATTTCGCTGGCTGTTGCCGCCATTTTGGTGGGGTGCGCTGCTTGGGTTCACGCAGACGTTGCTAATTTACTGGACAAAAAAAAACTCGAGATTATGGAAAACCGTCTAATATAAAATCTCAAAGGCGCATTAATATCACCGCGCGTTGAATTAGAAGATGCGTTAAAAAAAAAAAAAAAAAAAACAGTCTTCCTGCTTCAGCCTCGAACTCGCGACCCGTGCCTGCGGAACAGGTCTTGAACCCTCGACCTGCTGCGCATAAACATGCGGTACCGAAGCCTGATTGGCCACCAACCGAAAAAAAAAAAACTCTAAGGAGGGACACGCATGCATTTATGCGTAGTCTGCTCACGTTAAAGTTTCAGTGATTTTAGACATCATCGATGATTATTAGAGACCTGCTGAATTCGCGTTATAAATTCGCATCGCGCTAAGATTCTCAATATTATACATACTTGAGCCGGCATTGTTTCTCTATTGGCTGCTGCCTAGATGTGACTACATGAGATTCGAGCAAACAATAGTGAGATGACAGTTCATTGGCCGATAGCTATCCGGGGCGTGTCAAATAATGTATGGTCCAGTGAAAAACGTAATGCAAAGGTACGCGTGTTTAAATTTTACGGGTCGCGAAATAATAATGCGAAATTTACAGATCTCTAGCCAGTGATTACTTTTACCTCGCAAAAAAAATGGGCACATACACAAATTAGATAATTCACAAGGAAAGAAGATACCAAGAAGTACTTCAAGTGGTCTATTAGATTGTACGAGAAAAGGTTCTTTTTTTTTTATTTAAAAAAAATTGCTGAAGATAAGGAACTTACTGCTTTTTTTTTTATTATTATTTTTTTACTGTGCCTAAATTTTTAGAAAATAACTTTTTCTGAATAAGCATTAAAATTAATTAATACGAGATCATTAATTTGCCCTTGTTGAGTTTTCTGCAAGAAGTTTGGTTTATGTTACTCGTGCAGTACAAAACCAGTAAAATTTGGTCTTTGACATGTCATTTTGCAGAAACTGTGCGAAATAAAAAAAAAACCCTGAGGGAAGGTACCTAAAGACAGATGATGTGTACAAATTAATCAATAAATGGTGGAAATTAATTTTTTTTTTTTTCGTGGCAACGACCTTAATAGTGCAGAGGTGAAACAGCCATCTTCATTTCGTGAACTACAGCCAGGGAAAGGCGAATTGGGTTCAAACTCCGGTCGGGTCACAGGATTTTTGGAATTGGAAACCGTGCCGGACGATGCCGTTGGTCGGTGGGTTTTCTCGGGGATCTCCCGATTCCCCCACCCCTTCATTCCGACGCCGCTCCATTATCATTTCAATCACCCTCATCGGCTCTCAAGACCTTGCTGTTAAAATCTCTTCACTCACTCCAGCCACGGACGCCAGAGAAATGGCGTCGCTACAGCCTGCTGGTTGGTCGGAATACCGTTCGCCAATCAGCGTCCGGTAACTCACTCACCTGCCGGCAGCCCGGCCAATGGGGAAACTTCAGCAGCAAACAGTAGCCACTGGGGGGACAAGGCCCGTTCCAGAACATCAGGTAAACAAATCACACAGTCGGTTCACATGCACCACACGAACTAGACCTACCTCGCTGTTTCCCTCCTGTATATGGTCCATTCGCAATTTCTTCACACATTTTTAGTCAAACCTTTGAATACTCACACTACTTACGACGTGTTTGGTTGTTTCCTTAATTTTGATTAGATAAAAAATTTACTTCTATTCCATCTATAAATTATAATATACGAATACAACTCGGGGTAAATAGATGTGTTGGTAATGCCTAGTAATAAATACTTCTTATGGATTATATTATAGAAGTGTGTGTTACAAATGCGCTGCGTTGTATCTTTGGTGTATTTTTCTAGACTTGTTAGGGGCCACGGTGACTGAGCGGTTAGACTTTTTTTTTCATTAACCCTACTTAGCAGTGCAGCCATCCAGGGTGTTCAATTCTATCATGACTACTACAATTTAACAAACAGTATATTATTGACATAGATTCGCATTTTTTGTGTGGGAGGGCGGCTGTTAGTCTGGGCGCCCGTAATTTAAGCTACAAATCCTATTTATGTATATTCAAAAGCTAGGCGGTTAGAATGCTCGCCTCCCACCAAGGTGAATCGGGTTCGATCCCCGGCCAAGTCAATCACAGATTTTCGCAAGCGGTAATCGTGCCGGACGATGCCACTGGTCGGCGGGTTTTCTCGGGGTTATCCCGTCCCCCCTTGCATTCCGGTGCTGCTCCATTCTCACCTCAAGCCACCCTCATCGGCTCTCGACAATTCTTTGTCACAGCGAAATGTCGTTCGCAACTCGCCTGCAGTTAGAAGCCTCAGCCGTCTGCGCCCGGTTACGAGAGCACGGAAGCGCTGGGCGTCGTTCTGGCCCCGCCCGCCGCCCGCCTCGCTCAAGTCGCCTGCAGTTTGAAACGCCGGCCGGACATCTGTTATATGGCCGGCTAGTGCAGAACGTTGGTACTGGCACTCGGGTGCATCCCCTAGAATGCCGTCAAAGCCGTGCTGCTGTCAGCCCATTCCATCCCCCGACCCACCCCTGGGTTGTCGCAGTGCGTGGTGGGGGTTGAATATTGCAGTGTCGAGATGTTGACCCGCCCCCTCGGTAATTAACAGCCCCCGGGGCTGGAGGGGTGTGGCGGGGGTGGCGGCAGTGTCGCCAACAGGCGCGCCCTTATTCATCAAACACCACGCGCGGTTTTTGCCGCGGGGGGTTGTGGCGGCGCTCAGGGGCTGGAAACTCACCTCTCTCCCCTTCCCATCCTCATTCGGCCATCATCATCGTCATGGCGATCATGACGAGTGTCATACGGCCAGCGCAATAATTTTATTTTTCCTCTCTCGTTTCACTGAAATAAAAAAAAAATCTGCTGTTAAGGGACAATAGAACAGTTTTATAATCTGGTTTAGTGGCAGTGACAACCAAACGTCTGTACCAGCAACAAAAGTTTATATAAGTTAATTACAGTTCCGTTTGTTACGGTAATGATCCGTGTTGAATTTGTTCTGTTAAAGGAAGTATCTCTTCTGAAGGAGGAACGGGATGATCTGCTGTAGGGACTGTATCCACAGCATTTGCAGATACAGTCGCAGAGAGGAACACAAGATACTGTTCTGCGTCTATTCCCATTTCTGTTCACTATATTTATATGGAACCAACAACCAGTCTGATTGTTGTCCCTAAATTAAAAGCCTAGCTGGATTATGGGTATAGGCTATTCACTGTAAAATGAGCATTTTTTTTAAGCTACCTAATATGGAATTATAGTAAATAATATATTTGGTTTTAGCCTTAGATGTTAACTTTCGAGTCCAGTGAAATGTATACACTATATTTATTACTTACATGACAATATTTATTTTTAAAAAAAGTGGCGGAAGGATAAATAATGGTTGATAGAAACAAGTAACTTGGGCCTCAAAATTGCTCACTTTACCGTAAACGACCTATACGAAAAATTGATTCCTACAAACGCATTAGTTTTTTTTTTTTTTTACTCACTGTAATAAAATTACGGTTTTACAGAAATATATCTAACAACAGAATCTCCATAGAAATTTATATATTTTTGCACCTACTTTCGTCAATACCTTTTACTATTCGTCCACGTAAATTCATCACAATAGTCTAATAATTAAAATAACGTGTAGATACACTGTACTACTGTTTTTATACAGAATGGTGTAAAATTACAACCACTATATAGCAGTAAATGATCTGTAACATTAACTTTTTTTTCCTCCACGACAAGTAAAGTTACTCAGACATCGTAATTGTAATTTCACCCCAGTGCATGTGTCTTTTTCCCACTTACACGAAAGTAAAATCACAGATTTACTGTAACTGTAAATATGCCATATCCGAACAGTTGTCACTGTTTACCAGGTAATTTTACCACCAGGATCAGTTGTCTTACAACTGCGTCATATTAATTCGTGTCATGTGTATAGGCAACATCACAATTTTCAAGTTATTAGCAATCCGTTCTGTAACTTGATAGTTAGAATCATTAAAAAAAAAAAAAAATTATCTCCGATATTTTTGTAACAATTTACTCCAGATTTCTTTCTGGCGAGCCCCCATATCCCGCTACCCCAGCGTGAGCACGTTCCAAGTTCTGTGCGCCCTCCTGCGTACATGTCGGTAACTAAGGCGGTTGCAGAATGGGATGCGTCTCAGAGCGACCCCTACACGCCTTAGGTCGGGTTTATTATGATACAATGGAGGCATGCATCGCGGCTATAGCAGGGATGTTTGATGCCACGGCAGCGATTGTGGCCATGGGCATGCCCCGAAAGAAGAGGGTCTAGTTTGAAGATCGTAGGAAATCAGGCAAAGTGTAGAGGGCCATGGGAAATCTATGCGACAGTCTCGGAGGATAATATCGATTTCCTTTTAACTGGATTGGGGGATGGAGAACGCAGGGTGAGTCGTTAGTTCGACGAGATAGACTTTTGTGGGCTCGGTGCGTGGCTATATGAAATGAGTACGCGTCAGATTTGTAATAAAAGGTCGCGCCGTGCGGCCGTGGTGTTGGGCGACAGAACTGAGCCAGCCACCCGATAGATGTCTGCCATCTCTCGGTGGCACGGTAAAGAGTGTTAGAATGTTACAGGCATAAGAAGAGAACTTGTAGCTAGTGGTAATATTACTAACACCTCGCTTGCAGCTGAGTGTTGTGTTGTGTTACGTGTGTAAGTGTGGATGTTAGTACAACTGTTCCATTCCACAACTCCGCCCCCTCCCCCCCCCCCCAAAACTGCTACTGTGTATGCGCCAAAGGCCTCCTAGCAGCGGGCACATCTCCATAGACCTTGTCTCCTCCCATCATGCTGCGAGTGATTGGCTTACTTCAGATACGGGAACAGCAAGCATATCCCATCAGCGGGAGTTAACCTTCCGTTCTGAACACACAAATGAAGTTCGAGAAGTTGGTCTCCTCCCTGCAGTTAGATGGCGTGTATAAAAATATTTGTAGTCATCGTTGAGTTCCTAGGAATATTAGTGTAAAATTGCAAATACAGCACTCGCTTTAGCAAATTACCACACACAAATGTAAAATTACTGAGTATGTTTAACTATACGCGCAGAGGATCTCCAGAATGTGATGCAAGATCGCATGTACACGGTCACTGTAAAATTACGCAGTGGAATACCTACGACACTGACACTGAGTGTTTGTACAACGACCACGTAGCTGTAATAACCTATAATGCATGGTTTTATTAGAGGGGGCGGGTGTGTTTTCACAGATACTTCTAAATGTGTAAATTAACACTAACATTATGTTCAAGACATATATTCATGTATTTTCTCCAAAGACTTGTTTGCAGTACTCTCTGTATTCTTAAGACCATTTGCCTAAAATTACACGTATCGCAGTTATATTAACACATGACGCAGGAAAAATGCAAAAATGCCCAAAAAATGTTATGTGTAAAATAACATTTTATATTTACAGCTAAGTGGCGCGGGCGATGCTGCTGTCATACCTTTGGCGCAATCAGAAAGAGCAGACGCGAGGATGTCGAGAATTCGACGCGTATCCGAAACGAGCTGTTGTGCTCTGTGATTGTTCTGTCTTGATTTGCGAAAGTAACAGCATCGTGACCGGTTTAGCACAGATCAATTACTCCATTACTCCACTTCCGGTTGGCGCTTAAATGTGTGGAAAGATATGCGTATGAAATCACCTGAACGTATGTCTGGATGTATGCCCCCTGTTATAACATTTGAACCTATAAAACGAATTTTCACCAACTCAGCACGTATATAAAAAAATTTTTTTACATTTTCGATCACACCGGGTGCTTGTTTTTTTAAGTTTTTTTTTAATGGTGGCGAATTTAAAATTTGTGACTCTGTGTTGTATCTCGGGAACCATTTAAAAAAATTGCACGTTATCCTTGAAAAGTAGCCTTGTCCACAACAAAAAAAAATAAATAAATAAATAAAGTAGGAAAAATGAGCGTAGACCAGAAAATTATTACATACTGTTCGAGAAAATTTGGGTAAATTTTTTTATTTTTCTAATTAATTGGGAAGAACATACAAAATAAGTTTCAACGATCAAGGAGCTAATTTTGAAAAATCGTTGCAGGTGAGTCAGAAGGAAAAGCAAAACAATCTAGAAAAAAATAATTTTTTTTTTATTATTCTCGTTTATTGAAACTTTTTTGAGGTGCATGTGTCTGCTTCTTGTATAGTTACCGTTCCTGAGACGTGTCACTGTGGTTTCTACGTACCTGCTGAAGTAGATATTTGAGTTTTGTGCTAAATAACAACTATCTGATGAATGACTTACAATGTACTCACTTCTCCGCGGTTGAAAATATTTATACCGCTATTACAATTTCGATTCTAACATTAGTATGATTTATCGTGCACTATTGTGTGAGAATTTCCTAATATCAGATAGTTCTCCCGTTAATTATGTTCTTATAGTATATCCTTCCACGTGAAGTAGTCTGTACGTTCTCGTGCTTCGGTGAGAAATTTCTCTGATATTTAGGAACGACCTGTTTCCTAAATGTTGCGAGCAAAGCCCTTGTTTCGTACGCTGAGCACGCTAAATTATGTTAAATCATCATTTAGCTAGTATACGTCTTTAAATGAATTCAGTTTTTATTCCGAATAGTTGCGTCATTAACGAGTACGATTAATTGATAACAGGCAGATGTGAAGGTGCTATGTATTTTTGTGTTTTGTTGTTTGTGATCGTGTTTTTTTACGTACTGTCATTACATTAGTCATCATCATCATCATCATCACTATTTCAGAGCCCGGTCACTGTCCGCATAGTGGAGGAATGTTAGTAAATAAATAAAAATTGCCTCCAGTTTAGGAAGCTCCGCCGTTGGTGTTTCTCGTCGAGTTGACAGATCATTTGTTTGGATGGTGGCGAGTATAAATGCTCTTGTAGCTATTATGCGGTTCACTAAACGCATTTAACAGCGAAGCTTCGATTATTTTTCGTTAAGTTTTATCCTTCTGGCCACACGTAGAAAACTGTCCTTTACCTGATAACTAGTTTCGTTGCATAGACTAATGACGACTCTGAAAACTGTTCGGAAAATAAATATGTTACAGTGATATCAGTGATAGGAATAAACAAATTCACCGGACACTCACTCAAACAACACATTTTTACAATATATTAAAGCACGAAAAATTATTATTTTTTTTAACTCGACTATCAATGTTGGCCGGAGTTCACATAAAATTGTATGTGTGAATGGAAAGGCTCTTTCTTTTTTTTTTTGGCTTTTGTTTTTCGAAGGATGGTTAAAACAGTGTTCAACTAATTGCGACCTATTTTCGGCTAAACAAAACGCAAAGAGCAACACAGCTTTTTTCAAGATCGGCAAAACATACAGTTACATCAACTTAAACCGTTTCAATGGGGGAAAAAATCATCTGCGATATCGATGTGACTGCCTAAAGTGTGTTGCTATTGTCCAAGCAAATCTTAACTCCGATCAAGTTAATCAGTCCTTCAGTTCGTACTTGCTTTTATTCGTTTACATTTGCTCCTGCTCATTTTCTGCTAGCAGTTCTTTTGTGTGTTTTTTTTTTCTGCTACAGCACAATACAGTTTAATTTCGCTGTGTTTTTTCTTTACTTTCATCTCTTCTCTATCTTCAGAACTGCTTCTGTGATCCTTTTTCCAACCTTTTTTTTTTTTTTGTTTGTAAATCTCCCTGATGTTTGCAGAATATTAAATTCAGTTGCTAGATCCCATTTGCGGAACCATCGTTCCTGCTGTCTCCATTTGCTTTGTCTGTTTGTTTTGCTCAGGTGTGTGTAACCTTTTCGATTTCAGACTTAGCTACCTAAAGCATTGGTATAAATTTTTTAATGGATATGCATCGGCACAAAATTGGGGTATAGGCTATTCAGGTTAAAGCGAGCACCTTTTGAAGCGCTCACATTTGGAATAATAGTCAATAAATATATTTTATTGTAGCCCTAGACGTTTACTTTCGAGTGTTGTGGAATATATACACTGTGTTTATTACTTACATGGCAAAATGTACTTATAACGTGATGGAAGTGTAAAAAGTGGCTGGTAGGAAAAACGTAACTAGGGCCTCAAAAGTGCTCACTTTAACGTGGACAGCCTATAACCGCCAGTGTCTTTTGACCAAAATTATATTCCTAGCTAATTTTTCTTTCACCGTTTAAGAACTCCCGACAATAATCCTAGTATTTTTATTGTCGTTAACGTGTGTTACTGATGTCTCAGTTGACCATTAAGATAATTCATGAAGCTATTCTCTATATTTTTATTAAAAATTTTTGTGTTATTAGATTATGATCGGCAACGTTCAGTTGCCCTCGAAATCGAATATTTTCGTGTAGATGATTATATACAGTATTTTCATTCGCTGTCAACAATTTTATGTGCTTAGTTTTAACAAGCCATTTTTTTCTTCTTAATATTTTGATTTTCGCCATCAGCGATACAGAATATTTTCGTTGACGATTCGATTTCAACGCTCATTTGCTAATTATGTTATGTGAAAGTCGTATGATCTTATATACTTCATTTCCTATTACTAAACAGCGCACATCGTTTTTAATTGGAGTTTTGGATAACTCTGTATTTCTAATATGTGCTATCTAACGTCTATATGTTTTAAGGTAAAGGCTGTTCATGATAAAGTGAGCACTTTCGAAATCAACCTTAGAAAAAAATCACTGCTCCTACCTGCATATATTTTAAAGGGTGCCCTGAGTGACATGCGCCCAATGAAGTTGGTAACGATGGAGGGGAAAGTAGTTCCAAGTACTAACGTCGAAAAAGATTTTCTAGGTAACTATTTGTGAAAACTTAAATTATTTCTCTCGCTTTCTGTATTTTTTAATGTAATGAAATGTAAAAATTAGCAGATTTGTACAGTATTTTCTTTTCAAATAATTTCACAGTTTCACTTGACCGACGCATGAATAAAGTGATGAGGCACATGGCAATGTTAATTTTACACAAGGCGGAAGAACATACAACGTGTATACACGTAGATCTTAAGCAGCGCGTTCAAAAGTGCTCATTTTACCGAGAACGGCTTATATGTGAAGAGACGACCCATATAAAAAGGGCTCATACATACAAGGTTTACGGACATCTGTACCAAAGGCGTCGCAGCGGATGCTTCAACGTAGTTTAATTGCGAGATGGTAAATGGATTCCTCTCAAATTTGTCAGTTCGCCCTCGTCTGGAATCGGCGAATCTGTCTCGGGTCTGGGACGATCACTGTAGGTAATTATAGGGACCGAAAGGCGTCATTAATCTCGACATACCATCCTTCCCCGCTTCGGAGCTTACAGACTCGAGAGAGAGAGAGAGAGAGAGCGTGCGATAGAGGCGGTGAAGGCTTCCCTTTTGTGCCAGAAAGAGACTAGAATAATGCCCGCCGAGTCTTTATCCCGGCCAACTTTTCCACGCGGAAAACAAACAAACGGCGATGTTTTACCCGGGGAATTTGTGCGCCCCACGCCAGTCAGTAAATACGGCAATAACAAGCGTGCTACGCGGGTAGACTGGGGTGGAAGGGGCGCAGGAGGACGACTTTGGGTTGGAGGGAGGTAATGATAAAGCACGAGGAGTATCAGTTGCGGGGGGGGGGTGAGAAGCGGATTAGAAAAGGACGGCGAAACAAAGGGTTCGCGGAGAAAGGAGGGAGGAGATAGGGACCCCGAGAGTAGCTACTTGGTAGGCGCATCAAGCAGCGCGTGACAGGCAGATTAATTACAACTCCATTTCATAGAGCGCTCTTGTGTAGAGGAAGAAAATTCTCGGTCTTGTGGCAGTTAACTCACTCTCTCTCTCTATCTCTCTCTCTCTCTCTCTCTCTCTCTCTCTCTCTCTCTCTGCTTTTACCACAAGAGGACGTAAAAAAAAAGTTCGCGAGTGACACGTACATGTGTGTAGAGCCACTTTTTTTTTTCGCGGTTGAATACTGAATCCCATGTGGGAGCAATGTTAAAAGTCAATTTTATCACATGTTCTGCGTGTTTCGTGTGTAACCTAATCACGGGTTCTTTACAATTTTTTTAATCAACCTTCGAAAATTCCCCCTATGTATGACGTAGCCTACTTCGTATTTCCTAAATATGCCAAGTATCACAAGTGTTTTATACTTGTGCCAAAATAAAAGTATCTTAATCTTGGTCACATTGAAATTTTATTTACATTTGATCTATAAATTGTAATATATTTCATTTGCAATTCATGCGACCGCGAGGAAATAGTTGTGTTGGTACTGCCTATTAAGAAATAGTTCTTATGCAAAATGGTATTACAGTTGGTGCTAACGAATGCGGTGTGTTGTCCGTCTGGTGATATTCTCTAGACTCGATTGAGCTTTGTTTACTCAAGGCGGAGGAACATCCTAGAAAGCAGAAAGGGCTTCAGAAACGTGTGAAGTAATCGTGCATGGACTGTAGTGTGGTCTCGTACGCAGATCTGATCTTACGCTTCCTTGCTATCATTTTTCCAGCTCGACATGTGAAATTTCTGTTTGCTAGTTCCCGGGTTCCTATGCTTTCGCCATTCCTGCCCCAACCGAATATCGTCGAGATATAACACCGTATTGACAGCGACCGTTTAAACCGTGGAGAACTGGAATTATTATCCAGGTAGGGACCACTAACACTCTATATCACTTCTGATTGTGCTGATCCTGAGAGTCAAGTAGATTAGACATGTGTGTCACAAAGATTACGGTTCATTTGGTTCGTTTGTCAAATTATCATTTGGTTTCTTGTAAGGTTTCACTTATAACATAAAATTCAGCCATTAATTAAGGAATATCAGTGTCCATTGTACTACATACTCATTACATCTAACTGCAAATTTGGACATCCAGTGTTCAGGAAAATAATTTTTTCTAATAAGTACTTTTATCATCACTATGTCTTTAGGTTGGTTATCGACGAATGGATTACCAACATTCAGATGCTTCTTCTTTTATATATTTTATGATTTAATTTATTTTTCAATTATTATGTTACCTAGATTTTAATGCACGTTTAGCTTTATCTGCAATTATTTTTTCCCTAGTGTATTTTTTTCCCCCAGTAAAGTATTTTCTTCGCCTTGTCCTATTTTATAAGCTATGAACGAAGTCCGTTTGGAATCAATTTATTTCAAATTCATATGAAAGCAGTAACCATCCCGTGCAGACAATTACATACTTTAAAATAGTTGACAAAATTATTTTTTGAAATATTTATTACGAGGTTGATGACGTTTGTATATTTGATTAACTTCAACCAAATACACCATTTTATGAGTTGTTCAAGTCGCTGGCATCCTGTAACCTAAGATATTGTCCCAAGCACCATTAATTTTGCTATGACCTTAGCAAAAATCCTTCTATAATAACCCCCCCCCCCCACACAAATTATTATCGCTGAAATTAAACAAAAAAGCTGCTAGGTATTACGAAAGCACTGCGTTCCTTACAAGAGAATAAAGGCTGTTCACTATAACGTGAGCACTTTTGAAATCAACTTTACAAAAAAGTCACTGCCATATCTGCATATACTTCAACGGGCGCACTGAGTGACATGCGCCCGGTAAAGTTGGTAACGATGGATGGAAAGTAGTTCCATATCTTAACGTCGAATAAAAAGTGTAAGGTAGCCATTTTTGATCATTTTAATTATTTATTTCGGTTTCTGTTTTTTTCAATGGACCAAATGTGTAAAAATTAGCAGATTTATAAAATGTTTACTTTCCTAATAATTTCACAGTTTCACTTGACCGACGCATGAATAGAGTGATGAGGTCCATCGCATAAGGCGGAAGAATACACAACGTGCATACAAGTCAATCTTAAGCAGGGCTTTCAGAAGAGCTCACCTGACCGTGAGCAGCCTATAACGAAATGTGTATAAGATGCGGGAAACAACTTGATATGAACCAGAGAATGTGTGGCAGAGAGAGAGAGAGAGAGAGAGAGAGAGAGAGGAGAGAGAGAGAGAGAGAGACCGATATCCACAGTAGTGTTACTGTCCTTGACAGTGACATCCACAGGAGGTACAAAGACATAAGCAGCCTGTCTTCGAGCACAAGTAAGAATTTTCTGCGTGTGGTGAATCCTCTTTTAAGGGCGCCGTCGGCCCTCAAAAGCGCGCAAACGTTCATTCCTTTATGTATCATACAAAAACTATTCAATCTTTTTTAGCATTGTCTGCCTACGAGTAGCATTTAAGGAATTTTTTCAAGTGCGAAAATTTGTTTGTTTTTTATTTCCTTTCCTCATGAGTATTTTTTAATTTGAAATAGGGCTAAACGTGTATTTGGGTGTTATTTCTATGTACTAAATGTCAGGAGCAAGCTATTTAACATATATGAGGAACGTTCAGCACAGATATGTAATTATCTGAACACGCCACGCTAAGAATCTCAATAAGTAAATCGACGTCAGAACGACTTGTTACGGAGTAACACTTTGTTAACTCCATGCAAGAAAGGGGTTAGAGGCCTAGCTGAATAACAAGAGATGATATGGTAGATGACTACTGTGAACGATTGGATTTATTAGCCATGTAGAACACACAATAACAATATTACGTTACTATTATTTAATTGGAGGAGCTTATAATGGATTTATTATATGAAATGGTCACCTCAGCCACTAATATAACCGGAATGTCCTCACCTTAAACATGGTTCCCGGGGGCTGTTCTGGTAGGCGGCTATCGGCGATCGGACACACCCATTTTGCGTGATCTTCTCTCGTTGCTGGCCGGATGAGAAAAGACCCCGCGCCCAATGTGGGGCTGGCCTATATCAGTCGCGTTTACTCGCCGGTGGAGGGGATTTTCTGCAACTTGCTATTCGCGATGTGATGTTGCAATCTCTCTCGGTTTCCTGGTTCGATGTCTAAAGGTGTGATCAGGCAGGGATGTCTACTCAAGACCTGAACACGACGTAACAGATTGAATTCCTGTTCAGTGCCACGTGCATAGAGGCGATGAGTAAGGGCACGTGTTTTTCGCGAAAATATTTCGAGATCAACTGCACTCCAAAACATTTCAGTTCATATACACTTCCGTTGTTGGATGATTTTAAATGTCACGTGACTCAAGTGCCTTCCCCATGAATCATGGACTTTCAGTATCGATGTACTTTATTCCGATTTGCCCAGCCGAATAAGAACACTTCTTCTCACGTAAACGCACTGCCAATAACCAACGGAAGTTGTGGTTGTGGACGTAGGATGGTGAAGTATAGTACGGACATAAATCTTTTCGCGAAAAATACACGGCGCTAGCGATGAGGCATGTGATGCGCATACCTCTGTGGCCCTTTGCGTTCCAGCCATTCTATTGCTTTAATATGCAAAGTACTGCTCGATAAACACAAGTAAACCCCCGGGAAACCTGTGAGACACAAGAGTTAACTCCCACCCCGACCCCTCATTTGTTATTGACGCGGCAGATTCAAGGGGGCGTAAGTACAGTTAGGATGTAACGTGCTCACCCAGAGCACACGTAAACTGAATAACTGAGTGAAGAGATATGGGTGGCTCTTAACAGCGAGTTCTTGAGAGCCGATGAGAGTGAAGAGAGGTGAGTATGGAGCAGTGCCGGAATGCAGGGCGGGGGAAACGGGAGATCCCCGAAAAAAAAAAAAAAAAACACTTACCAGCGGCATCGTCCGGCTCGATTACCACATGTGGAAATCTGGGAACTACCGCTCCGGGAATCGAACCCGGTTCGCCTAGGTGGGATGAACACTACACAACCGCGGCACCTAAGAAAATGCGAAGAAAGAGAAAATATGTCAGTATTCTTCATAACATTGGCAGCACACCTAGCAACAAGCAGGGTGATTGGAACAAGTATACCTCATGCCCTCTTATAAGTATAGTAAACATTGTTGGCTGTAATTCCCGAACTGATTAAGATACAAGCAACAAATCCATAACATAGACATCCCCCTACGACAAACAGATAAATCATATCCTAAACAAACTTATAAGCATAGTTGGTTGTAATTCCCGAATTTTTAAAGATATGGTCACGAAATTCATAACATAGTTATCGCCTCCGACGATGAACTGGGCCGCAGGGTGACGTACGCACTAAGCCCACTTATAAGCATAGTTGCCCATCATTTACCACCCACCAAATTTATAGGCACCAAATTCACATCATAAACATCACCTCTGACGAAGACTAGGGTGGTAGGGTCAAGTAAACATTAAGACATCTTATAAGCATAGCCAACCACCATTTCCCGTCCATCAAAGCTATAGTTGCCAAATTATAACATTGATATCACCACCGACAAAGAACAGGATGGTAGTGAAAGTACGTCCTAAGCCATCGTATAAGCATAGTTGAAAACCATTTCCCACCCACCGAAGCTATAGTCACCGAATTCATGTCATAGGCATCAACTCCGACGACAAACAGGGTGGTAGGGACAAGTATTCTTTAAGCCTCCTATAAGCATAGTTGGCCGACATTTTCCACCCGCCGAAGCTACGACCACCAAGGTCACATCACAGACATCACAACTGCAATCAATGATATAGTGACATGTTGACATTAAGCCCTGTTATAAGCATGCAGGAGTGGTAACACGACCTTGTGGCCGAGAGGTAAACGAAACACCAATCGTGGGCCAACCACATATCATCTCCTTTGGTTGACCTCGCGGATCACACGCACCTATTCCCAAAAACGTTCCATGGTGCGGCCCGTATTTCCAGTATCATTCTTGCACGCTTTTACTGGAACATCTTGTATACCGAAAAACGCGTAGACACACCAACGTCCTCTCAAGGAGGCAATGGTGCTCTGCGTTGCGTCACTCTTGCTCTCACTGGACAGCGGTCCAGTGTTTATACCCCCTCATACACCCTGGGGAGGGGTTGGAGGAGGAGAGAGGCAGGCCGGATGATCTCGACACCAAGGGTGGGCGCCACCCCCTAGCCGAGTAATTACGGTGTCGGCGCTACGAGGAACTTAAGGCCGAGCCGCTGTAAATGTTCAGGTCGACCTTCTTCACTTCCTGATTCTAGCACGTTCCACTTCCGATAAGCAATCCTAGTTTCACGGGAACTAATAAAAAAGAATTTTTAAAACCTCTCTAGGTCAAGGCAATGGAAAACAGCATAAAGAAGAATCGCGTGTATTCTGTATCCTCAGAATTTTAGGCGGTAAATATAGCGTTTTAATAAAGCAATCTGTTAAGAAAATATACATCTTTGTTGCAATCTCTTACAGCAGAATAATTATTGTAAGCAGATGGGAATTTATAGTTTTTTTTTTATTTATTTTTTTTTATACTTTTCAACGACCACATTAATGTTTCAGTGACTAAATTATGCATAGGCGACCAAATATCGACCTTCATTTCTAACCTGAAAAAATATTTACACTGAAATATTCCACAGTTTTTGTAAAAATTAACGTTGGAATAGACAGTAAAGGCTGTTCACGATAAAGTGAGCATTTTTGAAATCAACCTTAGAAAAAATTCACTGCCCCTACCTGCAGATATTTTTACGGACGCAATGAACGACATGTGCCCAGCAAAATTGATAACGAAGGAGGAAAGAGTAGTTCCATATATTAAAGTCAAATAAAAAAATGTTAGATAACCATTCGTGATAACTGAAATTCCTTCTCTCGCTTTATGTTTTTTTAATGCACCGAGGAGTAAAAATTAGCAAATTTGTAAAATATTTGCTTCCATAATAATTTCACCGTTTCACTTGACCAACGCATGAATAAAGTGATGAGGCCCATGGAAATGTTAATTTTGCATAAGGCGGAAAATCACACAACGTGTGTACAACTCGCAACTCACTTCGCCTTGTTGGGAGGTGAGTAGTCTAACCACTACACCACCGCGGCCCCTCGTGTGAAGGTTATACATATTTGGCTGTTACCGCACACATCTAGGCTCAGTGGTTGACGATCTTCCCCGAGAGGAACTGATTTGGAAACCGTGTTTCTGGTTTAGGTTGTGATTGGATCGTATCACTAAACCCGGACACAAGGCAGTAGAACTAAGGTTGGGGGGGGGGGGGGTTTCCCCTGTGGTTCTGGATCACTTTGGTCCTTATCGTCACCCTCTCCTAAGTTGAATTAATGGGCAGCAGTCAATGTCGACAGGAGCGACCCAGCAAAATTACCTATACTGGGTAAGACCTCGACCAGGTTAAACACATATACCCGATGTCGATAAGGGCAAAAGTGATCCAGAACCCCCCCCCCCCCCCACCTGCGGTTAGTTCCACTCAAGGCCGACTTTTCATTCTTTTTTACAACTTAAAAAGTGTTGTTTTGACTAAAGCGCCGCCTACTTGAACTGTTAAGCGCGTTTCGGGCTCGGAACAACTTGTGCATGTCTGGTGGCCATCTGGGTAAAGCGGTGTGCAGAGCTCCAGCAGAACATGTTTTATTTAAAAAACTGCCCAAAGCGTCTACGTGAGGTCGACGTACGAACAGCATCTAAGAGACGTTACTCGTCTGTATACGTTCTGCACCTACTCGATTTCTCTCTAAAGCATGTTTTTTGCGATAGTGAAAATGGCTCAAACGGGGGTGTTTTCAGGGTCATTTTAGGTATGGACATTCCGGTACAAAATATTATAAAATGAATAGGGGGCGTGTATCCAACCTTTTATTTTTATTATCACGTCGTGAAATGTTACGGTCTCCGCTGAAAGCCTCATAGAGGCGCGTTATCGACGGTAAGATTGCATGCCAGGTCAGTGCTTTGCGCGTTGGAGGCGACGAGAGAGTTGACGAGCATGTCTCAGACGTGCAGGATTCCTTCAACCAGACGGCCACCTTAACGAGGGATGACTGGACCTTCATGTGGGAAGATCACAAGGGCAAATATTATATGGGCGTAACGGTAACAAGTTAAGTGGTTTCATTTTTAAAAAAAAATATGCGAATTTCACGCACACTGCAACGCAATTCAAGTGAGATGTAAGCATAAGGCTCTCTTAATAAAGTAAGCCTTTACAGCGAACCCAGAAAAATCTAATGATTATTTTTTTTGTAAATGAATATATCTAGTTGTGTAATGATTGAATTAAATTCAGCTATTTTTATTTACAATTAACATTATTTTTTAATGTAGTTCATAGGAGTCTTGGCGTAAAAATTTCAAATTACTTAAGCTATAACTAAATAATATATTTATATTTCAGTGTGTCAGGAGTAGTGATCTGTTTTCAAACAATTGAGCAAAGTTTTTGACATATCTCCCTAGTAAAACTTCGTTATTATTGCTGCGCTATTATGGGCTTCAAACGCTCTAAAATTGTCTATTTGACGCATGCTTTATTAACAGGGGGCAACCCCGAAGATTTATAGGTCTATAGGAGTGTTGCTAAGGTGTAGTAGAATCATTACCCTATCTCTCGATTAGTATCATGCTTTTTGCTAATGAACTGCTGCCCTTTCAGTGATGAAACATTGTAAATGGCAATGTTAAATGTCCATCAGTGAATTACTATTCGAGTGATATTTCAACGTAGGCTTAAATTTGTGTTAAGTTATATTTCACCGTCGACCTAGAAGAAAAATCGCTAAGAATGACATTAATTCAACTGTTCGTATGATAAACGACTTAGCGGAAAAGAAATAATGAATAATTTTTAAGGATGGCCCTCTTTTTTTTTTTTTTACGGAATTATTAATTTTCTTGGAATGAATTTACTTCCGCGTAATAAGACTGTCATTTTCCTTTAGCTGAAAAAATAATAATAGAGTGTTAAATTATCTTGCCGGCGGGGGAAATTTTTTATTTATTTTCTTTTATTCGGGGGAGAAGATGCGCCAGGGTTACTGCACTTTATCTCCTGTGGAATGCCTGTCTCACTACATTCTTCTGATTCGACACAACAAGAAACTTAGCAAGAAGTTGCCGGGGGTTAGGAAGGCGAAGAAGAAGGAAGGAGGGTCGAAGCGGGGGGGGGGGGAAGGGGGATATGTAAGACAACGATATTTCTCCGTTTGAATGCTGGGTAAATTCTTCCCCGGCTCTCGATTCCCTTCACAGAACTCTCGAGTGCAGAAGAGAAGAATAGAGCTGACAGAGAAGAGTGTGAGGGGGTTGAAACGCTGAATGGGGAACAGAGGAAGAAGTTCTTTTCTTCAAGAGAGAGAAAAAAAAAAAAGATTAAAAGAATAAAAAAAAAAAGTGAAATCTATTAAAATGGGAGACAGCCGCCGAAGAGCGAATTCTTACATTAAAGAAGAGAGCGGATAAAAGAAATAGAGTAAAAATTTTTATAGCTTGTAAATGAATGGAACTGCATAATGAGGAATTAAATTAATGCCAAAGAGAGATGTGGAAAGAGGGAAAAAATGGTAAAAGAAAAAGATTTGTAACGTTTTATAAAGAAGATTCCTTTTTATTGATATTAATCCCAAATGTGCTGCAATTTTCGTAACATTTAATAAAATCCCTGAGTTTAAAGACATTTAAACTGCGTTAATAACTCTTGACAATTAGTTGCTGTGTTGATGTGACTCAGAAAATATCTGAAAACAGTAAATTATTTTTATAACACCGACTTTATTAATGGACGTAGGATAAAAATGTAAAGATAAAGAATACATAGAAATATAATATGCTTTTATCCATGATTACATGTTATTTATTTTTCTTACGGTTTTAAGATTTATTATTTTTATTTCTTTGTTCCACACACACTATAGGCGCAACATTTTTCACCCTGAATTGAAATTATTTAACACATAACTTTACATTTAAAAAAAACTCTAAAAGCAGTTTTTTTTAGGTACCTTGATTGCCGAAATTATATAGTGCAGTGTTCTGTAGCCTTTTCCACTTGCTGTGTAATTGGCTGAGCTGATTAAGACTGAATAAGTACGCTAATGCAGAAAGCTTATGCTATTTTACGAAAATTACATACGAAAATCAAATTTTTTTCGGCCGTGCAAACAAAATGACTAACGCTAAACTTAATCGTCTTGGGTTATTGTTTAGTCTGATTATTTTATTCCGACTAAATTTCATGGGTTAGTAATTTACGAAGAAATTTGATTCCTTTACGAATTTTCAACTATTCAAAATAATTCACATTTCCAAAAAAAAATACAATTAATGCTTAATATATTATTTTATCTTAAGTTATGTACCAGGTTCTTTGCCGTGGTTTATTGAGTGGAGACTTATATTAATAAATACTTTAAAAAAGGTTATTGGAAAGTAACGAAAAATATTTTGAACTATTTAGCTGTGTTCCAATTTCTACTATTTGTGTGTATATTTATACCGTGCACCATAATAATACATTCGAATTTGTATGACCAGACTACCATAGTACGCATTAGCCAGCCTAATCTCACCCGACTCAACTCACTTACTGGTACTCTTAACTGGAACGTAGTTGACCATCGTAGCACTTGTGCAAATGGAGTTTCTACTATTTGTGTGTATATTTATACCGTGCACCATAATAATACATTCGAATTTGTATGGCCAGACTACCATAGTACGCATTAACCAACCTAATCTCACCCGACTCAACTCACTTACTGGTACTCTTAACTGGAACGTAGTTGACCATCGTAGCACTTGTGCAAATGGAGTTTCTACTATTTGTGTGTATATTTATACCGTGCACCATAATAATACATTCGAATTTGTATGGACAGACTACCATAGTACGCATTAACCAACCTAATCTCACCCGACTCAACTCACTTACTGGTACTCTTAACTGGAACGTAGTTGACCATCGTAGCACTTGTGCAAATGGAGTTTCTACTATTTGTGTGTATATTTATACCGTGCACCATAATAATACATTCGAATTTGTATGACCAGGCTACCATAGTACGCATTAACCAGCCTAATCTCACCCGACTCAACTCACTTACTGGTACTCTTAACTGGAACGTAGTTGACCATCGTAGCACTTGTGCAAATGGAGTTTCTACTATTTGTGTGTATATTTATACCGTGCACCATAATAATACATTCGAATTTGTATGACCAGGCTACCATAGTACGCATTAACCAGCCTAATCTCACCCGACTCAACTCACTTACTGGTACTCTTAACTGGAACGTAGTTGACCTTCGTATCACTTGTGCAAATTGAGTTTCTTATGTGCCAGATGAACACCACCGAACACTCTAGCTGTGCATCGAACATTGTCCACGTAGAAGACAGCACGTTTTACCGACATTTAACAATTTAAAAGATTCAAGAATTGCTAGGTTGGGTAAATAACATTTCCTGAATGTAAACTCCAAACTAGTAGAGTATGAAACTATAAGGGGATGGGCTTTTTTTTTAAATTTTTATTTATTTAATTTAAAAGAATATACAGCAGTTAGAACAACTGTGATAATTATATGGAACGTCATCACACACATATTTAGCATTTTTCGTTAAACTAAAAATTACTATTTGTTCTAATCTCAGGTTTCGCTTTTGAGCATATATTTTAGGGTGCTCTGCAGTAGCACATACTTTATCTCAAAGGAAATTTTGTATATTGTCCATTCCCAGTTACTTCACACTTTTCTGAAGCCCTGCTAAAAAGGTCTACTACCAGGATATTCCTCCGCCTCTCCCAAACTAAGCTTAACTACGTTCAGAAAATTACAACAAAAGACAATTCACCGAATTCGTGTGCACTTAGCTGTAATTATATTTTGCAATACCAACATACATGGTTGCTTACTGTTTTTGTTCATATTTATTACAAATGAAAGATTTAATTTTATAAATCAAATATAAAGAAACGTATAATTTAACAAAAAAAAAGAAACTTTTATGCTAACACAAGTATAAAACACTCGTGTTATTCGACATATTTAGGAAACGACCATGCACATTAAATATGGGGGTGATTTTTCAAAGGTTTAATTTAAAAAAGTGCAAAGAAACTTTGAATAGACTTTGTGAATATCATGCACTGTATTTAGAACAGTCCGTGTGGTCTTGACATAATCACAGAGCAAATGACTACACAGACACGAAATGGCGTGGTGTTTCCTTCGGTATGGGCGTACCCATTCCCTGAACGGCTGTGCCAGGCTCTGGGAACAGGTCTTTCATCTCATTGGCTACTGCAAGCTGCGAAAGTCTCCCTATTGGCCTATTGGCCGGGGGCTGCCGGCTGGCGAGTGGATCACCACGGCGCTAACTGCCGAACGGCGTTATGACGTGACATGCTGCGGCTGGAGTTCGAAGTATAAGCGACTGCTTTGCCTCAACGCCACAATTCTCAATCTCGGGGATATCGATATGTGGGCATAACCTCAACAATCAAAAATTACCTTTCGCTCACGCAGAATGAGCTGCCTGCAGCCAACATAGCAGGCTCGGGGATCGAAGATGGCTACAGTTCGAAGTATGTGTTCCGCTCTCCATGCTATTAGGCATGTCATAATACATGGCAGCCTACAATAACATATATAAACAAATGATTTACGAAAAAAAAACAAATATGCTCGCCTCCAGTAACATATACACAAAGATGGCAGTCGGGCGAAGGTGAGAGTCAATCTGCAGTAACATATAAACAACAATGGTGGCCTCCAGTTATGTATAAACAAATATGGTTGCCTCCAGTATCATGTAAACAAATGACGAATGAAAAAATCAAGATGGCGGAATGAGTATATGTGAGGGGAGTGGAGGTGTGGGAGTCAGTCGTCTGCTAGATTCGAACAGCGGTGAGTAATTGTAGGTACGGGGGGAGACCTCTGGAACTGTAAGTTTTTTAATTAGATTTTTTAACGATTTTTCTAAACAAAATTTGTTAAGGAAAAATGGAAATTTCGAGGGAAGAAGGGGAAAATGGCAGTTAGGGTTAAAGGTCTTTTAATTACGAGATTTTTAAAATAACATTTTATAAAAATAAATTTTTAAACAATTTTTCTTTAATTTTTAAAACGATTTTTAAATTAAATTTTTAATGATAATTTTTTGATTAATTTTTCATCGATTCAAAGGTCAAGGTCATAGGTCATAGGTTCTGATCCCTGTCTCCTGGTCACCTGGGGACCCTGGGGT
Organism: Dryococelus australis; assembly: GCA_029891345.1. Lineage (NCBI taxonomy): Eukaryota > Metazoa > Arthropoda > Insecta > Phasmatodea > Phasmatidae > Dryococelus > Dryococelus australis. Next base: position 27,859,959 of record CM057001.1, read on the forward strand.
CACTAATCCCTCTCGCCTGCTCCCGGGGAATGGGAATTTCTGAGGGAAAAAGGGGACATTTTTAGGGAAAAAGGGGGGAAAGATGGGCCACGTAACCGAGGGCCCCTAGTATGTTAGTAACAAGCTTAAAACGTATCCAATCATCTAAACATGAAACGAAAAGCAAGTTCGACTATAACTCTCAATTTAAAATGTTACCCAAATTTCCTCTTCTTTTTTTACTCGCAAGTTTTCGTTACCTAAAATCATTCCCTTTTTACCTTCCAGTCAGAGAGTGGAAACTGATCAATTTTTCCTGACTCAGGTCAGGAATTTTTGACCACATTATCATAGGTAGGGGCAGGGGTTTTTTTTGCGAAAATATTTCAGTACCAGTTGTAGCACTCCAAAACACTTTTGTACACATGCACTTTCGTGGTTGGATGATTTTAAAAGTCACGTGCCTCAATGGCCTGTCCGCGAATCACGGGCGTTCAGTATCGGAGTACTTCATTACGATTAGCCCATTCAAAAAAAAAACAACATGTCTTCTCGTGTATACACGCGGCCAATAAAAAAAGGAAGTCGTGGTAGTAGACATAGGATATTGAAGTATAGTATGACCATAAATACACCTGTCCCTAATCATAGGTTGTTCACGGTAAAGTGAACACACTTTAATCTATGAACAAGCGGAATAAGGATACTAATTAGTTGATGGGACAAATTAAGAAGGGTCTTAAAAAGTTTTCACTGTACCTTAAATAGCCCACATATTTAGACCACCTCTGTGTCATCCATAAGTGAAAAACTTAATGACCTCTAAGGGTCAATAGTGCTTGGGTACGTAAGCGTCATCTTTCGTTTTAGACATATATTTTGGCGGAAGTATTTAAAACGGTAAAAACGGTAGAAATCCAATACAGTTAATAAGTATTTAGGTCAGAAATTTTTGTTTTAAGTTGGTAATACAACTTGATTGAGCAACATATGCCAGATTCTCGCATGGTGGTAAATATTTACGTTACAAGATTTTTTTTTGTAATGCTTATAGTTTTCGTGGCAACTTAATAGTAAACAGCATTGCATGTGACGGTTTCGTTTCATAGTCAAATATTCCTCAGATGGCGCTGATCTCAATTTCCGTTCCTTCCAACTGAGAGGAAGGTAGCTTGATTCCCACCTCAAACGTGTTTAGATGTAGGCCATACCAACATCTCTCAGTAATTTTCAATGTGTTGTGAGTAGAGACCTGAAAAATTCGCGTTTTCGTTTCGGTACAAGCTAGACTCCAAACGAATTTACGTTTGTGTTTCTTTGCGATTGGCCCACGACTCAAGCTGGCACCTCTTGTAGGACTCTGTGCCAATGGTAAAAGCCGAACCAAATGAAACCCCAACACGGTTCCTCACTAGTACAGCAACCAACCAGTAAGATATTGATACCTGCTTTGTTGGACAAACTAATGTCAAGTCTAGCCTACAGGTCAGTTAACACGCGAATTTTCTGGTCTCTAGTTATGAGGGATAGGTAGAGATAGGAATATTTCGCGAGTTCAATGACCTGTGGGCTAGACTCCTCAGTCCTCTGCATAAAGGAGTCTCAGCTGTGTGTTCATTGGCTTTTGCCCCGCACTTGGCAGTTATGGGATTCGCAATGTGTTGCCTTGCAAGTCTGCTATTGGCTCAGAGACGTGCAGGGCGGGTCTAATAAACTGCGATCCAATTGCGCATCTGACTTCACTGTATATGTGTTCGACGTCTATCTTGTCCCGAAATGAATTCGCGAGATTTTCCCTATCCCTAGGGATAGGTTAAGAAGTAATATTACAAAAACAACTTAAATATATATTATTTATTTACCAGCTACGCAATCAAAACGAAACAAGAATTAACAACCAGATCTATATTTACCACACCGTAATAATTGTATTGCATTTTAGATTATCACTTTTTTTTTTGTAGTTCTAATTTTATAGAAAAAGACGTCTTATTTATTTTGTACGAGTATTATCACTTTGTTTTCTGACGAGTATTGACTGTGAGCGTTTTCAAAACACCCACGATAGTTAAAAAGCTACCAGCACCGAGCCAAACATGAAACAAAGTTCTGGAAACCCTCTGATAAAAAGAAGCAGTTGACGGGTTAATGAGCGCGTTGCCGTAGAATCACTCGGCGCCCGGGCGCCTACCTCGCTTTGCTTTCCAACTTTTTAATTTCGGCCCAATTCCACCTAGCTCGTTTCGCCAACAGCACTTCTTCGGTGATAAAAAGGAGGGGAAAGAATAAAGATTAACAAAAAGAGGAGGATGATGAGGAGGGAGATGTTCTAAGAAAGAAATTTGAAGAGTTAAAAGAGTCAGAATGATGAGACGAATCGATTCTTAAAAGTTCTGTTACTCGATTTCTGCGTTTTATTTCTTTCATACTTTTTTTTTTATTCGAAAACCCAATTAATGTTTCCGCGTGCGCTGGGATGAAGGGGATAAAGGTGTAGGCGGTTGGGAAGGCGAGGGGGGGGGGGCGAAGAGGAAAGGGGAGTACTTCTCAACAGCAAGCGGCGAAGATGAAGAAGGGCGAGGGTGCGAGATTCGAAGATTCAGAGGGAAGGAGAAGAGAGGTTGAAATAAATTGAGAAGCATCCACGCTCCAGATGTCATCAAAAGACGCTTTGGGGCGCGCGCGATCTACTCCCATGGCTTCAGCGCTTTCAAGTTCATTTCATATCTCCATTGAGGAACCTTGTCAGGATTCTCTCCGTAGCTCGCTGTCTGAATGTTTGCGCGCCGGGTTCTGGGTATAATTGGGAAACACCCTTCCTCCTATTTCCCCTCTCCCTCGCCATCGCGCTGTCGCCAGCGACGGGGAATAAAATGATGGCCCGTAAACTTCTTAAGCGTTTAATAAAATGAAGGATATGAATAAAGAGAACTGTGGAGCGGCATGGTTCCCATCACTACGCATGCTCGTGTGGAGAGAAATGTGCAGGGAACAGAATTTAACGTGTCCTCATTGCGCCTGAGCATTTTAAAACGCTTTACTGCCGGACATGAACTCATCACAAAATGGAACTTAATAATACGTGCATTGATGTTATAAGGCCAAGATATCTACAGTATAATGATAGTCCGTAAAATTTTCAGGTGTTAGTAAAATGAAGCGGCGTACTTCACATGCACGTGTGCAGTGAATTGAGTGAACATATCAAAGAGGAATGAAATGTAACTTGATTGTGTCGACACTTAACGTCACGAAAATTACATAATAATGAATTGCCAAATATTATAATGCTAAGATATCTATAACATTTTAATACAGTATGCAAATATTACAGGTCCGCCGAAGAAATTAACGATGAAATATTAACATGTGTTCTTAGAGTTTCTACGATCCTAAAATATTTCTACAGTTATGAACAATCTAAACTTAAACTATAATGCTAAGCGACTATGTTTTTATCGTATTAAATTATCATAAAGGTGCCAGTAAACTTTTTTTTTAACCCCACTAATAGATTTACAATAGCAACGGCTATGTTTCAACAGCAGCTCGTCATAACCGTGGTGTTATACATTCCCCAATTTGCACCTTCACGTAGGAAACTGGGTTTGAGTCTCGCACTGCCTTCATACCTTATACATTTCACCTCCATTAGAAATACCTACGATTACAACAACTTCATTTGTGCTTCGACGTGGATATATTTCAGTAATTTGAGATTAATAAAGTCGTAATGAAATGGTTCTCAACTTAAATAGATATTATATAAAAAGACCCGACTGTTGGACTAGCAGCAATTTCTGTTTGGTGACGGTAAAGAAAAAGTCAGTTTTCAGTACAACATGTAGTGGATTCCACTGTAGGAAGTATCGGTGTAGTATCGGTAAGTAGTATCGGTGTTACAGTTCTAATCAGTATTGGTGTTAGTATTATTTGTATTGTATAATACATTTTTGTGTAATTGATTTGCTATATATTTTCTGTAGCTTATTATTATGTACATATAATGGGCACTTTTTTGCATTTATTTATATTGCAAATTGACTTGATTGAGTTATAAGGAATGGAAATAAAATAAAATATATAATTCCACAACTTTCGTAAATAACAACAAATCTTGTAATCTAAGTTACGATTTTTATCACTTTTGTGAACGTAAACTTTAATTTATATGATAACAAATATCTGCTGTTTTATTTTACGCACTTTTGTTTACCGTGCCTATCACGTAAGTGCACTGTGCGGAAAAAAAACAACCTCTGATCTTCATTTTTGAGCGGGAAAGTCGCCTTGCCCTCTTGCCCTGCCCGCGACTGCGCAATGCTTCCCCTCCATTTGCCCCTTGTTTGGCGCCCTGGGAATGTTGCGCGGATCCGGCACTACTTAATATTCATTTGTCGCATTAAAATTACATTTACAAATTTTATGAATCCATAATACCAAACGGATTTTATGTATCTATATTATGAAATTACTTATGTTAATTATTCGGAGATATGTTTTGTAAAGTTCACCTCTCTGCGGCAGTTGGCCTCAAGCAAAAGAGGGGGAGGGGGAGGGTTGCAGCCTCCCTGGCTGCCTGGACCACGTGTGCTAGAAGTGGCCAGCATCCCCCTTCATTTTTATAATTTGCTTGATATTTAACAAAAATCTTAAAGTTAAAATCCTTGATACAATGTTGAAAACAATGCAATATTCTGACAGCTGACGAGATGGCCAAAGTGATACTAAAGAAGCACTATAAATTAGCATTACCAAACATTACCAACGTGATATAGAGAGTCGATGAGGATGAAATGAGGCGAGAATGGAGCAGCGCCGGAACGCAAGAGCGGGGGAAACGGGAGTTCTCCGAGAAAACCCGCCAGTCAGTGGCATCGTCCAGCATGAGTCCCACTTGCGAAATTCCGGGAGTGGCCCGGCCGGGCAATTGAACTCGTTTTGCCTCGCAGGAAGGCGAGAAGTCTATCCGCTCAGCCACAACGGCCCCGCTGACAGAACAAGCGTAAGGTAACTGTCATAATGAATTCAGATCCGACTATCAGAAAACATTATATTTGTTACAAGCCTACGCGATGAGCTTTAAATAGGCGATATTTTCAACAGTCAGCTGATCTTACACCCTGTTACCATGTCTTGAAGCACTAACTACAAATTGGATGTAACCGGAGTAAATCCTGCTTCCGCCCATCAATAAGCAGCTTGTGAAAATTGTTTACTCTCAAGCGCCAACACGAGGCCATTAGACGCTCTCAGAATTTTTCTTCGAGGTTTTTACATACATCAACATTAAAAATAACATCTGAAAGAAAAATATTTCACTATGGAGATAAGTGGGCTGAAAAAAGTCCACACAAAGAAATGTACAGTATATACAAGTAATCAATTTTCAGAATATCAGCACTACTATTAACTAAGTGCCTTAATCAAAACTTTGTGTAAGTTATTACAGTTATGCTCGTTGCAGGAATATTCTAATGTTAAAGATATAGCTCATTCTTGGAAGAAATATCATGGTTTTTATGTAGGAATTCTATTTTCATCAGCAAAAGTGTCAGAAACAATAAAATTTTGATCTGATTCATAATTTTGTTTATTAACAGGAAGTATACATACATTGACATATATAACAACACAATTATTACAATATGCAACACACCAGCCAGGATTACAGGCTTTGTCGTTATGGAACTGGCCAGACCGAAGAAAAAGGACATCAGTAATTTCTGTACCAAAGAATATATTACTGAAGCATATGGGGAAACTCATTACAAATTAATATTTGCTTGAGCCGACAAAACAGAATGGCGGATGACAGCAAACAGATGTTAAAGGTGAGTCTAAATTGACAGTGAAACTCATAGGGGTGGTCGAGATGAAGTAAATAAGAATATTTCAATCATGAACCTACGTCCGGAAAAAAAAAAGGCTATCTCACTTCGCATCCGACAAAACTGCGGCAAGCTGCGCCTGATAATAGACAGCCCGCTACTTTCCACAAGCGTATGATTGCAGACATCGCAGGCGGCAGTTTTCAGCATTACAGGTAGGAATGGTTTTGTCAGTATCACCACATCGTCAGTTAAACCCCAGTTTTTTCTTTCTTTCTTTCTTTTCCCACTCTTCACCTGGAGTATTTTGGAGAGGAGAAACAAGATGTCTCCTGTGAGCCAAATTGCTGATTATTTAGGATTAAAGGCTGTTCACGGTAAAGTGAGCGCTTTTGAAAACAACCTTGGAAATAAGTCTCTGTCCTTACCTGCATGTATTTTAACAGGCACACTAAATGGTACTCGCCCAGTAAAGTTGGTAATGATGGATGGAAAGTAGTTCCGTATCTGAAAGTCGAATAAAAAGTGTTAGATAACCATTTGTGATAACTTAAATTATTTCTTTCGCTTTCTGGTTTTTTTTTATGCATCGAAGTGTAAACATAACCAGATTTTTTTAAATGTTTACTTTTCTAATAATTTCACAGTTTCACTTAACCGATGCATGAATAAAGTAATGAGGCCCATGGAAATATTAATTTTACTTAAGGCGTAAGAATGCACAACGTGCATGTAAGTAGATCTTAAGCAGGGCTTTCAAAAGTGCTTATTTTATCGTGAACAGCCTATACAATGATGTTGCTTGGACAACGAACAAATCTCCGCGCATGTTAGATTTCAATACCCTACGGGCATATCAGCAATTCTCGTCTGCTAATTGGTGACGTGTCTTTGTGGAAAGACATTTTCTCACTTGACTGGCCAATCAGAATTGGGCTATTCCCGATGCTGCTCGTCTGTGATTAGCGGGCATGCGCTTAAGACGCGGAACTCCCAAATGTTCCAATGACGAAAGTGGATCTGAGCTAAAGTGTTATGAAATATACAACTGGACATGAAAATTCTTTGAGTGAAAATCGGGCGGTGTCCATAGTTATGGCCTGTTCGAGGTTAATTGATTACTTTCAAGCAATTTTTGAGAAACGTCACTTCCTCTAACGGCGCTTATTTCCTTCGCTCGCACCGTGCACGAAATGCACGCGTGACTGTTCTGCCGTTGTACAACTCTTCACCACAGTCGGACACAAGCTCACTTCGCACAGTTCGACACTGGATTAAGCCTCGTCTGCAATCAACTTGACCCACAACGTTAAACGCTAAACGCCACCATAATAAAACTGGCATGTCTACAACCTATGTTAACAGGAATAAAATAAAAAGAATTTAAGTGCATGTATAAAAATATTTTGGTTTGTGTTTGTAATTTAAAAAAAAAATGCATTTGTAAAAATAAGATTCCGCAGACTTAATTTATACAATCAATTATTTTTAAATGCCTTTTGTATTAATTGTATATTGATTTCGCATGACATTAGCAGAATAAAAACGAACGGTGATAGTGGTGCCATCTGTTGGTAATCGTCTGTACCATTTGTTTTCACTTGTTTGTGACGTCTTGGATTCAGATTCGCTGACGTTAAACGTTAAATGCAAAGACTTGAATGTTGGCCAACTTTGAACGCGTTGCGTTTGAAGTTTAGAGTTGCGGCCACGTTTTACGTCGATTGCAGCCATTGTCATTACTCTCCATGGATTCATGAGTTACCTTAGGAAAGAAAGCACGCCCCAGACAAGGGCGGAATTATAATTTCAAAATATCCCGCGTGGCGTCGGAGCCATCCGCGTCGTTAAAAGCCCGCTTTTTCAGACAGCTGTTGACTTGGAACCCACGCCCAAAATTGTAATAGGAGCCTGCATTGGGCCTTGCTACATACTTCGAACCAATGAAATTATAGGTTGGCCACTTGAAGTTCTCGCTTGTACAAGTAGCACGGGGAGAACACTACGCGCGAGTTCTGAGTCTTGCGCGTAGCGGCGATGATGGTCTTCACATTCGCACCAATGTCGCCCCTATTGTCCCCTGGTTATTGAGCCTAAAACACGAAATTATCTCCACGCGGAAAGTGCCTTAACTGCCTGCGGTGTTGACGATGACTTCTGTGTCCTGGATCAAGTCCTGCCTTTACGCAGCTCCACCACATACGTCCACAAGACGCGTGTTATTGCTGTCCCGCCTGCAGAATATACAACTGGCGTTTTACTTAAGTACAGCTGGTTGCCTGCCACCAGGCGCTACACTGCGTATTTTTTACATCCACCCTTTCTACACTTTGTCTCTCTCTCTCACACACACACTCCCACACACTACGCACACATCCAACATACACACACCAATCGTTAAAAGCCCTTACGTCTGGAGCTGTTTTCAATGTTTTGGAGCCGAGAAGCGCGGGAGCAATAAGGGCGATGATGCCACGCCCTTTAAGAGCACCAACGCCACTAAGCTCAAGGCTCTAGAGCTATTATTTTGCTGACGGAAAGTGTGTAACAAGCTTTAGTACAGACGCCTGTCGCATTTCAGCTTACATTATGGTAGTTATATATATATATATATATTAGATAAAGCAATGTGAAAAACTCGTTTTTAACGATGTTGGAGGGCTTCAAAATAAGATAGTAATTGTGATATCTTTAAAGAAATATTCCATCCTCGCCTGTGTAATGTTTTTTTATTTTTCGTATGTAAACAAACAGGGGACATACTTATAGTTTCATCAAAACCCGTATTCCAAAAGAGCTGCAGCACATTTATAGCATCAGGTGCGCGTAACGCTAGCGTTTCAGGACATGAACCTGTGACTGGGATATTCTTCACTTCCACCTTCTTTACCACTCCTTGCAGAATGTAGTAGAATGCAAAGGAGAGATTTGGCACAGTGTATAGGACTTCTTGGATGACGTCACGACGAAAACTCATGCTCTGTCATTCCACGTCAACAGCGGCCATCTTGTTCATCCCTCGAAATTTTCTTCTCCCTTGAGAAATTCCCTATTCTCTCAGAATTTCCCGTTTTTCGTCTCGGAATTTCCCTTTTTCGCCAACGGCGGGTCATCTTTAATTCCCATGCCCGCCACCAGAGTGTGTGCTGATCTCAAGTTCCACAGTTCGCAGCTACGAACGCAGGTACCGCCGCAGCCTGCTTGTGTTGGTTCTCTCATCGCCTGCTAGGGCACGCTGACGTCGGTCAGTTTAGTTCTATCGGCGACCACTAGGAGCGCTGCAATTTTTATATAGTTGTTTCGAAACTATAAAAATGCTGAAGGAGGAGTGCGGGATCGTTCGGCTTGGAATCAATGTGTATATTGCGTGTTAACGAACATACTGACTGAAAATTGTGCGATTAACAAATAAGTATCTGAGTTCTTCCAGTCATAAGACATTCTTTTGAATTCACTTCGCGTTTTTGTTCAACTTCCCTCAAGGCCTACACTTAGGTCATCAATTTGGGCGTGGAGGAATGTAATAATTTTGCATTTATTAAATAGCCCGTTTCTATTCCGATAAACTGCAATGAAAGGAGTTTCCACATGTATTCTCCAAACCATGTTCAAGGAAAGTGACTAGTGTCATTAGTTAATTAGCTCTCTATAATACCTTGCACTTTCTATTAGGATATTTGATAGGCTTTTAGCATAAAAAATTAATTAATTAACAAACTAGCTGCACCCGACTGGAAGTTAGCGAAATATTTTCCTTTATCTTTGCGCGCTAGAACGTATATGTGTTGTAGGCCGAAATCAATTTATTATGTGCCTATTCTACGCTCGCCTTTAGTATGTGGACTTCCAAAGTAAAATGCACTGCAGTCTTTCATTTGTTTTAAAAGATATTCAGAAATCCACTTTAACTATTTTCACCACCTTAGGGGTTGAAAAATAGAAAAATTAAATCAATTTTATTTCTACTATTGTGAAGCAAGATGCATGCCAGCAGCTCAAAACGTTTAAGAGATACTGAGAGTTCCCTGAAAAAAAAAAATCTGCCTTTTTGACCTCTTTGGAATTTGATATCAAAAAATCCGGAAATTAGTTTCACGAGTTTGTATACGCGGTGTTTTGAAGCAAGAAGTGCTTCGATTTTACATCTGGTTTAAGAAATATTAAGGAATCCTTGATAACTTTATTTTGACATTTTTCACACCCCATAAAGGCAAAGTTTCGACCATTTCCGCAGCAGGTCATGCCTACTGTAAGAACCGTAGCGCCTTTTCACCTCTGCGCACTTTATATACTATAGTCCATTCACGGTTACTACAGTCTTTTCTGAAGCCCTGCTAAAGTTCTCCTTCCTGGATATTCCTCCGCCTAGTGTAAACTAAGCTTAACTAAGTTTGGAAAAATTACACGAAAGGACAACGCACCGCATTCGTGCGCAGTAAGTGTAACAGTATTTTGTATAAGAACTATTTCTTTACTAGGCACTGCCAACACGCGTGTTTTCTCACTACTTTTTATTAAAATTACTTATAAATGAAGCATTATGCTTATAGATAAAATATGAACAACGTTTCAATTTAACATAAAATAAAGTAACTTTTATGAACACAAATATAAAACGCTTGTGATACATGACATATGTCGGAAAGAACTAAAATCGCCATACAGTGGGAGATTATTCAAAGGTTTAATTTAAAAATGTGAAGAAACCCCAAATAGGCTATATGTATCTTTACAGAGCGGGAGGCCGCGGTGGTGTAGGGGTCAGACTACTCGCCTCCCATACAAGCAAACCGGGCTCGATTAGCGGCCGGGTCGTCCCCGGATTTTCGCATGTGGGAATCGTGTCGGACGGTGCCGCTGTTCGGCGGGTTGTTCTCTCTGGGATCTACAGCTTCTCCCGTCCTTGCGTTCCGACGCCGCCCTCTACTCATCATCTTTCAAGACCTCGATGTTAAGTAGCCGCCCAAATCTCTTCTCTGCTTTTGTGTAGGGCCCCTGATTTCTCGCGAATAAACCGGAGCACGCAGTAGACTTCAATACAATATATACGACTCCATAGGCTGCTGGTGTCGTTTCCACATTTGACCGAGCCACTCAGGAATACGTAAACCCGATACTGTAACTTCGTGATTCGTGTGCGAACAGTTAACACGGACCAGAACATGCTTCAGCCAATCAAAAATAACTGGACTGTCCCACAGTAGTCTGAACTGTATCTTGTCACGACGATATCTCTTCGCGAAATATCACCGCCCCTATGCGCGTATATTTCCGCAGAAGACATTTATCCGAATGCACGGAACTGAACAGTGTGCTGTTGTGTTTGGTGGTGAGTGTGAAGCTACCGAGTCTCGTGACACAGAACTATCGTCCTGCGTCAGCACTGTTTTCACACTCGGGGAGACATTTCTCCACTCCCGTCGACCTATGCCGACTCGGCCGTGGTGCTAGAAGCGTGAATATGCGTCGGCCGCCGCGGCGCTAGTGCATTCGCGTGTCGAGCACTCAGGGTGTGACAGCAGGGTGACAGGTTGACGGCGACACCGCGGCTAATGACGGCGCCTGTCATCTCTCGCGCCGCCCCCCCCCCCATCCACCTCCCCCCAAAACTGTGCCTCTATTAGTGCAGATAGCGGCCGGCATGCGTAATACGAGCTCAGCCTCCCCTACGTGCCCATTCCCATAACGCCTACCCTCCGCGACCTCCCTATATGCCACACATCACTCCGACACTCGCGGCTATCTGTGCGACACTTCTAGATGCCGATTTGCACTCCACGTCCGAGTTGAGAGATGTGAGCGGCTCTTAACATCCAGGTCACGAGAGCCGATGAGGATGAACGAGGTGAGAATGGAGCAGTGCCAGAATGAAAGGGCAGGGGAAACGGGAGATCCCCGAGAAAACCCGCGGACCAACGGCATCGTCAGGCAGGATTCCCTCTTCCAAAATCTGGGAGTGACCTGGCCGGGGATTGAACCTGGTTCGCTTTGGTGGGAGGCGAGCAGTCTAACCGCTCATCCACCGCGACCGCTCCACGTCCGAGATAGTCCTTTTTGACTACAGCTTAGTGACAGCTCTGGATGCTATTTTCTGCTGTAAGATCGTTATGTAAGAGCACTTGCAATACAGGCTGCCTTATGTGACTACAGCTTAGTGACAGCTCTGGATGCTATTTTCTGCTGTAAGATCGTTATGTAAGAGCACTTGCAATACAGGCTGCCTTATGTGACTACAGCTTAGTGACAGCTCTGGATGCTCTTTTCTGCTGTAAGATCGTTATGTAAGAGCACTTGCAATACAGGCTGCCTTATGTGACTACAGCTTAGTGACAGCTCTGGATGCTCTTTTCTGCTGTAAGATCGTTATGTAAGAGCACTTTCAATACAGGCTGCCTTATGTGACAGCTCCAAGGGCCAAAGAAACCTACAGAGTGCTTTCCACCGCATTCGACGGTGAAAAGCAAAGTGATCCGTTATATGTTGTTCGTTCTCCAACGGTTTGACATGGAAAATATTTCTTAATAAAATTCTGCTGTTCTCACGACAGTTGGTAAGTAGTACTTTATTATCTTAGTGAGTTCAGTATGCTATAGGCTGTTCACGGTAAAGTGAGCGATTTTGAGGCCCTAGTTACCTTTTCCTTTCAGCCATTTTTTTATCCATTGGCCACTTTTTTTAAATAAATGTTGCCATGTAAGTAATAAACACGGTGTGTATATTCCACCGCACTCGGAAGTTTACGTCGAAGGCTAAAATAAAATATATTTGCTGACCTTTATTCCAAATGAGAGAGATTTCAATAGTGCTCACTTTACTGTGAACAGCCTATAATAATGTTACTAGTAAAATTATTACGTTGTTGATATCCCCTTGCTCCCTTTGTCTCCAGTGGTTGGCAAGAACTTAAAAATAATCGACCGTTGGAGAGGGAACGAATTAGAATGTGGTTAAGGACCTGCGAAATTCGCGTTATTATTTGGCATCAGACTCAACTTCACAGTAGTGTATATACTGCAGCCGGCGTCGTCTCTCCATTGGCTGCTACCTATATGTGGATTCACACCCTTTCTGACTGAACTGCACGTGATTGGGGCACACGATCGTGAAGTGTTAATGTATTGGCGCGGAGCTACACAAGGCGTGTCAAATAAAGTATGTTCTAACGGCTGGCGTTTTGCAAAAGTGCACGTGTTTTAAATTTTAACGTGTTCACAAATAGTAACTCGAATTTTGCAAGTTCCTAGACGTGGCATGTTAAACTCTGTATTGTAAAGGCTGACTTTTACTAATTTCACAGTAAATTATAAATTATTTCTTTCGTAGCACTTATAAGTAGCAACGAGAATACATTGAATTTCGTTTCAGGAAATAACAGACTTCAGAACCTTACACGCTTGAATTTTTTGGCAAATTTATCACAGTTTCGTTATACTCGCCTTGAAAAATATGTAATCCGTAGTAAACCAGTAAGTGAACGTGCTATCTGATGTATGGTAAAACCGACTGTCTATGACTAAAGAGCAAAGGGTTGTAAACGCAAAGGGCTTTGAAATCAAGCTTACGTGTCATTTGACACGAAATGTTTTTAAGTGCAACTTTACTATAAGGGTCGGTAAAAGTCTGCATTTGCCTTCCGCCCAAGAATATTTAACCAGGTGAAACCAACAATTCTTCGGCTTGATTCCCCACTGCACTCTAAGCTGAGCCAGTTACTTCAATCGGCGGCACACTATGCACTGAAAATTCAGTGAATTAGCTACCGCTATGTGATGAAAAATCGTGAAATTATAACTGTAATAACCTAACAGAATGATCTGTGGCTAGTGTTGAAAATATACCTCATAAATAGGGCCACCTGTTTTTCGCGAAAATATTTCAGGATTACCTGTACTCCAGAACACTGGAGCTCAGATCCACTTTCCTGATTGGCTGATTTTAACTGTCACTTATTGCAGGTGTCTGCCCGCGAATCACGGACATTCACTGCCAGAGTTACCTAATTCTGATTGGTCTAGCCGGGTAAGGAACAGTTTCCCGGCAAAGACACGTGGCCAATAACCAAAGGGAAACTGCGTGTATGCCATCGGACATTGGGGTCTAGCCTTGGCGTAAAACTCTTCGCGAAAAATAGATAGCCCTACTCATAAACCATTGAAGTATAATAGTCGTACTTATCAATAGCCACATAAGGATAAAAAATTTCCTAAAATGTTGGTCTTCTATTTCTCCAATTTATCCTACACGTTCTGTTTCTCCACCTTAGACTCATATTTTATCAATCTGAAATAATATTAAACTTGAATTAGGTTAGGTTAGGTTACCTTAGGTTAAGTTATGTTAAGTTAGGTCACTGTGATAACACAAAACATCAACAATGGAGGTGAGCATTAGAAACCGTAGGCCCCACTAACAAAGGTAAAATTTCATAATAAAAAAAATTAATTTCAAACAAAAATTATTTTGAAAACACTATTATTATTTTTCATAGACAAACATCAAACCGAATTCTGATTGCGGGAAAAGTCTGAATATTGTTTATTTATTTATTTATTTTGACTTTTATTTATACTGGCGAAATTAAAGCTTCAATGCCCTCTCTTGCAATTAACCAGGTCTAACATAAGGTACACATACGTAAACATAAAACACAAGCGAAATATACTTGCATTAACAAGAGGCGAAACAGAAATATGATAGCTTCAATAGTATTAAATCTGGAAATGATCAATGGTTTCAAATGATGTACATATCTTGAGTAGGACTTGAGCCAAGGCAATGTTTGAATAAATAAAAATTACAATAGTACAATAATATTGACCTATAATAACACAAAAATATGTTTCATAATACGCATTATCAATTATAAATAATAATGTGTATAACCTATGAAGTACCTGAGAGGAAAACCACATATTGAATCTCAGCTCATTAAAATAAATAAACAGATCTATAATTAGCACTTACACATGATGAAAATTGAATGCAGCAACACATTAAAATAAATTGACGAATGGAAGCAACAAGTTATGCATTTATTAAAGTGATTGTATAAGTCAACAGGTGTAGGTAAAGCATACAAATAGTCAGTACCTGTTTCGTGCTACTTGTTTTGTAGTGGGAAAGCAAGGCTCTGCTGTATCAACCATATGTACGGTAGCGAATAAATCACAGACAGGGTATTAAAATTAATTGACGAATGGAAGCAACAAGTTATGCATTTATTAAAGTGATTGTATAAGTCAACAGATGTAGGTAAAGCATACAAATAGTCAGTACCTGTTTTGTACTACTTGTTTTGTAGTGGGAAAGCAAGGCTCTGCTGTATCAACCATATGTACGGTAGCGAATAAATCACAGACAGGGTATTAAAATAAATTGACGAATGGAAGCAACAAGTTATGCATTTATTAAAGTGATTGTATAAGTCAACAGGTGTAGGTAAAGCATACAAATAGTCAGTACCTGTTTCGTGCTACTTGTTTTGTAGTGGGAAAGCAAGGCTCTGCTGTATCAACCATATGTACGGTAGCGAATAAATCACAGACAGGGTATTAAAATATATGTTAACAATATTTAGGTGTTTCCAACAGCCCGACAGATGGCTGTCCTTAATTTAAAAGTCTAGATGTTTCCTACAATCAGAAATTTTTCTCATTGTAGGATAGGCCCTAAGTAATGGGTAATTGCTATTTTAAAAGGTTGGCTCGAAAAGTGGCTCGATGTTTTTAGTTTGCCAAATAAAATTTTTCGCCTCTACGTAAGCGCTTGTATCGCTTGTGTACTGGATTGTTTCTATTTTCTACGTTAAAAACAAAACAATTGCAATCATCGTAAATCAAATCCTGCTGTATAAGGAGACGATCTCTGTTCGTCTGTAATACTTCTCAGTCCCTTGAAACTCAACAAAAGTCTTCAAATTTTGCAGAGTGAATCCTCGGGATCTAAAACAGGTCAAGTTCGAATATCAGGAAAATCAGATTACGCAATCATGACTTTTGACCCTAAAAACTAATTTTTTAAATTACTATTTCCTATGAAAGCTTTGTATTAATGCATTGAGAGTCTTGCATAGAGATATGAAGGTAGTGGAATATCATTTTTGTTTACTTTAAATGTCACGCTTCAATGTTGAGTTAATTTTACATCATTTCATTGAACTATATCAATTAAGGGCTTAGTGGGCCAGTGGCTAGAGCGATCCCAAGGGGGCCTTAGTGTCTCAGCGGATAGAGCGATTCTAAGTGGGGCCGCAGTGGCTTAGTGGATAGAGTTATATCCAATGTTGAGTTAATTTCACTTTTTTTTCAGTCTTTGTATGATAACAAAAATTTATAAAATCGTAACTATTCTAGTCACGTGACCATACTAAAACACGGTCACGGACTAATTCCTAGTACAAAATAACCAATTAACTAAGTGAAATCTTTCTCTTTTATTATTCACGTTGCTTAAAATGTTAATTAAAAGAGTCCTCTTTGGAACACTGGCGCTTACCTAGCGGCTGATATTATCCTTATACCAAACTCTCCCATAAGAAAATTCATTTTGTTACTAACCTGAGTGGAATTAACCTCACTTTAACGTAAACAGTTGATAAGGGAATTTATCACTTTTTTAAAGGTTGGTACGGGACTGCCTCAATTAGCGACACCGGTGTACTCGGAGTGCGGGCGACGCGCGCGTCACATCGTAAATACGGCCGGAACGTCGGTCGCGCAGGGTGACGAAAACAGCCATCGCTACGCTTCGTGTTTATAACGCGCGCGCTTGATTTACTGCCCGGGCGGCAGAGAAAACGGTCTTGATTTACTGCCGCGGTGGCGGAGGGGTGGGGGTATGCGGTCAGCACGATCCACGGGACCTCCCCCTCCCCCAACCGTGTTTCGGCAAGGCCGGCCCCATCACCATCTACCGATCATCGCACACCCAATCCACGAGGACGATCCCGTAATTTGTCTGTCAAGGATCAGCTTCGCCGCTTTTTACAGAAATCATTAGTTTGTCATAATTTCAATTCCACAGGTATTATTGGAAATAGGGTCATCGTTGGCGCATTGGCTAGGGCACTCACCTCCCACCACGGCGATCCGGGCTCGATATACGGCGGGTTCACTCCCGGATTTTCGCACGTGGGAATCGTGCTGCACGATGCCGCTTGCCGGTGGGTTTTCTCGGGGTACTCCCGTTTCCCCCCTTGTCCTTGCATTCCTGCGCCACTCCATCCTAGGGTATCACTACATGTCAGGTGGGGGGATGACGGGCACCTCCGGGTCCCAGCTGGAAAGCCCGTCACTCGGAGAGTGTTGCCTCGCCCTGGGTACACTCCCCACTCGAGTTCTTTTTTTTCATTGAAAATGTTTTATTATAAAAAATTGTATCTAATTTGCACTGCGTGTTATTTCCTGCTTGCAAAAAGGCAGGAACTTATTGATAGAATATGAATATGATATCGACTTTTAACAATCTGCAGATAACATACGATTAAAATTCAGAGCAAAATTATAAAAGAAGAACTCGGAAAATCTAATTTTTCTATGATCACACTGTAGGTAATTACTATGAATCCGAAACTATGAAGTGAAAACTAGAATTTCTGTAAGAGGGGTGAGACCGGGCCATAAGGGGCCTCCTTAGTAAAAAATTATATTTGTAAGAAATACGGAGACTTCCCGTATTTTTTATTTACGGACTTGACTTTGCTTTTCGTTGTTACGGATTTCGTTTCCATATAATTACTGTGCATTTCCGTAAATATACTGAAAATTTAAACTGATTTGTCTACAATCCCGTTCGGATCCGAATCAATTTACAAGCTCAAGTGTTGCAATCGTAAAGAGTTTTGGTGTGCCCTGTACTTGTGTCAAGCGTGCTTCCCACATCCAATGAATAACGTTCCACGTGTTCAGCGTTATCAGCACTGCCCATTCACAAACGAGCAGGGCAGAAACTTTGGAAAAAAAAAAAACATACTACTCACAAGGACGATGCCTACGAAACCCAGTACTGATACCTCTCTGTGTACAGCACCGACCATACATCTCCTTCGTTTGCAACATGTCCTCGTTCGTGGACACGGGGACTGAAAGAGTTAACAGCTCGCAGCGAGTAACTTTTCACATGCCTGTTACAGGCTAGGGCTCTTAGTCGTGGTTTGCAGTGTGCCTGTGTGTGTGTGCTGTGTGCATGTGTGTGCGCTGTGTGCATGTGTGTGTGCGCTGGTACACGCGCAGTAATGTCGCCAGATAACGGGGGAATGGCGACTTAAACCACACGAAGAGTCCTCGATAGTTACGAACTTACAGGCCGGCTGGTCGCGAATGACAAACCATGCAAGGTACTTGGAGCGGGGTCTTCCATCGTTTCTTGGAAACCCAGTAGCGAAAGATTGTATCCGTCCGGACGGATGACAGGCGCATGATTTCAACGTGACGAATATGGTCTACAGATGCGTGGTCTGAAGTGAGCTTTCAGAACCTAACACTAGGTGGCAGTAAATTCGGCACATTATTTGTTGTCGTAGGTTGTTCACGGTAAAGTGAGTACTTTTTGAGCCCTAGAAAATTTTTCTTTTCATCCAATTTCCATCCTCCTGCTGCTTTTTTTATATAAACATTGCGACCTGACCAATAAACACAGTGTATACATTTAATAACCCTCTAAATTGAATGCCTGAGGCTGCAGTAAGATATATTTATTAGTGGTTAATGCCTGTTGGGGAGGGCCTTAAAAAGTACTCGCTTTATAGTGAACAGCCTATACGTAGTGGTGTTTAAATTTACTGCATTATTGATTATTTAATGTTTACGAAAGTGGTGATTTGAATATTTATTTATAATAAACGCCTTAACGGTTTAATTCAAATAAGTTCGCCAACTGACATCAAAATAACCCTGGTGTCATATTCTGAAAGCTCGCTTCAGACAAGGCGTAAGTACGCCATGTTCGGACCGCGCCAATGTGACGTCACTTGACGCCGAGTTTCCGACACGTTTACGTCCACAGGAATGGCCGATTGTAGACGGGCCTACAGAGTTTTTGGACGCGTGTCTCGCATTCGACATTTTTTTGTGGAACGCGAAATGCAGCAAAAATCACGCGAACCGCGCAAAGAAACGTGCAGCCTATGGAAAAACTAGTTCGAGTACTTAAGAAAGTCGTGACCCTTGCGCTACCCGAGACACTGGAGAGAACAATTTTAACAGCATCCGGAGCAACATAAGAAGTCAGTAGCTGGCACAGAAGAAGTTTATGTGCCAGATTTCTGGCATCTCGATAGTCTGCATTTTCTTCGAGATCAAGAAACAACGAGGAAATAAGCATCGGATACGGACGATGATGAGGTAAGAAATAAAGCTTGTTATGATATACTAATTGTCTGTGTTGAAAGATTGTTTCAAAAAGGTTTTTCACCCGGAAAATTTAATCCGCAATAATGTCGACTGTTCTTGTGTTGTTTCCCAACCAGAAGTGGCTTATATCAAGTTCCTCCTTGTACGTAAAACTCTTTGTAAATGTTAACCTTAAATTTTATTATAAACGTGTCTCATTCATTCTTTAGAATCTAGCTCTTTCAATAAAATAATATTAATTTAAAGTCGCGTGAGAACCCAAATATCCTGGGTATTTTTAAATGTATACTTCATGTCATGGTGTCAGTGGACACTTCATAAAAATGCAAAATCACTCGAATGAGAAAATAGCATTCATTCTTCGAAAAGAGTAAATGCGTGAATTTTAAGTCAAAGTATTTACTTGCACAATTTGCCAGATGTTATTTTAATATTATCTTTGATTTCACTTTAAATGCTTCTTGCTATCACAGGAGTGATATGCTGCAATTTTTCTTTGAAATCCGGCATTAGGTATACCTGCGGTTGAGCGTTCACCTTCTGGCTGCATTCCTTTTAAATTTTACCTCAGAGTTCAAGTTTGAGATACAGCTAACCGCATAACAAATTTTCATATATTCTTCATGACAGTCAGATGCCATCAGACGACATTATTTTCAGCTATTTTCTAAGGTTTTAATTTTACTTAGTTTTGATATATATATATATATATATATATATATATATATATATATATATATATATATATATATATTTATATATATATATAACATTCCTAATTCTCCTTCGCCTATTTTTTAAAATAATTTTTTTACTGTTGTCGTACTATCTTCAGACTATTATTTCATACCACAGCCGAAAAATATGCTAAGTAAGATCGGCAATGTTCGTTCCCGAATTCCTAACAGGAACACTTTCCGTATTTTTACGGAGCTTAGCTGAGTTTTTCACAATTGGCTGCGTTTCTTTATATTAACTGTTCATTTTCATAAAACTTTTCGTGAATGTACGGGAACGCTTAACAGTGTAAGGAGATTTCATTCTGGAATAGCGTGTGTACATCAAACTTATTGAGTGATTTTTATCTAATAGAATTATGGCCACATTAAGTTCAGTAATTTGGTATCGTTTGTTTGGCGAATCTGCGAAACACTCTACAGCAGTGATACATCGTGATGCAGTTCTCGGTGAATCTGAATTAATCACTGGCTGGTTCGTGAAACTGAGTCAACGACGAGTTCAGTTAAGTAATCCGCACGTTTGCATTAGTTCCGCTTGCTCACGTTGAAACGATTGCGATTATTTTTCACAGATTTTGTGTAGTTTCTTATTCATCGAACGTTTGAAAAGTTTCAGAGGGAAAGATATAAGTACATACCAGATTGATTGTCGAGGTTACCAGAACAGCTCGAGAATTTTAATCTAAATCGTTTATGTGGTTCGCCCTTAAATCAATTTTCTTTTACGATAAAATTCGAGATTAAAATAACTAGAATTTATTCCGTAATTACAATTGAGAAAAGTGACAGATTTTAAAGAAATGTATTCCTGCCGTTCCAGTGACTTTAACAAACACTTGGCTGAGATGAAATAGTGTTTATAAGTAGCGACAGGTGTTTTTCGCGAGAAATATTCATGGCTATGCTAGATTTTAATAACCTAAGTCCACAACCACAGCTTCCCTCGGTTATTGGGCGTGCGTCCGCGTGGGAAGACATGTTCTTATTCGACTGGACCAATCGTAATAGAGTACTCCGACACGACACTGAACGTCCATGAATCGTGGACAGACACGTGACATCTAAAAACATCCAATTACGAAAGTGCATATAAACAAAGTTGTTTAGGAGTACAACTTTTGTTGCAATTTTTTTCGCGAAAAACACCTGTCCCTATTAATAAATAACAACCTTAAGTTTGATCGGCACAATATTTTAGGGTAAACTGCTTATAATAATACAAATAATGAAGCTTGGAATTATTTTTAAAGTGCTCTTAAATTTTTAACAAAAGTTTATTCATGCGATTACACTAAACCACGACATTTCTTCGAAATATAGAGAATGTATGCATTTAAACTACCTACACGGAAAGTAGGGCAGTTTCCTGAGTCAACGGGCTGAGTTGTTATTCTTATTTTTACCATTTGTATGCAACAGAGTAGGCTAGCCTTTTCCTTATCTTTGTTTGCATGTATACGTTCTTTTAAATACAATAATTATCCAGATTTGTTGAACGAAACATAAATTTCTTTTACTGTAGCTGTATTTTTATAGCTAAACTGAAGTTTTTATTTTTTGTTAAACTAGTTGAAACAGATGAAGAGTTGTCTCACAATTATTAATATTTTAATATTTTTTAAAACTATTAAGGGGTTAACTTTTCTACTCGATTTTTTTTTTTTTTTTTTTTTTTTTTTTTTTTTAATTTATTTATTTATTAAAAGTTGTGTGTAGCTCACTTTTGTAAACGAGAGAGCAGCTGAATTAGTCGTGAATATAACACTTCAAATAGAATACATAATTGAAGTTTTGAGAAGACAAGTCACCATATGGCAAAGATTCTGACTGCACATTTTCTAGTCAGAACGTTGAAGAAATCGTGCCGAAAGGAGGATAAAAGAATATATATATATATATATATATATATATATATATATATATATATATATATATATATATATATATATATATATATATATTATAAACGAAAATCACTCACGCGCAAATATAAATATGAGAATGCGGAAACAAGTAACTGGAAAACTACACCGATGTTGAAAAATGTATTTATATCATCCGGTTGCAATTTCTCAGGCGAGCGCTGTACCTCGCTGTTTGCGGTGGAAAGAGATTGTTGGTCGCGGCGCGGAAACCGCAGTGTTTACTTTCTTTTGTTTGGGGAGCTTCAGAAGTTCCCCAATAGAATTCGTGCATCAGATGACAGGCCGCAATATCCCCCCCCCCCAACCAACCCCCTACACCCTCCACCCCAACCTGCTAACTCACCAACACACGCATAACATAAAGTATAACTTTGCAGGCGGTTCTTTTGTTACAGAAGCAGTTCTTGTCCCCAACCCCTCCAAAAAAAAAAAAAAAGTTTATTTTTTATTTTTATTTATACACATCCACGAGTAGCCGAACTACGCCATGGATCGAGAGTAAAACCCAACTCGCAGTTCTCTTCGAAAATGTCTCTCCCCTTCTTCCTGCATGTATCCACCCTCATCGCTCACAACCCTCGTATTTTGTCTCGTCCACCCACCCCCCCCCCCTCGCCCTCCTTCCAACTCTCCTCTTTCCCATCGGTCCATTTCATCCCCTTTCCTTTCTCCAGCAACCCTGCAGACAATTCCCATCAAAACGCAGTTTCCTCCCTGGCAGGAACGTATAGCCCGGGCGCTTAGGTCCACCGCCGCACGTTTCATCCGCCGGACCTTCGACCTTACCGCAGCAGCTCTCTTGCGGTACTTCTTCACGTCGTTAGGAGCGAACGACTGTGTCGGCCGTCATGAAACCAGCCGACGGGAAATGGTAATATCTCGGAATGGCCACGGCTGTTAAAACTGCTGGGAGAAAGCAATATTGGGGGGGGGGGGGAGAGGGGGTTGTGTGAAAGCGACAACTGTCTCTCGGTTGTTTCTTTTCTGCCACTTCGGACCCGCAATTGCTCTCTGGATACCACGACAGACGGCGCACTTCGATTTGACTGCCTCTGCTGTAAATACATACTTCTCGTGTCTACCATTGTTTGCTTCACTTAAGCGACCCAAAATGTGTCAGCCTCTATTCAGTAAATATGACTAAATAAATTTTGAACAAATAAATATAAGTAGATTAGAAGCGAATTTCTTTATTTCCTCGACAAACTCTTATGTAAAATTTAAACCTATGGTCTAAGGGGAAACAAGTAATTTCTCCGTATTTTAGAGCAGCATAAATCAGTTATGTAATTCTTAATATTTATCTGGCCTGATGTGCTATGTTATGATCGTTTAAAAACGGCAAGAGTTTTTTTTTTATAAACGTGTGATTTAATTTCTTTTAATGATGATTTTATTTATTTCAGACTGTCTTTAGTATTGTCACAAACTTGCTGCTCTGCACAGCGTCACATGTCCCGTTCCACACGAGATTGCGAATCAGTGTGTCAAGAGCGAGCGGTAACCCGAGTAGAGCGCGGAGATTTACAAAGGCGTGCCGATGCCGCAGAGATACGCCTACCTGGACTCGTGCACTCCTGACCTGCAGCGTTTGAATAATGTTCTGGTCATCGCCCTAGTCTCCTTCGGCGAGATACTGGGGGTGCGGGGAACTTTGTAAATCGGGACAGCGAGACTACTTGCGCCGCGACGGGATTCCGAGCCGACAGACTAGAGATTGGAGGATCGTAAAGCGCCAAGTGCGCGAAGACAGCGAAGCGAGAAGCGACGAGCCAGCAGAGCGTCGAGTGGCGGCGAGAGCGACCAGCGGGAGTGCAGTCTGCGGACTGCGAGCATCGCTATAGTGAAGAGTGAGACTGACGGGCGGGACTATCGAACTGGATTTGTGTGTGTGCATAACACATATGGAATGACGGCAACATACAGACTAAATATGTGTAATTAATAAGTCCTGCGAATTAAGTAACTGCAACCAATAGAGAGGCAGTTCAACTTAGAAAGAATGCCAGGCAGTGCTTACGTTTAAAAATGTATTTGCAATTCGATTTTTATTGCACAGAGAGCCCCCTCCCCCCCCCCGGGGAGCATCATCGTTGGCAGCATGCGACAGCCATTAAACCTCTGTCACACTATCAAATTTTCACCATCAAATATATTTGACGATAAAATCTGAAGATGAAATAGGAACATAACTTTTTTTTCACTCAACTAATAGGATCAAATAATATTAAATGTATTTGAATGTGTGTTACATTATCAAATTTTTGTATTGGGAGCACATAGTCTGAATTTTCATTAAAAAATGTTTTTCAAAGTGAGATACTTCCGTGCGGTCCACTGCATGAAGAGATGTAACAAATGTTGCGACTTATTTTCACTATCAGATACACTTCTCGCGCAGTGAAATTCAGTGCCTCTGTATTGTGGACTAATCAATTCAAATAGCATTCATGCTCAACAAGCTTCTATATACGCTAATTATCTTCGCGACGTCATTTCGTTTCCATCAACTGTTTGCCATTTTTAAGTTTCGTAGTGTCGGAAGCGGTAATTTTTGTCCGGCGCGATTCTAATTATTTGAAACTATCAAATATTAAAAAAAAATATATTTAGAACCCGTGAAACTAAAATTATTAGAAAAGTAAGTATTTTAAAAATCTACAAGTTTCTACACTTCGACGCATTATAAAAAAAACAGAAGGCGATAGAAAGAGTTAAAGTTATGACAAATTGTCCCCTAACACTTTTTATTCGCCGTTAGTATATGGAACTACTTTCCCCTCCATCGTTACCAACTTTACTGGGCGCCCATTGAAATGCATGGAGGTAGGAGCAGTGATTTTTTTCCTAAGTTGATTGTAAAAGTGCTCACTTCATGGTTAACGTCCTTTAACTGCATGTATTTTAACGGGCTGAGTGACGTGCGCCCGGTAAAGTTGGCAACGACAGAAGGTAAAGGAATTCCATGGTTTGACCTTGAATTAAAAGTGTTAGGAAAACGTGTGTGTTTGCTTTACTCTCTCTCTCTCTCTCTCTCTCTCTCTCTCTCTCTCTCTCTCTCTCTCTCTCTCTCTCTCTCTCTGTATTTTTTAATGTATATAAATGTAAGAAATAGAAAATTCGTAAAAGAAAAATAATTTTACAACGATTTCACGGTTCCACTTGACCGATGCGTGAATAAAATGATGAGACCCATGGCAATGTTTATTTTACCTGCGGCGGAAGAATACACAACGTGCATACAAGTAGATCTTAAGCAGGGCTTTCAAAAGTGATCAGTTTACAGTGAACAGCTTGTACTAGGATTGGATAGGGCTTATTAACGTCCCCGCGGTGTTATGCCTGATGGCTTCTCAGGGGACGGCTTGCAAAATAACTTATGTCCTACCTTATAGGCTGTTCACGGTAAAGAGAGCACTTTTGAGGCCCTAGTAATTGTTGTTCTTATCAGACATTTTTTATCCTTCCACCACGTTGTAAAATAAATGTTTCCATGTAAGTAACAAACACAGCGTATACATTTCACCGGACTCGAAAGTTAACGTCTAAGGCTATAGTAAAATATATTTATTGACTATTATTCCAAATGAGAGAGTTCAAAAAGTGCTCACCGCAGCGTGAATAGCCTACACCTGGGATCCAAACCCAGAACCTCCCACACCGCAGACCCGGCGGCACACCAGCCGACTGCGCCACAGGAGGTAGGCGCCTACAGTAAATGTTCGAATGGATTGCACTCAAGCGTACTAAACGTTTCGTTCGCAAATTAGCGCAAAGCTAAAGCCGCATAGTCGAACACGTCGCTGATCTCGTCTCGTCGGACCGGAGCCGGCATGTTTCAATGAACCGACCGGCGGAAGAAACCCTCCCACCCTCGCAAGCGAGTATCGACCCTACAGTCGACCAATGGTTGCCGCGGGGGGAAGGAAGACCTTATCGTGTGGACGATAGGGTGGCTGCATCCCTCGCGCAACCCTACGCGCGAGGGCACTTCTTTGTTGCGTCAGTCGTGACAGAGCTTTCAATTAACGGCTCCTACTCCTGTTGCTAACCCCCTCCCCCCCTCCTCCTCTTCCCAGGGGGTGGGTGAGGGGGTGGGGGGGATGTGCGGGGTACGATGCCCTTCCATTCCTTGCTCCTTCGATGAAACGGAAATGGGAGCTGCATCTGCGCGTGTTTTATCCGTCCCCGGGCCAGAGACAAACTTGCCAACAGCCTGAGTAGATTTAGTGCTGCCAGGTCGTTTCTGAGGTGCGCGTCGGAAACCGGAGTCGCAACTATGATTATAGGCTATTCACGGTAAAGTGAGCACTTTTGAAAGTATTCTCATTTGAAATGATGGTCAATTAAATATATTTAATTTTAGCATTAGAAGGTAACTCCAGAGTGTGGTGGAATATATACAATGTGTTTATTACTTAAACGGCAATATATATTTAAAAAGTTGGTTAGAGGATAAAACATGACTGAAAGAAAAAAGTAACTAGGGGCTCAAAAGTGCTCACTTTACCGTGAACAGAGTATATATTTTAATATAGGTCATTCACGGTAAAGGCCCTCCCAGATTAACCAATAATAAATACATCTTATTGCAGCCTTAGGTGTTACATTATGATAGTAGTGAAATTTATTATTATTTTTTACCAGCTATATCAATCACTTTTTCAGAATGTAGCCTCTTTAAGCCAGATGAGCCACACTTTACATTTTAGCGTCATACAGGTTGTTTCCAATTCCTTCCAGGCTAATCGATCTTGTGCAACGTTCTTCCAGTTCACACCTACTACTGTCCCAGCGATCTGGAGGTCTTCCTCTCGATCTTGTCAGGTCTCTTGGTATCCAATCCATCACCGCCGTTGTCCATATGTCATCACTTCTTCGAGCAGTATGTCCAGCCCATTGCCACTTTTAGAGTCTTCACTATTTCTAGGATGTTACCGACTTCAGTTCCTGAGCGAATGTAGTCAACTCTCTTCCCGTCTCTTCTTGTAAACCCAAGCATTGCTCTTCCATACCTCTCTGGGCAGTTCTCGGTTTTTGCTTTGCTTGGCAGTTCAGGGCCCAAGTCTGACAAGCATATGTGAGGACAGGTAATACGCATTGATCAAATACCTGCTTTTTAAAGTACACTCGCATGTTTGATTTTAAAACTATGGAATTTCTTCCATATGCTCTCCAGCCTAATTTTATACGTCGATAGATCTCGTGCACTGTGTTTATTGGTCACATTACAAGTTTTACATTAAAAAACAGCAGGAAGATAGAAATCGGGTGATAGAAAAAATTTAGAAGGGCCTTAAAAAGTGCTCACTTTACCGTGAACAGCCTATACCTAGCCAGTAGAGATACGTGGATTTGGCGAATTCATTTGGCAGCAGCCTTAACTTCTCAGGTTTTTTAAGTACTAGCACGTGGATTTGGCGAATTCATTTGGCAGCAGCCTTAAC
Source organism: Dryococelus australis (assembly GCA_029891345.1). NCBI lineage: Eukaryota > Metazoa > Arthropoda > Insecta > Phasmatodea > Phasmatidae > Dryococelus > Dryococelus australis. The sequence continues at coordinate 27,887,230 of CM057001.1, forward strand.
TTCTCAGGTTTTTTAAGTACTAGCACGTGGATTTGGCGAATTCATTTGGCAGCAGCCTTAACTTCTCAGGTTTTTTAAGTACTAGCGCCACAGTTTTTTGATTCATTGGCAGCTGTCGAGAGGTCATTACTTTTTTTTTTAGTTCGGCTTGGTAGCAAATGATACGGTTACATTATTTCTTGCAGCTGTTACTTACTGGAGAGGTGAACAAGTCGTATAGAAACCAATGTGATTGAACCATTTGTTATAGTCTCATTTGAGATAAATACTAAGAAGTATGAAGGAAGGGAATGAAACGTATTAGAAGTAACAGAGAGAAGACTAAATACTTAAGGTTCGGCCAGGGCCATTAACTTTAACATTAATGGCCAATACAATTAAACATGAATAATATAGGATTTGGCCAATTGGAGAGATGGGATAAAAGTATCACGGCTAAGCCAAAGATATATAAGTTGAGAAATGGCACAAGGGACTCGCCAGGTATCGCACCTGGACCGAGGAGGTTATATATAGTAAACATCTGTAGAGGCCCTGCTTGGGGCGGGGGTGGAACCGTCTCGAGGGCGAAGATGGTCCAAAGAAGAATCCCCGAGAGCGTCTTGGCCAGACCGGACTTGTCTTTACGCAGTCATGTTGGTATCTTGAAGCGCTTACGGCTGCGCTATTCTGTAGGATACAAAACCTGCCAACGTAACATTCCGCAGGTATGGTTATAGTATTTATCATATTTTTCCTATTTACCCGTTACTCTATTGTTTTATTTTTGTTTCGGCTATGAAAGAAAGGAAATTTGAGAGATTTGGTAATCATTTGTCTTATGCTGAATGAACTTTTCTTTATTCTAAATGGTTCGCATCGTAAGTAGATAATTTCTAAACTCGAATTTGTTTACCATGTTATTTATATGCGGAATAGTTCTTGTGTAATGTTGACTTCGTTTGACTAGAATTACATTGGATTAGTTCTCGCGACAGGTTCCCTAAAGGCGAGCGCCTATAACGGCAATGGTAAAATGCAACGAAAAGAAAAAAAAATTCACCGAATTAAAACATCACAGTTTATGTATGCACTGTTCATTTTGAAGAAAAATTGTTACTTGAATATGAAAAGTGGATCAGACCAGGAGCAGCACCAACATTATTTCCTGGATTACCAGATTACTACCAACATGTATTGTTATTAATATTTGTATAGCATAAACGTTTCGATATAGTCTGATTAAAATATAAATAATTATACATTTCATGTCGGATAGCTAGCGTTCATGCATAAATGACTGGCTATAGGATTTTGGTGCTAAGGCTGTGGGTTCGAGTACTAATTAATGCACGTGTGTTTTATGTAAGTTACGGGGCCATCACAATTCATACTACTTAAAAGAAAAAACCTTACTATCATTTGCTAAAACGTTTGTTATGCAGGTAAACTTAACGGTATTTCGATTCCAAACTGTATATTTTACAATGTTACAGTAGTTTATTAAGTCAGGATACATGATACCAATTACAAGTCATTACTTTCTGTTCAAAATCAAGCAAAATATATTTTTGTCTGTTAAAAGTGATGTTTTACGTGACGTAACATGGCGGCAGAATACATGTATTTATTTTTCCGCCGTAACAGGAGAAGAAGACGCGCAGAACTACAGTAACAGCCAATTCCTCATCTTCCACTGCGGAGAGTTATATTTCATCTGAAGTGCAGTCAGTTGAAGTTAGTTCTAATCATATACGAAGAACAATTTCTTTCAAGGCAGTAAATACAAATAACCTATCTTAATTTTACAAAACCAATTTCTGTGAACATATTTAGTTAGTCGTTCACTGGGTAACAGGAGGAAAGTTAAATAATAATTGTCTGATTTTTGGAATTTATATGCAATACTCTTGTATATTATTAATCCAATTGACACTATGAAAGAATTGATAGAGTATTGCGATACTTTCATATGCAATGCTTTACACTGTAAACTGAAATTATTGACTATTCACTGAATGACTGTGAATTTTCACTGCAACAATATGTTCAAGCTGCTTTATCCAGAATCTGTTGAAAACTGCTAATTGTATCATGAATCTACTAATTTAAAAAAAAAAATGTTTTCTTTTTTGCCTACGAATAACAAAATTTTTGTAACTTTTTTCTATTTTCGAATATAAAGTTGGTTTTAAAATAGTTGTATCTCCAATCATGTACAACTGTCGCCATTTTATTCTCTTACTTCACTGAATGTAACTGTTATTTTTAAGTGACAGATAATTTTTATTCAATTAGTTATTGAGTCTATCGCTTTTCCACTGTGTTATCAGTCGAAATGCTAAAAAAAACGTTTCACCAGCGAAAACTGTTTCAACTAAGGAAATCAGTTGTTCTACAAATTCTAATTTTAAGAGTTCATATTTATAAAATTTTTGTCACTCATTAATGACCCCCTCCTAAACAAAAAAAAAATTATCAGAGGCATGGGTTGGTTACTCAATCGTAACCTGCGTTGTTAAAAAAAAAAATATTTTCTTCAATTTCAGACTAAGAGTCCGTCGATTACTAATTCAGAATTTTTTGTTTCCAAATTTTCGGTTAGGTCAATTAAAAATATAATTGTTGTATACTCAGTAGTTCTCGATCATAAAACTTAATTCTCTCGTATTAAGTCAGTACTGTATGCAGTTTGCGGTTTTAAATTGAATATTTGCCATATTATATTGTATTTTGTTGTAGGCATGCAATTCACATGAAAAAAATGACAGAAAATACTGAGTGCAGTACAGATGTAGAAGACACACCACGGAAAAATATTTTGAAACGGAAAATCTTTCAGAGTAAATCTACCATAAAGTCAATTCAGAAAGAAATTAAAGTCTTCGCAAACGTTGTCGGACATATCAAGGGATCATTAAACGAGTTAGAAAGAAATATGTTAATATCTGAAGATGCAGTAGAGGTGCTAAAGAAGAGTCTTCCGCAAGAAAGTGATGAACTAGTTTCAAGAAATCAAGGAAATGTGAGTAGCAAGCCAAATACTTGCCGGTCATATCCTCCCGAACTACGGAGTTTTGCGTTCACGCTGCACTTTCATTCGCCTGCAGCCTACGAGCGCGTGAGAAAAATGTTTAGATTTGCTTCGCCTCGTGCGAGAACTGTGCGGAAGTGCTGTTCCTTCTGTAGGCGGTGAGTAACGGTTGTGTTACAAACTAATCTTTGTGCTAATGTAGTAAGATATAGATGTTCAAAATGAAATGCACAATAAAACGATTCATAGCCGAATGTATGAAACGCAACTTCAAACCTTAGATCTTTTCACGTATTCCCACTGTCCACCCATGCTTTCTATATGCTTAATATTAATTCAAAAAGCCTACAGAAATATTGCATGGTAATATTGAATTTTTTTTTTTTTTATAATTTGACGAAATATATTTCCAATTCGTGTCATTTCAAGACAGTAATAGGAAAAAAGTCAAGTTTTAAAAAGCAGGATCTAGAGGCGGCGAACCTGCTGCTATCTGTCGGCTCACACACTTTACCATGTCGTGCGCGATATCTGTGTGGTCTTTCTCGAATATAGCCTGCTATAATGCTCAAATGAATATGTTTCGTATGTAAAATAACAAATTTACAAACATATATCAATATTTTTATTTTTCCGCGAGCTCTGCATAATTTTTAAAGTAATATTCATTTCGTGTACAGCGATTTTGATTATTAGTAATTTCTATTGGGCCAGTAATTGTCCGTCTATGTCCTAAACACGCCATGTTTTTCTCTAGGAAACCCATTTCCTTGTTTTCGTGTAGCTCGAACTGACGCACCAGCTGAAGGCGAAAGGATACATAAACTAAAAGTAAACATTCTGTAGGCGGTGAGTGAGCGAGGTTTTACAGCAGAGGCTCTGCAAACTCCAAATACAGTCGACGACGGCCCCCCGGTGCTCAAGGAAAAGCAATCATTGCTGCACTTATGGTCGATGACATATCCAGGTCGAATAGGATGGGGAAAATGTTGTAGGATATGTAGACATGGGTACGGAAATAACAGACGATGCGATGCCCGAGGCAAGCGATGCATGTGTTGCTTTATGCCGGTGTGTTTGGATTCGTTCTGGAAAACACCGGTGGGCTATTTCCTCATCGATTATTTGCCGGGATCAGACCGCGCTAAGCTTCTGAAGAAATTTTTAGTACGAGTTGAATGATGTTGATATCAGAGTCGTCAGTTGTGCATCTGATGGCGCGCGTAGCAACCCGACAATGGCGCGGAGAAACTTGGAGCTGCGTTAGTCAATGCAAAATCAGTTTCGGATATTACGCCTTACTTTCATCATCCTGCAACGCAGGACATGATACGCGTAGTATTAGATCGGTGTCATGTGATGAAATTAGTTCAAAACTGTTTTGCTACAAAAAGAGTAATTGTTGATGGTGAAGGTAAAAGTGTGAGATGGGAGCTAATTGAAAAAAAAAAACCGGAACAACTCCAAAGAAACGAAAGCTTACGGATGGACACTAAAATAACCAAAGCCCTTGTACAATGGGAAAAATAAAAAATGAAAGTACGTCTTGCTGCCACAAGTGCTAAGCTCTTCAGTAGCTGATGCATTATATGTTTGCAAACATGACCTAAACCTAGCAGAGTTTGCGGATTCGGGCCCAACAATAAAATTTATCAGAATATTTGACAGGTTATTTGATGTTTTGAATTCATCGAGTCCTCTCTGCAGAACACATAAAGCTCCTCTTCGAATAAGCAGCGAAAGTTTCTGGAATTCTTTTTTGGCAAGAAGTGAGGTCATCTATCCTAGAATTACGAGATGTCTACAATAAAAACCTTAACAAATGCCACGAAAAAACAGGATTCCTTGCAATTTTGATATGCATATACAGCGTAAGAGATATCTTCCAACGTCTTGTTCTTGAAGAAAGATTGTTAACCTACATTTTAACGTACAAGCTTCGTCAGGATCATTTGGAAATAATTTTTAGCAGCATTCGTAGATGATGTGGGAACAATAACAATCCTACTGCGAGGCAATTTAAGGCAGCTTTGAAGAAACTCCTTTTCCGAACTCAAGTAGGTAGCTCTGGCACAGGAAATGTAGTTCCGTTGTCTAATATTTCTAATTTACATATTTCCTCGGCATCTGTGAAAGACAATATTGAAAAACTGAATGCCAATAACAATTCTGAAGAGTTTTGTCTGCATAATGATTTCACTTGTATGACCTTATACTCAGAAGCAGTAATCCCTTTGCAGTCAGAAAACTTGCGGGAAGCTTCGACTGTGATGTATGTGTCTGTGTTTTGTTTGCAAGTTGTAAGCAGTATAGTTTAATAGAATCGAAGACAAATGAAGGACTAATTTCCCCATCTAAAGACTTTGTAGAAGTATGTCTGACAGAATCACATTTTCGTTGCTCTCAAAATACATCTAGCAACTTAAATGCTATTGTAAAAAAATACATTATTCTTCGTGTACTAGGTGAGGTAATCAACCTCAGTGTTTTCCACAGCCTTTACGAGCACGAGGAAAGTAATGGCATTTTTCAAGGACATATTGCTGACCTAATAAAATTAATTATATGTTGCTATTTCAAATTACGTATGCATCATGGCTGCAAGGAAAGGAATCGTCTCATCACTGGAGTTAAAGTGCGTTCAGTTCTAAGCCGTCCTGTCATTTATAAGCACCAGTAAAAGCAAGAACTGATTTTCTGACTGCTCCCAGTACAAAAATTAGTAGGCCCTGCTTTAGGAAAAATATTTAGGAACTAGTTGCCGGAAAATATTTTTGTAATACAAAAGTTAACAAATTTATATTTATGGACACATTTATGTGGAATATAAGTAATTTCTGTTGCAATATAACAAAATCAATTGGGTACTGTATTTATTGTACATCGTGATACTAGCTTAAGAATATTCATCTTTGAACGAAATGTTGAAACATTCGTAAATGTTCCTCTTAAAAAATACTCTTATTAGATGTTTGCTTGATTATATTTGGGTTTCATTTATATTCACTATGTAAAAAAGCGAATCTCTCTCTAGATATCTTTAGTCGTGAGTTGAGAAAATTGTCACTTGAATGAATCATAATGTTAAATGCTTTTGTAGTAATGTTTCCCAAAACAAGTTGAATTCTCAATATTTTGTACATTCATGTTTGGAACACTGTTCAACTGCATTCATTTTGTGTTTGTAGATAAATGCATTTCTTTTGCATGACTTGCAATATTTGTAAAACTTTTCAGTGTTTCTGAGACCATTTCATTTATCTTGCATACAGCTTACATAATGTTTGTTGAAATTATTGAGTTGTAAAATTTTTTCTTTACACTATCTTAAAATTTTTTCTCTGAATTTACAATTTGTTTTGAAGACCTTAAGATATTAATAAAATTTGTATTGTAAAATCGTTTTGGTGTTTTATTGTAATGTTTCCGTAGCCTAACAGTCAAGTTCCCTTTTTTTTTTTTGCAAGTTGAGGGGTACATTTATGCTATAGTATACTGGGACTTATGAAAAATGTTTTATAAAATTTAAAGCTTCTTGATAAACCGTAACTGGCAGTGCACATAAAATTCAGATTAAAAATCTCTCACAATGAGGTCTACTGGTCAATCGGGATAAAAACTAATGTACTCCCAGGTCTGCAGCTATTCCTGGAAACATCTTTAATAATTACATTCCTACGTGTAATCGACCCGGTTACCAAAATCTATTTATGCAACAGAATAATCAACTATGTAAATAAAACGTATTCAGAAGAAAACATTGTTACTCTCTGTCTAATATAAGATGGTAAGATTTTGACAGTCAGTGAGTGGCAACTTGGCGTTTACAAAATCGTGTATCAGATGATGCACAAACGAACAAAAGTTAATATTAAGTTTGCAATTCTGAATTCACTCGTGACGCACTTCGGACAAGTACAAAATATGCGATAAGAAAGAGTTCCTAGATTAATTAATATATTTTATTTTACGTGGTTTGTGCTAATGTAGTAAGATATAGATGTTCAAAATGAAATGCACAATAAAACGATTCATAGCCGAATGTATGAAACGCAACTTCAAACCTTAGATCTTTTCACTTATTTCCACTGTCCACCCATGCTTTCTATATGCTTAATATTAATTCAAAAAGCCTACAGAAATATTGCATGGTAATATTGAATTATTATTGTTTAATAATTTGACGACACATATTTCCAATTCGTGTCATTTCAAGACAGTAATAGGAAAAAAGTCAAGTTTTAAAAAGCAGGATCTAGAGGCGGCGAACCTGCTGCTATCTGTCGGCTCACACACTTTACCATGTCGTGAGCGATATCTGTGTGGTCTTTCTCGAATATAGCCTGCTATAATGCTCAAATGAATATGTTTCGTATGTAAAATAACAAATTTACAAACATATATCAATATTTTTATTTTTCCGCGAGCTCTGCATAATTTTTAAAGTAATATTCATTTCGTGTACAGCGATTTTGATTATTAGTAATTTCTATTGGGCCAGTAATTGTCCGTCTATGTCCTAAACACGCCATGTTTTTTCTAGGAAACCCATTTCCTTGTTTTCGTGTAGCTCGAACTGACGCACCAGCTGAAGGCGAAAGGATACATAAACTAAATGTAAACATTCGTTGAAATGTCACGATCTTGCCATCTTATATGAGATAGACAGCACCATTAATCGTATGCTATACTGCGTGAGTTGTAGTACATATTGCTTCACCCCTATCGCACAGTTCCCCGCACTTCTCAGTCCATTACGTGAATACTAGTCCATCCAAAATCATTCGGCAATATGCATGTAAAAATTCTATTCATCCTTCACATTTCATACGCTTTCATCCCCCATTTATCTCTTCAAACAAAAATGTTTTAAGCATCTTACTATTCATGCTGTAACTTTTCTTAACCTCGCGCAGACATCTACAGGAAAATTTTTTTTTTGCAAGTTTCCGCAAATATTTTCCTAAAAAAATAACCAGTCAGCAATGACAAGCAATTAACAGTTAGCTAGTGTGGAGAGAATGAATCACTTTGCCCCAGTAGTCCCCCAGAAGCTTCGAGTTATGTTTTCTCATATTTCCGTGTCGGGAGCGTCAGTGTCCTGTTGTCGTCGCGTGTTCCAGTACCGAGGACTGGAACAAACCCCGCCCCCTGGATTCACCCGGCAGTACCAGCAAGACCTCTCCGGATGTTTATATATATATATATATATAACCTCCTTGACCTGGGCAAGCTGCCACGTCCGCCAGGCCCGGCTGTCGCGCCGTCTGCCTTCGAGTCGCCGACCGTGTCTCGTAGCTCCGTCCACACTCCTCACCCCACCACGTGTGCTTGTTGTAATAGATCCAGATCCAGATCCAGATCTCGTAGCTCCGTCCACACTCCTCACCCCACCATGTGTGTTTGTTGTAATAGATCCAGATCTCGTAGCTCCGTCCACACTCCTCACCCCACCACGTGTGTTTGTTGTAATAGATCCAGATCCAGATCCAGATCTCGTAGCTCCGTCCACACTCCTCACCCCACCACGTGTGTTTGTTGTAATAGATCCAGATCTCGTAGCTCCGTCCACACTCCTCACCCCACCACGTGTGTTTGTTGTAATAGATCCAGATCCAGATCCAGATCTCGTAGCTCCGTCCACACTCCTCACCCCACCACGTGTGTTTGTTGTAATAGATCCAGATCTCGTAGCTCCGTCCACACTTCTCACCCCACCACGTGTGTTTGTTGTAATAGATCCAGATCTCGTAGCTCCGTCCACACTCCTCACCCCACCACGTGTGTTTGTTGTAATAGATCCAGATCTCGTAGCTCCGTCCACACTTCTCACCCCACCACGTGTGTTTGTTGTAATAGATCCAGATCCAGATCCAGATCTCGTAGCTCCGTCCACACTCCTCACCCCACCACGTGTGTTTGTTGTAATAGATCCAGATCTCGTAGCTCAGTCCACACTCCTCACCCCACCACGTGTGTTTGTTGTAATAGATCCAGATCTCGTAGCTCCGTCCACACTCCTCACCCCACCACGTGTGTTTGTTGTAATAGATCCAGATCTCGTAGCTCCGTCCACACTTCTCACCCCACCACGTGTGTTTGTTGTAATAGATCCAGATCTCGTAGCTCCGTCCACACTTCTCACCCCACCACGTGTGTTTGTTGTAATAGATCCAGATCTCGTAGCTCAGTCCACACTCCTCACCCCACCACGTGTGTTTGTTGTAATAGATCCAGATCTCGTAGATCCGTCCACACTCCTCACCCCACCACGTGTGTTTGTTGTAATAGATCCAGATCCAGATCCAGATCTCGTAGCTCCGTCCACACTCCTCGCCCCACCACGTGTGTTTGTTGTAATAGATTCTGATTGGTCCCCCTCCGTGCTCTGTGAGTGGAGTCTTGTCGATGGGAGGTTATGCTTACTGGTGGAACTACTGACTTAGCTGGACCCACATACTGTGTTATCTTCGGCCCATTTCTTTGACTGTTTACAGGTTGCACTTTTGGCCGAATGTTTGGTTTCCATGTTTTCCAACCTAACTGTGTCCTCGTTGATGTCGCTTCGCTTAGGTGAAACCTTGTGTAAAGGGTGCATAGCGGGGCTTTCATAACACGTTAAAGGAGCACTGGAGTATACATGCATTAAGTGGCCTTCGTTGTTGTCATATTGGTCTCATTGTAAGCAACTGTGTGTGTGTTCTCATTTAAAAAAAGAAACTGCAAAATTTTAATGTTAATATTTTTTTCGCACTGAAATGAAAGTAGATATTTTACTGTCCGGTCTGAAATTTGTGTACTAAATAATAAATATAGTCTTTGATAAGTGTCAGAGAGAGAGAGAGAGAGAGAGAGAGAGAGAGAGAGAGCAAAAGAATTGGTGGAAGTAGCCCTCTGTTTGCTATACGCTGTCTCTTTTCTGAACAGATTGCAGAGGCTCAGCCTGCAGGTCATTGAACTCGCGAATTGTTAAGGTCTGCACTAATCGGTGATATCCTTCAGTGAAATTTTCCGATGATTCATAAACAATTTCGGTAGCTGTTTGTCAATTATTTGCTTTTTGACTGGCGGATCAGTTAAACCAGGTATATCACATGTAATATATATCGCCTTAAATGGGAACAGTGATAACAAGTAGTACCTTTGAATTAATTATAAGCATATAAAACAGAAACAACGTATGAATTAGTGAAATCCATAAAATACGCCTTTTTAAAGTGTAGGTTTCATTTTTAATAATACCTTACGAGGAAATATTAACATTCAGACTTTAATTTTGTTTTCACGTTATCATCACAGCGATCGCGGTTTAGAGGTTTGAACTGCATTAAATGTGGTGAAGTGAGTGCAGTCATGAGTACTGTTTGTTGTTACCAAGTGCAAGTGCGTACATTTTTTTCATATTTTCAATAAAACTCTTTAATACATGTATTTTTCCCCATTAAGAGGAACGTCAGTCTGGTAGCTCAGTTGGTCAGGCGACAGTTTGTAAACAGAATACCGTGGCTTCAAATCCTGGGCAAGTTATTTCTTTAACCATTTTAAAAAAAAATAAAGAATATGAACAGCGACTGTCAAAAATACACCTTTTGCTTGTAATTATTTGGCAAATTGAATAAAAACAATATTTTATTAGTGACCTGCAGTTGACTGTGGCACTACTCGGGTGTATGTATTCCGTTTCATCGACATGAACTGTTCCCTGAAACGTCGACAACCAACACAACAATAACATACCAATTGTTGCCGACATACAGGCGCTAAAAGACTCTTTTTTTTTTTCTTCCGACTGAATGCCTGCATTTTCGAGCAAGGGTTATAGATAAAAAATATTCTTGTTTGCATCCACTCTGCCACCGACCACTTATGTAGGATTAATTTTTATGGGAGGCTATTTCAGGACCTCTTTACATAGTGTAGTAATTTCTGTAATAGTCACTAATAAAAAAAAATAATTTCTACAAATTTCTATCATGCAAATCAAACCATTTTGTGCTTAAATTTAAATTATTAACGGTATTTGGTATGCTAACCTACATGCTTGCTGTATTTGGTAGAACAAGCATAAAATGTTAGGCTACTCTACTAATTCCCTTCAACTCCATGAGCATACAAATCATGCTTTTAATGTGGATATATACGTGATTAATACTATTCAGTTATTAACAATCTGTATTATTCAAACATACCTACCCCTTATTGTCAAATCTGATATGGCTAAACACTGTTTGAATATTTTATGTTACAGATGCCGATGGATCTGCACTGCCGGAGTTAGAATACAGTTCCCAGAGCTGAAAACTTTCTGACAATGGTGATGACGTCTCTGGTGACGATATGCAGACTGCGCCACGTCAAGTTTCTGCAAAGACAGGTGATATCTCACATGTCCCTGGAGTTCTCCCTACGTCATATACTCCCCTACTAGTCGGTGATGATGTGCCACATGATAACGAACAACCTGTGCGTAGTGGAAAACGAAAGCATAATGTTTCCAACTGGAAAATAAATATAGACAGACTCCTACGTCTTCAGGGTAAGTCGTGTACAGACTCCTGCGTCTTCAGGGTAAGTCGTGTACAGACTCCTACGTCTTCAGGGTAAGTCGTGTACAGACTCCTACGTCTTCAGGGTAAGTCGTGTACAGACTCCTACGTCTTCAGGGTAAGTCGTGTACAGACTCCTGCGTCTTCAGGGTAAGTCGTGTACAGACTCCTACGTCTTCAGGGTAAGTCGTGTACAGACTCCTACATCTTCAGGGTAAGTCGTGTACAGACTCCTACGTCTTCAGGGTAGGTCGTGTACAGACTCCTACGTCTTCAGGGTAAATCGTGTACAGATTCCAAACGACGTGTTAAACATACAGTTTCTGAAGGCACAAGTTGTAACTACCATAAAAAGTGCTTTCATGCTGTAAAAACCTACACGTTAGATAGTCTCTTAGAGACATGCACTATTCCTTTTCTGACTATATAGCCCAGCGCATATTTTTATGCAGGTGCATCTCACCCCCGCAACGTAAAAGGCATAAATCGTCAGCCAGTAATCAGAAGAAACGATCAATCTCCTACAAGCACTTTGTGTGTACAGAAGGAAAAATCACCAGTGTATGCCAACAAACTCTTGCAAGTATTGTTAGTGTTAAAATTGCTCCAATTAATTACAAGTGTGAGCTCGTAAGCAAAGGCTATCCTGGGCCAGACAAAAGAGGAAATAATCATTTAAGACCTAACCGCATATCAGCAAATGCAAAGCAACCAGTCCATGATTTTCTTACCTGCATACCAATACATGTTAGTCATGATACACGGAAACAAATTCCGCGTCGTCAATATTTACCCCCAGAGTTAAACGAGAAGAAGTTATATGACTTATATATCACTTTTGTAGCAGAAATAGCTATTCAACCTGTTACATTCAGAACATTCAGAAAACTTTTTGTCACTGAGTTCAACCTTCATTTCGGTCATCCAAGATTAGATACTTGCAAAACGTGAGACAAACACACAGTAGCAATAGAAAGCGAAATGGATGAAGATACGAAACTACAGGCTAAACATGATAAAAGTTTTCATTTATGCAGATCTAAAGCTGCTCAGCGTTGCATGAAATCTCACTTTTCTTTCTCTAATACTGACCAGGATGTATAAAAGATAGTTTCTGATCTACAGCAAGCTCTCCCAACACCTCACGTTCAAATGAGTGTGGTTTTTTATAGCAGGCTGATATGGACCTACAAACTTGGTGTGCATGACATTAATGGGGGTTCAGTGCATATGTGGCATGAAGATATAGCCAGCAGAGGATCTCAAGATAAAGCATCATGCTTAATCGCCTATTCCCGTAGTGAAAAGGAAAGTATAAAGGGCAGAAAGGCACTCGAAGCATGGTCAGATTCATCTGGATGACAACATTTAATTAAAAATATTATTGCATTTTGCTATTACATAGCGCATGCTCTGCACTTGTTTGATGAGGTCCAATGTAAGTTCCCCATTATCGGACATACATTCTTGAATTGTGATCATGATGTTGGTATTATCGTAAATGCAAAGCGAACAATGCCTGCTATATATCATCCAGGTCAGTGGACCCAAATGATCAGGAAACAAAGAGGAACCAACTGAATGAATGAAACATGAAGAGAGATATGTTTTATTCCTTGACTCCTGTGGTATATTCGTGGACATTTCTCAAGAAATGTATCAATGGGAAATTAGTCAATTTACAAAAGGCTAGCCGAATTAAAATATATAAAGACAGTCCAGGCAAAATGCTTTTTTTGCAGCTCACTTATGGGAACATTAGTGAATGGCAAGAAGTCAATATCAATATACGTGGAAAGAGGTGGGCTGTGCAGGAACTTCTTCTGCTCTACAACGCAAGAAGAACACTTAATGCAGCAAAAGTCCGTGATCCATAGAAGCTCTGCGAGTGCCTTCCTCCTGAATTCCGCCTCTATTATGAGGGTCTGCAGAGTACAGCACCATCCCCTAAAAGGCTGCGATCTCCAAATTCTGAAGCAAGCACCACACACAACTGGATGTGGAAAGTGATGTTGAAGCATCAGATGATGTTGGCAGCGAGCCTGAATGCAAATATAGGATTTTACACATGTTAGGTTCTTGCACTAACAGTCTCGATGTTTACATATACAACCAATTTCATTTAGGTTAATTTAGAATTGTGAACTTTCATTCCGAGACTTATTAATTTGAGACAAGTTTTCTATATATTTGTGTAAAGTGTAGATGCCTACAACCTAGCATAAAATTTACTTATGTATGTACCTATGGTTACATAAAATCTTTAAACCATTGTATCTCAATAAATTTTTTTTGTCACTTATAAGGTTCTTGAATATACAATTATTGTAAAAAGACATGCGTATTTACTACGCGCTAATGTGTGAATGTGTGTACGTATGTTTGAACGAACGTACGCACGTAAATTATGAATGCCTATAATCGAAAAAGAGTTGTTTTGTAGAGGGATCAGAGTAGCAAAGTTAGTCATGTGAATAGGAGAAAAGAAATGTAGTAAAATTTGTTTGCCGGGCATAGTGGCTATATGTTGATGTAACACATACAATACATGTATTCATCAGCGTTATAGTAACATCATATATAGAGACCCGACAATTTCGCGGGTTCATTTCTAGGCAAGCTGGAATTCACACACTTGTACGTTCATGTTACTTTTGTAATTGGTCAAAATGTAGTTTGAAACCGTCTGGAGATAAATGAGCCAATAACAAACATGCAATAAACAGTGCGCCCAACCACCGAATTTTACTACCACATCATTCAACCAATAAACATTTTATATCTGTATGAGAGTATATAAAACTGTGAAGTCTAGCCTACACGTCATTGCACTCGCGAATTTCTCGGGTCTCTATTCATATATAACGTATGACGCCACATTTCCTTCCAAGGCCATAAGAAGTGACGTGACCTGCATTTGCCTCTGTAAGCATGTTCTCTAGGCGAAACAGAACTCGCTGGTAACCAGGCTGCGGCTCAGTCCACACAAGCTATCAGCTCGCGCTTGCGCAAACAAGTAACCTTAGAAGGCGCGACGATTAAAGATTTCTTGGCATTCTGCAAAAGATTGGCTTATCAAAAACATGCCCTATCTAGATGTGAGTACCGAGGCCAGAATTTGTTTTTGTGTCGAATGATGAGGCGTATCTTTTCGGGGAACATCCATTGTGAAATATAGCGGTCGTCGCTTATTAAATAAGCAGGCTTCTTGGATTACTTTCTTATCGGCAAGCGAATAAGATGTGAAAATAATCTCCTTTTAAACTATGAATATTACTGTCGCATTACTCTTGGGTTAAAACTGAGCACTAGCTTGACTATTAAAACTGAGATAATACAACAAAGTCTATTCACCGATTCTGATGTATTATCAGCCTTCCCAGACAACAAAACAAATGTTTGATATAGGCTGTTCACGGTAAAATGAGCACTTTTGAAAGCCCTGCTTAAGATCTACCTGTATTCACGTTGTGTATTCCTCCGTCCTGTGTAAATTTAACATTGCCATGGGCCTCATCACTTTATTCGTGCGTGGGTCAGGTGAATATGTGGAATTATTATAAAAGTAAATAGGTTACAAACCTGGCAATTTTAACACTTAGATGCATTAAAGAACAGAGAGCGAAAGAAATAATTTAAGTTGTCGCAAATTGTTACAGATCACGTTTTATTCGACGTTCAGATATGGAACTACATTTTCTCCATCGTTACCAACTTTACTGGACGTGTGTCACCAAGTGCGCCCGTTAAATTATATGCAGGTAGGAGTAGTGACTTTTTTCTGAGGTTGATTTCAAAAGTGCTCACTTTATCGTGAATAGCCTTTACCATTTGAAACTTAATCAAACTGCATTACGAATTGGCTAGAGCAAGTATACAAACATTGCAAAGCTCTTGTTTACTAAACAGTGTTGTAACCTCAAACCCAATCCACGCCATTTTCGCTGGACATGTAGGCAGAAAAGCAGTTCAATGCTGGGACTTGGAGATTGGATGTGCGCAGCCAGCGAGATCGGTCTACCTAATCTTTAGTCTGTGGTTTGAAGTATGTGTGAAACCAGTAACAGCGAAGATGGCTGAAACTAGCGAAACGAGTGACACTTTAAGCCAGTGGCATTTTATCGATTTTCACAGCTGCAGCATTTCAATAATTTAATTACGTTTCCCGCTCAGTTGCAACGAATCCGAGAATCGCTGGCAGTAATTTCCGCGCACTCTCTTGCTAATTCACAAAGCGGCATCAGATTATTCACCCTCTTAAAATTATTACTATTATTTCACTTTTTGATGTCCTTAGTTCGAGATTATATAAAGCTGGTGCGTAGTGTCACTTTCAGGATATGAGTATTTGTGAACAGTCGGTGCATTGCTACTTCAAATGTGCATGTGGCGACAGTCGACTTAATAACCTGCTATCCTAGGTTAGTTAAAACAGAAGAAAAAAAAAACTCAACCAGTATTCTGGATTAGTTAATATAAGGTTTGTTTAAACTGTAAGAACCCTCTTCCGGTTAATAATCCACGTTAATTTAGGTTACAGTAGTTCAAACTGTATGAACTCGTATTCACAAACTATCCTAGGTTAGTTTAGCGGGTCCAATAAAATTGGGTTCGTTATGTAGACCACTGATAATCGATAAAAGGAATCAATCCGCGCACTCGCAGTAATGAATGAAGTGAGTAAAGAGATTGGTCTTCAGAGGCGATGAGGGTGGAATGAGGTGAGTATGCGGGAGCAGCGCCGGAATGAACGGACGGGAGAAAAGGTAGATCCCCGAGAAAACCTGCCGACCAGTGCAGTCGTCCGGCACGATTCCCACGTGCGAAAATACGAAGGAGAGGGGAGGGGGGTGTGTTATCGCCGGGAATCGAGCCCGGTTCGCCTAGGCGGGAGGGGCGAGTAGTCTAACCACTAGACCACCGCGGTTCCCATACACAGTAATGATGGCGACCCACGGGCGGTTTACTGACTGTCGTGTCGGGATGAGAACTTGTGCGACCGATGGTAGACGAGCGAGCATCATCGCCCCACTCTAGAGAATTCTGTGAGCCATCTTAGAAGCGATTAGGTGGTGGGCGGGGGGAAGGGGAGGGAGTTCCGCTTGACTTGCCCTCAAAGTGATCTCGGCCAAGATTCCCAACTTAGTCGCTGGTTTGCTTAGCCGCGGCTGTCCGCTCGGAGGACGATGTTGGCAGCCTGATGCCGGTTTCCGCGGCGAAGACTAGCTGCGAACGGGAATGTAGCAGCTGAAAGACGATAGTCTACTAAAGCCGATATTACACGATACTTGCAGCCGTACTCGGTTCTTGTACAAGGCCTGGTGCACGAGCCGCTACATGAGCCGCCATGGAATATTCATATTTATTACACGACAGCAATTCGTGTACCGGCATTTGGCATTCTCGGTGGTTGCGCAATGTGTGGTTTGTAGTAAATATGAACCCCATTTAGTAATTTGCGTAAGCCTATAAAAAAAAAACTAGCTAGCACATCTTAATATTGCTATATTACTGTTCGCCTTTTACATTACTTGATAGTTTAGCTAGTATAGCTTCATTCATTCTCTTGAAAATGACTTGAAGACCCTAAGAGTAGTGTTATAGTGTGTTATTTTTAATTTTGATGAAAATTACTGACCGATTGCAAAATATAGTTTTTTTCATTACGTACTGGGATATTATCTGCATGTATAATTCAATGATTCAGAAAATTTGGGTACGGCGGAGTTTTGAACTCAGGCCCAAATGCTATATGTCTGTAGCGGACGCCGCAGCCTTACCTTTGTGCTTTCAGTTCACACATGATATGTTGAGTTTATATACAGTAGATTTCATAAATATTTCGAATTAATGTTTTCATAGAGTAGGCAATGTTTTAAGTATTTAGAACGGTGTTAAAGTAATTAAAAGTTGTCATAGCCAATTTTATTCGTCGTTGAATTATAAATCTATTTGAAAGAGTTTCGACCTTACGGATGTATAATCAAGATGGAGGCGTTCTTTTCGGTTTCTTCATCAACTCGTTGCAAGTAGCAGCCACGGTGAGCGTCCTACGCTCTGAAACTGCGACGTGATTGGCCAGGTACAGAAGACTTGTAAAATTCGCGTCCTTATTTGAGGACATTTTAAACGCATCCTGGATAACTCTGCGCCAATGAATGAACACATCATAATTGTGTGCTCCAATCCCGTGCAGATAACTCAGAAAGGGATTGACTTCTACATATGTGCCGCAGCCAATGGAGAAACGACGCCGTCTCGAGTATATACAGTACCGTGAATTTTAACCAGATGCCAAAAAATAACGCGAATTTCGCATGTCCCTACCAATAGTCAAGAGACCTGAAAAATTCGCGAGTTCATTGACCTGCAGGCTAGACTCTACAGTCTTATGTAGAAATATGCCGATATCAACTGCCCATTGGTTGTCTGATGTCACAGGGGAAGGAGATGATTGGGTCAGCGTTCTCCAGGAGGTGTCAAACATCGTGTGGACCAATGGCTAAAGTTATATGAACAAACGTGTTTTGAATTCTAGCTTGTCCCAAGTTGAATCAGCGAATTCTTCAGGTGTCTACCAATAGGTAATCTTTCTCAGACCGCAGTAGTCAACCATACGAAAGGCCCTTTTCCCGAGCCTCGAAAAGCCAATCAGAGAACTGACACTCCCACCTCAAAGAAACCGCCACGCAGTTTCGCCTCTCGAGTGTTTACCTATTCCATGGCCGAGGAGGCAGTTGGCCCGAGGAATCGAATCCCGGAAGGACTTTACGACTCGAGCTTCCGGTTTTAATCACCAGCGGGCGCTCTATTCGGATCCCGGAAGATAAATTCCAATACGGGCAACATCGGGCTGGCAAGTCAGCCACCCCCCCCCCCCTTCCCGGTCTTCCTCCAACAACACCCTACACTCTCCAGCAACCTACCTGCCGTATCGCATGGGCAAGCAGCCGGAACCAGATGCCTCCGAACCTGAATTTCCTGATCCTCACTCCAGCCCTCGTTCCAGGTGGTCCTGATAACTCCGCTGGCTGTCTTCCACGCCGACCATTCCAAACTACGCTCTCCCCCCCCCCCCCCCCCCACAGATGCTTTAACGATGTGTTCCGTCGTTGCGAGATACTACCAGAGGAAGCTGCTTTGTTTAAAACGGTTCCTTTGTTATCAAATTGTTAGCATGTGACTGCATTCTACGTTGCGAGAGTCTGTATCTCACCGCTTACTCTCTTCTTTCTTAAGTCTCGTTAGCGCATTTCTTACTGCGATCCTTAAATACGATATACACACACACACAGGATGTTGCAGTATTGCATGTCAATACTTCGGGTAAATATTCCTCTCATCTGGAGGATGAAAAAATGTTATAGGTCCGCAAATGCTTTTTTTTCTTCTCTACAGCCCGTAATACATAACGTACGTTGTATGGCCCGTTATGTATTACTAGGGATAGGAAAATTTCGCGAATTCATTTCAGGACAAGATAGATTTCAAACGCTTGTAGAGTGAAGTCACCTTTGTTATTGGATCAGAGTTTCTTAGGCACGCCCTAGATGAATCTGAGCCAATAGCAGACTGGCAAGGGAACAAGAAGCGAAACTGCTAGGTGTAGAGCGACACTGGGGCAGCAGCCAATAAACAACCATCTGAGACTCAACTGTGCAAAGGGTTGTGGAGTCTAGCCTACAGGTCATTGAACTCGCGAAAATTTCCTATCCCTATGTACTACGGGCTGTAGAGAAGAAACGAAATATTTGAGGAACTATCCTCATATAACATTTTGTCGTCCTCCAAATGTGAGGAACGTCTCCCCGAAATATTGGCATGCAATATAGCAACATCCAGTGTATATATAATTATATACTCATAAAATTCTTTAATTTTTACTGGAATTTGTTTAACCTGGCGCTATATATATGGTGGAAACGTCGTTGGCTAACCATCTGCACTATAAGAAATTATTCGAAAATTTACCACTTCGGTGTATATACTCGTAGTAAGAAAATGTGAGCAGTGGACTGGAGAGTTTCTTGCTCCTCTCAACACCGAGGTCTTGAGGGTCTATGAGGGTGAAACGAGGTGAGAATGGAGCAGCGCCGGAATACGAGATACGACGTTGGCCGGGGGGGGGGGGCACCGGATATCCCCGAGAAATCTCGGCCTACCAGCGGCATCGTCCGGCACGATTCCCGCATGAGAGAATCCGAGAGCGACCCCGCCGGGAAAATAGAACCCGGTTCGCCTAGATGGAAGGCGAGTAGTCTAACCACAACACCATAGCGGCCCCTGAGAGATAAACATATCTGGTGTTGTTATAGTGGTGCATATGGGCTGCTCCCTTCTAATTTGTAGTGAGCGGCAGTGTCGTTTACAGCGCACTACCAGGCTTCTAAAGGCTGTTCACGATAAAGTGAGCACTTTTGAAATCAACCTGATAAAAAAAGTCACTGCTCCCAACTTCATATATTTTAACGGACGCACAGAATGGCATGCGCCCTGGTAAGTTGGTAACGATGAATGGAAAGTATTTCCGTATCTTAACGTCGAATAAAAAGTGTAAGGTAACCATTTCCGATAACTTAAATTATTTCTTTGGCTTTCTGTTTTTTAAGGCATCGAAGTACAAAAATTATCAGATTGGTAAAATTTTTCTTTTCCAAAATAATTCCACAGTTTCTCCTGACCGACGCATAAATAAAGTGACGAGACCCACGGCAACGTTAATTTTACATAAGGTGGAAGAATACGCAAAGTGCATATAAGTAGATCTTAAGAAGAGCTTTCAAAAGTGTTCGGACGAGTCATGGCGGCGGGCGGGGAGCCGATTGAGCCGCCATGAATGACAGAAACTGGCCCGTACAGTCTCCAGTACCTCAAGGAGAATAAGAGATGGGTTGAACTTGACAAGAGACGACCGGATCACCAATCAGTGTCTGACATCTTCCCCCAGGGTATCCCAGATCACATTGATCTACTCCTAGCCACTCTCTCGGCTCCAACCACACCAACAAAACTCAGCACACCAGCTTCCTCCCGACCAACAACACCGGCGGGAGAGAACGAGAACATGAATCAGTTCCGTTTAGTGGTTCCTGACGCCACTAAATATCATCTCCTTATCCAGAAACTGCGAGCAATTAGTAGGGATGGATTCTCCCTTCTCCCCACTGCTCAGAGAACACAAATCCTCACAAAAATTCCAGAACACTACAAATCTGCTCGCACAATGCTCGAAGCGAATTACATCGACTATTTCACTTTTTGCCAAGCTTCCGAGCTCCCTCAAAAAGTAATAGTTGATCTCCACCCCACAACTGAAACAGCTGATATCAAAGCAGATCTGGAATGCGCCGGTTACACAATCCAGCACATATGCCAGTTCAAGAAACGAATTCCAGTTCACGCAGACATGAACAAATTCACGTTGGAGCCTCAACGATTTTTCTGTGTATCGGCGGCGCAGAACACTGCTCTCCCTCCTCTGCTCTCAGTCACCAAGATCAACATGACTATTGTATATCCACGACAATACCAGAAACAGACGTGGCACAATGCCGGAATTGTCTAGCCCTAGGCCACACAAGAAACCACTGTTCAATGTCAACAAAATGCCCACTCTGCGCCGGCCCTCACCCCACTATGAACATCCAAGCCAACATGCAGCAACTGCGCAGGCGACCACGCGGCCCTCTCAAAAGCCTGCCCCAAGTTCCTGGACTTGGTGCAGAAGCGAACTGTTGCTGCAAAGGACAAACCAACTTCTGTCAAACAACCTCCTGCCCCGTCCAGGTTCACAGTCAGGACATTACGACCAAGCAAGTCATATTCGCAGGCTTTCTCTGCGCCTACTCACAACACAGCTCCCACACTTGACTCTCCAGTTACAACAAACACACCACCTCAATCCCGCCCTCGCCAGGAGAGACGCGAGGCGCTATGCAGGATTTCCACGTATTCATGGAATTCCTTAGAGCATACGACTTCGCGTCACTCATGGCACATTTCCACCCCTACATCCTCAAACTCCGCAGTGTCACAGAACAACAAGAGAGAACCTGGCTACTCCTCGAAGCCATGGCGTCATTTGCGGCCCCCTAGTCCGTCAACTTGGCCCGCAACATACCACTATTCCATACTCTGTACTGGAGCGACTCCGAAACACATAACACAAATATTAATCACTAGGACGAGCGACGACAAAATCGCAAATATTTTCTACTCACAGCCAACTGATTGCAGTACATAGTTTTGCATTGTTTAACAGAATTTTTTCTGACCTCAGCAAAAACAGTAGTTGCTTTAATAAATAATCAACTAATTGACATTACTGGACACCTAGACGCTTTAGATTTCCTTAAAATTGCATAAACTGACTTAAAAACAAATTTATTATTGCAGTGAATAGCACCTGATTTTTCAGTTATTTATTTATTATATGGCCAGAAACTAGCATCTCAAGTTTTGCAGCACTAATCATATATTTAAAACGATTAAATGGCATTATTTACAACACCTTTTAAAATACTTTAATTTTTCCGTGTCAAATAAAAGCTGTTCACGGTAAAATAACGACCATGCTACCATCTCTTGAGCAACTCTGTAAGCCCCACCCCGCCAAGTTCTCTCGACCAATCAGAGCCCTTTGGCCAAGTTACAGCCCAGTTTCACTTACGCGACGCGTTTTCCTGGCTCTGCTTTCGAATTTTACCGGTTTGATAAATAAACAACACAGAATCCTACTCCAAACGACTTTTAAACTGTTAATTCATGCCTTCAGAGCATATATACAGCCCGAATTCATCGAAATTAAGCCCAGAAACTAGCCGGAATTTTCCAATCGGTCCGGGATAAAAAATCGCCCACTTTTAACAAAACTAGTTCGCGCCAGCATCGCGCCAGCCATATTACACTCTCAGACATTCACGAGTTAACATGTTTTTACATGTCTTACTACCCATTTAGTTGCTCACCACAGTACATTCAAACATGCATTTACTCACTAATTAACATATTTTAACGTTTTTTTTTAATAATAATTCATTAGATATTAAGTAAAATACTGAAAGTACACGGAAATTAAATTCTCGCGCAACTTAAATTCACCACTTCAATACACAAATAATTAATTTTAATTATAATAACCCTTCCCACTCCAGTCATGGGAAAGCAACTTCTATTGGCTAATAACTTCCGCTTTTTTATACCAAACTGTCGCTAGCTCTCTCACAGGGAGCTCGTGACAGTACTTCACAAGTCCTGAACTTTAAAATTCCGCGCTGATTAATTCAATTCACAACTCTCCTTTATCCCGCACAGGCAGGGAAAAAGGAGAATAAAACACAGCTTTGGAAACAGCTCCCAGGCGCCACCCTGGGAACTCTGTACAGTAATGTTTGCTCTGCAGAATTTAGTATTTTTGATGGGTGTAGAGAAGGAAGGGGTTTAGCTTCTCCTCGCCTCCACAAGCTAACTGAGAACCGTCTGGGTGGCCAAGGTCCTTCACAAGGGACCGATCCACCCCCGCGCTGAGGGAGTAGCGTCGCAGTGATGTAAAACCGGCGGGACCTGGCGTGCATGGCTCTGCCCCTTTCAGCTGATGAGTTGAGAGTCTCACGCAATAGACCTGTCGTCGTCAAGAGCCGACGTTACACAACGACCTCTCCTGGGGAGCTTTGCCGAGGAAAGTCGTGCTTCCTGTGGGCACGTGATCCGTGCTGCAACTTGAACAGTTTTGTAACCAACTTCTGGGGGAAAATAATTCCTTGTCCATTAGAACCTTACTACTATAATAAATGCGAAAGTGTGTTTGTTTGTTTGTCTTTCTTTGACGTCAAAACGGAGCAACGGATCGACGTGATTGTTTGCACAGATACAGTTCGAGGGCCGGAGAGTGACATAGGCTACTTTTTATCCCAGAAAAATTTCTCAAACCGTTCCAAAAAAAAAAATGATGATCAGCGATGTACATAGGGACTGGATTAAAATTTACTTAGGATTACTGCATAAAAAAGCATTATTTAAAAAAAGGTTCTGTCATGTTCTCCTTTCTTTCTTGTCTATGGGCTGTCTTCAATTCCTTACCAAGAGCCGTAGTAGCTAAGTGGGTAGAGAGCCCGATAGTGGGGCCGCAGTAGCTAAGTGGGTAGAGAACCCAATAGTGGCGCCGCAGTAGCCAAGTGGGTAGAGAAACCGGTAGTAGGGCCGCAGTAGCCCAGTGGAGCGGGCCGCGGGAGGGGCCGCGTGTAAAAGCTAGTTACCCATATTTAGAGATGAAGGAAAATAGCTAAAAAAATTTGAGCCAACATATCTTCTATAACACTCTAACTTGTTTATTCTTTCGTGATTGAATGAACAAGGTTTTGACTCGGCTAAGTTGTTTGCAGACCAATAACGAACGATCTGTCTTATAATATCGCAATCCTCATTGGCCCAGTGAAATGGGGTAGTAGCTTCGTACATGCATGAGAATCAATAAGGGAAAAGAACTGGCCGTACATGTGTACAGTACTTTGAATCATAGAATACAGTCAAATTTTCCCGCGATAGACCATCATCTCTACCCATACTTTAACTTAGGTGTTAACTGCATACTGCATTCAAAGGTAACAAATTACGAACAGTACTATAGTTCCGTGTTTGAAATGGTGTTTACAGGAATAGGTTTATTTTTATTTCGTACATATATTATAAGTAGTGAGAAACTTGCGTAATGAGACTTCAATAGCTTGAATAGCTAAAGTCGCTTCACGATAAACTGTGCATTTTTTAAATCAACCTTAGAAAAAATGACACCGTCCCTGCCTGCATGTATTTTAGCTGGTGCACTGCGTGACATGTGTCCGGTAAAGCTGGTAACGATGGATAGAAAGTAGTTCCATATGTTAACGTCGAATAAAAAGTGTAAGGTAACCATTTCTGATCATTTAAATTATGTCTTTCTCTTTCTGTTTTTTTTTAAAGCCCCAGGGTGTAAAAATTAGAAGATATATAAAAGTTTACTTTTCTAATAACGTCACAGTTATCCTTACCGACGCATGAGTAAAGTGACGAGGCCTATGATAGTGTTAATTGCACATTAAGTGGAATAATACACAACGTGCACACAATTAGATCTTAAGAAGGACTTTCAACAGTGCTCATTTAACCGTGAATAGCCTATAAAATCATCTCACGGAAGTGCATCTTAGTCACAGAGTACCTAATGATACAGAGGCGAAACAACCGCTTATACCGTAAATTGCAGTGGCACACGCCAGAAAAATGGTGTCACTTGCCAACAACATGACGGAGTGCTGCCCAGCCAATCAAATCATTTTAACTAACCTGTCAACCAGGAACCAGGAGTCCAGCCAATAGGGAAAGTTTCTCAACAATCAGTACAGACCCCTGAACTTACGTGTCTGGTCGTCACTGTAAAAGGATGTTGGTAGACTTCCTAAACTGTAATGGAAGTTTCTAACCTAAACAGTGTATGGTACTATACGTTATTCACGGTAAAGTGTGCACTTTTGAAAGCCTTTTCATTTGAAACAATAGCTAATAAATATATTTTATTGTAGCTTAGGACGTTAACTTCAGAGTGCGGTGGACTATACATACTGAGTTTATTACTTATATGACAATATTTATTTAGGAAAGGTGGTTAAAGGATACAAAATGGCCGAAAGTGAAAAGTAACTATGGTCTCAAAAGTGCTCACTTTACCGTGAACAGCCTATAGTACTACGTATCAGGCTGGAAATATGGGAATGTTTATCATCAGTCCTGTGCAAAGTTGGGAACTTGCCTACGCATGTGACTCTTTCCTGAGCAACTGTAGGAGCTTTGCCATATGTGCATGGGAAACTAGTTTACCATTTACTCTTTGTCGCTGTACGTATACACTGACACGGTACATTTGCAAATAATTTCTTAGACTGCAGTCGTGGAAACGTTTAGCGATAGACGGGTGACTCCACCGATCGCCAATCGTACACAAGACCCGGTCGCAGAGCTTCGCACAGCCAGTCAAGAGACGCGAGTGGACGCCCACGGCATATGACGCGCCGCGCCATCTCGTTTGTGTGCAGCTGTTTAGTTTCGAGACAGGAGTCTATTGTCGTCACCCCATCATTACCGCTGCGATTGATTCGAGACAACCGAGCGCGCATGTTGATTCAGTGACGTGTCTGCCCGCCCCGCGGTCGGCAAGTCACAGATTGTATCCTCGTCATGTGTTACCGAGAAAAACAAAATGCTTTCCCTCGAAAGCGGTTTTCTGTCAGCAAACAAGAAAAAAAAGTACATGCATCTCCTAGACACTTTAAGGTCTGCACCGAAATAAAATCGAACAAAATATTTGTTTGTATAGGGCCAAATATATATCATATTTAGTTGCCCTAACAAAATATATTGTTGAGCAAACAAAATTTGAAAAGCTACAAAATGATTTCGTTCGTCTAGCAAAATATATGTTTGAATAAACAAAATCTCTCTGTTGGGCCAAAAAAAAAATTGACTGTCAACTAAATATTTTGTTGAATCAACTGTATGTATTTGTTTGGCCACTCATTTGACAGCCTTCGTTCTATGAAACAGCTCGAGAGTTTGTTTGTGTTTTTTGTGTCAATTATTATAGTAACCGTGTTTGTTAGTGCATCTACTGATGCTTAACGATCATATAGATGCATTAACAAAACAATGCAACAAGAAACTGACAAGTAAAGCTGTAAAACAAGAAACATTTGTTTGCACACGTTGCCCAATATTAGCGGTATATCTATTTAAAAGCTTTTCACCGTCAAAGGTTGCCACATTAGCTGAGAATACTAAGGCGTGCAGGTGATCTAGGTTCGAAACTCGGTCGCAATTGTAATTTTCTTATATCGGCTCAAACTGTGTCAAGTACGTGTAGCCAAACAAATCTTAACGTGCACCAACCAAATATTACAGTTCGGGCTAACCAAATGAGAACAACTAAATAATTTGTATCAGTAACAAAATATTTATTGCCCCTATACACGCAAATAATTTGGTTGCACCAAACAAAGCTTGTTCGATTCAACAAAACTTTTTTTTTTTTTTTTAGTGTGTAGCCTACTGCAGACCAAGCAACGACCGCGTGGACATTTCTCTGCCCTTGAGAACGATACTGAAGTAGTATAAATTCTTCAGTTTTTCGTTTATTTTTGGTTACGTTATTCCAAGGAACATTAAATTACAACAGCAATAATATCGTGTTCGAGAAAAAAATTGCACGGTTACTTAAAACACTACTAGAGGTTTTATTTGCTCTCGTATATCAAATAAAATTTAATAAGAACCTTCCAAACTCGGCACTTCGGCGGATGAAAACTAGCAAAATAACGAAAGTTACACACTGGAATGAATGCATCCGGTGCGGTATGGACCAATAGGGTGGCGTGGTTAGGGAAGGGCGCTGAGACCAAACTAAAATGGTTTCCTCGTAGTGCTGTATGTAGCCGCGTAACTTCAACTGCAGGTTGTCCTGACTTTCTGCAAATGTCTGCACGCCTCAAAATAAGGAGATTCCGAATTCCTCCCCCCCAGTTACTAGAGCTCCTCATATTCGGTGAGATAGTTTCGTGACTAGATGTAGGCCTACTTCGAGACTCTGTAAGTGCATTTCTCATTTAGACTATGGCTGGGATACTTCACTCTCCGCACATGGAAATTGGACGTACGCCGATCACGGTAGTTCTTTCTCGTAGCAATCTAGTGGAGAGTTTACATGCGTACACTGTGAGGAATTATTCGCAAATTTACCATATCAGTGCATACGTATCGACAGAAAGATCGAATAGCAAATTCTTGCCCATACATCCATGGTAGCATTTCTACATTTGCTCAGGAGAAGAGTCAAATGCGTACGGAAGTTTCCAAATTTGTATAGCAACAATGCAACACATTCCTAAATTTTCAGTATGCTATATGGTACTATTCCCATGCAATATATAGGTTAAAAACTTCCATTATAGTGTAGGTAAAAGCTGTTCATAATAAAGTGAGCACTTTTGAAATGAACCTTTGAAAAATGCCACTGTCCATACCTGCGCATATTTCGACGGGTACACTTAACACGCATGCGCCCAATAAAGTCGATAACAACTAAAGGAAAGTAGTTTTACGTCTTAACGTTACGTGTTACGTGTTACGTCGACATTTGTAATTACCGAAATAATTCTTACGTCCTATTTTTTTAATGTTTTATAAGAGTAGGAATAAGCAAATCTGTAAAACATATACTTTCATAGTTTACTTTTAACGACGCATGAATAAAGGAATAAGGCTCTTGTCTATGTTAGTTTTACATGTGGTGGGAGAATACACTAGTGCGTACAAATAGATCTTAAGCTGGGCTTTCTAAAATGCTCATTTTACCGTGATCAGCCTATGCATAGGTATATAGATACATAAATGCATGTATTGTCACATACATGCTTACTTATATGCATGTATACATGCACACATATATGCCAACATAGATACATAGCTACGAAAATAGTTACATAAATAAATACACACAGAAACAACTGCAGATACAACACACATTCACACGTAATAACATACATAGATACATTCCTGTATAAACGCATATAACTCATATATATATGCTCATGTATAGATATAGAGATACAAACTTAAATATATACATGCGTACGTACATGCATAATTACCTGCAAAGAAGTAACTTTAAAATAACTAAACAATTAATTTGAATAATAGTGCTGTTATTCGTCTATTAATAACGGACACAGGAAAATTTCCCGGATTCAGTACCCTGTATGCCATAGTCTTGAGTCCCACGCATATTCGAGAATTATTTATTTTTTCATTAGCTGCGGTCTCCGTGCACAGCATGTTTTTTCCTCATATCAGGCAGTACTAATTCTCGTGCCTGTTCACTTGTAGTTTTTTTGGTAATATATTGAATAATCCTTCAGTCGATGTATTATAAACTGCGATAAAATTGAAAAGGTGGCTTATATGTACAATTAACTGAACTGTAGCTTGTCCACTAATGACGTTTTCATCTTCATTTCCCTTCTTATTACTGGCAGATGCGTAAGATATACATTTAAACAATTTAGGTAAGGAAATGATTTATTCTAGGAACTTTTATACAATAATAATGAAGGCTTATAGGTGTAATAACAAGGATTAGGACTGATATATTTGTAAATGGTCGTAAAATAGCTTAAGAAGATAAAAATATTAATTCCGGTTTTATACGTGCTCGGGTTACCACTTTGTTCCGATTTCTCTCGGCACATATCTTCCACAAAAACAAACACATCTCACGGCTGCTCGCTCTGGTAACAACAAAACAACAGCTCTTCGATCGTTCTGCCCTACTCTTACAGACCTTCCCCCCCCCCCCCCCCCCCCAACAAGCACTCAAGCCAACCAATACCGTGAGCATCAACTGCGCCAAAACTCACCCCCTCGCCGACTCCGACGGGATTTCCATTGCTCTCGAGTTCCCCTCCTCTCTCTCTCCTTTAGCAACCACCATTTAGCTGCCGTTCCGTTTACCAGACCCCCCCCCCACACCCACAACTCACCAACGTAGTATCCCCTCCTCAGTATGACCCAGTAATACGACACACGCGGGGCTGCTGTATCCAGCCAAGAACGTACATCTGCAGAGAAGACGTCACGAAGCATATTTGAAAACGCAGATGCGCGGTAGCGCAGAGTTGCTGCTAGATTGCGCTATAGTGCATTCGCGGTCCGTGTAGGCTGTTCACGGTAAACTGAGCACTTTTCAAAAACCTGCGTAAGATCTGCTTGTATACACGTTGTGTATTCTTTCGCCTTATGTGAACTTATCATTGCCATGGGCCTCATCACTTTATTAATGCGTCGGTCAAATGTAACTCTAAAATTATCAAGTAAATAAATACTTAACAAATCTGCTATTTTTTTTTTATTCTTCGATGCGTAAAGACAAAACAGAAATAGAAATAAATAATTTTAAGTTATCATAAATGGTTACCTAACACATTCGACGTTGAGATGTGGAACTACTTTGCATCCATCGTTACCAACTAAACTGGGCGAATGTCACTCAGTGCGCCCTTTAAAATATACGCATGCAGGGCCAGTGACTTTTTTCCAAGGCTCATTTCTTAAAATGCTCACTTTATCGTGAACAGCCTTTACTAACTTTTCTGAAGTTCCAGCTCGAGTCTTACATTCAGGCTGTTCCCCCTCCTCGTACAAACAAAGCTCAACCAAGTCTATAAAATTACACGATAAGTAAAACGCACCTCATTCGTGAGCACTCATAATATTGTGCATGAGAACTGTTTCTTAATAGGCATTACAGGCAAGCGCAAATCCTCCCTGCTTACATTCATACCAATTACAAATTAAATACTTTTATTCATAGATAAAATACAAGTACAATACCAAATTTAACAAAAAAATTAATACAACACTTTTATGTTAACAGAAGTCTAGAACGTGTGTTTAGACTTGTGTACGTCATGTGGTATGTCTTATAGACAACATTTTAAATTTGTTTTCCCCATCCACTCTTTGTGGACGCCATATTGTCCGCCATATTGACTAAACAGACAAACGAAAAAAAAAGTGTTAAGGTCCTTGCATAATTGAAAACTTAAACATTTGGCTTTACCATTTTACTCCACGTTTGCTTTCCGACATGTTGTTTCTTGTGGAGCTTGACACAATGGAACTGTCAAAGGTAAAGTCAAGCACTCTTGACTTTAGATTTCGAAAAGTTGAAATTTAAAGTCAAAGTCAAGCAGCTAATTTGCCGAGAATGTAACATATGTTATGTGGAAAGTGCGTTATTTTATTGTAGTGCGAATTTAATATTGGTATATTTAAAGTTCGTCTTAAATTAAATAAATGGCAAACGAATATAATTTGAAGAGGAAATATATGAATTGACATATTTTACTATATTAAACAAATTAGTTTTTTGTTTTGAAATAAACTTATAATGTAAATTTTAAGGCAATTTTTAAAAATGGTACGCAAAATGCATTCCTGGATAATGTCATAATTATTTTCATAGCAAGATACACATTTTCACGAAGCTCGCAGAACCGATGTTCAATTGTCTGAACTCTGATTTTACAATTCTATTGTGTATTGCTGGTTTCGTGAGGAGAAAGGAAACGTAAAGTCAAATGCTAAAGTTCTCTATTGTGTAAGAAGCTTTAGTTGTGCGCAGTATGGCGTCTGCGCGTGTTGTTTCGTTATGCACGATCGTTTCATCGTCGTCATGATGAATTATATAGTATACACAGTCCATTCTCGTCGTCTCGTGCCCAGACGCTGTGGTCCTCCGGGCCGGATCAACAACATTTCGTGTTTTGTGTATCTTTTTTGCTGACCGGTAAAAAAAAAAAAAACTCGAGTGGGGAGTGAACCCAGGACGAGGATACACTCTCCGAGCGACGGCCTTTCCAGCTGGGATCCGTAGGAGTCCGTCATCCCCAGTGAGACCCTAGGATGGAGCGGAGCTGGAATGCAAGGGCGGGGGAAGCAGAAGTACCCCGAGAAAATTCGCCGACAAGCGGCGTCGTCCAGCACTATTTCCAAATGCTTAAGTCCGGGAGTGAGCCCGCCGGGGATCGAGCCCGGATCGCCGTGGTGGGGGGCGAGAGTCCTATCCACTGCGCCACCGCTGCCCCCTGCTGACCGTTACTTTTGTTTGCCATTCACTCGTGGTACACAGTAGCAATGTGGCTTGATGAACAGCATTTGGTTCGGCCTACGACCTACCAGGCTGGCTGATTATCACGTGATTTTGGAAGTAGTGTTGAGGGTCACTGTGAATCGCGTGCTTGCGTATGCGAGCTTCGCCCCACGCGTTTTGAGTTCGAGTTTCTTTATCGCCGGAAACCAGGGTGACATCTACCGCTAACGTTTTGTCAAGTTCCGTGGCTCCGCACGAACAATGGCGGCGATAACTACGGCACGCAACGGGCCGAAAATCGTCTGCACAGAGCCTCCCTGTCGGCAGATCAAGCCTTCAACGACCCCTCAGAGCAAGGGTTGTTCCAAGCCACCTGCCGGGATCTGCCGTCCGTCAAAACAAGTCACGAGGATGATCCGCGTCTTTCAACAAGGTGGAACACGGCAATTGGCCTGAAAATTTCGTTGATGCTTGTTATAAGGTCATGTGTGTCGCCGAGTAGTTAAAGCAGCTATCACTTTCAGCAGAACCGCAAACAACCAGCCAGTCACATTCTCGAGTCGCCCTTCCAATCATCAAGCTCCCACGACATTTTCTGGACGAATCAAAGGTTGGTTAAATTATTCCAATTTTTTCGCCACCTTGATTAGAGATAACAAGAACCTCAGTAACATGAATCATTTCACTTTCCTAAATTCTTCGCTTTATGAAGAACCGCATTCTAAATTCGAATCATTGGTAAACCACCGATTCTCAGTGAAATTCAACTACGCAAATCAGTGAAAATAGCTCCACTTAGAATCGGTGAAAAACCCCTGATTGTTTCATTGGAAAATTTCACCGATTGAATTAGTGCCGTGAAACAATTTCACTGATTGAATATGTGACGATCGACTGCAGTATTGTTTTTATTGAATTTAGCCAAATAATTACGTGAAATAAATATATTCACGATAGTTTACTAGTTATATTGCACAATTTACCGTAATTTAAAAAAGTAAAAAAAATTTCGGAGGTGGCCGAGATTAAACTCACACACTCTTTACATTCCGCTCATGGGCCGTTACCTAACCAACTGAGCTTAGCTATTTAAAAATCGAAAGGAAAGTAAACGTGTTATAGTTTTAAGCAAAATCGTGAAGATTTAAACTGTATGTTCGTTTTTGGTTTGATTGGTGCCGTTAGAATTTTTAAAACGAATGGTGCATATGAGTGCACTCTCTTCATCACATTGTATGCAGGTTAAACCTTCAAACAGATCGCTGTGATGATTACATAAAAACGAAATGAAAGACATAATAACGGAATGAAAGGCTGAATGCTCATATTACCTCGTAAAATGGTGTTTTGAAAGACGAAACACATTTTATAGTGTATTTTGTATTGGTTTTATTAGTTTGTTCGTTATTTCACTTGATACACGTTGTTTAACGGCAAATCTTAGATCTTGTTAGACCGCCATTTTCACTCGCTGTTTAACTGAGTCATCAGTCGGAAACAAACCACTGAAAATCAGTACAAAAGATGACTGATGAATAAATAAAAAATGTCACTGTATCAGTAAGTGAAGGAAATCTGGCATTTTTTTCAGTGATTTATCAGTTAAATTCGCTGACGTGGCTGTTGAATCAGTCAGGTACGGTTTACTGATTGAAACAGTGAAATTCTCACTGATTCAGATTTGGAGTGCATTATCTTTTATTCAGTCACTTCCGATGAGCTCTGATAATTTTTATATCGCTTCGCATCTTTAGATTAAATGGTATAATAACAAATGGGTGATCATGGCGAATCATAAAGACGCACTTTGGCAAGCTACTGGGGCTACTACATATTCAGACAAATCCTTGCGAGGCTTGTTATATGCTATCCTCGGAAATGGAGCTCCTTTGAAAGCTTTGTACCTGCCGGTAGATCAATGGGACATGTTGCTGATGCATTTGTTGGATAAACGCATTGACCAGGCATTAAGAAAACTCTGGGAACTAGTGGTTTGTGAACTTGACACTCCTGCACTGAATGACTTTGCAGATTTTCTTGAGAAACATTGCACGTCGAGCGAACTCATAGCCGGTACATCTTAGACGTATAGCCAGCTTAAATCAGTTAACAATATCAAAGTCCCTGAGCAGCATCGTACTTCATCAGGTAGTTTCTTTGTTAGGACCCTTCCAGAAAAGTGTTGCCTTTGTAAGGGTGATCAAACCATCCACAGATACTCTGAATTTATGCAAAAGGGCCCTCAGACACGTTTGCCAATGGCAAAGGACGAACGATCATGTATAAACTGTCTTCAAGAGCTCACCAAGTGAAGAATTGCCCATCGACCAAATCTTGTCGATTTTGTAATGCTCGTCATAACACATGCTGCAATTCCCATCAGATAAACCCGCTACCAGAGTGGCACAGTCAGAACAGGATTACATGGTTGTTGATACATCTTCAAACGAGTACAGCACTCTTAGTGCTCTGTCTTCCTTTTCCAAAGATGCGCAGAATTCTGCTGTAATGTTATCCCCAACTGTTGCGTGTGTCCTGGATGTTTGTGTAAACTGCCAGCCTTTTGGTGTTCTGCTAGACTCTGGCAGCCAAGCCAAATTCATTACTAAATCATGCTTGTCTCGTTCATCAAGCATCAAAACCTATCAATTCCACTTCATGGACTTGCCCACACCCCGCTTACCATTGCGAAAGGTGTTGCCTCATGTGTCATAACACCTAGCAGAAGGAAGGAGCAACGTCTGCCCAATGAATCCCTAATTTGTCCAGATATTATCTCACATGTTTCTTCGACAGTTTCTAATCCAGATGCTTGGGAACATATTAGAAAGCAGCTACTTTTCAATATCGCCACGGAGACTGTCCCACATCGTCACTGAGACCCTCCCACATCGTCACTGATACCTACCCACATCATCACTAAAACACTCACACATCGCCACTAAGACCTTCACATATCGTCACTGAGACCTTCCAACCTCGCCACTGACACCCTCACACATCGTCACGGAGACTGTCCCACATCGTTACTGAGACCCTCCCACATCGTCAACAATACTTTTCCACATCATCACTGAGACCCTCACACATCGCCACTGAGACCTTCACATTTAGAAACTGATACCTTCCCACATCGCCACTGACACCCTAACACATCGTCACCGAGACCCTCACACATTGTCACTGAGACCCTACTACATCGTCACTCAGATTCTCCCACATCGTCATTGAGACCCTCCCATATCGTCACTGATACCTTCCAACATCATCACTGAGACCCTCACACAACGCCACTGAAGATCAATCTAATTCATCGACACATAAGACCTCACATATCGTCCATGAGATCTTCCATATCGCACTGAGATCCAAACACATCGCCATTGAGACCCTCGCAATCGTCACAGAGCTCCTACACGCCACTGAGCCCTCACACATCGTCACGAAGACTGTCCCACATCGTCACTGGCCCCCACATCGTCACTGATTCTCTAATTGACTACGCTAAGATCTGAAAACGGACATT
This sequence comes from Dryococelus australis, assembly GCA_029891345.1. Classification (NCBI taxonomy): domain Eukaryota; kingdom Metazoa; phylum Arthropoda; class Insecta; order Phasmatodea; family Phasmatidae; genus Dryococelus; species Dryococelus australis. The sequence continues at coordinate 27,921,987 of CM057001.1, forward strand.
GTGTTAATTGTCTACGGCATGCTGTGAAAGTTTCTCTATTGGCTGTGCGCTTCCGGCTGTAAGTTAGTCTCCGGGAAGTGGATGGTAAACGACTTTCCACCGTTATGCTGGTCTGTGACGCCATATTGCTGTCGTGTGTGGGCAGAGTTCGTTGTTGAAACAGTTGTACGTAAGGAGCCTCCCGTGTGAAAATTCCTTAATGCCCCATGGTTTAGTGAGGCCGTAAGAAATCGTCGCGACGACAATAAATAGTAGCATATACAAGTTTCGCGTGTGTTCTGTGTCCTCACAATTAAGAGTGGGATGGACCCGCTTGGGAACCCCGCGTCTAAGGTCGAGAAGCGTGGGAGTTATACTGGCGACACTTAACACGCACACCTAGCGCCTCATCGCTCCCACGCGCAAGATGTGCAGTGTTTCCGCCGTAACGCTGTACTGTGTTAATTATATCTGTAACAGTGGAGTTTTATTACACGCTATGAAAGCCCTCAGATTAAATTACGCCCGTATATTTGTACTTGGAAACTTCATAAGCAAGCTTCAAAATAGCTTAATATGACAAATATACATAATTGTACCTTTTCTGACAAAAAGTCATATATTGGCAGAACATTTATTTACCGAGATACGCGTATTCGCTCAAACAAATATTTCACTAAAAATGCGGAGGTTCGTTCAACTCTTAAAGACCACATGTATGATTCTGTGAAAAATGTATGAATGTATCAACTTTTATTTCTGTCGTGGAGAAATAATTTACATTGAGATATTGCCATATTTTTAACAACTGTTTTCAGTGAGACCGAAATGGCAACTAGGGAAGACCACTAGTATCTTCTGTGTCTGTACGACGCGCTATTACAGTCTCGAGGGTTTGAAGGGTCGGTAAACGAGTTCTCCACGTAAATTCGTTCCCCTCTCCTGGTGATACGCTTGTCCCAGGCAACCAAGTGATGAAATTTTGATCAGCGCTTGCTGATGAACTTCTCGTTGCTTTACACTCTGTACACTGAGTCCGCAAAGAACACAGAGACGGACTAGCCGCTCGTACGGCGGACTCCAGCTGCACACGCCCACAAAATGGCGTCACTGGACAGATATAGTTGGAACGTCGTACGAGCCTGATAACGTACTAGCCCGTCGGCATCCTAGCCAATAGTGTATAACCTCTTGCAGCAAGCAATAGCTTGTCACACACAAAGTCTGGTCCAGTCTATCAGCGAGTGGGTATAGTTCTGGACACACGATTCTCGCGAAAAGATTCCAGGACCAGTTGTATTTCACAACACTTTAACTCAGGTCCACTATCCTTGGTTGGATTGTCACCGGGTCACTCGTCTTATGTGTCAGTTCGCGAATCACAGACGCGCACTACAGGAGGAACTTAATTCTGATTGGCCAGCGAAGTATGAAAATGTTTTCTCGCAAGCACCGCGACCGATAAGCAATAGAAAACTGTTGATATGCACGTAGTGTATTGAAACCTAACATGCGCGGAAATCTTTTTTCGCGAAATTCGGGTGTCCCTAGGCATAATCCATTAACGGTTACTTCCACCTTTCTTGAAGCACTGCTGAAGTTCTTCTTCCAGGATATTCCTCCGCCTCATGCAAATAAAGCATGAAAAATTTCACCACAGAGCCAACGTACCGCATTTGTGCGCACTCGGTGTAATAATACTTTGCATAAGAACTATTTCTTACTAGGCATTGCCAACACATATATTTTTTCTCAGTCTAAACTCATATTATAGGCTGTTCACGGAAAATTGAGCACTTTTTAAGGCCCTTCCAATAGGCATTAAGCACTAATAAATATATCTTATTGTAGCCTCAGACATTAAATTTTGAGGGTGGTGAAATGTATACACTGTGTTTATTGGTCACATTGCAATGTTTATATTAAAAAGCAGCAGGAAGATGGAGATTGAATGAAAGGAATATTTTAGAAATTCCTTAAAAAGTGCTCACTTTACCGTGAACAGCCTACAATTATAAATTAAATATTGTAATTTATTGACAAAATACTAAGTGAAGATTTAATTTAACCAAAAATGATGCACTTTTACGTTAACAAAGGTATAAAAACACTTTTTGATAAATCGCCTTTTTATAAACCAACCATAATAGATTGTACATGGGGTGTTTTTCAGAGGTCTGATTAAAAAAGTGTGAAGAATCCGCGAATAGACTGTACATGTGTGGTAGGTGAAGGAGTTTGCCAGAGTATGGTTGAGAGACAATTGAAGCTGAACTCACGAGCCGCGCGCGCAGCATGACTCCTTTGTCTAAAACGACCAATATTACATTTATCTCTCGCCTTGTGTAGGGGAGAGGCTCTGCTGTGTTAGCGCACGAGGCCGCTTGTCTCCAGACGTGAAGTGTGTGGGATGCTGGGATGAGTCGTGCGGCTATGAAGGGGGTTGGACGGGCGACGGAGAATGGTGAGGGGTGTGGGCTGGAGTTTGCCCCCTGTAACAAGCGAGCGCGGCACAAAGACATGTGGGATGGTAAAAAAGCTCTGAGTCACGTCTTGATGCTCAAATAACATCAGGTTGCCTGTCTGCTATCCTTCTTCTTTCCTATCCACCCCCCTCCTCTTCACATCACCACCGTAGCTGCTCTCTATCCCCTCCTCTTCTCCCCCCTTCCTCCACACTCAGCAGCTTCCGCCCACCGGATCTTTCATCTCCAATCCGTCTCTTCCTGTTTCCAGTCGCCGGCGAGCATGCGGGGAAAAATGGAACAAGTACCTGGAATACAGTCTCGTTCCTGATACCCCAAACCTTCCCCTTTCTCGCGAATTCTCTCTCCCCCCCCCCCCCCCCACAAGCGAAGTGGTTTCCCTGCTCTCATCCGAGGCGAACGCAATCCCTACGCTTTTCTGCCCTCCAGTGAGAGAGATATTTGCTCCACCCGAAAGCTTTAAGAGGCGTAATTCTAGCCTTAACTTCCACGGGTGTACTGGATGTGCAATTAACAAATTGTGCCCACCAAATAAAATAGTTTTTTGAACAAAGTAATTATATTAAATAATTTCTTTAAAAAGACGAATTTTAAACTTGTATTTCATTTACTAAATATAATTAGTTTATTTTTTATTAGAAGTACGTTTCGAAATATCTTCTATAAATCTTTCTGTTTGACGGTAATTAAAATGCATTAAGTTTCGATACAAAGCAATTCAATTTTTTTTTTCATTGTCTTTTAAATTTTCGGATTCTCGTCAGGTGATCGGTGGCCTTGCATGGTGTGAGAACTAGAAGGTTGAACCAGTAGCGGTTTGAGACCAGATGCAGCATTACAGGATCTGAGTATCAAGTCGTTAACCGAGTTAGCAGCAGCGCTTTATTCAACTTTCCTGGCGCCATACGTGACTCCTGCCTGCTCCCCATAGTGAGAAATTTATCGGAAGGAACACACTTGTAGTATGCTGACTACTGAAGATGTGAAGACGTAAAACGGCAGACCTTTAGACCTTTCGGATTGTGTGGTAGCAGAGCAGATAGCTCCAGCACTGCGTTGATGAACAGATACATAATACGTACAGATTATGGAAGATGGCGAAAAAAAAAATTTTTTTGAGCCAATTTATCTTCTATAACACACTTAACTTTTTCATTCTTTCGTAATTGGATGGACAATGTTTTGACTCAACTATGTTGTTTGCAGACCAATCAAGAACGTTCTGCTTTATAGTGTCAGAATTCTCATTGGCCCAGTGAGAAGGGGTAGTAGCTTCATGCATGCATGACTGCCAATAAGGAAAGAAAACTGTCGGACATGTGTACAGTATGTTGAATTCTAGCAAACAATTAACTTCTCCCGTGATAAACCATCATCAATAATAATATGGATGTGGGCGATCCGCATCCTTTTTATTCTTCGTTTTTCTCCCGCTATTACTTTTTTTTTTTTTTCAATTCCTCGGTTAAGTCCCACTCACCACCGCCTTTTTGCTATTTCAAAATATTCACTTTTTTTCTCTATTACTCATTTATTTTAACGTTGTTTACTGTCAGGTGTTGCAATAAAGACCTGTGTACTTTTTTGTCTTGCTAAAATATTACAAATATTAAATAGTAGGGATTACTTACATAGAAGAGCCTACAGAAGGAGTTTCTGCAGCTCGGTTACAAAAAAAAAAAACACAAAAAATACGTTTTACTTTTCGGTTATCCAGCAGCAGTTAATAGTAATCCACACAAAAGAGCGTGCTGGTTGAAGTCATATTTATGCTCCTTCCGCAGCACGCATTATAATGCGTAACGGGTTAAGTAACTACGTATTAACGCCTTTACTCTGTACCGGTAGCTAAGAAAGGTCATCTTGCGTGCTGAATAAACACTAACTCGCTCCTAAAAACTACGCAAACCTTTCTTACCAACGATCCAAAGTCAGGAAACCTCATCCTATAAAAGACAAGTGTCTAACTACACCACGGAATCAACTTGTTCTGATCTTAAGCCTCCAAAACGGTAAGCAGAAATCTAATAATATATTTTAAAAAAAAACCTTTAAAAAAAATTATGTTGTGTAAATTTCAAGTTGCCAAATATTCAAAGTAACACTACAATCAGTATTTATTCAACTGTACGGCAGACGTGAATCTGTAGTACGGCAGTGCTCAACGATGAAATTTCAATTTCCTCGCTTTTACATCTGACACGGAAATCTGAAAACCCCACATTAGAACAAATGACCAGATGTTGCAACTGAATAATATTTAGTGTATCCTGTGCTTGCGTAGGGTAATAATTGTGCAGGTTGCTTTAGTTCGTGGCGTTTATTGCTGCGAAAGTTGTGTACGACGGAGGGGTTTTAGGGTTTAAAACCCACTTCTTACCCACCCCTAGTGATGCTTTAAATTTTCACTATAATAATAATCGTTATTTCATCAAGTAAATAAGATAGAGGGGGGGGGGGGGAAGTAAGACAACATATGTCGGGACCAGCAATCTGAGCTTAATTAGGACAAAGTCGTAATACTTTACTTTTCACTCGACCTTATTACATAGACGATACAGCTGTGAAAATTAGTTAAAGGCTGTTCACGATCAAGTGACCACTTTTGAAATCAACCTTAGAAAAAAGTCACTGCTCTTGCCTGCATATACTTTAACGGGCTCACTGAGTGACATGCTCCCGGTAAAGTTGGTAACGATGGATGGAAAGTAGATACGTATATTAACGTCAAATTAAAATTGTTAGGTAACCATCTGTGATAATTTTAATTATTTCTTTCGCTTTTTTTTAAATGCATATAAATGTATAAATTTGCAGACATGTAAAATATTAATTTTTCTAAAAAATTTCACATTTTCACTTGACCGACGTATGAATAAAGTGATGAGGCCCATGGAAACGTTAATTTTACATAAAGTGGAAGAAAACACAACGTGCATACAAGTAAATTTTAAGCAGGGCTTTCAATAGTGCTCATTTTACAGTGCTCAGTCTATACCAACTTTCTATAGGCTGTTCACGGCAAAGTGAGCACTTTTTAAGGCCCTGCTAAAGTCTTCCTTTCAGCCAATTTCTGTCTTTCTGTCAATTTTTAATACAAACATTGCTATGGGTTTAAAAAAAAACATAGTGTATACATTTCATCACTCTCAAAAGTTAACGTGTGAGGCTGCAACAAAATATATTTATTAGTGGTTAATGGCTGTTGGGTGGTGGGCCTTAAGAAGTGTTCACTTTACCGCGAATAGTATATAGCGAATTTTTATGGCTACTCATTACGAGCTCTACATCAGTGCGCAGCTACACGTCAAAAACTCAAACTTCCATGTACGTAACTCCCACTATTTAATATTTGTAAACGTCTAGCAACATAAAACAAATACATATACATCACAAATTACCATAGAAAAAATATATATATGCATTTTACATCTTAAATAAACACTTTGACAACCTAGGCCTACACAAAAGTTTATCCAGGCCTATGTGTTCGTATAATATATGGGTGCATAATATATGCATACTAATGTACACTCAGGGATGTGTGTTTTATATGCAACATGCATATCAAATGTACTTTCTAACCATACTCACATCATTTTTATGTAGGTAATATTGACATATTGATATGAGAATTTTAAACATTGCATCAACCAGTTATCAAATGTATATAGTCGGCGTAAATGATTTTGATGCAGCCAATAAGGATGAATAATATTTCTACAATGGTCATATTTACGTTTATTTGGCGTGCCCACTTCAAAGGTATAACAACGCCGTTTTAATTCAGTATAGTTGTCTATTTGGTGCTACGGGCGTTTATTATGGCGGTTGCCCGTTATTTGTTAAGGCGCATAGTCCGCGTCGAATTTATTTATTTATATTTGAAGAGGAGCTTTACAACGAGTACGGAAAGTTATTTTCAAAGAAGCTAATTCTCTTTTGCATAATAGTGGTAGCAAACTGGTTGAATTCCTGTATGTTTTTATTTATGATGCAAAATTGAAACGTCTGTGCTTGGAATCCCATTCACTTCGCTCGTGACTTTGAGACTGCACGCTGGCTTAAATCCTTCGACCTAAAATTTGCGAGAAATTTTATGTACTTGCCAAAGTAACCTCTGCGATCTCTTCCGCCCGGTGCCTGAAACACGGAGAATAGTCGCGAGTGGACTCGTGTTCTGAAACTGAAAGGTCTGTAGTCTGCGCCCGTCCTTTTAGCACGTTATTCATTGGGCCATTGCGGCTAAAGACGTCACAGGCCACATTTGCTACTCCCATGATCGTTCAACAGGAGGCGATTGTTTTGAACTTCTTGTGCCTTCATGTTGGGTAGTATAGGCTGTTCACGGCAAAATGAGCACTTATGAAAGCCCTGCTTGAGATCTACTTGCATGCACTTTGTGTATTCATCCGCCTTATGTAAAATTAACATTGCTATGGGCCTCATCACTTTATTCATGCGTCGGTCAGATGAAACTGTGAAATTATTATGAAAGTAAATACTTTATCAATCTGCTTATTTTTGCACTTCGATGCATTAAAAAAAAAACAGAAAGTGAAATATTTAATTTTAAGTTATCACAAATGGTTATCCAACAAATTTTAGTCGACGTTAATATATGGATCTACTTTTCATGCATTGTTACCAACTTTACTGGGTGAGTGTTACTCAGTGCGCCCATTAAAATATATGCATGAAGGGACAGTGACATTTTGCTAAGTTTCATTTCTAAAGTGCTCATATTATCGTGAACAGCCTTTACTAGGGTTAATTCTACTCACGTTAAGAACAAAACGAGTTTTTTTATGGTAGAGTTTGGTGTAAGGAAAGTTTTCGCCGTTAGGTGTACATTGTTCCAAAGAGATCACTTTTAATTAAAATTTAAAACTGCGTGAATAATAAAGAAAATGATTTTACTTAGTTACGTAGTTATTTTATATTTGATTTATGATAATTGCAACTATTTTACTTTTTAACGTAGAAAATAGGGAAAATCTGGTACAAGTGCGACACTAGCGCTTACCTAGTGGTGAAAAATTTTAGTTACCAAACTAAAAGCTTTTAGCCTCCCAACCTGAGTAGAGTAAACCTTTGTAGTGCATCTTATTCCAGTCGTAGATAGCGCTTTCTATCTCTGGAGCTGCTTTTCTAGATGGATTAACCTTTTCATGCCCAAATCAACGTATGTTTTTCGGTGTTGCAAATTATACATTTTTGATGGATGCTGTACCTAGCTAATCTGGCAAAAAAAAAAAACCTGTTTCGTTAAGACAGCCAATAAGATGTAGTATTTCTGTTCGGCGTACAGTGATATGAACCAATGATAAAGTAGAGCAGTAGCACTGTTTAAAAAATCATTTAGCTGCAGGGACGATCATTGGGTTAGCCTCGCAGAGTATAGATCTGGTCAAATAGTTTCTTCCTGCGCAACATGTTAGTGATTGTCTACATTGTACATGAAAGCGTTAAGGGGGAACCTGACCCCGCCGTTCAAAAAAATTTCGGATGTATGGACTATCGGCGGTTTCTTCGCACTTATTGAAACCAACCTTAGAAATATCACCCCTTGCATGGCGTGTTTTATTGTTTCCTAAATATGTCGTGTATCACAAACGTTTTAAACTTATGTTCACATGAAATCACCTTTTTTTTTTTTGTTAAACTGATATCTTAATTGTAATTTATCTGTAAATTAGAATATTTCATAATTTATTAATACAAATAACAATAGGGAGGGGAAATGTGTGTTTTGGTAATTCTTATAGGCTGTTCACTGTAAAATGAGCACTTTTGAAAGCCCTGCTTAAGATCTATTTGTATACACGTTGTGTGTTCTTCCACCTTATGTAAAATTAGCATTGGCATAGATCTCATCACTTTATTCGTGCGTCGGTCAAGTGAAACTTTGAAATTAATATAAAAGTAAATATTGCACTAATCTCCTCATTTTTACTCTTCAATGCATTAAAAAATACAGAAAACGAGAGAAATAATTTAAGTTATCATAAATGGTTACCTAACACTTTTTGTTCGACGTTAATATATGGAGCTACTTTACCTTCCATCGTTACCAACTTTACCAACTTTAATTGCGGCCGTTAAATTATATGCAGGTAGGGTCAGTGACTTTTTTATAAGGTTGATTTCAAAAGTGCTCACTTTATTGTGAACAGCCTTTAGTAAGAAATAACTGCTATGTAAAATATTATTAAAATGAGTGCGCACGAATGCGGTGCGTTGTCCCCTTGGCGTAATTTTTGAGACTCGGTTAAGACGGAGGAGTATCATGAAAGTAGAACTTTAGCAGGGCTTCAGGAGCGTTAGAAGTAACTGCGAATGACCTGTGCCTCTATACCCAATCAGTTGAGACCTGAAAAATTCGTGAGTTCTGTGACCTGCAGGCTAGATTCTACAGTCCTATGTATAAATATGCCGATGCCAACTGCACATTGGTTGTCTGCTGTCGCAGTGGAAGGCGACGATTGGGCCAGCGTTCTCCAGGAGGTGTCAAACACCGTGTGGGCCACTGGCTAAAGTTATCTAAACACACGTGTTTTGAATTCCAGCTTGCCCCAAAATGAATCCGCGAATTCTTCTATCAACTATTGACCTTCTGCAGCTATACAGATATAACTATTGAACTACGAATTCGAATAATATTGACTCTCCCAATTGTAGGCAAAATATGTGGGCCTATTGTAACATAAATACGAAAGTTCGTAGTTGGGTATAGGATGGGACATGCAAAATTCGCATTATTTTTTGGCATCAAGCTAAAATTCACAGTACTGTATGCACTCGATCCGGCGAAGGTTTCTCCGTTGGCTGTCGCACATATGTAGAAGTCAAGCCCTTTCTAAGTAACCTGCACGTGATTGGGGCCACACAATTGTGACGAGTTCATTTATTGGCCCAGAGTTACCCGGGGCGTATCGAGAAATAGAACGGTCCAATGACAAACGTATTGCAGAGGTAAAAAGAGTTTCACGTTTAAAATGTCCTCAAATAATAACGCGAATTTTGGGCAGGTCTCTAGGCATAGGTAGAGACCTGGAAAATTCTCAGTTTCATTTCGGGACAAGCTAGAATCCAAAACACTTGTGTTAATAAAATTTCAGCAATAGAGCCACACTGTGCTTGACACCTTCTGGAGGATGATGGCTTAATAACTGCATTCCACTATGACAGCAGACAACCGATGTGCGGTTGATATCGGCATGTTTGTACATAAGACTGTAGAGTGTAGCCTGCAGGTCATTGAACTCGCGAATTGTTCAGGTCTCTAGGTATAGGTGTACTTCTTAAATATAAACAAACTAGAAAATTCAAAAATCCAATACTTCGTATTTCCCTTCAAATATGAGCTGCAAGCGAGTTGGGGAAAACGCATCTCCGCTGGATCCTGCACACTAATATTCGTAGTAAGATCTTTCATTTGTTCAGTTGAGGTAAATATATCACGAGTCTCAGTAAAGGCGCGTACGCCTATTCGAATCTGCGCACTCTTGCTTAGTTTCAAGGGAAAAGAAAGCGAGCTTTTAAACGGCACGAGAGCCTTTTAAATCGCGCCAGTTGATCGTCGACTCCAGCGAGCGCTTTAACTTCTTTTTCCTCCCGCCATATCAGAATCCTCTTCGCCCTCGGCTTTGGCGATCTTTCAAATTTCGAACATCCCCCACCTCCAACCCCTCCCCTAGTTTCCTCCGCCCATCCATCCGAATATGCCTCACCCACCCCCTTTGGGGAGCTTCCACCCCCAACGCTCACGAACATATAACTCCGTCACTTTTTTTTTACTCCCTCTTCCCTCATACCCTCAGGGGGTTTTACCTCCCTCCCCTCTTCATCCTTTATCCCCCACTCCCTTCCTTTTCCATCTTTCCCCGACTCTTTTCATTTCAAATTGCCTGCGTCTCTCCTCCCCCACCGCCTGACATCCCAGGCCAACACTCGTGCAAGAGAGCAGGGAAGCCTGAAGAACAGATCTTCTGGTATTCATTTCTGGAAAATCCGCCCGCCTCGACTGCGATTTTACCGACCCCACCCCCAACCCCTCCGTTTCCTGCATCCCCCGCCCCCCGCGCCCCGGGCCTTGTTTGTATGTGGCGCGGCTTGATTTATGAAGTGAACTGTACCTCGAGATCACGTCTTCCTCTCTATATTTCTCTCTCTCTCGTTCTGCGCGCGCGCGTTACAAAAAAGAAACGGAGAAGGCGACAGAGTATAAAGCGAAGTGGAGAAGAGGTTCGGACGGTTCTACAACGGGGCCTTGAGACCCGCTGATGGTGAAGCGAGATGAGTATGGAGCAGCGCAGGAATGGAAGGGCGAGGTAACATGGGAGCCCCCCCCCCCCCCCCCCCCCGAGAAAACGTGCCGACCAGCGACGTCGTCTGGTACGAAAATCCAATAGCGACCCCGCCGGGAATCGAACGAGGTTCGCCTTGGTGGGAGGCGAGCGCTCTGGCCGCTGTACATCTGTGCGGCAAACGCAACTTCCAACTTTGCCTACACTCCACATGCATTTGCCGTTTTATGATACCTAACATTAACGGAACCGAAATGAATGTAATAATAATTAAACTGACTATTATTTACAAAGCATATTACAAATTGTAAGAAAACTCCGGTTTCCCCGGAAACTTTCATCCAATTTCCAAAGAAAAATGTTGGACTGGAGGACGCAAACAGAACGACTGCTTGCCCTGCCGAAGGGACGCAAGCAACATCACGCCACACCTCGAGCGAGTTCGATCTATCGTAGTCGCTCCCGTTTGTGGAAATAAATAGCAGCACTAAACGTGTACAGTAATGGAGTTACGAAAACTCGGTTTCTCGAATCGGAAACGAGAAACTAGGAATTAAATGTATTCAAGGTTAAGGCGAAAACTATTAAGGGTCAAGCATTTCCAATATATATATATATATATATATATATATATATATATATATATATATATATATATAGGGTAAGCATTGCTTACCTTGCGTCCATGGAATAAACCCCACTGTTCCATACGCATCATAATTAGTTGTAATGTTGAAAATGCAGGGTTACCAGACATCCGGAATAGAGCACAGGTCTTCAGTTTAAAGATATTTTTGCATCCGGCAGGTTTTTGTCGTGATAAATGTGTCAGGACTTTTTAACTGATATAATATAGCAATTTTCTACTTATTATTTCTACATTATTAAATTTCATTGCACTAGAGTTTGTTATATGCTAGCTGTGCTGTCATATTTCACTTGATTAATCATATAAAAACTCCTGTGTGTTCTTTTATGGCAGGTATATCAAATATTTTTAATGTATCATTTAAATTCATTTTTCATACTGCAATGTGTGTATTAACATGTTTTGTTGCGTAAGTAACTGTAAGTATATAATTTTTTATAACTTCCTGATCTCCGCAAATCGGGATTACTTCCAATCTGCTGGGGAAACTATGCGCAAAACTGAATTTCTGTTTTAGTGCACGTTTGACAAAGAAACATAAAACTGTAACAAGGTATTAAAAATTTTCCATGTTATTTACCCTGGTAATATTTACAATCCCTCCACCAAATGGCTCGTGCCGGATGATACCGCTTGTCGGCGGGATTTCTCGGTGATATTCCGTTTTCTCCCGTCCCTGCATTCCGGCGCTGCTCCATACTCTCCTCTCTTCGCCCTCATCGGCTCTCAAGGCCTAGATTTTAAGAGCCACCCAAATTCCTCCACTCCACTTCATCAAATGGAACCAAAACAAACATTTTGAGTCCTGTGAAACTACCCCAGCATGTGCAAAAGACTTCGTTTACGGTATGAGAACGTTGTTATCCTATATAATAAGCAGACGATCTCTGTCTGTCTGTCCGTCTTTAATACCTCTATGTCCCTTGAAACTAAACCGAAGTTCTTCAAATTTTGCAGAATGAATCATCAGGGTAAAATACAGGTAAAGTTCGAATTTCAGCAAGATCATATTATGCAATCATTACCTTTTACCCTAAACACTCATTTTGTAGCTAATTTTTCCCAATGAAAAGTTTTGTATTAAGGCATAGAGAATATTGCATAGAGATATGAAGGTAATGAAATATAATTTTTGTTTACTTTAACTGTCTTGCTTCAATGTTGAGTTAATTAAGTGGGGCCACAGTGGATCAGTGGATAGAACAATTCCAAGTGGGACCTTAGTGGCTCAGTGGATAGAACTATGTTGAATGGGATCGCAGTGGCTTAGTGGATAGAACTATATAACGTGGAACCACAGTGGCCAAGTAAATAGATGTATATAAAATGGGGCCTCAGTAGCTCAGTGGATAGAGAGATTCCAAGTGGGGCCTTAGGGGCTCAGTGGATAGAACTATTTTAAGTGGGGCTGTAGTGGCTTAGTGGATAGAACTATATCAAGTGAGACCGCAGTGGCCAAGTGAATATATATCCACTAAGCCACTACAGCCCCACTTAAAATAGTTCTATCAACTGAGCCACAAAGTCCTCACTTGGAGTCTCTCTATCCACTGAGCTACTAAGGCCCCATTTTATATATATATATATATATATATATATATATATATATATATATATATATATATATATATATCTATTTACTTGGCCACTGTGGCCCCACGTTATATAGTTCTATCCACTAAGCCACTGTGGCCCCATTATATATATATCAAATGGGGCCTTAGTAGTTCAGTGGACAGAGAGATATTCTAAGTGGGGCTTTAGTGGCTCAGTGGCTAGAGAGATTATAAGCGGAGCCTTAGTGACTCAGTGGATAGAATTATGTTAAGTGGGGCCTTAGTGGCTCAGTGGATAGAGCGATTATAAGCGGGGCCTTAGTGGCTCAGTGGATAGAACTATGTTAAGTGGGGCCATAGTGACTCAGTAGATAGAGCGATTCCAGAAGGGCCTTAGTGGCTCAGTGGATAGAACTATGTTAAGTGGGGCCGCAGTGGCTAAGTGGATAGAGAAATATTAAATGGGACCACAGTCACTTCAATGTTGAGTTAATTTTAAATAATTTCATTATTACTTACTTATATCTATGCAATATTTTTTCAGTCTTTGTATGATAATTAAATTATTTAACATGGTGACTGTTCTAGCCCCGTGACAATGCAAATAAAAAGTCACGGGCTGGATCCTTTAGTTAAATATTATGAATCAAATTCGGACAACTATTTGCTTTTATTTAGTATTAACTTTATTAGATGTTATTTGTTGTTTTTATTTTTTAAACACCTACACATAGTTAGATAGGAAAGAAACAAAATAAGGACTTCTCTGAAAACTAATTGCAAAGATGTTTTTTTGTAATACTGAAAATAAAATTGGGTAATTTTCACAAAAACTTAGTGTGAGATGTGTGCAACTAAAGTTGAATTTTAACTGACAAATGTTGTAAAGTTCAAGTTTATTACAAACACTGAGTTAAATAAACAATTTTACTCTTGAGTTTTCTAAAAAAAAATGTGTAGTAAATAAACTATGTTTGAACTGTATTGTTACATGAACGGATAGTTCATTGACGGATACTGCCAACTTTTCTGAATCTCTGCTAAAGTTCCACTTAAAGAATATTCCTCCGCCTCGTGCAAACATTGCTTAACTAGGTCTAGAAAATCACACCAAAGGGACGACGCACCTCATTCGTGGGCACTCAGTGTAACAATATTTTGCACAAGAACTATTTCTTTCTAGCTGTTAGCAACACACATTTTCTCCCTGTTTTTATTCACTTCTATTAATCATAAAATATCGTAATCTAGAGGACCACGATTAGAAAAATTTTAATTCATCTAAAAATGCGGTATTTTTTATCGTAACACGTGTATAAAATGCTTGTGATGCGTGACGTATTTTGGAAAACAATCAAGCACGTTATTCGTTTGGTGATTTTTCAAAGGTTTTAATTAAAATGTGTGAATAAACCGCGAATATAGTATAACCAGCTTTCAATGAATTTGTTGTAACTAGTACATTAATTTTTTACTGTGTTTCTATTAACCCTAATCGGGCTTGTGTCTGTACCTCTCTCCTTCTGAGCACGCGCATACAAAAGAATGAGACGGCAAGAGAGCATGAAGACTAGGGCTGTTCGAAATATCGATATATTCATAATTATCGATATGAAAAATAGTTTGTCGAACGATATGTAACTTTGAAAAATATCGGTATATCGATGTTTCGATATTATCGAACTATTTGGTATTATCGAAATTTTCGGTATTATCGATATATCGAAAATACCTAGTAACTATTCGAAAAATATCGATATTAGATTTTTATGATATCGAACAGCCCTAATGGAGATTAGGTGCGAGCCGCTCCGTGACAAATAATCGTACCAGCCGCATCGTAGATTAGTTAGAATGACGGAAGGAGGTTGGAGATGAATAGACACCCCGCAGCGAATAGCTTTTTTCCCCCCAACTCCTCTCCTTCACTTTTCACCCGCGGTCCTTCATTTTATCGTCTCTCTCTCTTTTCCCCGCGTGTTTACTGCGGCGACCTCCTAACGCGGCGAAACAAAATGTTTGAAAATGTTCTCATGTTGGGGGTCACGCGCCCCTTTTCGTGCGGCGCCGCCGTTGGAAAACTAGCTCCTTCGTTTAACACGGTCGTGTTATTCATCGTGAGCCGACGCGTTGTTTACTGTTGCAGCAGGGGCCCAGCACAAAAGCGAAACTAACAAAAAAAAAGAGATGAACTTGTGCCAGTCGTGAGAAGGAGTGAAAATATCAAGCGGTCGTTAAGGGAAGATGACGCATTGTTACATCTACTGTTGGTATGGCGCTCGGGTTAGCACGAGCCACGTGACAGCGGCAGCCAGGAAGCGACGAGGACGCGATATTCAGTAGTTCCGGGGGCCGCGGTGTTTTAGTGGTCAGACTACTTGCCACCCGCCTAGGCGAACCGGGTTCGATTCCCGGGGCGGGGGGGGGGAGGGTGGCTCCCGGTTTTTTCGCACGTGGGAACTGTGCCAGACGATGCCGCCGTTCGGCGGGTTTTCTCGGGTACATCCTGTTTCCCACGTCCTTGAATTCCTACTCTCAAGACTTCGGTTTTTAAGTCTCCTATGTACTGAAAAACGTTTTCTATGAAATCGTTGTTTGCGAGTAAAATAAAAGTTCTGGAAATTTGACTTTTTGTCAGAAAAGATAAAATTATCTATGGCCCTATTTTTTTACTTTTGCCATTTTAAGTGTATTCTTGGAGAAAAAAAAATTGACAATTGTCAAAAATTGCATTTTTAAAGCTTGCCTATGTAATTTCCTTAAGCGGCAAGAGAAAAGTGCAAAGATATGGACGTAGTTAAATCTGTGGTCTTTCATCTCGTGTAATAAAACCCCTATGTTACAGATCTAATTTGCATAGTACAGCGTTACGGCTGAAACACTGTATGCCTTAGTAGGAGCGATAAGACGCTAGGCGTGCGTGTTAGTGTCGCCCGTATCGCTCCCTCGCTTCTTGACCTTGGAAGCGTAGATACATAGTGCCCTTAAGAGCCACTAAATTCTTTTCCACTCAAGCTAGATAAGATGCGGCATCGGAGACTTGTTATTCGACAATGACCAGCGCAATTCTGGAAAGAGGTCAAGGGCTGGTTCCATGCCTGTTGTATTTACGGACCACATCGTAGATAAGTGTATAGGTGTAAAATGAAGTGGTGGTTCCTATGAAGTAGGCGTGTCCACTCGCTGATTGGCTGCGCGAGGTCCTGGGATGAGCCTTGTATCTCATTGGCTACCACGCGTGTTGGGAAACGTTCCCAGTTGGCTGGGCTGCCGGCGGGCATGTATGTTACCATGAGCTGATTGGCCGATGGAGTTCCGACTGAATTCCGCGGCATAATAGACTGCTCCACTTCTGTAGTTTCTGTATATAGAAGGTGGTTTACCGCGAGAAAAGTTTACTGCTTCTTAGGTTTGAACACGCTGTGCAGACGTTAATATATATATTCATTATTGGTAAAAGGAGACCCTATAATTCTGCGTTATAATCTAGTTTCAAGGCATGCGCCATTCAAATAGGCTACATGTTAGTTTCACTCCTGCCATTGGACATCTGCCCACGCGACACGCCCTGCAGGACTTAAAACCATCAGGGAACATGGTAGATTCGTTCCGTGTGGCCGGGTGTAATGGGATAATGCGTTTGGCCTGAGGTGGCAGCGAATTAACAAGTGGCCTCTGCTCTACTGGAGCCGATAACCACTTCTTCATTGGCTGTCGCTACAGGTGAATTAATTATTCTGTTACAACAGACCTCATGAAGCGAATCTACCGAGGTTCTGAGTGCGTGCTACTGTTCATGGGTCGCGCAAGGCATGTCGGATGATAGAACGTGTGAGGACACACGTAGAACTGACATATACTTGTATGCAGTCTACCTTGCTACTACATTTTGAACGTAAAATTATGGGGCTCAACCCATGTTCTATGTGGATACTATGCTCCCAAATAAGAAGTGGAGTGGAGATCTTAGGCCCGCTCTTAACATCGAGGTAATGAGAGCCGATAAGGATGAAGCGATGGTATGGAACAACGCCGGAATGAAAGGACCCAGGGGGGCAGGAGATCCCCGAGAAAACCCTCCGACCAGCGGCATCATCCGGCACGATTCACAAGATTGGAAATCCGGGAGTGGCCCCAGACGGGAATCGAACCCTGTTCGCGATGGTGGGAGGCGAGTCTCTAGGCGCTACGCAATCGCGCCTCCATTCCAAATGTGTGCCAACTTACATATTATGTATAATGTAATTTATAATTTCTGTCGATAAAAACCGAGAGAAAATATGTGTGTTGGTAATGCCTAGTGTAGGTTGTACTGAAAGGAAAGTGACCACTTTTGAAAGCCCTCTCATCTGCGATAATAGTAAATAAAAATATTATATTTTACCCTTATACCCTAAACTCCGAGTGCCGTGGAATATACACACTGTGTTTATTACTTACATAGCAGTATTAAATTTATAAGGTGGACGAAAGATAAAAAATGGTTGAAGGAAAAAAGTAACTAGGGCTTCAAAAGTACTCACTCTACCGTTAACAGCCTATAAAAATAGTTCTCACGCAAAATATTACTATAGGCTGTTCACAGTAAAATGAGCACTTTTAAAAGCCCTGTCTAAGATCTACTTGTATGCCCGTTGTGTACTCTTTCGCCTTATGTAAAAATTAGCACTACCATTGGTCTTATCACTGTATTAATGCGTCGCTCGTGCGAAACTGTAAAATTATTAGAAAACTAAATATTTTACAAATCTGCTCATTTTTAACATTTCGCTGCATAAAAAAACCAGAAAGCAAAATAAATAATTTAAGTTAATACAAATAGTTCCCTAACACTTTTGATTCGACGTTAAGATGTGGAATTACTTTCCCAAAAATATTGCCAACTGTACTGAGCGCACGTCACGCAGTCCGCCCGTTGAAATACATGCAGGTGGGTGCAGTGACTTTTTTTTCTAAGGCTTATTTCAAAAGTTCTCACTTTATCAATAACAGCCTTTAAAGATAGTGCTCACAAATGCGGTGCATCGTCCCTTCGGTGTAATTTACTTTACTTATAGGCCTGAAGAATTCGCGGATTCATTTTGATACAAGCTAGAGTTCAAAACACGCCTGTTTATATAACTTTAGCCATTGGTCCACACGGTGTTTGACACCTCCTGAAGAATGCTGGCCCCAATTTTCGCCTTCTATACGACAGCAGACAACCAATGTGCAGTTAACATCGGCACATTTGTACATAAGACTGTGGAGTCTATCCTGCAGGTCATTGAACTCGAGAATTTTTAATGTCTCTACGCTCAGTAAAGCTTTGTTTGCCTGAGGTAGAGGAATCGGGTGGAAGTATAACTCTGGCAAGGATTCAGAAAAAAATGGACGTAATCGGAATGGACTACACCCGGTGTAACAGGCGAATTTTACCCCTTGAATGCCAGAGTGGCGGCACATGTCAAAGCAGCTTGGCGGTCCGCTGACAATTACTACAACATTATAGCACTGTTTACAACCCTCAGCTGACCACAATACATTAATTAGGTTGGCACCAATCCCCGAGAGCATTACCCTTGTCATTTTCTAGCCAGAACGTCTCCCTCGGTAGAATAAAAATTCATGGAAGAAACATTGCGCCCTCCCAAATAAAATAACTTTTCAAGCGTAGCCAAAAATTACGCTCCGAGCCAGAGTCCTCAGCGCCAGCAGGGGAGGTAATATCCAAAACAGTCATTCAAGGCACGTCGGCTGTTTATTGCACCTGGTAACCGTGAAGCGGTCACACACCAGCGAATTGGAGTTTCCCCACAAATGATTTTCAAACGAAGTAATTTCGTGTTTTGTGTAATTAGTAAAGTGGAATTGTATCACTTCCCGAGATTTTTTTTTTCCTTCAGAAAAGCCCCTATTCTGAAAAGCCCCTTTTCTTTCCTCCCTTATGGCACCCCACTGTGCAGACATCTCACCAATGATATAATGATGTACTTAGAACATTCTTTTCCTGTCTCGATCGCAAGGGTGTCCGTCCTTGCCTACCTGGGGGTAAAATTCGCCCCTGTACACTGGCGAGAGAAACTTCGTTGTCGACCCCTCCATCGCGTGCCTCCTATGCTCGCGTCTGTAGCGGGCTGTTCGGGGCGGCACTGCGGTCGCGTGATCGCAACCCGGGGCTTGATTGCGACAAGAAGGCGCGCGTCCTAATTACCGAGTGATTAGTCAAGACGGCGGGAGAAGAAGTGGCCCTGATTTATCGGCGCCCGCCCATGCAACCAGTTCTCGGGCGTTGGGCGCGTCCTTAGCTGCTTCCGTCCACCGTGATGGACGACCAGCCGCGGTCATCGCCTCCCGTCCCCACCTAACGCCCTTTTCACGATCAAGTGAGCACTTTTGAAATCTACCTTCGAAAAAAGTCACTGCTCTTACCTGCATGCCCTATATTTTCACTGCATCTACGTGCATAGATTTTAACGGGCGAAATGAGTAGGCCTAACATGCGTCCAGTAAAGTTGGTTACGATGGAGTAGAAAGTAGTTCCATATATTAACGTTGAGCAAAAAGTGTTAGGTAACCATTTGTGATAACTTGAATCATTTCTCTCGCTTTCTGTATTTTCTAATTAATCGAACTGTAAAAATGAGCAGATTTGTACAATATCTACTTTTCTAATAATTTCACAGTTTCACCTGACCGAAGCATGAATAAAGTGATGAGTCCCATGGCAAAGTTAATTTTACGTAAGGTGGAAGAACACACGAGTATACAAGTAGATCTTAAGGAGGGCTTTCAGAAGTGCTCATTTTACCGTGAACAGCCTATACACTCTCACACTGAGTGAAACACACCCTGGTCACCAAATTGTACCGAGGAGATCGAAGGGTTAATTTCACAAAATCTTAGTGTGGAATGTTATACTTTAATAAGCAGATGTTGTAGAATATAAATATTGTGCCAGACAAACAATTGTGTATGTTTTCTAAAATAACATGTAAATATACGATATTTCAGTTGCAGAATTTGGCAACTACATTTGGAGGAAGAACTACTTAGTTGTTGAAATGAAAAGAAAGTTATGGCACATAATGGGAAATTCAGCTATTTTTTACATGCTCGGCCTTGAAACGCGTGAGCGTTAAAGCCGACTAATGCCCGCTCACCTCTTGCTTCGTCGCCCTTACGTTTCTGGCGCTCGAACGGCGTTACAGAGTGTTTTTAAATCCCGATTTTTTTTACGAACATACGATTCGATGGATACGAGCCAGGCCTAAAAACACATGGGCGAAAATTAGCCCAAATATTTTAAGCCGAGTGACTTTGGGTATCGTCTTAAGCAAAACCAAATTCGAGTATAGACACAGCAAATTAAATTAGATGCCTCCAAAATGAACCATGAAGGTTAGACTCTACAACAAAAACCAAGTAGGCCTATGTTGCAACCTTCCACCAGCAGCATTCGAACAGAAGCCACTCATGGAGCACATGCGAAAGTTAGTTGGGCTTTCAAATTCGTTTTTAATTAATAAAATGGAAACTAAGGTAAGATATTTAAATATCGAATTTTAATATTAGTTTTTTTTTTTTTTTCTCATTATATCGTTTTTAAAGGCCAGCTTTCGGGATGTTTTCTACCCCTAGACGTCGGTTCTCGTCCGGACTTAAGTCAATCGACATTTTCGTGATGATTTTATGTAAGGAATCACCTACCAAAATTTGTAACATAAGTTACTAAACATTCTGTATATATAGGTACGTCACACCTGTTAATAATAAAACCTAAGCAATTTTGATAAATTACAACTGTTCTGTACGATACTAATTATAATTTCCGAGAGAATTTAATTTGTTCGCCAGAAGCTTGGATTTTTTTATGAGCCAGCCCTGTTCAGAATAAACAAAATTCGTTTTATTAATTTCGGTTTTATTTTTCAGAATAAACTTTTTTTTTTGTGAATCACTCTTGTTTATCATAATATAAGATAGCTGGGAGAATTAAAATTGTTCAGTATAAGCCTATGATTTCTGTGTAAATTGTACGTGCTCTGTATAAACCTAAGATATCCAAGTGAATTTAATTTTGTACACCAGATAGTTAAAATTTCGTGTCACGCTTGTCCAGGAAAACCATTATTTTATAAATACCAGTTGTTTTGAACGAATATAGAATTATTTAGTCCATACCAGTCGTTCATCAATATCATACGATATGGGTGTGTGGAGGAATTTTTCATTATAAATTTAGTATTTTCGGGTAAAGCACAGTTTTTCGGTACGAGCCCAGAATTTCTGGGTGAATTTAGTTTTTTTTCATCCTGCAGGCCTATCTAGAATCTTGTGTGAGAAACACTTTTTCAGACTAAAACATTATTTCTATGAATCTCGACTGTCCAAAATGTGGGTGAAACACACA
Source organism: Dryococelus australis (assembly GCA_029891345.1). Classification (NCBI taxonomy): domain Eukaryota; kingdom Metazoa; phylum Arthropoda; class Insecta; order Phasmatodea; family Phasmatidae; genus Dryococelus; species Dryococelus australis. The sequence goes on from CM057001.1 coordinate 27,943,358, forward strand.
TCTGTGATAACTGGGCACATCACATTTGTTCAGCATAAACCTACGCTGTAGGAAATATTTCAGAAATTTGCCACACCAGTGTTTTGTGCGAAAAGTGTTGAGGAGAAGTTTATCGTCATACACACGCGGTAGTGCTCCTAAACAGATATGCCTATATGAAACAGCCAAATGGACACTGTCATTAACAAATCCACATAGTCGCCCTGCTAAACAGTTCCGTATTTGTATACTAATGTATGGCAACTGTTCCACACCACTTATAGGTTAAAAAATATCCATTACCCGCTACACTATACGAAATTATTTGCAAATTTACCATTTCTGTGTATATGTATGCGTACATGGTAAAGTTCCTACAGTTACTCGAGAAAGAATCACATGCGTAGGAAAGTTCCCAACTTTGTATAGTAGCGATGCTAAATATTCCCATATTTTAAGCCTGATACGTAGTACTAAAGGCTGTTCACGATAAAGTGAGCACTTTTGAAATCAACGCTGTAAAAAAGTCACTGCTCCTACCTGCACATATTTTAACGGGCGCACTGACTAATATTCGCCCAGTAAAGTTGTTAACGATGGACGAGAAAGTAGTCCCATATCTTAACGTCGAATAAAAAGTATTAGGTTACTATTTGCTATAATTTAAATTATTTCTATCGCTTACTGTTTTTTATAATGAGTTAAGGTGTAAAAATTAGCAGATTTGTTTTTTTTATATTATAATTTTACTGTTTCACTTGTTCGACGCATGAATGAAGTGATGAGGCCCACTGCAACGTTCAGTTTACATAAGGCGGAAGAAAACACAATGGGCATACAAGTAGATCTTAAGCAGGGCTTTCAAGAGTGCTCATTTTATCGTGAACAGCCTATATTGCCATAGACTGTATATAAATTAACAACTTCCATTACATTACAGTCGAGGAAGTTGACCAGAAAAAAATTTTCACAGTGTCGGAAATTTACCAGAAAAAAAAATTATTACAGTGAAGGATTTTTGTGTAAGCCACAGTTACTCTGTATGAAGCTATGGTTTTGTTGGTTTATCCCAGGTTGTTCAGCACAAATTTAGGTTTCGGCAAACGACTGAGGGCTCCAGCGCAAACTGCGTTCACGAACACCAACCAAGCTAATTAGACTCTTTCTTTGGATTAAAATCTCCTAAATATTTATTATTTGATTTTACATATCGTTTGCAACATTGTGATATCCACCTCTAATTCCTTTTTATATCATTAAATTCATATCATAATTATGTAATAAATGTAATGGTGGTTTTGTCTTTTTTAACATTGCTTCCCACGATAATCCTGGTGCTGTAAAATACCATGCGGGATCTAATTCATATGCATTTATACACGCATTTACGAAATTTTCAAAAACGTCCACTGATAATAAATCATCGCGTTTTAAATATAGATCGCGATAATCACCAAAATGTTTAATGTTAAATTGATTCGAAACAAGTTTTGCATGTTCATAATCGTCAGTTATGTCAGCGCGCGTGCGCGAGGAAGCTGCGGCTCGAGATCTAAGTGAAGTGTTTTTGGAATTCCTGTGTCGGGGAGCGAGAGCGACTGCGCGGGCAGTTGTTAAGACATCATGAGCGGCGTCGCCAATTAAGGCCCGAGAAGATCGCCCACCGCGTCTATCTTCTCCGCGCAGATTGAGAGGCGCGTGGGATTTTAAGGCTGTTCGCCACAAACAATGTTCTAGGCTGTTCGCGGTAAAGTGAGCACTTTTCAAGGTCCTCCCAAAAGGCAATAACCTCTAATAAATATATTTTATTGCAGCCTCAGGCGTTAACTTTTAAGAGTGATGGAATGTATACACTGTGTCTATTAGTCATATTGCAATGTTTACATTAAAAAGTGGCGGAAAGGTTGAAATTAATTGAAAGGAAAAATTTAGAAGGGCCTTAAAAAGTGCTTGTAGACATTATCTGTGAATACCTTTTCCTCAGATAAAATTTTTTTTTTTCCCCTATAGCATGGGGGTTTTTTTTTTCTTCAAAATGACACGTTGAAGTCAAAATTTTACTGTTTGTGTAATGTACGAATTACGTAACTACTTGCAGAAAATTCAGCAATGGCAGCTGAAAGATCTTGGCTTCATTTTAAGTGATGCTTAGCAAAAGTTATTTTTGCATTATCTCGGAGGCAGATAATAATTTTAAGAATTTGCTCGTTTTCAGCATTTTTTATTAATTGCTAAAACACTTCCTTGCGTGAATTAGTAGATGCCTTGAGCTAACTCTTGCCATCTTCTTTGTGTGTGAAATATCACACTCCTGTAGTGTTAATTTTCATAATTTTTGCATTTCTAATACAGTAAAATGGTTATTTTGACACGCCCATAAGTGACAAATATGCATTCAATATTTTTTGGGACAAAAGGTTAATTACTGGTAATAAATAAATAACCAATTTTTTTCTTGGCCAACACGCTGAAGGATTGGCCTTACACTCAGTGTTGAACGTTGAACACTCGATTCTAGCTTATTCCAGTTGTTCAAGGACACTTGTATCCAAACTAAAACTATATATCTGTGGCAAGACAGACTACTGTGCTGTATTGTTTCTTTGTATTACTACAAAGAATTCTTCAGAAGTTGCCAAATATGTTTTTGAAACACTACAAATAAATTAGGGTTAATTTCACAAAACCCTAGAGTGGAATGTTATACTTAAAACAAGCAGATGTTGTAGAATACAAATATTGAACTAAACTAACAATTGTGTATGATTTCTAAAATTTAGTTTTGTAAACATACAATATTTGAGTTGTAGAATACCAAGATATTCGCTGAAAACTAGTTTCGAAGAAAGTTATTCGAAACCAGAGCAGACAGTTTCGACTATCAGAGCTTTTGTCAAATAAATGTTACGTTATAGTTCAGGTTTTTTTTTTTTTTTTTTTTTTTTTTAGTATACTATTGCCGTTTCACAGTAACCAGAAGCCCAAACGGGCGGATCAAATTTTGTCAACTGCATTTGCAGGAAGAACTGTTAAGTCATTTCATTGAAAAGATTGTTATGATACATAAATGGAAAAATTAAGCAATTTTTACATTCTAGGCCTCGAAACGCGTGCGCGTTAAGGACGACTATTGCTCACGCACCTCTTGCCTCATCGCCCTTGCGCGCAAGGTGCTGAACCGGCGTGCAGTATTCCATTGCCACGTTTTCCTATGCTAATTATATTTGTAAATCCCCTGTCACGTTGTCAAATCTTTCCGTCTAACTGTTCCGGTAAGTATGGTCAAATAAAGTAGTTGGACAGTCGTGACGTCATCGAAACATCATAAACGCGGCCATATCTGTCTAAAATAAAGTTGTATGGCTTCAGTTACCATCAAACATTTGAAGATTGGACCGGTTCTAAAATTTCTTTGATGTCTGACAGTCTCAGATAGTCAGATTGGTGCACGAAAAAATGGACGTCGAGAAACTTCAAAATCACGAGCACATTGCTGCAAACGAAGTAGGTTGAAGATAAATGAATTTATGTAGAAGCTGTCTGGGCATTAATGCTATTATAAGTGAATATTATACATACTGTTACAAAACAGGGGCATTGAATTTCACTATGTAGAAAACATGTCAGTCCAAAAAAATTAGAATTCAGTAAAGACCCGAAAATAAATTACAACATTGTAAGGGACTGCGTGGAAAAACAAAAGCAATATCTCTTTACGAAAATAATTTTCAACTAATAATTCAAATATCACATTCTCCCAGAAGAAAAAAATGTTGACATTGTGGCGCATTTTCAAACACATTCAAGATGATTTGATCAAATTTGTTAGAAGGAAAAATTTGGTGGCCGTATTTTGTATTCAAATTTTCTTTTCAAATATAGTTGAAGGCGAAAATTTGACGGTGTGACAGGGGCTTAACGGAGGAACTTCATCACGTGCGATTGAAACCCACATACGTAACCACAACTGTAAAGTTTACGTTTCTGGCGGGCAGGGTGTTTTTAAATCCTTGTTTTGTTTTTTTTTTTTTTACGAGACTGTACATCTTGCGTCCAGTGTGCCGAACTACTTAAAGAACAGGCGCTTAATGCTATGCCCATCGATTACTTTCAAGGTACCTCGCACATCAGAAACATCATTTCAGAGCACTCCGCCATTTTTTAAAAGCGGCTCTTGCGAAGCGCTGTATCGCAAAATATACGCGTTATGTACGCACAAAAAGTACTCGCAACTGTAACTTGCTGCAATAAAATGATAGGTTCACTCCTGAAGAGTCCCATACGTACACGCAGCACCACGAGAACACTGTACGCCAGTTCAAAACCCTGCGCGTAGCGACGATGGCGCATTTGTATCGATTGCCAGTGTAGCTCTGCTTCTCAGCCGCAAACGCGGAAGAAAGCTCCAAACAGGAGGGACTCTTAATGGCTGGAGAATTGAAGTTTGGTCGAGGGAGGAGACGTGAGCCCCCCCCCCCCCCCAACCAAGAAGGCTCCGTTCATTCGTAGCACTATGAGTGGAAATAGGCTCTGTTGCAGCCTGTGGCTACAGAGATATGCTAGCTACGAGGTAGCACAGCATTACCTTAAGAAGCGAAGCTCCGTGCACGTACATCATGGCCGCAGATATGCTTTGTCTCAGCCTATGGCTACAGAGACTGGCCGCTGTGAGGTAGCACAGCATTATCTTAGATACATATGTCCCCGAGGACATATGCTACTGTAGGCTATATTTAGGATATTGTTATAGGCCAACTAGGCTAGCTTAATGTGTCTTTTAATCCAAATGTCACTGCCGTCTTTTAACGTTCAAGTAAAAACCAGAAAGAGCCAGCCCTGCTGACACTTACTGGCAGCTCACTTTTTCTCCTTTAATTTTCAGCTTCATAGAAGAGATCGGAGGGAAGTGGCCCAATAGCGTCACTTCTCCCACCAGAGAGACGCCCAAACATCTCTCTGGTTACTGCCGGCATCAAGCTCAAAATAAACAAAGCTCCCGGCTCCTCTCTACTAGTCTTTCCAACCCTATTAACCAAGAGCATGTTTCCCAACACTCTGTCTCCTGTAGCATTAAATTAAATTAAATGCATGTAATAATTTTGCAATTTTTACTTCGCTGTCGCAAGGGTTTTTACGTCTCTTTTGACGGTTTTCCCCTTGCTCTTCATAGTTAAGACTACCTCTAAGTACACTTAGGGAGGTAGCCATGATCCCAAAGTGCAGGCCATGACTACCCAATCCCTCTTTGCCGCGATGCATGTCTCCTTGAGTGATTTTCCTTCCTTGTAGGCTTAAGGTGTTCGCCCTGAGACGCAATAAAATTCCGTCCTACCTTCGGGTCTTAACTTCACATAACACTTAGAGTAAGGTAGTTAAAAAAGAGAGAGAGAGAGAGACGTGAGGCGAGAAGGTTCATGTGAAGCGTGAAAGCTGCGTATCTTCGCAGCAACTATCGTCTCTGAAAGTTGTCGGTTTTGGACGCCCGCCAAAGCCGGCGGGAAACTCTTTCCAAGCGGAATTTCAAGTGGCGTCGTATTACAGCCGCGACGAAAATCACTCGATAAACTTGTTTTATTAGCGAACAAAGCACTTGCTCGTGTGCGATGTCCTACTTCGATGCGTGTTCCCGTTCGGGTGTTTTAGCTTTCACTGCTCGAGTTTACTGCTCCAACCTACTATAGGCTGTTCACACGGTAAATTGAGCACTTTTGAATGCCCTGCTTAAGCTCTACCTGTATGCACGTCGCGTATTCTTCCGCCTTATGTAAAACTAACACTGGCAAGAGCCTCATCACTTTATCCATGCGTCGGTCCAGTGAAACTGTAAAATTATAAGATAACTGAATATTTTACGAAAATGTTCATTTTTATACTTCGATACATTAAAAAGACAGAAAGCGAAATAAATAAATTAAGTTATCACAAATGGTCACCTAACACTTTTTATTCGACGTTAAGTTATGGAACTACTTTACATCCATCGTTACCAACTTTACTGTACGGATGTTACTCAGTGCGCCCGTTAGAATATATGCAGGCAGGAACAGTGACTTTTTTCTAAGGTTGATTTCAAAAGTGCTCACTTTATCGTGAACAGTCTTTATCAGTAGAAGGGAAAATGGAAGTATGGCACAAGGTGATGGCGGATGGGGACTTCGCAGCTGTTCATATTGTCATTCCGGTCCCCCGGCGGCCATTTTGTCCGCAGTTTTGGATGTAGGTGACCTTGAACTTTGACCCTGACCCCGGTGACCTTTGACCTTTAAAACACAAAATCAAAAACATCCCAAAATATTATAAAAATCCGAAATTTATTTTGAAAATTACAAAAAATAAATAAATATTAAAACGTTTTAAAAAATGTATGGTTAAAAATTACTTTAAAATATTATTTTTAAAAACGTATTATTAAAAATTATTGAAAAGCAAATGACTGGCTCCCTCCAATCACATTGTCTTAACATTCCCCTCCCAACCCCCTCCCCCTCAACCCATGCTCATTCTACCGTATGCTGCCATATCGTTTATTTTGTTTGTCATTTTTAAACATTGTTTGAGGACGCTATATTGTCTGTCATGTTAGATGTTTATCACATATTACAGTGATAAGAATCAACTCAGACACACATGGTAAGTTATTAACTTTTTTAATAGAAATAAAATTTAGTTACCACTAAACAGTGACATTTTGAAATTCTAGTCTTGGAAAAGGGAACGAAAAGAGGGGAAAATTTGTTTTTACAAAGTCCTAAATATTAATTATTCCAAAATAAATATCGACGTGTTTTTTTCTTCAGAAGGTTGCCTCTGTGAATTAATAATTACTAACTAGTGGCTATTTTACGTGCAATGTGCGCCTGATTAGAAGACCATTAACCGCCTTACCTACAAGCCGGCAGCCGAGAACTTCTAATGGGGAATCACTCTTAACGAAAATCCTTCTTATTGGGTCAATTTTAAAAGTAGCCCTAACTATTTCATACAAAATTCATTTTGACGCCACTTTCTTAGAAAATATTTACTTACATAATTATTTTTGGAAGAAATATTTATTCATTTTTATTTTGTTATATGTAAATTTCTATATTACATTTTAAAGAGAAAATGTTTAACAAAACACTCAGCAGTATGTCTTAAAATAACAATATTCCTTAAGAAATTTCACGTAGTGAATAGTTTTGGTTTGTAAATAGTTATCTTTAAAATTGACACAATGGGAAGGAATTTCGTTTAACATTGATTCCCCATTTGAAGTTCGCGTCTGCCGGCTTTGTAGGTAGGGCCGTTAACGTACGTAGACAAACTAGCCCGTCAATAAAAAGTAAAAGTAGTGATATTTCGATTCGTGATACTGAAAGCGGAAAGCTAGTGCAAACATATTCAACTACAGGGCTTCAGCTGACAAGGAGAAAATCATACAGAATAGAAAAGATAACCATAACGTTTTATGCCCGAGCCGAGGCCATTATTTTGCTGTTTTTAAGTTCACCTGATGTAAGGAAATGCGTCCACAGACTGTTAAAGGATAATTTTAAATACACTTCACACTCATCTTAGCTCTATCTATGTGCTATCAGCTGTTTGCTCTCTACTAACATAAGTAATTGCAGTTTTGAGATTTCATAAACTACTATAAAATTTACTTATTTAAGTTTGAAATGTTTAATGAAAGCGGATTTGTTATTAACACTATTAATATTGGCTTTTTACTGATCAGTAGGGCCACTTGTTTTTCGCGAAAATATTTCAGGACAACTTGTACTCCAAAACACTAGAGCTCAGTTCCACTTTACTGATTGGCTGAGTTTAAGTGTCGGGCGTTGTAGGTGCCTGCCAGCGAATCACGGACACTCAGTAATGGAGTTACCTGATTCTGATTGGCCCAGTCTGGTAAGGACTGTCTACCGACAAAGACACGTGGCCAATAATCGAATGAAAACTGCACGTACGACATAGGGCGTTGGAGTCTAGCACTCGCGTAAATCTTTTACCGGAAAACAGGTGGCCCTACTGACAGCGTCCATATCCGAACTAGTAAAAGAAAAGGTGTTCCCAATGCTGGGGTCATCCCTCGGTGCACCACGTCTTTAGCTGGCGGTTTGTCGGAGTGGAGTCACTCACAGCTGTGCGCGGTTCTCTGGGCTGCAACCCACCTCTCTTGTATGCGGCAGCGAGTGTCCCCTCCATCTCCGCCTACCTGGGAAATCCATTACCTGATCAACCTGTTGCCCCTTCCACCACCTCCCCGCCCTCCCACACATAGACTCCATCACAAGAGCCCGTGCCTGTAGGGCGTCTTGATAGCCGCCCTCAGTTCGACTTTCACACGAGCCGCCTGCCCACCCTGACACCACAGGATGTCCTCATTCTTTCCTGTATTGCCCTCACTCGCCACCACAAGCTTACACCTTAAGCCTAGTACACACGGGCATCTTTCTTGTATAGGCTGTTCACGATAAAGGGAGCACTTTTTAAGGCCCTCCCAAAAGACATTAACGGCTAATAAATATATCTTATTGCAGTCGCAGGCATTAAATTTTGATGGTGGTGAAATATATACACTGTGTTTTGGTCCCATTGCAATGTTTATATTAAAAAGCAACGGGAAGATGGAAATTTGATGAAAGGAAAAATTTATAAGGGCCTTAAAAAGTGCTGACTTTACCGTGAACAGCCTATACAACAAAGAGAAAATAAAGGTGAACAAGAAATTGAACACTAAAGTGCCTACTAGCTAGTATGCACAGAATTGTATGATCCATACACACGACACAAGCTGGTAAACAAGAAAGTGGATGGTTGATATCAACTATGTATGATTTGGAAGCAGTTTTTTGGGCTGTGGGGGTAATTTGTGCATTATCAATAGCATCTGCCGTAAAAAAAAGAATAAAAAATGTAGGCCAATCAGACATATTTCAAGCACTAAATATATACAAATGTAGAAAATGTAAAATCACTCGCAGAAGAAAAAGACAAACCTTTCTATTTTTTCAAAATTCGTACACATAATTATTTGCAATAGTGGGACTATTAAACATTTTATCGTAGTAAAAACATTAACACGTCTGCTTATCGCCAGCATCAACCAAATATATGTTTTGTTTACATTCGAAGTGTACAAGAAAGATTGTAAAAAAATAGGATCGTCCCTATATGGCACTAGCTGGTATACAAGCTCTAGTGTTGTAGTAACTAGCATGATTGGCGGTCGTTCACACGATGCAAGTCGGGTGTAGAAGAACGAGCTCACTTTCTTGTACAAGAAAGATGCCCGTGTGTACTAGGCTTTAATGTTCATTATTTAATTTATTTTATTTCGTCTTTTTTGTGACTACGGACCTACAAAATTCGCTTCATTATATCACAGTACACAAGGATTCAATCTCCTTCGCAGTAAAAAACAAAAAAATTGTCTACTTGTTGCAAACAATTCTTTGTAAAACTAGCTGCCAAAGATCTTCTTGTTTATTCTACAGCTGAAGTATTGTATAGGTAACATCACAGTTAGACAAGTCTAACTGTGATGTTACCTATACAATACTTCTATATATATATATATATATATATATATATATATATATATATATATATATATATATATATTTGCGTATTTTTGCTTAGTGACCTATTTATTTTATGCAGTGTGATGGTTAAACGTGTCATTGAGTGTAATAATTATGGTTTGGTGGTGTCGTTCACTACGTGTCACGTTGTTAAGCCTATTCTTTGTCTGCTTTGACGGCACATTCAAATGTATTTTACTACGGCGGGTTACTGTAAGTGATATTCACTTACCTTTGGTTTGTTTTAAGCAATTTACGTTGCTGGAATATTTTTTCGATATTATAGGTAGAATGTTTTGGCAACCACTACAAAAGGTTCGTCTTAAATCAGGTTTATTTATTTGCATCAGTGTAATATTATCGGACATGTGTGCCCTAGTGAAGTTATGCCATATAAACATTTGCAAGTATAGTAAATTTAAGGAAGAATTATTTGGCAATGAAGATGTTCGACATACATATTGAATATCCCTTTTGCATTGAACACTCGTGCTAAAGCTACATTTTTTCATCGGAGCGGTCATTTTAATTGGAAAGTAGTAAAATATGACTCAATCTAAAGTGGAACATTGAATTTTATAATTATAGAAGTGTAATATTTTACATATAGATCATGAAGGGTATATTAATTCTAACTCATACCCAAACTATACCTGTTCTGTTTAATACAGTATAGAATTCCGATTGAATAACAAACGTTGCAGATTAAATTAAATTTTAATTTGTGGCACTAATAATTTACATTCGTAAAAATTTTAATTATAATTTTTGCATTCAATTTGAACAGTATTTTTGGTCACCAAATACTACTGATGTACTTCAAATAAGTAAAGGAGTGGGTAAACGACTTTTATTTAAATGTTTATTGCCTCGTTTTACGTGGTGCTTCATTTTCAGTTTCTTTCTTATATTCCTGCGAATTTAACTGGTTGTTAACTGGCGCGAGTGTCGATGTCTTTGGAGGGTATAGGGGAGAAAGGATGACTGTCCATTTTAACAGAAAATGAGGTTATGGTGTCATCTGATAGAGAATTGACAGTCCTGTTGGCATGCCAAAGCATAACGGTTAACGGGTATGAGAATCCTGAATAACAGGTCTCTGAAGTAACACTTCCAGGGGAGGAGTTTATAGCTTCGATTGCAGTTTACTCAAAACTAGCAAATATGCACATCCATCTTTTTTCCCCTGCAGCCTTCATATATATATATATATATATATATATATATATATATATATATATATATATATATATATATATATATATATATATATATATAGAGAGAGAGAGAGAGAGAGAGAGAGAGAGAGAGAGAGGTTGTTTATGCTCGTCTGACGTCTAAACCGTCATAGTCCCACCACGATTTATTAATAAAGCAGTTGGCAAAGGATTGGAGAGAGTATTGAGGAGTCCGAAGGTTTTGGCATTTGTTATATCAATACAGGTACTTTACCTCACGCTGTAAACTCGTCTTCTAAACCAAACTTTCCCTTCCCAAGTTACCTTCAGCTAACTAATAAGATGCGTAACCCAATAATAGTATTTTAAGATCGCTAAGTACCACTCTACAGTAAAAGCATAAGAATGGAACTAGTGGTGCACAATAGGTTTCCACAACACTTTGTTAGCCGGACACTGCTTATTCCTTGGCTCACGGTCGCACGCAGCAGAATATTTACCTTGCACATTATTCAGCATCTGCTCTGTAGTAATCGGGGCAGATTTTTCTAACTACCCTATAACTAAGTGTAGGGCGGGAATTTATTGCATCTCAGGGATGAGCCCCTTACGCCTGCAAGGGTAGAAAATCATGCAAGGAGAGATGCATCACAGCAGAGAGGAATTGAAGTCTTGCCGCTATATCTGCGATCCACACACGATGATAAATTAGATTCATGGGGCCGTTACGAACAAAACGTCCATCGCACAAAATTACCCGTATATTTTATTCACAGTTTCGACTTCTCTACGTATCTCCAGTGTTACAATCCGCCCTTTTTTTACACGTCGTATATTCGAGTCCTTGCATATTTACTGGCTTCTACTAAATATAACATCCTATAGTAGTAAGATTATGTTCTTTCGGGGGGAAAAGGGGACGCTGCATCGGAACGCCGGAGCTGTTCGCCGCCATGCTGGAATTTCCATTTTCCTTTTTTTTTCTCCCTCTAATAATTTCCCTTTTGTTCCCTAAAAATTTCCCGTTTTTCCCGGAGCAGATGATTAGGATTTGTTACCCAGGTGACCAGGATTTGTGACCCAGGTGCCCGGGATTTGTGACCCTGGGTCAGTGCAAGCGGGCAGGAGAGGAATTCTGACCTTTGACATTTAACCCAAGACTACTATTAAAAATTACTAAACATCTACTAAAACATTTTTAAAACATTTATTTCTAAAAAAACTTAAGATTCTAGAGGTCACCCCTTACCTATACTCATTCCGCCATCTTGGTAGGAAAGCTGTTCACCATCTTGGTAGGCATGACAGCAAACATTCGTCATTTGTTTTAAAGTATGGCACTGCAAATTATACCTCAGAAATTCATACCTCTGTACGGATGAATCGTAGGCCCGTTTCTAATTTCCAAAGATTAATATTCGCGACACTCTACTAATGTCAACAATTGTTTTAAAGGTTGTTCACGATGAAGTGAGCACTTCTGAAATCAACCTTAGAATATAGCCACTGCTCCTACTTGCATATATTTTAACGGACACCCTGTATGACATACGCCCAGTAAAGTTGGTAACAACGTATATAACGTCGAATACAAAGCGTTAAGTGACCATTTGCGATAACTTAAATTATTTCTTTAGTTTTCTGTTTTTTATAAGCGCTGAAGTGTAAAACCGAGAAGATTAGTCAAATGCTTACTTTTCTAACAATGCCACAGTTTCGCTTGACCGACGCACGAATAAAGTGATGGCCCATGACAATGTTAATCTTCCACAAGGCAGAAGAATACACAACGTGCATACAAGTAGATATTAAGCAGGACTTTCAAAAGTGTTCATTTTACTGTGAATAGCTGTTGCCTAACGTGTCAATCCATACCCTCTCCCCCCTTAAAAAAAAAATTAGATGTGCTCAAAGAAAATACATAAGTTAAAAATTCTTTTAACTAGTGGCGATCGTTTTTCGAAAGTAGTTTTATGTCTTCGTCATTTTTTTTTTTTTTTTTTTTAGCCCTTATTTCATTCTAATGGAAACTCGGACTGGCGTAGCTCGCAGTGTAGCTGGTAAATACGGACGGAAAGTAATTCCATGACATAGCGTTTAATTTAAAGTGCTAGATAAACTTTCGTGAAATCTGAGAAAATTTCTTTCTGGTTCTGGTTTTCTATTAACGCACTTAAGTGTAAGAATAAGCAGAACAGGTAACATATTTTCTTTTCTAATAATTTCTCAGTGTTATTTGGCTGACGCATGGATGAAATAATCAAGCGCATGGTACATTTGATCTTACATATGGCGGAATAATACGCAGTGTGCATGCAAATAGATCTTAAAGCAGGACTTTCCGTAAATAACCCTTAATATTACTTAACCGCTCACCGCCTGGACTTTTTTTTTCCCAGCAGGTCTGTTGTCTTGGTTACTTGATTGTACTTCTCTTCCTGGCGGGAAGGTCCGTGTTGACCGTCCCGTGACTACCTCTTCGGGACCGCGGCAGGTCGACTTACGGAAAATCTTTATACTCACTTCATTAATTAGAGGGCCATTTACTCGCCATACTCTCTTCTCCCACTTCTTTATCTGACCCCGTGACGGAGTCCTGCTACTATCTGGCCTGAAAACATCAGCCATCCGAGATCGTCAAGAGGCAACTGTGCACGAGCCGAGAGTGGCTCAAGCACAGAGACGGTTAGCATACAGAGGCGAAGTTCCGCGGCGGTTGTCTCAACACTTACGTCACTAGGTTCTGTTTCAGTTACGGAGGCATTTTTTTGTACGGTCCTAAAGTAGCGTGGGTGTTTTTTGACGACGTACATTTTCATCTGTGCTGTTTAAGGGCCCTGCCTACCGACCGGCAGTTGCTAAATTAAATGAGAAATACCATGTTTAGGAAATTTCCCCTCATTGTGTTGGTTTTTAAGATAGGCGTTTCAAACAAAATGTATTCATCACGTATTTATTAGGAGAGGGTCGCTACGAGAGTATATTTTCAATATAGATAGGCAGTGTGTACTTTTTTTTGTAAAACATAAATTTGAAAAATCCCTTGCAAACAGGGTACATATACATGTCATGAAATCATCTCCCCTGTCTTTATAATTAATGCACAGAGGTGAAATTTCCTTAACATGGGATTTCCTCAATTTCGCAACTACCAGCGGGCAAGCAATGTCTATAAGTTTGATTTTGTCAACGTCACAGAAGACTGTAACAGTGTCCTATGCAGATAATATAACATTATGACTGCCATCCAACTGTAAAAAAGCGGCCTTCGTCGCTCAGAGTTTAACTCGGGCATCACCAAAAACGAAGCGGTGAGAGGCGATGAAGGTGAAGCGAGGTGATTATGGGGCAGCGCCGGAATGCAAGGGCGGGGGAAACAGGATATCTCCGAGAAAACTACATCGACCAGCGGCATGGTCCGGGACGATTCCCGCGTGCGGAAATCCGGGGGCGACCACGCCGGGAATCGAGACCGGTTCGCCTTGGTGGGAGGCGAGTAGTCTAACCACTACACCACCGCGACACCTTGCAAGAATGTAGTGTAATCGCTTCGTTAATGTTAATCAGGACCTTAAAAGAACTTTATGGCAAATAAAAAACAATTATCGGGAATAAAAATTATACTCTTATTTAAATCTAAAATGAACAAGTTACACGTTATTACCTCTTATATATATATATATATATATATATATATATATATATATATATATATATATATATATATATATATATATATATGTGTGTGTGTGTGTGTGTGTGTGTTTTTACATAAATTGCTTGTTTTAAAACGAATGTTCTATGCAATTCCGAATGCTATTCTAGCTATTCTTGTTGAACGAATTATTTAAAAATATATATTGACAGCGTCTCCATAAGATAAAATTTTGTATTTATATATGTTAACAATATTTTGTATTGCTAAAGAGCATGTATGTATATTAAATGCATATGTGGACACATAAAGGTTATTTTACTCTCTGATGATCTGTTATTAGTTCATTTATATAATAACTAGTTATTTATTACAATCACTAGGTAATATGAAAAACTGGGTTAATTTCATACTTTAACATATAAATACGTTATTCCGTGAAACACCTGGTTACTTTATAAAATAACTGAAGTATACATTCTAGCGGTAATATATAGCCTACCTACACAAAAAAGGATAAAAAAATTTACTCAATAAGTTATTACGAAAAATAGACAACGACACAATAAAAAAAGATTCCTCAGCAACAAAAATAAAAAAATACTACTTTTAAATGGATAATGGATAAGAATATTTTAATTGAGTGTAATCAATTTACTAAAAAAAAATACAAGAAAATAAATGGATAGATTGACGACACAAAGAGAAACAAAGTGAAGATTTAAAAAACGATCCAGACGACAGAAAATACACGAAACAGACAAATAATATACGAATACCAAATTACAGATATGAATGCGCTCAAGAACAAACAACGCAGTCATTTCCTTTCATGATATACCTACTGACTGTAGCACAACTCTACACAACTTCTGACTGTAGCACAACTCTAACAACTACTGACTGTAGCACAACTCTACACAACTACTGATAATTGCTGTGATAAATTTAAAAACAACAGGCGTGACCAAGGCTAAAGACAAACGTATGTTGCAAAATAAAGAAATTCTAGTTCGAACAAATCACATCACTCTAAAATTGAATCAATGCTTTCAGACAATGAAATTATTTTCACTGAAAAGTTAGTCGATGATCTGTTACGAAATGACAAATCAGTGACATGCACTGGTTTTCACTGCCAGGCCAGGCCAGTAGAAGTCACTGTTTTACCTGTGAATACTAGCAGCTGGAATAATCGAATAATTTTACTCATTCCAGTGGAGCAATTGCAACAGAACTGCTTTTGAATTCTCCAATTTGCAGCAGTTTTAACAATTTCGTTTCGAGATGGCATGGCTAAGCAGACAATGAAAACACCTAACTAATATTTTGTAAACCTCTTCTTTATAGGGACCCCGGTGGCTGAGCGGTTAGCCTTCTCACCTCCCACGACGACGAATCGGATTCAATCCCCGCCGGGTCACGCCCGGATTTTCACATGTGGGACTCGTGCTGGACGATGCCGCTGGTCGGCGTGTTTTCTCGGGGATCTCCCGTTTACCCCCGCCCATTCATTCCGGCTCCATGATCACCTCAACCACCCTCATCGGCCCTCAATACCTCGCTAGTTTAAAATGCCTTCTATCAGCACGAACACGTTCGTCAACCTGCCGTGGCATGAACTCCCGGATGCGATGATGAATCCCTGGAGTATTTCTGATTGTTTCGCAGCTCGCCCCGATACGTTTACGGAGGGTGTCCATATCGTCCACTGGGGTCGCATACACAAGTGCCTTTAAATGTCTCCACAAATATAAGTCTAGTCGATTCAAATCAGAGCTCCTCGGGGGCTGGTATGTGACTGCCAATTACAGCTGCGATGGCATTCCGCGTAACATAATCCAGCCTGCGGGCCATACACTGTACGTTATGTAGCTGCAGAGAAGAAACGAAGCGTTTGCGGGCGCATGTTCATATAACATTTTTTTTTTCTACTCTCCCGATGTGAGGAATGTTTCCTCCAAGTACTGACGTGCAATCCTGCAACATCCTGTATGAGCTGCGGCGTATCTCTGCGTCAACAGCGAGTGGAGCGTGCGATGATCGGGGCAAGAGGCGACGACGCGGATACCAGCAGGTGCGCTGTGCGACAATAAGGAGAGCGGAAACCGAGACTGACTGACGGGACCTTACACGCCAAGTAACTATTTGTCAATTTCTCGCATCAGTGTATACGTACAGTGGCAGAGGCCGAATGGTAAAAATATTTTCCAAATCATCCATGGTAACGTTCCTGCAGTTGCTCAGGAAAGAGTCAAATGCGTTGGGAAGTTCCCAACTTTGTACAGTAGTGATACTAAACAGTCCCATGTTTTCAGCCTGACACGTAGTGCTGTTTCAGTAGACGGTATAGGTTAAAGCCCTCCATTAAAATTTAAGAAATTTACCAGAAATTTTTATACAGTATAAGAAAGTCAGGACTTCATGAGTTAGTGGTAGACATTTTGAATGAAATAAACGAATTGCAGTGGAAATTCTGATCACCATATATGTGACTGATAATTAAATATTATGCGATTGTAGCTAGTATAAAGACAATGATAAGTACTGGAATTACAATTTAGATTGGCATAAAAATTGCGCTCACTGATAAGAAAAACAAGTGTTAATAATTGCGACAAACAGTCGTAATATTTTGCAAATATTATGTGAATTTTTTTTACCAGTGTAAACAACTTAAGAAATTAAAATCAACTCTATTACTTTCATCAACACCTACATCACTAACTATCTTGGATACACCATAAAAAATGTGAAACAAGGTATTTTACTTAAAAAAAAAATCGTTTGTTTTCGTTCTCCTAAATGTAAGAACTGGCGTGTTAGTGAAACATTAAGGTCGCTAGCAGCTAAAACGATTTCACTTGATGGTGGCTTGATTAAGGTGATTAGGCGCACGAAATTGTAAGTATGGCGGGAGGACACAGTTAGGCGTAAAAGTGGATCTGGAATGGGGCTTTCAAAAGCGTAAAGTAATCCTCAGACAGCTATAATAATGGTGCTTTGCTTCACACTGATTCTTGAAAGTCATCTAATTAGCCTACTTACCTGGTCTTTCCTCTCTCCACCCTTTTTCATAATACATCATTATCTCGAAAACTAATCCCTAATGCTTTTCTGCAGAACAATGGGTAACGTCAGTCTGCCAGCCTGTGGACTAAAAACCCTCACTGATGGAAGCTGTTCCATTTTGTCTTTCGTGCTAACCAGGTCGTATTCGAATTGATCAGTTGGTTTTTTTTTTTTTTTTTTTTTTTTTTGCGATTTGGTAGGTTTCCGTTTGGATGTTGTTGTCAGTTACTTCTTTCGCATTACCAACACAACGTAAATATTTTTTCCTAAAGTAAATAAATTTTATGTTAAAAACTAAACAAAACATTTTTGTGCAATCCTAGTTGGTGGAACACCCGTGTATTACTTTATGTATTTGAAAAGTAATACCACTGATATTTGAAGTGAAAGTATTTATGATTTATGTGAAACAAATGTCCATTCGTCCTTACTACTTATAACATAAGTCATAATCACAAATCATAATTATTTTCTTCAAAATTAGCGGAAATGTGCTTTCTCGCCTTATATTTTTAAAGTTAAGCGAACATGGTAGAGAATTGATGCTTTCATTACATGGTAATCGAGTAATTTCGTTGTGTTTCAACAACTAAACAACTACATACTAAAATACCAAACGTGCCATTAGTTCGGTGCATAACATCCGGGTTACGCGACACTTGATAAATCTTCCCAATCGAACACAACTTGCATTTCCGGCTTGCAAAACAACCTTGCAGAACGTTTCCAATATGTTTGCAACAGAAGTGCCACAATATTACATCCTTTCATAAAAAAAAAAAAATCGATGTCCGTCGCACAGAAATAGACAATAAAGAGTATTTTGTAAGAGCTCAGTTGAAATTTTTATGGGTTATTTAAAAAAAAAAACATTACATTGACTCATTCTCTTCTTCCTGGAGTTGATACAGGTCGACACCTCCGAACATAAATGTTGTGAACACTTGACATAGGACCGTAAAAGGCTTTTAACAATTGAACATTTCAGCAGTAAGCAGTAAACTAGCAAAAATTATATATAAAGGTTGTTCACGATTTAAAGTGAGCACTTTTGAAAACAACCTTAAAAAAAAGTCACTGGGGCCAATATAATTTAAAGAGCGTCTTGAGTGACATGTGCCCAGTAAAGCTAGTAACGATAGTTGGGAAGTAGTGCCATATCTCAAAGTCAATTAAAAGATGTTAGGTAACCATTTGTGATAACTTAATTTATTTCTTTTGTTTTCCGTTTTCGTAAATGTATCGAAGTGTAAAAATGAGAAAATTGGTTAAATATTAGTAGAGACAGCGGCGGCCTCCTGGGACACCGAGCAAGAGTGACCTAAGTCCCATTTGGTGCAAGAGTGGACTAAGTGCTAAAGTATATGCAAATGAGATTAAATAACTGTTTAGTCAGCGGATTAATTAAATTGATTAATTCGATTATTTAAAGAATGTTTTGATATTTAATTTTTTGAATTTTTTTATATCAAAGAATGTTTATTAATTTATTCATGTCGTAAGGGTCATATTGGCGGAGCAACAACGATGTGTTCTGTGTGACGTCCTGGAACCGACTGTCCAGAGGAGCAGGTTGTAATTGTTTGCATAGGAATTGATGTTGGTGTAAGAGTGAGATAAGTAGCATTTTTATTTTTATTTTGTTTGTGACTGATATGCGGAGCAGGCTACACAGCCAGATCGAATGTCTGGAGGCATACTGAGGATTTAATTAGTTTAGATATGGGAGACATGATTTCGGCGAAGTAAATATTTTTTTTTAATGAAAAGAGACATTGAAATATTTTACTGAACGAATTAGTTTAATCACACCTAGAATAACATAAAAGTAACGAACTATTTCGGCGAACCAAATTCGTTAAAATGTTTTAATCATGTGACGAAACTGTTTTCTTTAGCAAATCTCCACTTTAATCACATGACACTAAATCTACAGACATGTATTCATGTGATTACTGCCTGGAACTAATTAAATTATATTAAACTAAATGCCCAGCTAACACAATAAAATTACAACTCCCCACATGTACATTACCCTCATCGGCTCTCTAAATACATAACGGAAATCAAACGATATGATTGATTAATTAAACAGCATATAATTTTTTTCTCCTAACACAAATATCCAAGAAAATTGCTTTATTTTCAGCACCGTTTAAATTAACATATATATTTTTATCTTGATGGCTACTTATATGTGACACAAATTTTCATAACATGCTATCATATAAAACTTAATAATATATACAGCTCTATATACCTTTTAAGGTGCATAATATTCCCCATTAATTATATAAACAGCTCTGTTATAAACGATAGGTTAGCAAAACAAACATCCCAAACATTGTAAACGCGAGATGTATTCACTTGTTCAGGGAAGATATGCTGTATTCATGAAGGATAACCGACACCTGGCTCTTGGAAACCAAAAAATATCTCAGTCCGTGCACATGGTCAATAAAATCGGCGCAAGCTCTCACGATGGGCGAGACAACATGTTTCGATGTTTCACCCCAAGCAGTATGGAGACAACGATGTCAAGGAGGGGAGAGTTTCGGAGCCAGTCCTCCGACCTCCCACCTTCTTTCCCAGCATGGTCTTTCGACTCCGCTGAATGCCGTCCCAAGAGTTATGGTTTCCCCACACCACCGTCCGCCAGCAAGGACTCCTAGCTCCATCAAGTCATGCAGCACACCCAACAAAACCTCGCAATTCATCTCATCTGACAACACTCCTCACACCATCTCCCCAGCACAATGCCCACACTCACAAAGAGTGACCTGCAATCTCTCACATTGAGACAGGTGTTGAGGGCGATGTGTGGCCAGCAGTTACCTGCACCATGAGAAGCAGTTCACCTGAGCAGCAAAACTCACCTACCAAAGCAAGATTACCCCAGTGAGGAAAATTTCAAACACTACTAACGTGTCCCCTTCATGGCTACGATAAAACACACTTACTCCTTCAAAAGTCTGGGAAACTTTTACCGAAACAAACGGATTTGAGATAACTCTATGTAACAATGCAAATATGTTGTTGTTCAATGAACAAAACATAATATATGAAAAATTTGTTTTCCACTCTTTAAAAAATATTTTTGCTATCCAAACATTTTACCAGCTAACATTCTTAAACGTACGTGCATATATATTCTGTAAACCAGTTTTCTTTTACAAAACTAACACACCCTTCATATCTAACAAGTTTATTTTATAAAGGCAACCAACTAGCATTTACACCAGAAATGTATATATTTTAGCTAATATTGCCGTATTTCTATCGAAAATTAATCTAATAGGAATCCATATCGGAGTTGTAAAGTTCCAACATAAAAAAACAGACAGGATGTTTGGAAACTAGCTAACGCATATATTTTTTCTACAATACACAAACTAAATCTGTAATAAGGATATTTTACAAATATGTCTAACCACTATTAGCAGAAATGGGTATATAAGGATAAATAAACACAAATACTGCGATTTCAGACAGAAATGAGCTTTAAAAAATACCAAAACAGGGATTATTTTAATTATTTTTCGAAAAGGTCCGATTTTAAATGATTTTAATATAAAACCACGGCCATTTCGAATTCGTAGTTTATATAAGTAGCAATAAATTAATTTTTCTTCCAGTCTTGAGCCAACAGTTGCCTAAATCAGATAGTATCGGGAGTGTAACTCCGGGAATGTTTACATCAACAGATTTCATAGACATACTACATATTTCACTGAGAGGTGTACATCAACAGAATTATACGATGCATTAAGTAGTCTACAAGCTTCAACAACAGGTAATATGCACTACGGACATCACTGCCAAAATTGCATTGAAGGATGTGTTACAGTGTTTAACACCATTTTAGCCTATGGTCAAACCAAGACCCTTTTAAGTCTAGATGTTGAGACTCTCTTGTTGCCACCTGAAGAATTTCATCTTATGTTTGCGGTACACGAAATTCAACATGTGTATCTGTTCCTCTCTGAGGATTTAAGAGGCGATGAAGATGTAATCTTGTATTTGCCTTGTCATGAAGATTATCCATATGGTACACCAGCTTTCTTTACTCAGCCAAACACTATACATTAGAGGAGGGAGTGTGTAATGTGTAGGTGGCAAAATGTTATGGAACTCGCTATCATCCTGTTTTACCAAGAGATGAATTCGGTATTGATGACGTTGATTCGGAAGCTACAACTGAGCTTTAGTAAACCAAACTAGACTTTTAAAATTCTGTGATTGAAACTTGTAATTAGCAATAATGATGTATTTTGCAGAAGTTTTCGAAAATTATCAAGAGAATTATGTTATAATTAAAGAACTCGCAATTTCTTATGCAACTGACGAAAATGACCCAAAAGTGATGTCTTTCAAAGCTCCGAAACCTTGGTTTACCTTGAATCAGGAATTGAAAATTAGTTTCCGACATCAAACGTATGAAGTACACAGTTTGAAATGGGACTCTGGAGATATAGCTTATGATGGGCATTTTCACTATCTGAACGAGGTGCTGTTCGAGGACTATCCTGTATATGTTTTGAGGAATACATAGAACGAAATTTTAAAAAGTCTGACTAATACAGAAATTGTAAACATCAGAAGTTATCATGACTGTTCAAGCATTACTTAGCTAGTAAAACACAACAATACTAATCATTGTGATAAAAAAATGTTCTGTTCAAGATGCAAAAGCAAAACAATAAGAGAATATTTGTACCAACATCCTACTTACATGCAAAGATAAGAATTTATAAAATTGATCTGTTATAGGTCCAGATCTCCGTAAAAACTTTCAAAAAGAGTCATTCAATCAAGAGCACACTTACTTCAGTATTACTTCAGGTTATAGGCGAGTGTGATTCACATCTCTAAAGAACTTATACTCTCAATTCCAGAAGTGTAATGGAGATGAACATTGGAACTTTGTACAATCCTCTGAAGGAAATAAATAAACAGAACGAGTATTGTGATACAAGCAAGATGACTGTTCTGTGATTAACATGCGACCTCACAGTGAACAGCCTTGTTCGATTTGTAATCTGTGTTTTTAAAAACAGAAGCAAAGATATAACAAACGACCCCAAATTAAGACAAATTAAATATAGTTTCAGTATAAAATGTTTGACAGCCCCCCCGTGTGAAATGAAACATGTTTTAACAAGCTACACACCATGCAAATGCAAAGAAGTAGCAGCATTAAAATATCGCCTTGTGGTATGTGGGACTGTGAGGTGTGGCAGAGTATTGTTTGTGTCTGTAAGTTTGATTTAACTAAGATGAAATTAGGAAAATATCGAGATGATGATGTTTAAACCTTACTGGCAGTACACTCCTGGAAAAGTGTAAAAAACATTTATTCTTTGAAAGACAATAATTCTTCAGTGAAAAAACATATAAAGAACAAACATACAGCAGCAGCACATCAGTTAAGGTGCAGAAGTTCAACTCAAGACATCAATACGCTAGTGGTACTCCAAGTTACAGGTAAGTGTGGTTTCATCATGAAGAGAATGGTCCACTAGAAATTCAAATGTGCAATGGAGAAAAACATTGGCGTTTCTCATTAATTGGTCTGACAGAAACTTTTAAAGTGTTCGATGTTTGTTATAGGCCAAAATTTTGTCCTTTGTATAATATGTGGCCTGACAGTATGTTGACCTTTAAATGAGTCAACTAGTATTTGAAGCCTTTTGTAAATTCATAATGAAACACACATCATGCAAGAAAATAGATTACTTCATGAAATAGGGATGTTGCTGTTCTGTACCTATAATGTGACAGAACATTGTGACAACAAGGAACATGCTACTCAGATAGGTAATCAAGAATTCAAGTCTCCCTGTGGCATGTGGCAATGCAGTGTTTGGTTAAGAAAGATACTTAAAGACAAACTATATAAAGGAGAGCATTAAATATTAAATTGTCAGTCATGGCTTGCATCGTCAATCCAACAGTCACATAAAAAGTCCTGCAAGTAGGCTACAGAAGAGTATTCTTTAAGCTGTACAACGGTATTCTACAAGTTCAAGTGTGCAAGAATATCGAAAATTGGTGCTATAATTTCTATTCTTGTCTCTGCATTAGCTTTGGTAAAAGCTTTGCATGCAACAAATGTGCCATGAGGTATCTCTGCTCTGACAGTGACTTACCATCTGCATTTGAATACCATATTTCAGTCAGCCTTACCAACGAATTGGAGGAAAAACAAAGCAATGGGGTAATTGCATACCAACTCACCAGACCTCTTCAGGGAACTACAATTCATCGGAAAGAAATATGTGATGGGGACGTCCAAAACTTCATTATCTATCAAGATGGGCTAGTTTTTCCTTCAGTGTCTAATATCTATGCTTGTGAAGATGCAAATTCAGAATAATGTTCTCTCCTACTTTTAATTATGCATTTATTAAAAAAGGACTGTATTCTGTAACTTATAGAGAGGCATATTCACATATAATAGTTAAGGAATGTGTGAGTCAGTTATTCATTTCAAATGTTTATATTGGATTTGTTTTTTAACAACACATTATGACCCAGTTAGTTTTGATTCCAGTTTAACTAACTGCAAAAGTTCTGGATGTCTTGTAAACCAGTGCAGACTGTACGGGGTCCATAAGCTTAAGGGAAGATGCATTGTAACACAATATAGTGAGGAAGAACAGAATTTGAAACATATAATTTATACAGCAGACAATAGTTTACCATTTCAGTATTACAAAGAATGTGATAATAATATTCACATGTCCATATACTATAACAAAAAGTTTGGATACTTATTATACACTGGGTGTGTTTCTTCAAAGTGTCATGTACATTGAGCAATAGAATTAGCAAAAATAAAATTTTATTCTCAAACAAAATTTTACTTGCAAATTTAAAGAACGAATTTATCAATATACATACACTGTACCTTACTAATTATTCTCAGTTGGGCATTGGATAGCAAACACATAACACAACATTATTTCATCCAGGAAATCCATATGGTACTGTGAAATCAGACAAGTGTAATGCATTGTAAATGTAATGGTGTACTGAAATTCTTCTGGAATTTACAGAGTCCTGTAATGGGAAGTTTCATTTTAAGGTTATTTATATCCTGCTGGGCGACAAAAAATTCACAAATTAATTCTGTGTAGTGATGCAACAAAATGTCCTGTTTTGATATGACTGCAACCACACCTTTTTCATTTAGTATTGAAGATGTGGAGTCACATTACTTTGAAACATACTCAGACTTGGTTGAATCAATGAGTTACAATCCCCTGAATGTTAAGAAGTGTCTATTCAGTAGATAGAATAGTACCAGAACATAAGAAATATTCTCTCCTTGAAAGTAGACTTCCACAAGGAGATCTGGATCCAATTCTATAAAAAAAATTTTGTTTTCCCAAAGAAAATTGCTCTGATTAATAGAGAAAAAACATAGTACCTGGTTCTTGTGAAATAATGGCGCAAAATTCAATATCATTATAAAATAAGTGAAGTTACCCCACTATTAAAATCATACATACTATGAGAGTGATAAGTAAACAGGTAGTTCTTTACTAGAAAAAAACACAAACTTGTATCTTAAGAGTAAAAATATAGTCTATTGCAATTTCAAGAAAATATGCTAATGCGCATTCACACCTGAAGGAATAGCAGTTTTCAAAATGTCATACCAGCCTTAACAAGATGGCTGAAATGCTGTAAATCAATTCCACAGAGAAATATGAAACAGGTTTTAACAAAAAGCCCTAACAAGACAAGTTAAAACCATTTTTAACATTTAAAATTTAAGACTTCAGAGCAAACCCTCTTATCCACAAATTTTATTACATTATGTCTACAGAGCATGTTGCTGGAGTTCAAGCAACTTTAAAAAAAGAGAAACTCTCTGAACTCAACTTCTTCTGTTGTTCCACCCCTCCAAATGCGAACTGCGCAAGTGCAGTGGAAAACAAGCTAATAGATGCCTTTCCCCTCCTCCCATCAAACCCATGAGAGCATTACAGAATTCTGGAGCTCTCCGCACCACACAAGCAAACAAGCAGAATGAGTAGTTCGGAGTTTCCCCACAATAGGGTACAAGAGGTGCGTGTCTTACTCTCCTGCTCCCCCCAGCCCATCCCACACACAGAGCAAACCAAGAGGCGCAGACCTCCCTCCACCCAGCCCGTCCTGCATGCTGAGCAAGCGAAGAGCAGTGGACGTGCATTCCCTCTTCACCAAGCCAATGGTACTTCATTAACAACCAATATATGTTTTTTAATGTTATGTCTCAAATATTATATTAAATTACCAAATACAAAATTAAGAAATACTCCCTAAAATCCTTAACAAATTTCAATATATTAATCGATATTTAAAAAATTAATGGAGGCGAGCACTGTATCCATTTGTGAAATAGTGTATACACCTCAAATAACGTTTAATGTGTGAACAACATGAGAGCAAAGTTGGGAAATAAGAATTTTATCCATAGCCACCAAACTTCCAGTTACCCGATATGCAGAGAACACCATTTCAACCCTAGACTTGGGAAGTAAAAATTTTTTCTGTCTCTGAAAGCAGTGTCCAAACATAGCACTGTTCTCCTGTTGTGCAGAGGATAGCGTGAAATACATTTTGTAGAACTAAAAGTGAGAGTAACTTTTCACCATTCCTGCCACCGTTAACATAGACCCTCTAACACAATTCTAACAAAACACAAATACACAAAAGTAGTTGTATTAGATTGCCAACCTCCATAGCATAATTGGTTAACGCTATGTGGGGCTCCGAGTTCGAATCCCAGGTAAGGCATGGATAATATAGATTCTGAGCTCGAATCCCAGATAGAACATGACAAGTTAGTTTGTAGATTCTAATACCAGATAATATAGCGGGGTTTGATTCCTGGACTAAGCAGGGATAGTATAAACTTGGTTCGATTCCCGAGTAAGGCATGAGTTAGTTTCCCGGGTAATATAATTCAAAATCCTTACACAATAGATGAGACACTAACGGTCTCAATGCTTGTTACATAATTACAATTAATAGATGTTTAAGAACCATATACGTGTTGCATTACAAAGACCAAAAGATGGTCCAGAATCATATCGGATAATAAAATACATACAAGATTGGTAAATAAAACACAATTCAAATTAAATGTAATGGCTAAAACCGAAGAAATATGCATATTTCACATTAAAATATCAACTCAATACAATTGCAAATGATACAAATTAAAAAAAAACATCAATTTGTTCAAAATCTTTCATAATGCCTTAAATCATTCAAATAAATAGTAGTGTTTTTTGCAAAAAAAATACATTTTATTATAAAATAAGACTGTTTGCAAATCTATACATTTGTAGAGGGTAAAATTCAGAAAATGCGTAAAAATATTTTAACTTCTAAAAATAATTAAATTTTGCATGAAAATTATATTTCCTTTAGTAAAAATAAATTTCATTATAAAATCCGACCAAATGCCTTGTTTGTGTAGGTTCCACGAGGGAGGTAGGAGAGTTTGGTGTCTGGTTATATATTCACATGCTGGAGCGGCAGCCCCCATTATTGTTCCAACCACCATTGAGTGCAGACTGCTCTGCACATCACCAGAATGAGCACTGATGCCCACTGCATCACTGCCGGCCTGCTAGAGCATCACTTCAGCCTGGACGGGCAGCCCTCCACAGGGCACTGTGCTGCATCCCTGTCGGG
This sequence comes from Dryococelus australis, assembly GCA_029891345.1. Classification (NCBI taxonomy): domain Eukaryota; kingdom Metazoa; phylum Arthropoda; class Insecta; order Phasmatodea; family Phasmatidae; genus Dryococelus; species Dryococelus australis. The sequence goes on from CM057001.1 coordinate 27,970,501, forward strand.
GCATCGCATCATGCTAGATGGGCAGCCATCCATAAGGTGCTCTGCTCCATCTCTGCCAGCGTGCTTCCAGCTTAGGCAGCCAGCTTCGCTTGCTTGGTTCATCCTAGGAGGTGGCCCACCACCAGCTGGTAGTGCTTGTGCTCTCTATCCTGGGCGGGGGATTACCCTCGACTCTCATCTGCCTGAGCTTAGGCAGCCAGCTTCGCTCGCTTGGTTCAGCCTAGGAGGTGGCCACCACCAGCTGGTAGTGCTTGCGCTCTCTATCCTGGGCGGGGGATCACCCTCGACTCTCACCTGCCTGAACTGAGGGTTCAGGCTTCAGTAAACAGCAGCTTCGCCACTGCACTTAGGTTAGTAAATAGTGATAACATTTAGTGCTTTTTAATACTTTTTGATATCGTATTAATATTTTTTAACTTTGATATTTGTTGTACTTTTTAACAGGTTTTTTAAAATTATTTGTACTTTGTGTTTAAACTACTTTCTTTCCAGAATTCGTTACATTTTCAGAATTCCTACTTAGTTTTTTGTCAATCTTTTCAAAGTAAGGAACTTTTAATGATTTTTTGCAAATGATTTAATGTTTTATTAACTCTTATAGCTTGTTTTAACAAACTTTTATAAAATTTATAAATTTTTTTACAAACTTTTATGAAATTTAACAAACTTTTTACAAACTTTAATCAAATATAACAAACTTTTTACAACCCAATTTGTTCAAGGGTGGGCTTAGTTATGATTGTGAGAATAAATTATGGAATTGAGAATAACAAAGAAGGAACTAGGTCACTTGTATGCTGCAAACTTGGGGAGTGCATAGCTCTAGACAGACTCTCAATTATGAATGTGTTTTTTCAGCAAAGGATGCCTGTGTGATGATGAATGAGCCTTGAGTAACTCTAATGAACAAAATGTTTTGATGTGTGATGGGGTAGCTTGGGTATATAATTTAATTTTAAGTAGTTTTAATATTTATTAAAAATAGGTATATTACAGTGAGTGTTTGAGGGAAAATTCATGTGAATTTAATTCCAGATGTAATTTTTTGTGTAGTTTTGAGTTTATTTTACAGTGGTGAGAGAAGAGGTATACCACCAGTAGATGCATCTCGCACTATATGGCATAGGTCCGAGTCAATAACACACACCTAAAGCTTCTCTTTACTGTTTAAATATTTGCAAAAGTATGTGGGATTAATCTAGAATATATGGCCAAATACTCTGAGAAAATAGTTAGCTAGGTATTGTGTTTGGTTTTAATTTAGTAAGTTAGTTTTAAGAGCTTTAAGGGTTGGCTGTTGTGTGTTTGGGTGTGAATTGTGGACATAGAACAAGATTTGGGGACTATGCCTGGCTATTCCCAGCATGTCTGGATGGTGCTAAGCCCTGTCCATGTCTATGTTCTGAATGCTTTGTTTGGGCAAAGGATTTCTATGTGTGATGGATGTTTGGACAATGAGTACTAGTAATGATTGTGGAATGAATGTGGTATGGTGGGAAGTTTTAAGTATGTTATTTAGTTGTATAAGTATAGAATGATAAAGATTTAAATAATGTTTAAGAATGATTTTTAAATTAAGTAATTTTTTGAATGTTTTTTAAATAAAGTATTTTATATGAATGTTTTTTAATTTAAGTAATTTAAGTAAGTAATGTAAATATGTAGTAAAAGGTAAATTCCCCTTGCTGATAAATTTCTTTAAAATTAGTATTTAAGGTTTTGTCTTAAACATATCATTTTAACTATTCAAAATAAAAGTATCGAATATATTGTAAACAAATCTCACATGTTTTCAAACATAGATTTGATATGTCTCATTAACATTGCATTTTTTTTGGAAAAACATGTTTTATAACAGGCTTTTTAAAGTTAATATTTGATGTTAGTAACATTAATAAACATTTATTTACTGACACAACTTCGTTTCGAGACATTATAATAATATTTTTGTATTTTTTCAGCACTATGCAGCCTTTTATAATTTTTGTGGTGCTCAAATTGCTTTATTGGGAAACAAAATAATATATATTTTTATGCAATGAGTGAGGGAAACTGTGAAAGTTTTGCTAGTTTGGTGGACAATCTTTTTGTTAGAGACTCAGAGTCTGAATCTGTGTTGCAAACGATAAGAGCGAATAGGACAGGCCATCAGGACGTTTGTCATTTCACCTAAACAACGTTGTTTCGATCTCTTGTTGGATCTATATTTTAGTGATTCGCACACTTATTCACACACAGAAAGACCGTCAACTGCATAAGATCAGAATACAATTGTTTCCCCAAAACACGGGAAAGTAGATCTCCTGGTGGACGATTTGTTTCTTCCTGGCACGGAAAATTCGAGTGATTTGGGTAATGCTTCATCCATCTCACAGCCGACGTTCGAGTCAATAAGATAGATACTTTGTTTAGGGAAATGGAAAATAATTTGTTTTCCAATTCCTCTATCTCAGTGGTAGCTTCATTGCCTAACCTGACATATGAACGTTTGGCTATGGTGTTTGCATGTAGGCTGACTGTTGCACGGATATGTAATTATCAAGTAGAGTCTGAAGCAGATTTTGAAAGATTCTTCACAAGGTGCAGGGTCCCTTTGTTAGAGTTCACAATGTCATTACACCGGCCAATATATCTTAGTGTCAGCATAGCAGTTAAATTTTTGAAATCCTTTTTGGATGAGGAAGGCACTGTGCAGATGTTTTACTTTCAGAATAAATCACTGCCTGTCCTGCATTCAACCGATGTGGGTGAAATCTATGACTAGACAATTAGGCCTTATCTCACAAATTTAGTTCTCATGGTAGCAGCTGGAGTGTGCATCTAATTCTGCATATGGATGTTTACATATTGCAGTTTAGTTCATTCACCATCAGTGCTGCTCACACTATGCTCCCCAAGTTCATTGTGAATAGAAAAGCCTGCATTAATGTGCAGTGTCCCGAGGTACTACGTTTCCATTATGCTGTTATATCAGCTTTGTTGCCTGCATCAGTAACTGTCAAGAAAATGTCTTCATACCCAGATCCTCACAAGGTTTATGATACTGAAGGTCTGTCAACACCTGTCGTGTTACAGGATACTCGAAAGTTCGAGGAGAACAATGGCATTTCTCTCAATTTCTACACTGCAGTAGACAAAGATAGCAATATTAATGACGAAACTTTCGATAAGCAAGGGGTTATCATAAAAAAGCGTATTTCCCATGTATGTCATGCACATCATGTAAATGTATTGGCCAACATGCTTGTGGTAATGATGCCCATTACCAGTAACATGAGGCTGATTGCAGTACTGTCCCTACTGGGGATAACAAGTAGTTGAAATCTCAGGATTATAATAAACAGCAAAGATTGGGTTCATTGCCTATTGTGATATAGAGTCATATTTGAAACTGTTGTGCACTTGCCTCTCCAATTAAGAAATGAGTAATACAAATACCATCAACCTACATGTTCCATATGCTTGTAGAATTTTTTGGGTTGTTCGTACAATCCAGCATTATGTAACTATTTTGAGTTTGTGGGTGATGATTGTATGAATCAGTTAGTGGATAAATTAGTTGAATTGACAAAGTGTGTTGCAGTAATTTACAGTGCTGATGAAGATAGGTTGGTGGCTCAGAAATGTTGTCATATTTGTAATAAAGAATTCGGTATGAATAATATTGTTGTCGACCATGACCATCTGACCGGGGAAATCAGAGAGGCCACACATAATAAATGCAACTGTAATTTCAGACTGCCCAAGAAACAACTTGTCGCTGTCTTTCATAACCTGTAAAACTATGATGCTCACTTTCTCATAAAGCAATTGACTGAACATCACATAACAATACCCGACTGAACCGTGGTAATCGAAAGGGGAAGGTTGGAAATACTGCTGTGATGAGTGTATTTGGTAATGTGTCCATGTTTTCGCATAAGAAGTTAAAGATGGAACTTGGTCATAAAATTTGGATGTATCATAAATTAGTTGTTCTGTTGGCGATATGCCCATGGAGATATATTTTCATTCGCAATAATTGGCATTAAAAGTAAATAATTGTATTTCTTTATTATTGTATTTTTTAATTTTTTTATATACTTTTTATTATGCCATTAAAATCAATTTCGTTCAAATAGTATCCACTTATTGTTTAATAATATTTCGTATTCATATGAAAGGAGGTTGTTAAATTTCAAATGGTGTTATTAAAAGCAATAACATCCATAGAAATAACCCAAAACAAACCTGCTGCCTGCACCAAAAAGGAAAACAGTGTTACACATATAACAATTAAAATCTGGACATCCAGAGATACATGCAATATTGCGATACATTTACATAAACAGTAGTCCATGTGACATAATACAAGTTATTCATTAAATGGACATTTGGGTTCAGTTCGAACAGTTGTTATGTGGTGTATCATTGTCCACATTCAGTTTCTTGATATATATGTTAGCTGAGTATTCAGGTCATAATAATAAGTTTATGTTATAATCAATATATTTAGTATAATTGCATTCTGCATATAGTATATGTTGTAGTATCATTAGAATTATTTAAATTGGGCAAGTAGTTTAGTAGTTATTAATTTTTGTAGTTGTTAGGTGATACATAACCTCAAAGTGGGCACCATGTAGCATCGCCCATACTAGAACTACATACAGGCAGCATAGAGCCCCAGAAGCTAACATGCCAGGTTGTAGCTTGCCGAGTCTAATGGAGTGATGAAGGATGAATGTGCCGACCACATCATCACACACTTTGTCAGTTTACATCCCAAGCTTTATGCAAACATTGTTTCGAATGAGCAGTGTATCTTTAAGGCGAAGGGTATAAAACCTTATGTGCTGCAATCCCTCCAATACGAGTATTATCAAGACTGCCTCGATAATTGCACCAGGGTTATGGGGACCCAATATCAGTTCAGTTTGTGTGGTCACGAGGTTTGCACGGTATGTTTGATCAAAGAGTGTTGTCAGGTTTAGACTATAAGCGCTGCATTGAGCCGGATGGAGTATCGACTTTACCCTAAAGGATTCGCAAGTAATTTTTTTTCTTTCTCTAACACAGTACTTTCAACGCCATTTTAAATGTAGTGCTGCCATCACCAGCACCCAACACCACACCCTGCTTCTCACCACACCCTGCTCCACACTGCAATCCTCATCACAGCTGTCTTCAAATGTACTGCATCGATGATATATAGTTCTTCAAAGCTACTGCTTTGCTATAAGTGCATGGAATTTTTAATTGATGCAATAACCCCTGTTTTCCTTTGTGTTGCCCAGGAATTACTCTTTGCAGCATGGTATTACATCGTTTTAAATCTTGAAGCTCTGTGTGTGAGTGTGTGTACAGTCATTGTAGGTGTTGGTGTGTCTGGCAAATTTGAACCCAGAAGTGACATGTTAGACACTCCAAATATAGCGCAGCAATGGACGAAAACATATATCGCCGTTGGAAGAAAGTGAAAGTTTTTATTTTTAATATCATGACTGTGAACACAAGGACATCAACACGTATCACCTTTTGTATATATATTTTTAATTTTAATAGCATGGCTGTTAAACACAAGGACGACAACACGGTCGCCTTTTGTATATATTTTTTAGTTTTAATGTTTGTAAATAACATTGTAAATATTTCTGTAATGTTAATTTGTATGAATTAATGTGTATGATGTTTGTATAAAGATTTTTTAAAGTGATTTTCATGTGCGAATATAGTATTAAGGGTATTAAGGATTGTTTTTGTATATGATTGTGAAGTTGTTGAAATGTTTGTTAATATTAAGGAATGTTGTATATGTTTGTAAAGTTGTAAATATTTGTAAATATAGTTTTTAAGGATGATTTAGAAAAAAAAAAAACTTTAATGGTAAAAGAGAATAGCGTGACTTGTTATTTAGTAGTTTGATTTCCTTTTCGCACATTAAATTTTTTTTTTTTCAGTTTGAGTAATTGGTGGGTGAGTTGCAAATGTCTTTACACGATGTGAACACTAACAAATATGGAAATGGAAGTATGAAAATTAATAAATGAACTCTGAAAAGTGTTGGAATGAGGGAGAATTTCAAAAACATCTTGTGAATGAACTCTCAACAATATTGGAATTTTGAGACAAGTTGCACTATTTATAATGGCTAGGACAACTTCAGGTAAATGGACTCTTGCCCCGCAGAGCAAGTTGAAAGAGTGACTAGCTGACAACAAACAAAAATAATTTTTTTTAACAAGTTTCCAAGAAAATATAAACTAATGATTTTTACTTTAACGTATAAAAGAAAAAATACTACAGCTGATGACTGCTGCAAAGGGATTTTATTCTTCAAATATATGCTTACAGAATTTTTTTTCAACAACACTTTTAAGAAACATTAAACAATTGGCAAGACTAAGTCTATACTGGTTCCTCCTCCTCCTCCTCTTCCTCTTCAACCACATAGCACCACACTACCACCACATAGCACCTCGCTCAGCACCTCACACAGCACTTCATATTTGGGATAAGTATGCACATGTGACAATAGGTTGGGAGTTGTAATTTTATTGTGTTAACTGGGTGTTTCATTTAATTAATTTTTTTCATTCGGTAATTGCATGAATGTGTGTCTGTAGATTCATTGTTACATGATTAAAGTATATATTTGCTAAAGAAAACAGTTTCATCACATGATTAAATCGGTTTAACGAATTTGCATCGCCGAAATAATTCGTTACTTGTATGCTATTCGAGGTGTGATTCAAGTAATTCGTTCGGTAACCTATTTCAACATCTCTTTTCATAATAAAAAATTGTTTACCTCTCTGAAAACATTTCTCCCATAACTAAGCTAGTTAAATCCTCAGTATGTCTCCAGACATTCGACCTGGCTGTGTAGCCCGCTCCACATATCAGTCACAAAAGAAATAAAAATAAAATCTTACTTAGCCCACTCTTACACCATCAACTTCTATATAAACATTTACAGCCCACTCCTCTGGTCAGTCGGTCACAGGATGTCACACAGAACACATCGATGCTGCTCTGCCAATATGACCCTTATGAGATGAATAAATTAACAAACATTCTTTGATATCAAAAAATGCCATAAAATCGAAAAAATAAAATAAAAATATTATTTTATAAATAGATTAATCGAATTATTCAATTTAATCAATCTGGTAATTAATGTAATTATATAGCCAATTCACCAAACAATTAATTAATCTCATTTGAATAACATGATTTGACACTTAGTTCACTCTTGCACCAAATGGGGCTTAGGTCATTCTTTCTCTGTGTCCCATTAACCCGCAGCTGTCTCTACTAATATTTGCTTTTCTAATAATTTCACAGTTTCACTTGACTCACGCGTGAATAAGTGATGAAGCTCATGACAATGTTAATCATACATAAGACTGAATAATACATAATGTGCGCACAAGTAGATCTTAAGCAGGGCTTCCAAAAGTGATCATTTTACCGTGAACAGCGTATAGAATAAAAACACACCTTTAAAGGGTGTTGTTTGAAATTAAAATGGATATAGCCGTTTATTAGAATTAATTAAATTATGGTTCTTACAATATCTTCAGCAGCCGGTAAATAGAAGAAAATATCTATTGTGGATACTAAAGTTTTGGGCGGTTACTGCTCGTTGTCGAATTCGCTTGATTTCACGACACTCGGGAGTTCTCGACGTGCGCATAAGTTATACCACTACGCTCACGTCACGGAATATTTGGGGATACATCCGCTTACACCGGCGAACAACTCCAGCCGCGTATGCCAAAATGGCAGAACGTCATTGACCAATCAGCGCCTGGTAACACCGGCTATATCCGAATTCACCTGAAGTTCGTACTTGTGCGTACCTGTCCCCGGAAGTGACATCGCAAGAGCTGTCCGAATTGCAAGTGAAGTATGCAAGTACACAAGTAAACGAAGACGTGTACTTCTCGCGTACTTGCGGAATACAATGTGCCGCCATTTTGAGAAGCAATTTGTAGAATACAGTATTGATTTCCGACAATAATTTTATTAAAAATTTAATAGGGCAACATTATTACTTCGTAGGCATTGCATTTTGAACTGAGTTAGTAATTTTCGCAAGGTTCGCGTTAAAAAAAAAAGGTCTAAACAATATATGCGTATTAGGCATATGTCCCTAACCTACAGAAGCTAAGATAAAAAAAAAGGCATTCAAAATTGCACTCTCATACATAAATGCAAGATAATAAATGTTATGTGAATCAAATTTAAATATTATTTAATACTTCATTTCACCCCTAAAACTTTAGGGCAATTATTAATTTCTTAGTCGGAATACACGTACATTAGAAGTGGTTAGCCGACTAATAATTGTTCCCGAAGCCAACAAGACTGCCTGTCGGAATTCTTCAAGTTTGGTGTCATGGTGTCAAGGGTAAATGAAAGAAGTATGGAAGGATGCAAGTACGGAGTATATACCTGAATCCGGACAGGGCCTTACTCGCCAGCCGGCAGGCAGCCTGGCCAAAAAAAGGGGAAAACCTCCAGTTCATTGCAGTAACCGATCGGACCCGAGGATCGTTCCGAAGCCTCGCGCAGCGCGTCTGTTAATGTGTACGCCGACATCAAGAGGAGCCGGAACGGATCTATGTATAGTCCGTGCATGGTTTCTTCCGGCGTTCTCTGAACCCCTGCTGAAATTCTATTTTCACGAAATTTCTCTGCCTCGTGCAAACAAAGCTTAACTGAGCCAGAGAATTGCACCGAAGTGACAACGAACCCTGTTCGTGCGCAGTCAGAGTAACGACATTTTGTGTAGTACCTATTTCCTCTCTTATTTTATTAATATTAATTATGTATAAAATATTATAATTTATAGACGAAATATAACTATAAATTTCATTTACTAATAAAAAGGTATTTATGTGTTAACAAAAATATGAAACGCTTATGATAAATGGCATATTTAGGAAACAACCAATAATGTCGTATATGGGATGACTTTTTAATGGTTTTAATTCAAAAAGTGTGGAGAAAAAAAAAAACAGATAATCTGCGACTCGGGTATAGTCCATAAAATGTTACCGAGCGGGGTGGCTCCACGGTAAAGCTCCGGTATTGCATTCGGGAATACCCGGGTTCGAATCCCGGCATTTTCATCATGATTTTGGATTTATAAATTTTCCCGAAATCGCTCCAGGTGAATGCTGGAATGATTTCACACCACAGGCCATGGCCGAGCCCTTCCACCGTTCTTTGATCTCTGGGCAAGTTGCGCCACGCCTAATGAACTACTTGTGAGGCATTGCCGCCATGTTGTGTATAGCCTACGTATTGTTACAATTTCTCTCTCAAAGTCAGTGCGCTAAACCAGCTTCGTTAACGGATGGAGGTCTTAATTAAATAAAACTCTCAACAATGATTTCATAATTTTATTTGCAATAAAAACAAACAAAATTTTCTCGACCCAAATTCTCGCAGCAAATTGATATCACTTGCTGTTTACAATTAATGACTTCAACCAATAAAAATTATAAATACCTCAAAGAAATTAACGAAATTATATAATTAAAAATCAATCCCAATAGAGAGTGTATCAAAAGCTATTATATTATTTTACAGATTATATGTTCATATTTGGCAGTTCCAATATTTACAGTAAAGTCTGTATCACATGTTATTCAGTACCACCTAGGTTAAGTCCAGATTTCACTAGTCCGCAATGAAATAGAGTTCTCCGAGCGCCCACACGCTCAGACGCCTTCAGTCGTCGGATATCACGCCCTCTCGTCCCTTCACACCACGAACATATCGTCCGTCGTCGTCCGCTCCTGACTTCACACTCCGCACTCAACCAGATGGCCACCGCCAAAGGCTTCCGGTAGTTCAGCCTTGGCTTGTATTTACAGGGTCATAGGCCATCACCCAGGTATTTCGTACTGAGGGTCCTAATTACCAGAATATTCTTGCGCCTTCCATGCATTTGTCGGCTTCTACAGCAGGGTAGGAGGAGGGACTGTGACGCCAGCCAGGTCTCACCGCTATTAATCATTCCCCGGCTGCCCCGAGGTGGAGGGGGAGGGTCGAGGAGGCAGCGAGAATGTCTGCCTGGTGAAGGAAGGGACGAGATGGGTCACTCTCCGCTCCCCTTCCTTCGAGCTGGACGGCGCAAAACGGTAGCTCGCGGCCAGTGCGAGCTACAGCGCGTAACTTGAAATGGGAATCAAACATTTGAAAACCAAACTTGTCAAGGCATAGGGAAAATCTTGATTGTTATTTTGAGATACTTATTTTTCTTACTTGATTCGTTTCACATGTATGACAGTTGTCACATATTACCTCAATATTTAATCAACCCCCCCCCCGGCCTTGTAATTGATATATCTGAGACACCTCACAAACTTAAAAAATTATCTTAAGTAGTGCTCCAAGCTACGGTAATCTTTTATTTTAATGTCCGGGCGAGTATTGTGCTTACGAAGATCTGTAAAAACATCCAAGATTGATAAGATACACTTCCCCCTTAAGAATACATGGCCCCCTCCCACTCTCCGACATTCAGTTTTCGAGGCACGGCGATACGGGCGACAATAACGCGCGCGACCAGCGCCCCATCGCTCCTACGAGCAACGCCCTGAACCTGCGTGCAGTGCTTCCGCTGTCACGCCTTCCTGTGCAAATGAGATGTGTAACAGTGGGATTTTATTACACTCGATGAAAGCATATAGATTGAACTGCGACTGTGCAGCTTTACTATTCTTCTACCTATTACGAAAACTGCACTGGCTAGCTCTAAAAATGTGGCTTTAGGAAATTTTCACGATATTTTTTTATATCTTAAAATGAAATTAAAATTACAAAAACAAAACTATGCGGGCTTAGATGATTGTCATATTTTTTTTTTTTAGTCTTTTATCGCAAATATAAAGTCGTATTTAAAGGATATTTGATTGTTAAGGTGCGCGTAAACAACAAATGTACAGAAAATATGTCCGTAATACTGCAGTTGTTTAGCGGGTTTCCTCGGGGATCTCCCGTTTCCCCCCTTCCTTGCATTCCGGCGCTGCTCCAGTCTCACCTCGTTTCGCCCTCATCGGCTTTCGAGACCTCGTTAAGAGTCACCCAAATATCTCAATTCTCGACTCAACTCCGGACTAACTAAACTCTCAGGCCCTACCTTAACGTGTTAAGCCTCGAAACTTAACAACGCAGCTTCAAGCACCAAGGATAATGTTTTCAGCTCCGGCGATAGCGGGAGTGAATAAAGCGTCTTCTTCCCCTATGCCATCCCCTCCCCGGTACCCTTCACGGATCGCACGCAATGGGCCGGAAAACCACTCTGTAAGATAAACAATGCGGAGAAGAGGCCATGGGTGTCTCCGTCCCACTCTCTCTCTCTCTCTCTCTCTCTCTCTCTCTTCTCTCTTTCCCGCTCTCATCCAGTTCCCCTCACTTACTACATGAGCCACATGTTCGAGCCGCCCGACGCGTGTGGTAGGAGAGGGGAAGATGCTGGAAAAAGAGGGAAAATTAGTGCGTCGACGAGGGGTGAGGAGAGGAGAGGGTTCCACGAACCGGGACAAGCTCACTTGGCTCGGATTTAATGACGATCATCCGTTGTCCCCTCTAGCTGCAATCCCCGCTTTCACGCCACGGCCTTAATTACCCTCAATTATACTGCCTTCTACCCCTCACCCCCTCCCAACCACTTTTCGCTCGCCTTCGTGCCAACCAGACCCAACGAAGCGGTCCGGCACCGCGACGGCATACGCCGAAAACGTTTCGCCGTTCTGTGCCATACACTGATCACGGTTATAGGCCGTTCACGGTTAAATGAGCACTTTTTGAAGCTGTTTCATCGTTCATAATATTCAATCAATACATTTAATTGTGTGTACACCGTGTTTATTACTCACATGGCAGGGTTTACACTAAAAAGTGGTGGAAGGTTATGGTTGAAAGAAAAAAGTAACTAGGGCTTCAAAAGTGCTCACTTTACCGTGAACGGCCTATAAGCGGAATGGCACACGAAAGCAATACATTTACTCGACCTCGACTTTGTCATAATATGTTTTCAAAGTGATTAAAGAAATTTTTGGCATTATAAGTAAGAATTTTATAAACACCTTACATTATTTGATATTGACTGCCTTTAAGTTTTTTTTTTTTTTCATTAAATGCTTCGAGAATAATAATAAATCGTCTTTATTTGGCGCAGTTCAGCCATATCTGCTTTCTCTTACACTGTAGCATTTTTTTACAATTTACACTTGCTTATTGCAGTTCAGAAGAAAAAATAATAATAGTTCTTACAAATTAACAAACATCGTAGAAAATCAAAAGTCGTTACAAGACACTGATGGGACAGGTAATTAATAATAAGTAGAGATATGCATATTCAAGTACTGAATAAATTTATAATTTAAGTGGTGATTATTAAGTTTAAACTAGTCCATAAAACACTGATGATGAACTGACAGGTATTAGGCCAAAATATGAACCATGTACACACAAGAATGCAGTACCTATACTTGCACAAACACATAAATGTACAAGAGGCCCACATGCATACACACGTAACTATAACTCCCAGCAAACCGAAACATGAAATAGAACACTTGTTCGTTACAACAACGAAATTGCAGGAACTTAGGTCCTTACGATTAGAACGCAACCAACGTAAGAAGATGACTGGAATTATTACACATTTATCCGTACTGTACAAAAAAAAATTTACGAAAAATCCTTTGAAAAATATCTTGTGACAGAAATGATGTAAATACGCTGCGTTGGTGCACCGTTAACTGAGCAGTTCCGAACTGCACGTATCCAACCTTTGAAAAAATATCTTGTGACAGAAATGATGTAAATACGCTGCGTTGGTGCACCGTTAACTGAGCAGTTCCGAACTGCACGTAGCCAACCTTTGAAAAAATATCTTGTGCCAGAAATGATGTAAATACGCTGCGTTGGTGCACCGTTAACTGAGCAGTTCCTAACTGCACGTAGCCAACCTTTGAAAAAATATCTTGTGACAGAAATGATGTAAACACGCTGCGTTGGTGCACCGGCACCGTTAACTGAGCAGTTCCGAACTGCACGTAGCCAACCTTTGAAAAATGTCGCTGTTCGCCAGTCCGTCAGGCGCACGAATTGGGTTGCGGTGTCTTTGTACTGCACTTTTTTTTCTTCTATACATAAAAGCCCGTTTTGGGTGCTCGCAATCTGTTTCCACGAGAAAAAAAAAAAAAAAAAAAAAGAACCCTTCAGATTAGGGCAGAACACAATTTCCAACAGATCGCGCTTATTACAAACACTATTTTTTCGAAATTATTCAACGTGAACAAAAATTACATTTTCCGACCGTTATAGCTTAACACGCAGTGGGCGAGTTCCTGCGAAACTAGTATAGGAGCCTGCGGCGAACCTTGCTCCAGACTTTAAGAGCAATAAAATTTTCGGTTTACTGCTTGTAGTTCGATAAAGGCTGTTCAAGATAGTAGTGAACACTTCAGAAATGAGTTTTATAGAATAGTCACTTTCCCTGAAATGCGTATATTTTAATGGGCTCACTGAGTGACATTCGCCCAGTTAGGTTGGTAACGATGGATGGAAAGTAGTTCCACATCTTAACGCCACATTAAAAATGTTCGGTAACCATTCGTGATAACTTTGAATTGATTCCTTCATGTTCTGTTTTTTTAATGCACCAAAGTGTAAAAATGAGCAGATTTGTAAAGTATTTACTTTCTTAACAATTCCTACAGTTTCATTTGATCGACGCGTGAATAAAGCGACGAGTCCCATAGCAATGTTAATTTTATACAAGGCGGAGGGAAACACGTGTATACAAGTAGATCCTATGCAGGGCGTCTGAAAGTGCTCATTTCACCGTGAACAGCTTATACGTGCGTGCATCGCGAGGAGGACACAGCCCCTGACAGTTCAGCGCCTCTGCGCGTAGCGTCCATTGGCGCACTTGATGCGGAGGAATATCCTGGAAGTAGAACTTAAGTCAGGTCTCGAGAGAGCGGGGAAGCTCGGAAGTAACAAGAATGGACTTGGGGTATTCGCGAGGCCCGGTTGCTTCGAAGTGGCAATAAGGCGACGAAGGTGGGAAAAACAAATACAAATAAAATGTCTGTAGACATACTTGGCCTAGTATGCGGTGCAAGCGTCAGTTTACTTCAAAAACCAGCGTATGTATAGGCTGTTCACGGTAAGGTGAGCACTTTCTAAGCTCCCCCTGCTGAATTTTTTCTTTTCATCCAATTTCCATCTTCCTGCTCCTTTTAAACATAAACATTGCAATGCGACCAATAAACACAGTGTATACATTTCACTACCCTCGGAACTTAATGCCTGGGGCTGCAATCAGATATATTTATTAGTGGTTAATGACTATTGGGAGGGCCTTAAAAAGTGCTCGCTTTACTGTGAAAAGCCCATAGAACGATTGCGTTCAACTTTTCTTTCCCTCCGTTTACTTCAGCGTCCGCTGTTTATGTAGTGGCTAGAGCGCTGGCCTCGATTCCCAGCGGCGTTTGCTCCCGGATTCTGGCATGCTTTAAAAATGCGATATTTGACCATTTTCACGAATTTTCTTTTCCAGAAATAGACTTAATAATACGAGAGTGTAAATAAGGGCATGGATAATTGTTTTCTGACAAAAAGTCGTATTTGCAGAACATTTATTTGCCGAGATACTCGTATTCGCGCAAAAAAAAACAATTTCACAGAAATCAAAGGGACAACCCGCCGCATTAGTGTACACTCGTTATAGTAATGTTCTGCTTGAGAACTATTTCTGGCCAGGTCTTACCAACACGCCTATTTTCTGTATAGCTATGTTCATATTGATTATATCTAAAATATTATCAATTAAAGCTTAAATATAAATAAACGTCCAACTTAACCAAAAATAAAATACTTTTATGCTAACTGAAGTATAAGCCCTTATGATTAAATATTTAGGAATCAACTAAAACCGTTATATGTGGGGGTTATTTGACAAAGGTTTCATTCGGGGCATGTGAAGACACTGCGAGCACACTATAGGGAACCATGAAGACATTTTAAACCAATGTGAACTATAGTCTGTATGATGTGTTTGGTTGGTCATTAGATATGTAATTTATCACAATCGTTTTGTAATTGTTAACACAAAGGTATAGGCTTTTCACAGTAAAGTGAGCACTTTTTAAAGCCCTGCTTAAGATCTATTTGTATGCACGTTGCGTATTCCTCCGCCTTATGGGACGTTAACAATGCCGTAGTCTTCGTCGCTTTATTAATGCGTCGGTCAAGTGAGGCTTTGAATTTATTCGAAAAAGTTAATATTTGTACAAATCTGCTCATTTTTATACTTCGACGCATAAAAAAAAAACCGGAAGGCGAAATACATAATTTAAGCCGTCACAAATGGTTACATAACACTTCTTATTCGACGTTAAGATATGGAACTACTTTCCGTCCATCTTTACCAACTTCACTGGGCGAATGTCACTCAGACTCCCGTTAAAATATATGCATGCAGGGACAGTGACTTTTTTCTTATCAAAACTGCTCACTTGATCGTGAACAGACTTTATCTATGTTTTAGTTAAATTTAACTCTTGCTTCTATTTTACTTATAAATGAAAAGAATTCATTTTTAATTAATATGAATAAAACAGGGAGAAAATAGATGTGTTGATAATGCCGTGGAAAGAAATAGTTCTTATGTAAAATGTTATTAAAATAAGGGCGGACGAATGCGGTACGTTGTCCCTTTGGTGGAATTTTCTGCAAATAGTTCAGCATTGCTTGTATCAGGCGGAGGAATGACCTAGAAATATAAATTCAGCTGGGCTTCTGAAAAACTGGAAGTTACGGTAAATGAATTATATACCTGTGACGCCAGGAGAGCAAGTAAAATAAAGAAGTTTAAAACTGAAGAATGTCAGATGTTTGTATCTTGACTTCACAAATCGCGTGCGGCATGGGGGGGGGGGGGGGGGGGCACAGTGGCTGGGTGGTTAGGCTGCTCGCCTCCCACCAAGGCGAAACAGGGCTCGATCACCGGCCGGTTCACTCCAGATTTTCACAAGCACTGGGGAAAAAAAAAAAAAAAAAAAAAAGTTTCGTGGCGGCCACAAAAACATTTTGTTGGTGTTCACCTTGCCGAATTTTTTGCGGTGCACAGAAAAAATTTTTGTGGCAGCTAAAAAATTTATTGTGTACACCATAAAAAAAATTTGGTGGGGGAGGGGATACCAACAAGATGTTTTTGTGGCGGCCAAAAATTTTTTTTTGTTCAGTGGGGGAACCCGCCGCGCTGGTCGGCGGGTTCTCTCGGGGATATTCCATTTATCCGGGCTCTGCCTTCATACTCACCTCGCTTCACCCTCGCCGGCTCTCAAGACTGCCCGAAACCCTCCGCTCACTCGTGCGCATAGTGACTAGGGCCGAGTCTGTCTACGCTACGGCCACCAGCCTTCGTCTTCCCAGCAAACCCCATTCCACTACCAACATGGGAAAATAAAACTGCACCGCCCGACAGCGCTAATTTATAGCCGCTTAATTAACTGCGCGCGAGTTTATCTCCTCGTCGGCCGACACTCGCGGAAAGCGAGCTGATGAAACCCTGCCGTTTTGTGAGGGGGGGGGGGAAAGAGGCGGCGGCTATATCGTTGTGCCAAAGATTTAGAGAAGTTTATTTAAAGATCGCGGGCGCCGCCGGCTGCTTCTTTGGCACCGTTTCAATTCCCGCGTACGCGTTTTTAACGGCCGACTTCAGAACGCCTCTGAGCGCCTGTATATTCCACCACACTGCGGCCTAAGGCTAACATAAAATGTATTTATTGACTATTATTCCGAACGAGAGGGCTTTCGATAGTCCTCACTTTACCGCGAATAGCCTATACCTGCATGTATTTTAACGGGCGCAGTAACGGGAGGGAATGCAGTTCTACGCCTTAACGTCGAACTACAAGCGTGAGGTAAACATCTGTCAAAACTTAAATTATTTCTTTCGTTTTCTGATTTTTTAACTTCTTGTGAGTGTAAGAATCAGCAGATTTTGAAAGTATTCACATTAAAAAAAATAATTTTAACAGTTTCACTGGATCGACACAATGGATAAAGTTATTAGGCCTATCACACTGTTAATTTTACACGAGGCGGAATAATACACAACACACATACAAGGAGAACTTTCACCGTAAACAGCTAAAACAAGGTGTAACTTGGAGGGGGGGGGGGGTGTGATATTCAAGATATGATTTTTCCTCGCCTAAAACTATATTCATTTTACAAATATAGGTGTACTTCTGTTCGTGGCATAATTTCTGTTTCGGAGTAATTATTGATATTATTCTATTACAGCAAATTTTCATTTTACGAGTCGTTTAATATTTTTGGTGTTTGATTTTCATTGTAGTTGCTATTCGCATAAAGTCAGAAATACAATAACAATTGTCATTCTTCTTCCAAACAGGAAATACCGCACAGTGAAAATGAGACACAAAAATATTAATCCGCTCGTAGGCCTAAAAGATAAGTTCTCTTTAACCAAACGTCTTCAATAATTTCTCTGAAAGTGAACTTACGACACGACAACATGGAATTCCTTTATAATAGGCAAAGAATGACTTTTGTCAAACTGCTATCTCAAGTGCATGTTGTTCACGAATAATTCAGCATATTTGAGAAACCTACTAATTTTTTCCCTGACGTATACTTGCGATGTAAGATTTACATTGTCATGTGCCCAATGACTTTATTCATGCGCCAGCCAAGTAGCAACCTGAGATTTTTGTGAACTCGTTGCGTTAATAAATAACGTGGCATTCCATACTCTAACATGCATAAAGCAAAAAACTCAAATATATAAATAAATTTAAGCATTACGTTCGCGAGATGGCGTCGAAACTATAGGAACTAATTTGTCTCAATTCGCTGCCAACTTAACTGGGGACCTGCATGGCAGTGTGTATAGGCTGTTCACGATAAAGTGAGTACTTTTGAACCCTTAGTTACTTTTTTCGTACAACCATTTTTGTATCCACCCATCACTTCTTAAACTAAATATTGCCATGCAGGTAATAAACACTGCGTATATATTTAACTGAACTCGAAATAAAATATATTAATCGACTAATATTACAAATATGACAGCTTCAGAAAGTGCTCACTTTACCGTGAATAGCCTATACTGTAGCACATGTGTTTTTTTAAAGGTTGATTTCGGAAGTGCTCACTTTACCGTCGACGTGTTGTATAGGCTGTTCACGGTAAAGTGAGCACTTTTGAGGCCCTAGTTATTTTTTCTTTCAGCCATTTTTTATCCTTTAACCACCTTTTTTTAGTAAATATTAACATGTAAATAATAATCATAGTGTGTATATTTCACCGCTGTCTGAATTTTACATATAAGGCTAAAATAAAACATATCTATTGCCTATTATTCCAAACGAGAGGGCTTTCAAAAGTGCTCACTTTACCGTGAACAGCCAGTAGCATCTTTCAACTTCACGGCCGGGGTTTATTGAATTCGGGATAGAGGGGAAGGTTGTGGAGTTGGAAGTTTGTGCGGCGCGTCACTTGTGCCCTTCTCGCCCCGAGGCGCCTCGGGTTGTTCACGTAATTACTATCATGCCTGCCACCCTCTCCTGCCCCCCTTCCCCCTCCCCGTCAACCAACCACCCTCCCCAGCCCGCGAACCGTGCCACGTCCATGGATCTCCGCGCAGAGATTAACCCTCGCGTCGGAATTCCTCCTCTTTAGCGTGGAAAGTGCGCCGCGTCAGTGTCTTCCAATTAATTTAATTCATGGCGTAATTAATCACGGCGCCACGCGCACCTGGAGGGTTGGTGCACACCCGCCTTCTCCTCCTACCCCCCCCCCCGCCCCACGTGCAGAATGCTTCATTTTCGCCGCAGTCGACAGTTCTTCAGAACTGGGTACGTCCCTCCGGCTGGCTGTGCATGACCTCGCTTGTCGTGCTCTCGGGGTGCTCCTGAAACATGCTGCGTGTCACATGCGGGAGAAGGCGACAGCTCCGCACACTTACGCCAAGTACGGGCATTTAAAGCGCCCATCGTAAATCCCCTACGAGCATTGCAGCGAACTATAGGGTATAGTCCTTTGTCGTGGGACGCGTCAATATGAGGCATCAGGGAGCGGAATATTATTTTATTGATGGAAAAATTAGCAGATTCAGTGCTAGGCCTTATTTTAGTTTCGAGGATATTTATGTGTGTGTTTTATATATATAATGCTTTTTTTCTCTTACGGTAAATTGCTTGAAAATATTACTGTCTGCAGTACGTGACATGTTTTTAAAGATTTTTTTGTTCCTAAAGGAGCAGCCGTGGCTCAGTGATTATGGCGCTCGCCTCCTACCACGGCGATCCGGGCTCGATCCCCGCCGGATTCACTCCCGGATCCTCGCATGCGGGACTCGTGCTGGACGATGCCGCTCTTGCCGGCGGGTTTTCTCGGGGTACTCCCGCTTCCCCCGCGCTTGCATTCCAGCGCCACTCCATCCTAGGGTCTCACTTCATGTCATGTCCGGGGATGAAGGGCACCTACGTGTCCCAGCTGGAAAGCCGGTCGCTCTGAGAGTGTTTCATCGTCCGGGGTTCACTCCCCACTCAATTTTTTTTATATTCTTAAGAGAACAGATGCTGTAGTCTCTTTTAAATAAATATATATATATATCGTTTTTTATATACACTTGGCAACGAAGTTCAGGTAGGCATGTTTTTAAAATTAACTGACCACTTTAACATGCTGCTGACAGCGCATACGAATGCCTGGAAATAAATTTGCCCAATTCCAATTTATTTTGCAGCTTTTGCCATGGCATGTCAAGCAAGTAGGTTGTGATATCTTATGTCTTAACATCCTAATGACGTGATGCCGTTCAGCTCATTATAAAAAAAAATTCCTGCGTTCATTAAAAAGAAACACATCCATCTTGATCTCGAAATGAAGTTTTATCACTCACAACTTTCAGCGATGAAGAGCGTATCTATTGTCGAGCCATACGTTTTGTATCTTTAGCATATCCAATCCTCAATTAACACATGATACTTAATATTGAATGCGAAAAGAGGGCATTGATATCTCAGACAGTTACTAACTTACTTCAGTCACACAATTGCCTAGAAAAAAATGATTAAATTAAGAACAGTGCCAGAGTTTTCTGTGGGGAAAACTGGCGTAAAGAGAAAAATTAAGAGCTTTATTCATGCACAGTAACGCATTTGACGTTCCTCAAGTGTACGGACAGATGGGGCGTTTTAGTCACCGAGTGCATTTAACCCATTCAGACTTAGCTTACACATGTGTGTACATCACGCGCATGTGGGTAATTCTAGGTATGTGCTGCTTGCTGCGAAACTCAATGACCAATGATCTTACCTGTCAGCAGATGATTCGCGAACCGTCTTTCTGGTCTAGGTCATAGTTGGTTCATATCACTGTAGCCGAACATCCCGCAGCTTATTGGCTGTGGCATAGGAACAAGTGTTCGTGTCGACATAAGTGCAGCACGCATCGCAAAATGTTTTGTTTGCACCACGGGAAACAGTAAATTTAGGTTGGCCTGAATGGGTAAAAAGATATATATCTCTACCTGCAGGTACAGTGATTATCTTTTATAAAGGTTTATTTCAGATTTAAAACATTTCACATATTAAACCTTAAGCTTACCTAAATATTTTAGAGTGGAGCTTTAGAATTACTAAAATATATTGTATACAACAGCGTTTTGTCCACTAGAAACGCATCTCAGTTCACTTTGTGCGGAATCGACATGGATGCACCTTTTGCTGTCGGGATTTTTTTTTTTTGTTGCAACATGCTTATATAAATAAATCATATAGTTCACTGTTTGTAATCAAAATATAATTATGTATAAGTATTTTTGGTGCGCTGCTCTATGATTGGTTGAACTCAAGACTTGGGAACTGGTATTTATAGCTCCCGGTTTTTTTTTCTACCGTGAAATATAATAATTGAGCAGCAGGAAATCAATCGCGTGCTCTTCATGTCTGGGACAAGTATTCGACAGGCATCGTACATTGCGATACCCAGTGGCCAATGGTCTTCCTGATGCGTAAACCACGATACTGTTGCAGCATGCACTGCGCATTATGACTGGTTTGTATCTCTGATCACCGAATACGACCGCCCGCGGCTTACAGGTTGTGATAACGAAACGAAGTTATGTATCTTAGGTATAGCATGCAAATTTTTTTTTTATGTGCAACACTTGGAACTGCAAATTAATGCAGGAATGAGAGGGTTGTGAATTCTTTTTCGAAACGTAAAATTACGATTGGCATGAGTCTAATCACTTTGGTCATTTATCGAAACAGTTGAAATTGTAAAATTTTACATTAATATTTCTCAAATTTGCTGTATTCTACACTTATACCCATTAAAAAGGAAGCTAGCGCAAGAAATGGGATCAGTATAACGTCGGTATAGACTGTTCACTGAAAAAGCAGCACTTTCGAAAGGCCTGCTTAAGATCTACTTAGATGCATGTTGTGTATTTTTTTTCTAATTTTGTAAAATTAACGATGCCGTAGTCCTCATCACTTTGTTCATACGTCGGTCGGCTGAAACGGTGAAATTATTACACAACTTAATATTACTAATCTGGTAATATTTACACTTAGATGCATGAAAAAAAAATAAAAAGGAACGCGAAAGAAATAATTTAAGTTATAAAAAATGGGTACCTAACACTTTATATTCCACGTCAAGATATGGAACTACTCTCCCTCCATCGTTACCAACTTTACTGGGCACATGTCACTCAGCGTGAAATGTTCAAATGTGTGTAGGTAAGAGCAGTGACTTTTTTAAAGGTTGATATCAAAAGTGCTCACTTTACCGTGAACAGCTTATACCAACTTTACTGGTCGCATGCCATACAGTGTGAAATGTTAAAATTAGTGCAGGTAGGAGCAGTGACTTTTTAAAGGGTGATTTCAAAAGTGCTCACTTTACCGTGAACAGCTTATACCAACTTTACTAGTCGCATGCCAGCAAGTGTGAAATGTTAAAATTAGTGCAGGTAGGAGCAGTGACTTTTTAAAGGGTGATTTCAAAAGTGCTCACTTTACCGTGAACAGCTTATACCAACTTTACTGGTCGCATGCCAGCCAGTGTGAAATGTTATAATGTGTGCAGGTACGAGCAGTGACTTTATCAAAAGTCGATTTAAAAGGTTCTCATTTAAAAGACACGGGTACATATGGACGGGTTTCCCACATTCGAGGGCGAAAAGCTCTGGGGCAATAAGTACGGCACTGCCACGCTTATCAGGTGCGCCATCGCCCCTACGCGTAAAGCTCTGAACTGGAAAACGGTGTTCTCGCGGTTCTTAGAAAAAATATGAGTACACGGCAGACTTCAATACTATAAGCACCCAGCAGCAGTTTGTCTACTGCCATTGGTTGCTGTCTGCTTGGGTAGGCGTTTTTATATTTAACCGGGCCACTCAGAATTCGGCAACATCGGCACGGCTCCTACGTGATTCATGTGCAGACACGAGTCACTAAGTATTTCAGCCATTCAAGACAGGTAAACGACGCTACAGTGTTTTGAAGTATAAGTTATCTTGAAATCTTTTCGCGAAATTTCACTACCCCTAGCCATACTTCAACTTCCTATGTACAAGCTTCGGAATTACCTTTGGCTATTGGCTGCGCGTCTAGGTGAGACGATAGCTTTACTCGGCTGAGCCAATCAGAACAAATGTACCGTGGCGCTGAAAGTCCGTGATTGTCTGAACAGACACTCAGGACGCGTGCGGGTTATAGCTACGGATAACAAAATTTCGCGAATTCATTTCGGGACAAGATAGACGTCAAACACGTATACAGTGAAGTCGCCTTCGCGATTGGATCGCAAGTTTGTTAGACCCGCCCTGCACGCCTCCGAGCCAATAGCAGACTTGCAAGGAAGCAGTTTGCGAATCCCATAACTGCCAGGTGCGGGGCAACAGCCAATGAAAACACAGCTGAGGCTCCAGTATGCAGAGGACTGAGGAGTCTAGCCTGCAGGTCATTGAACTCGCGAAATTTTCCTATCCCTATTTCGGTTCTGAACTAACGTTTTTTTTTTTTTTTGGAGTTCGACTAGAGGAATCTTTTCGCGAAAACCAGGTGGCCTTACCTATGGGACTTCAAGCGGTGAGCCTATAATTTAATTGGTGGACATTCTGTAATGATGTTCAGTGCAGCACTGTTCACTAGTTCCGTAGGAATTAACATAGAATATATCTGTAACCAATGATGTAATGCTAAATTAAGCAGTGCCGGAGCTCTCCTTAAAACCCCATCCACAGCCTTCAGAAAACACATACACTTTAAACACACACAAATTTTTTTTTCTGCTTCTACTCAGGATAGTACTCTAAAATATAATCGTCAACTTATAGAACAGTGTAGAAATTTTGCTTTAACATTCTAATTGTTTGCGAGTGTTCCTTGTAAATTTTCATTATTTATATAAATCACTTAAAAATAAATAGGTAACAAATAAGCAATTGAAATATTCCACACTAAATGATTATCTCAATGAGTTCTTTACTATACTGTGGGTCTGATAATTCTCCCGCATTAAGTTAAGCGATTGTATCTTTTGTTTCACTATTTAAATGAGCACTTTCTCTTCCACTTTGTTCTATTGAGAGCACTGACACAGTTTGCCCAACAGTTTCATCATTAATAATTTTATCACTTTCACTCGTACTTGTAGCAGCCGTATTACCCCGCATCCCTTGGGGGGGGGGGGGGGGGGAATTATGTCGGTGTTTTGCGCATGTGCCATAATTAATACACACGCGGTGCAAGACGGGCACAAGAGATTAAAATGAACAACTCTCGTTGAGTTCAGGAAATATTACTCCCGTCCGAAGGACGGCGGCGTGATGCTGATAGTGTCAGCCTCCCGACCTGATAACCCGACCGCGTGATGCGTTCGAAAAACAAGCGCCACGCTGCTACCTGGCGACGAACATGCGAACCAATAACGCTCGAGCTAGCGAGATGAAGCCGTCCACAGATCACTCAGCCAGTTGTAGTCATCTTCTCTCGTGCGAACCAGCAGCACATTATGTGTCGCAGCTTTTAAATCTCACCGACACTTTCCTTTATCAACAACCCCGCCAGTCGCCTTTGCATCGACACCAGACTAACCCGCGCATAGTTAAGTGTTTTTTACTCTAACGATCGCACGACCAGTGACGCAGCTGAGCTCCGGCTTCTCGGGGCAATGCCGGAGAGACGCTCTGGCACCACTGCACTATTGGTTCTGAAAATTCAATCCTCGGCTAATTTTGAAGCGATTCTAAGTAGTGTTTGCAATAAGGGCGACCTGTTGAAAGTTATATCCTGCCACAGTTTAGGGTTAGTTCTTTTCGCGTGCAAACAGATTGTGCGCAAGTGATGTAGTTAGTTTTATAAGCTATTCACGGTAAAGTGAGCAAAGTTCTCCCATTTGGAATAAAAGACAGTAAATATATTTTATTGTAGCCTTAGACGTTAATTTCCGAGTCCGGTGATATATATATATATATATATATATATATATATATATATATATATATATATATATATATATATATATATATATATATATATATATAGTGTTTATTACGCAAAAGGCTATATTTATTTTAATAAGTGGCGGAAGGATAAAAACTAGGGCCCCAAAGTGATCGTTTGACCGTGAACAGCCTATAATGACGGGTATTATAAACATACGTGCAAAGCGTAGAATGGAATCAGACTTTCAGCGGCGACCATTTAATTTTATGACGTAATAATAAACAAAAAGTGTGATGCGCATTCTTATGACGAAAACATTAGTTTTAAACGTGTTCACAAAAAAAAAAAACACTTTTGATAAAGCAAGAAGAACTGAGTTGAGTTAAAAAGTTTGGACGGCTCTTAACGGCGAGGTGTAGAGAGCCAATGAGGGGGATATTAGGGGAGAGTGGAGCAGCGCCGGAATGCAAGGGCGGGGGGAACCAGAGATGCCCGAGAAAACCCGCCGACCAGCGGCATCGTCCGCCACGATTCCCTCGTGCGAAAATCCGGTAGCGACCCCGCCGGGGGAATCGAACCCTGTTCGACATGAGTAGTCTGACCACTGGACCACCGCGGCCCCTCTAGGAGAGGTTAGATTTGTGCACATGCGTTTAATTTTTCTTAGACGCAATCGCTCGAACACGTCGAAAATTTTTGAACAAAGTGATTTTCCGTTGATGTTCTGCAGAGTATTTCGCGACCTGGCCAAGCGGTCACCTTCGCCGTGAACATTCTATATATCAAGTTTCGGCATAACAGGTAGCAGAGAACAGGCATTTGGGGCGTAATGTGTGTTTATATATATATATATATATATATATATATATATATATATATATATATATATATATCCCAGATCCCCAGCCGCAGAACACTCGAGGTCCTAGATCCCTCTCAAAACGGCTGGCTGGGCGCACGCACGCACGCTCGGTCTCACTCTGTCCAGATTGAACCACCTCCCTCCCGCCCCTCTCCAGCCGTCCCCCTAAAACTCACTCACACCACCATTTCCCCCTCCCTTCCCCCCTCAAGGGTATTCTCGTGGCCCGCTCGCCCGCGCTCAATTTGTGTTCGTGTTTAGGAAGGTTGGGGTTTGATATGGGAGCGGTTAACAGGGACATTCGCTGCCGCAAGCAAAGTGGAGCACCGCGCCCGTCAGTCGACTCATTACCAACTCTCTCTCTCTCTCTCTCTCTCTCTCTCTCTCTCTCTCTCTCTCTCTCTCTCTCTCTCTCTCTCTCTCTCTCTCATCGTCGCTGAGCGTGTACACACGATACCACCTGACACTCTCGTGTGCTTGACTACGCATTTAAGATGACATTCGCAAATTGATCACACTAGTGTATGCATACATAAAGACAGTTCGCGGTTCATTTAACACTTTCGAAATCGACCTTTGAAAAAGTCCACTGCCTACTACATGCACGCTTTCTAACGGGCATTCGCCCAGTAATGTTGGTAACGACGAAGGCGACGTAGTTACATGCCATAACGTTGAATTCAAAGTGTTAGGTAAAAATGTGTGAATAGTGAAATAATTAATTTTCTCTTTGTATTAAATTCATATAAGTAAAAAATAAAAAGAGCAAAATTGCAAAATATATCCTTTTTTTTTTTTCCAGAACTCCGCAGTTCATGTCGATGTTAATTTTGCATATGGATGGAGGATACACATTGTGTATGCAAGTAGATCTTAAGCAGGGCTTTAAAAAGTAGCCCAGTTTACCGTGAACAGAATTTGATGAGACAGAGCGAATGACAAGGTTGTTTCCCACGCACTCTTGGTAGCGTTCCTTCATTTACTCAAGTTGCCAACTTTGCATAGTAACGACGCTAAACTTTCCTATAAGCCGCCTGACAGGTGTTATTATTTCCACACGTTGTGTGGGTTAAAAATTGCCATTAACATTTACGAAGATGACAAGAATTTATTTTTTAGAGTGTACGTGTTTAACCCATTTAGATCCAGCTTGCACAGTTATGTTTACACGAAGTACAGGAATGATGTTTTTTTTTGGCGGTTGCTATACACTGCAAAGCTCAGTGTCCAATGATATTCCCCACGAGTAACTGTATAGTAAACGGCGCCATTGTAAACTGAGCACTTTTAAAAGCACTGCTTAAGATCAACCTGTATGCGCGTTGTGTGTTCTTCCGCCTAACATTGTCAGGCAATACATCAACTCAATTATGGGTGCGACGTGAAATGCTTGTTTATTAATAGCTTAATCGATTTATTAAATGGTTCCACAACACTGGCTTTAAGCTCCGAGACTGTTGCGTAATGATTAATACCATATTCGGTCATTGGTTTCCGGAATGGCGCACAAAAGAAATCATATCCTCTGTCGGTTTGGAGCGAATTTGGCATTCCCTCTTTCAAAATGATCTTCATTACGTTGGTTACCTTTATCCATGTCTTTTTTTTTTAAAGGTATACTCCAACCATATTTCGAATAAATGTCTATTAAAATTAAAGTATAATCGTATCCCTTATTGTATTTTGAAAGCATTGTCATTTCACACAAATCGGCTTGGAAAAGATCATTGAAACCTTTAGTCATCATGCATCTTCTAGGATATCTTATCCTTGCAGGGGCGCGAAGCTCTTGAGCAATCTTACTGAACTTCATTGGCAATATAACCGTCTTCAGTCAATTTTTCAATAATACAAACAATTTCGTTCGTATGTGAATTTTTCCCAGATTCTCTCGAAGCAATAAGAAATTTTAATCCATTGACCAATTTATTTGGATTGTTCCAATATGCAGGAGATAACCGATCATCAACTTCATATTTATATATTCCACTTCAAACAATATCGCTTAGTAAATGTAGTTTCGAATGATTTTCATCATCATCTAAAGGGTTATTTGCATTTTTTTCGACGAATAAGTTCTATATATTTCTCCAAATCGATGTCGGAATAACCATTCAGCTTGTTTTTAAATAATAATTCGAACAATCCCTCTCTGACATCAGTTACGTAATCACCTACTTGAATTCTATTTTCAGGCAAAAAGTTAATTACTGAATTTCCCAGAAACCATATATTTCCATGTCGATACACATCAAATACCATATTGTGCATAGACTAAGTTTGTTTTATAGCTAAATAATATTGTGTTAATTGAGTCAGCTCTTTCTTCTTTATAGGTTCTTCTGATTTAATTTCCACTGCTGTTTCATTAAACATACTTAGCATGGAATGTAATGTATCCATTCTACCTGTAACAGACTTAAATATTTCTTCGTTCAAAACATCCTGTTCCATTTGGGCATGTTTAGCTTTAAGATATTTCGCCTTTACAGTAGATACTATGACTATGTAATTCTGAAGCAGAGTCAGATTGTTTGTTTGTTTAAATTAATGTTCCAGTAATTATATATGCATTAAGTCGTTGGTTTTCTAATGGGTGTATTAGGTCGATTATTTTGTGCTTTTTCAATCTTATCGACTTTACTCAAAAATACGTCTAATTTACTCACAGTTTTAACCCTCAAATTGTTACCAAAATAGTATATTCGAGATTTCAAATGATGGATTTGCTTTTCAAGTCCATTTTCATAGCTAAACAGATGTTTTATTGATCAATCCAACACATATAGTGCATCGTTTTGTCCATTTGTGTATAAAATTGTTTTATATTCGTAATGCTTACCTTTTCATTAATTACATTTTTTAAATGTTCCAAACATTAGTTTTTTCTAGTTTTTATATATTTTGCAATGCAATCATCACATTTGCCAATATTTCCTAAATGTAACTAATATTAGCAGACACCTTTGTAATAGTTTCAATTATGTTTATTAATTTATCTTGCATATCCGTCGATTGCTATTGAAATACGTTTAGTGCAATGGTGTTTAAGTCTCCCACATAACGTTTATTTACTGCATTGGTATCTTTCACAGCTATACCTACATTTCATAATATATGTCAATTCAAATCACAATTCCCATTACGATTTATCGTTAAACAGGTATTTTAATGATTGCATTTTATACCATTATATGTCCAAACTTTTAAATACTCATTATTCTTTGTCAGGAAGTAAAAAACTGTCAAATCCAGACCTATATCTATCTTTACATAGGGGAAGAGGTGGTATCATTACCATAAAACCCTACATGTTTTTCCAACAGTAAAAACATATATCTTTTAACTTTGTAAATTTCATATCGCCTATAACATAATCATTGTAAATATGTTGCAGATTCATATTGTCAATTTTAAACATAATTAACATATGCCCATTATCATGCTAATTATGTTTCGGTATAGGTGCATAAATTTGCGATAGATGAAAACAATAAACATTTGAATGTCCACCAAAACTAAAGTATTGTTGTATTTCACCCTATAGCTTACACCAAACATCGTCAAATATAAATACTGAATTGGGAAATGTTTCATTTGGAGGCACAATATCTTCTTTATTTGTAAATGTGAAATACCAGATTCCTTCGATTAATGATAAAATGGTCGCTAATCGTAGATATTTCTCTTGTATTGTTTTATAAAACACATAAATTTTCAAATTTAAATCCATTTGGATGTTCCAATGTTAACATAATAACACTTTTTTTCGCATCAAGGACAGCTTATTATACTATGTGTATTTGGTGGTAAAAGAATACCATGTTTCTGATCAATTATGTTTTCTTTCATATTTACAATTACTGGCAGATGCACATTATGTTTTATAACCTTCATTTCTACAGTATTCTGTCAAGTACAAACATAAAAACTATAAATGTGGGTAAATATATATCTTCATCTTCAGTTAAAAACAATGGTTCATACTAGATGTAGCAAATAAGGTCAAGGAGTATTGAATACATTGATTAAGAAATTACCGCTTGAATTGCATTCACCGAAATACAATTATTGCGGATGTGGTACTAAGCTTGCAAAACATCTGGCATGGCACAATCAAGGTACAAATGCTTTGGATAACGCTTGTAAAGAATGCAATATAGTATACAATCGCATTCACCGAAATACAATTATTGCGGATCTGGTACTAAGCTTGCAAAACATCTGGCATGGCACAATCAAGGTACAAATGCTTTGGATAACGCTTGTAAAGAATGCAATATAGTATACAATCGAACAAACTATTTGAAAGAAAGACATATATAGTGGATACAATTCTAGCCGATAAAGCAGCAAATAAGGAATATTCCATCCACATCTACAGAAAAAAGCTAGATGCTTGGGTCATTGACAAAGTTATGCGGGCGAAGGTTAAAGAGGCATGGGAGTAAAATGCAAAACTATACAGAAAACCAAGAAAGCAGGCATATTACCATTCATATTTCAACTCCTGATAAATCAAATAAATCAAGTGATAAATGAATGTATTTGAAACCATATAAAGTCGGTCAAAGATGAAAAAACTCCAAACGAGGAAATAAATACAGACAGTCCTAAACAGTCTTGCAAAATGTGCATTAACAACAAAGTCATTAATGTATTTGTAAAGAAACTGGATATTCTCTATTTTTGAGGTGTGCATATGAGACAAATTACGAAAGAAACCAAACCTTCAAGAATATATGATTGTCAATTTAGATTCGAAACAAAACGAAGGAACACATTGGGTCGTATTAATTAAAACCGTAAATATGTAGTTCTATTACAACAGTTTGTGCAATTTATGTTCTGCAATTGAAATACATAATTATTTGAAAAACATGCAATTAAGGTACAATTACAAAATAGAACAATTTCCAAATACAGTCAATTGTGGTCATTTATGTTTAGGTTTTTTGACTATAAATACAATATATAAGTCAATGTAATAGTCAAACCATTTAGTAATATGTCAATTATGTTGATATTATGTGGAAATTCATCGCAATTGCGGTCAGTATATTTCCCAGCTTTGGAGTTAGATGGAGAATGGCAAATAAGACTATTTAGAATTGGTTACTTACAATAGCATCTCAAACATTAATATAGACTATCAATCATTTACGTTCAACAATGGTGAAAAAATATATAAGATTGTGATACTGGTAGGATCTTATAAGTTGGATGACTTAGAAATGTTCATTAAAGCAACATTACCTGAAAATGTACAATTCTGAATATGTGGAAATACAAATATGTTAACTAGTGTTATGTATAGTAATGTCAATATCGTTTTCACATAAGACAATTCAATTGCAAATATGTTAGGTTGTGAAAGGGGAGTATATCCAGCTAATAAATTACACAAATGGTCAAAACAGGTTAATATATTGTCGGTTAATGTATGTCGTATAAATGTTTATATTGTACACATATCATATTTGATTGGAAAACAAAAAAAAAATACAATACATGAATTCACGTGTGTGGTGGCCCCAGGTTACAAAATAATTGAAAAACCAAATACACTGACATATCTTCTAGTAATAGTTAATAGAGTGGATGAATTAGTTGTTACAACTGTCAATCAAGTTGGTAAACTTATTGATTTTAGGAACAAAGAAATTACGATTCTATTACATTATTTAAAAAGCTATATAAAAGCATGCATTCTGTATTCATTACAATCAAAATGGGTATTGTGTATAATAGTCAACATGCTCATAAATTGGAACTTCATTAAAAAACTATGTTTCTAAAAAAAATGTATTTCGAAGAAAGTGGCTATAAAAAGACATAAACAGAAGCATAAAAAAATCATTTTAAACAAGATACCCATAAAGTTAACACAGGGCAACAAAATGTTTTTAAAGGAATTAGGATACGCTGTTAATAGAAATGGAAGACATACTCAATGTTGAAGAACCAATAAGTTATAAATATGCAATCACCAATACGGAAATACATGTATATGAATCGTTCAGAGCAGGTCCGTAAACGTGTCCATCAGAAATAAGGATTGCTATACAAACTCACGATATTTACTAATTACCATCGAAATCAAGTTTGAGGTTTAGAGGAACAATTGAAATGACAGCCAATGCAGCTATTCTAGCAACTACAGGAATAGTGAGAAATGGATTACTTCATTTAATTGATAGAATTGGATATCTGTTCAATGGTGTTGAAATCGACCTATCATGGGATGTTGGAACAACTTCTACTATAAAGCAATATCTATCGGAAACTGTAAACAATCTTTATACATGCTAATGGCTGGGTGGAGCAATGCTAATAATTTTACACTACAAATAAGCCCCGGCAGAATATACAAAGTTGTTATACTGTCAAGTATGGTTTTGGGCTTTGCTGAGGACACTGAACATATAATGTTATATGCTTAGCAAGAATTATTTATCCTATTCCGTAACACACATTTGAATGCTATATACAACATGGATAATAATGAGGAAGCTGTAACATTTGAATTAAACAGTGTTAATTTGCTAATGACACATATTGAAATTAACACTCGAGAACATGTAAAGTTTTTAAAATATATAAAAAAAGGGTATAATCTAGATGTTGCATTCAGATTGTGGGCTTTGGAGACATTTCCAGGTCTACCAACATTGCAAAAAATTGTATGGAATGTGAAATCATGTGACGAATGTGAAATGACTAATAGTCATATCGATATATCCATATGTCGAACAATCTATTATCTGCTCCTACGTCATGTAATTCTAGAGGTGTCGCAGAAGTGACATGCTCCCTTTACTGTCAGCATTCTACAGGTGGTGCAAAACGCCGTATGGAATCCGCCGTGTGGAATAATCCGCGAATTATTCAGGTTTCTGTTAATAGCATTATAACTTTGCTGTTCAGTATTCAAATACCAGAAATATGCACACTTTTGAAGCACTGTTTGGAGTAAAGATGAGCGCTTGGCGAGGGTAATTTCTCCCTTCATCCCCTCCCCTCTTCACCCTTGGATCCACCACTGCTTCGTTGGCTCTGAACCAGAAACGGACAGGCGGACGCCGATATTACGCTAGTTCATTCGGCGGTAAGATAGACTCAACAATTCTGCCAGTCTTCCGACATTAGCCTATAGTTCATTAGCTGATGCTCCAGTGCAACCCCAGACAAGGTAGTGCGAGATTGTGTCCTTGTTTTCCTTGCAAGTCCGTTATTGGTCCTGAGGAAAAAATATATGTTTAAGGAAGCATTTAGTATACTAAACTGGGGATAACCACCTGATGGTTTGTACGTACCATCTCAATATTGTTAACATGTATAGTAACACCAACAGAATGTTTTGTTGTATTCTTGTCTGTGATTGTATTTGCTACTGTACATATGGATGCTACAGCAGAGCATTGAGTTCCTACTACAAAACAGGTCAGTTTAATACCTTCTGGCGCTGGCGTCTCCAAAACCTCCCCTCTAGGTGGCCGATACCTATTAAAAGGTCATACCTGGAGCATTTCTTTCTAACATTTGCATTTAAGGCTCGGCCTCACACGCCATGTTGAATTATTGGTTCTAGTTTATTTCAGTTGTATACCGACACTTATTACGAAACTGCTACTATAAGATCATGACAATATACGTTACGCTGAAATACAAACATAAGTTCTGAAAATTCGTTAAGTATTTTTTTCGAGAATTGTGAACAGATTAATGCCATTTCAAAATCACCATATCACATGTGGATGAAGTTTGACGACTAAATTTGAAGGGGATTGTCAATTATGATAATGTTATAGTAACAATTATTTGGTTATGTCACTGAAAATGAAATTATTATATATAAATGGAAAATTCGGCATGGCGGGTGAGACCGAGACTTAACTCCCGCAAAACAAAATCTAAATCTGCTCTTTTCGATCTCCAGGTTACACCGGGAACTTTGCAATTTTGAAACCGCCATGCTGTCCGAAAGGGTTCTAAACTACACTAAACTACACACACATGCACTAATAAACTAACTATCGCATCCGTGCTTTGCCTTCTTTCACGTTACAAAAATAAGCACGACGGTATCCGCATTATCTACTTTCGTGGTCCAGTGCGTTCGGGTACAGATGGGCTTAGTCTTGCGGGATGTCTGGTTTAGTACCTTCAACAGGACAACTCCCACCGAGGAGAACCATCCCCGGTCGTGACACTCCCGGATCTTCGCATGTGGGTATCGCGCCGTGCGACGCTGCTGGTCGACGGGTTTTCTCGGGGACATCCCGTTTCCCCCGCCCTTTCAATCCAGCTTTGCACCATTCTCACCTATATCACCCTCATCGGCTATCAAGACCTCGCTGTTAGAGCCACCCAAATCTCTTCACTCAGTTCACTACAACAGAACACCTTTAACAAAAAAAAATCGGTTATTTCCACAATAAATAGGATTGTAATAACATAACATAATATTCTTTTGCTGCTAACTGAAGTTCGATTACAGAACTGTTCAGTATAAGCAACATAACTTTTTGTATGGTTATTACAGTTCTAATTTTTGTAGGAACAATACAAAATATTGTTGACGTTGTTCTGTTTGCAATACTATCAGTTTTGTAGTAGGGAGAAAGTGCTCTGCTATAATCCTATATAATAAATAGACGATCTCTGTCTGTCTGCCCGTCTTTAATACCTCTCAGTCACTTGAAACTCAACATAAGTTCTTCAAATTTTGCAGAGCGAATTCTCAGGGTAAAATACAGATCAAGTTCTAATTTTAGGAAGTCTTGTATTAATGCATAGAGAATATTGCATAGAGATATAAAGGTAATGGAATATCATTTTGGTTTACCCTAAATGTCTCGCTTCAATGTTGAGTTAATTAAGTGGGGCCGCAGTGGCTCAGTGTATAGAGCGATCCAAGTGGGGCTTAAGTGGCTCAGTGGATTTAACTATGTTAAGTGGGGCCGCAGTGGCCAAGTGTATAGAGCAATATTAAATGGGACCGCAGTCGCTTCAATGTTGAGTTAATTTCACATCATTTCATTATTACCTACATATATCGATGCAATATATTTTTTTTTTTCAATCTTTGTATGACAAGAAATTTTTTTAACATGGTAACTGTTCTAGCCCCGTGACAATACAAGAAGAAACGTCACTGGATGGGTCCCCTAGTATTCATATATGTATGCACTAGCAAATAGAATCACAGACAGGAATACAACTAGCAGTTCTGTTGGTATTTTATCTATGTTAACGATATTGAGATGGTACGTAAGAGTCCTTCAGATGGTTGGCCCTACACAGTCTAGATGGTTTTTGCAATGTTTATTACCAGCGTCTCAAATCTTCAGGGGTACATCTAGGAAAGTGTGGTCAAATGGATCAGAAAAATAAGTAAATGTAGGTGAAATTCAGCTTGTCCATACACTGAGAAAATGGTTTCGTTAAATCAAAGAAGATTAGTTTGGTGCAATTAAATTATTTGTTTGTATAGGGGAAATTAAATATTTAGTTGCTGAACCCAAATTATTTTGTTGTTCCCATTTAGTTGCGCCAAGGCAAAGATCTGTTTGGTGCAACTAAAGATTTGTTTGGCTCCACGTGTGACACATAGTTTGGGCTGATATAAAAAAATTGACGATTTCGAACCTAGATCACCTGCGACCGTGCGCTACCGCCTTAGTTACCTCGGCTAATGAGACAACTGAAGACAAGTTGAATGCTTTTAATTAGATATACTGCAAATTCTGGGCAACGTGTGCAAAAAAATATTTCAAGCTTACAGCTTTACTTTTCAGTTTCCCGTTGAATTGTTTTATTTATGTGTTCATACAATTGTTCCCCGAGCATCAATAGATGCACTAACAAACACGGTTACTATCCTAATTGTCACAAAAAATACAGACAAACTCTCGAGCTGTATTCTCGAACGAAGGCTATTAACAGAGTGACCAAACAAATATATACAGTTGACTCAACAAAATATTTAGTTGACAGTATAATTTTTTTGGCTCAACACAGAGATTCTGTTTATTCAAACATATATTTTGTTAGACGAACAAAAGTAATTTTGTTGCTTTTCAGATTTTGTTTGCCAAAAATATATTTTGGTAGGGAAAATAAATATATTTTTGTCCCTATACAAACTTTTTTTTCTTTCAGTGTAGGTGGATTCACAAAAGTCTGGATGTATAGTAATTTTTACCATTCATGTGTTAGCAGTATCACTTTTACGAGACCAACTAAGGAATTGGGTAGAGAACTATCGATATCTCAAGCCAAGGTTTATAAATGTTCAACTACAAATTACAGATTTCCTCCTGTACTGCCAGGCAGATGTCATCACCGCCCGGATAGAGGAGTTCAGGAACTGCTGATGCCTGAGAATCTCCGCTGGCTATCGCCGTTCCATCGCAGACTCGTCGCATGTTTACAGTCGAGGGAGATGTTCCAGGAAGCTGCCCCAGTTGTTTACGTAAGCGCGCCCACAAGTTTCTGTGGTCCCTGAATCAACAACGGACAGCTGTTCCCCAAAAAACTGGCGGACTCGTGTCGACGCCGTTCTATTTACCTCCCGACGTCCAGATATGTCTAATTAGTTCATGGGCCACTAACCGACAGTCGAGATTATTACCTCCTCTGCCTGCTTTAAAGTCCTTTTCAGGGGCGGTGGGTGGGTGGTAGGTGCCTGGATTAATACCAACAGCAGACACGAGTTACGAAAAATAATCACATATAATAAAAACGAAAACAATAATTTTAAATGATTATTTTTTTATAAACGTGCTTCATTGAAGTAGTTAATGATCACGCCGTGTTCAATGTTTAATAAAATTGCTTACTTACAAAAACATTCTTGTTTTTTTTTTTTTTTCTTGGCTATTGCCGGGTAGCATTTACAGTATGTTTACAGCTTGCATTGTTCTTGAGAGGTTCTAGAATGAAGTTTTAAAATAGCTTAATTAGAACCTACTTGACTAACATCATTTAGTTCCCGTATGCCGTTTTCGGCAATAATTAAATATATACTTGTGCTGTTTGTGTTAACTCTGGCTTTTAAATATTTACGTTACCTCCAAATGTGACCAACAGAATAGAATAAATCTTGCACTAGCAGTGCAAAAAAAACGGATTAAATATTTCTAATCGTTTTAGTAAGTTATTAAATCAGCACCTGAAATACATTTAGGTTAGATTAGTATGTTTGATATACAAAACACTCACAGTTTTGACTCAAAACAGATCTGTTCCATAAAATCATTAACTCTAGTGGTAAAATGTCTATGTTGGTGTTTCCACAGGCACTTCAAACAACACTGTCAACCGCCTGGTCCATTCTACAATTATCGCGGAGGCTGCGAAGGTGTCGTTACGACTACCGAGGTGAAACGGATTCTATTAACGACCGGATCAACTTGATTTTCGCATGTTGGAAAGGTATTGCCAGTTTCTGTTAACCGGTGGGTTTTCTCGTGGTCCTAGGTGTAGAAGCCGCAAGGCCGTGGTGATCCAGGCTCCTATTTGAGTTATACGGATTTCTACTGGAAGTATAGTAACCTCCATGGCTTCCCGAAACATACGTTTCATGTATCTGAAACAAGGGTATGCAGAAAATGTGCGGGGAAAAAACTAAACATATCATATCTGTGCCTAGTTTTCCAGGCCGTGGAAGATGGTATTTCTAATTATAGGCTGTTCACGGTAAACTGAGCACTTTTGAGAGCTCTGCTTAAAACCTACTTGTATGCAAGTTGTGTATTCTTCCGCTTTATGTAAAATTAACTTTGCCATGGGCCTCAGTACTTTATTCATGCGTACGTCAAGTGAAACTATGAAATTTTTAGGGAGCTAAATATTTTACGAATTTGCCCATTTATACATTTCTATGTATTAAAAATAACAGGAAGCGAAAGAAATAATTTAAGTTATCACAAATGGTTACCTAACACTTTTCACTTGACGTTAAGATATGGGACTACTTTCCTCCATCGTTACCAACTTTACTGGGCGTATGTCACTCAGTACGCCCGTTAATATATATATGCAGGTAGAGGCAGTGACTTGTTTCCAAGGTTAATTACAAAAGTGCTCATTTTATCGTGAATAGCCTTTACTTCGTCATACACTTTACGAATTTCGATCGAGAAGTAACGCAACTTCATGCGCCATGAATTATATTTTAGGATATTCGAACTGAAATAAATGGATAGTAACAGATAAATCGGACAGTTGTGCGTAATTTCTAGCTGGAGTGGGTGACAGTGCCATGATGGTACCATAGTGGCACATTTGTTTCCTGCTTTAAGATGTGCATAATTCAGAGGCGAAGAGGCGGTACTTAGAAAACGCGGTTATTAACCAAACGGAATCTTGTAGCACTAGAAGCGGGTTCCATATTACCTTTGTTTCACAGTGGAAACTAAACCGATAGTGGCCGAGCGACCGTGGTATCTCATAAATCAAACGAAACATCCTATTTAAGCTCGTGCGACGTATGAAATATTCCAGAGCATCGGGATATTGTTCACTAATAATAGTAGCCAGTCAAAACAAACGAACATTTACCAGCGCACGAGATGTTGTGCAGAAATGGCACGAGCCCGTGTTCTTGTATTGATGTATAAATTAGGCCAATTCAGCAGACATGTAATCCAAACAGATAATTGTGCGCGGTAGCGTTGCTCTGTATTTATTGCAAGGGTTTATATAACATGGCAGGCAGAGTGTTTAACATTTCTACAGCGATAATTATTGACGTCAGCTGAATTCCGCACGTGCGCAGTTCACTATAAATAGAGCCGCGAGCATTTCTTGGATTGATGAGGCAGCAAGCTAGACTGCACAGTTCTCTACACACTCCAGACACTGTCGTTTGCTTATTGGTTACTGCGCTCAAGTGAGGCCTTTGTACAGCACTGTTCAACTATAACTCACATTTCTGCTTCCTGCTTACAACTGGCTGACTGTTAAACTGGGCGTGTCTAAACAACTGCCGCCCAATCTCAATGGAAGTAGAAAAGCACAAGTGTTTCTAGTCTACCTGGCCACCGAATGAATTCGCGAAATACTCGTGGCTCTAGCTATAGGTTAAACATCTGATGCTGGATAGTGTTGCAAAAGAGAAGGCAAATTTGAAATGGGCTCAGTAGAACACGCGGGCCTGTTCTGGACCAGAAAGTGGTTTATCGCACCTTTTTGATTGAAAGGGTCAATTTTTTAATCGCTACTGGATTAATTACAGGTAATGGGTTAATTGCAGGTAAAGAATTAACCCTTTACTTGTAATTAACCTGTAATTAGTCCATGCGAGATTAAACAAATTAACCCTTTACATGGGGGTGTGAGGTGGTGGTGGGGGTAGATATCCGGAGTAGATGAGTGAGCCAATCAGAATCACGTTTCTCCGATACTTACCGTCCGTATGTTCGCGGACAAACAGATAAGACGCGTAACAATTCAAATAATCCCACCACGAAAGTAGTTCTGAACTGAAGTGCGTTGGAACATAACTTGTCCTGAACTATTTTCGCGATGAGAACATAGGCGAAATGGCGGCGCGATTCGTTCGATATGGGCGTGCCCATTATCTAACTGGCTTCACTTCACCTGCAGAAATACCTCAACCCACTCAGACCCACTCTACACAACTGTGTACATTACGCACGTTTAGGTAATTTTTTGATCTGTACTGCACGCTGCGAAGCTCAATAACCAATGATCTTATACGTGGGTAAATTATTCGCAGACCATATTGCTGGTCTGGGTCATAATTGGTTTACATAACTGTAGCCGAACATACAGCTTACAGCTCGTCGGGTGTGACATCGAAACAAGTGTTGTCTCGAATTAAGTACAGCACACATCGTAACATTTCTTGTTTGAAACACCTGAAACGATAAATTAAACTGGGCCTGAAAGGGCTAGCTAAAAATGTTGCTGAAAACTGTATTGATAAAAATTACTGCGTTAAAAACTGTCAAACTATAAATTAACTTCATATTCCGATTGTAAACGTATTTTTGAAAGTCTTACGAACACTCATTTGTTTAAAGTAATAAAAATTTTGAAATTTAATCGCGGAAGTATCTGCTTTTATTTGTTAGTTTTATGACGTTATTTCCTCTCTCACATTCTTTTGAAAGCAAAAAAAAAAAAAATGATATGACTTACACATCCGTGATTTGGAAAATTGATTCCTTAATGGAATACCCATTATAAAGTGTCCAATTAACTAACTCCTCATTATATATTTTTCAACATTTAAGAGTGATGATAAGTAGACCATTAATTTATACTAAGTTCTTTTATTTGAACATAAAATCCCTGCTTCCAGTTTGTGTCCTCGATAGGCCCACTCATAGACAGTTTTAAATGAAGCGCGGAGAGTTCTTAGTTTGCATTATTATCAGATTTCAACTCGAAATTACAGGGCATCTACCAGCGGCTGTTGTTAAAAACTATTTCTTGGTGCGTTCGTTATATCTGACATAGGATACGAAGCAACACCCATCGCGCAGTTTTATACAGTCGGTATTCTCTGATCATTCGGTATAAAGAAACGATAGTTCGTTAACTAACACTTAGCGCAACATCACTTGTATAACTGCGTTTAAGGCTGAAGTAAAGCAACTGCCTATGGAGCACTGCACCCGACTATACAACATGAAGAACTCGTTACATAGTAGTACAGACACCATAAAAATTGTTAGGAAATTTTATGCTGTATATGAAAGAAGAATTATATATTTTGTAACATTATAAAATATTTTACTAAATTATTCTTTTTAAATGTTACAAAATTTATCGATCGATAGAGTCCGCATTTTTAACTATATTTAAGCGCATTTCCGTTTTGGATGCTTCAGAAAGCAGAATTTACAAGAAAATTTTCTTCAAGAAAGATCGTCATAATGTTTACTATGATTGCATGTCAGAAAATCATAGTAATAATGTAACTTATAAATTTTATAACTAACTTAATTTACGTCAGTTTAATCCATAAATGTTTGTACCGAATGGATGCACAACAAATAAATTATAAAAATTATTTCCTTAGTTATTATTTTTATATACAATTTTCTCCTATATAATCATAGTAAATATTATGACGATATTCCATGACGAAAAGTTTCTTGCAAATTCTGCTTTCCGAAGCATCCATAATGGAAATATGTTTAAATTTGCTAAAAAAAAAAAAAATACAAATTCTTTTAATCGATTAATTTTTTTCATTTAAAAAGTATATTTTAGTAAAATATTTTATAATGTTACAAAATGTATACATTCTTCTTTTATATACAGCATAAACTGCACTTGTCTGACGATTTCTATGGTGCCCGTACTACTTTGTTATGAGTTCTTCATGTTATATAGTCGGGCGCAGTACTCCATAGGCACTTGCTTTACTTCAACCTAAGTAGCTTATTCACGGCTCATTAAGTTACTAGTCAGGAATATGTTTTCCATCAGTCAAAAAAAAAAATGGGCTCTTCACTAGTTGATTGATGCGGGTTTTGTTTCGATTTGTGAGTTTCTCGTTTGTAGGTTGTTCACGGTAAAATGAGAATTTTTGAAAGCCCTGCTAAAGATCTACTTGTATAAACGTTGTGTGTTCTTCCACCTTATGCAAAATTACCATTTCCATGGGCCTCATCACGTTATTCATGCACCGGTCCAGCGAAACTCTGAAATTATTAGGAAAGTAAATATTGTACAGTACAAATCTGCTTATTTTGAACTTCGATTCACAAAAAAAAAAAAAAAAAAAAAAAAATTGAAATAATTTAATTTATCACAAATGGTTACTTAACACTTTTTATTCGACGTTAATATATGGAACTAATTTCCCGTCCATCGTTACCAACTTAACTGGGCACATGTCACTCATTACGCCCGTTAGAACACGCGCAGGTAGGGACAGTGACTATTTTGTAACGTTGATTTCAAAAGAGCTCTCTTTACCGTCAACAGGCTTTATAAGTAGCTATAACTTAGCTGCGTCTTGGTTTTGCACGATCTAAAGAATTTTTTTCAAACTGGTTTACTTACTTTTCGGTGTCATAGGCTCTAGAAACGGGCATCGTATCTCATTGGCTACTAAGCAGTGCGACAGGTTTCTTATTGGATGTACTGCGGGTTGGCGAATACGTAGCCAGGCTCTGATTGACGAACGGCTATTCATGCTTGCTGGCTATTCATGCCATTTTGTTGGAGTGTGCGACTGGTTCTTGGAACAATGAACAGGCTGCTTCGCGTCTGTATTCCTAAGTACTCTGTGGCCACAGGTAAGAAGAGTGAAGAGATTTGGATGGCTCTTAACATCGAAGTCTTGAGAGCCGAAGTGGGTGTGGAGCAGCGGCGGAACGAAAGGGCGGGGGGAAAAGGGGAGATCCCCGAGAAAAACCCGGTGACCAACGGCATCGTCCGGCACGATTCCCACGTGCGAAAATCCGGAGTGACCCGGCCGGGCATTGAACCCGGATCGCCTTGGTGGGAGGCGAGTGGGCTAACAGCTCAGCCACCGCGGCTCATTGTGACCGCAAGTACATCAACCCACGTCCAGCCGAGCGTTTCCATCCCTTCCCGAAGGGAGAATGGTCGGAAAAAAGAGGGAAGGAAGGGCAATGTGTGAGATCGTATAGTTCACTAATATTTCCCTACGGACACTTGTCTCGGTCGAGCAGCTCCATAAAATTATCTACAGTCTATTCGTTATTACTTCCAGCTTTTCTGTAGCTGTCCTTAAGGTATACTTCCTGATACAGACAAAGATTAGAAAATTGCACTAGGATTTTCGCACGTGGGAACCGTGCCGAACAATGCCGTTGGTCGCCCGGGTTTTCTCGGGGATCTCCCGTCTCCCCTGTTTTCGCATTCCGGCTCTGCTCCATACTCGCTTTGTTTTGTTCCCACTGGCTCTCAGGACCTCGATGTCAAGAGCCGCCCACTCTCCTCTTATGTGGGTGTACCCATGCGCTGATTGGATGTGAACGATTCCCTATTGGCTGAGGTGCCGGCTGGCGAGTTAGTTTACCATGCGCTGATTGGCCAAATGACGCAATTTCGCAGGCAAAAGTGGCGTTTTCGACTCCGTAAGTTGCCTGCTCTCTGGTATAGACAACTTTTTCGTAGCTCGTAGCGACTGCCCTTAAATATGCTCAGACCTTGCTAGGTATATTAATAGAGATAGGAAAATTTCGCGAGTTCAATATCCAGTAGGCTAGACTCCACATTTCTTTGTACAGTCGAACCTCAGATGTTTGTTCATTGGCTGCTACCCCATTTTTACCGCACACCTGGCAGTATGGGATTCGCTACTTGTTCCCTCGCAAGTCTCCTATTGGCTCAGAGTAGTCTAGCACGTGCATAATAAGCTCTGATCCAATAGCAAATGTGACTTCAGTGTACACGTGTATGAAATCTATCTTGACCTGAAATGAATCCGCGAAATTTACCTATCCCTAGATATTAATATCGGTAAAAAAAAAAAAAAAGTATATATAATTTATACTGGTTATGCGCACAAGTATCGTTTTGCGAAATGATTTTTCGAAAGAAAATTTATCGGCTTTCGGTACATCGATACATTGCTTGGAATTTTACATATTGAAGACATTGGGCATTGCAGAAAGATGTGGCACCTGTTTTAGGTGTTTTTTTCTGACCTACATTAAAACTAAGATGAGAGTCAGAGGTCCAGGGTAGGGATAGGAGCGTCCCAGGGCTTCTAACTACAAGGGCACATGCTCTCAGTAAAGATATTAATATTTTTATGCAATTTTGTATTCAAATCAGAGCTTCTTAAAAGGCGTTTTAAAAGTATTTATTTCCGATAGTTGGGAAAAGTTATTGATTTCGATAAAACGTCGTTGAAAAGTATCGACAAGTTATATCGAAATATCGTTGATACAATAACGCCGTTTCGATATATCGATATATCTCCAACATGGCCTAGGTCGCAGTGCCGAAGTATCGCAGGGCGGGGACAAAGTGTGCCAGTTGCTCAGGGAGCGG
The DNA here is from genome assembly GCA_029891345.1 of Dryococelus australis. NCBI lineage: Eukaryota > Metazoa > Arthropoda > Insecta > Phasmatodea > Phasmatidae > Dryococelus > Dryococelus australis. Next base: position 28,013,890 of record CM057001.1, read on the forward strand.
AGTGTACGCTAATGGACGCGCCGAGGCGCGAGCGGTCCCGACTCTTGATCATATCACGGCAGCGACAATTAAGAGCCCGAAGAGAACCCGCCCCTGCGACCCGCCCTCCTTTCGCTTACTCCCAACTACTCGCCTCAGCCGGCCAACAACGAGGCTTTTCGCGACCAGCACGACACGACTATGTCCCACGTCACGCCCAGACGGTTCTAACCGGCCCCAACACCCTACTTAAACCGCACGACATCCACCCTTGCCACTATGGTCTGTCCACGGTAACATGAGCACTTCTGAAAGCCCTGGCTGTGTATTCTTCCGCCTTATGCAACATTTACATTGCCGTGGACCTCGTCACTTTGTTCGTGCGTCGGTCAAGTGAAGCTGTGAAATTTTTAGAAATATAAATATTTAACGTATCTGCTCAGTTATACACTTCGATGCATAGAAAAAAAAACAGTTGACGAAATAAATAATGTAAGTTATCACAAATGGTTACCTAACAGTTTTTATTCGACGTTAAGAAACGGAACTACTTCCCAACCGTCGTTACCAATTTTACTGGGCGCATGTTACTCAGGGCACCCATTAAAATATACGTAGAAAGGGGCAGTGGCATTTTTCTAAAGTTGATTCCAAAAGTGTTCACGTTATTGTAAATAGCCTCAACCCCCTTGCACTCTGTTCTCCAACAGTATGAAAGAGAACATTCGCATGCTGATATTCTAAACTCCAATCCTTTCATGAGCCCATTGTAGACAATCGCCAACATGTTGCATAGGAAGCTTATATATGACCGGTTCGTACTCCCGCAAGGCTTAATGGCCAATGAAGTTCCCTGCGAGTAACTGATTTCTAAAATGTACTTCTGAGCTATGTTATGACTGGTTCATATCACTCATCTTCAAACACAGGATTACAGCTTATTGGTTGTGATAACTATAGGCTGTTCACGATAAAGTGAGCACTTTTTAAGGCCCTCCCAACGGGCATTAACCCTTAATAAATGTACTCTATTGTAGCCTCGGGAATTAATTTTTGAGAGAGGTGAAATGCATACACTTTGTTTATTAGTTACATGGTAATGTTTAGATTAAAAAGTGGCGGAAAGATAGAAATTAACTAAAAGGAAAAATTTTGCAGGGCCTTAAAAAGTGCTCACTTTACCGTGAACAGCATATAAACAAGTACCTTGCCAGCTTAACTACAGCAGGCATCGGAATATTTCTAAGTTACAACACCAGAAATTATAAATTAATAGAAATAAGGTGGGGGGGGGGTCGTTCTAACTCAAAGGGGATGCCGCCTTTTTTGATTTACCTAATTAATTTGATATGAAAGTGTTAATTAAATTGATTGAAAAGGTTAATCAGAAATGGGTTAAATTTATTGAAACCGTCAAATTTAATTAAAGGGTTAAATTTAATGAAAGGTTAAATGTATTGAAAGGATAAATTTTTTTACATATTATTTTTTCTTGATTTTGTTGTTGTGTGTAGATTTTTCTTTCTTTCCTTTTGTGGGCAGCAGCGGTAATGCTGTAACCAGATAGGTGGGTTGCAATGTGTTATATAGGTGTTGAGTTTAGTACAAGAGTGTGCTAAGGGTAATTTTACTTTTTTTTTTTTAATTTTGATGTTTTTGTAGGGATGTTGGTGGTAGATAGCCGATTTTTACGAATATATTTAACACACGAGAGAAATTCAGAGTCTTAAAACGAGTTCTACGTATGAATAAATTACATGCAACAAATCGCAAATTTAAAACGATCACAACTACGTGAATCATAAGTTAAATTACTAGACTCTCCAGTATAGAATTTAACATAACATGATTTTACTAGTCCGAGTTGTATGCTAGCAATATAATTTATACGCGAGAGAAGTATAACACAATCACAGGAGTGTGCAATATGGAATTAACGATCTAAAATAAAATGTCCCTACAAATTAAACAAACACAATAACAAGATATATGTATGATGCCTCCGCTCATACCTTATACGTCCGTCTGCCTGCGAGACTGGCGAGGAGGAACTTTAGAGACCTAATCCACGTGTAAAAAGAAATTAATTGACTAACACGCATTATAAAATTGCCCCTCTCCCAAAACACATCTCTCCGACTGCGAGCTCAGTGAAGCACTATTTGATTATAGACAAAACAAAATTAATGTTTCCAAATAATCTTAAAAAAAAAAAAACGCAATGAAATGGCACTAGGAGCTCCCCGACAACACATCCGTCCACCTCGGAGGTAACTCGATGAATGAGTGGCCCGCCATTTCTAATCACTGCCGAAGCTCAGAGCGGGGGTAGCCCGGGCCCTTGTGAGGGCCCTTTACCACCCAGGCGGTCTCATGTGAAATGTAGGAGAAAGGAGAAGCTAACCCTCTCCCCCTCCCACACCCGTCAATACAATCCAGGCCAGTGCCACAGTTCTTATAGGGTAGCCGAGTACTCCCAGCAAACCCTGGTTCCCAATGCTGATAACCCCCCACTCCCTTACCTGCACAGGTTCGTGGGAGGAGGTAACAGTGAGGCTGTTACCTATTGTTGTCCCTTGAATTTCGTTAATTTTGAAAAAATGCAGGTTAAGTTATAGACTGGACGAGAGTTTGTTAGACTCCCGGCCAGTCTTTCCTTGTAAAAGCTGAAGCTAAGCCTGAACATCCCGTGAATTTATTCGCGAAGGGTCTGGGTAAAGGCGTTGCCTGCAGTGAAGTGGAATGAGTGGATGGTAAGACGTGCACCTGCTTATATACATGTAGCACGGCTGGCATCTTAAAGGCAACTGAGTATAAATTTACGACTGATAGGACCTTTTCTCTACCAAGCTACTATTAACGAATTGATTCATCCTGTAAGTACGTGAATACATAAAAGTAATTTATTTAAAATTAATGTACGCACTACAAATGTTTTCCGTAAAGTCTGTGAAATTCACTGCAATTGTTAACACAAACGCGAGTTGAAAGTGGTGGGAAGTTTCGTCCACTGAGCTCAGAAACGTACTTGAGACAATTATAAAAATAACGAACATACTATATCGGGCTATCACACGAAAATGTATATTTTCCGATCAATTAAAAAACTTATAATATTTCGCACTATAGTTTACGAATATTGTGAACGAGATCTGAACCCCTGAGCATATAATATCGCATAACGAAAATCGTGGCTACCACATTCCGAAGTCCGGTGTATATGAAGGAGCTATTGAGGTATATATCTTCAAGTCCAATCTTCTATGAGCAACTGAAGATGGCGGAAACCATCGAGAAACCTCCGCCTCGCTCCGCCCAAGGCTAACCACCCCTCCCCTCGCCAGAGCAAGCTACTCTGTCCTCGAGTGTCGATTTTTTGGCCACTGAGGCGAGATGGCGACGAGTGGCTAGATAGGCCACATCGCTCCCGAGCTCCCTGCACCCCCATCCACAATCCCCACCTCCACCCCTCGTCAGAGCGACGTATCCTGGGGTTATTCACCAGTCTTCTCCGATTGCAATTTTTCGCCACTGAGGCAAGATGGCGACGACTGGCTAGATTGCTGCACATCACCCCCGCTCGCCTGTAGGCACCCCCTACCCTCCCTTCCCCTCACGAGAGGGACGTGCCCCGAGGTCGAGAACACAGACCATCCCTCCCACCCCTACTCTAGAAGCTGTCTTCGCCCGAAAAGTCAGTTTCTTCTCCAAGGCCGTGCATCCCCAGCCCAGAAGGCATTTTTTTTTCGAATATCTCGAGAGCTAGCTTGTCCACACAACCCGTCCTCGCTGCCGATCCAAGGTCACACAAGAGCCTGGCGTATTCCAAGCAAATAAAAAAACTTTACAACTCCCGCCGATGAAATGTTATATCCCTGAAATAAGAGTTTCTTTAATCCACGAGATATTCCCCAGATTTAACATTCCAACAAGAAGTGTGTATTTGAATCAAGCTAACTATCAGTTGAAAAAATCACACAGAAATACAAGACATATTTGATTCACTTGTTAAAAAACTGATTTTTTTTACAACTATTGAAACAAAAGATATTTTTTCGTCTAGCACACAAAAATACGTATTTCACGTGTAGTTTTTCCTAGCCCAGAATTTTTAGACAGTACTATCATACAGGAAAATATAATCTATTGTCGGTAAAGTTAATTTTCTATGTTAAGTAATAATTACTTCCAAATTTATTGGGAGAGGCAGTCAACTACAGTGACGTATTCTTTCTTTTTTACAAGTGATACGGGGACAAGTCATTCTAAAACCTCGTCGACAATACCAGGTAGCGGATAGCCGAAATAAATATGTGGGGAGCGAGCGAAATTTAGGTCTCAAGAGCCGTAGAGGGTGAAGCGAGGTGAGTATGGAGCAGCAGGAAACAAGAGAGATCTCTGATAAAACCCTTGTATCAGCGGCAACATCTAACAGGACTTCCACACGTTGCAAAAAAAAAAAATATGGTGTGACGCGCATGGGGAGGCGAGCATGCTAACCGCTCAGCCAACGCGACACCTCTCTTTATGTATAACCAAAAATTTTCCAAAAGAGCAAAATGTATTTCACCCAGCATAAAATATGTATTTTCGAATTTATTTAATATTTTAACAGTTTCCGACGTAATATTAACGAAACAGTACTTAAAATGGCGGAAATGATGTTTTTCGTAGTTAGAATGTAGCGATTTTCAAAGTTATTCTTAATTTTTTACTAAAAGGTCCAAATGCTTGTAAATTCACGTGAAAATGGTGGCCATTTTGAATCCTTACAGTATAGAAGGAGGGATAAATTAATTATTTCTCAGTCTTAACTCGGCATCTGCTAAGGTCACTACGTGTGCATGCGTGTGGATTGCAGTAGCACAGAGAACGACGCCAGGCATCCATAGCAACAACAGACGTCCATCACGTCGATTACAACGCCATGCGTGCATCACGTCTACTGCAGCTCAAGACGTTCACTGTGGCAGGTGTTTACAACATCGCTACATCTAGATCATCATCATCATCAACGCTGAATGTACAGGATGTGTCATCTCTGCATCAGCTCGCAACAGATACGATACATTAAGGTCACTACTGTGACAACTGAGGCTCTGAATACGTTGAAACATTCAATGCGATTTTAGCTTATTGGAAGGCGAAAACCTTATTGAGATATGAGTGTTCCCAACTGCGAGTGTTGCCGAAAGAATTTATATTATATCTTGCGGGTCACGAAATAAAATTAGTATGTCTGTTCCTGGCTGAATATTTACAAGCTGATGGAGATATTGTATCCTATTTGCCATATGATGAATGTCCTTACGGCATGCCTGCCTTTGCTAGTGATGGGAACTTGCAACATATGCAGAGGGATTGTATGTCACGCAGGCTGATACAGCTACTTGAAGCTATAATCATTCCTGATATAGCAATGGACTCATCCGGAGTCGATGAAGTAGATTCTGTGGCGAGAACTGTCATCTTATAAAATTTTATATGAGAGAGAGAGAGAGGAGATTTTTTTGAAAATAGTGAATAAAGAAATAACATAAAAATGATGTACTACACGCAAAGTTTCGAAAACTACCAAGAGAACTCCTTTGTAAATAAAGGAGCTTGCTACTTCTTATGCAACAGACGATAATGATTCTAAAGTATTATACTTAATCTTCCAGAATTTGGGACAGATTAAAAACCTGAAGTTAAAGTGAGTTTTCAGAAACAGACTTACGAAATACATAACCTGAAATGGGATTCTGGTGAAATAGCTTACAAAAAATGTTTTCAACATGTAAATGATGCGCTACTCGAAGACTATCCCATATAAGTGTTTGAAAAAATGCAGAAGGAAATTTTAAAATTTTTTACCAATGCAGATACCATGATTGTTCGAGTATAAATTTAATAGTCAAAGGCTATAATACAAATCACTATGAGGAAAATACATTCTGCTCACAATGTAAAAGCGAAGCTTTAAAAGAATATTTGTATAAACATTCTACGTATGTCTAGAGGTATTAATTTTCGAAAAAATGGTTGCTTCCAGGTAGCGTAAGATTTCGAAAAAAAAAAATGGAGAAGTTCGACCCAGAGAAGATGTATTCCAGTATTTTTCGAGGACACAAGAAAGTATGGTTCCAGTCTCTAGGCAACATATACCTTCAAACACAGATGTGTAACAGAGATGAACATAGGAATTTCGCAAAAAAAGTTTCGGAGAAAGTCTGTATACAGAACGAGTGTTTTGTGATGAAGAAGAGGACTGTTCTGGTTTCAATATGCGACCTGACAGCGAACTGCCCTCTTCTTCGGACCTATGTTTTAAAAATTGCAGTGCAGATATAACCAAAGAACCAGGTTTTCCTCAAATAAAATATAAATTTATTGGAGAATTTTACAACACCCCCACCTTATGGACTGAAACATGTAATAATAAGGAACACATCACGCAAATACAAGGCAGTAGCTGCCTTTTAAGAGCACCATGTGGAATGTGGGAATGTGAGGATTGGAACAGCATTGTTTGTGTCTGTAAAATTGATCTAACAAGGTTATCGCTGAAGAACTAATTTGACCGCAAACTGGAAGAACATCTGTCTATATAAAGAGAGAGAATCGTACACCATAGCTTCAGTTACAATGGAGAGGTTCGACTCATCACTTCAGTATGCTAGTGTTACTCCAGGATATAGGCGAGTGTGGTTTAGAATTGAAGATGAAGATAGTCCACTACAGATACAGATGTGCAACAGAGATGGACATGGGAATTTCTCGTTAATCAGTCCTACGAAAACTTTAAAAGTTTTTGATGTATGTTATGGGCGAAATTATTTTCCTTTATATAATTTACGGCCTGACAGCAAACTGCCTTGTAATGATAGTGATATAGAATTTGAAGCTCAAAGTGCAAACATCACAATATGCAAGTCCTACGAGAAAATCAAATACATTATGCAAAAGGAGTGTAGTTGCTGTTCTCTTACTACAGTTTGGACAAAAGAATGCAACAACAACCAACATTATATGTAAATCGGTGACCAAGAATTAACTTCTCTCTGAGGCATGTGGCAATGCAACATTTTTCAAAGTAAGAACATCTGACAGACTATATAAAGGATAGTGTTCAGTATAAAATCGTCAGCCATGGCTAGAATATTCGACCCTACATACGTATACGAAGTCCTGCAAATAGGATGCAGAAGAGTTTTCTTTAAACCATACGACGATATTCTACAAGTTCATGTCTGCAACTATATAGAACGTTGGTGCTACTCTTTCGACAACAGTCTCGGCATTTGCTTTGGTGAAGGAATAGCATGCAATGATTGTACTGTGAGATATCTTCGCACCGACTGTGAATTTCGAACAACATTAGATGATTTGATGATTGACAGACTTAGTGAGGAGATAGAAAAGGAATGGGGATATGATGTAATCGACTACCAGCTCACCAGACCTCATCAGGTAATCACCATTCGTTGGAAGGAGACCTTCGACTGGAATATCTCCAACTTTATTTTCGAACAAGGAGGATTAGTTTTTTCGTCCATGTGTAATTTATATGCGTGTGAAGTAGCTAATTCAGAATAATGTTCTCGCCGATTTGGAAGTATCGATTTATTACCAAAGGTTTTATTCTGTAACTTATAGCATAGCATATTCACCTTTTGTTGTAAAGGAAATGTGCGAGTCAGGCATTTATTTCAAATGTATGTATTTCTCTCAAGCTTTTACAGCACATAGTAAACCAAATAGTTATGATTGCACTTTAACTAACAGTAACATTTCTGAATGTCTTGTAATCCAGTAAAGAATGCAAAGAGTAGATTGTAAGCATAAACTTAAGGGTGTACACATTGTAAATTCATATTGCAAGGAAGAAAAATGTATGAAACATCTTGTTTATAATACAGATACTGTTTTGCCCTATCAGTATTTCGAAGAATTTGATAATAATCTTCATAATTTATATCATTATAGCAAAAACAAGTTTGGTTACACATCTCATACTGGGTGTGATTCATCAAAATGTTATGTGCATTGAGCAATAAAATAAGCACAAATAAAATTTAGCCCTAAACATGTTTCAACTTACAAATTTAGAGAGAGAGAGAGTGTGAATTTTTCAATATACATACATTGTTCCTTGCTAATTCTTCTCAGTCAAGTGTTGGATGTCATAGTAGCAACATGGTGTATTTTCATCCTGCAAATCATTACATCAGTATCAAACAAGGAAAGTCCAATATAACTTATGCTCTATGGTGCAACAGGTTTTGCAAGAATTTATGGAGACTTGCGACCATATTTTTCATTTTAAAGTATTTTATTTTCCTCTAGGAGATATAAAGAGTCACGAACTCATACAGTGCAGTGACAATAAGAAATGTGTAGTGTTTCATATGACTGCAAATACACCTCTTCCATCTACTGTTGATGATTTGTACTCTCATTATGTTGACTCATGTCCCAATTTGTTTGAAAGCATTGCTTTACATGTCACTACTTGTAAAGACATTTGTATACAAACAGACAGATAAAAACCAGAGCATAAGAAATGCGCACTCCTTGAAAGCAGTGCTCAAGAAGGGGATCTGGATCCAATATTAAGAAAATGCATAAAGAGGCAGCACACATAAATAAGTGCAACTTGAATTGCAGCCTGCCAAAAAGACAACTTGTTGCCGTTTTCCATAACGTGCAGAATTATGATGCTCACTTTCTTATAAAGGCCTTGGTTCAATGCCACATAACATTACACGGAGGAAATCATGGTAATTGAAAATCCTAGAAAAATTCAAGTTATTGGAATGACCATAGAGAAATAAAAATGTATCACAAAACAGATTCCCAATGAGATTGATTGCAATGGAAAGGTGCAATATTTCAAGTTAATATTTATTGATTCATTCCAATTCATGAGTACCTCTCTGGAAACTTTAGCAGGTAATTTGCTACCTGAACAATTGAGTATCACCTGCTCGATGTTTCCAGATAACACCCAATTCGAGTTGGCAAAATGGAAGGGAGTTTTTCCTTATGACGTTGTTAAGTCACCAGACAGTCTGATGTCCAAGTCGCTCCCTCAAATTGATGCATTTCATGATTTGATTAGAGGTATAGGCATTAGCAATGAGGACTATGCTCATGCCTAAGCCACATGGGATGTGTTCAACTGCATAAACTTGTTGCAGTATGCCATTCATTATTTACGTGTGGACACTTGTTTGCTGATTAATGTTTTTGAGAATTTGAGAACTTAATGTTTGCCTTATTACAGTCTTGAATCCACCATGTACGTCACAGCTCCGTCTCTTTCATAGGATGCTTTATTGTCAACGACACGTGCACGTCTAGAGCTGTTGACTGACCCAGACATGTATCTTTTTGTAGAACACAGAGTTACGGGCGGCATTACACAGGTTTCAAAAAGATGTGCGGAAGCCAATAATGTTTACATGGGTGAGGACTACGATCCCAGCATAGCATCTAAATATATATGCTATTTCGACGTCAAAAGGGTCTAGAGTTATACAATGCAATCCAAGCTTCCGAACGGCAATTTCGAGTGGATTGAGGCTGATGTGTTTTCAACGTGGAATTTTTCAAACACAGTGAATGACGGTGACACATGTTTTTTCCGCGGAAGTTGAGCTGTCTTTTCCGGAGGAGTGTCATAATAAACTATCTGATTTGTATTTGGGCCCAGAAAATGGCGTACCCCCGAAAGGGCTCGCATGAGAAACTTATTTTAACACTCATGCTGCAGAAGAAATATGTTATACACTGTGAAACACCGAAGCAGTACTTGATGTATGGGGCCAAACTTGACTCTATTCATAGCAGTTTACACTTTGAGCAGAAGGCTTGGATGGCTCCGTATATCAATTTCAACATTATAGAAACGTGCCCAGGCTGCAAATGAATTCAAAAAAATAGTTTTTCAAGTTAATGAATAATTCCTTTTATGGAAAAACCTTGCAGAATGTACACTGGGAAAGGGACATTAGAGTCGTTTCGAGGTATAACATACTCTATGGGGCTACTGAGCTTATAGTAAGCCTAACATTCCAGGCGTGGCAGATTATAGATGAAAATGTGGTCCTTATCGATATGTCATAGAGTTCTGTTGGGTTCAACAAACATTTGTAAACAGGTGTTGCCATTCTCGACCTTTCAAAATTAACCCTCTGTAAATTTCACTATCAGTACATGTGTACAAAATTTATTTGACCGGCTGTGCATCACATATATTGTGACACAGATTCCCTAATCTATTTTGTTGCTTGGGAGGACATCTATAAAGTAATAACCCCAGATTTAAAGGTGAGGTTTGATACATCGAACTATGTGCTCGATAACCCTCAAGGATTCCCTCACGAGAACAAAGGCCGTACCAGGGTGATGAAAGATGAATGTGCTGGGCAAATAATCACAACTTTGTGGGTTTATGTCCTAAGCTTTACAGTTACGTTGTTGCGAATGAGCAATGTATTCATAAGGCAAAGGGTGTAAAACTCAACATGTTTCAATCACTCAGATACGAGGATTATCGAGATTGCCTCGTAAATTGCGCAAGGGTAATGGGGACTCAATATCAGTTCTGTTTGCGTGCTCAGCAAGTCTACACCGAATGTGTAACAAAGGTAGTGTTGTCAGGTATGGATGATAAGCAGTACATTGAGGCAGATGGAATATCAACCTTACCGTGGAGGCGCTACAGAATACCTGAGTACATTTTTTCCCCTCCATATAATAGTTTCTGCATCACAATAAATTTATAGACCTCCAAACACCACACCGCTAATGACGTCCATCTGCCACCACCACACACACCACCTTTTCCACATTCATAGCAGCTGACTACAGCTGTCTACAATCACCATCGCGGCTGACTACACAAACTACAAACATCATCGCAGCTGACTACACCGACTACAAATATCTATAACTAATTGCATCACTTCTGTTGCATTAAAATCCAACGGTGCTGCCATCTGTTTGCCTAACTACAGTATAATGAATCAATCTATCTTCGATATATTTACCTCTTGTCAAAGAAGAAAATGAAATTCACAGTGGAAACTGTGTGTGTGGGAAAGTGTGTCTTTTGGTGTGTGTGAGTGTCTGAAAAATAAATTACCCGGATGTGACAACTAAAAAGAATGCCTTAAGTTAACGTCTTTTTTTTAACTTCTCAAGAGAGTTGTATATAATGTAAATAATTAGGAAAGAGACATCCAGCATAATGCTCAATAATATTTTTTTTATAATTTAGAAGATTGTTTGATGATTTGTCTGTTTCTTGTATATAAATCTCTTAAATTGTATTTTAGTGTGTGTCAATAATAACTTTATTTGGAAAAATACATGTGAAATCATAATTTTTTGTTGTAAATAGTTATTGCTTTTTGTATATTAAATCTGTTAAATTGTGTTTTAGTGTGTGTGTGTTTGTGTGTATGTCGATATTAACTTGATTTGGGAAAAAGCTAAAGTCTTTATTTAAAAATGGTTTTTTAGTAAGTAATAACTTGTTTTGTTTCATAATGTCAGAAAATAATAATTTTTGTAAAGTAATAGTATTTTTACCCCAAAGTTTTTTATTTGGTAAAGCAATATTTGTGACTGAACAAATGTTTGTTGTCAATTGAATATTTTTTGTGTGACATTGTAAATATTTAACTTATAAGGATAATTTTGAAAAAAAAGAACTTTATAATAAAATTTTCCATGTTAAAAATGAATAGTGTGAGTCTTGTTATTTATTTTTTTAATACCTTATGTCACTGACTTTTTTTCAATAATAACTAAACTTTGTTGGTAACAGGCTAAGTATATGTCACTAAAGAAACCTGCTCTGGAATGCATTCATTTTTGCAAGGAAACGAGCCAGCAGGTTAAAACCTTTGTCCACTCCGGCTGCTTAAATTGAAGGTTAGTGTAGGAGACACGATGCCCTGCTGGCCAACTTTTGTGACATTCCAGGGGGACACATTGAAAGCAAGCCTCGAATACCTTTACAGAGGCAGGTACAAAAAGAAACTCTGACTATCCTTGCCTACAATAAAGTTTCTCCAGCTAATACTTTTACGCCTGCACCAAACAGAATCGAGCAAACATTGTAAATATAAAAAAATATTAAATTTTACATACACACAGATGACAAGACTTCCTGTTCAAGATCCAACACAATGATGTCTGGTGAAGAAAACAAACACAAATTTAAAATATATAAAGCATTTTTTAAATAAAAATGAAATTCAACTATGTCTCAAACATGAATTCGTCTATTTCCAAGAGTCTAATCTACGCTTCGATGCAAGTTGATTATTTTGAAACTCGTTCAAGGTATTCGTAAACTATGGTGTGAAATATTGTAAGTTTTTAATTTTCGGAAAATATACATTTTGGTGTGTAGCCCGATATAGTGCGTTCGTTATTTTTAAAATCGTCTCAAGTACGTTTCTGAGCTTGGTCGATGAAACTTCGTACCATTTTCAACTCTCATTTGTGTTAATAAGTGCCGCGAATTTCACAGACTTTACGGAAAACATTTGTAGTACATACATTATTTTTAAATAAATCACTTTTATACATTCACGTACTTGTAGGAAGAATCAAGTTGTTAATAGTAGCTTAGTAGGGAAATAGGTTCTGTCAGTCGTAAATTTTTACTCAGTTGCCTTTAACACGCTGGTCACGCTACACGTATATAAGCAGGCGCACGTCATACCATCCACTCATTCATCGAGTTACCTCCGAGGTGGACGGATGTGTTGTCGGGGAGCTCCTGGTGCTTTTTCATTAAATGTTTTTTTTTTTTAATTTATTTGGAAACATTCGTTTTGTTTAACATTTCAGAGTTGAAGTCTATAATCAAACAGTGCTTCACTGAGCTCGCAGTCGAACAGGCGTTTTTTGGGAGCGGGGCAATTTTATAATGCGTGTTTATCAATTAATTTCTTTTTATATGTGGATTAGGTTTCGAAAGATCCTCCTCACCAGTCTCACAGGCAGATGGACGTGTAATGTATGTGCGAGAGGCGTCATATATTTCTTGTTATTGCGTTTGTTTAATTTGTAGGGACATTTTATTTTTGGTCGTTAATTCCTTATTGCACACTCCTGTAACTGTGTTATACTTCAAAGACTCTGAATTTCTCTCGTGTGTTAATTATATTCGTAAAAATTGCCTATCTACTACCAACATCCGTAAAAACACACCAAAATGAGAAAAAAGTAAAAACAAATTACCCTTAGCACACTCTTGCACTAAATTCAACACCTATATAACACATTGCAACCCACCTCTCTGGTCAGTCACATCAAGGACACCACAGCGTCATCATTGTACAGAGCACCTGCTGCTTTCCACAAAAGGAAAGAAAGAAATAACTCTACACAACAACAAAATCAAGAAAAAATAGTATTTAAAAAATCAACCCTTTCAATACATTTAACTATTTCATTAAATTTTACCATATTAATAAATCTAAACATTTTTGATTAACCCTTTTGATTAAAATTTCAATCAGTTTAATTAACTCTTTTTAATATCAATTTGATACCAAATTAATTAGGTCAATCAAAAAAGGCGGCATCCCCTTTGAGTGAGGGAACAACCCCCCACCCCTCCAATATTATTATTGAGGGAAAGAAAGGGTTAACCCTTTCAGTCTCCGTGTCCATGATCAAGGACATGTTACACAGGTGGAGTTTGTATGTCTTGCACTGTACACAATCAGGAATCAATGGACTATAGTTTGAGCATCTTTCTTGTGTGGTTTGTTGAAGTTCCTGTTCTTCTCATCTGTGAATGGTTAATGCTAGAGCCGCGAGTATTTCTTGGATTGATGAGGCAGCAGGCTAGACAGCACGGTCCTCTACACACTCTAGACACTGTCGTTTGCTTATTGGTGACTGCAATCATGTGAGGACTTTGTACAGCACTGTTCAACGATAACTCACACTACTGCTTCCTGCTTACTAATAGTTGACTGTTAAACTGGGCGTGTCTAAACACCTGCCGTCCAATCTCAATAGAAGTGGAAAAATAAGTGTTTGTAGTCTAACAGGCTACCGAATGAATTCGCGAAATACTTGCGGCTCTAGCTAATACTGATGTCAACTATAAGCTGTTCACGGTAAAGTGAGCACTTTACATGCTCTAGTTACTTTTTCCTTTCAGCCGTTTTCTATCCTATAAGTATCATTTAAATAAATATTGCCATGGAAGTAAAAATTCACAATTTGTATATTCCATCGCAGTAGTGAAATTAACGTCTAGAGTTAAAATAAATTATATTTATTGACTGTTATTCCTAAATGACAGGGCTTTCAAAAGTGCTCACATTACCAAGAATAGCCTGTAGCACGTAGAATGTTGTTTACTTTTTTGCGAGATGCCCTCTCTGATCAAGTACAGCGCGTATCATAAAGTTAAACGACTGCAACACGTGTGTCCGGGAATTAATTCGGGACTGAATGACGTGCTCATTAATTTTTCATTCTAATCCTAATTCCTTATAACTTAGAGACCTGAAGAATTCGCGGATTCATTTTGGGACAAGCTAGAATTCAAAACATGTTTGTTCATATAACTTTAGCCATTGGTCTACAGAATGTTTGACACCTCCTGGAGAACGCTGACCCAATCATCGTCTTCCACTGTGGCATCAGACAACCAATGGGCAGTTTACATCAGCATATTTGTACATAAGACTGTAGAGTTGAGCCTGCAGGTAATTGAACTCGTGAATTTTACAGGTCTCAACTTATAACTAGACATATGCGAAATTCGCTTTATTATTTGGCTTCAGTGTGAACTTCACAGTACTGTATATACCGGAGCTGACGTCGTTTCTCTATTGGCTGCTGCATAGAAGTAAATCCACAATCTTTCTTACTGACCTGCGTGTGATTGGGGTGCACTATTGCTAAGTGTTTATTTATTGGCGCAGAGTTATCCAGGGTGTGTCAGATAACATATTGTCCAATGTTGAACTTATTGCATAGGTACACATGTTGGAAGTTTAACTTGTCCCCAAATATTAACGCGAATTTCGCAGGTCTCTACTTATAAAAATTACATGTTGGAAACAATTTAATTTATATTGGTTTATGACACTGGCATGGCCAATAATAAAATTTTGGTGTGCCGGCAGCACCAGGTAGTCTTTACCAGGAAAACTACGCAGTCTTTATTAGTGTTACGCTCTGTAGCTCGTACTGGCCACGAGCTCCGTTATGCGAGGTCCTGGTCTGCGGGGGGAACCCACCTATAATTACCCCCTCCACCAGGCTGATGCGCTCGCTGCCTCCTCGTCCCCCTCCAGAGCGCACGGGAATGATTGACAATGGCAAGGCCTGGCTGGCGTCACAGCCCCTCCTCCTCCACCCTGCTGTAGAAGCCGACAAATGTAGAGGTGGTGCAAGAATATTCTGGAAAGTAGGAGCCTCGGCGCAAAGCGGGATTTGGCGAAATTTTCGTGTGTCGGCCTACGACCCTATAAATAGAAACCCCAGTGGGACTGCCGGCAGTCTGGGGGAGGCCATTTGACTGAGTGCGGGAGCGAAGTGTAGTGCGGGACGACGGCGGGCGGAGTGCTCGTGGTGTAAATGGACGAGAGAGCGTGAAATCCGATGAGTGAAGGATACGGTGCGTGAGGGCTTTTGGTGGACTCTTAGAACTATGCGGGCTGGCGGAACATGGACTAAACTGAGATGGGACTGAATAAACATGTATTACGGATTTTATTGTAAATATTGGAACTATCAAATTCGGACACACCATTTATAAAATAATTGAATAGGTTTTGATACACTGTCTATTGGGACTGAATTCTGATTATTTAATTACATTAATTTATTTGAGTCAACTGCAAATTGTTTTGATTGAAGTCGTTAATTGTAAACAGTAAAATATATCAATTTATTGTGAGATGTTGAGACGAGAGAATTTTGCTTGTAGATATCGTAAATAAAATTTGGAAATTATAACTTAACCTTTTATATTGAATTACATCTATCCCTTAAATAACCTCGTTTAGCCCACTGACTTGAGAGAGAAATTGTAACATTAATGCTGGCTTCTGACCTTGTACAGCGGCACCGACCATGATTTCACATTTTCTACAGCACCTCACACATGAATGAGTATGCTCGAGATAATACGTTAAGGGGTTAAACCTGGAACATATTATCCCGGGTATATCCATTAACGTGGGACGTGTCGCAAGATGTTAAATGTCATGATAGGTGCTGTACAAGGTCGGATGCTATTACCAATACAGACCGCGGGTTTTTTTCCCCCTGGTTGACACTACTGGCTGCTGCTTGCACCCCGAAATGTTATTATTGGTTGCCACCAATGAAATAAATCAATAGGAATTATTTTTGTACGTCCCATCGTGTGTCTTATTACAAGAAAGGCGTAAGTACTTGTCAAACTAAAAATTTTCCTGTTTTTTTTAAATCCCGTAACAAAAAATTAATTTGTATGTTAACACTTTCATGAAACATTACAGACTATGTTTGGTACAGATATAAAATAATTAGTATTTTGGTATCCAACACGCTTAATGCTGGCATCAGCGGATACGTAGTACGTTATTCGCAGGTTTCTAGAAGCACTCTTGACAAAGGTACAGCACACATAAAAAAGTTGACGACTGCAACACCTGATGTGGTAAATGAATTCAGGACTGAGAGGGTTTAAATAGAATGGTATTTTTTAACTTTACGTGTGAAACACCTCTTTATTTTTATTTTTTATTTATTTATATATTTTGCATTTTCGATATGAGGTCCTTTATAGACTTTTGATTAAATTTTATGCTCTCCACATACCAGTTTGAAATTGACATTCCCGCGTTACACCCTACCACACATATCTACCAATGACCGCTACCTGCAAAACTCCACTAACCAATATTTCTGATAGCATCGTAATAATTTTGCTGCGAATAACGATTTATTAGCTGTTACAAAAATTGGAAGAATTAATGTCCACCAACACAGTGAATTTGATTGGTGATACAAAAGCCTTTTGCGGTTGCCACTAAATACTGTAATTACAAAAAAAAAAAAATGTTGGTGGTTATTGTAGCGGAGGAAAAACTCTGAGTGATACACGAGTAGAAGGTTTGGTAGATTCAGAGCCAAGGACACCAGGACACGGAGCTCGAAGCTGGGGGCTCAGTGCACAGGATCCGTCCACCATCTTCGATACACGTGACCTTGACCTTTGACCTTGACCTCTGACCCTAAAACCCAAAACCCAAAAAAATCTCAAAAAAAAAACAAATAATCCAAAATATCACAAAAATTCTAAAAAATTCAGAAATTTATTATTTTTCAATTATTTTAAAAATTTTAAAAAGGATCCCCATAAATTTTTTATCTTTCCCAGAGCAGGTGACTGGGTTTAGCGACTCAGGTGAGATAGATTAGCGACCCAGGTGACATTGGGTCAGGCAAGTGAACCGATTATTTCCTTTCACCTTGACCTTTGGCTTTAAAAATCCAAAAATTTCCAAAATAAATTCAAACATTTCCAAAAGAAATCCAAGAATTTCTGGAAAAAAAGAAACATTTAAAAATGTGCTATTAAAATTATTTAAAAAATATTAAAAACTTTAATTTACAGTTGTCACCCCTAACCCATTCCCATTCAACCATCTTGGTAGGTGCAACCGACGACCATCTTGGTAGACGACCGCTATCTTGGTAGAAGACCGCCTTCTTGGTAGACAACCACCATCTTGGTAGAGGTCACCCATCTGCCATAATGGATAAAGGCGACATTGACCTGAAACCCACGACCTTGAAAATAAAAAACTTGAGAAAAACGCATAAAAGTCAACAAACGTATTACATTACAGACTACTACAGCCGTATTGGATGCAGGCAAACTTTGCCTTGACCACATGACCTTGAATGACCTTGTAAACCAAAACTCGAGAAAGATACTTGAAAGTCAACAGCGTATTACATTTCAGACTACTGCCCCCATATTGGATGCAGGTGACCTGGACCGTGACCTCGTGATCTTGAATTACAGTGAATTAATTTGTTTTAAAACAACTAACTACTTGCTTATATTCTAACTTTATTTACAATTGATTAATTAAAAATTGCCTCACATCAGTGCTACATGGACACTTGAGGAGCGTATCCGAGATCGTGAGGGATGGAGGTCTTAATAGAAATAAATAATAGAACTAACTTTTATTTCTAATTTATTCACTCAGCTATTATTTACACCATTCGATTATCTATCTCCACTCTAACTCTTTTTATTTCGTAGTGAGTGCAATATTCAATGTATATTTCAACTTTTACTAACGCCCTTCTTTATGTCTCTATTTATATACTGTCAATTAACTAATACTCATCATTAACACATGTTCAGTCTATATGTTGCCATCATTTGTAACGTCTTTCACTCACACATTTAGTCTAATAGTCCAGCCTGCCAGTCGCATTCTTCACTGCTTGATACTCGCAGTCATAAATTTAGCTTCCGCTAGTCACTCTCTCGCCGCTCGTCTTCCATCACTCGGAACTCAACCACTCATTCACTCGTTAACAACTCCCGGCCCGGAGGCCTGGCACACAATTTATACTCTGCTGACCTTGACCTGGAAAGTTTCGACACACCCCGAGTTATGTGGACATATTCTAGGGCAGTAAACAACTAGAATGTTCCTCAGATAGACGTAGAAACTCAATACAACCAGGGGTAGCAATGCGCACCGCAAAAATTTATTATCGCGCCGGCTCTCTTTCTGTAACTTATGAATGGTCACCGGCCTATCGCTCGCCTGTTCATTCAAAACAATACTTTGACTTTCTGCCGCCGCTATCATATAACTGCTGTCCTTCACTTCCACTCGCTCGCGCGGGATGCGAAGCAGCGAGCTCGTAACTGTAAGACATATAATGCATGTGTGATCTTTGCTAACCGAGTAGACTTGGCAAGGTGTCTTTCGTCAAATGAGTTCTGTCTTAACTTTGCGTGTACTTTAAGTGGACTGATTGTGTTTATTAGATGTATTTAATCCCAAGTATGAAAGTGTAATGTTCAATATATATATATATATATATATATATATATATATATATATATATATATATAATAGCAAAAACGACAGCAAAAATGAAACTACTTGTTACGAGATTCGGGTTTAATTTGAACAGTCGTGTAAGAATGATTCTCGGTTCTCTTCACGCTATGAAATTCCAACGTCGTAAAAAAAAATAAATAAAAAAATATATAAAAAAAAATTGAGTGTAATGCAATAATTTTAGTCTGGAAATAAAACATGTTTTAAAATGAATTCGAGATAGCTTGTACATTAATTGAAATTTAATCAGTGTTTTAAAATTTTGAAAATACTGGCTTGCCACCAATATTCTACGTTGTGGCAGTTTTTCCTGAGAACGTCCATAACTTTTTATGAATTATTGCTAAATATTGTTTGAAATTTTATTTCAAAATAGTAGCTGTGACTGCAATAATGGTTCAACGAAACAATTAGACAGAGTGAGCTAAACTGATGCCCCCTTGGCAAGTACCTGCCGCTGCAATCCTTTTTCGTTGACTACTAAATCTGTTTATTAATTAGGGCCACGATTTGTTTACCCCTGCAGTGACTACGAGGAAACACCGGGAGGCGGGTAATGAATGCTGCAAAACGCGCAAGGTGAAACATTTCAGCCTAGAGACGTGAATAGCGTCTAGATTGTAAAGCAGATCGATCAGGTTTTTGTAACGTACCCCCCCATCGCTTTGCCTATCTGTAGTGCAATTTCACTTAACTTCTCTGTCACAAGGGAGAAGCAAATTTCCCGACGAATACAAACAATTTTGAAAAGCAATATTTTTAACCTTGAACTAGGCGCCGTGGCCATGGGTCGAGCGGTGTATGCACTGCAAGCTCGGTTGATGCCTGGATAGGTAATAAATTCGTTTATATTTGTGCTGAAGAAACCGTACTCGGCGACATTTATAGAGAATACATTTTATGCGCATTATATTAATCTTGTTATTTCACAATTACAAAAAAAAATAAGAACAAAACACTTTTAGAAATGTATTCTTGCCATTTAACCCGTTCGTTAACACTTTAATTTCCGAGTCAAAGTGTTGTAATCACGTAATTTTTTTGATGTGAGCTGTACTTCTGTTCAGCATTTTTCTCGCAGCCCATGAAAAATGTACTGCTTGCTCAATGATATGGTCATGAACTATTCATGTCAAAGAGGTATAGGTAGACTCTCAGCCTGTTCGGCACTGATGCCTTGGTGTGTACTGTACTGGTCTTAAGTATCATTTATTTGCAACGTGTCCTCCATCGTGTACACAGTGATTGAACGGGTTAAATTTTCATAAGCTACCTCAAGATTTCGATGTTATTAGACACCAGCATGTTTTGCAATATTTTCTATATTTGTTCAGTATGAGGACATTTATTATTGAATGAAACTCGTGCAATTTTAAAAGGGTTTGGTACACTTTAAAATTGTGAATTTCTCGCAGTCAATTACCTTTGAAGGACGGTCTGTGATATGAAAAGGAAGAGGAGACGGCAAGAGATAAGAAGAAAAAATGGGAGAACAACGGGTCAACCCTTATATAGGCTGTTCACGATAAAGTGAGCACTTTTTAAGGTCCTTATAAATTTCTCCTTCCATCCAATTTCCATCATCCTGCTGCTTTTTAATATAAACGTTGCAATGTGACCAATAAACAAAGTGTATACATTTCACCACCATAAAAATTTAATGCCTGAGGCTGCAATTATATATATTTATTAGCGGTTAATGCCTGTTGCGAGGGCCTTAAAAAGTTCTCACTTTACCGTGAACAGCCTATAACTCCGTTTTCCTCAATTGACTGCTGTTCGTGTTTCCGCATTCGACCGAGCCACTCAGGATTCCGTAACTCCGACATTACCTTCGTGATTAGTTGCACACAACAAACACGGACCAGAAAATGTTTCAGCCAATCAAAAACGCTGGACGGTTCTACAGTTCTTTGAACTTTATCTTGTCCCGAAATATTTTCACGAAACATTACTGCCCCTATTTATTACTAGGGATAGGAAAAATTCGCGAAATCATTTCAGGACGAGACATTTTTTTAATGAGTGTATTTTAAAGTCACCTTTCCTATTGGATCAGAGTTTATTATGCACGCCCTAGACGACTCCGAGCCAATAGCAAGCTTTTAAGGCAACAAGAAGCGTGTCATATACCGCCAGGCGTGGGGCAGCAGCCAGTGAACAAACATCTGACTTTCGAATGTACAAAGGACTGTGAGGTCATTGAACTCGGGAAATTTTCCTATCCCTACTTATAACCAGAGACCTGAAAAAAACTCGCGAGTTCAATGACGTGCAGGCTAGACACTACAGTCTTATGTACAAACTGCCCATTGGTTGTCTGCTGCCACGGTGGAAGAAGATGATTGGGTCAGCGTTCTCCAGGAGGTGTCAAACACCGTTCGGACCAATGAATAATGTTGTATGAACAAACGTGTTTTGAATTCTAGCTTGTCCCAAATTGAATACGCGAATTCTTCAGATCTCTCCGTATAACCCATTACCAGGGCCACCTGTTTTCCGCGAAAAGATTCCACGACTAGTTTTAACTCTCTCGCGTCTCAGGTGTCTACCAGACATTTGACGGACGTCCAGTGCCGGGCTAATTTTATTCTGATTGTCCGATTCGATTAAAGGCTGTTCACGGTAAAGTGAGCACTTTTGAGGCCCTAGTTACTGTTTTCTTTCAGCCATTTCGTATCCTTTTACCTCCTTATGAAATAAATATTGCCATATAAGTAATAAACACACTATATATATATATATATATATATAGTTTACGTCAAATGCTAAAATAAAATATATTTATTGATTATTATTCGAAATGATAGGGCTTTCAAAAGTGCGCACGTTACCGTGAACAGCCTATAGAAAATGTATTCTCACACATACACGCGGCCACTAACCAAAGTGAATTGAAGAGATCTGGGCGGCTCTTAACATCGTGGTCTTGAGAGCCGATGAGGGTGAGGCGAGGTGAGAATTGAACAGCGCAGGAAGGCAAGGGCGGTGTAAACTGGAGATCTCCGAGAAAACCCGCCGACCTGAGGCCATAGTCCTGTCCGGGGATTGAACCCGGTTCGCTTTGGTGGGAAGCGAGCATTCTAACCGCGCAACCACAGCGGCCCTGAATAACCAAAGTAAATGTGCAAGAGTGTACCCACGAAGTTGAAGTACAGCGCTGGACATAAATCTTTTCGCTGAAAAACAGGTTGTCCTACGTGTTGGTTAGATTTCAGGCTGGTAAGTAAATTACCAGTCGCTAATTGGCGAACGACGTTACATGTTGCTGGGCAGTGACGCCATTTTGCTGGCGTGTGTGGCCATAGCTCGCCGTATAAGCGGCTATTTCACCTCTGTATCCCTATTTACTCTGTGACAAAGCGTTAAACTGATACTAGTACAGTCCCAAAAAAAATAAAACAATTGTTCACAGTCACGGCATAACTACTGTTTTATATACGCCGGAAAGAGTTAAGTAAGAGGAGCACAAAGTTGGGCAAATTCATTAACAGAGACGTGTAAAATTTGCGTTATTATTTCAAGACAGACTAGACTTCAAACACTAGTTCTTTTGTACTGCATTTTTCATTGGACTACAGTTTTTCCGGACACACCCTGGACGCCTTTGGACCAATAGGAAACTACTAACGAGAGGCTGGCCCAATCACGTTTAACTAAGTCCAACGGGGGAAATGGGTCATTACTGCTGCAGAAACCAATAAACAGGCGATAAACTTTCGCATATGCATAGGACGATGAATTGTAGCTTGCTGCAAGAAAATGATGCTAATTTTGCTGGCCCCTATTCCTTAATATTGACCCAAGGGTTCTGTCATTATTCTACATAATTTTTACCATTGGCCTTACATAATAGAAGTGAATATTCTGAGAAAAAGCTTCATAATAAATTTATAATGCTTGCGAATGCAGTATCAAATAACTTGATATCACGTACAAGGTAGTTTCTGGAGCGCATATAGATTCAATAACATTTCAGGGCGCGTGCCATTTCTCAAAGCCAAGAAAGAATTCCTTCTCGCAGAATCAGCAATTATGCGTTGAAGTAATTGACGCAGAGCTGCACGCATTGATAATGGACTCATAGTGTTACGAGACCAAGAACGCAATTCTGTTCAGGTTAACAAAGGTCACGCGATGCGCTTTATGTTCAAACACGCTACGGAAATGTGCCCACGACTGCAACGTTGGCAAATTTCACTGAATAAGTGTGGCTATAAATACGTCGGTTGCCGCAAAGCCTTGTTACACTTCCTCACTTGTCTGTTCCAGACGATAGTCAGCATCAGCCATGATCTGTAAGGTAAGAAACATGTCACTCCGCTTTAGCGGAAGCTTAATTTTGAGTGTCTGGAACTGATGGTAGAATATATGCTCAGTAGCTCACAGTGAAAGCTTGAATAGTATCTCGTCTGAGCTTCAGGAAATAAGAATTAAAATTGAAACTTCAAGTCACTGTCTCCTATAGCAGTTTTGGAAACATCACATTCTAATTGTGTTTATGAATTACAAGTAGTATGTAGTATAAAAGATGTTCGAATTAAACATTTATTTTATCGAATAAGCCTTTAAAATATGCCGAATAGCGAACATACGTACTTGTTATGACTTTCTGCTAAGTATGCACGAATGGAGTTATGACTTTCTGCTAAGTATGCACGAATGGAGTTATGACTTTCTGCTAAGTATGCACGAATGGAGTTATGACTTTCTGCTAAGTATGCACGAATGGAGTTATGACTTTCTGCTAAGTATGCACGAATGGAGTTATGACTTTCTGCTAAGTATGTACGAATGGAGTTATGACTTTCTGCTAAGTATGTACGAATGGAGTTATGACTTTCTGCTAAGTATGTACGAATGGAGTTATGACTTTCTGCTAAGTATGTACGAATGGAGTTATGACTTTCTGCTAAGTATGCACGAATGGAGTTATGGGGCACTACGCTTTTTGGAAGTATTGGATACGAACTTACAGCCCAATCTCACTATGTACTTGATGGTCCGTATCTATCAGTTTAATTTATTTATCATATTTAACAAAATACTGAGATTACAGATGAAAAAACTTTTTACGCAGAAGTTAATTAAATAAAACGCCATATTTTATTTTTTTCATCCATCTCGATTATCATTAGCAAAAAGATTTCGGGACAGAATAAAGTTCAAAGCAATGTAGAATCGTCCAGTTGTTTTGATTGGCTGAAACATATTCTGGTCCGCGCTCTCTGTGTGCACCACACGAATCACTAAGGTACGGTGTCGGAGTTACGGAATCCCGAGTGACTCGGTCAAATGCGGAAGCGACACCAGCGGCCAATGGAGGTGTGACAACAGCCGAGGTGGGTGTATAGTATTGAGGTCTTCTATGTGCTCTGATTTTTTTCGCGGAAAATCACTATCCTTAATTATTATGTAATCAAATATGCTGAAAAAATACCGGAAAACACTTCATGAAATTGGACGTAGTTTACAGACTGAAAAAAAAAAAAAACAGACTGGGCAATTTACACTAAATAATATATGTTCATACTTTCGAGCACAGTCACATAATTGCAGATAAATACGGACCTATTTAGAATATAGTTTTGCTCTAAAAATAAAAACGTGTTCGTATTATTCACGTGAGCTGATTTCAGTTCTAGCACACTGTAAGACTGAGTTTGTCAAAAAATTATCGAAAATAGTAAAATCAGCATTAATAATGCAAGGCATTAACACTTAATTCATACGTCTGTCAAGCGAAACTGTAAAATTATTGGAACAGCAAATATCTTAAACTTTGCTCATTCATACAACTGTATATATTAAACAATCGGAAGGAAAATAAATAATTTCAGCACTACCCAATGTTAACCTAACACTTCGAATTCAACGTTTAGACATGGAAGTAATTTCCTCCGTTTTATAGGCTATTCAAGGTAAAGTGAGCAATTTTTCGAAGCACTCTCAATTGGCTTCATAGTCAATAAATATATTTTATTTTAGCCTCATACGTTAACTTCCAAGTGCGGTGGAGTATGCATACTGTGTTTATTACTTACCTACCAATATTTATTTTGAAAAAGTGATTAAAGGATTTAAAAAAAATGATTGAAAGGGAAAAATAACTAAGGCTTCAAAAGTGCTCACTTTGTCGTGAACAGCCTATACCAACTTTACTGGGATAATGCCAGTAAGTGTCGCCAATAAAATATATGCAGGTGTGGCCAGTTACATTTTTCAAAGGTTGGTTTCAAAGTGCAGAATTATTCATCAACAGCGAATATAGCCCGTGCACGGTTACTTCCGAATTTTCTGAAGCCCTGCTAAAGTTCTACTTCCAGGATATTCATCCATCTCATGCAAACAAAGCTTGACCGAGTCTAGAAACTTGCACAATTGTGAAAACGCATTGCATTCGTGCGCACTCAGTATAATGATATTTTAGATAAAAACGATTTGTTACTAGGCATTACCGGCACAGATATTTTCTCACTGCATATATTCATATTAATTACAAATAAAATATTTTATTTTATAAATAAGAAATAAATAAAATTTTATATGTTAACCCGAAATAAAGTACTTTCGTGTTAACACGAGTAGGAAACACTTTTGATATAGACTATTCACGGTTAAATGAGTGCTTTTGAAAGCCCGGCTTAAGATCTCCTCGTACGCACGTTCTTTGTTCTTCCTCATTATGTAAGAATTTCATTGTCATGGGTCTTATCACTTTATTCATGCGTCGGTCAAGTGGAACTGTGGAATTATTAGAAAAGTAGCTATCTCACAAATCTGCTAATTTTTACACTTAGATGTACTAAAAAGAAAAACAGGAAGCAAAATAAATAATTTAA
The DNA here is from genome assembly GCA_029891345.1 of Dryococelus australis. NCBI lineage: Eukaryota > Metazoa > Arthropoda > Insecta > Phasmatodea > Phasmatidae > Dryococelus > Dryococelus australis. The sequence continues at coordinate 28,039,829 of CM057001.1, forward strand.
ATTATCAGAAATGGTTACCTAACACTTTTTATTCGACGTAAAGGTAAGGAACTGCTTCCCATCCATCGTTACCACATTTACTGGGCGCATGTCACTCAGTGGATGCGGGGGGGGGGGGACAGTGACTTATTTCTAAGGTTGATTTCAAAAGTGCTCACTTTATCGCGAACAGCCTTTGAATGCAATATTTAGGAAACAACCGTACACGTCACATTTTTCGAAATTTGATTTAAAAAAAAAAAAAAAAAAGTGAAGATAGATTATACACTCAGGAGAGCCAACAACAGAAGAGAACTGCCGTGCACGTTATAATAAGTTTCGGTCAAGTTTCCTCTGGATGAACCCGCACGCAGCCTATAGTCACCGCGCTGCGCGGTAACGCCACATTTCAGCAGAGTGCAGTTACACGGATCGAGTTTGAAACTCGCCTGCGCGCTTTCGGAGATGCGTGGGTTTTGACTTCCTGCTACGACGGGTTGTTTAACCCGCCGTTGCTCGCCCCCGTCAGGCCAGTGAGCAGTCTCCCAGCGTCGTCTCCTTTCTTATGTTCCCGAGTTTCTGCGTGTGGCCCGGCCGAGTCCCGCGCGACCCGCCCCACCGCACGGAACGCGGAGCTGCCCATCAGGAAATTACACACAGTCCGTTACGTAAGAAATTAAAACGACAACGTAAGATGTCAACACATTAAACAAAAAAAAACACGCGAGGAAAAGTCTCGCCCCCATGATTATTAGAGACACCCCCCCCCCCCCCCGCCGCGAGAAATTCGCGAGTGCAACGACCTGCAGGAAAGACTTCGCATTCTTGGTTGGTTGTTGTTTGTAGTAAAAGGGGGTGGTTGGGCGCACGATGTTATTGGCTCATTTATTTCCAGGAAGTGCCACGTAGTCGACCAATTACAAAAGTAACATGAACGTACAAGTGTGTGGATTCCAACTTGTCTAGAAATGAACCTGCGAAGTTCTCGGTTCTCTACTCATTACATACGGAGGCCGCGGTGGCTCAGCGGTTAGCCTGCTCGCCTCCCGCCAAGGAGAAACCGGGTTCAATCCCCGGCCGGATTTTCGCATGTGGGAATCGAGCCGGACGATCCCGCTGGTCGGCGGGTTTTCTCGGGGCGGGGGGGGGGGGGGGGGGTGTCTCTCGGTTCCCTTGCTCTTGCATTCCAGCGCTGCTCTCGTTTATAAGTACCGCTCATATATCTCGTTTCAATTGTCGACTGTCAACTAACAGTTATGAAGTTGGGTTGACAATCAAAAAATGACAGAAATTCAGCATCGAGGGTACTGCGAATTGGCTGGCAGCTGCGAAATTAAAATAGTAAATTACATGTTACGGAAATTTCAGCTCAGTGCATTAATTTTAAAGAAAACGCGTTTCGAACAAAATGTATTCTTCGGGAAATTTTTTAGAAGTTTTCTACAGCGGAGTTCTTTCCATAACAGCCTGTTTGCAAATATACGCTCTTAGGGATCTTCTTCGGAAAAAATTCGCGAAGAATTAATTTTGGTTTGAAACGCCTATCTTTTAATACTAATGAACTTGGGCGAAATTTCCTCAACTTGGGATTTGCTATTTAAATTTGGCATCTGCCAGCCGGTAGGCAGGGTCCTCAACTGCATCGCACACACGGAACTCCGTCTTCCTTATTTACAGTTCACCTTTCGCATAATAAGTTTTAATTCCATTCGATCAACACTCTCAGTGAGGTTGACCCGTGCCATTCTCCTGCCAGCAGCTCCTACGGCACTGCCATGAATTGATCGGTCAATGGCACAGAACTGCAATTATTAATGTTAACTTTTCAGAAAAATCCAGCGATGCACGCGACCTGCAATTGAGGACCAGGACATTCAACACCCTTTTTTACATAACGAGTGTCAACTACTTAAAATATTTTGATGGGGTTACATTTATTCATATGGCATTTGTATACAAATAACTATCATGTACAGAAATAGTTGATACAGTCTGTGATTTTAAATTTAAAATGACGAAACTTTTGGAGAAAAATTAAAGGTGTGAACTACAAAATCATGAATATTCCAAAATAACTGTCGTGAAATTAACAATTTATCAATATCACGATTTTCAGAAAGATGAAATTTGGTTACAGTTAAGAAGGTTTTTTTTTATATTTTTCCTATTGCAAAGTTTTACATATTAAATTTTATAAATTTTAAAATAACAATTTTTGCCTACTTTCTGATATTGCAGTTTTTATAGGTTATTCTTCCATAAACAGCCACCGATTTTTTTTCTCGAAAACTATATATCGTACCAATCAATGCTGTATGTGTGGGGTTTGTCAAATTCAATATATAGTCATTAAAAGTCACTACATCAAAACACAATAAGTAGTTCAAATTCAGTTCTTGAGTTTTATGTTTCGGAACTTAGCGCACTACGAGATCTTACCATGACCTTCAAGATACCACACAATTCTTTATACTGTAGTCCATTCACGGTTACTTCCAAATTTCCTGAAGCCCTGCTAAAGTTCTGCTTAAAGGATATTTTTCCGCCTCAAGCAAACAAAGGTTAGCTGATTCTAGAAAATTACACCAAAGCGACAGCACGCCGGATTCGTGCTCACTCAGTTTAGTAATTATTTTGAATAATAACTATTTCTTACTAGGCATTGCCAAAACACCAATTTTCTTCCTGTTTCGTTCATATCAATTATAAATGAAATATTATTTTATAGATCAAATATATGAAAAAGTCATATTTAACAAAAAAAAAAAGGTTCTTACTTTTATGTTAAGTATATAACGTTTGTGATACGTTGCATTCATAGGACACAACCAATACGTAATACACAGGAAATTTTTCAAAGGTATGATTTAAAAAGTGTTAAGGAACCGTGAACAGCCTATAGATAGAGCCCGAGTATTTCGTGGATTGAGTTGGCAGCAAGCTAGGCGGGGCAGTCCTCTATACACTTGAGACATTATCGTTTGCTTATTGGTTACTGTGATCAAGTGAGGTCTGTGTACAGGGCTAGTAAACACTCACTCACACTACTGCTTCCTGCTTATTACTGGCTCTCAGTTAAACAGGGCGTGTCTAAAGAACTGTCGTCCAATCACAACAGTAGGAGAAAAGAAAAATTGTTTGGAGTCTACCTCCCCTCGGAATGATTTCGCGAAATACTTGTGGCTCTATCTATTGTACCCGAGTGAATTGATCTCTCAGTTGCTACTCGTTGCGTGTTGCAGGTGGTCGTGCTAGGTGTCCTGCTGCTGGCGGGGACATCCTGCTTGTGGACGCAGCCAGGACTCCCCCCGCTGTGGCTCGGCGGTCTGAGAGAAGTCCTGGGAGGTCCTGCCGTGCTCGGTGGTGCAGAAATCTCCAGCGCTATAGCAGGGGGCGGGGCCGGCGGCTCACCAACTTATTCAGCCGTCTCTGATGCCCTGGCTCGTGCAGGTCCTGCAGGACTCCCCCCGCTGTGGCTCGGTGGTCTTTCAGGAGTCCTTGGAGGTCCTGCCCTATTCAGCGGTTACAGCGCCACTGCAGCTGCTGCAGGAGGCGGTGCCGGCTCCTCGACTTCTTCAGCCGCCGCTGATGTCCTGGCTCGCGCAGGTCCTGCAGGACTCTCCCTACTGTGGCTCGGTGGTCTGCGAGGAGTCCTGGGAGGTCCTGCGCTGCTGGGCAATGCAGGAATCTCCAACGCTATTGCAGGAGGCGGGGCCGGCTCCTCGACTTCTTCAGCCGCCGCTGATGTCCTGGCTCGCGCAGGTCCTGCAGGACTCGGGTGGGCTCCTTGCAGCCTCTGTGGTATGGCGCACAGTGGAACCAGTGCCACACCTCCGGCCTTCGCCGCTGAACCGTACGGCAGGAGCGTCTTCGGCTTCCCTCCCGGACACTCCGAATTCACATCCGGCGCAGCGAACCTCCATGCCGGATCTCTCTTGGGAACTGGAGCTGCTGCTTCTTCGACCTCAGCAGCTCTTGGGGTCGGCGGCGCATACCGCGGTTTCTGGTAGAAACTCTTCATTTACTAAAAGAGTTTTTTATTTACATTTACATCCCCAGAGTTACAGTTGTGTACATGTTGCACAACATTTTACACATGGCCGGTAGCCTACTGTACTCTGCGAGAGTAAGTGCTCAATGATCTTCCCTGTGTATAACAAATTCATAAACCGTGCTTCTCCTCAACATTGCGAGTGGTTCATAAATGCTATTCATGGTAAAGTGAGCACTTTAGAAATGAACCTTAGAAAAAGTCACTGTCCCTGAATGCATATATTTTAATGGGCGCACTGAGTGACATTCACCCAGTAATGTTGGTAAGTGGTAACGAAGGACGGATAGTAGTTCCATATCTTAACGTCGAATAAGAAGTGTCAGTAACCATTTGTGATAACTTAAATTAATTCGTTCACTTTCTTTTTTTAATGCATAGAAGTGTAAAAGTTAACAGATTTGCAAAGTATTTACTTTTTTGATAATTTCACAATTCATTTAACCGACGCATGAATAAAGTGATGAGGCCCATAGCAATGGTAATTTTTCATAAGGCGGAGGTATACCTAAACAACGTGTATACAAGTAGATCTTAAGCAGGTCTTTCAAAAGTACTCATTTTACCGTGAACAGCCTATATCACTGATAAAAACAATAAAGCCTACAACTTATTGGTTCTGATAACGAAACAAATTCTTTAACAACTTAAGCATAGCACGCATTAAAAAAACTGTCTTTATTGCAACAAGTTAATATGGAAATTAAAGGGTTGATTATGAAAAATTTATTTTGTTATGGACTCTGCATATGAATAAATTATATCTATCATTGTGAAAGTAACCACGGATAATCCAATCTATTAGCTGCCAACGGCTGATGAACCAGTGGTAAACCAGTATAAATCACATTTTAATATGCAATATTCATCTGTTGTAATAATCTGCGGGATTTCTGTGGTTACAAAGGATAAGTGATGATTGATTTGCAATTTAGTTTAGTGGACTACAACTTACATAACATTAATTGTAGACCAAGTGTTAATAAATTGTATTATGTATACAACAGTTATTGGAGTCGTCATTATTCCTTACCTCGTCCTCCTTAAGTTTCTTCTTCAGTGGGTCTTATATTTTATGTTGACTAAGCTCAGAATTATAAATGATTTGTAATATTGTAGCTTATCATATTTTGTAGTAGCTAAAAAAGTAAACATATGAATTCTTTACCAAAATTTATAAATAACTTCACAGAGTTTGTACATGCGTCGGTATTAACATATTACGATGCAAAATCATTATTAATATTCAACATATTTACCGAAGGCATTGCAATAATACTGTTTTCTGATAACGAATGTAACTTGATATCAGTCAACTGGTACGCAGGTAGAAATTGTAAATTGTAAACGCAATACGAGAAAGCCATTTTGACAGTACTGTAAAGTTATTACGAGCTCCTGAAATTCAATGATGGCAGAATAAAATACATGCGAAAGGGAAGAAACACTATTCCCAAATAAGAACGTTTCGTAATTACCGGTTAAAGTTTTTAGCATAGAGTTGGTATTATTTAAATTCTCAGCCGCGATTTTGAAAAGATGAATACAAAGTCAATAGGATGAGAAAATACAGATCCGGGCATTTTTTCCTAACCAAAAGTCAAGCGATGTTTAAGAAATTCCAAAGTGTGGTTAAATTAATGCAAATTAAAAAATGAATTTAAAATATGGATGGTGAAGAAAAAAAATTACTGGACAATATCTTTTTTCCATTGCATGTAATAATAATGCTATTTTTAAAAAAAACGTTTTAACAAACTTTTCAACGAAAATCACAAACCAAAAATTTACACAAGAACTCTTTTGCAACATACCAAAGTTTAAAAAACATTTTTTTTTAAATTATTAATACTCTATTATTTAATGAATAAGTTTATTATTTTAATTGGTTTCTTTTGGTGTAAACTGATTAAATACTTTGTGCAACATGAAGATCTCTTTGTCTACGCTGACTAAGAAATAAAATGAGTTAGACAAATGGAAAATAACAGTTATGAGGAGACCAACAAATTGTTTCAGATATCGAAATGGTCACTGCAAGAAGGCAAAAAAATTAATGAAACAACACAACATCGAAAGAATACAAATCACATGTACATGTAAATTATATAAGTAGCCCCGTGCAAAAACATAAATGAAAATAGTAAATAAAATACACAAAAAAATTAAAGTTCACGTGTTATGAGAATATCTAATATTTTAATGTCTGGCGCAGAACAGTTAGATGCAATAAAAATATATATAGGCCGTTCACGGTAAAGTGAGCACTTTTTGGAGCTGTTTCACCAAACATAATAACCAATAAATACATTTAATTGTGGCCTCGGGCTTTTGGTTTTGGGTATGGTAAATGTATACACATGGCAGGGTTCACATTAACAAGTGGTGGAATGATATAAATTGGTTGAAAGAAAAAAGTAACTAGGGCTTCAAAAGTGCTCACTTTACCGTGAACGGCCTCCACAAAAATACACTCAATGAGACAAAAGTGAACATACGAGGAAAGGACCAACAAAACAATGTAAAAAAGAAACACGAAACACAAAGAGAAATAATCGGCCTCGACATCACAGAAACTATAACTTGTTCCCGTCCTCAAGATAGACTTGCGGAGAATGTGAAAGAAATTGCAAGGGGAGGGGGTTAAAATAATAGGGTGAAGGAGATTCCAAAATAATTTGCAGAAAACTAGTCATGTATACTACCACTACCACTCATTCTCTATGTTTTGTAGGACATAAACGTGATACAAAATATGTTATTTAAGTTTTACTGGCTATTTTCAGCGGTTTTCCTATAAAGAGAAACCAAAAACATAATGTTTATATTGTCTCAAGTGTCCACCAGTACTAAATTTTCATACAAGCACTGGTCTGCCAGGAATGTGGTGATTGCATTCCATCTTCTTAAATCGCGCGCAGGACGTTTTCCAGCGTGTTTCAAACCACGGCCGTTCAAGTGTCAAAAAAATCAGTTTCTATAATTTTTTCTATATTTCTTCATTCTGTGGTTTTAATTGAAATGGTGGTCTGATAAGAATACATTTTATTTGCAAAAAAAAATAATTATGAGAGGTGGGAAAGTTTTTAATTTAATGGTTTCGATGCGCAAAACTCCAAAATTCTGCATAACAACCATGCCTGTCCACAATTCAAGTTATCTGTTTTTGTTATTAGATTGAATTAGATCGGTAAGGGTGTTATTTACGTCCACCGGTGTTACGCCTTAAGGCTTACAAACTAACTTATGACCTATCAATGTCTTACCAGGGGATTCGAACCCAGAGCCTCCGGCACCCCAGACAGACGGCGCACCAACAGACTGCGCCGGGAGGGGGGGGGGGAGGTCAGCTTGTCATTAGAGCAAGACAAAGAACTTTCATGGTAATCTGTACGTGGTTTACCCGTAAGTTTTTCAATAAAATTCACTTTAGAAGCAAGCCAGGAGCGAAGCCTCAATCGCAAGAAGTCAAAAAGCCAGACTTCGAAGAAATTTCTTTGTGAAGTTCCTACGACTTCAAGAAACACTTGAATTGAAATATAAAGTTATATTCGTTTAGCTTATTGAAATTTCTTGCCACGATATTTAAGTTGGTAATTATTATAATAGTGCCTAGAAGGAACAGCTAAAAATTATCAATAAACTGATTACGCGTTTGTATTACATTTTTGTCGATTTCATGTCACAAAAACGTAAAACATATTTAAAAAAAAAAAAAAACCTGAGAATTTATATGAAAAGCTACTGAAAGTGTCTGCAGTTTGTATTCACACGAAAAGAATTATTACTTAAATATGAATCGGAATGTGTAACGTTCAGCACATTACTGTTTATTACAGACGTAGACGTTATTATAATGTCCATCAGTAAGGCCAAAGATGTAGTTTTCCGTGTGGGACATGTAACTCATTTTATTGGCGCGAGGGCTGCATTTAATACTGTTTCGGACTTGTCGCCAGTGAAACAATGTGCTCCTATTGCTGCACGGAGAGAAGGCAGTCCACCAGCTCAGAGTCTCGCTGTTAGGGGAGACGTGTCCCTCAATGTGCATACGGGAATCACCCTTTTCCCTGCTTTGCTTCCATGCCACAAACGCGCGAAAATGTCCCACCAGACGGAAGCCTCGAGCGCTGACTTTTAAAGGCTGTTCATGGTAAAATGAGCACTTTTGAAAGCCCTGCTTGAGATCTACTTGTATGTACATTGTGTATTCTTGCGCCTTATGTAAAATTAACATTGTAGTGGACCTCGTCACTTTATTCATGCGACGAAAACTGTGGAATTATTAGAAAAGTAAATATTTTACAAATCTTGTTATTTTTACACTTCCGATTCATTAAAAAAAAAAACAGAAAGTTGAAGAAATAATTTAGGTTATCACAAATGGTTACCTAACATTTTTTATTTGACGTTAAATATCGAACTACTTTCCATCCATCGTTACCAACTTTACTGGGTGCATGTCACCCAGTTAACCCGTTGAAATACACGCAGTCAGGGTCAGTGACATTTTTCTAAGGTTGATTTGAAAAGTGCTCACTTTATCGTGAATAGCCTTTAGTTACATGTCACTTGATTCTTCCTAGAAAACCTGAACACCTGTGCTCGAAGAAACGAATTGTTGACGAAGAATACGCGAGATTTCACGTTCGAGTACGCGAGAAGTTCGTTATTATATATACGTTGCATGGTTAAATATACGGTGCATGGTTAAATATGTACTTTTGGAATCAAACTATGGGGAAAAAAAAAAAAAAAAAAACTGTTCCTAGCTATATGTATTTAAATGGACGCGCTCACGTGCATGTTTCAAGTTTAGTTTTCACAGAAATATGAAAAGTAGTTACATATCATAATGTATTCAAAATGTAACAGTCATGTGGCTATTGAATTTATTCAAAATATTTTTTGTCGGTTTTACAGATCTCAGGGCAAGCAGTGGCATATTTGTAACATATTTAAATTCTTAATAATTTCACGTAAATCTCTGTTCCACTAGATCGGTGCATGAATAAAGCGAGCTGTTCAGAAAATTTTTAATTTTACTAATGATGGAAGGATACTTAATGAACAGATAAGTAGATCATAGGTAAGACTTATAGAAGTGCTTTTAAAATGCGTAGCAGAGTGTTTGAAATCCTGACTTCTTGACGAAACTATCTAACGTGCCCCCAGTATGTTGACCTACGAGAAGACATCATACACCAGATGAGGAACAAATGGAATTTACTACACATGCTGTAAATGCCATTTTGGAGCATTCCAATATAGTTAAAGACGTCCTTTCCACATTGCCTTACCTTAAAACATACCGACCGAACGCGAGTCAAACTTCGATAGGAATCTGTGTTGGACTTTGCTAGAAACTTTTCATCAATAAAACGATAGGCTATTCTTTGAAAGTGCCATAGGTACACGCAGCACTACGAGAACACTGCACGTGAGTTCGCAGCCCTCTGCGTAGCGGCGATGGTGCTCTTGTAGCGCGTGCCATTGTAACCCTTATAGCTGCCGTGTTCCTTGGCCAAAAAAAAAAAAAGCCTCTTAACTGCGAACAGCCTATACACACTTGCCCGTTAGAGTGACGTCATCAGAGCTATCCGATCTGCAGACCAACTGCTCGAAGGAACAAGTTCACCAACATGCATATCTGGCGCTATTCGCGACGAACCTGCACTGCCATTTTGAAAGCAAGTTGTAAGGTGTGATTGATTTTCAAAGTTATCATTTTATAAGAAGACCAGTATAGCAGCAAGATGGGTTTATAGCCGTCTAACAGTTCATAAAATAATCAACTGAAGGAAGAGGTACGTTTGGAAATTTCTTGAAAATATATGGATTTGTACTGGTCGTAATTTAAAAAAGACAGAGTAAAAACTAAACTACAACAATAAGGGAACTCTAATTAAACCAGTTGAAACAACCTAGCAGTATATGTGACATTAAGTAAATATATTGAATGATTTAAACGCAGAAACAAATGTTAATAAAATCTGTCAATACTTTGCATGCAAGTTTCCATTGTGAACTTTATTTGTTTCGTATTAAAATTTTTAAGCACATTTTCATTATTTTTAATGTTTAATCTTTACAATTTACGTTTTTTTCTGTACACTCCGCACAACTAGTTCTTAATTACAATTAATTTGTGGCGAGTTATAGCTCAATTTAATTTGCTGGCCCACCTCATCTTCAATAATCAATGGGTTATTAATAGAGTATTATCGTATAAAATTTTCGGTAAAAGGTAAACTTTCGTCGGAAAAATATTTATTAAAATTATAAGTAGGAAATTTTGTAGAATTAGACGACTCTTCCTATCCGAATCTGTTGAGTATGGACTCGGGGGTGCAAGTGAAGCATGCAAGGGTTTAAGTACACAAGTACGTACCCGAGTCAACGCACGTCCTAAGTTACCCCGCCAGAAACCACAGTTACAGCAATCGTATGGAGAGCAAACTGAACGTTACAGTACGTGATACTTTCGTACTTATGCTTTCCGTAAGGCGATGCCGTGGTCGCGTTTAGTGGCATATCGTTTTGATAATACTTAAGGATAACTGGAATGTCAGGCGGGAAAGCAAGCGCGCCTACCGTGGCCGTAAACAAATATTAAAAAAAAAAAAAAAAAAAAAATCTTCGCGGCAGTTAAAAACACAGTTAGCAAAAGTGCGGAGTATGTATAAGTTCCATCTGTTAACTCGCGGAATGTGCGAAAGTAAATGAACGCCGACTGCAGCCGCTGTAAAGATCTTGCGAAACGAAGCGAGGCGATTATATAAAAAAACATTTTGGCAACAAAGCCGCTGCAGATGTGATGGCGAGGCAGAAAAAGCCACGTTCACGTGCGTTGTGTATAAATACATAATTAAACCCACGCCTGTGGGTAATTACCCCGGCGAGAAAATCTGGCGTCACCAACCGGAGTATAAAACCCACTCTGAGGAACTGAGAAGACAGATCACACTTCTTCCCCCCTCACACACGAAGTGTGAAGAGAGAACCATGTCTTCAGCAGTGATCGTTAAGGTGAGAGATCAATCTTTTAAAGCTGCCTTGTATGTCGCCTTGGTAAACAGTAGGTATATTCCAAGAAGGTTGTTAGTTAGGATTATATGTGGTTTTGGAAATTGTGTATAACAATGCATTGGATTACGAAGCTATTAAATTTAAGCGTTTGTATCGACAGTTATAAAATGGTAAGGATTATTTCAGACGTCAAAGATTACGACCTAGAAAATTCGCGGATTCATTTCGGGACAAGTTAGAATTCCAAACACGTGTGTTAATAAAACTTCAGCAATTGGTCCTCACGGTGCTTGACACCTCCCGGAGAACGCTGGTCCAATCGCCTCATTCCACTGTGACAGCAGACAACCAATGTGGAGCTGACATCAGCATATTTGTACATAAGACTGTATATTCGAGTCTGCAAGTCATTCAACTCACGAATTTCTCGAGTCTCTACGTATTGGTTGTCTGCTATCACAGTGAAAGGCAACGATTGGGCCAGCGTTCTCTAGAAGGTGTCAAACACAGTGTGGACCAATAGCTAAAGTTATATGAACACACGTGTATTGAATTCTAACTTGTCTCAAATTGAATCCGCGAATTCTTCAGGGCTCTAGATATAGCAAATCATGCCCCGCAGTCTCTCGGCTTTCTTTACTTGGAATTTTTACTATAGACCGTTCACGGTCAATTGAGAACTTTTGTACCCAACCTTTGAAAAATGTCACTCCCCCTACCTGTACATGTTTTAGTGGGCGCACTGACTCGGATGCGCTCAGTAAAGTTGGTAAGGACGGAGAGAACGTAGTTCCATGTCTCAAGGTTGAATTAAAAGTGTGAGATAAACATTTGTGGATACTGAACTTATTTCTTCTGATTTTTTTTAAATGTAGTACATAAGTGTAAGGATTAGTAAGTTTTTAAAATATTTACTTTTCTAATGCTCTCACAGTTTCACTTGACCGACGCATGGATAAAGTAATTAGGTCTGTGGCAATATTTAATTTACATGTGGTGTAACATAATGTGCATACGAATAGATCTTAAGCAGATCTTTCAAAAGTACAGAGATCACCGTGAGCAGCCAATAAGCATTTGCTTTGTTTTATAAGTATGTTCCAAAAGCAAAGAAATCGTTATCATAGTCAGATTGAAAACACGTCACACGTAAAACATGCATAATGAAAAGTGCTGGTTCAAAAGTAACATAGTTGAATGCTTTATAGCCAACTCTCTTGAAATTTTCATTGGATGCGCGCTTATAAAGTATTTGCCCGATTAACAAATACGTATTTCTACGTCCGTTTTAAGTAGTAAAAGAATTATATTATTGTGGTATTAAATATATCTTTGTCACAAATGTTAACCCAGTAGTTCAAATGTTTCTTGTTGCATTGCGCATCACTGAATAGACTGTCTAGCCACACACTAAACTTGAAACAGTGAGAATTGAGCTAAATCAGTGAAAATTGAACAACTGATTATTAGCGTCAAATAACTAATTAATATAGTGGCTGGATATATCTTATTTATTTGCCATTTCCGCGTTGAATCTTAAGAATTCCACTTCTATAATTAGGGATAGGAAAATTTCGCGAATTCATTTCAGGACAAGACAGATTTCAAACGCTTGTACAGTGAAGTTACCTTTGCTGTTGGATCAGATTTCCTTAGGCACGCCCTAGATGACTCTGAGCCAATAGCAGACTGGCAAGGGAACAAGAAGCGAATCCCGTACTGCTAGGTGTAGAGCGACGCTGGGGCAGCAGTCAATGAACAAACATCTGAGACTCAATTGTGCAAAGGGTTGTGGAGTCTAGCCTACATGTCATTGAACTCGCGAAAATTTCCTATCATCATCTATAAGTCACTTGTTACCAGTTAATTTGCTTGATTCACCAGTAAGCAGTCTCTCATCGAATGATTTACAGTGACTGTTATTTCACTGATTTATATCACTGATTTGGACTTAAGACTGCAATATCCGTGTGCTACGATTTTTTTTATCATTGAAAATTTACAAGTTTCAAGATTTGAAGAATTTGACATTTTATAGAAATGTAAAGCATTCAAAACATAACTATTCATTATTTTTGATGTCGATAACATTTTAAAGACCAATAAAATAGCGCGAACTGAATTAAAAATATGACTAACCAGACGAATAGGCCTACCTAAGTGTTGTTCATGTTTCCCCAATAGCATGTATTTGATGAATTATTAAAACAAGCAGTCGTAAAATACTTGCAACAGTAGGTATTCTCTAGAAATAATGAGTATATCAGAAAACATTCAGTTTATGGTATTCGAATGTTATTAATTTTACTATTAATGGTTTTTTTCAATCTTCGCATGGAAATTCGTTAACCAAAGTATTTTCCGATCTGGTTCTTGGGCACCATAAAATTCGTATTTCAGATGTAGTGTATGCTCGCTAGTTTACAAGGTTATTACAATTTTTAATTCTATATTTTACAATCATCAGAATTTTCTGGTTTCTAAATATTAAATTGCTACGAAAAATAAAATATAACGTACTAAATTCCTGAACAACTAAATTTTAAATTTATTCAGGCTATAATCCTCAGTGAGATTAATGTTTTCGACTACACTTAGAGCTAGTGTTTAAATGACTTTCATCATTAATAGCAAACAGTGGCATTATAAGCAACATAAATACCGGTGCCAGTAATAAGAGTTTAAAATGTCAGGTTCTCGTCAACATGGAGATATTCTAACAAACAAAACTATACACAAACGTATAGCATAAAAAGTTAGTTTATGAAGTACAGAACATTGGTTTAGTCACTCTAGCAGAAAAACGCGATTAAATGTTACTGTCACTAGAATCAGGTGGTTAGTTGCTAGTTTTCTAACTGGTGTGACATGGAGCCTGCGGCCGTGGTTTCTAATAAAGAAATATTCAACTGAAAATGAGGTAATGGCTATTCACGGTAAAGTGGCTCACTTTTGAAAGTCCACTCATTTTAATAATAGTAAAAAAAAAATATTTTTTTTACTTTAGCCTTAGATGTTAACTTCCGATTGCGGTGGAATATACACACTATGTGTATTGCTTCCATGGCAATATTTATCTAAATGGTTGTATCAAGGGTGAAAAAATGGCTGAAGGGAAACAGTAACCAAGACCTCAAAAGTTCTCACTTTACCGTGAACAGCATATGGAATGGATTTGGCCTTCTGAGAATGTAACCACATTGGTTTAAGGAATGCCAAAACATCTGCCAAATTAACGTGTTCCAACAATAAAGTGACCTTCGTTTACATTTGATTTCACCTCAGTTCCACGCTCTTACGAATATATATATATATATATATATATATATATATATATATATATATATATATATATATATATATATATATATATATATAAAGCATTTGTCAGAAAATTATTTGTCATCAGACAGTTTAGTTAAAAGTAGTGTAGTAAATATTGAAGCACTTACTTTACTGTAGGCTGTTCACGGTAAACTAAGCACCATTGAAAGCCTTGCATAAGATATGCTTGCATGCACATGTGTATTCTTCCACCGTATGTACAATTATCCTCATAGTGTTGATCAACAGCAACATTGTTAGAAAAGTAAATATTTAAGTAACTGCGTTCATGCATCAACTTTCTATCTCAAAGAGAATTGACGTTTTCTTTTTACAAAGTTGTAAATACTGATCTGTGATGACAGTGACCTCGACACCGACCACACAACATTCGCTGATATGCGTAAGAAAAAGAGTTAGTATGACTGAGAATGTATTGAAAACTTGATGTACCGTAAATAAAATAACCATGAGCCACTGAAGCATACTTTGTCGATGAACATTGCAGATACTCGCTCTAGCAGCGCTGGTCTTCGCACAAACGTATGCGGAACCACACTATGGCTGGCTGAATTGGAAACATCCTAACTTACATGACTGGAACTACCATGGACATTACGGCTGGGGAGGACAAGGAGCTGCTGCGTCGTCTGCTAGCGCCGCTGGAGCGGCCGATGGTGCCCCATCTTCAGCTGCTGCTGCTGCTGCTGCCGCTGCAGCCGCCTCTGGAGATGGAGGGTATCCCGGGTACTTGGAGCCTTGGGGATACCCTGGCTGGCCCTGCGGCGGGTACCCTGGTTCGATAGGAGGATATGGACTTGAAGGAAGTGCCGCAGCCGCAAGTGCCGCAGCTGCTGCGGGAGCAGCAGACGGTGGTGCTTCATCTGCAGCTGCTGCAGCCGCAGCTGCTTCTGGAGCTGGTGGATATCCAGGGTACTACGACCACTGGGGATATCCAGGATATCCAGGCTGGCCTTGTGAGCACCACGGATGGCTAGGAGGATACGGAGGTTCCAGTAGCGCCGCTGCTGCCAGTGCTGCTGCAGCTGGAGCAGCAGATGGTGCCGCAGCGTCTTCAGCTGCTGCTGCAGCTGCTTCTGGAGATGTTGGTTATCCAGGGTACTACGACCACCGGGGGTATCCAGGGTATCCAGGCTGGCCTTGTGGACACCACGGCTGGTTAGGAGGATACAGAGGTTCCGGTAGCGCCGCTGCTGCCAGTGCTGCTGCGGCTGGAGCAGGAGATGGTGCCGCAGCATCTTCAGCTGCTGCTGCAGCTGCTTCTGGAGCTGGTGGATATCCAGGGTACTACGACCACTGGGGGTATCCAGGATATCCAGGCTGGCCTTGTGAGCACCACGGATGGCTAGGAGGATATGGAGGTTCCGGTAGCGCCGCTGCTGCCAGTGCTGCTGCGGCTGGAGCAGGAGATGGTGCCGCAGCATCTTCAGCTGCTGCTGCAGCTGCTTCTGGAGCTGCTGACTATCCCGGGTACTTTGGACCTTGGGGGTACCCAGAATACCCATTTTACCCAGGTTGGCCATGTGGCGGATATTCTGGTTGGCTAGGAGGATACGGAGCAGCTGGAAGTGCTGCATCTGCTGCTAGTTCAGCTGCAGCTGGTGGTGATGGTGAGGCTGCAGCATCTTCAGCTGCTGCAGCTGCAGGTTCCTCTGGAGTTGGTTACCCTGGCTACTATGGATCGTGGGGATACCCAGAGTACCCAAGACACAAAGGATGGCCTTGCGGTGGGTACCCTGGTTGGTGACCAGGTTAGGAAGATAATTCAGGAATTTTTTAATTCCCACAGCTACAGTTGCTTCTATAGTAGTACCTTGGATTCAGGTTCTTGGAGATAAAGCGTCAACTTAAATATTTCTTCACTGCCTTAATTGTTATTTCATTTGTGGAATTATTCTAAATTATACCAGACAAAATATAACTGATGTGTTACTATTAATTTCGAAAGAAAACAATTGCGTTTCGTAATTTTCACATTAAATGCTATAGAGGCATAACATTTTGTATGCATTTATACCGTTCAAAATTAGACTAGCGCTTATTTATGTATCAATAACTATTTCCTCTGATTATAAAATATAAATATTTTACCAATTAATGGCATTTTCTTTATATTAGTATTTAGAGGTCATGTAACAAACACTCCTGAACCAAATCGTCAAGTGACATTCAAACAACTGTTAAAATATTACGATGTTTTACACACCTTGAATGTTTATGCTGATCGTGCCTTATCATGTTAACAAACCCTTACTTCTCAATCACAGTGCTTTTGGCTTAATGAACATATGCTGGGATTTCTAATGTATATAGTGCTTATATTCTCCTTTCATGATATCAATACAAGCACGAAATTTAATTAATTAACTTACAGCGAATGCAGGCATCCATTCAAGTTCTTAGGAAAAGCATACTGCTGAGCTATTTCTGGCATTAGTATGTTATACAAACTTGAAAAAAAAAAAACACATGCCTGTGAAAGTTAATGCATATTTAGCTTTAACTCAAAGTGAATCAGTTAATTTTCATAGTGGTGATGGCACTGCATAGGTGGTCTTTCAAGGAATAACAACTAATCACTAAATACAAAAATTAAAATCGCTTGTTGTGATGGCCTTATCAATGATCAGGAAGCTATTTTACTTGGTTATGATTAATTTTAAAGAATTAAATCGTATAGTAATGGAAGCTAGGAAATACAGTCAATGCATTTAACGCATACAACGAAATAATAAAAACTACATTCTTATTAATGTTTTAAAACAAATTAATGTAAGGATTTTTAAAACAAACTGGGGAAGTAGGCAAGAGATAGCAACTGTTCTCGATACTCCTGCTTTATTCATTATTAGAAGAGACCTGAAACATTCACGGATTAATTTTGGGACAAGCTATAATTGGAAAACTCTTACATTTGTGTCAACTTCCCATTGGTCCAAGTGTTGTTTGAGACCTCCTGGAGAACCCTGAGCCAATGAGAAACAATCAACAAAACGTACGCCCAATCGTCGCTCTCCACTGTGGGAGCAGGTAACCAATGGACAATCGATATCTGCACAATTGCACATAATACCGTGGAGTCTAACCTGGAGGACATTGAACTTGCGAATTTTTCAGGTCTCTAATTAAATAATACATGGGTAGAGACCTGAATAATTCGTGGATTCATCTCGGGAGAAGCTAAAATTCTAAACACGTGTATTTACATATCTTTAGCCATTGGTCCACACGGTGTTTGACAACGTCTAGGGAACGCTGACACGATCATCGCCTTCCACTGTGACAGCAGACAACCAATGTGCAATTAATATAGGCATATTTGTGCATAAGACTGTGGAATCTAGCCTGCAGCTCATTGAACTCGCGAATTTTTCAGGTCTCTCTATACATGGGTTTTTTAGGGCAGTACTGCGTACATACTATCTTTATACTTTCTGAGCTCTAATCCTAGCATAGCATATTCCCAATGCCTCTTCAACATCAACTCATACAAATTATAAAAAAAAAAAAAATCTTTCCTTTACCTGGTTTTCTACGTAAATCAACACCTTCACTCAACTAGAAAAAACGCTTTTGGGCAAAACGACTGTTCTCATTGTCTCATTTTCATTGACCATTTGCAAAGACGAAGTATGCGAAGGAGAATAAGAACAGTGTGTTTACACGTATAATAATATAAAAAATGTATATATGCGCAAAAAATAACACTCTCGATGATTACTCTGTCACATCCACATATTCTTGCGTTCCAACCTTGCCTTTATTCACAGATGTGATCTTATAAGCATTAACATGATATTCATTAAAAAGAAGCACCTTATTGGCCTTTATTCTATGCGTTTCCAAGACTCTGTATGGCCACATAAACCAACGTGTGCGATTGATAACGACAACACGTGGTCTCCGTAACTTTGGAGATGATTGACTGCAGATGGGAAAATACACAGCCTATATGATATAAATCACATAATACAATGTTCCTCCCTTGAAATAAACATTCTATTGTTGATGACTCTCTAGATAAAAAAAGCAGTGGAGTGGAGATATCAGTGCGGCTCTTAACAACGAGGTATTGAGAGCCGATGAGGTTGAAGCGAGGTGAGAATGGAGCAACGCCGGAATGCAAGGGTCGGGGAAACGGAAGGTCCCCGAGAAAACCCGCCGCCAGTGACGCCGTCCGGCTCGATTCCTACATGCGAAAATCCGGGAACTTACTCGCCGGGATTCTAACCCGGTACGCCTAGGTGGGAGGCAACTAGTCTGACCACTTCACCACCGCGACCCCGATGTAAAAGAAGGTTCCTTGCAATTCTGCTCTTATCAGGTAATACTAAACCAACTCACTAAATATGTATCTATTTACAAATTCATTGACAATCCTCAAGCACCTCTTTCGTTGTCAATAGTTTTACGTGCAAAAATTCTTTTCTTTATTTTTACCACGTATATAAAATATTCTATCTCTTCGAGTCGTTCGCTGGCGATCTACATGATGATTAAGGAATTTTATGATCTTAATCAGTAGAATCTTCAATTAGAAGGAAACTTCTCTGGTCCACTTAAACAGTTGATACAATGTTGTCATCAAACAACCAGCGACAGTCTCTTTTACGAAATACTTAGTTTCGGGTAAGACTATGCTCCAATAACAACATAGTCTTGTCAGTTGAATTGGAAGTCTTGTTCGATGGATAAACAGAAGATCGTTATTTGTCACATTCTGGAAATTGATTATATATTTTTTAACATATGTTTTGTTGACTTTGCCCAAAATGTTTCCCTCATTAACTATGAAAGTTACTTTAATCGCTTCCACCTATTTTCATGATCTGATCTATAATAAGCCTATTCTACAAGAAATTCATACATACAATTTTTAATGCAAGAATGTCTTCTCGAATAACATAACATGTTATTTGTTAAGATTGTTTCTTATAGCAACTTCTACGTTGTGATAGAACTCTACGTGCAAGATATTTTAGGCTACTAAAATGTGCAACATAATTTGTGTTTTTAAAAATTAGGAAAATTTTTGAAACAAAACAAAAGGTTTCAGTTTATTCATTATAATTGCAAAAAAAAAAAAAAAAAATTCACAATACCTGTTTAATATAAATTGTTTTTACGAATAGAAACACAAATCTACTAGTACTAGATGTTCCCAATTTCGGAAGTTACGTCACGTGTCCAAAATATTATCACGTGAATGGACCCTGTTCAACAATAAATTGCATTTCATTTGTTGAAAGGGACTTGAATCAGAACGCTGTCGCTAAAATTTCGTCAATGAGTTCGTCTTTATTTGATACAAAATTCTACTGATGACTGAGATCAGAAATCATAGCTCAATAAATGATGACGCCAATATTTTAGTTATCATTGTGATTAAATGCGGCTGCCTAATGTGGTTTTGTAATTCAGAAGTTAAGTAGTTTTTAGGCGTGTCTCAGATACGCCCCGAGTATCTGGCGGATTGAGTTGGCAGCAAGCTAGGCTCAACAGCCTTATATACACTCGGGACAGTACCGTTTTCTTATTGGTTGCAGTGATCAAGCGTGACCTTTGTACAGCACTGTCAAACACTCACTCACACTACCGCTTCCTGCTTGTTACTGGCTCACTGTTAAACGGGGCGTGTCTAAAGAACTGTCTTCCAATCACAACAGTAGGAGAAATGAACAAGTGTTTGGAGGCTACCTCGCCTCCGAATGAATTCGCGAAATACTCGTGGCTCTACCAACACGATATTGCTTAAAAAAAAAAACACTTAGTGCATCTTTGCCCGGGTCATATTTCTACATAAAGTTTCATGTAAAAATTTTAATAGCCTGAAATTTACAGTTTATTTTTGATTTATTAACTCGAAGAAAACAAAAACACAAACTCTTATTGGGGCCGCGGTGGTTTAGCGGTTAGATTGGTCTCCTCCTTAGGCGAACCGGCTTCAATTCTCGCCGGGGTCGCTCCCAGATTTTTCGCATGTGGGAATCGTGCCGTACGAAGCGGCTGGTAGGAGGGGTTTTTTCGGGGATTTCCCGTTTCCACCGCCCCTTCATTCCGGCGCTGCTCCATGTCTACACACCTTGCTTCGCCCTCATCGGCTCTCAAGACCTCGATGTTGAGAGCTTCCAAAATCTCTTCACTCACTCACTTGCCCACTCACAAACTCTTATTAATTTATTTCTACTTGCTGTCTTGCAGCATATCTATTTCTACTTGCTGTCTTGCAGCATATCTATTTCTACTTGCTGTCTTGCAGCATATCTATTCTATTGGAAGGGCACGAAGTATTGATTTTTTTTTGAAGCGATATACTTTCGCTAGACCGTTTCCACACAAGACGTCCTTACGTAACGCATGAATGAAAATGTCATTTTTTAACAAAGAAGTTATCAAATGAATGATTTCTGAATTGCCCAAATTTTATACCACTTGCCCCTTTAATTTGCGTTGCCGTAACAATTCGCTTCTAAGATTACTTTTAAGGCGGTAATCCTACGAACCAAAAAATACGTTTCTTTCCCGCTTCTTTGTGTTCTCTACTATAAATTGTGCCATTAAATATATAATTCTTTTCTAGATATTAAGAAGTGTCTTCCCGAGTACTGACTTCTTAAGGAAGGCAGTGAATGGAGAGTATGAATTATCACAGTTAATTTACTTTTTGTCAGATTACATAGTTGGCACTGCGTGTGTGTGTGGTGCGCATGTAACTGAGTATTATTCAGTGTAAGTGTTTGCTCTTCATGGTAGAACTTCGACACATATAATCATAGTTTGCAAATATTTATGGATAAATAGAACATATAAGAAAAGACCTTAAAGATTCACGAGTTCAATTACCTGCAGGCTAGACTCCACAGTCTTATGTACAAATATGCCGATGTTAGCTGCACATTGGTTGTCTGCAGTCACAGTGGGAAGCGATTATTGGGTCAGTGTTCTCCAGGAGGTATCAAACACCGTGTGGACCGATGGCTAAAGTTATATAAACACACGTGTTTTGAATTCTTCCTTGTCTCGAAATGAATCCACGTATTTTTCAGGTCTCTCTCATAAGATTTCAGCTGTGACATTTTATTACAAAATTCGATCATTTATTCTACGATGACGGGATAAGCGACTGCGTATACCTGATTTGGAATAAGTAGAGCAGCAAGTATTTCGTGGATTGATGAGGCATCAGGCTGGACTGCACAGTCCTCTATACAATCGAGACACTGTCGTTTGATTATTGGTTACCGCGCTCAAGTGAGGCCTTTGTAAAGAACTGTTCAACGATAACTCACACTACTGCTTCCTGCTTACTACTGGCTGACTGTTAAACTGGGCGTGTCTAAAAACCTGCCGTCCAATCTCAATGGAAGTAGAAAAGCACAAGTGTTTCTAGTCTACCTGGCCACCGAATGAATTCGCGAAATACTCTTTGCTCTACGAATAAGGCCTACATTTTCACCACAAGATAGTTCGTTCAAGAAGGAAACCGAAAAATCCACATCACCTCTGATTAGACCGTTTGCGAGAAATTTATTTTTTATTTAGGCGTATGTATGAACCACACGCTGTGTAACTTTCTTTAGAAAAATGAGTTATCTGCGACTATCGCCTTTTAAACATTCACCCCTCGATATGTGATAATCTTGTAGTTCGTCTTAAAAAGGTACTTTCACAAAATCGATAGTGTTTGGCGAGGCAATTGTTATAATTGAAATACATAATCGCTGTCAAAGTTCTGATCACAGCTAGATGCAGTTTGTTTCGTAACTAGAGACCCGAGAATTTCGCGGGTTCATTTCTAGACGAGTTGGAATTCACACACTTGTACGTTCATGTTACTTTTGTAATTGGTCGACGTGTTGTATGACACATCCTGGAGATAAATGAGCCAATAACAAACATGCAATAAATTGTGCGCCCAACACCCACCTTTTACTACCACAGCATACAATCAATAAACAGTTAATATCTGTATGAGAGTATATAAGATTGGGAAGTCTAGCCTACAGATCAGTGCACTCGCGAATTTCTCGGGTCTCTATTCATAAGTAATCTTCAAGTTCTGGATGAACTATAAATATTTAGTAATATAAAAATTCTCTCATAATATTTTTTTCATCTTTTTTTGTACTCTTGATGGGTCTGCTTCGAAATTATAGTTAGTCTACCTGTAGAGTTTTATTTTTTTTTTACTTACGTAAACTCAGGAACGTGACTGCCTTTATTATTCTCTGACTACTGACAGAAGTTAATAAATACTATATTATTTATTGTCTTCCGCCAGAAATAAGTGCAAAATAATGGCAGTCCTTATCTCACCACGTTGGACACTGTTATTCAGATCATAAAATTGCCAATCATTTCGACACGAACTCTGAAAAACTAGTCGTGACAGCAAATTGATAAACATGAATTATTAGTGAGTCATTTACCTTAGGGATACCCACTTCCCTGGGGCTGTTTTCAGTTTTTGAGGCCGAGCAAGGCAGGAGAGATAAGGGCGACACTGCCGCGAGCATCAAGTGCACCATCGCCTCTACGTGCAAGGCGTGCAGTGTTCTTGTCATGTTGCTTGTACCTATGGGACGTTAAGCGGTGACACTATCATTTCAACGGTGGAAAGTGCGTAACACAGTTTATCGCAGGCTTCCTATAGTAGTTAAATAGTGTCCGCTAGTGTGTATTAAGATGCAGCCGTCTGGGAAAAATACACTTTTAATGATGTCGGAGGATTCCAAAATAATATTTACAGCGTGTGTGATATTTTAAAAGTACCAGAACGTCCTCGTTTGGGCTAACGTTTTCTTTTCATGGGTAAACATATTGGGGACACATTTAATAGTTTCGTTCAAAGAACTGAATTAGAAAAATTTTGAACAGTCTTACAAGGGCCAGGTAGCCAGGTCGTTTGGGCAGTAAGATAAGTAGCTGAGTTAAAGCGTCAACTAAATAATTTACGAGTCAAATGAATAAAGAAAGTTGTCAAAAAGAGTCCAAAAACCTACCACCTGAACACCTGGTTTTGAAAACCGTAACTCATTATCCTGAATATACTAGTTCACGTATGACGTGTTACAAAATAGCTAAATAATTAATGGTCGCTGATGAACAAGGTAAGACGCGAGCGCCAATAGACAGCGTCATTTTTTCTGGTTAATGCAATTGGCTGCAGCTGATAAACAGATATTTTATTGCTTGTTGCTGGTGCCATGGTCCTATATATCAATTATTTGTCATAGCTCCCGCCGTGAAAGTTGTCACACAAAAAAATTCTCATATTTTGCAACACCTGGAACGAAAAATTAACCCTTCCATGCCCATTGTAGACAATCGTCAACATGTTGCACGTGAAGATTATATTTGACCGGTGCTGTACTCTGCGAGGCTCAGTGCCCAATGAGCTTCCCTGTGGTTTACTGATTCATACACCGTGTTACTGTGCTACGTTATGATTGGTCCATATCACTGATCACCGAACACAAAGACTTTAGCTTATTGGTTGTGATAGCGAAACAAGTTCTTTGCCAGCATAAATACAGCACACACCAAAAAATGTCTCATTTCAACACCAGAAACTATAAATTAATGTGAGAATGAAATGTTTAATGCGTGAGTTAAGAAGTTAGCCATTTCAGTCAAAATATATATATAATTTTAGGCGTTGCAACACACAGAACTCTTGTTCGGAACTGTACTGATGTCCAGACGACACTTTGTATTACATCGGGACCAACAGAGATCTATCTGGGCTTTGTGTTACTGGCAGCAGAGGTTCATGAGTAGACAGGCAAAATTCGCGTTATTTTTTGGGATCAAGCTAAAATTCACAGTACTGTATATACTCGAGCCAGCGGCGTTTTTCCATTGGCTGCAGCTCATATGTAGAAGTCACTCCCTGCCTGAGTAACCTGCGCTTGATTGGGGCACACGATTGTGATGTGTTCAATTATTGGTGCAGAGTTACCCGGGTGTGTCAACAAAATAATGGTCCAGTGACAAATTGCAGAGGTAAAAGAGTTTCAAGTTTAAAATGTCCTCAAATAATAACACGAATATTGCAGGTCTCTATTCATGAGGCTACGGAACATAGCCTCAGCAGCGAATGATGTCTCCCACCAATAGAGAACCTT
The DNA here is from genome assembly GCA_029891345.1 of Dryococelus australis. NCBI lineage: Eukaryota > Metazoa > Arthropoda > Insecta > Phasmatodea > Phasmatidae > Dryococelus > Dryococelus australis. The sequence goes on from CM057001.1 coordinate 28,064,360, forward strand.
TCTCATTGGACGGTATGTTCTGCTGTGTACAGTGCAGACCAATCAGCCCACTTAATATGCGACGTCCCAGATAAAGGACGGTGTGATCGAAATGATTATAATAGGTTTTTTTTTTTTTTTTTTTTTTTTTTTTTTTTTTTTTTTTTTTTTTAACTGTGCTTCAGATAGGTTTATCCACGCACTCTTCAGCCTGCTTAGGATAATTTCATCAATATATCTCAACAGAATAGGTAAATACACAGAAGTGAAATATCGTGGCGATACTTTTGTTGTAAGAGAACTCGATCACTGATTAACCGCACAAAACTGTGGAAACGGGCTTCGCGTCTGATTGGTGATTGCATGATGTGGAGTATTCCCTGTTGGTCGGGCTGCCGCCTGTAAAGTTAGACCCGAGGAGCTGATTGGTGAACCACGTTCCCCGATTTTGCTGGCCGGTTAGATAATTTTTTCCAGCGTGTGTGCCTGGAGTTCGCGGTACACCTCCCCGCTTCGCCTCTGTATTGTTGAGTGCTCTGTGATATCACGCAGATTAAAAACATCGCTTCCAGACCCCTACAAAATACTAGCTAAAAATAGCTTTTGACATGAAAACGTCTTTAAATTTGCCACCATAGTGGTAGGCAATCCAGAAATCCGATGATAACAAAATCGGGGGATACAGTTTGGCATTACAGCTACGAATCTATCGTCTACATACAAAATTCAATTACACCACTCGATTGCCAAAAGATCAAAGAATGTATTACGTTGAGTGAGGACTGCGAAGCATCGCATGCCGTCAGGGAGGGGGAGGGGGAGGTGGCGGCGCAATTCTAAGTTAATTTCGCCACGTCTCATAATTTCCACGTAGTATAACTTTTGACTAGGAGAAGCTACGATGCTCGTTAGAGTTTCAATCGACAGCTTTTGTCAAAATCAATCGATTACGTGTATAAAAAGTTTGCGTGGCGTGGTTCTGGTGAAATTGAATGAGTTTAACGTAAAAAATTAAGAAAACATAACACATTGTCGGCCTATACTCATCAAAAAGCCAAGTAGAAATACAGAAATCGTATACGGTTGGCAAAAGCGTCTCAAAAGCAATCCAGTGATACCCATAAAATCCCATATGATCGAGTGAAGCGGTGCCGGGAACGTAAAAATTCATCAAGGCGTCCGAGCGCGTCAACGTAGACGTATTCACGCAAAACAAACGGCCGTGTCCCCAACACAGCCACACCCCATTTCTTAACCCCTTCAGTGCGAGTGAAGAGAGTTGTGCTGCTCTCAACATTGAGGTCTTGAGAGCCCATGAGGGTGAAGCGAGGTGAGTATGCAGCAACACCGGAATGCAAGGGCAGGGGAAACGGGAGATCCATCAGTAAACCCCTCCGACCAGCGGCATCGTCAAGCACGATTCCCACATGCGAAAATCCGGGGTCGACCCTTGCCGGGAATCGAATTACGTTCGCCTTGGTGGGAGGCGAGTAGTCTAACCACTACACCACCGCGGCCTCAACCCCTTTAGTCCCAGTGTCTATGATCGAGGACATGTTGCACAAAGTATGGTCGGTCCTGCACACATGTAACTAGTGACCTGTGTTTTGAGCGTCTTTCTGGTGAGGAATTTGATTTGTTGAAGTTTTCTGCAACTCTCACATGTGAATGGCCAATGCCGGCAGCAGCGAACACGTAGGAGGTAGTTTGTTGGTTACGAGAAGAACGTTCGACACAAGTACAGTGCACATTCGAAAATTGAACGTTTGCAACATATGAACTTGGAAATTAATTCGGGACCGAACGGGTTAAGGCCGTTTCGTTTGAGCAGAAACTGAACGGTCACTTTCAAAAATAATTCGGACAACTGCGTTGGACTATGTTCGCCGCTATTAACATTACAGTGTCCCGTAATAGCAAGCTGTGCATCATTTCATTACCGCAGAGCCGACATCGCAATGCTTTCGCATGCTAACGTCGGCCTTATTAGTAGGTCGGTTCTGCGCCACGACCAAACGAATAGACCTCTCTTGACGTAAAAAGGACACCACGCGAAAGATGGATCAACCATTATCCAGCTTCCAGCTTTGTCCTGATCAACCGCTGCCTGGCCTGCAGGAGCTGCAACGAACTGGAAAATGCTGGAGAGGTAAAATACAGCAGTTCGTACTGAAACAAATACATTGCGGTTATTCCACACTTATATTTCTTAGCAAGTTGTCAAATAAATACTGTACTACAAAACAGCAAATAAAAAAAACGCAAATAGAAAATTAGCTTTTTACTTTAACAATGTTTATTTTTTAACCAAACATTAGTTTTAATGCCAATCAGTGGACAATTGCAAAATTCGCGTTATTATTCGACATCAAGCGAAACTTCGCAATACTGCATGTACTTGAGCCGCCTTCGTTTCTTCATTTGTTGCCGCACTGATGCGAAGCCACGCCCTTTCTGACTGACTGCACGTGATTGGGGCACACAACTGTAGAGTGTTCATCTATTGGCGCAGAGTTACCCAGGCCGTGTCACATGAAGTATGTCTAATGACAAACGTACTGCAAAGGTAGGGGTATTCACGTGTTTCGAGCTCTACGTGTCAAAAAATAATACCGCGAATATATACATAGAAGTACAGTACGAATTTTTGTTTAGGTTCCTTTTCCTAAGCAAACTTATTTATATTTCATGGATACGGATCACGTCGCTCATAAATAATAATAAATCTCATACTATTTTGAGGTGTAGCGACAGTGACATTGTTTATGGCAGCGACACCATCGCACGCCTGCCGCTCACGAGTAATTTCATCCTGCAGTATATACATGTGTGTGTATATTAAATAGAGTATGAATAATTATTACTGTTAGTATAATTCTAGAAACTAAATTACTAAATGTTCCTCTTGAGTCCTCACAAATAATACATCACGTATCAATATGAACAATAGTAATCAGTATATTGATGCCGAACTACCCACACAGACATAAGTAATACAGATATGCACAAGAACAAGTAAACTGAAGAAACAACACTTACACTGTACAACACATACACAAACAACAGTACACTGACACCAACACAACACCGGCACAGACATCAAACACACCACGGACACCTCACAAAACGACAACCACCGTCCGCCCCTCTGTCACCGGAGAGGATGGCGGGGTGAGTGTTCAAGGGTGGAGGCAGAGGAATTTTAACTTCTGACTTTTTAAAATGAGAACGTAACTTTTTCTTTTAAACTTTAACAAAATAATTTTAAGCCTCTATTTCAAAATTTAACTTGTTTTTTAAATGTTGTAACGCGACAAATTTTATGTTTCGGCTATTTTTAAATTTATTTTAAATTCAAGTAACTGAGATCAGTTATGGCCTTCGGCTGGGTATTGGCGCCATTTTAATATGTTGTTTTCTGTTGTGTGTAGGGTACTGTCAATTCTCTTGCAATGTGACATCCGTAACATTTAGAGTGATGTGTATTTTGCCTATAGGCTGTTCGAGGTAAAGTGCGCACTTTCGAGTCACTAGTAATTTTCTTCCATCAGTCATCTTTATCCTTCCACCAGTTTTATTCAATAAATATTGCCATGCAAGTAATGAACGCAGTGCATATATTTCACAGGACTCGCAAGTTAACGTCTAAGGCTCAATAAAGTATGTTTATTGACTAATATTCCAACTCTGAGTACTTAAAAAAAAAGTCTCACTTTACCGTGAATAGCCTATACCTACCTTGTTTTGAAGTAAATGCATGCACTCCTTGGAAATGCAGGGTTCTGGGTAATAACAAAACGTGTACTTTTAGTAATGTTGCCACAATGTTTGGAATATTCGTTGTTAATTCAACAGTCATTCTGCATGTTTACATTTAATCAGTGGCCATACACGCAAATATTTCTTCTATTACTAAATATTCAGATTTCCAGTGTTTCATTTTAAATACACCATGAAATAGTGGCTTATCTTCACCTTGAAACAAAGAGTACCTTTGCAAACCTGATTATAATTTACTTTATCTTCATAATAACACAAACCTACATTTGAGCGCCCAATTCCTAATAATTCTATGAGTATGTAACATAAGACTTATGCTCTTACTGCTTAATTTTGTTTACTTATAAATATTCCCCGACTATTTCGAAATTTCTGAAGTATAATACTTTATAAATGTGGTTAAATGGTAGAAATATTTTTACAAAAGCAGAAATTCTTGCACGGCGTTTAGTTCGATGCAGAACCAAGTTTGGAGGTATAAGTATTAAAAATTAGTTAGCTACCGCAAACGGAGTGCCAAAAACAGTCATGTATGTTTTTATGTGCTGCTTGAATAGACAGTAAATGTTTTGGTCTTTCTTAATCGCCATGGTAACAGAAATCATTACGGGATTTTCACCAAAACTTCATAATTTTATGCGCTACGAATTTCATGAAAATCATTACACTTTTTTTTCATGCGTAATCAATACTTCTTTTGAAGATCAGTGTAAGACCCTGACGCACTATTTATCAACACTATTGTCTACATCAAGCTGCTTGACAATTTCATATTGGCCCTTAAGCATGACTGTTGCAACAAATTTCACTAAACTTAATTCACAAGCCACTCTTTCGGTACTCCTAGTTTAATTAAATTTCTGAAACATTTAAAATTCAATTTTTTTATTTTTTTTTTAATTTTTTTTTTACGTTGTGACAACTTCCTCGGAACACAAGTTCTTACCCGGAGCAACCTGCAAGGAAAATTTTTAAAGGAGCCGAAAATGTTACAGCGAACCCAGAACTGGAATATACAAAATCGTTAACTATCACAGCTAACATATGCATAACGTCAGCATAACGTACGAATTCTGCTCTAGCAGACAGGCTATGCTGAAACATTCTGCAACCTCAAACAAGGCCAGCTCCACAGTGCAACAGGCTTCCGCAATTCCTGCCCTTCGAATTTCTTGTACGGAGTTCCTACGCTCTCACACACACTTTGCGTGGGCGTCTGCCATCGAATGATGCTGCGTTCTCTCGTCGCGCAACTTGTCGTTCAGGCAAAATACAGTATTATATACATATATATATATATATATATATATATAACACAGCAGCGCGCCTTTCCTGGCTATCTCACCGTCAACAGCACTTCTCCTGAAGAAGTAGGCCATCCCGGCTTTGCTGAGTTCGTGGCATTGAGAAACGTGTTTGTTACTATCAAGAGCACGAGTGTTTAAGTAGTGCCGAGGTAAACGTGAAGTTGGTGTTTGCAAACAGACTGACGACTGTAAAGCAAATCCTATCAGCAATATTATCCTCATTGTTTGCTTCAATAAAATGCATGGTGAATTAAATACCAATCAACAGAGACCTGAAGAATTCGCGGATTAATTTCGAGACAATCTAGAAAACGAAACTCGTGTGTTTATGTAACTTGAGTCATTGGTTCACGCGGTGTTTTGACACCTCCTGGAGAACGCTGGCCCAATCGTCGCCTTCCACTGCGACAGAAGACAACCAATGTGCAGTCAATATTGGCATATTTGTACATAAGACTGTAGAGCCTATCCTGCAGGTCATTGAACTCGCGAATTTTTTCAGGTGTCTACCAATAAATCATGTTGAAAATTGTGTGCCATGTAATTTGTTGCTTCTATTTGTAGTTGTTAACATGTGAAATTGTTCTATTTCGTTGTGACTATTAACGCGTTTCCATTTCATGCACTCTCAAGACATCGTGTTCAGAGCCGCCCAAATCTCGTCACGCGTCATATCGCCCATTCAACGCTGATAAGCAGATAAGAGAGGAGGAGAACGACTTGTAAACTCACATCCGTGGCTTTCACAGACTTTGAATACAAAACATTTTTATTTTAATGTGCAGTATCCCATTCACAATCAGTAGGGGTAGGAAAAATTCGCGAGTTCAATGACCTGTAGGCTAGACTCCACAGTCATGTGTACACTCAAGCCTTAGATGTCTGTTCATTGGCTGCTGCCCCATAGAGTAGCCAGTGTTATTTCACGCCTGGCACTATGGCACTCGCTACTTGTTTACTTTTGCAAGCTTGCTAATGGCTCAGAGTCGCCCAAGGGCGTGTCTAATAAACTGCGATCCAATTGCGAAGTCAACTTCAGTGTACACGTGTTTGACGTCTATATTGTCCTGAAATGAACTCGCGAAACGTTTCCATCCCTAATAATCAGGTGTGTTAATAATGCGTGGGAAGGTTATACTTTGAAGGGTGTTGTACACCGCAAGGTTCTAGACTCAATGGTCTTCCAATCAACCCGTCTCCGCGGCCATGATCGAGGGCATGATCCACATGGAGGATATTTATGGCCGGCACTGTACACGACAAGGAATCAATGGCCGATGTTCTGAGCGTCTTCATTACGAGAGAGCTGATTTGTTGAAGAAATTAGTTTAATAAAAGAAAAAAAATTATAAAGTATCTGCCCGCAACCTTGGAGTGTTTATATGTATATATATATATATATATATATATATATATATATATATATATATATATATATATATATATATTCGAGTAATGTTGTCTATAAACGATTTTAATAAATATTTAATAATTTTCGACTGCCACTTCAGTACGCATCGGAGGCCGTATTGACCCCCACCCCCTTCAACATCACAAAAACCTGTACCCCCCCCCCCCCTAAAAAAATCGTAAAAACTAGCACTCACAAATTAAGCGTTGCCGGTGCAGCAAATTACGAAAGAGGTTCGAATGTCGACCCCTTCTTAACTACACAGCCTATTAGATGGTTCACTGTAAACACGGCACTTATGATATCTATCTTACGACATATTTATAGTGATAGTGTAAGAGATACGAGTGAATGTTTTTTATTTGCACGGTAGCGTGCCCTCGACCGCCGGCCCAGACACCATGCCGCCTCCTCAGCTCTACTCGTCCGCATACCTTCCAGGGCCACTCGTTTCTGTCACGCACAGTACATACACCGGCGTTGCAGAGATCGGCGCAAGTGAGCTTACGTGCTCAGTAGTTCAGTCGCTGCGTGGGCTAGTACGATAAGATCGTGCTCGAACGCTGCAGTAATCGCATGCGCAATACCTTTCGTAGCACCACAAAGAAAATAGCCGAGAGGTGTCACATGCTTTATTGATGTTTTGAATCACCTGGTATATAAAAACGAAATAACAAGGATGCCACCACCTTAGGGGCGTCCAATACACAATAATGTATTATTATTTATTTGTGCCTTATATTTTTCAACTAGAGTGGACTGTAATTTGATGTCATTTTTCTTGAATAAAAAAATTAGTCTTTATATTTTGATTTCACATTCGGATTTATTTTCTGTTGTGCTGCCGCCATTAAAAAAAATACATATTAAAAAAAGTGTTAACAATAAAATAATTTTTTGCCTAATTTTAACATTTTAAAAATTTGCATAAACTGCTATTTGGTAATTCTCGGGTTTGTCATCAAATTATTCAAAAAATATATAATATGTAATTTTTTTTTATCAGAGGAAAATGATATTACATACAATGTGTATAAACTGATTCATGTTTGGCACAATTTTATAATAATTCATTTTGCGGTCCCCAGGGCTCTTAACGGACGCATCCCGAGAATTCGGAAACAGAGGAATGTTTTCTTCTTGACTGGAGGATACTGAACCGCCAGAAACAAGGACTTGTAAGGGGCACGCAGCAGATGCTGCGGTACGACTTGCTTCGTGCGTATGCTAAATCTGATGTAGACCAGTTATTCGTAGAGACCTGAGGTATTTCGCGGATTAGTGTGGCAACAGGCTAGTCTTTACAATCCTCTATACACTTGAGACACTATCGTATGCTCATTGGTTGCTGCGATCAAGTGAGTCCTTCGTACAGGAATGTTCACAGCTCTCACACTACTGCTTCCTGCTTATCACTGGCTCACAGTTAAACAACTGCTGTCCAATCACAGTAGCAGGAGAAAATAACAAGTGTTTGAAGTCTATCTCGTCACAGAAGGAATTCGCGAAATACTTTGGGCTCTACTTATTCGTCTTCTGCGCATGTACCCAACACTGAACTACCCCAAAGGAACACAGCTGTCAAAGTCACATGGTCAACAGTGATGAACACGTTTTTTTATATCTCAATTCTCAAATGACAAGCACTATTATATTAATAAAATACTTTTACCAATTTTAATTGAATCAAAATGCATTATAAATTGGTTAGAATAAATATACATAGAGCTTAATGCTCTTGTTTACGAATGAGTAGGGACATGCGAAATCCGCGTTATTTTTCGGCATCAAGCTAAAAGTCGCAGTACTGCATATACTCGAGCCGGCGTCGTTTCTCCATTGGCTGCCGCACATATGCAGAAGTCACTCCCTTCCTGAATAACCTGCACTTGATTGGGGCACACTATTGTGATGTTTCGTTTATTGGCGCAGAGTTACCCGGGGCGTATCAACAAAAGAATGTTCCAATTACAAACGTACTGTAGAAGTAAACGAGTTTCAAGTTTAAAATGTCCTCAAATAATAACGCGAATTTTGCAGGTCTATGCCAATGAGTGTTATAACTAGAGACCTGCAAAATTCGCGTTGTTGTTTAAGGACATTTTAAACTTGAAACTCTTTTACCTCTGCAATAAGTTTGACAATGGACCGTTCTTTTCTCGACACGCCCCGGGTAACTCTGCTCCAATAAATGAACACACCACAATTGTGTGCCCCAATCACGTGCAGGTTACCCAGAAAGGGATTGACCTCGACATATGTGTGGCAGCCGATTGAGAAACAACGCCGGTTCTAGTATATACAATAATGTGGATTTCAGCTCGTTGCCAAAAAAAAAAAAAATGTCCCCAACTGTAACCTTAATTACAATCCGCACTATTTTTGCCGGTCGTATAGTTTCAGAGAGCAGTTCAATGTTGGGACACGGAGATTGGATCGGTCTACCTCATCTTTAGCCAGCGGGTCCGTGCGGAACTCGTGAGTGTTTTGTAAACACTCGGCCGGAAGGCTGTCCTAGGTCACGCAGCTCCACGGGTCACGTAGCGGAGCACCGCGGTTACCTCCCCCCCCCCCCCCCAATTTCCCGTCGCGAACGTGTCTCCGGGCGGGAACGTCCGCCGTTAGCTGTTTGGTCACGTTCCATCTGACTCGCCGGCGCCATACTCCACGGAAGCGGCGGATTCATTTTGTTCGAGAAACGTCTAGCAAATTACACGACGATATGTGGCGGACAGTCCATGCGTAGGGACAACGGCATTTCGTGAAAACATTTCACGACCAGCTGTATGTCATAACGCTTTAGTTCAAATCCACTCTTGTGATTGGTGATCTAGGTGTTACGCGTCTTAGGTGCCTGCCCACGAATCAGAGACGTGGTGTCAGAGTAACTTAATTCTGATTGGCCGGTCAACTAAGAAAACGTCTTCTCACAGAGACACGCCGCCAATAAGCGCAAGGAAATCTAGCATGAGATAGATGAAGCCTTGAAGCGGGGTAGGGGCCGCGGTGGCATAGTGGTTAGACTACTAGCCCCATGCATCTGCGAACCGGGTGCCGTTCCCAGCGAGGTATCGCCCGGATTTTTTCACATGTGGGAATCGTGCCGGCGAGTTTTCTCGGGGGTCTCCCATTTCCCTCCGCCACTTCATTCCGGCGCCGCTCCAGGTTCACCTCGCTTCACCCTCATCGGCTCTCTTGACCTCGTTGTTAAGGGTAATGGAACATGAAAGCAGTATATTTGCCGAACTGCGATGTAAGTCGTTTTCCAAAGGGTTTATCGAAATTTTTGGCTCGACAAGACGTAAATAATAATTTTCAACGCCTTTTTACGTTGTTATATATTCGCTGCCTTCATCATTCTCGCAGTGCTCCGAGAATAACGAACGCAGTGAATTCGTAACCACGTAAGTGCGTGTTCAAAACTATTATTTACGTCTTGTCCGGCCAAAGATTTCGAAAAATCCTCTGTGAAACAAGTTGCGGCAACAGTAATATAAATATACGGTATTGGTGCACCATTCCCCTCAAGAGCCACCGAATCTCTTCACTCACTTTGAGCTGTGGCGGGGCCTTTAGGGGGGGGGGGGGGTTTGCGGGAGGGGAGCAAAATTTAACCAGATCTACTTTTTAAATGGTATATGACGAACGCATAAATATTATATATTTTTAATTTAAATAATCTGAATAAACAAGGGATGTCAATATGTGGTAAATCCATGATGTCAGGTAAATTCTTGATAGTGTAGAAGTTAGTCTTTGATATTATTGCTACATTTCATTCTTTCATTTTAATCGACCTTATCTTATTTCTCTCATCTATCACACATAAAATAAAGTTTAATCATAACAGTTTGACTTTTTTTTTTGTAATATTAGACTAAACAATGACACTGAATGCTCTACGCACACATTTTTGTCTCCCTTCTTGTCCTTGTCATCCGAATAAAAATCTGCTCTTGAACCACATGTATGTTTACTTTATACTCGATAATACGTTTTACCATAACATTTTCGTATTTTAGTTGTTGTGTACATAATAAATACATGGCAAATAAATTTATTCTAAATTTTTTACTAAATTAAACTTGAATTGGTCACACACAAAAGCTAAGAATTTGGTTCTCTTTGTTAAGGTTATACAAAAAATAATATTAACAATACGTGCATAGAGAATAATTATTTTTACGTTATATATTTAAAAAAACATGTATTTTACTTGCTATACTATAGAAGTTGTGCATTTTAAATTCTTTATGTGCTAGTACAATCTCAGAACGTCTGCAACGTACATTAAGGTGCAGAATTCTGTCACACAACAGGTAAGTATTCAGAATGGAAATGGCGTGGCGGCCCCCCCTTGATGTAAGCGAACTCGGTCCCTCATTGGTCACGCGAAGCTGTGAAAACAGGCCTTGAGCCTGATTGGCTATTCCACTTCATGGAATATTTAAATCGGTCAGGCTGTCGTCTAGGCAGGATTTACAACAGCCCGTCGCGTCCGTCCGTCACACGTTCGTCCGTCTGCCAGCCGAGCGATTTGCAACCAAACCTCGTACGTCCGTCGTACGTTCATTGCTGCAAACTAATAAAAACAAAACTGTTTACAAATAGGAAAAAAAGTTCTCCATAAAAAGTGGAAATCGTTTGCGGTATTGTGTTTCTAAGTACCTAAAACAACCATACGCATACGTAACGGAAATTAATCGATGTAAAAAATTTAAATAACATAAAGAATAATTTTATAATTTTTACTATTGCACAAAAGGAGCTCGTGCTTCCAAATGTAATTATTAGACACATGCAAAATTCGCGTTATTTTTTGGCATCAGGATGAACTTCACAGTACTGTATATACCGGAGCCGACGTCTTTTCTCCATTGGCTGCTGCAGGGAAGTGAAGACTCGCCCTTTCTTACTGACATGCATGTGATTGGATTACACTATTGTGAAGTGTTTATTTATTGGCGCAGAGTTACCCAGGGTGTGTCTGATAGCGTACTGTCCAATGTGAAACTTTTGAGAAAGGTACACATGTTTGAAGTTTAACTTGTCCCCAAATAATAACGCAAATTTTGTAGGTCTCTAGTAATTATCAATTAATCTTCAGGAAAAATGTAACTTGATTTCACTTTTACACAAACAAACATATGAAAACAAAAGACAGGCAAGACAAAACACTGCACACAGTGCACAACCTTGTAAAGAACTCGGGATGAACGAGTAACAAAGCGCGCAAGTTTAGAAGGCTGTTATCTCATCCGTCCGTCCGTGAAAAGTTAAAGCTGGCCAAGGTTTTGACGGACGGACGGATAGAATTAGTGACCACCTCTGATTGGCTGCAGGCCACGTGATTGACGGATGGATGTCGGACGGACGCGATGGGTCGTTGTGAATCCTGCCTTAGTCTCCAGGAGCTGACTGGTGTACGACGTACCGCCATTTTGCTGGGGTGTGTGTCTGGAGTTCGCGAAACATGCCGCAGTTTCGCGTCTGTAATATCAGGTACTTTGTGATTATGCGCACTACTGCTGTGCACAAATCAGCGTCGTGTGTCTCATTTCGCACCGCTCCAAAGTTTGAAGAATACCGAAAGCAAACTTAGCGAAACCTCTGCTATCTAATGGCGGGAAGCTCAAACATTGCCACTATTACGGAATTATTTAAAGTATGCTATTCACGTACAGTGAGCACTTTCTGAAGCCGTCTTATTTGGAATAATAGCCAATAAACACATTTTACTGCATCCTTAGTCGCTAACTTTCGAGTCCGGTGAAATATATTCAATGTGTTTGTTACTCAAATGAAAATATTTGTTTTAAAAAGTGAAGGAGGGATTTAAAAAATGACTGATAGGAAAGAAATTACTAAGGTTCCAAAAGTGCCCACTTTACCGTGAAAAGCCTATATAACTAAGTCACTATATATTACCTTGCGTTAATATCACTAATTATTTTGGTTTCACACTAGACTCCAATCACGTGTACTGTAGTGTTTGTTTTATGATCGGTCCATGGTGGTTCTGCCACGCCTTAGACAACTGTTTAGCCAATAATAAGCAGGAAGTAATATTGTGACGATATCGCGTGCAACCGAGCTGAATAAAAGATTTCAGACTTCTAATGATTACGACAGCCAAGGTGTATACTATTGTGGCCCAAGCATTAAGGGACTGAGGAGTTAGGCTGCTGCCAAATGAAATTAACAAATTTCACATACCTGCATGTATAGTATCGGAGGCAGATTTATGGAATACAGCCATAACACACTGCAATTTATTATAGGGCTGCATGTAATCCCAAGAGAAACTGCAGACTAGGGCTGGCTGGGTGGTTCAACATCTTTCTTGTCGCACTACTCTGGTATAGGCCGTTCACGGTAAAGTGAGCACTTTTGAAGCCCTAGTTACATTTTTCTTTCAACCAATTTATATCCTTCCGCCAATTGATAGTCTAAACCCTGCCATGTGAGTAACAAACACAGTGTATACATTCACCATACCCAAAGCCAAATGTCTGAGGCCACAATGAAATGTATTTATTGGTTATTATGTCTGATGAAACAGCTTCAAAAAGTGCTCACTTTACCGTGAACGGCCTATATACGCTGTCCACCACTGCAGCGACGAACATTGATCTTATGATTAGAAAATTATTTTGCTGTCGCCTTCTCAAGAATTGGAAAAACTGTAGTCAAACGTGCTTTGCCACTCATTTCTTTCATGTCATAGCTAGAGATACGAAAATTTCGCGAGTTCAATCACCTGTAGACTAGACTCCACAATCCTTTGTACAGTCGAGCCTCAGATATTTGTTCATTGGCTGCTGCTGACACCTGGCAGTATGGGATTCACTATTTGTTCCCTTGCAATTCTGTTATTGGCTCAGAGTCGTCTATTATGTACATAATAAACTCTAATCCAATAGCAAATGCAATTTCAGTGTACACTTGTATGAGATCTATCTTGACCTGAAATGAATCCGAGAAATTTTCCTATCCGTAGTCATAGCAGAAAAAACATACCATCACAACATAAAAAAAACGCATGTCCGTAGAAACCATTTCCAATTCCCGGCAAGGCCGCTCCTTATTTTAGCACGTGGAAAACACAGCGGACGTTTCCGTGGTGCTTTGGGTTTATTAATGATACTTCCGCAGTCCCATCTCCTCTTCCATCTCTTCCCGTTACTTAGTCACCTCCACGTCACTTAGGGGCCGCAGTGGGGGAGTGGTTAGAATACTATCCTCCCACCTAGACGAACCGGGCTCAATCCCCGGCCGGGTCACTGGATTTTCGCATGTGGCAATCGTGCCGGACGATGCCAATCAAATAATGGATACGCCCACATCAAAGGAACCTCCACGTCATTTCGCCTCTGCGTACTTATAGATAGAGAGACATACGAAATTAGCGTTATTATTTGGCATCAGGCTGCACCTCACAGTACTGTATGTGCCGGAGCCGGCGTCATTTTCCCACTGGCCGCTACGTAGATGTCAAGCCACGCCCTTTCTAAATGAACCGCGCGTGATTGAGGCACTCAACTGCGAAGTGTTTAATGATTGACGCAGTGCTATCCAGGGCGTGTCAGATACAGCATGGTCCAATGACGGACGTATTGCAAAGGTACGCGCGTTTAAAGTTTAACGTGTCCTCAAATAAAAACGCGAATTTTGCAGGTTGTGTGCTGCGAGATATCCCCTATTTGTTGGGCTGCCGTTTATCAGGTTACTGTAGTGTCCACGCGCTGATTGGCCAAATCGCTGATTAATGAGGCATTTTTTCTGGCAACGTGTGACACGAATTCGCAACATGGGCCATCGTTTCGCTTCTTTATTATAACCTATTCACGGTAAAATGAGCACTTTTGAAAGATCTGTTAAGATATATTTGTATGCACGTTGTATATTCTTCCGCTTAATATAAGATTAGCAATGTCATAGACCTCATTACTTTATTCATGCGTGGGTCAAGTGAAAATGTGAAATTATTAGAAAAGTAAATATTTAACAAATATGTTTATTTTTACACATAGATGCATTAAGAAAAACAGTAAGTAAACAAAATAATTTAAGTTATTACGAATTGTTTTCTAACACTCTTTATTTGACGTTAAGGTACGGAAATACTTCCCATCTATCGTTACAATCCTTACTGGGCCTATGTCACTCAAGCGCCTATTAAAATATATGCAGGCAGGGGCAGTGATTTATTACTAAGGTTGATTTCAAAAGTGCTCACTCTATCGTGAACAGCCTTGATCAAATTATTCTTTGCCTGCGATTAGGGACAGGTGTTTTTCACGAAAATATTTTTGCTCATACTGGACTTCAATATCCTACGTCCACAACCACAACTTCATTTTGTTATTGCCCAGGTGTTATTATTTGACTGGGCCAATCGTAATAAAGTACCCCGATACCGAACGTCTATGATTCGCGGACTGACACGAGGCACGTGACATTTAAAATCATCCAACCACGAAAGTGCACATGAACAAAAGTGTTTTGTAGTTAACTGTCCTTGAAATATTTTCGCCAAAAAATACGTGTCCCTATATATGATGTAACATAAAGTCGAGTTCAAAATTTCTTAGTTTGTGTGTAAAGCACTAGCGACGTCAGTAACTGTATTTACTCAGCCACAGTGCCTATTTCGTGGCTTCTTTATCCAGGTAAATATTTTTCAAACGCGTAGTACCCATTCCCTGCAGCAGCCAGTTCAACTCTGCTGCTGGAAACTACAAGAGTTCAGCTTGAATAAAATCGAGAAAAATTACCGCAATAAAGCCCATTAAAAATTATCATCGAATTACAATAACGGCATCAAAGCGTGCGACGAATTCAATGAAAGCATGCAAGTATAAAACAGCTCCCAATCTCGATGCGATGAATAAAGCGGGAAAAATGCGACAGTAAAAAGTTAAGCAAACAAGAGCTGGAAAGCCACGCGAAAACAATTCTATTATTATATTTTTCTTTTTAGCTCAGCTATTGGAGTAACATTTATGTGACAACAGTATAATTAAGCATGAGACAGGCATATTAATTAATGATTTTCATATTGAAAATCACAGTTTACATGCTGGGACAGAGGCCTACAAAGTATTTTACGTTGGAGGTCACGAATACATAGGTAAATGCCGAAAGCAGGCACAAAAGAGTGTGTTTAACTATGAACGTTGTAACAAAAGCCCTCGAAAGAGATATTAAATGGGCCAGGATTACAAAAGTTTTTATAAAGTGCTGTTGGTGAATGCGGAAAAAAAGTTACAATACACGCAAAATGAAGCTGTGTGACTGGAACAAATTCTACCAAAAGTGGAAAAATGTCACCATACAGTTAATAAATGGGCCAGTGGTTGCGAACTCGTGTACTGGTAACGTAATTATGCATAAGTTGAATTAATCCGCTAGACAGTTTGCTGATAGTCAGAAAGTTCTATTTTAAAAGTTGAATGAACTAAATTTATATAAAAAGACAGAAGGACGCAGAGTTTCATTAAAATACAGCGAGTTTATAGTTAATTTGGTAAGCACTGATATAAATCAGTATGGTTAAATAAACAAAACCGAAAATACGGTTTTACACCATGCACTGTGGGTTCGATTGAACAATGAGCATAAATGGCGAGGATGTTTTAAAAGTTGAGGTAGGCTATGTGTAGAGACTCCAGAATTTCGCGGGTTCATTTCTACACACGTTGGAATTCACACACATGTACGTTCATGTTATTTTTTTAATTGGTCGACGTGTTGTTTGACACCTCCTGGAGACAAATGAGCCAATAACAAATATGCAATAAATTGTGCTCCCAACCAACGCCTTTTACTACCACAACAGTAAACCAATAAATAGTTAATTATCAGCATGAGCTAGAGATAGGAAAATTTTGCGAGTTCATTGACCTGTAAGCTAGAATTCACAGTCCTGTGTACATTAGGGCCTCAGATGTGTATTCATTGGCTGCTGTCTCAGTGTTACCTCACACCTGGCAGTACAGGATTCGCTAATAGCTTCCTTGAAAGTCTGCCATTGGCTTAGAGTTGTCCAGGGCGTGTATAATAAACTCTTATCCACTTGCAAAGGTGGATTCAATGTATATGTATTTGATGTCTATCTTTTCCCGAGATGAATTCGCGATATTTTCCTATCCCTAGTATGAGAGTATATAAGACTGTGAAGTCTATCCTACAGGTCATTGCACTCGCGAATTTATCAGGTCTCTAGCTATGTGTAGAGCCACGAGTATTTCGCGAATTCACTCGGTGACCAGGTAGACTACAAACACTTGTGATCTTCTACTTCACTTGAGATTGGACGGCAGGTGTTTAGACACGCCCAGTTTAAAAGTCAGCCAGTAGTAAGTAGGAGGCAGTAATGCCAATTACCGTTGAACAGTGCTGTACAAAGGCTTCACTTGATCGCAGTGACCAATAAGTAGGGCCACTGATTTTTCGCGAATAAACCGGAGCACACAGTAGACTTCAATACTATATATATACACCTCGGCTGTTGCCAAACCTCCATTGGCTGGTGGTGTCGTTTCTGCATTTGGCCGAGCCAATCAGGATTCCGTAACTCCGTTACTGTAACTTCGTGATTCGTGGGTGAACAGTTAACACGGACCAGAACATGCTTCAGCCAATAAAAAAAAAAAAAAAAAAAAAAAAACTGGACTGTCACACAGTAGTCTGAACTGTATCTTGTCTCGATATCTTTTCGCGAAATATCAACCCCCCTAGCCATGACCTTTGGCGTGTCAGCAACGTAGTTCTTCAGAAACAGCAGCGAAGACGTAACATTCGGCACGTCTAAGCCCATTTACATGGGCTTAGACGTGCCGAATGTAGATTCCAAGAGAACTGGCAGGAGAGAATGAGAAGAGTTAAGGATCTAGACGAGTGCCTAGTTTCAAGAGAACTGGCAGGAGAGAATGAGAAGAGTTAAGGATCTAGACGAGTGCCTAGTTTCAAGAGAACTGACAGGAGAGAATGAGAAGAGTTAAGGATCTAGACAAGTGCCTAGTTCCAAGAGAACTGGCAGGAGAGAATGAGAAGAGTTAAGGATCTAGACGAGTGCCTAGTTTCAAGAGAACTGGCAGGAGAGAATGAGAAGAGTTAAGGATCTAGACGAGTGCCTAGTTTCAAGAGCAATGACTTGCTAATTGTTACACATTTCCCTAACAAACTTTCTCATTCTGTAGAGCAAATATTAATATAGATTATTTACATTTATTCTATACTCTATTTTGAGGACTTGCGTAGTTATAAAACAGAAAAAATAACATTTCTCTAAAAAAAATATGCTTTTAATGAACTTAATTTTTAAGCAAAAGAATTTTCGCCGGCTCTGCTTGTCTTGCACATGAAGTACGTACATTGCAGAAATTTGGGAGAAAAAAACGTCATTCAAAAACAGTTGGATATTTCTTTGTGATGTTTTTGAATACGAAAGGCATTTAAGAAACCTTTCGTGTCATTTTTCAAGTTCTCATTTGAACTCCAAGGATTATTTTTTTGCAACGTGTAACTCGCTAAAACGTGTGTTACCAGCAGCATCTTTAGCTGCTAAATTTCCTACACATAAGCTTCGGCGTTTTCTCTCACCACGCACCGTGCTTATCTTTATCGGCGTGCCATAAAAACGTAGGGTCACCGCTCAAAATCACGTTCAGGCCAGTTTCCAAGGGAAACACTGCTCGCCAGCCGGATGCATTGCGCGTAGAGGCGATAAGGCAAGCGGCGAGTGAAGAATAGTCGGCCTTAAGCAGGATCAGTCCCTGTCATCCTGGATTAATCCATATTTCGCCATAACTTACATTTATAGGCTGTTCACGATAAAATGAGCACTTTTGAAGCCCTGCTTAAGATCTACTTGTATACATGTTGTGTATTCCTCCGCCTTATGTAAATTAACCTTGCCATAGGCCTCATCACTTTATTCATGCGTCGGTAAAATGAAACTGTGAAACTATTAAGAAAGTAAGTACCTCACTAGTCTCTTCATTTTTACACTTCGATTCATTAAAAAAACGGAAAGCGAAAAAAAAAAGTTTAAGTTATGACAAATGGTAACCTAACACTTTTTATTCGACGTCAAGATATGGAACTACTCCCCATCCATCAATACCAACTTTATTGGTCGAATGTCACTCAGTGCGCCCATTAACATTTATGCACGCAAAGGCAGTGACTTTTTCTCTAAGGTTCATTTCTAAAGTGCTCACTTTATAGTGAACCGCTTTTACAATGGTTTGGTGAGGTTTATTTTCGCATAACATAGACTAAGTAATAGCTTTATGATATTTATCGCGTTGTTACGTTTTCACTGTCACTATTAGTTTTCAACTAGTAACGGTTGGGACGAATTAAGCGATTTTTCCTGTGGGTAACTAAAATAGTTAAATAAACCACAACAGTCAAGCAATACCAACTTCAGGAAATGTACAAACGAATGTCCTGTGTCGTGTCGTTTCGTAAAATTCCGTGCAAAATCTATAACGCGGGTTTTTGCGAAAATACTAAAAATCCAAGATGGCGGAGACTGATTTCCCTTTAAGATCACGTGTTTCGAGGCCTCGAGCGCACAGAATATCAGTAATGCAATTTTGGATAAAACTATTAATTTGAGTAAAATGTTTGCTCAGTTTCAAAGGAAAGCCCTCTTCATGCTGATTACAAATATATGTTTGTTTTTGATGTGCTACGAGTAGAACTAGAGATACAGCTCGAGTGAATTCAAGTACATTTCACAAAAAGATAAAAATGTGGTTTCTCTATTGAAGATGCCCTCATAATGACTCAGGGATGTGGAAAATGTAATTTACTCGAAAAGTGTAGAATTGAGGAAAAATTTTATTCAATGTAAATCGAAAGTTCTCTTTCAGCTGATAATAAATATACATCTTGCTTTTGGATGCACGATGATTAGGAGATGAGATATAGCTGTAGCAAATTTGAGCAAATTTTACGAACTCGGAAAAAAAAAGATTTCCTGCACTGGAGAGAGTTCTAGAATGACTCAGGGATGTCAAATACGTCATTAACTTGAAAGGGTATACATGTGAGTAAAAAAAAATTACTCTGCGTCGAATGAAAGTCCCCTTTCTTATGATCTCAAATATACCATGCAGGCAGTGGAAGCCAAAATTTAAAGTTCTTTCCTATCCATACTCTTGCTGTGTGTCAAGGACAAGATACAATGCTGCGGACGCTGTTTTCCACTGCGAAATAACTAGGGATAGGAACATTTCGCGAATTCATTTCGGGACAAGATAGACGCAAAACACATATAAATTGAAGTCACCTTCGCAATTGGATCACAGTTTATTAGGCCCGCCCTGCACGCTTCTGAGCCAATAGCAAACTTGCAAGGAAACACCTTGCGAATCCCATAACTGTCAGGTGTGGGGCAACAGCCAACGGACAGATAGCTGAGGCTCCAATGTGGAGATGCCTGATGAGTCTAGCCTACAGGTCATTGCATTCGCGAAATTCCCCTATCCCTAGAAATAACAAACTAGCTGATACACTCGCAACGACACAGTCCACTACTCATGAACGCTTCACAGATAATCCCTCATAAACAGGAAGTCACTGATATAACTAAATAATCTACTTTCCTCTGCGTGGGTGCAAATAATTTTAGTGGAGTGTTCTTAATACCTTAGTTGGTAGGTAGGCCTTGATGTCTCGTTGACAACAATAGTATTAGATATGAAACCACAAACATATGCAACAGTAGTCTGACAATTACATATACACATGTGCCATACCCGGGATTCGAACCCAGAAATCCTCGTACCACAAGCTAGCGTGGAACCAACTTCATTGAGGAGGCAGGACTCGGAGCATACACTTCCGATATAATCAGTATACATTTTTGAATAAATGAATGGGATTTTTATTCTTCACCTTTTGGTATTTTGTAATATCTGTATTTTCTTATTTATAAAAATTTGTATTTTTCTTTTTTTTTTTTACTATATCTCGAAATTTTAACGAATTTTCAGCTTCAAGGATATCCTTAGGTCGACTCGAGGTTAAGATCAAAGTCACTCCAGGTAAAATGGGCCGCGGTGGCTGAGCGGTTACACTGCTCGCCTCCCAACAAGGCGAACTGGGCTCAATCCCCGGTCGGGTCACTGATGGATTTTTGCAAGTGGGGATCGTGCCAGATGACGCCGTCCAATGAGAAAGGTTCCCTACGTGTGGTGGGAGACGACATTCTCTGCTGAGACTATGTTCCGTAGCCTCATATACCCTTACTATGCCAGCAACATAAAGAACACATAGGTGCAGGAAAATTTCGTGAGTTCAATGACCTGCAGGCTAGTCTCCTCAGTCCTCTGCATACTGGAGCCTCAGCTGTGTGCTCATTGGCCGTTGCCCCGCCCCTGGCAGTTATGGAACTCGCAAGGTGTTTCCTTGCAAGTCTGCTATAGGCTCATAGGCGTGCAGGGCGGGTCTAATAAACTGTGATCGAATTGCGAAGGTGACTTCACTGTATGTGTTTGACGTCTCTCTTGTCCCGAAATGAATTCGCGAAATGTTTCTATCCCTACAGATAGGTTTATGTTGGTTCCGATGTAAGAGAGCGTTGTCTGGATATCAGTATATTTCCGAACAAAAGATTTCTTTTTTGCAATGCCTAAAATTATATATTTATTTTTGACTGATAGGGTTTAAGAAGGATTGAGATTTGTATAAGTATGTAGAAGAACATGGATATTTTTTGAGCGGTTTCGCAGGAACATTATATTTAGAAGATTTCAAAACATTTAAATGAAATATTTTATGTCTTATTTTAATCCTGCATCATAACCAGTCTGTTATAAACTGTTTCAGTTAAAAAACACTATGAAGCAAAAATATAGTCTAACCACTATGGTTATAAAGGGCTTAAACATACGTTCCTGGAGCTAGAAATGAAACTTGCAAAGAGAATTTCCCGAGACTGCCTGCTTCCTAAGCGTTCGCAAATTATATTCACCTGCGACTATAAAAATTCGTTTTTTTTACCGTCAGACTTGCGAAAAAAATACGTGGTCTGCTACATAAATATTTAAAAAAATATATTAAAACAATCAATGCGAGTATAGTCAGATGTTATTCAGATCCCGACTTAAAGTAACGAAAGGTTTTTAATACAACATTTGCCTTTAAAATGTTTTCAAAATGGCAAATGAGATAAATTTTAAATGAGAAAGACGGATTTTTGGGGCTAAACAAGCGATTCTGTAGAAAAAGGGTAAATTATAAGATCGAGGGACGGCGCCTCGTGCCTCATCCCAATCCCAATTGTCCCCAGATAAAGATAACACTGCTAGTTGGGCTTCAGGGGCATGCAGAATTCGCGTTATTTTTTGACATCAAGCTAAAATTCACATTATTATAGATACTCGAGCAGGCGTCGTTTCTCCACTGGCTGCCGCACGTATGTAGAAGTCACTCCCTTTCTAAGTAACCTGCACTTGATTGGGGCACACAATTGTGGCGTGTTCGTTTATTGGCGCAGAGTTACCCGGGGCGTGTCAACGAAAGAATGGTCCAATGAAAAACGTATTGCAGAGGTAAAAAGAGTTTCAATTTTAAAATGTTCTCAAATAATAACGCGAAATCTGCAGGTATCTAGTCATCCTATATCCATACGTGCTACTTTTATTTGGTTGCTGGCCACGTTATTTGTAGAACGATATTTACTTAATTCACTGGTCCAGCCAGATATATTTAACCTTTATATTCGTGGCAGACACTTGGTCGCGTAATGTTGGAATCACAATAACGCAACAGACGCGACGGGCGCGACACGGATAAAATAAATTTCCAGCAATCAGCATCGAGACACCTGTGACGTCAACGCGACAAATATCGCCGACACGACAGGTTTTCATTATTCGTCACGTCATGGGCACGAGAAACTGACTGGAAAACCGTGTAAGAATGCGGTGTTCGATTGATGGCGATACCGGTGAATTGGTAACACCACTGTTGTGTTTATTTATTTGATTAAAACGTGAATATCATCCCGATCACTGTTGCATGTGTAGTTCACCTTCATTACTACAGTTTTCTAAAGAAATGTTACAAAATCAGCATGAAAATAGAACGTTGTCCGACAACACCTTTTAAACAAATGTAAACATTAATGTCTGTCGTACAAGAGACTAGCAGCTAGTGGCAAGAAACGATTCACGTATAATATTTTTGTGTCGCGAGGCGATAAAACACGGTGTTCACAATAACGCGAATTTTTCTTGTTTCATCGCGCCCGTCACTTCGCGTCTGTCACGCTTTTGTGATTCCAGCATTACAAATAAAAACAGCCCATTACGAAAATTAATATTAACTAAAGTGTTTTTAAATACTTGTACTCGTGATAAAAAAAATATATATATACGTATCCTTGCATTTAGGCGGTGGTCTAAGTGCAAAAGTGACAACTGTATACATTCTTGGCATTTAGCTCGTCTTAAAATTAATTCGTACAGTTTTCGTGTCCTCGCATATTATGGGGTGAGGTGTATTGTGAAATTCAAAATACTGACAAGTCCCGTGTTTTAAACAACTCTGCTAAAAAAAAATAAGCGTGAAAATGAGCTACATTTTAAAAATGTTTACCGTCAACAAGATGCCAAGAGACACGTGCGTCGTGTGTTATAACCGCGAAAAAAATAATCTCGCGGTGTGCAGCAACGAACGTGGGAGTAACATATTTCCCACTCCCGTGTTGCCAGTACGGTGTCATGACCGGAGCAGCCCGCGGCCTTTGTCTGCACCGCTGCGGTGCACCGTTCTCAAAACAACTCGATGGAAGCGGGGGTCACAACCACGCCAAGTCCGCAGGCAGGCCGTCGTAGGCCGGACAACCACGCCAAGTCCGCAGGCAGGCCGTCGCAGGCCGGAGTGAAGTTCATTCTATTCTCAGGCTGAAAGATAACGAGATTCCTCGTGGGAGATATCGGCACGGGGGCAATTTTCACCACAAAGTACTTCGGTGTTCTTGAAGTACCGTTTTTTAACCCGTTCGGTCCCGAATTGATTTACGAGATCAAGCGTTGCAATCGCTCATTATTTTTACGAGCACTGTACTCGTGCCGAGAGTGCTTCTCGCTACAAGGTGCTGTAAGTTCGTTGACGTAAGCATTGACCAATCACTAGAGACCTGAAAAATTCGCATTATTATTATTTGGGGACATGTTAAACGGGAAGCACGTGTAGGGGCTACGTGTGCAATACGTTTTTCATCGGACCATACGTTACGTGACTCTGCACCGATAAAGGAACACGTTCACAATTGTGTCCCCCAATCACGTGTAGTTCAGTCAGAGCGGGCGTATCTTCACGTCCATGCAGCAGCCAATGGAGAAACAACGCCGGCTCTAGCGCATACAAGTACTGTGAAGTTGAGCCTGATGCCAAATAATAACACGGATTTTGCATGTCCCTACCAATCACAAACGAGTCATAGAAACTCCAACAAATCCCAAAGGGAAACAGTCGAAACACCGGCCACTGATTCCTTGGTAAGTACAGCACCGACCATAAATATCCTTTATGTGCAACATGTCCACGATTGTGGACACTGGCACTGAACAGGTTAAGGCACCCGCATACCTGGGCACTTGAACGAATCATGCAGGTGTGTGTGTGTGTATATATATAATATATAATATATATATATATATACATTCACACACACACACACACCTGCATAATTCGCGTTATTATTTTGGGACAAGCTAGATGTCATTATCCTATAAGTTTCTGAGCACGACCCGTTATTTCGTTGGCTGATGGCTTCTATACGAGGTCATGTGCCTGTGTAACTGTGTTGCAGGCGATTGGTCACTCTGACGTTGAGCTGTTACTATTGGTTAAAAGAGTATTTCACGTCGTGTCACAAATACTCTCTGCCATCGAGGGACGTCAGTAGCACGTATAACACATTGCAGTTTAGTCCTGCTGCGGAAAAATAACGCGAATTTTGCAGGTGTGTGTGTGTATATATATATATATATATATATATATATATATATATATATATATATATATATATATATATAATTAAGGTATGCCTGACAGACGTACGGTATGAAGAGCATTGAAATCCTCCTCAATAATATACCTATACTCCAGTACGTTGCTCTTGTTGAGGACCGACTAAACATTCAGCGAGTCCGATGCAATGTGGCTTCTCAGGACAACTACCACCTCTTTTATATACAGTCTGAGGATCGTTTCAATCCAGAAATGGAGGCATCACACACACACACATTTAGAACCACCATTTCAAAGGACTACGACGTTTTGTTCTGTATTCACTCCCTCCTCCACACCTTTCGAATAAAACCTATGAAAAATCCTCCCCCCCCCCCCTCCTAACCCTGATTTTAACCGGAAAGCATGCGTGACGTCTTTAGTTATTTTCTAAGTATCCCTTGTATCACTTTTATATTAACAGAGAAGTACTTTACTACTGTTCAAATTGAACTTTAAGTTATATTTTATCTATCAGTTGTAATATTTCTTTTTATAGTCAATGTTAATGAAAACTGAGAGAAAAATAGGTGTATGGGCAATGTCTAGTAGGAAATGGTTCTTATGCAAAATATTGTTAAAGTAAATGTGCACAAATTCGGTGCGCTGTCCCGTCGGTGTGATTTTAAAGAGTTACATAGCTAAGCTTTCTTCGCATGAGTCGGACATACAAAGGCACTCGAGGGATGAACGTCGAATTTGGCTAACGACTTTACAGCAATAAAATGGTAGGGTCACTGCTTAAAGTCTATAGTGAAAATTCGCAAAAACGTTTCAAGACAAGATGAATATGAAAAAAAAAAAAATGGGGGGTGGCTGTGTTGGGGACGCGGCCGTTTGTTTTGCGTGAACACGTCTACGTTGACGCACTCGGATGCCTTGATGTTTATTTTACGTTCCCGGCACCGCTTCACTCTATCATATGAGGTTTTATGGGTATCACTGGATTGCTTTTGAAATGCTCTTTCCAACCGTATACGATTTCTGTATTTCGACTTGGCTTTTTGACGAGTATAAGACAAAATTGTGTTAAGTTTTCTAAATTTTTTTTTACATTAAACGCAAACAATTTCACGATATCCACGCCACACAAATGTTTTTATGCACGCAATCGATTTATCTTGACGAGAGCTGTCGATTAAAACTTAAACGAGCGTCGTAGCTTCTCCTAGTCAAAAGTTACAACGCCGCGAAACGAAGTCAAATTTACCCCCCCCCCCCCCCCCCGGCTGATTCCCAGTCCTCACTCAACGTAACATATTCGTTGATCGTTTGGCAATTAAGTGGTGTAGTTGAATTTTGAATATAGACGATAGATTTGGAACTGCTGCAATGCCAAACTGTATCCCCCGATTTTGTTATCATCGGATTTTCTGGATTTCCCCCCACTAAGGTTGCAAAATTTAACGACGTGTTCACGTCAGAAATGTAGGATCGTTTACATATCTTGATCGGCTGAATCACGTTCTGAAACGAGCTAACTGCCTGCACATGAATCACGTAGGAACCGTACCTTGCGATTACCGAATCATAAGTGGCCCGGTTAAATATTAAAAAGCCTTCTCGAGCGCACAGCAGCCAATAGTGACATATAAACCGCTGCTGGATGCATACAGTGTTGAAGTATATCGAGTACTCAAATTTTTACTCGAAAAAATCTCACAGGCGTTATCTGTATGTAGTACAAGGAGTAGGAGAATACTGCACGCCAGTTCAGAGCCCTGCGTGTATCGACAACGGCAAACTTGATGCACGGAAAAAACTCACAGGCGCTATCTGTATGTAGTACAAGGAGTAGGAGAATACTGCACGCCAGTTCAGAGCCCTGCGTGTATCGACAACGGCAAACTTGATGCACGGAAAAAGCAGGTGTCTTGTCCGACTCCTACTCGTGACGTATACTTACCCCGGCCAAAATATTAAATATGAACTGTATTTTATAGCTATAATGCACGCCTTTTACAAGTGCGAGGCACTCAAAATACAAACTGTGTTGGCCTTCCGAGTTTCCTAAACGTGCTAATTATAGTACGGCACAAACGTTACGAAGGGCAAAATAATGATAGCTGTCACCAAAATTAGATTTTCTTGCTGCATTTGAATAAATCAGCTGCGTAATCCAACGTTTCGATAAGTCCAGTTTTATGGCAGAATGTTTAACAACGTGTGTATGCTCTCGCGTCCATGATTGGAGGCAACAAAATTTTGTGGTTTAAACGACCTGTATACTAGACTCTATTGCCCCATTGCTTCCGTTTCCTGTTAACTGGCTGATGCACCACTGTGTGTAGTGAGCTTTACCTGAAACTAGGTGGCACGAGAATTGGTATTTGTTTCATTGCACGAACGTTATTGGTGCAGAGATCACCTGGGCGTGTCTAATACTAAGGTCCAATTTGCAAATATATAGGTATATAAAAAATGCGTTCAATGACCTGTGCAAATTAGAGCCTCAAGTGTTTGTTCATTGGCTGCTGCCCCAGTGTTACCTCCCACCTGGCAGTACGTGATTCGCTACTTGTTTCCCTGCAAGTCTGCTGTTGGCTCAGAGGCGTCCAGGGCGTGTATAATAAACTGTGAACCAATTGCAAAGGCAACATCACTGTATGTGTGTTTGACTTATATCTTGTCCCGAAATGAATTAGCGAAATTTTCATATCCCTACAAATATATCACAAATGTACACGTGTTTGAAGTTCTAACTTGTCCTAAACTTAATTCACGGAATTTTCTATTCATTACCCATGATTTATTAGGAATTTCATAATTCTGAATTTGGTGGCTTTGGAACTCAGAGACGAGCGATACCAATGCTACACAAAGTGACCTTCATTACTAAGGCGATAGTGGTGGCTCCCAGGAACGATCGCGACGCGTGAAATTTCAGCTTCAAAAATAAAAAGTTCGTACAAACCACTGAAACGGAAGGAGGCACTTCTAGAGTTCTGAAAATCCTGGAAACTGAAAAATTACGTACTTAATTTGTTAGTTAAAAATTTTGCATTTCTATAATTTTTTTGGCCTTGTTTAAAACACAATGTAAAATTTATATTTTAATACAGTAAATTCAACAGTAATATAATTAATTTTTTTCCTTTTATTCAACTTCATAATCACAAAAAATTACAAATTTATGTAGAGTTTCAATAATTGAAATGAAATTCTACAAATGCTTCATGGAAAGATCATTACCAAGAAAAAGTAATATTAGTAATTTCACAAACATTTACAAAATATTTTCATATTACTTTTTTATAGTATCACTGGATTCTGACAGAGCAGGTAAAACGTTTGTCGAGCATTGTGAAAAAATAAATGGACAGTCTGAAACGAACACCCCAGAAGATGTTCATGTTTTGTGTATACTGTATGTGAATTTCAAATGCACACCGCGTGTATTTGTCTTGCGCGCTTTTATGACTTGATAAGACGACCTGCTGCATCAGTTACTGTAATAAGAAGAAAAACCTGTCCCTGGAACTTGCAAAATTCACTTTTTTTTTTTTTTAATCTGACAGCACGTTATAATCCAAAATCATATGCATACATGAGTCGGTCTCACCTTTTATTAGTTTTCTGCGATAAGGAGGACCCGGTTTTCTCTTTTGACTACTGCTCAAGAACTAGAGCAATGGAAAAACATATGCGTTTGAACAGTATGTAGCCCGCCCTTAAATAAGAGCGGATATCGATAGCCATAATTTTCGCCACATGTTAAACTTTTGAAAGCGAATATGTGATAAAACCAAGCATATTTGGACTTTTAGGTTAGTATTTATTACAGAATAGAACTTTAGACTCAATTTATAAAATGAAATTTTTTGAGGTAATTTCAACGGTGTAGGAGGAATTTAAAAAATATTCTAGACAGGCGTAAGAGATAAATGTGTACGCGAAATGCATTTGAAACATTCGTTGAAAACCACTGTCGTAGGCGCGCAGTGTGTGAATATGTAACAAAAGAAAATTTCCTACATTCACTACGACATGTCAGCACGAAGCTCAAAAATGTTCTTCTTGCTGAGTGTGACTCTTTAGGCGAGCACGGGGCTTCTAGCCGAGGGAAGGCTTGAGACACGAGATATTTGAGCGACCGACCTCATGATTTTTCTCTGTTTGGCTGGGGTGTCACTGGAAAGACAGCGTGGCGGGCGGCGAATGAAAGTCCAGGGACAGACAACACGAGTCGCATTGTAGGTTACGCTGAAATACATGTCTGGTTCAACCAGGTTGGGAACAAAACCAGTTTCCTGATGGGAGAGTTGGTAACACTTCCGCCGCTAGGTGCGCAATGTTCCAAAAAGGTAATTTTTAATTAAAATTTTAGGATGTATAAATGATGGAAGAGAAAGATTTTACTTAGGTACTTGGTTATTTTATATTTGATGTATGATAAATGCAATTAGTTTTTTTTAAACGTAGAAAATAAAGAAAATACGGTAAAAGCTGTTCGCGATAAAGTGAGTACCCATTGAAATCAAACTTATAAATAAGTCACTGCTCCAGCCTGCATATATTTGAACGGGCGCACTGAGTGATTTGCGTCCAGTAAAGTTGGTGACGATGGACAGAAAATTGTTCCATACCTTAACGTCGAATGAAAAGTGTTAGGTGACTATTTGTGATAACGTAAATTATTTCCTTAGCTTTCTGTTCTTTCAATGCATTGAAGTGTAAAATGAGCGTGTTTGTAAAATATTTACTTTTCTTAAAATTGTACAGATTCACTGGACCGACGCATGAAGAAAGCGAACTAGGCCAGTGGCAATGACGATGTTACATGAGGCCGGAAGAATACACAAAGTGCATGCAAGTAGGTCTTAAGCAGGGCTTTCAGAAGTGCTCGTTTTACCGTGAACAGCCTATACAAATGCGATACTAGTGTTTACCTAGTGGCGAAATATCTTAGCTGCCATGCTAAAAGTGTCCACCTTCCCAACGAGTAGACCAAATCTTAGTTCAGTAAACAAAGTATTTCTTTGAATCTTTAAACAGTTATTTGAAACAGTTGTGAAAAAAAAAAAGTCTCAAGAAAACTTAACTTAGATATGTAGGTTTCAGGGCAGCTGTATTAACATTGAACTAAAAGAGGGAATTGTATTAGATTTAATACGTCAATAATGAAAATAATGCTTAAAATCTGTATCCAAAATACTTAGAAATACACCAACATAAAAAAAATATCAAAATAAGTCTTATGCAGGCTAAAATAATGTGCGTAATACCTAGATAATTAGGTAAAAAAAAAAAAAAATCATCCTAGCCAATTCCCAGCAAACTCCAGGCTCCAGGCGCTCTCGTAAATATAGATGTGTCGCAAGAGTCTGCCTCAGCGGTTATCAAACTTTCTTAGTCTGTTAGCATCTTGTAACCATACCTTACTCGACAAAAACATTATTTGCTTAATGTTTTTATGTGACGTGAATTATTATTTTTTTAATCTCTGAAACAGTTTTACAGTGACTGTTTTTTTTAACATAATTAAAGACAAAATTTAAAATATTTTTATAAATATTAATCATAGTCGGAGTTCGTAAACAATCATGATTTTCTATAAGAAAAGCAGTTAAATTTTTTACAGACAAATCAGATTAGGAAATTTTTAATTTATACTAAAGAGCAGTTTTCAATCATACATTCTTTGCAGTACAGGTATTTCTGGAACAAGAACATTTTGATAACCAAACTCTTCTTAAGGCAAATTCCTTCTACTTTAAGACAAGTAATGAATGGTTTCAGGTAAACACGTTTACTTTGAATATCATGTTAAAAAATATTCATCTTGAAATTTTTATTTTAATGACAATTGTTCGACTGGCTTCATCGGTAGTCTGCGTTCTAAAAAGGGAGGGTATTATTATTGTACTACTGATTTCTAACTTATTTATCTTATTATTATTATTAATATATCTTAATATTAACTAAATTATCAAAGATAACGTGGCAATTTGGTATATACTACACGCACAAGTTCATAATTGCAAACAAATTAAAATAAAAGTCTTTTAAAAATAAAGAAACATAAATGAACAATCTAAAAGTAATATTAAAATTCTTTCTTCCAAGTACTGATTTTTCTGTGTTTACACTACAGAAGTTAAGATCTCAGTTGACATTCTATGGACACATCCAGAAAACCAAGTGCACACTTTACTGTCACTGAACCAAATCTGCTATTGCGATATGAAGAACATCATAAAATTATTCGTGAAACACAAAAACATTTGCGATAAAAAAATTGTTACTCCCTTTATTGAACTCGGATAGTATTTCTTGTTATTAAATAAAACAATAGTACTTTTAGTTTGTGATGAGACTTATACAGTACGCACGCACATCAGTAATTAGTGGGGATAGGAAAATTTCGCGAGTTCGTTTTCAGGACAAGATAGACGTGCAACACGCGTACACTGAAGTTGAGTTTGTAATTGGATCGTGGTTTATTAGACACGCCCTGGACGACTCTGAGCCAATGGCAGACTTGCAAGGAAGCAAGTAAGCGAATACCATACTGCCAGGAGTGTAGTAGCATGGACTACTCTCTGGCGCAGCAGCCAAAAAGCAAAGAAGTGAGGCTCCAGTATACACAGGATTGTGGAGTCTAGCCTACAGGTCATCGAACTCGAGAAATTTTCCTATCCCTAGTAATTAGTCCACAAATTTATATTCAGTTTATTTGTTCGGTAAGCAAATCACGTTAACGCTTGAAGATCAAAATAATTCCAGATGTGCGCTTGAAATATCACACACTTATGGGATTCTAACGTAGGACCCATTGCACAATAAAGTGGGGCCTAAATACACGGAAAACAAAAAGGATTTTATAAAAAAATTTAAATGATTATTAGAGATAAAATTAATTTCTGCTGACAACAATACACATTTGTTTGAATTATGCACATGCAGTTAAGTTCTGAAGCGTAATTAAAATTTTTACTCAAAATCCCTTCGCTTAAGGTAACTTTATGTAAACTACATTCTTACATCCTTTCCCTTCATTTTTGAAAATAATAATAATAATACTGCATTTCTGTGAATTTTGGCATACATTTTCCTAAAGGCTGTTCACGATAAAGTGAGCACTTTTGAAATCCCTGCTTAAGTTCTAATTGTATACACATAGTGTAGTGCTCCGCCTTATGTAAAATTAACTATACCACGGGTCTCATCACTTTATTCATGCGTCGGTCAAATGAAACTGTGAAATTGTTTTAAGAAGTAACTACAATAAAAATCTGCTCATTTTAACACGCCGAAGGTAAAAAAAAAAAAAAAAAAAAAAATCACAAATGGTTAACTAAAACTTTTTATTCGAAATTAAGATATGAAACTACTTTCCCAATCTATATTTACCAACTTGACTGGTCGCATGTCACTCAGTGCACCCGTTAAAATATATACAGGTAGGAGCAGTGACATTTTTCTAAGGTTGATTTCAAAATCACTCATTTGAGCCGACGATAAAACCGTAGTTTGTGCAGCCTTTCGCCAATTCTATTCCTACACAACAGACTTTTTTTTTTGTTTAGAAATCCCTTAAGGGCGCCGCCTACCTGGAGCCTTTTAGCGTGTTTGAGGACCAGAAACAGGCAAGCGATAAGGGCGACAGTGACACGCGCGCGTAGTGCCGCGTCACCTCTACACGCAAGGCGCTGAACTGGCGTGCAGTGCTTCCGTCGTGATGCGTGTACGCACGGAGCTTCAAGCGGCGAACCTAACATTTTGTTGCTTGAAAGTTTGAAGCGAAGTTCAATGCAGGTCCCTTTAATAGTTTCGCATTTTTACAATCAGTATCTTATGAGCCACGATAATCTCGCGAATTCATTCGGAGACGAGATAGACTCCAAACACTTGTTCTTTCCTCCTACTGTTCTGATTGGACAACAGTTCTTTAGACACGCCCCGTTGAACTGTGAGCCAGTAATAAGCTGTAGTAGTGTGAGCGAGTGTTTAACAGTCCTGTACAGAGGCCAGAGGCCTCACTTGATCACAGCAACCAATAAGCAAACGATAATGTCTCGAGTGTTTAGAGGACTGTCCAGCTTAGCTTGCTGCCAACTTAATCCGTGAAATACTTGGGGCTTTAGTTATGAGTAGAGAAAGAAATATTTCGCGAATTCGGTGACCTGTAGGCTAGACTCCGCAATCCTTCATAAAATAGTGCTTCAGATGTTTCTTAATTGGCTGTTGCCCCAGTGTTACCTCACACCTGGCAGTACGGGATTCGCTTCTTGTTCCATTGCAAGTCTGCTATTGGCTCAGAGTCGTCTACAGACAAAATGAAGTCTGATCCAATAGCAAAGAAGACTTCAGTGTACACGTGTTTGAAATCTATCTTGTCCTGAATTGAATTCACGAAATTTTCCTATCCCTGCTTACGAGTAGACACCTGCAAAAATTCGCGTTATTGGTAGGGGACACGTTACTCTTTAAACACGTGTACCTTTGCAATACGTTTGTCATTGGGCCATACTTTATCTGACACACCCTGGATAACTCTGCGCGAATAAATGAACACTTCCACAATTGTGACCCCAGTCACGTGTATTTCAGTCAGAAAGGGCGTGACTTCACATCTATGTAGCAGCCAATGGAGCCAGTAGAGACAGTACTATGAATTTTAGCCTGATGCCAAATAATAACGCGAATTTTGCATGTCTCTACTTATGAGATAGGGCAATGTGTTAAAGCCGTTTTTAGTCATGGTGAAGGGCCCGGAAATAGCGTTTATAATTAGCATGATGTACTGTTGGGGCCACCTGTTTTTTTCACAAAAAGATTTACGCTCTGGCTAGACTTCGATATCCTATGTGCACATTTGCAGCCATAATTTTGGCTGTTGGCCGCCTGTCTTTACGTGAAGAAAGACTGCCACGTGAATGAGCCAATCAGAATTAAGTTTTTTCCGGCACTGACTGTTCGTGATTCGCGGGCAGAGAGGTAGGACGTGTAACAAGTCAAAATGATCCAACCGCTAAAGTGGTTCTGAACGAAAGTGTTTTGGAACACAAATTGTCCTGGAATCTTTTTCGCGAAAAACAAGGTGCCCCTATGTATTGAGAGAACTATTCGTTCCTCGTTGTAATTGTGTTTTCTATTCGTGCATCGATATGATGGGGACACACTTAGTGGTTTCATATTAAAACGCGGACTTCAAACACCATGCAAATAAATTCAACCGCCGAGTCGGCGGCGCCCTTAAGATTTGAAAATGACAAGAATAAAAAATATGACACACGTCACGCTCAGAGATGATGGTTTATCGCGGGAAATGTGGACTGTTGGCTAAGATTAAACGTACTGTACACATGTCTGACAGTTTTCTTTCTCTATTGGCAGGGATAGGAAAATTTCGCGAATTCATTTCGGGACAAGATAGACAGACGTCAAACACATATACAGTGAAGTCACCTTCGCAATTGGATCACAGTTTATTAGACCCGCCCTGCACGCCTCTGAGCCAATAGCAGACTTGCCAGGAAACGCCTTGCGAATCCCATAACTGCCAGGTGCGGGGCAACAGCCAATGAACAAACATCTGAGGCTCTAGTGTACACAGGACTGTAAAGTATAGCCTACAGGTCGTTGAACTCGCGAAATTCTCCTATCGCTACCTATTGGCTGCCATGCATGTATGAAGCTACTACCACATTTCACTGGGCCAACGAGACAGAACGTCTGTGATTGGTGTGCGAACAACCTAGCCCAGCCCCAGTCAAAACCTTGACAATCCAGTGAGAACCTTGACAATCCAGTCATAAAGAATAAACTAGCTAGAGTGTTATCGGATATGTGTTGGCTCTGAAATTTTCGCTATTTTCCAAAATCTCTAATCGTGGTAAAAAAAAAAAATACTACTTTTTAATAGTAATAATTTCTAAAATCATGGCATGCGGCGGTGTTTGTTCCGGCATTAGGAAATCTACTGGAGCTTTACTTACAGTCTCCTCGACCTTAGTCTCGATGTGTCCTGCCGCGGCGCAATTAATTAGACTGAATATCATTCTCCGCACGAGTCGCAGTTAACTAACGGAAGTCCTGGCGTGTGTGTATTGACCGTACCCGGTCACGTTCGGGGGGGGGGGGGGGGAGGAATTCCGGTGGTTATAATAACACGTTTCCCCAGGGGGGGGGGGGGGGAATAAAACCCGAGAGACAAGGTTCCAGTCACGCCGTTTCGCGAGCGATACGAGCAGACACTGGAGATATTATGGTTGTCAGTTACACGGAAATTATTCTTGCAGGAATACAAGCCCATCCCCGTGTCCGGTTTCAGCAGGAAATAAACAATTAATAATATGTGTATGTTATTTTATTACAACAGCTGCCCGAGTCACGTTCCCGTCCGCTGTGTACAAACACGTGGAAAAATCGTGTCCGCGAACCTGGAAGGAAATACGCGAGAGTGCCGGGTGGCTTGGCATAAATAGCGCGGCTTACGTCCGTTCAATCCAGAGTCATATTTTCCCTGCAGAGGAGGATAGAGACCACTAGGAACGATGATCGCCAAGGTAAGTCATGTCCAGTGATAGGAACATTTCGGTGAGTTCAATGACCTGTAGGCGAGATTCCGCAATCCTTCGTACAGTTGAGCCTTAGATGCTCGTTCATTGGCTGCTACCCTCAGTGTTAAACCCCCACACCTGGCAGGATGGGGTGCGCTACTTGTTCCCTTGCAGGTCTGACCCAATAGCAAAGGAGACTTCAGTGTAAACGTGTTCGAAATCTATCTTGTCCTGAAATGAATTCGTGAAATTTCGATATCCCTAGTAATGTCACAATTCTCTTCTCAGAGCAGTAAGGACCGCAGGCTAAGTCTAATTTTCGTCCTGTGTAAATGTGGACGATATTGGCTCACGAGGAGTTTGTTCAAACATTAACACTCTGGGTGTTGCAGACGTAACGTCACGTGGCCTGAATTTAACTGCACTGTTAAAATTTTCCGTAAATTTACCAAAAAAATTTACGAAAATGTACACTACATGTACGGAAACTCAATCCGTAATGACTAGAGACCTGCAACATTCGCGTTATTATTTCAATACAGCCTTGACTTCAAACATTTGTGCTTTCGTACTTCGTTTGTCATTGGACTACAGTTTGTCCGGACATTCCCTGGGCGGCCTTGGACCAATAGGGAACATTTAACGCTAGGCTGGCCTAATCACGGCGATCCAACTCAAATGGGAATACGGGTCCCCACTGCTGCAGAAGCCAATAACAAATGGCACCCACTCTAAATATGTTACATATATATATATATGCACGGCCAGGGCGTGTCCGGACAAACTGTAGTCCAATGACAAACGAAGTACGAAAGCACAAATGTTTGAAGTCAAGGCTGTATTGAAATAATAACGCGAATTTTGCAGGTCTCTAGTCATTACGGATTGAGTTTCCGTACATGTAGTGTACATTTTTGTAAAAGATTTTGGTAAATTTACGGAAAATTTTAACAGTGCAGTTAAATTCAAGCCACGTGATGTCACCGTCATATATATATATATATATATATATATATATATATATATATATATATATATATATATATTCAAGCCACGTGACATCACGTGGCTTGAATTTAACTGCACTGTTAAAATTTTCCGTAAATTTACCAAAATCTTTTACAAAAATGTACACTACATGTACGGAAACTCAATCCGTAATGACTAGAGACCTGCAAAATTCGCGTTATTATTTCAATACAGCCTTGACTTCAAACATTTGTGCTTTCGTACTTCGTTTGTCATTGGACTACAGTTTGTCCGGACACGCCCTGGCCGTGCATATATATATATATATATATATATATATATATATATATATATATATATATATATATATATATATATATATATATAACATATTTAGAGTGGGTGCCATTTGTTATTGGCTTCTGCAGCAGTGGGGACCCGTATTCCCATTTGAGTTGGATCGCCGTGATTAGGCCAGTGATTAGGTCACCGTCATATATATATATATATATATATATATATATATATATATATATATATATATATATATATATATATATGACGGTGAATTCTAACGTGATGCCAGAAAATAACGTGAATTTCGCAGGTCCCTAGTAATGACAAAAAATGGATTCATATCCGTAAATACAAAATTCAATGAGTGTCCGTATTTCACGCACACCTTTATTACTATATATGTATATTATATATATGTATGTATATTATGTATATAAGGGTTTCGGGGACGAACAATGCCGAGTCTACACTAAATTTTCATCTTCGGCAGTTAGGGTTGGTTATCCACGTCACCAAGACATATTCTTTCAAATATTAGATAGTAGCATCAGGCGTCTGTAACGTTTAGCTGCAATTAGAATACACTATCTACACTAGAAACTGAAAAATTTGCTTGACTACTATAGAAATACAAAAATCTTGCGTAAGTATAACATTTTTTAACCTTTATAAATATATATATTTTTATACATATTAGAACACCCATATAAGGAAAATTCAAATAAAAGAGATATTAAAATTTATTCAATGTGTCCGTAATTTTACGGAGTTTTAACGGACACCTCTGGATAAATCTTTAGCAGCATTTTTCAGTAAAAAAAAAATCAACAGTGTGCGTTGTATGAAGTTGGCAGTAACGTTACGACATATGTATTGCTTGAAGGCACAGGCGATGAAATATTACTTCGCCTGCAGTGTTCATAAGATTCTCTGTAATGTAATATTACGTCATCAACATTCAACGTATACATTATTTAAATAAACAGGACGGATTTTACAGTACTATACGTAGGAAAGAACATTTTATTGGGACACTTCAAACTCGGCATTGTACTGCTCGGGAGCCGGCCAGTAATGAACAACGTACAGTGTACTAAGTGTGTCCTGTGTTATGTGAAACAGTAGGGCAGTTGCAAATGGGAATGGAGAGACAAACAGGTACGACGTCATGCATTCGTGCATATAGGTGACTTCCTTCTAGCATGTTCTGTTTGTCCGTAAATCTGTTACACACCCGACGTGTTAAAGTGGATATTCTTTTTATATCAGATCCGGCGCTTTAAATTAGTACTTTTTATGAATTTGCTATAATTTAGCAGCAATAGTTATTGAGTCGTAGGAAGACTAGTGAAATTACAAGGCATGGACCTATATTTATACAAACTTAGAGTGGAAAATAAGTCATACATCTGTTTTTTTTTTTTTTTTTTTTTCAAGTTTACATTAACTACAGTAACATGACTCTCCAAATAAAAAAAAAACTGATTAACGTTTCATATCAGTGAAAGTCGACTCTACACACGATAAAAAGAGTGCCGTCTGAATCACTGATATTTAACTGTTTTACTGACCGGATTTCACATATTTTAGTGAGTATCATCGGTTTGCAGTGAATTACAATGTATATTCGTCTGCAGGCTAGAGACTTCAACAGCCTATGTACACATTTGCAGCTAACTTTTGCTTACTAACCGCTTGTATTCGTGGGAAGACATTTTCTTACACGGCTGAGCCAATCAAAATCAACATTCTGAGGCCTGCGCATATTTCCTGGCACAGTGAGTAAATTTTTATTTTGATTAAACAAAGATTGTTTGGGGCAAAAAATTAATTGTTTCTATACGGGTAGTGTAATATTTTGTTATTGAAACCAAAATACACTCTTAGAAATTATTCGTAAATTTACCACCACATCAGTGTATATATCTAGTGAGAAAGCTCATATGTTTAAGTTATTTCCAATACATCCATGGTAGTGTTCCTACATTTGCTCAGGAAACGTAAAATGCGTAGAGAAGATCCTAACTTTGTATAGTAGTGATAATAAACGTTCCTGCATTTGCAGTTTGATGTGTGGTAATATTTACATACAATGTATAGGTAGGGATATGAAAATTTTGCGAGTTCAATGACCTTTAGTGTAGTCTCCTCAGTCCTCTGCATACTGGAGCCTCAGCTGTGTGTTCATTAGCTGTTGCCCCGCACCTGGCAGTTATGGGATTCGCAAGGTGTTTCCTTGCAAGTCTGCTATTGGCTCAGAGACGTGCATGGTGGGTCTAGTAAACTGTGATCCAATTGCGAAGGTGAATTCATTGTATATGTATTTGGCGCCTATCTTGTCCCGAAATGAATTCGCGAAATTTTCCGATCCCTATGTAGAGGTTAAAAATTTTCAATACAGTTTAGAAAGTTTACCAGAGATTTTTTTACAGTGTATTTAGTTGTTCGTATTTGGTTGGTGCTACTGTTTTTTTTTTTTTTTTTTTTTTTTTTTAACGTAGTGCTAGGAAAATTTCACGATTTTATTTCGGGACAAGATAGCCGCAAACACACATACAGTGAAGTCACCTTTGCAATTGGTTCACAATTTATTAACACGTCCTGGACGCCTTTGAGCCAATAGCAGACTTGCAAGGAAACAAGTAGCGAATCCCGTACTGCCAGGTGTGGAGTAACACTGGGACCGCAGCCAATGAACAAACATCTGAGGCTCTGGTGTACACAGTACTGTGGAGTCTAGCCTACAAGTCATTGAACTCGCGAAATTCTCCTATCCCTACTCATACGTACATTAAAGAGTTTCGGTTAATATAAAATAAGTTTTCAAATCCAACGAAAATTCGAACTTACACCAGCTGCGGCCAAGCGATACGCCTTAGAAACGTCAGCTATAGTGACTGTTCGTGTAGTGGGAACGTTTTTTACTCTTTCATTCTTAGGTGTACATTAATCTTCAGTGTCTCGTTTTGCAAATTATAAATGTTTTGATGCGTACTGTACTTCAGCTGGCAAAGGACTCGTTTCGTTAACACAACTAGCAAGCTGTAGACTTTGTATTCGGTGATCAGTGATATGAACCAATTACAACGCTGAGCAGTAGCACGGTTTAGGAATCAGTTACCCACAGGGAGAATCATTGGTCACAGAGCCTCGTGGAGTACAGTACCGGTCAAATATAGGCTTTCTGTACAACATGTTGGCGGGTTGTCTACAATGGACATGAAAGGGTTAAATAGATACGTTTCAAATACCGGACAACGTGAGCAATAATATTTCAAGTTTTAAAATTTTTGCTTTTTACTTTCCTGATTAAATTGTTTTACTAGGATGCTTATGACAATACTAAACTTCAGTATATGCATGAAAAACACTAACTGTCGCAAAAAAATACGAAATAATTCTCGAGCTGTATTTTTTAATGAAGGTAATTTAGTGGGAGGCCAAACAAACAGTGGCTATATACAATTGATTCGACGAAATATTTTGTTGACTGTATAATTTCATTATGACCAACATAAAGGTTTTGTAAATTCAAGCGTGTATTTTGTTAGGTGAAAAAAAAATTAATTTTATTGCTATACAAGATTTGTTTGCTCAACAAAATAATTTGTTGGGGCAACTAAATATGTCTTTGGCCCAACACAGACAAATATTTTGTTGGCTGTTCTCTAAGTGCAATTACTTCCATCTAGAAGTGAATCCTCCATATACTTCAATACACGAACACCTATTCTATTGGTCTGTACATTACCACTTAGCAGCGTTACATTGGTTCTTGCTACACCGGCTAAGCTTATTATTAGGGATAGGAAAATTTCGCGAATTCATTTCGGGGCATAATAGACGTCAAACACATATTATACAGTGAAGCCATCTTCGCAGTTAGATCGCAAATTTTGCACTTTTCAAAGCCCTGCTCAAGATCTACTTTTATGCACGTTGCGTATTCTTCCGCCTTATGTAAACTTAACATTGTCATTGGCCTCATAACTTCATTCATTCATCGGTCAACTAAAACTGCGAAATTATTAGAAAAGTAAATATTTTACAAATCTGTTCAATTTTACACTTTGGTGAGTCAAAAAAACAGAAAGGGAAATACATAATACATAAGTTATCACAACTGGTTACCTAACACATTTTATTCGACGTTAAGACATGGAACTACTTTCCTTCCATCGTTACCAATTTTACTTGGCACATGTCAATCAGTGCGCACGTTAAAATGTATGCAGGTATGAGCAGTGACATTTTTCTAAAGTTTATCTCAAAAGTGCTCACTTTATCGTGAACAGCCTTTAACATGACGTAAAGTTCATACTGATATTCTCGATAACTAACATTTAATAGCGAAGCAATGTAGGTAGGTAGGGCTTAAAGTCTCGTCGACAGCGAGGTCATTAGAGACGGAGCAGGTACATCACAGAAGCAAAGGTGAAAAAAAAAAGGGGGGGGGGCTAGTATTATGTCATGGCCTATAGTCAGAGACGTGAAGAATTCGTGGATTCATTTTGGGACAAGCTGAAATTCAAAAGACGTGCGTTTATATAACTTCAGCCATTGGTCCACACGGTATTTTACACCTCCTGGAGAACGCTGGCCCAATCGTCACCTTCCACTGTGAAAGCAGACATCCAATGTGCGGTTGATATTAGCATGTTTGCACATAAGAATGTAGAGTCTAGCCTGCAGGTCAATGAACTCGCGAATTTTTCAGATCTCTACATAAAGCAAGGAACCATCCCACTCGTAGTGATGGGATAATCGCATAAGTTCGTTCATCGAATGCGCCGATTACGATTATTTTTTAAATCGAATAAATAGTCGCTAAAAAAAATCGATTGTCTTGTTCTAATCCGTGCATAAAAATTGACCACAAGTACTGTATATATCTATAAATTTGTTTAAAACTATTCCCGCCAAAAAAAAAATTCTGTTTATTTTTAATAACTTCTGGTATTTTGAAAATTTGCTGTTTCAAAATTATAATTAAAGTTTTAATAAATGTGAAACATGTAGTTATCTGTAATGTTTTGTTTTGTTTAAGTATAAACAGCTGAAAATAGTGAACAATGAAATTTTTTTAAAGCAATCGAAGAATCGATTATTATAGATAAATCATATAATCGATTATTTTACAAGCGATTATCCCATCACTACGACCACAGTATTCGCCTGGAGTGTTGTCTGGAAACCATTTAAAACATAAATCAGGATGGCCGGACCCGAGTTCAAACTCGGGTCGTTAAGAACGCGAGTTCAAAGTTTAACCACTCCGCCTTTTCGCTTGGCGAGAAGCACTAGAAACCTGACCCTGAGAGTATCGTTTTCAAGGCCAGGGTAATTGTCATACTGCCTTTCCGCGAGCTCAACTCGGGCGTAACCCTAAAGTGTCAAGTCACCTTGATGAACACCACCTCGATTCGCTGGCGAGTTAGCTAAGGCGCGTAACATTTCAATTAATGCACTACACGAAATTGTAGCTGGTCTTTCGGAGTAGGGATGGTGGTGGGGTGTTTTCCAAGAAAGTGCCCACCAGTTAAACATTAGCGCTCTTTAATGAATGTTTCCTCGAGTAGACCTTGAGAACAACGAGCAAAAGAGAAAACTGGGGATTCCTCCCACAAAGCACATTCTTAAAATATTTTGCCAGCTCTCGTTTATTTTAAACACGGCGATTAACTATGTTGTGGATAAGCTGCAGCGAAGCAACATTCAACAGTCTGCTGAAATATTGTTGTTTATGTTCCTTTGGAAGACAGGGAGGACGCAAATTTGCACGTCTATTTAAATGCAATGTTTATTGGTGAATGACCTTGCTTAGAGCTGCGCAATGTGTTGGAGTCACTTTTTTTATATATATTTTTTTTAATCTTCTCATTGCCGTCTTGTAAAAATTAGTTACTTACTTTTCAGGACGCAACGAGCTCAACTTTCGTGACGTAGCCATGTTTCTTTAAGAGTTAGTAGTCCAGACAAGTTATCTGTACATTCGCTTCAGGACGCAACGAGCTCAACTTTCGTGACGTAGCCATGTTTCTTTAAGAGTTAGTAGTTAAGACAAGTTATCTGTACATTCGCTTATTGTGCGTTTAAGCGTATCCCAGAAAATAAATGCAATAGGAACACGACGTTTAGCTAAAAAGATAAAAAAAATTATCTGAGCTCGTGTTGTCTTGATTTTATAATATTAAGTTTATTATTAGAAATAAAAATTGTGAAAATGTTTAAAAATCACATTTTTAGAGCTTTTTTCTTTACGCAGTTTCCTAATAAGTAGGTATAGAAAAATTTCGAGAACTCATTTGAGGACAAGATAGACGCCGTACAAGTGTACACTGATGTTGCCTTTGCAATTGGATCACAGTTCATTAGACACGCCCTGGACGATCCTGAGCCAATAGGAGCCTTGCTAGGAAACAAATAGCGTGTGGCATACTGCCAGGTGTGAAGTAAAATTGGCTATTCTCTGGGGCAGCAGCCAATGAACAAACATCTGAGAGTCGAGTGTGCACACGTCTACGCGGAGAGAAAATCGAACAAAATATTCGTTTGTAAAGGGCCTAATATATATTTAGTTGCCCTAAAAAGATTTATTGATGAGCAAACAAAAATTGAAAAGCAAAAAAATTACTTTTGTACGTCTAACAAAATATGTGTTTGAATAAAAAAAATCTCCGTGTTGAGCCAAAACAAATTAGACTGTCAAATGTATATATTTTGTTGAATCAACTGTATTTATTGGTTTGGCCACTTATTTGACTGCCTTAGTTCAAAAATACAGCTCAAGAGTTTTTTTTTGTGACAATTAGAATAGTAACCGTGTTTGTTAGTGTATATATTGAAGCTAAAAAAAATCGTATAAACAAATTAATGAAACAATGTAACAAGAAATTGACCAGTAATGCTGTAAAACTTGAAATATTTGCTCGCAC
The DNA here is from genome assembly GCA_029891345.1 of Dryococelus australis. Taxonomy (NCBI): domain Eukaryota; kingdom Metazoa; phylum Arthropoda; class Insecta; order Phasmatodea; family Phasmatidae; genus Dryococelus; species Dryococelus australis. The sequence goes on from CM057001.1 coordinate 28,107,582, forward strand.
AAGTTGGCCAATATTTGCAGTTCACCTATTTTAAATAGATATACTTGCAAATATTCGACTTCATCAGTTGTCACATTAGCTGAGATTACTAAGGCGTAGCGCGCGGACGCAGGTTATCTAGTTTCGAAGCTAGGTCGAACTTGTAAAGTTGTTTTATATCGGCCCAGACGGTTTAATGTACGTGTAGTCAAACAAATCTTTAGCTGCACCAACCAAATCTTACAGCGTGGGGGCAACCAAGTGAGAACAACAACATAATTTGGTTTCAGCGACAAAATATTTCATCGCCCTAATACAAATAAATAATTTTTGTTGCACCTAACAAATCTTGTTTGAATCTTCAAAACCTTTTTTCTCGGTGCGGGGAGTCTAGCCGACAGGTCAGCGAACTCGCGAATCTCTCCCATCCCTGCTGACAGGTAGGAGAAAAATAAAGCGGCACAGTCGTAGTTTAACCTACGGGCTTCCATCGCGTGTAGTAAAATCCTATTGTTGCATACCTCATTTGAACAGGAAAACGCGACAGCACGCGGGTTCAGGGCCTTGCACGTAAGAGCGACGAGGCGCTGGTCGCGTGTGTTATTGTCGTCCGTGTCGCTGGACCTCGAAAGAGGAGAAAAAAATACATCTCAAAGCTATTTTATTATTTATTCATATTAATGTGTGTATATCCGCTTATACATAATTAACATGGTTTTCTCATAACGCGTGTGTAGTGCGATTTTTTTTAAACATATCTGTAATGTGATTATTCTTGTGTGTGTGTGTGCGTGAGAGAGAGAGAGAGGGGAGAGAGAGAGAGATAGAGAGAGAACATAAAGTGAGCACCTCAGGGAAAAGTATCTACCCCCTGCATGCCTATTTTTTAATGAGCGCACTAAGTGACGTTCGCCCAGTAAAGTTGGTAACGATGGCTGGAAAGTAGTTCCATATCTCAACGTCGAATATAAAGTGTAGGGTAACCATTTCTGATAACTTAGAATTATTTCTTTCGTTTTTTTTTTTTTTTTTTTTTTTACGCAAGGAAGTATAAAAATAAGCAGATTTTTAAAGTATTTACTTTGTTAATAATTTCGCAGTTTCGTTTGACCGACGCATGAATAAAGTGATGAGACCCATAGCAATGTAAATTTTACAAAAAGGTGGAGGAATACACAACGTGTATACAAGTAGATCTAAAGCAGAGCTTTCAAAACTGCTCATTTCACCGTTTATCGCATTTACCTGCATATATTTTAACGACCATACTGACCGACAAGCGCCCAGTAAAATTGGTGACTACACAGCGAAAGTAGTTCCATGCCTTAATTTCGAATTAAAAGTGTTTGATAAATGTTTAGTCTGCAACTGCAAGTCTGTCGACTTCTTTTGTACCAGCCTTTCGAAGCGGCCGTTTCCCTAATACTTTGCTTTAGGTACCGAATATTATTAAGTTTCAAATATTTTCCTTGAGCACAAACATTCTATCACTATTTTAATAGTGGGATTTTGTATGTGAAGAAATATATGTCTGAAGATAAAAATATTCGCGTATTAAGTATATGCAAAATCAACATTATACACAGAATCACAGCAGCAGCCTGTTAACTGTATAAAATATTATATTATTCTGTTAAAATATTAATATAAACACTATCGCCTTTTATAGGCTATTCACGGGACAATGAGCACTTTCGAAAGCCCTGAGTAAGTTCTACTTGCATATACGTTGTGTGTTTTTCTGTCTTTTCTAATATTAACATTGGCATGGGCCTCATATCTTTATTCGTGTGTCGGCCAAGCGAAACCGTGAAATTATTAGAAAAGTGAATATTTTACAAATCTGCTAATTTTTTCTCTTGGATAAAAAATAAGAATTAAGCTATCAGAAATAGTTACGTAACACTTTTTACTCGACATTAAGATACGGAACTACTTCCCATCCATCTCTACTAAGTGCATGTTGAAATATGTGAAAGTAACTTTTTTCTAAGGTTGATTTCAGAAATGCTCACTTTATCGCGAACAGCCTTTAACTGTATGAAAGTAAATATATCAATGATAAAAATGCTCACATTTAACTAATAAATTTTTTTCCAATTTTTAATTCCCGAGTACGAGCTCGTGCACGAGCGGCATGTAAATTTTTGGGATTGGAATGTGTGTTCCTTCATTTTCACACCTTTGCGTGGCAGCCATTCTTCAGGGCAGACAAACCTCAAGCTTGTTGGGTTTGAACTTTGCGTTTTCAGAATAATTCGGGATAATGTTACTATGCAAACAACCTTAACCAACCTCCTCTTCCCACTTTAGCCGAAAGGCACGAAATCCGACGTATTACTCAGCATTAATTGAAAAAATGTATTTCATTTACATCGACCACGTCTCAACAGTAGTACAACGGCGAGTAAAGAAACCAAATTCGAAATAGGCCACATTAATTTTAATGCTAGTGCTCTATAATTGAGTTGAGCTTAGAGATTTGGGTGGCCCTTAGCGACGAGCCGATGAGAGTGAAATGGGGTGAGGGTGGAGCAGCGCCGGAATGCAAGGGCAGGGGAATCGGGAGATACCCGAGGAAACCCGCTGGCCGGCACGATTCCCACCTGCGGAAATCCGTAGTGACCCGGTCGGGGATTGAACCCGGTTCGCCTTTTTTGGGAGGTGAATATTCTAAACACTCTACCACTGCGGACCCGCTAGTGCTCTATAGCTACAATAGCTATACAAGGACTTATATTATTGTTTTAGTAACCATTTTTTATAAAAAAAAAAGGTTGTACTTAATTTAAAAATTACCCGGAATATTATTAAAGTTAGATAAGCTTCTCGTGTTCCTTTCGTTATAAAATTTTGATTACCAAAATAAGTTCGGAAAATTGATTTAATTTATTTGTGTCTCATGTGCGAAATTGTAGGTCTCTCTTACGTTATGGCAAAAATCAGTTCTAGCATCTATTACTCTTAATAATGTTATCGTTGAACTTTTTTTAGTATTGTATTCTTTCCAAACTGTTCGCTTTGTTATTTTCTTACTAAGCACAGATTAATTTCATTGAAAGGTATATTTATTATTCGTTTATTGTTAATTGCCTGCTGAGCTCTTCTTAAAACGCCTGACGAATAGTTTCGACTTCTGGTATACACTATAATATTTTTAATATTCGTTCACTAACAATTTTGAAATGAGAAATTTCTTTCTAGGCAAGTGAATGTATAGGTTGTTTAATATATTTCCTTCTAAAGATAACAGCGTCATTTCAGGGAACGTTGAGATATCACCACATGTTATCTATCGTCTTTGCCTTTGATTCTTTGAGTTCCCTTCTGAACTCGGTAACAGGATTAAATAAATAAGATTTCACAAATTTCAGTTCAATATAATGAAATAGCGTCGTATAGAGTTTTAGGTTGACTGGGTAAAACAAAAAATGTCGCAACGTTGGGGAAAAAAAATTATAAATAGCATTCTTCCTACACTAAAATATAGCGTTAAGTCCTATGAGTTTGATACTAGACTTTTAAAATGAACCACCAATGTCGCACCACCAATCAGAAAAGATACCACAGTAAAAGATAAAATAAAACACTATAAGGGATAAAAATAAGTAGCAATATTAATTTGAGATACTGGTATTAGATAATGAAAATTAAAAAATTTTAAATTCATAAAAAATTGTGGTTAGCAAATGTAGAGTATATAAATATAAATATAAATATAAATAAATATATATATAAGTATATTTGAAATGGGATGGATAAAATTTTAACAATAAATTATTTTACTGTATAGGTTATCACGTTGGCAGCACTGGTAGTGGCCCAGTCCGTCGCCTTCGTCCCTGGATGTGGCTGTGGTGGCTGGGGAATCCCAGGTCCTCTCGGAGGTGGCTGGGGCTACCCAGGAACACAAGGATACCCAGGTTACCTGGGCGGGCTCTATGGAGGCTATGGATATCCAGGTCTTCAAGGAGGAGTTGGATCCACCGGAAGCTCATCAGCAGCATCTTCTAGTGCTTCCTCTGCCAGTGGACTGGGTGGTGCGGCTTCGTCTTCTGCCGCCTCTGCAGCGTCTGGGGATTCTGGAATTGCTAGTTCATTGTATGGGGGATATGGTGGACTCTCTGGAGGTTATGGCGGACGTTATGGAGGCTATGGTGGACTTCCTGGAGGATATGGGGGTTTGTACGGTGGGTATGGTGGTCTCTATGGAGGATATGGTGGTCTGTATGGAGGTTGTGGATATCCTGGATACCTTGGTGGACTCTATGGAGGTTACGGAAATATTGGTACAGCTGGAGGAAATGGAGCCACTGCAAGTTCATCAGCATCATCTTCCAGCAGTTCATCCTCTGACGGAGCCGGTGGTGCTTCGAGCTCGTCCTCAACTTCAACATCTGGTTCTGGAACTTCTGGAATTGTCTCACCTCTGTATGGTGGTCTTTATGGAGGCCATGGCGGTCTTTATAGAGGATTTGGTGGCCTATATGGTGGTCTAGGAGGGTATAGCGGTGTAGGAGGGTATGGCGGTATAGGAGGGCATGGCAGTCTAGGAGGGTATGGTGGTCTAGGAGGGTACGGCGGTATAGGAGGATATGGTCTAGGAGGGTATGGTGGCCTAGGAGGGTATGGTCTGGGAGGGTATGGTCTAGGAGAGTATGGTCTAGGAGAGTATGGTGGTCTAGGAGGTTATGGAGGCCTAGGTGGGTATGGAGGTCTAGGAGGTTATGGTGGCTTAGGTGGCAATGGAGGATATGGTGGTCTGTATAGTGGTTGTGGATATCCAGGGTTCCTTGGTGGAATATATAGAGGATATGGATACCCTAATTTTGGCGGAGGTTTCGGATATCCAGGCATCGGAGTTGGTACTTCTGCTTCTACCTCAGCCAATGCTGGCGTGGGTTATATAGGAGGTATAGAAAGCTATGAAGGTCTAGGTGGACATGGAGGTCTAGGTGGATATGGAGGTATAGGTGGATATGGAGGTCTAGGAGGATATGGAGGTCTAGGTAGATATGGAGGTCTAGGTGGATATGGAGGTCTAGGAGACTACGGAGGTCTAGGAGGTTACGGAGGTCTAGGAGGCTATGGAGGTCTTGGAGGCTATGGAGGTCTTGGAGGATATGGAGGTCTTGGAGGATACGGAGGTCTAGGAGGATATGGAGGTCTAGGAGAATATGGAGGTCTAGGAGGATATGGAGGTCTAGGAGGATATGGTGATCTAGGAGGGTATGGAGGTTTATATGGCGGTTATGGATATCCTGGCATTTTTGGAGGCTGTGGGGGTTTTGGAACTGGAATATAGTAGATTTATGAAGAATGATTAATTTGTTAACTAGTAAAGTTCCCATTGTCATTCCAGTCCAGTTATTATCTATGCTACAAGGAGAATGATGAAAAAGTGTATTTTTTAAAGTGTTTTCTACATTTTAAAAACAAATTCTGTATTATTAGTTATTACGAATATCGTTTTTTGTACGAAAATAAAATTTCTTGTAAAATTAGCTTGGCGTCCTTTAATTTTGTGAGCTTCTACTTTTCACTCTTTGTGATATACCTGTTTGTAGTATAGTATTTTGTCTCATGAGTAAATAATTCCCTTCTTTTATGAATGAAATGTTTGTAATCAGTATTAATTGCTAGATTATTATTCTATAATGCACCTAATTTCCATTTGACAATAAAACACGAAAACAAGAATTACTACGTATTTTTAAAAAATAACGCTGATATAGTTTGGGGTAATTGTACGTATACTGATGTTTGAAAGTAGTGATGTTACACAATTCTAGCTCATGTGTTGCAAGTGGAAATCGTGCCGAACGATGCCACTGGTCGGTGGGTTTTCTCGGTGGTCTTCCGTTTCTCCCGCCCTTGCATTCTGGTGCTACTCCATTCTTACCTCATTGTATGCTCATGGGCTCTCAATAATTAGTTCTTAAGAGCCGCTCAAATCTCTCAACTCAACTCTCTAGTTCATACGTGCTGGAAGTGTTACTACAGAATACTAAATGAAATGGAAAAATTACTTGCAGATTTAAAATATGCTGAAAGTGTTCTAAGCGACAGTTAAAATATAGAATGCAAGCTGTGCTGTCTCAGAGGTACAAATTTAAGAATACTAACAAAAAAACGAAATGATAAGTGTTTAAATTCCAAGTTCCACAGTTAAAACATTAATATTAAAAAATATAAGCTCATATTTCCTGTTGAGTCTCGCAGAGCAGGTGTCAAAGTAAAGCACACGAAAATATCAATAAACTGAACTCTACCGACAAACTTCGGCAGGTGACTACGTATCTAAACACAGAAGGGTGTAAACCACCCTTGAATGTGTCGCTGAAACAGATTTTTATCTCCAGTAATACGGCTAGAATGAAATACAAATGTGAGTCATTAAATGATAAAATGAAACAATAAAAAATAACTCGGTACCGATATCAACCCCTTTCCATAAAGGAGGTTTGGAACCCCATTTATCGGTGAAACATAAGAAGTAAGATTGTGCATTATAATTTATGAGCCTTTTGCCAAATTCCTAACTTTACAGCTTAATGTTTATTTTATTTATTCTTTACTCTATGAATCACCTTATCCCTTCTGTGACACTCGATAGCTCTGCAGGCACAATACATTATTTGTGGCTTGTTTATGAAATGAAATTACACGCATGGCTTACCAGAGCTTCGAACAGAAAACCTCTCGCTTCATTAATAGGTATGCAATCAACTGCGCTATAGGGGTCAATTCGCCGATTCCTTCCGCTCCCCCCTCCCCGCAAACGTTTTAATCCAATAGCATTAACCACGTTTGTGAAATTCGCAAACTGCGTAAAACGCACATGGAGCATAGAAAGAAAGTGTGAAGGATGCCAGATTTAGGGGGAACCTTCCCTACCATGTTGTATTCTTGGTTCATCTAGTTTGTCTACATACTCCATACCTCGGACCATCTAGTTTGTTCACATACCCCATACCTCGGGCCACCTGTGTTTACGCGAAAATAATCTACGACTTTGTACTTCGAAACACGTTAGTTCACAACCTATTCCGTGGTTGGATGATTTCAACTCTCGTGCGTCTTTCGGTGTCTGCCAGCCAATCACCGACATTCAGGGACGAGATAACTTAATTCTTATAGGTCCAGTCGAGTAGAAAATGTCTTCCCGCGCGCAGACCGACGCCCTCTGGAGTCGCACAGACACGCGGCCAATAGACAAAGGAGATTTGTAAGTGTGCATATGAAGTTGAAGTACAGCCTGGGTGTAAATATTTGCGCGCAAAGCAGGTGGCCCTACCTATATCCAGCTAGCGGTTGATCTTCAACAGCAGTACAATCATAACGACTGAAATGCGAATTCGTATTTATGCCACAGTAATTGTTTTGCCATATTTCAGCAAAATTCAAATCGTGACGTATTTATGAGGTCGTAAATTCATTTAGTTTGCATCTATTGCACTGTAAATTTAATAACTAGTTGGGTATAGAGGTATATTCGTAATTTCGTTTTTAGAAAATATAAACAAACTAGGAAACCAATAATCCACTAGGGCGAGGGAAAGTTTCTTTTAACGTCGTTTGATACCAAAATAAATTAAATATTTTATAATTGTACAGAAAATTGTTCAGCTTGTACGAATTACGTGATGACATTTTGCTCGAAAAAAAAAATTATACTTTATATTTTTTGAATAATTTGATGTCAAATGCCAATTATTTTCTGTTTTGCTGCAGCCGCAATAACAAATACTAAGTTGTACAAATAAAAAATTTACAGCGTAAACTAATGCCGTGGGATACCGTTGACTTATCTACTATATAATAAGACGAGCTCTGTCTGTCTGTCCGTCTTTAATACCTCTAAGTCCCTTGAAACTCAACAGAAGTTCTTCAAATTTTGCAGAGCGAATCCTCAGGGTAAAATACAGGTCAGGTTCAAATTTCAGCAAGATCAGATTACGCAATCATAACCTTTTACCCTTAAATCTCATTTTTTAATTACTTTTTTCCTATGAAAAGTTTTGTATTAATGCGAAGAGATTATTGCATAGAGATACAAAGATAACTTAATGGAATATCATTTTGGTTTTCTTTAGATGTCTCGCTTCAATGTTGAGTTAAGTGGGGCCTTAGTGGCTCAGTGGATAGAGAGATTCCAAGTGGGGCCACAGTGGCTCAGTGGATAGAACGATTCCAAGTGGGGCCTTAGTGGCTCAGTGGATAGAGCGATTCGAATTGGGGCGTTCGTGGCTCAGTGGTTTTGAACTATATCAAGTGGGGCCGCAGTGGACAAGTGGATATATATATATATAAAATGGGGCCTTAGTAGCTCAGTGGTTAGAGAGATTCCAAGTGGGGCCTTAGTGGCTCAGTGAATAGAACTACGCTAAGTGGGGCCGCAGTGGTTAAGTAGATAGAGAAATATAAAATGTGGCAGCAGTCACTTCAGTGTTAGTCAATTTCACATCATATATTTATGCAATATGTTTTTTGTCAGTTTTTGTACGATAACCAAATTTTTTAACATGGTAGCTGTTCTAGCCCCGTGACACTCTACATTTCACCTCCCTATATACATTAGAGTTGGTTACATTTGTTTATTGGCTTCTGCAAAAGCGAGGAGCTATAGTTCCATTTGACTAGGCGAGACATCTTCTCGTAACTTGTTTCCGATTGGTTCAGGGCCGTCCACAGTGTGTCAAACCTACTGTAGTCCAATGACAAGAGCAATTGAAACGCGAGGAGCTATAGTTCCATTTGACTAGGCGAGACATCTTCTCGTAACTTGTTTCCGATTGGTTCAGGGCCGTCCACAGTGTGTCAAACCTACTGTAGTCCAATGACAAGAGCAGTGCAAATGCACATGTTTTTGAAGTCTACTCTGACTTCAAATGATAACGCGAATTTTTCAGGTCTCTATACATGTGTCACGTGGTAGCCCAAGACATTAGATTTATTTGTAATTTTTATTTATTTATACAACTTAGTTACTATTTCATGTAATGGCTGCCTAACAACCTGGAAAATTGGGATTTGACATCAAATTATTCAAAAAATATATATTTCTAATTTTTTTATTCGAGGAAAATTGCATCACATATAACTAGAGACCTGCGAAATTCGCGTAATTATTTGAGGACGTTTTAAACTCTATAAACTATTTAATCTTTGCAATACGTTTGTCAGTGGACCGTTCTTTTCTCGACACGCCCCGCGTAACTCTGCGCCAATAAATGAACACATCACAATTATGCGCCCCAATCGCGTGCAGGTTACTCGGAAAGGAATTGACTTCTATGTATGTGAGGCAGCCAATGGAGAAACGACGCTGGCTCGAGTATATACAGTACTGTGAATTTCAGCGTGATGCCAAAAAATTGCGCGGAATTTGCATGTCTCTACATATATCACTTACAAGTTGAACAATATTTTGGCACAAATATACCATTATTAACTTTTCAGTATCCGACACCCTTAGGCTAAGGTTCACTTTTGTTCAAAGCATTACATTAATACTCCTAGGGGCTAAGGTGGCTGAGCTGTTAGCCTGCTCGCCTCCCACCAAGGCTAACTGGGCTCAATCCCCGGCCGTGTCACCGGATTTTCGCAAGAGGGAATCGTGCTGGACGATGCCGTTGGTCGGCAGGTTCTCTCGGAGATCTCCCGTTACCCCGCCCCTTCATCCCGGCACCGCTCCATAATCACTTTAATCACCCTCATCGGCTCTCAAGACCTCGCTGTTAAGAGCCACCAAAATGTTTTCATTAAATCGCTGAAACAATTTTTCGCGTAATATAACAGTAAAAATCTTTTAAAATACTTTTAAATATGTGCTCTAATATTATATCATTTATCTACGTAAACATTACTGATGATGATTATCAAAATTTTTATTGTTCCCTGCTTGTGATACGAAGCATCCTGAATTTAATTTTGCCGAGCTATGTAGGTGATTATGTCAATTTGTATCTACGTGCACAAAATATGCTGGTACAGATTTGATAGATTGTTTGAAGAGGTGGAATTTGGAACAATTTGTAAGTTAAGGTTGGGATGTCAGCTCTTTATTGGAGTGTCATGTGTGTAGTTGCATAGTGATCTGTTCTGAAATATCTAGTATTAGCGATTGCTAAGATGGCCAGTATTTGCAGAGATTGGTGCGAAGTGTTGACAACCTGTTTCCTAGATGAAAGTGCAGGCACCATGTTCATTCCCAGTCAATTAACTATATGTCCAGTGTAGTGTCCACAGATACCGAATGTTTCAAATAGTATTATCCTACGATTACACTCAGTATCCACCAGCTATTGTTGGTGATATGCTAAGATGCCATAAAATGCAGTGATGTGAAGATATTTTTTTTTGTTCACTGAATATATGTGTAATTTTTGTGTTCAGACCACGCACGTCGACATGCAAATTATTTTAAAATATGGAAAAAATAAATGTTTTATCACTTTCTAATGTGTAAATCGTCCGACAAAAATTATTTTGAGTCGCTATATACACAGTAATACCAATGACCATAAGAGATCCCCAGGAATAGGAAAATTTCGCGATTTCATTTCGGAACAAGACAGACGTCAAGCACATATACAGTGAAGTCACCTTCGCAATTGGATCACAGTTTATTAGACCCGCCCTGCACGCCTCTGAGCCAATAGCAGACTTGCAAGGAAACACCTTGTAAATCGCATAAATGCTAGGTGATGGGCAACAGCCAATGAACACACAGCTGAGGCTCCAGGATGCAGAGGACAGAGGAGTCTAGCCCTACAGGTCATTGCACTCGCGAAATGTTCCTATCCCCAGTGATTCCCCATATACTGTGTTACTTTACACCTACCGTATTTATTATGTTTTTTTTTTCAATCAACTAATTAAATATTTACATTTTGTTGTGCTCTCCTAAAATATGCGTACAAAATACAAATTTCCCGTAGCGAAATATAAGTTTAATACTAGTAAAAATCTACAAAATATTTAAAAAAAATTAACACATGACAGATTCGCAAAACTGTCAAGTGGTAGATCTTTATTTTGTAAGTACAATACCCTCATTATCGTTTTCCGCCTTGGCTTAAACCATTGTTTATTAATATCTCTATCGTTGCTTTCGCATCTTTGGAATAAATTAAGATATCACATTAAAACCAGGCACACATACCTTTAGATAACTGTGTCCATTTCCTTATTGATTTTTTTAAGCTGGTTGTCTTTCTCGCTTATTATCAGATCTCATCTCATTCCCGGAGTACAAATCAGTAACTTTATAGAGAGGCCTACTTTGGCGAGCGATAAGAAGGGTGCAAGTCACTAATTGTGACATTTATACTAACCAATAAAGAACGATTAAGTCTTACAAAATTCTAAAATAAAAAAATCCTTAAATGATTTTTGGTTTCCAGAAATCTAATAGAAAACTAATCTGACGAAAGCAGTATCTTTACACCGCTGCACTCTACATTAATCGTTTCAAAGTTTTTTGTACTAAAAAAAAAACTTTCCTTTGAGGCTGTTTGGTATACAGTAACACAGTTTAGATAAAGTTACAGGAACAAAGGTTTACTGTTAATAAATGCTTTCTTTATACGTTATTGTTTTATGGCAACGCTACCTTCCTTTATAGCATATAAATAAACATCCAGTGAGAGACTTTTGTACACATTAAAGGCAGGTAACTGTTTGGCTATATTGAATGTTTTCTGTCATTCATTGTAGTTTTCAGTTCGTGTCTGTTGTCCCGACCCTAACATTCGTAATACAATATAGTCTGCAGTTACGAAACTGGAGCTGAGCAAATGTAGAGTATTTCTGCAGGAGTTTAACGTGGCCGCCTGATTGACGGAATTTTGCACGCGTGAGGCCTAAAAGCACGGGAGCGCTAGGGGCGACCGAGACATGCGCATCACCTCTCTCATCGCCTCTACGCGCAAAGAGCTGAACTGCACGCGCAGTCTTACAGTCGATAACGGGCATCTGCGAGACTTTCAGCGGAGACGCTACCATTTTATGACGTAATAATAAAAATAAAGGTTTGATGCACGTCCCTATTCCATTTTTAATGTTTGGTACCGGAATGTTCATACCTAAAAATGACCGTCAGAACACCCGTCTCAGCCATTTTCACCATCACAAAAATCTACTTTAGAGAGAAACGGAGGAACTGAAAAACGTATACAGACACGTAACTTTAAATAAAACGTTCTCTGCTGAGCTCAGCACACCGTTCGACGGCCTACCCAGGAGGCCACCTTCATGTTATTCTGAATTGCAGAGACTCACTAAATCACTAACCTCAATTCCTCCCCAGAAGTGACATTACATATATTCTGGTCCATGTTACTACCACACATAGTCTTCCTATAGGCTGTTCACGATAAAGTGAGCACTTTTTTAAGGCCCTCCCAACAGGCATCAACCGCTAATAAATATATTTTTTTGAAGCCTCAGGCATTAAATTTTGATGGTGGTAAAATGTATGCACTGTGTTTATTGGTCACATTGCAATGTTTATATTAAAAATCAGCGGGAAGATGGAAATTGGATGAAAGGAAAAATTTATAAGGGCCTTAAAATGTGCTCACTTTACCGTGAACAGCGTATGCCAAAAGTAATCTGAACGTAGTAAGGCGAAGTGGTCGTTTGGTGAAAAGCGTTAGGCTAGTAACACGGGGAGCACGGTTTCGAGTCTTGGAGCTACCCTTAGCATTTTTGTCGTGAATACGTCTTTAAATTTGCGACCATAGTGGGGAGGCTATCCAGAAAATCCGATGATAACAAAATCGGGGGATACAGTTTGGCATTACAGCTACGAATCTATCGTCTACGTTCCTAATTCAATTACACCACTTGATTGCCAAAGAATCAAATAATATGTTACGTTGAGTGAGGACTTTGAATAATCGCACGCGTTCATAAAGGGGGAAAAAAAGGGGGGGGGGGGCAATTTTGAGATCGTTTCGTTACGTCTCATAACTTACGCGTAGTATATAACTTTTGACTAGGAGAAGCTACGACACTCGTTTAAGTGTTTCAATCGACAGTTCTCGTCAAGATCAATTGATTGCGTGTATAAAAATCATTTCTGTGGGGTGGTTATGGTGAAATTGTATGCGTTTAATGTAAAAAATTAAGAAAACTTAACACAATTCCGGCCTATACTCGCCAAAAAGCACAGTCGAAATACAGAAATCGTATACGGTTGGAAAGAGCATCTCAAAAGCAATCCAGTTATACCCACAAAACCGGATATAATCAAGTGAAGCTGTGCCGGAAACGTAAACAAAACATCAAGGCGTCCGAGCGCGTATACGTAGACGTATTCATGCAAAACAAACGGCCGTGTCTACAGCACAGCCAAACCCAATTTTTTCGTGAATATAGTTTACTAATCACGGTTGTTTTTCAAAGCAAAATTTTTTTTTTTACAGTGTAACATATATAATTACAAAGACATCTGCTTAACTATTGTAAGGACAGTGCTAGGTTATCATAGCTATTACTACGTAGATCAGACAAAAATTGTGTTTGTGGCAAACCTACTTTGCAGCTTTACACTTTTAAAAAATGTTTTTCTTTGCGACAACAAATCTTGCGTGATTCTACAGGGAAGAGTTTTGAACTGTAAGTTATGTAATATGTATAATGCTCTATATGCGTTTACCTAAGTAGCAGCAGAAAAATGCAAATATGTAAACATAATACCTATTTACGCACGTGACTTGATCATTATCACAACGAATTTCCATGTTTACTTCCTGTAAAACCGTGCGTGTAGCTGGTGTAGGTGACCAAATATCGTAGGCCTAAATACAATACTGTATTGAATCCAAATTTGGAAACTTTGTTTTCTTTAGCTACTGGTGCAAATTTTAACGTTGCTATTAGTATATTTTCTACAGTTCTAGAGCGGAGGTAAACACGTTTCAGTGAAAAACCTAACAATTGAAGTTTCTTCACATAATAAGTTAATTACAAATTGATCCTTAATCTGCCATATGTTGTGTGCATGGAATTTTGATAGAGCCTGCATTTATACAAAAGAGAATAATCGATCTTGCTGTAGATACAGAACACGCAACGATTAACAGGCAACTATATTTGCTTTACTTTCATGATCGTCACTGATAAATGGAACCTTCAGTATTGATGTTTGATATACCGTTTATTTGGTACTGAGAATTAGGGATCTACGATACGGCGATGTAATAATTCCGAACAGTATTCTAGAAATATCGCAACTGCGATATGGTATAACAATGTACAGTAATATGTATTTCGCATATCGATATATTAGCGATATCCGATATAAACGATATAAGATATTAGCGATATGCGATGTTAGTTATATGTGATGTTGGAAAATATACGAAGGTAGCGATATTAGTGATACTGCTGTGTTCTGTTATTTCAATTTCTAAACATTTTTTTTATTGCTTTCGTAATGTTAAATATTGTAGCAATTTTGCTTCCAAAAATTTACAGTCATAAATATTTTTGTATTAGCATATGTTATAATGATCATAATAGTTTAGCGAAAAAACCAATACAAATATTCGGACTTCGATATTTGTAATTTTAGTACGAACAGTATTTGCCATACAGATATTTGTGATGTCAATATTTGCAGTGTTATCACATGCGATATCAATAGTTGCGATATTTGTGATATTTTTTTTTGCGATACCGGCACGAGCTATGTTTGCGACATCAATATAATCGATATTTTTGATACATTGCCATCGATTTTCAATTCTCTCTGGGATTTGAAACAACACACCGATAACGATATGGCCAGCAGCTTTCAAAAGATCCCGGAAAGTGGATATCGCGCAGCCCTTCTGTTTATACTGAAAGTTTTAGAGTGATATGTCACTCGTGTGATCTTTGTCCTATTTTTACGGGGAATGTTTTCCCTTAAATGAGACTCTTATCAGGCTGCCAAAATATTACATTCTCAAGTCTTGCGTGTATCATACCTCACATGACTATAGTATGTTGGCACTTTTAACTAAGTTACTTATTTGAAATACGTGCAATGTTTTGGCATATCCACAATTTAAAACAATAACATATTAAATATTCTCTAAAATAGGTCTTTCCGACTTCAACTATAAACTTTAAACGATAAAGTGCGCAGCAAAGTAGAAACGGCTGAGACTTTATTAATGGGCATAATTTCAATTATGTGATAAATAAATAAATTAAATGGCTTTTAAAAAAAATAACGGCCAATACATCCAATTAGCTTGTTCTGGTTTGGCATATTTGTTTGTAACGTAATCGTGCTCAAGCACACACATACTACGGTTTGAATGCCTTGGTTATGCTACAAGAAAGGGCGAGTGGTTTTTTTCATGTATTTGACGCGAGTCCGCCATGTTGGAGAGCTCTGAAATGCCTTTTCTAATGTGCGTGTCGTCTTGAAAGCACTTTGCAGTCCCCGTCTGAAGTGCGTGCTATCTTTTCGCAGATCCACGCGTTGGACGCATGTTTGATCATTTCGTGCGAAAACGTGTATTTGGAACGATCTGCAAAACAGCTCAAAAGCCAGGGTGGCTGGAGTCTTAATTTGTGTATACATCTACCATCAGATATTAAACAATAATTTAAATAAATAATTCTAATGGTATCATAAATGCGAAAGTTGGTATGTTTGTTTGTTTGTTACTCAATCACGCCGTAACGGCTGGACGGATTGAGTACAGGTGAAGATTAAATTCTGAAATAGCAAATAGGGTACTTTTCAGCCCGGGAAAACGAAGTTTCTTAGGGAAAATATATAAAACGTGCCGCCAATCATTAAGATAGAGCACTTGGTCATTATAATTAAGGTTTTATTTGATCACGCGGGTGAAACCGCGGGTAAACAGCCAATTTGTAAAAAGTGTTCTCGCCAAGGCAATACACCTAAGTTACATAATAATGAGTCCGGGCCAGCGAATGTTACCACTGGAACTGCAACACGACTCATTGTATGTTTTACAAGAAAAAAAAAAAAAAAAAAAAAAAAAAAACAATTCAATGGTAAAATGCTGATAAAAAATTTTTTCCCACAACTCTCCGTAGAATCATGGACACGATGACTTCTCAAAAACGGACTTTTCCGTAAATCTCGCACAACTCTCAGTGAATTTACTACAGGCTATTCACGGTAGCGTGAGCACTTTTGAATGCCCTCTTGTTTTAAAAAAATTGTCAATAAATATATTTGATTTTAGCCTTGAACGTTAACTTCCGAGTGCAGTGGAGTATACACACTGTGTTTATTACTTACATGGTAATATTTATTTAGAAAAGGTGGTAAAATAATACAAAATAGCTGAAAAGGAAAAGTAACTAGAGCCTCGAAAGTTCTCACTTTATCGTGAGCAGACTATATTTATGTTTTCTCTATTTCCTGTTTAAAATAATAATGGAGAAGAGCTTCCGTTCTCATCACGCGGGTGTTTCACTGCGTATAAAAAATAAATTCAAAACGTTAAAATATTGTAATTTGGAATGAATTTTGGCAGAAAAAAAAAATCAAAACTTTTACAGAGTGTGACTTTCATAAATCACCTATACGGACTTCTTGAGGCAAGGTTAAATATAAACCTGCTATTTATAAAAAAAAAGTTACATAGTTTACATCTTTTCTATTTTTAGTTAATTTTGAGCGTTGCTGCATTTTATAGGATGCGGATGCTAATTTTTTTGATTTTTTTATGAAATAAGTGTAAGTGGCGGCTATATCCTAACTGCAGCAGAATCCATAATTGTCTAGTTACAGTGGCGAAGAGATATTCATGTGACCTCAGCGTTATTCGTTCCCGAACCACAAAGTTACAGGAAACAGGGTGACGTTCCATATTCTCTATTTACGGATATCAGATGTGGCTTTCGTTATTATGGATCGCTTGTCTATTATACCTATATTAGCTGTACATTTGCGTAAATCTTTCGCGAATTCACGGAAATTTAACAGTGCGGCGGGTGGTTCGGAGCCCACTATAACCGAGAATTCCTTCCCGTCGTCTTTATCGTTTCTCTGCACAAACGCCATAAAAAAAAAAAAAACAATAATTAGCTTGTTACTAAAAATTCCTATAGCAGTTGTTTCTAGGCTCATTGCTAATAATATAATTAATACGCCCTGTTAAAAAATCTAATAATAACAATAAATACGATATTATGTACGCCAACGTTACGAGGAACATGTTATCAACTAGTTAGCTTCGTAAAACTATTAAATATTTTTTTTATTATTTTTAAGCTCAAAATAAATAAGGGCCACAATAAATTCTCCAGTAGATCTGGTACAGTTATAATAAGAGTTATAATACGCGATATTTAAATTTTGAAAAAAAAAATGAATTATGTAAGAAACAAAATTAATCGCCACGCCATACATAGCTACATCGCTCGTTGTAAAAATCATCGCTAAAGCGCATTCTGAAATATGCATAATACCACATTGAGCATCTGCGAATTAAAAAATTATTGACATTGAATGTCGTAATTATTGGGGTACGATTTACAAGATATCAGTTAAAGGTCTTTCTCAGAAAATTACCAATGATATTTTACGGTAAAAATCCCCTGCACATACACATACTGTATTGTAATAATGCTTTTTTTTTTGTTTTGCTGAATAGAAAAGTGACTTCGAAGCCAGAGGGAAATCGCAAATTATTTCTGGTCGAATGTTACAGTTGTTTTATATTCATACATTAAAATAATTGGTATATTTATAAAAGAATTGCCGTTCAACATTTTGAAAACAGCAGATGAATTTATTAGGATTTGTAATTTTACAGTACAGGTCGTAGCGGTTTTCAGCTAGCATTATTGAATGTTTAAAAAAATTGCTGGCAGAATCTCAGTCTTTTGCCGGACATGTTGCGAATCGTAGTTAAGTACGAAATCTGCTGAGTCGAAATATTTTGTAACTATCTTGTGACACCGTCAGCATCACGTAATCTACTGTCAGACTTCTTAACATCGTCCCGGTGTAAATGTTTGTAATTTCAAAGCATCTGAGCGCACGAGATAATGAATACAGACGCTGCAGCGAAACGAACACAGATATCAACAAAACCAGCGTGTGCACAGCAAATAAAATAATCTTGCCGCGTATTCGAGCAACAAAACACTTTTGAAAAGTATTGTTGTCCCTTTGGATATTCATAAGCATTCCTACACCATCATCAAGTATACTCTTTGTCTTATACCAAAGCGTGCGTGCGCGCACGCACGCACGCACACACACACACACACACACAAGCGGTGTTAATGTGTAATTTAAATAAGGGCTGCCATTAACTGGCATTCTTGTTCTCACTCGTCATATATACAAAAAATGTTTACTTTGTTTTAAATATTGTGTCGGAAAAATAGCCTACATTGCACTTGGAATTATTGTGGTAGTATACAGTTATGAATAACATTCTACAGGTCACAAGACAGTCTTAAAATATTTGAAATATTGCAGTTATAGTTTTCATTTAAAGGGTGCGGAACACGAAAAATTGTATTATTTTAATTTTTTATGAACTACCACGTTGTTCTGGAGGTTTTGACCTACCACTATTAATCGAAAGTCAAAATCTCAGTTTTAGTGGGGTTTGAACATACAAATAAAATAAACGAGATATTTACAGATAATCAAACAAGTGTGATTGAATGTTCATGCCTTAATTAATCCCAAGGTGTATTTAGCAAAAACTCGTAGACTGCAACAAATAAAAAGTATGCAAAAATTCCCTTATTTTAAGCAATTTTTAAGAAATTTAAAAACATTTCACAGCGTGGTTTTGAAACATTTCTTGGAGTCACTCGTGGTGTCTTAATTTTACAGCGAATTATCTCGTTTCTGTAAGTGAGATAGTTCTTATTTTGTGTACGTTCCGAAAGCACCAAGTTATTATATTGGCGTGACATTATTTTTTATTCGATGATATATCACTTGTAAGTAGTTTCTGCGAGATGAACTGTATTTCGTGCTAATATAAAAAAAGATGCAGCTTGGAATAAGACGCAATAAATATGTACCAACATTATTTTATTCGTATATTTGAGGAGGAAGTGTATTATTTAGGATAAGTACATAAAACGGAATGACTTAAAGGCAGCCTCGTGTAGTCGTACGAGCGACGAGTCAATATGCAGTGCTTCTTTTTTTTTTTTTTTTTTGTTTTCCGCGGGTTAAGGACACAAGCTTGGAAACAAAACAGCACCGTTCCCTGAACGGCAACATTTTGACAGGAAAGAGGAAAATACCTTTTTCGCAGAGTTGAATAAGTCACGTTCAATGGCGCGGTGTACAAACACTGGCGGGAATCGTGTTCGGAGTCCTGCTCGAGAAAAGAGAGCACATGTGGCCAAGGGATATAAATACTTCGGCCAGGACCAGATCAAATCACAGTTTGTCTCTCATTGCAGCTGAGAAGACAGGGGCACTACAATGATGATCGCCAAGGTAATCTACAGCTCTCGTACAGCCATTTAATTTTTTAAAAATGTGATTTTAACTTAGCCGTGTTCATGCGACTGTACGGTTGTTCCTATGTCCCGTTGTAACAGTTTTTTTTTTTTTTTTCGGTGGCTTTTAGGATTCCGACAGAGTTCGGTACACGTAAAGGCTGTTCACGATAACGTGAGCACTTTTGAAATCAACCTTACAAAAATGTCACTGCTCCTAATTTCATATATTTTAACGGGCGCACTGAGTGACATGTGCCCAGTAAAGTTGGTAATAATGTATGGAAAGTAGTTCTATATCTTAATGTCGAATAAAAAGTGTTAGTTTGCCATCTGGGATAACATAAATTATTTATTTCTCTTTCTGTTTTTCCAATGCATCGAAGTATAAAAATTACCAGATTTGTATAATATTTTTTTCCCCCAATAATTTAAAATGTTCTCCGGATCGAAGCATGAATAAAGTGATGAGGCCCATGGCAATGTTAATTTTACATAAGGTGGAAAAATACTCAAGGTGCATACAATCAGACCTTGAGCAAGGTTTCAAAAGTGCTATTTTTACCTTGAAAGACCTATAAAAACATTTACTCTTCAACTGTCTCTCATTGTAGTGTGTCGTATTTGTCTCAACACGCAGAATTTTCCTGAGTTGGATGTGCATACATATAGGCTGTTCACGGTAAAATGAGCAATTTCGAAAGTCCTGCTTACGAATTACCCGTGCGCACGTTGCGTATTATTCCGCCTTATGTAAAATTAATACTGCCATATGCCTCACAACTTTGATCATACGTCGGTCAAGTAAAATGTGATATTATTAGGAAGGTAAATATTTTACACATCTGATGATTTTTACACTTCGATGCTTAAAAAACAAAAGAAAGCGAAATAAATAATTTAATATTCACCAATGGTCAACTAACACTTTTTATTCGACATTAATAATTGGAACTACTTTACATCCATCGTTACCAACTTTAATGGGCGAATGTGACTCGGTGCGCCCGTTAAAATATGTGCAGGCAGGGGCAATTACGTTTTTCAGAGGTTCATTTCAAATGTGCTCACTTTATCGCGAAAAGCCTTTGGAATGCTAACCGCGTCTGTTGAAGAGTATGAAAAATTTGGAACTAGAAGGGGAAAAGTACAGAGGAGTACCACTGACCTCTTATTACACAACTTTTAGGCGGTTTGAATGAATTATTTATGGTGATCTAAACTTGTAGTGGAGTGTGAAGCTCGACATATTATTCTTGAGAAATGTGGCAGAGCGAAGATCAAGTCCAAAAAGAGTACGTCGAACTTAATTCATCGAAATTATAAAAATGCGTTATTTTGACCACAGTTGCCAAGAAGAGTCTAGGCACGTCTCTGCTTGCTCGCATCTTCTGGCGAAAAGTTGAGTTTTATTATTTCTATCGTAGACTAGTGTCTACGTTTGAAGTATTTTCCGCTTCTTACATTCCACGTTTGTGTAATCACAATATAAAACATGAGTTCAAAGTAAATGATTTACGGTGCGAATGATAACTTCATGAAATATTATATATAAGCTGCATCTTAATTTGTCATCGAAACGGGACCTCAGAATCGCATTTATAAAAAAAATGTTCTCTTTGTCTATAAATGTTATTTTCATTAAAAAAAAACGGGCCGAAAAATCAATATTTTTAAAAATGAAAAATATTTACACTATTTCAAGCAGAATTGCCCGTTGTGCATTTTTCTCCCCGAACTAATTAATTGTAAATCTCGGATTGGCGTATATTAGCGTGCAGATGCCGTTAGAGGAATTAAGTACCTAAAATAGATTCGGACTTCTTAGAATGGTAGAAATAATTCTGTTTCTAAAATAATACGTTTATAACGAATGTAAAATTATTATATGCCCCCATCCCAATAATGAGCTGACAATGTTGAGATCATTGAACATTTATCGCTAATAATATATAGACTACGAGCTAGTGTGTTGAAAAACGTCTTTGTCTAACTCATAAAGACAGCTAAATTAGCATTAATTCTGAGAAACAGCCATCCTAATTTCATGCATATAAATTAATCCAGGACGCATGCAAACATTGGGATAGTCTCTATGGACGCTCTGTTCGCACAAATTTTGGGACGATGATTTAATACGGCAGTCTGAATACATCGTCTTTATTTTGTGAAGAAGTTAAGCACCATTGTCTACGCTTAAACTTAATCACTCTTGTCCGTTTAAAAAATTAAATTGCAGCACAAAATTATTGCTGATATAATTTCCAGTATTTACATTTCATTTCGTTGTAATGCAAAAAAAGCATATGTTTAAGCACTGGGCTTGGATCATAGAGAGTCGCTTAAGCATAAATTCGATTAATTTTTCCTTCTTACGATTTCGTAAAACGAATCTACCATCAGCATTAGTTGCAGTGGAAGGCAGCCGTTTAATTTATTAACTGAAACTGGAGGATCACTTTCAGCACCTTAACAAAAAATTAATTTGACTATCCCATTAATTTTTGGTACAATCTTTATTTACTACATTTGCTTTACAAAATAATTGATCCAAATACGTATATATATTAGTTTAAATGAGCGCTTGAAAACTATATTGTAGATTTCGTTTATTCAAAATGTTATATGGATTTATACAAAGAAGTACACTATAAATAATTTCATTACACTTTCTAAATTTTAATGTATGTTTCTAGCCTACATCTATCATGAAGAAATTTACAGTATACCACTCTGCAAATGTAAAATTGTTAAGTGTTTCTACCAATACAAAGCTCGATTCTTTCCTTAAAAATTATAGGAAAAATGCAGTGAATTTTTTTTTTTTGGGGGGTGGGGGCAATGCCATTAATGTTTTATCTGTATGCGTGTGCATTACTGAAGTTACTTAGAGTTAGTTTGTGGTGTATTTACTTCCATGTAGCAGGTTAACTTTATTTAAAAACAACACTGATGCAGAAGGAATATTATACACTCACACACAAAGCTTGTATGATCGGACGGAGGAAAGAATTGTAAATGAAAATGTGCACACAAATCTGCGCTCACAATACAAACTTCAACTTCAGTGCGATACGAGACTTCGTGAGCAAGCGTGTGCTCGGATGTGTTTTATTGTCAGAACATCACACAAAAATTTAATTTCGAATGTCAAATAATGAAAGTTACTTCCTACTTCTAAGTTGGTTCAGAACATCGTACAGCTAGATCATAGATAAATGAAAAATGTACACTGAAAAATTATAAAAATATGTTTATTGTTCTTATATTGGTTAAGGCAAGGCGTAGAAGTACGACGAACATTCGTGAATAACTTATGAACGTCATTACAGCGACGTCAGCAGTATATCTCAATATTTATATATTTTTCTATCGCCTCGAACTGTACACTCTAAATTCGAATCCGTGGGAAACCCCTGATTCGCAGTGAAATTCAACTACTCGAATCAGTGGAAATGGCTCCACTTTGAAAAAATCAGTGGAAAACCACTGATTGTTCCAGTGAAAAAAAAAATTTCACTGATTGAATTAGTGACGTGAAATTGTTTCACTTTTTGAATAAGTGACGGCCGGCTATAATGGTGAATTAAATTTTGGTTTCATTGAATGCAGCCAAATAATTACGTGATATAGACATATTTACTATTTATATTGCACACTTTACCGTAATTTAAAAAAGTAAAAATATTGCGTAGGTGGCCGGGATTGAGCACACACTTTTCGACTGTACCTTACCATCTTCACTACCACGCCAAGCTTAAACAACGGGAGAAAAATTATCTTATAATTCCACTGCTTAATCAAGAACATTTGAATTACTTTCGATTTTGTTTTAATTGGTACCATTAGGATTGATAAAAAGAATAACATATATGAGTGCACTCTCTTTGCCACAGTATAAGCAGTTTAAACCTTCAAACAGAGCGCTGTGACGATTACATAAAAACGAAATGAAAGACGTAAAACCGGAATGAAAGGCTCATAAAATGGCGTTTTGAAATACGAAACACATTTCAGAAAGTATTTTGTAATGGTTTTATTAGTTTATTCGTTGTTATTTCACTTGATACACGCTGTTTAACGGCCATTTTTGAACGTTGTTTGACGGACATTTTTACACGCTGTTTAATTGATCCATCAGTCAAAAATAAACCACTGAGTAAACCGTGAAAAAAAAAAAAAAAAAAAAAAACAGATGGATCAGTGGAAAATGTTACTAAATCAATAAGAGAAGGAGATCTGGCATTTTTCACTGATTCTACAGTTAAATTCAATTAAGTGACTATTGAATCAGTCAGCTATGTTTGACTGACTGAAACAGTGAAATTCTCACTGATTCAGATTTAGAGTGTATCCAGCTAGTTTAGGCAGGCTCCCTTATCTCGTATTTGCGGCTTTTCCATTGTTCACTGAATTTCATCTTCCAGTGGAAATACTGTCCTGTCACACACACGTATCAAGGATTCGATTTTTCTGCCAACTTTAATTTTAAAAGCTTAGCCCTATGACAATTTATGTAATTTTCCAAATCTCAAGTCTTAGTTTACATACTTACCTGAAAAAATGCATTATGCACTTCCATACCTACCAGAAGATATTATAGTTTGCTCAGCTCTTCTATAAGTAACGAATGAATTTGAGTATGCATTATGATAAAACACGCAAAGCATTATTATGTTTTTCGTTAGCTTACATCCAAATTTAGTAGCTTATAGTTTATTTACTCTATTTCGTCGTAGTGTTATATTATTTTTCTATGATGAAATAATTCACTTGAACTAGTATACTTGGTGAACTGACAACACTAAAAATTTCTTCATCTCTGACATTTTGAATAGTCAGGAGAAAAATGTTTACAAGAATTTCTATTTAGCAAACATTAATTGTAGTTTTAAACATTCGACAATCAATTAATGGGAAATTACTTATTGTTTTCATTCAAATATATATACTTTAATCCTATGAAAGACATTTATGTTATTTAGCAGTTATATTATTTAATGAGAAATCATGACAGTAAAATATACTAAGTAAAGTGCTAAAGTTTTTCTATTCCATAATCCACACAACTATAATAACACTACAGTATGGAAAGCGGTCTATCATGTAAATACAACATTTCAGTAGCAGGAGATTTGAAATACAACCAAGCTAAAATCGGGTAAGAAAAATATATTCGAAAATGACATCAAAGAAATAATTATGTACCTGAAGGGTATTAAATCTTTATACTTTTTGTTTGCAGGTGGTCCTGTTGGCAGCACTGGCAGTGGCCCAGTCCACCGCATTCTTCCCTGGATGCGGCTGCGGAGGCTGGGGAATACCAGGTCCTATTGGAGGTGGCTGGGGTAACTCAGGCGTACTAGGTTACCCAGGTTACCTGGACGGATTCTATGGAGGCTACGGATACCCTGGTCCCATAGGAGGAGTTGGATCCACCGGAAGCTCAGCAGCATCTTCTAGTGCTTCCTCTGCCAGCGGACAAGGCGGAGCGGCTTCGTCTACTGCCGCCTCTGCAGCTTCTGGAGCTTCTGGCATCTCCAGTCCCTTGTATGGAGGCTACGGTGGAATTTATCGAGGATATGGATATCCTGGATATCTTGGAGGTTGTGGATACCCAGGATACTTAGGCGGACTATATGGGGGTTACGGATACCCTGGTCTTGTAGGAGGCGTTGGATCTACTGGAAGTTCTTCCGCATCATCCTCCAGCAGTGCTTCCTCTAGTGGAGCTGGCGGTACGTCGAGCTCGTCCTCATCTGCAGCGTCTGCTTCTGGATCTTCTGGAATTGCCACTCCTCTGTATGGCGGTCTTTATGGGGGCTATGGTGGGCTCTATGGAGGGTACGGTGGTCTGTATGGAGGATATCCTGGATTTTTCGGAGGTTGTGGGTACCCAGGATATTTTGGTGGACTGTATGGAGGATACGGATACCCTGGTGTTATTGGAGGTTGGGGATACACTGGCTATGGCACTAGCGCTGCTGCTTCTAGCTCAGCCAGTGCTGGGGTTGGTTCGCTAGGTGGTCTTGGAGGATTTGGTGGTCTGTACAGTGGATATGGTGGACTGTACGGAGGATATGGTTATCCTGGTATTTTTGGAGGTTGTGGAGGTTGGAGGGGTATATACCCTGGTGGTGGCGCGGCAGCTGCTGCGTCTAGTGCAGCTGGGGCTGGTGGCATCTACGGTGGCCTATGGTAATCGTATTTTCCTAAATTGTTGACCTCTGTTTCTTGGTAAGCTGGACACTGTTGTAACCCGAGCTTTTGAATTTTGTCACTCTGTAAAAATCACAAAATTACACAGCTGTATAGCAACATTTATTATAGCGTGTATAATTATTTGGTACACAATTTGTATTTTTGTAATAATAATTTGAAAAATTCATTTAAAAAAAATAAATGCAAACGTGAAACAAATATGTTTGTTGTTGTTTCTATTGCTATTTGAAATTTTGAATAATAAGGGAGAATATTGATTATCATCCCTAACAATGCTTTTTTCCTTACAATTGATAAGTTTTCGTAATTTTACTGACGAATTTCTGGTTTTATCATGGAACTGTGTATTATAACAGTTTCATTAATATGTAAGTTTGCTCTCTACTGTACTGCTATGGTTCCTTATAAGTTAACAGTCAAATATACTAATCAATAGTTTATGGTAGGTAATGTAGAGGAAGTTTAATTTAAGCTATCTTATATAAATATATCGTGCATACACGGTTGAAGTTAGTACCTATGTTTATAAAAAGTTTTATTTATATAAGGATAGATTATTTTAGCTATTTCATTCGTAAAACATGATAGAAAAAAATTCGGCAAAGGTCCACTACAACTTTATTGAAATACATTTCAGTGTTATCGAATTGGCACATTTCTTTTTCAGAATTATTTATTATATTCAAGAAGGAACATATTGAGAACGACGTATTTTTACAGTAAAGATTTGTTTACTACCCTAGTATAAAGAGTAGGCTTTGTGAGAGTATCTGAATAGTACGGCATTCCTGTCCGTTGCTTGTAACTATTATTCTTTTTCTTTCGCAAAGCTATAATACGATTTATTTCCATCGGATATCCCATTTTTTTCGGAACTGTTAATATTAATTCATCTAATTACAGCTTAATTATTTTTAATGTTAACAAGCCTTCCAATACCTTGTTATTCCTTTCTTCACTTTTCTTTCATATTTCCTTCCGCTTTCTACCTTCCCATGATTGTCTACTGCAGACAGTTTCTGCATTATATTGGTTCCAATTGAGATTTTTTAAAAATTGATATCCATTATAGAATTTTTTTTCTCGATTTTTGTTAACATGTCATCATTTCTCATTCTGTGAACTAACTCTAATCTTTCTCTCCGTATCACATGCCAGGACTGTGGAAATGCATTTCTTCTCTATGTAGTAAAAACTATTTTTATAACAATTATTTTAATTGTTTTAACATTGTTGAGTTTTTCTCTTGCCGTGCTCGAGCAGTCACTTACGAAGTGATTTATAGGTTTTTAATAACATTAAAAAAATCACCTCTTTACTTGATCATTGCAAATCTGTGTTATTTTAATTTAGTACCGATACATCATTATGCTTTATGCAGTAGTACAAACATTGCAACTGAAACATGCCAATTTGTAATCCCGACGGTCAGTAGAAGGTTTTTTTTTTAAATGAGTAAGTATTTTTTCACTCAAACCTTTGGCATTCTACATTTACTAGTTCTCAGCTGATATTGCCAACGAATTTCAGTGTCTGCGATATTTACCTATGGTTCATACTGAGGCTCCTGATTCATGAGGAGTTACCGCCACTCACAGGGCTTATTACTCACGTCATTTGGAGGAAAAATATGTCATATAAATGTGGGTCCTATTCCAAATATTTACAGAGTAATTCTACAAGTTGGAGATAAGTAGACTATTAAGTATGGGGATGGATGAACGATATTGTTTACCAGAGAACTCCACAAACACCCCAGGAACTACTTGAGCGTATCATGTATGCCGCTACAGAAATCAAAGACAGTCGTGTGCAGCTATGTAGAGCAACACGTGTGGTTCATGAGCGTGCGGTTAAATGTATGGAAGTGGACGGAAACATTTCTGAACATCTTTTGTACCCTTGTTAGACGCAATTGTGATGCTCAATTGTAAACAATACAGTCTGATAATAAATCACTGTATTAACTTCTGAAAGGGATATTATTTCATATGTCATTTTTAACCTGTTCATTCCCAGTGTCCACAATCGAGGACATGTTTGCACATAAAGGATATTTATGGTCGGCGCTGTACTCACCAAGGAATCTGTGGCCGGTGTTTGCGATTTGTTGCAGTTTCTGTGATTCGTTTGTGAATGGTCAATGCTGACGTCAACGAACATGCAGCACATTTTTTCATTGGTAGCGAGAAGCACTGTCGACACGAGTACAGTGCTCATCAAAAAAATGAACGATTGCAACACTTGAGCTCGTCAATCAATTCGGAATTGAACGAGTTAAAATGTTTCGAATTACTCTGCAAATATTGGGGAATAGGATCCACATGTATATGGAATATTTTACTCCAAATAATAAAAGGAATAAATCCCGTGAGTGGCGGTAGCTCTTCATGAATCATATTGTATGTTTTTGATAGTAATGCTCTTAATATGTTTCCTAATACCATCAACAGACTGTTTTTTTTTTTTTTCCAAAAATAAATTTAAATGACGTCCACTAACTGCTACTTATCCACGTTAAATTAATATTAATTGTCATTATTAATTTGAGCAAGCACAGTGTAAAATAACAAAATCAATGATCGCAGCATTACATTCGGCTGTAGGCCTCTAGTCCATTTACGGTTAATTCCAACTTTAATGAAGCACTGCTAAAATTCGACGTCCAGAATGTTTGCAAACAAATCTCAATTGAGTCTGGAAAATTAAACTAAAAGGACAACGCGCCGAATTCGTGCGCACTCACTGTAATAGCATATTTTGCATAAGAACTATTTTTTACTAGGCATTAGCAACACACATTTTTTCTCTGTGTTATTATTCATATTAATTAAGAATGAAATATTATAAATGTTAAATAAAATATAGGTAAAATTTCAACTTACAGTAAAATATTTAAACGTTAACACGAGTATAAAATGCTTGTGATAAATTGCATATTTACGAAACAACCAAAAACGTCGTACATGTGGTGATTTTCAAACGTACCGTTCAAACCGTGTGAATAAACCATGTGAATAAACCGCTAGCAGACGTTGTATAAAGTTACAACTAAAATTATACTGTTGGTTTTATGTTCCTTTCCCTTAAGATGTAAACAGAGCCAATTTTCCATACTTTTTTTTTTTTTTTCACTCTGAAAGATTCTTTCAATGGGCGTTAAAGCAGGAGGAAAGTGGCTTCTAATGCAGCACTTCAACTGACCTTAAAATATGCAAAAACCAACACACACTTCCAAAATTGTCAGAAAAGGACGGCTTACATTGCACATAAGAGTAGAATGCGTGTAGTTAACAACACTATAAAATACTTTGCGAGGATGCAATTTTTTTAATGTTTAAGAAATCACATAGCAAAAGTTTATTTTTAATAAAATTTAAGCGTATTTACATTCTGGATGCTTCACGGCCCTGCCTACCAAGCTGGCAGCCACAAACATAAAATAGGTATTCAATGTTGAACGAAGTACTTTCTCATTGGGTCAATTTGAAAAATAATTATTTCAAACCAAAATAATTTTGACGCGACTTTCTCAGAAAATATTAATATATAAAATTAATTTAAAAAAAAAAATATTTATTCACTTTATTTGTTTTATATAAATTCCAATATTACATTTTAGAAAAAAATATACTAAAAAACATTGGTAATATATACAGCAACATTCCTTCAGAAATTTCATGTAGAATACGTTTTGTTTTAAATAGTTAGTTATCTTTCAAATTGACGCAATGAGTAGGAAATTCGTTTAACACTGATTCCACATTTGATGTTCGTGGCTACTGGCTTGGTAGTCAAGGCCGTTAGAAAAAGCACAGATTGCAAATTAAGCCCCTTTATTAAACAAAACCATCATATTAATTACTCTGTATGAAATAATGTATACAAACATTTTCAATAACTGATTTTTTGTTCAAATATTTCAGTGAAAAGCGGTATTATTTTCATAAAAAACGTGACTATGTGAAATTAATTATTAAAAATGCATTCTATTATTAATACCAAAAATTATTTTTACCTACAACCATGGTAATAATTATGGTTCATTGCACAACGTTATTTTTAATAACCGAGCATGGAAAATCGCTAAAATGTTTTATTAAAAATAGACTGGTACTAATTGACTTTTTTTTCCATTCAGATAAGTAAGTAACTTATAGCATAAGGTTTTATAGTGTTACAAAATATATGCGTTCTTCTTTGATGTGCAGTATAATTGTATTTTCCTGACAATTTCGCTAGTGTACTGTTGACATGTGTCCTTGCGAAATTTTTCAGTGTTAATTTTTCAGGTTTTTTCTGTGACATAATGAAGAGTTACACATTCCAAAAAAAAATTATAGTTGTTCAGTTGTTTTTTTTTTATTATAAGTTCTTTGCGATTTTTAAAGTGATCACGAAGTTTTTATTATTTAGTTCATTAATTACATTAGTTTCGATTACTTGGGCCTTTTATGACTGTCTTGCTTTCATACCAGAAAATAAATCAGCGTGGATGGCGGGGCTGCTGACGTGCTAATCTAAAGTTATCTTGTTTACGAAAACAGCACATCACGTACGAGCTTACCCAAGTTCTGTGACTCGAATCTACGTCGTCCGAAGGTTACTGACCTCACTTAACTTCGGTGGTCACAGTTTTTCCAGCTTGGAGTGGTAATAATTTGCGAGAATACAAATACTTTCAACGTGATTACTTATATTTTACAGCAGCGGATATAGGTTTTCAGCAGTTAGACAGACTATTGTCACAAATAGTTATGTCACACAATAACGCCACTAGATATCGAGCATGTCACTGCATCAATTGCGCACTGAGAAAGGATAATAAGGTATAATTCGAAATTTTGCAAGCCAGATACATACTATACACATAGAAGATATATACATATGTTTATAAGTTTTTATATTTTGGAAATATTTTACTTATTCTACATTTAACTCCAGAAAGAAGCACCGAAATTATCACTAATAAATTACTCTAGTATAGAAAATTAATTGTTTTTTAGGACTTGGCTACATATCTTTGCTCGAGTTTTTATTTAATTTCGGTCAGTGTGCAGTTTCGCCAAAATTGATAGTTTTATGCACAAGCAAATTATTAGTTGCGATTATAAAAATAATTTGCACATTCAAATATATTTTTGACTTAATACACGATCACAAATTTGTTCGATTTGCTGATTTATACGGCGGTTGGCTGGAGAATTTTCAGTGGATATTTAAGACTTATTATGCGATGGCTCTGGTATCGTCGATCGTGGATGCAAGTGTAAGTCCACAGTTCAAAAAGAGGTTGCCACATAACATGTGCCCTTAAGGTTTACTTTTAAACAATTCCCAAATTGCGATCTCTTCAAAACATAACTGTTCATGACAGTTAACAAGCAGTTGGAAATGCAGAAGCATCTCTAAGTTTCCATTAATCACGGGCTCCTCAGTGCTGATTAATATTAAATATGCTACTGGTACACGTAATGAGCCAAATCAGTTGCTTAGGTGTTGCCTACCAAGCCTTTTGTCACAGAATTTGAATTGTAACGGTTAAGATAACCGTTACAAACAAATAGTAATCTACGTGACATTTTTGAAGGAATACTGGTACGTTAAGATATCTTGCCAATTGTTTGCTTGACGCTTTTATTCTAAAATATAACATTGAAATTGACATTGTACAAAAAAATTTAGATGCTACATTTTGTTTGAGAATTTCTTAGCATGGGCAGTATTTTCTGAGAGAGTTACGATGACTATTTCCTTGTTGGAAACAATTAATGGCTGTTCACGATAAAGTGAGCACTTTTGAAATGAACCTTAGAAAAAAGTCACTGTCCCTACCTGCACGTATTTTGACTGGCGCACTGAGTGACATGTGCCCAGTAAAGTTGGTAACGATGGATGGGAAGTAGTTCCGCATGTGATAACTAAAATTATTTATTTAGTTTTCTATTCTTTTTAATTCAAGAGCAAAAGTTAGTAGAGTTGTGAAATATTTACTTTTCTAATAATTTCACGGTTTCACTTGACCGAAGCATGAATAAAGTTATGGGGCCAATGACAATGTTAAGTTTACATAAGGCGGAATAATACGCAACGTGCATGCAAGTAGATCTCAAGCAGGACTTTCAAAAGTGCTCATTTTACCGTGAATAGCCTACATCTTTAAAATTAATGCGTTAATAAGGGATTTTCAAACATTAAAATGTGAACCCAGTAGCTGCAGTCCTGGTGGACAGAACCCTTAATTTATTGTATGCAAAGAGAAGTTTTCAAGATTTCATGTTACTTTTAACAACTGCATATGCGTGTCAATTAATATTCTCTACTTCAGTAAGAAAACAGTCTAATTTCCCCCGCACACCTGTAGGGCCTACTTGAAGCACTTATCTTGCCAATAGTTAGTAACGCGCCTTGACCACTGCTTGTGGCGATAACCAGAACTTTCTGACTCTGACTAAAGGTCTAGATTTGGTTATAAATGTATCATTCAACGCTTGTATTTCAAGTTTTTTTTTCAGATTTAAGTACATTTTGCTCATTTCCTTCAGCTATTAAAAACTACGCGTCATAAGGAGAAAATACTGCATAACAACTAATTTAACCACGAAAAACTACCAGCAAAAATCAGGGATGGGTTGAACAAAACATCAACTTAAAACAGATATTAAAGGAATATGTGGATACGAGCTACATAGTCTTAAAAATCCAACCATAAATTACGATAAAATTAGGATTATAGACAGCAAAAAGGAAGACTTGAGCCAAAAATTATACCATAGAAATCTAAGCTCCAGGTGCCTTAGAATTCGACACGGACCATAGACCATTACACGCGCCAGTTTAAATGAAAAGAAGCCACCACAACATAATATGAAACAAAACTGTCTGAATAAACATTTGTATGGATCAAGGAATAAGGAATCAGTCAGATAAGTAACGACCCCGGAAACAAAAAAAAAATTACAAATAGAAACAATGAATAATAGCAACAGTTATAAAAATATATAAAAACTGTTACGATAACAGGACAAATCGAAAGAAGAAAAAACAAGTTAATGACGATTTTTTGGGAACTGCGATTTTATAGGGTCCTCTGGTTATAATGTAATGTAGTCAGAAGAAAACATAGAGTATACATAATTATTGGTAACACAGCTGAGTACACCAAATTTTCTTTATTTTAACACACTTCTTGGTTGATAAATTTTTTGTCGCAAACAATTTCCATTTGTGAGTGATTTGTTCCTTTGATGATTCTTTGCATCTCACCATCAAGTGTGTTAATAATTCGCAGAACACCGTATAAGTTTACACTTGCCATATTGCGACAGTAGCTAGACTGGCTGCCTGCATGATGTGCTAGCCCCAGCACATTCTGTGTTTCTGCACATCTGTGTGTGTGTGGCATCGTTCAAATATCAGTATAGGATTACTTTATTTATGGTTATTGGTTAATAACATACTGTTGCATTTAAAAACCAAACAAATGCACATATAAATATTCAGCAGAAAAATCGTTAAAAATAGTTTATACTGCGAAACATTCTGCAGAAAGAAAAATTAGATTAGTGCAAATAAAGAACTATCATCCATCTCTTCTGGACAAAATGTATCCATTCCAAATAACTGCTGTATTTCGTGAAACAATAATCTGCAAACATTCTGTTGGACACAGAAAAAAAGAGGGTGGGTTCAGTTTTTAAGCAGTGTCATATTTTTTTTTGTTCTTTTCATTAATGTATCCTTTCGTTAAATTATCTGTCAGTAATGAAGTAAGCATTTCAACCAAATAAATAGTCATAAATTACTGAAACTAAAACCATCTGTCCACGACATGAAATGGTACATACAGCTTCTGTTGCAACGCTATATTTACAGTCAGAACCTAGAGTTAGTATGTACTTATCATGTTGAGCTTGGAATAAACGTATGGCATTTTTAATCAAACATGAATGTTCATGGCTCTTGCAACATTTTAAGGATATGGTTAGCTCTTTCTCCGAAAGAAAAGCATTCAGTCATCTCTCTATTTGTGCGAGACACCTCCTTCAACACCCGTATTCTCTTTAAAATTTCCATAGAAACCGAGCAGCTATCGATTAAATTTATTTCTACAAATGTTTAAGAAACTTTGTCGATGCGATTGACACTTTTTCGTATTAGACTGATATACCTAAGGCCTTTTTCGACATAATCTGTAATAAGTAGGAAGGACATTCGTCAGATCGAGCATTTATCCCTCAAAACCCTTTTATGTATATCGTTTTTTAATATTTATTTAAAACGGTACTCATGAATTAAACAATTTTTTCTTATTCTGCAATTTTATTTTCTGCATGGTAAATACTATTTTAGCTGAAAATTTATTAATATACTACCGCACACCATTGGATTAATTAAGCTTAAAAGATAAATGTTTGGAATTACTTTGGAAAAATTATCCTCCTAAAATTTCGAATGATTGGGTGCTTGAATTATTTATTTAGAAATTTTTTACAGTGGTTTTGAAAATTTTCTGATGTGGCAAAATGTCGCGCCTCCTAAGAAGTTTCTGTGACAAATATTCAATTTCCAAAATTGATAGCGTTATTTTTGAGAGAAAAACGAAATAATTTTAAGACTTTCTCCGGACTCGAAACATAATGTAATTTATATTTCCAACACGCTAACCAAACTCATGTCTTTATCTATGCGTTAAAAACTATTTTACAAATCATGTTTATTGCTAGGATAAAATATTCTCTCGAGCAGGGGGACATCGATTTTCTCAAAATTGCTTATTCTTGCTATTTGATAAAACTTCGTGAATACAGTTATAATTTAAATTACAAGTTAATTATATTGTTTGTCGCATCTGAAACTTGCTGATTATGAATAAACTAATAAGTTCCTGATTGAACTACTTAAACCTCAAATGTATGAAGTTTATGACGGATTTTACTGAGTAAAATAAGATAATTAATGGCAATATTAAGTTATGTTCACAGAATAAATATTAATCAATTTGATTGTATTATGAATCTAACCGAGTTTATATTTAAAAACTTTCTCAATGCCCAAAAATAAAAGCAAACATCGCCATAGATATTGTATAAACTGTCTTGCGCACAGCCATTAGAATTTATAGTTCAAACATTTTTAAGTTTACTTAAAATTTTAAACACAAATTTGTAAAAAAAAAAAAAAAAATTTGTTACGAATACGATTAAATAGTCTTTCGGTTTAGGTTACTTTCTAGCTATTATCTTAGGCATCGTGTTCGCACCATGGTGTCGATCTTCTCATATATTTGGAAAACGTATGCGTTACACCTACGTACACGTGATATTTTGCTAAGTATACTGGCAAAGCCGAATTACCGTTATTTCCTTAGCGTATAAATATTTTTTAGTCCTTGACATTGTACAAAAGACAATTAAAAAGGGGTTTCTCCACGGAAATTCGCGAATTATGATTGTTTTCAAAAATATTTCAAATTTAAAATCGATATTTTGTTGGGACTTACACTTGCAGGTTTGTTATTATACAAGACAAACATCTTGTTTATGATTATAAAAATTCAGTCTTATTCGAATTTATTTCAGTAGTTATGTTCAAAAACTATTGATTTTGAAAAGTTAGTAGGATTAGATTACTCTCCCTTCACAGCTGTACTGAAGTGTGCTTTATCACGAGAACCTGTCACAAGGTTCGTGAGCAGAAATGTTAACGGGTCCCATGTACATCTGGTAACGGTGTAGTCAACAAGCAGTGCAGACACAGTGTGCTTGCCGTAAATAATACTTCTCCTGCCCTTCTGAACAGCTACAAGTATGACTTAACGACGTTCTGCAAAGTCCTCTGCTGAGCAAGCTTTTCTGAAATTTACTAACAATTTGAGAAGGTCGGGAAACGAGCTGCTTTTCTTCAACACCGAGCACCACTGTTGTGTCATCGCGTATCCTTTGCTGTTGTTTATTTATTTTTTTTTTTTTGCGAACTTCTCTTAAACTTTCGTAAACGGGGAAACAAATTTAAATTTTAACGTGATTCTTTTGAGTTATCAACTTATTTCATAAAACTAATGCAATTACAAAACCAACGCATTTTTATATTACTCAAAAAATCGCTTACTTTTGATGCTGACTTCTACGTAAAATAGAGGCAGAATCTTGCTAACGCAATCAGTGTCCTGTGCCAGAGGTATGTCAGGCTGCCGTTAAAGCAATATTTAATTGCAAAATAATACTCGCTCGGACACTTTTGTAGCAATATACATAAAAAAAAAAATTATTTCCCGTAAACATTTTTTTTTGTACTTTTACAAAAACATTTTTTGAAACCCAGTTGCCAAGAAAATCCTTTGTATTATCACAAAGTTTTCATGTAAAATCTGCAAAATATTCATTTGCAATGTTACAATGATATGCTTGTGTTACAACTTATATGTTTTAAAGTAGACATAAAATTATATTTTTAGAAAGAAAATGTGATTTATTACTAACAAAATATAGAAGAAAATTGTTCCTAAATATAACTCACATAAAAAACTACACCTTGCAAGGATTCTGACTAAAACTGACATCCCTTGAGTTAATATCCCACAGCCTTAACCTAAAGACTTACGAGATCTGCAATTAGTTTTGTTCTGAATATAGCAGAAAATACCTACAAAACCATAGGGTAGTTATTCGGTTAAGAAGAATTTATTTCATTTTAAAAGTTCTTTGTAAATATGAAACATTAACACTAATAAATGTTAGTGTTAATTTGTTTTTCCACCCAACTACACATAACATAACTCCAAGTTTTTGTACAAACAGCTATAAACGGTTTTACTTTGTTGAGTGCCCGCCATTTTGCTGGAGCTCGTGAATACGGATCAGTATAGTACAAACAATATTGAGGTCTGTTACAAACACGGCTGATTGTTTGAAGAGATTTGGGTGGCTCTTAACAGCGAGGTCGCAATATGCGATGAGGGTGATTGAGGTGAGTAGGGAGCAACGCCGGAATGAAAGGGCGGGGGAAACGGGATATCCCCGAGAAAACCCGCCTACCAGCGGCATCGTCCGGCACGATCCCCACATTGGAGTGACCCGGCCGGGGATTGAACCCGGTTCGCCTTGGTGGGAGGCGAGCAGGCTAACCGCGAAGCCACCGCTGCCCCAACGTGGGATTGAAATAGTTATGTTAGGTACGTAGGTAGGTAGGTTGGTGGGGCTTAACGTCTCGTCGACACAGCGAGGTAGAGAAGGAGTAAGTTTTTCTGAGAAGATGAACGGGTAAGGGATCGACCATGCACTGAGAGAAAATCTAACAAAATATTTGTTTGTTTAGGGCCAAATATATATTTAGTTGTCCTGACAAAAAAACATATTGAACTTAAAATGCTGGCAATTGGTTGACATAATATTTTGGCTGATAACGAACTTTACTTAGCTATTTGTATATATTTTACGCAGTACGTCAGCCGGTTATCCCTCACTACTACGTTCTCGCCTCTACACAAACTGAAGTTTTCAATATTTATGGTTTAAACCTTTTAGAGAAACGTATGCTTCTTTTTTTTTTTTTTTCATTTCTTTATACGTGCCCTTACTACAAAATATTTGAATACTGCATTAGTCTACTAGGCTAATCGGTTATATTTTTTTGTCTGCATGCCTTGTAAAGTTTATATGTTGTGTCTTGTCGCCTCGTTGCAGTACACTGGGTCATTGCTGACGGAGACAAATGTTCTAAAAAAAAAAAACATAAAGTAGGAGAGATACGGCACTGGACATCTTTAACTCTCATTTCCAAACTAATCTATTGCTTTTAGTGTTGCAAATTATAATTTTTTTATGCGTGCTGTACTTAGACTGGCAAAGAACTTGCTTCGTTATCACAGCCAAAAGCTGTAGTCTTTGTGTTCAGTAATCAGACATATGAACCATCCATAACTAGGGACGAGCACATTTCGTGTTTTTTTTTTTTTGGCATCACGCTGAAATTCACAGTACTGTATATACTCGAGCAGGAGTCGCTTCTTTCGTTGGCTTCTGCATATCTGTAGAAGTCAATTCCTTTATGAATAACCTGTATGGGATTGGGGCGCACAATTGTGATGTGTTCATTTATTGGCGCAGAGTTTCCCCCGGGCGTGCCGAGAAAAGAACGGTCCAACGACAAACGTATTGTTGAGGCAAAAGAGTTTCGAATTTAAAATTTACTCAAATAGTAACACGAATTTTGCAGGTCTCTGTCCATACCGTAGAAAAGGAGCGCGGTTTAGGAATCAGTTGCCCTGTGCAGTACGGTCAAATATAAGCTCCCTGTGCAACAAGTTGACGATTGTCTATAGAGGACATTAAAGACTTAAGGGAACCATTTTCACTGCTCAACAGAAGCGATTTCGGAACACCAATAACAGGAAACTGCATCTGACCTGAGTCCTCCAGAATGTGGGTCCAATCTGCTAACAACTCGCCTGGTCATTTAAAAAAGCATAACATATTTTAATATTATAATGAGCCCCTTATAGCCTTCACGGCCGTCAACCATATCATCTATATCGCTTGTTTTGTAAAGGAAAAATGTTGGTATCGTACTGTATTACAATAAAAATGGTTTTACACATTTTTCGCGCCTATTTAAAACTTTTTTTTTACGTCTGCGAACATTCGGTGAAATTTAGTTTCTGGAGGGCACAACTATCATAACTCTAGAAGCTGCATATTAACTGCAAAATAATTCAGTTGAATGTATCCTGAATACGAACATGAATAGTTATCAAATGCCAAATTGCTTAATTAATGAAATAAAAAAACTAATGTAAGTTGTATTTAATAATTCCGTAACCATCTAGTGGGTAAGGAGTTATTTATTATCTGTTATAATAAGGGAGCGACAAAATTCTCATTCTTATTGTGACGGGAAATAAAGAAGACAACCTTTGTTCTTGTGCCGCATTCACAATTGTAAAACATTTTTTTTTTAATGTCATGCAATATAAATGTTTGTAAAAATATATAAATACATATTTGCAACCTGGTTAAAATATAAAACAGTATCTAGCTATGGGGCCGCGGTGGTGTAGTTGTCAAACTACTCTCCTCCCAACTCGCGGAAACGGGTTCGGTTCCCGGCGAGGCCGCTCCCGGACTTTCGCACGTGGAAAGACGCCGCGGGTCGGCTTTTTTTTTTTTTCTCGGGGATCTTCCGTTACCCTCGACCTTGCATACTCGCCTTGCTTCGACCTCATCGGCTCTCGAGACCTCGATGTTAAGAGTTGCCCAGATCTCCCCACCCCACTCCAGTATCTGGCCATGTTAGCGACCGAACAGCAAACGAAATCGATTTTTAAAACATTCAGTTCTATGGCGTAAGGCACCGTGCACAAAAATCATGCTGATTTCGTAGGTTTTTTATAAATGTAGGCTTCTACTGAAACTTGTGCTTGTGGAATGAAAAATTTTCATAGAAGGTACATGCCAATATAGTGGACGGAATTTATCACCTTATAGAGGCCTGAAGAATTCGTGAGTTCAATGACCTGCAGGCTAGACTCTACAGTCTTATGTACAAATACGCCGATGTCAACTGCACGATGGCTGTCTGCTGCCACAGTGGAAGGCGATGATTGGTTCAGCGTTCTCTAGGAGGTGTCAAACACCGTGTGGACCAATGGCTAAAGTTATATGATAAACGTGTTCTGAAATCTAGCTTCAGGTCTCCACTTATTAATAACGGGACGTGATAATTAATCCGTTCAGACTCACTTAAACTTATGGTCTCGGGTGTCGCAAACAAAATTTTTTATGACGCATGCTATAGTTAAATCTATACAACACTTGTTATGTTGTCACGGCCAATGAGCTGTAAGCTGTATTTTCAGTTACAGTGACATGAACCAATTATGAACTATATACCAGTAAAGACGGTTTGCGATTCATTTACCGACGTGTATGATCATTGATCATTGAGCTTCGCAGCGTGCAGTGTAGACCAAAAATTACTTACCCGTGCGTAATTTACACAATTTGTGAACACTGGGTCTGAATGGGGTCAAAATTGCACATGAAATATGTTTTACTTTTTCGTCTAAAACTTGTTTCACAATAGTGTGATGCGGTGCGTTGCGATGCGTTGGGCTGCAACGAGCTATACTTGCTGATTCACAATTAAGCGATGATATGTCGGCGATGGACGCTGTCTGAGATGGTGCTGCTCTCTAGTTTAAGGAAGGAAAGTATATTTTTAGACCTCGCGAATGTAACAAAAAAACGTATAAAAGTTGAAACTGTAAGTTTTAAGTGGGAGAAGATAAAAAAAAAGGATAGTATGAACGCGATGTGTGACGAAAACTGCGGGAACGAGACATAATAAAACGAACTATAATTATTTTCATGTTAATAAACAAATTTAATGACATTGTCCATATCTATAAGAAGCCTTGTCTTCTATTTTGCACATCCACGCAGCAATAATAAAAATACCAATACGAAAACGTCGGTGTAAACGGAATCGTCACTTTCAAATTCTAAAAGAAAATATGTGTTTTTATTCTCCTTGTAAACAAACACTTATTATTCTTCGTCTCCCTCGCAGGCCGACGCCGACAATCGCAACGGAAGAATTTCGCGCACCGCACTCGACGCCGACGCGCTGCGACGTAATGTGCTTCGTCCTGATTGGCTACCGCTAGGGATAGGAAAATTTCGCGAGTTCAATCACCTGTAGGCCAGACTCCTCAGACATCTGCATACTGGAGCCTCAGCTGTGCGTTCATTGGCTGTTGCCCCGCACCGGGCAGTTATGGGATTCGCAAGGTGTTTCCTTGCAAGTCTGCTATTGGCTCAGAGGCGTGCAGGGCGGGTTTAATAAAACTGTGACCCAATGACTCCACTGTATACGCGTTTGACGTCTATCTTGATTCGCGAAATTTTCCTATCCCTAGCGGAAGACATCGCAACGCACTATTGTGGAACCAGCATAGAGAATATATTCATGATACGTGTAATAATTATTTAACACGCGACTCCGAGGGAATGACCTGTCATATGGCCTCGGCCCACGGCGAGCGGTTGTGTTTGTTCCGAAAGTTTGAGGCCGCCAGCTTGGACAAAACAAACACGTATATTCTCTCCGCGGCGACATTTCTGAAAGAAGACAAAGAAAAGGGATAATATCTTCTGCCGTCGAGTTGAATAAGTCACGTTCGCGAGTGCTGTGTACAAACACTGGTCGCAATCATGTTCGCGAGTCGGGCTCCGGGGCGAAGGGTGCAGGTCGCCGGCCGATATAAATACTTTGGTTAGGACTCGCTTGTGTCACAGTCCGTCTTTCGCTGCAGAGCACGTGACAGACAACCCTCAGACATGATCGCCAAGGTAAGAGACGCCGCGCTCAGCTTTGAGCGGACTCACGTATCTGCTCTGCTGGGAACTTAGGGCATCAACTGTCGAAAATTATTTCTCACTTTTTTAGCGTATTGCTTAAAATTTGTTGTGACTTAATATAACATCATTAAAACGCACGAAAATAGTGGGAAATAACTTAAACAAAACTAATAAGATAACTTTATGAATTTTTAATTCGCAGCGTT
Source organism: Dryococelus australis (assembly GCA_029891345.1). Taxonomy (NCBI): domain Eukaryota; kingdom Metazoa; phylum Arthropoda; class Insecta; order Phasmatodea; family Phasmatidae; genus Dryococelus; species Dryococelus australis. The sequence continues at coordinate 28,148,812 of CM057001.1, forward strand.
TTTCATGCAAACATCACAATTGAACAAAGTTAATACATTATACGTAAAGACATGCAAAATTCGGATTGTTTTTTTGGCATCGAGCGAAAATTCACAGTTCTATATATACTCGGATCGGCGTCGATTCCGCATTGGCTGCCGCATATATGTAGCAGACAATCCCTTTCTGAGTAACCTGCACGTGATTGGGGCACACAATTGTGATGCGTTCATTTATAGACGCAGAATTACCCGAGGCGTGTCAACAAAAGAATGGTCCAATGATAAACGCATTGCAAAGGTCAAAGAGTTTCAAGTTTAAAATGTCGTCAAATAATAACGTGATTTTCGCAGGTCTCCTAATTATACGATACCGCTCAAAATAATTGTTAATGTTATCAAAATGTTATCAGTAAATTTTCGTAACAATTTTGTAAGCTATTCACTCTTATTTAAATTTTAACTTTCGAGATTAAATTTTAAGTCGACATTGTTAAAAGTTAAACTATTATCGCAGGTAATGAAATAACCGGATTTCAAAGAAATTATCAACATTAAATTAATGTTAGTATTGAAAACACTTTCGCTGAAGAGTGCCGCGGTGGTTTAGAGGACAGACTACTCTTTCCCCACCTAGGAGAGTCGGGTTCGCTTCCCGGATGGGTTACTCCCGGATTTTCTAATGTGGGTATCGTACAGCATGACGCCGCTCGTCGGCGGGTTTTCTCGGGGCTCTCACGTCTCCCCCGCCCTTGCATTCCGGCACTGCTCCGTACTCGCTTCACTTCACCCTCATCGGCTCTCAAGACCTCGATGTTAAGAGCCGACCAAATCTCTCCACTCCTACACGAAGTGAAAGAATTCGGTATAGATGGCGATGCCGGGTCATAAAGTGAACGTCAAATCCCAGTGTATCGTTCATTACAAAACGAATCGTATTAGAAGGGATAGGAAAATTTCGCGAATTAATTTGAGGACTCCAAGATAGACGTCCAACACGTGTACACTGAAGCCACGTTTGCAATTCGATCACACTTCATTAGACACGCCCTGAATGACTCTGAGCAAATAGGAGCCTAGCAAGGGAACAAGAGTGTGCCATACTGCCAGGTGTGAAGTAACATTGGCTATTCTCTGGAGCAGCAGCCAATGAACAAACACCTGAGGCTTGAGTGTACACATGACTGTGGAGTCTAGCATACGGGTAATTGAACTCGCGAAATTATCTTATCCCTGCTTGTTAGTCTCTCGTTGCACTAAAGGAAGCGTAGCAAAACATAAGCTATCGTAATGTTCACTCCGGAGGTAGAGTTTCAAATACAACTTCCCTAATGAATTTTCGGGTCATGAGAAAGTTGAATGGCGAGTGTTACAGCCCCCGCCTACCTAAAGACTGTTCACGGTAAAATGAGCACTTTTGAAAGCCCTGCTTAAGGTCTACTTGCATGTACTATGTGTATTCTTCCGCGTTATGTAAGATTAGCATTGTCATGAGTCTCATTACTTTATTCATGTGTTGGTCAAGTGAAACCATAAAATTATTATAAAAGTAAATTTTTTAGAAATCTGCTAATTCTTAATCTTTCATTAAAAAAAAAAAAAAACGAAGGGAAAGAAATAATTTAAGTTATTTGAAATATTTGCTTAATAATTTATTCAATGTTAAGACACGGAACTACTTCCATCCATTGTTACCAACTTTACTGGACGCATGTCACTCAGTGCGCCAGTTAAAATATATGCAGGTTGGAGCAGCGACTATTTTCTAAGGTTGATTTCAAAAGAGTTAATTTTATCGTGAACAGCCTTTAGAAGTATTTAGCACGTTTGAGGCCGATAAACGCGGGAGCAATAAGGGCTACATTGCCTCGCTCGTTAAGTGCGCCATCGCCGCTAAGCGCAAGGCTCTGAAATGACATGCAGTGTTCTCGTCGCACTGCGTATCTGCATGGGACTTACAATGATGATCCTATTATTTTATTGGTGGAAAAACTGTCGGAAGGTTCAATGCAGGGCCCGTGATTAGTTTCGTATATACCTGACGGGTATATTCTGAGACACATCGCTCTGAAAAACCATTTTTAGAGATTTTCGAGTACTCTGAAATTGTGTTTTGAAAGCACTCAACAGCCTCGTCTGAAGTGTGTGTGTGTGTGTGTGTGTGTTTTTTTTGTAGATCAGCACACAGGACGCACGTATAATATTTCGCAGAAAAGCGCGTATTTCAAACACACTGCAATGCAGTACGGGCTTTAGATGGGCGAACACCTTAAGCAAATAAAATAAAGAAGCCTATATTCCATCTACATTCTAAGCAAATGTTTTTGCGTCTGTTTTGTGGTCCCGCTTTTAAAGTGTACAGGTATTGCGTTATCTGTCAGAAAATATTTTTAGAATATTTAACATAATCATGCACTAAAATCATTTCGTAAATGTATTTAAAATACTTATTTTCAAACTTTCTGCGATTTCAACACTTATAAAAATAATTTGCCTTTTTTTTTTTATTTCGACAAACGTATTGGTTCCAAACTAAATATTTCGGAGCTGAACAAATGTATTCGTTTTTTAACTCATCTACAGTCACAAAACAATTATTACTAAGCACCAAGTGAGGTGACGCAGTGGCAACTCACTGGACTCGCATTCGGGAGGACCCGGGTTTTAGTCCCGGTCCGACCATCCGGAGTTCGGTTTTTCCACAGTTTCCAGAAACTACTCCAGGCGAATGCTGGAATGGGTCCTTAACAAAGGTAATTGCCGATTCCTTCCCCAATTCCTCTTCCCCCAGCAGTTTGCTCAATCCCTAATGACTTCGCTGTCGACGAGACGTTAAGCCCAAATACCTTCCTATTACTACACGGCAATCTTAACTGTGTATTAAATAACTTACACATGCGTACTTACACACTAATCAGTAAGGTAGCTTGCGCACTCAAGGACTTCCGTTCGCTTTGTAAGTTTTTTTTTTGTTTTGTTTTCAGAATGTATAACCGAAGTAATTCAACAGAGAAAAAAGTGCAACTTGACGAACGAACGATGGCTAAAACTTGCGAAAATCGCGCTATTATTTCCTGGCAGGTTGGATTCCATATACGAGCACAATCTCTGATTTTATTATAGTGGCCTGAGTACGGGCTTGGCTCCGCCTACCCAAGTGTGAAAGAGAGCGGCAGAACGACTTGTAAAGCACCGACCGCAGGTAGCTGACAGGCACTCCCTCCCACCTGCCGTACCACCGTCGTACTATTGTTTCCTTTCCCAGAGAGAAGTGGGCCGACATTGGCATATCTCCCTCCTAAGTTACAGCAGCGCTACTATAGTAACCGATCATAGTGAGAAATTTCTCACGTGTGTGACTGGGTTACAAAACAGTGATAAAACTGCGGTTGAAAATTTATTAATGGCTTTAAGAGTCCTTTGGAGCATTATATACAAACCCTCGGGCAGTGGTAGGAAACGAAGGAGAGTGCAACAATTTGCAGTTTAGGAAGTTTTCAAATAATTACCCATAATTAGCAGCTCCCTGCCGATGGTCATTACAAATTTGGGCAGCGTTTCAATTATATAGTTTGTATAGGTTGATAGAGTTATTTTTATATAAAAATCCAGCTGAAGATTATTTTTTATTCTGTTGTCTCCCCTTTACGCTGTAGACAAAATCAACGTGGCCATCAACAGGGCATTCAGATGTTGATGTACTGATAGTATGAAATCGTATGAGTTGGAGTTTCAGTAATTAATCCTGTAAAAAAAATAACAATAATAATAAAAAACTAACTTTAAACCATTTCAATGGTAACTAACTTAAATTTTAAAATTAAATCTGGCATTAAACTAGGAAATTCCTTTACCAAATTCGCTGACAGATTCGCCGTAGCTTGTCAGGCTCTGTTACGTCAAATGACAAGCAGTCACCATCTTGTATTTGAATTCAAAAGTTTTCAATCAACCGTTGGCAAGCAATACGTATAACAATGCCCAGCAAATTGAATTATTAAATTGTAACAAAATTTCGTGACTGTTAGGTACATTCATGAAAAAACTGATAGAACTATGGTACCAACAGAGCAAGACAAACTCCTTATATTTTGATACTCGCGTTCATAGCGCACTTCATATTACAGAATTTAATCAGTACACGGAAATAAAATTGAGTTTATATAATTTTTCAGCTGGTTACTTACAGCAGTGAGAGGCCTGCAAGAAACAATGGGCATATGGTTCAAAATGAATACAACGTACAACAAAAGTGGATATGCGAGAATGATAAAATCATCTTATAAAATATTACATTACTATCATTTCAATTATATTGTTAATCCCTGTCAAAAGAATGAAAATGCTTATTTTGGACGAAGCCCGAGTAGTAGCTATTCCGTTTGTAACACAAAGTAGGAAAAATTAAATATATATATATATATATATTATTTTTTTAATTATTTTTATTTTAAGAATATTCTATGTTTATGTTCGATTATTTCAACTTAGATACCTAGAAAAGGAAGGTATTATATGGAACTTTATTGCAAACTTCCAATTAAGTAATTTACTTTCCTGTGACTCTTATCTCATTCAAAATTTGTAACCTCCAAGCAAATTAAGGAAGTGTTTTTCAGTACTCGCCATATTAAATAGAATTTTTTAGTTTTTAATCATCGGTGAGAACTATACCAATACATAACTTATATAAATGCAATAAATCTTGTTATCCAAATTACTCAAATTTGTATTTTTTAATCACCTTGCGAGTCAACGTTTATCCATATATTTTGGATCACGGCCTGATCACAGCAGAACGGATACAATCTGACCAAAATAAGTAGCTGTATTTATATCTAAACACAACATGTATCAGAAAAAATTATAAACTGTCAAGTGTGGAAACATTTCAAGAAGGGAAAACTTCCTCCTCTGTATATTCAGTACGGATTAATACATACAGAGAAACATTTGAAAGAGTAGTTGATTCTCTAGCAATCATGCATTGAAAACAAGCTTACGCAATGGCACGTTTACCAAAACAGATATTTTTTCAAAAAAATCTAACATGTATGATACAAAGCTAAAAAAAAAACACTTCGATATCAGAAAACTAAGCTTTATGAAGGATTGTCTTAGTAATGTAATTTTTTCTACGACATGGATGCCCCACTACCAGATAAATGTATATTTATAATGAGGGTATTACAAAAGTAATATTGAAAAATAAGATTTATTGGAAAGTGCATGTTTAAAAAAAAAACAAAGGCATAAGAAGCAAAATTTAATATAGCTAAACCTTTTATGCATTTAATTACAGATCGTCATGTTGGCAGCACTGGCGGTGGCCCAGTCTACCGCATTCTTCCCTGGATGCGGCTGCGGAGGCTGGGGAATACCAGGTCCTATTGGAGGTGGCTGGGGCTACCCAGGCGTACTAGGTTACCCAGGTTACCTGGACGGATTCTATGGAGGCTACGGATACCCTGGTCCCATAGGAGGAGTTGGATCTACCGGAAGCTCAGCAGCATCTTCTAGTGCTTCCTCTGCCAGCGGACAAGGCGGAGCGGCTTCGTCTACTGCCGCCTCTGCAGCTTCTGGAGCTTCTGGCATCTCCAGTCCCTTGTATGGAGGCTACGGTGGAATTTATCGAGGATATGGATATCCTGGATATCTTGGAGGTTGTGGATACCCAGGATACTTAGGCGGACTATATGGAGGTTACGGATACCCTGGTCTTGTAGGAGGCGTTGGATCTACTGGAAGTTCTTCCGCATCATCCTCCAGCAGTGCTTCCTCTAGTGGGGCTGGCGGTGCGTCGAGCTCGTCCTCATCTGCAGCATCTGCTTCTGGATCTTCTGGAATTGCCACTCCTCTGTATGGCGGTCTTTATGGGGGCTATGGTGGGCTCTATGGAGGGTACGGTGGTCTGTATGGAGGATATCCTGGATTTTTCGGAGGTTGTGGGTACCCAGGATATTTTGATGGACTGTATGGAGGATACGGATACCCTGGTGTTATTGGAGGTTGGGGATACCCTGGCTATGGCACTAGCGCTGCTGCTTCTAGCTCAGCCAGTGCTGGAGTTGGTTCGCTAGGTGGTCTTGGAGGATTTGGTGGCCTGTACGGTAGATATGGTGGTTTGTATGGAGGATATGGGTTCTCTGGTCTTTCTGGGATTTGGGGATACCCTGGACTGGGCACTGGTGCTGCCGCTTCTAGCTCAGCCAGTGCTGGAGTTGGTTTCCTGGGCGGTATTGGAGGTTTTGGTGGGCTCTATGGTAGATATGGAAGGTATGGATATCCTGGTATTTTTGGAGGTTGTGGTGGTTGGGGGGGGATCTACCCTGCTGCTGGTGCGGCGGCTGCTGCGTCTAGTGCAGCTGGGGCTGGTGGCATCTACGGTGGTCTCTGGTAATCGCCATAGACTGAAGTCTCGATCTCTTTTCCATATACGGCTGGCAAAGCTACCAATGTTTTTGAAATCGACTTTTTAAGATTTGATTTCTCTGCACATAGTGTAAAATTAAAACTTTTATATCAGTTTTGTAATGACAATACTTTGAATAACTTTGTTGCACGAGTGTAACTTAAATGACTTCAAAAACAATTTTTTTTAAAATAAATGTACATATGTTATGAACTATTTTATTTCTGTCCCAATTGAGAACCTGAAATTTAATGCAGACATTATTGATCATAACTTTTCATCATAGAGTACATTTTGTGAAAATAAATTGACTCAGAAACTCATTAAAATTATTTGGTTTTGTGGGCATTTAAATTCTCCAAATGTCCATGAATATTGATGCCTATGTTACAAAGCACTATCTGCAAGTACTGCGGCACTAAATTTCTGAGAAATTGAGAGCCAAAAATATTGATATATTATTTGTGATACTTTGAGAAAATTATATTGATTTAATGTATTTTCTGCACAGTTACTTAAAGCGTTATCTTGTTTACCTCATGTGCCAGGAACTAACACTTTCGGACTATTAATCTAAAATTATATTTCCAGAAGTACGTATTCTATTTTATTATTTATTTTGTGGATAGTAATTGCACGATATCAAGAGTTTGTAGTAATATTGATATTTTAATCCTTAAGACTAATATTGAAGATCATATCCCCGATTAAGAAGACGACTAAATACATATTGCTAAAGTAACACTATTATATATATATATATATATATATATATATATATAATACACACTCTGATGCCCATTTATTTAGTGACACTCCCGAAAGAAGTTAAAAATTATTGCACACCTGATTGACTTCTACAGTTTAAATTGGTTTTATACAGTATAAAATTAAGTTATGCTGTTTCTTCAGGGGATACTAAAAGTCTAGTATTGCATTTTATGGATTCAAATAATTCTGCAATAACAATACCTACAGCTACTTATAAATATTTGCTACTATTCCCATGACCTGTATGTGGAATCTCTGTTAACTATAAGATATTTTATTGCATTTACTTTTTCAAATTCCTGGTTTTTGGAAAATTAATTTAGAGGAATACAACAGACTAGCATGTTATGATTAATAAAACAGTAAAGCATTACTTTTTTTAACTACACGCAAATGAAAATTACATAACTACGTAGTTCAGAGTATAAAAGAGTCAATCACATCCAATTTTTTCTTTTAATAATGCATAGTATAGAAAAACCATTTTTAAGTAAACCCTTAACTCTAACACACTAACAATATGACTGAGAATAAGCTGCATTAAAATTTAGGCGTATGCAAACAACGCAAGTTTACAATTACAAATCACTCAAGTAACTATTTCCTTTACAAACTGACAATGTACAGAACATCATACAAGTTACACCAAAGAAAATACATTATGTAAATGGAAAATGGTAGCTTAACAGGTCAATAAATGTGTTTCGCAATTCAATTAAAATAATGTTCAAAGAAGTTAATGTACTGAACAGCATTAAGTTATATCACAGGAAATGTGCTATTAGCATGGAAAATGACCTCTTTTAAACAGGTCAAGAAATGTGAAACATTATTCAATTAAAATAATGTTCAAAGAAAGTAATATACAGAACATCACACAGGCGACATCACGATAAATATTAATTACATGGAAAATGATGTCTTCTAAACAGGTGATGTAAATTTTCGTAATTAAAATAATGCTACATCACAAGAAATATAATATTTACAGTTAATGTCTAACGTTGTTCACTTAACAACTATAGTGAATAAAATGTTGTACAGAACATCATACAAGTTGCATCACAGGAAATAAATTATTTACATGGTAAATGATATAATCTAAACAGGCGTATTTTATCATTCAATTACTGGTGACAAAGAATAGACCGACATGTGTTGTTTAAAAAACAAGTCAACTGTATGCTTGCATGTTCTTTGACAAATGTGCCAGTAAAACCTCAGACAAAGTCAATTTGTCTTAATGCGGTGGTAAAAAACCATGCAGGTGCATGTTTAATATTAATAGATTCCAGAATGTTGCGAATTCAGATCATAAAGATAATTACATCTCTCATCTTATTTATTTGGTTTTCGATGTAACATTAGTTTTGAAACACCAAATAGATGCTTAAAATTTCTCGAGTTTAAATAATGCATTGTATTGGAAGAACGAAGAAAAAATTCGTCATCAATAAAGGAAAAAAAATGTGTCGTCTTTTTTTCTAGTCAAACAGATCATTTCATTATTTCAGTGGACGCGTGGATGACATGCTCGCGATATAAGCAACCAGTTCTGTTGTGTACGGTACCAAGTGTCATGTTTTACAGCTAAAAGAAAATGCTACACACAAATCTGAAAGTTAGAAGAAATTCGCTTGTGGTTTACCTTACTGGAAACTTAGGGCTCCGAACGATAGCGAAATAGAAATTAATTGCGGAAGTATCAACTTAAATTAATTCGGATAAAAAATTATCTGTAAAGTCATAAAATAAACTGTTCCAATAATATATAAGAACACTAACTAATCTTAGTACGCGAATTATCGTGAGTTAAGTTCCTGGAATTATTTGAAGTTATCCGTGAAAATTGATTTGTGTAATACGGCATTACTTAATGACAGTACAAATATTCATAAACGAAATAAAAACTGCTCATATTAGGAAGTAAAATCTAACATTTATTTTGACTCTGTTAACATTTTTATGGGTGGGGGGGGGGGTGGTCGCGACGGTACATCGGCCAGAGCGGCCATCTTCCGCAAAGGCGATCCTGGTTGGATCCCCCCGCCCCGCCCCGGGGGTACGATACGGGGTGAGTCTGGTAAAAACCACTTTTGCCGCATATGGAAAACGTGACGGACGTTGCCATTGGCTTGTTGGGGTCTTCTCGGAGTACTCCCGTTTCCCCCGCCATAGCATTCCGTCGCTGCTCCCCCTTCAACTCAATTCACCCTTCATCGGCACTGAAGCCCTTGGCTGCTAAGCACCGCACTGATCTCTTACTAGCGTTTACATAATCGCAATACTTTTCACTGTTATTGGACGTTACTTCATAAATACCGGATCTCCCAAATTAATGTTTACTTTTGTTACTCTTTGTTGCCCTTTTTTAGAACTAAACTTTGTCGCTGAAATGGCTGTCTCAACACTTTAAACCAACGGGCCAATAGCTTGTACATAACGGGTTTCTCTGCTACTAACTTCCAAAGAGCGTACACATCAATTTGAGACATTCTGTCTATGCAAAGTAACAATTACTATTTTTGTGCGTGTAACCAAGACAAATACAAACTGTTGCAATATAGAAGTGATAAGCTTTTCTTATCATTTTACATAATAGAAATGAAAAAAAAAAAAAAACAATCCCTATGTTAAGGATAAATTAGTGAGGGTTAGCGTAGTCGGGTATATAAATCCTTTGATTAAACCTCGGTAAATAAATTTGTGGCGGCAAATGAGGTGAAGTTATGAGAAGTGACAATTAGGAATTCTACAGGGGAAAATTTCCTTGCTTTATTGTTTTTAAAATTAGTTACTGTGTAAAATAATTCGTACAGACATAAAAGCGAAAACATTTAAATTGCCGCAAGGACACAGTTGCCACGGACGATGTGTAGCGCGTCGCTAGTCATGTTCTGGTACCCGCTTTTCAACAGCACCCCCAGAAATTGCGATACGAATATGTACAAATGCAATCGCTCATCTGCCTGCGAGACCTTGAAATAACGCACCAACAGATGTAGGGAAGGCAAGGAAGTGATGGAGAACTCTGGCGAAGAGCGAGGAGAAAAGAAGCCGCCCTCTTCTGCTACGGAAAACGTACCATGTGTATAAAAAACTATCACATGGCTGCAGCGTGATGGGTTCGTCAGATCATTCGCAATCTGGCAACACTGGTTGAACCGCCAGGGTCAGCGAAACGTGTCTCATGGCAGAGAGAGTGTGCGAGAGGGGGGGGGGAGGGGGAGGGAGGGCGAAGTTGTTCCATTAAGCTTCTTACACAATAGAAAACTTTAACTTTACTTTTCCTTTCCTCTGACGAAACCACCAATACACAATAGAATTGTAAAGTCAGAGTTTAGACAATTGAACATCGGTTCTGCGAGCTTCGTAAAAATGTGTATCCTGTTATGAAAATAATGATACTATCCAGGAATACATTTTACGTATATTTTTTTTTAAAGTATGCTTTAAATTTATATTAGAAGTTTATTTCGAAACAAAAAACTCATTTGTTTGCTTTATTAAAATATGTAAATTTATATAGTTCCTCTTCACATTATATTAGTTTGCTATTTATTTAATTTAAAACTAACCCTGTCTAATATACCAAGATTAAAATTGCACTACAATATAATAACGCACTTTCCACATAACCTCTGTTAGATTCTCAGCAAAATGGCTGCTTGACTTTGACTTTAAATATCAACTTCTCGAAATCGTAAAGTCAAGAGTGCTTGACTTCACCTTTGACAGTTCCATTGTGTCAAGCTCCATAAGAAACAACATGTCGGAAAGTCAAATGGTAAAGTCAAATGTTAAAGTTTTCAATTGTGCAAGGGCCTTTTAACAAGACATCACAAAGCCAAAAGGGGGTAGAGTAGGAGGAGGTAGTGGTTGAAGACGGGAGGGAGAATACTACGTGGTCACAGACCTGCGACTGTAGCGCTCTTCTGAGGAAAACAGCTAAACTATTTGTACTGTCTACCACTTGGTTCCGTAAATGAACCACAGATGCGTCGATAACCCTCCCGGCCCATGGTAATAGCCCTTAAGAGTTAATGAATAGTACGGTCATTTTTCACTATGACTATTTGAGTTGTTTTAAGTGTTTAACGTTATTCAAACTTGCAATAGATTTCTTTTTGCACGCAACTATACTTTACATCACCCATAGTTTTTACACAAACAGCTATTTACGGTTTTACATTGTTGAGTGTCCGCCATTTTGCTGCAGCTCGAGGAAACGTGTCAGTATAGTACAAATATTTTTTGAGGTATACTACAAACACGGCCCTTGTAGTTTTATAAACGAGTAGTTTTACAATATAAATCTTTGTGCTGTTACAAGCCTTTGTAAAATTACAAGGAATTTCTCAGTTAAAAATTGCAAATTTTTTACAGCAATGCGCTTTCGATTTCACATCGACACATTTTCATGGGCCAAAATGGCTATACGTTTTTGTGTGAAACGTGATAAAACACGCTTTCTCTTTCGAATATCGTTATTTAATTACTTTGTATACAACTGAATACTGAGAAACCAAAAATTATCTCTTCGTATTGGTCAATTTTGCTCTTTGTATATCACGTAGTCATTTCGTAATAGACACTGTTAATCTAGAATTTGTTTACTAGGGGTTAGCCCGTAACCTTTTTTTTGTATTTTCACGGGGCTAGAACAGTTACCATGTTAAAAAATTTGGTTATTGTGCAAATACTGAAAAAAATATTGCATAGATATATTAAGGTAATAATGAAATTATGTGAAACTAACTCAACATTGAAGTGACTGCGGTCCCATTTGATATTTCTCTATCCACTATGCCACTGCGGCCCCATTTAACTTAGTTCTATCCACTGAGCCACTGCGACCCCACTTAGAATCTCTCTATTCACTGAAACACTAAGGCCCCACTTGGAATCGCTCTATCCACTGAACCACTGTGGCTCCACTTAATTAACTCAACATTGAAGCGAGACTTTTAAAGTAAACAAAAATAACATTCCATTACCTTCATATCACTATGCAATATTCTGTATGCATTAATACAAAACTTTCATAGGAAAAAAGTAATTCAAATTACTTTTTAATGTTAAAGGTAATAATTACGTAATTTGATATTGCTGAAATTCGAGCTTGATCTGTATTTTACCCTGAGGATTCACTCTGCAAAATTTTATGAACTTATGTTGATTTTCAAAGGACTTAGAGGTATTAAAGACGGGCAGACAGACAGACAGAGATCGTCTACTTTGGTATTGTTTTGCCACCGAACGGTGACGTGTCCTTGGCAGGTGATAACTACTAACTCACGAATTGGGAAAGTATCGATCAGGAGCTGTAGTAAGCAACCATTGGCCGGAGTGAATTCGAAAAACCCTGTAAAACCAAAATCAGGATGGACGTGCCGGGAATCGCACTCGGGCCCTCCCGAACGCAAGGCCAGTAGTTAACCATCTCAGCACCTCACTCGGTGTTTAAATACTGCAGTAAATTTACTGAAATAAACATGCTATAGTCTATTCACGGTATCCTAGTTATAAGGCCCGTGACAATTTAAATTTTTACGTAAGACGGAAGAATACACAACATGCAACAAGTAGATCTTAAGCAGGTGTTTCAAAAGTGCTCATTTTACCGTGAACAGTCTATAAGAAATTGAATTGTGGAAAATAAACTGAATGCCTGAAAATACGGCGCATATTCCCTTTGGTGTGATTTTCTTGACTTTAAACTTTGTTTGTGTGAGGCGGAGGTATATCCTGAAAGTAGAACTTTAGCAGGGCTTCAGAAAAGTAGGAAGTAACCATAAATGTACTATATTTACTTATACATAAGTAAATTACTTGGTATGATATTTTGTGAACATATAAAAGTTGAAAAACTAATCAAACTGGATCACCTGTCTCTTACAAGGTGATGTGAAACTAAATACATTTCTAAATAAAGCTATAAGATTTTTTAAGTGTATGGCACCGTCCACCCTATTGTCTTGATGTTCGTGCATATAATATTTTTTAAGCGAGATAGTCAAATTATTTGCGGAGATATTTCATTGGTTTTAATTCTATAAGCAATGAATTATATTTATCCTAGGTTTGTTTGTAAAATTAAGCCCACGAGCCAAGCGGAACATTTTGTAATATTTTATTTGTTTTGAAATTCTACCACCAGATATAATTCGACCACCATAACAAATATAATATTATCTTAGTAATAATTTTTCTGATACTTCAAGTAATATATTACTCAATTAGATGAGCTATATTTCCTTTCTAAATGTTGCTTCGAACATCTTGATGGACTGTATTACACGAAAGTTTGTTGATATGAGAACTAGCGGGCACTACCAAACACCATTTCTCCCGAACGAATTGCGAACAACTGACTGTCTAAATATACTAGTTCCTAGAACCACTACGAGTGCGCCACTGATGGCAATGGCGGGAAGTTCAAATCTGTACACAGTAATATTTACAAAGACATCTATACACACAGTACTAAACATCACCACCCACCTTGAAATATTAATTTCAACCCTTAAAGGGCAGTGGGCACAGTTTAACGGCGGGGCGTTTAACGGTTCCGTCCACTCTGCAGACAGTAGTTACTCTAGGCACTTTATCGGGACCAGGGTGTAGCTCAATGATACGTCCTAAGCTCCACTGCAGAGGAGGAAGCCTGTAGTCTTTTACTAATTCAAGCTGTGAGGATGAAGAGGTTGATTTTATTCTTGACATTTTGGACGCTGCTGTAAAGTGTGAAGATAGTCCTGAAGCCAGCATTTCCAGAAACCTTGCTGAAGCTTCTCCACGAGCGCTGTAAACGATTCAGCTGGACGTCTTCCAGGTTTGGCTCTGGAACTGTGACAAGTGGCTCAAGAGTCAAAAAATGGCCAGGAGTAAGTGCGGACAAGTCATTCGGGTCCGAGCTCAGTTGACCCACTGAGCTCGGACCCGAATGCACGAGTGCCGATCTGCACTAGGACAGTATTCAGTTATTCGTAAGTGAGAACTTACTCTCCAATAACACGCCTCATATGGGACTTGACCGACTTAACTCCGGCTTCCCATAATCCACCGAAGTGAGGTGCTGTGGGGGGATTAAAATGCCAAGTTACCCCATGGGTGGCCAAGGAGCTTGCCATTGTCAGTTGGTGGTTGGGAGAAGCAAGCATCTGTCGCAGATCATTCAGATGGTTATTAGCACCCACAAAGCTAGTTCCACAGTCACTATATAGGTCAGATGACCTGCCACGATGGGCAAGAAAGCATTTGTATGCACCTAGAAATACATAGGTAGAAATGTTAGATGCCAATTCAAGGTACACTGCTTTTGTTACACAACAAACAAATATGGAAAGATAAGCTTTTAACAACACTGGGTGACGAACTCCTGCCAGCTTGATAGTAAATGGACCAGCATAGTCCACCCTGGCCTTTGCAAACGGTTTCACCTGCAGAATCCTCATGGCAAGCAGGTCTCCCATTCTTCCAGAGGTGAGGTGATGATGTAATCCAAGATAAAACTACCCTAGAATCTGTCCAGGTGTAAGTGGCCTCAATGTGCAGCCTCGAATCATAGTTGTTGATGACGAGATGGAGAAGCCGAGCTAGCAAAAGGGCCGCACAGAATTCTAGGCGAGGTAGCGGCACTTTCTTCACAGGCGCAACCTTAGATTTGGCAACCAACAGGTGAACTATTGCTGGATCCTGCTGAGGTTTCACACGAAGGTATACAACAGCAGCATAACGAATTTTGGAACTGTCAGCAAAGCAGTGAACTAGATATGTGCACATTTGCAGATTCACTAGTGGACGTGCACAGCGATGGACGACAATAATGACAGTTCAGATCAAACACGGCCTCACTTTTCACGCTCTTCCAGGGGTGGTTCAGTATCCAAGTCCACACCTTTTAGCCACAGCATCTGAATCAACTGTTTGCCAAACAAAGTTAAGGGAGCTAGCCAACAAGTGAGTCAAACACTCGAGC
Organism: Dryococelus australis; assembly: GCA_029891345.1. Lineage (NCBI taxonomy): Eukaryota > Metazoa > Arthropoda > Insecta > Phasmatodea > Phasmatidae > Dryococelus > Dryococelus australis. The sequence continues at coordinate 28,163,955 of CM057001.1, forward strand.
CAAGTCTCACAGGATGATGCATTTTGTAGGCAGATTGGAGTTGGGACAGATTACATACGAAAATGAGTCAGTGGAAGTGTTCCATTGCAGGCCTAGGACTATAATAACCAAGTCATGATCAAGATCAAACAAGTGAGATGATGGTGCATGAATGTCCTCCGGTGGGAGCCAATCCAACAAGTCTGCTTGGTTGCTCATAAACTTTCTCAATTGAAATCTACCCACCTTCAGTAATGTTATGAGCTCCTGCTGTAGATTGAGTGCAGCCTCAACACTGCAAGCTCCAGTGGCTACATCAACTACATACATGTCTGACGATAAAATCTTCACTGAAACAGGAAATCTGCTCTTCTCATCCTCTGCGAGTTTATGGAGAGTGTGTATGACGAGATATGATGCAGATGACACCCCATAAGTACCTGTGTTCAATCTGTATTCAGCGATGGGTTCATCATCCGAGGACCTCCACACAATCCTCCGATAATATCTGTCGCTGAGACGAATGGATATCTGCCGATACATTTGTTTGATATCTGCAGTGAACACAATAGGGTACATATGAGACTGAAGCAACACATTAACAATGCTGATTTGGAGTTTTGGTCCTATAAGAAGTATGTCATTGAGCGATTGGCCATTTGTGGTTCTTGCCAATGCGTCGAACACCACTCGCAAATTAGTGGTGGTGCTATCAGGCTTTACTACAGAGTGGTGAGAAATGGAGTAGGCCTCACTTAGAGAGATTTCTCCCTCTGGAATCCTTTCCATGTGCCCAGATGACAGGTAGTCTTCCATAAAATCTACACACTGGGCTCTTACTGAAGGTTTCAGTTTCAGTTGCCTCTCGAGACGATGGAGCTTATGTATTGCTTGGCTCTTAGATGCCCCCAACTATGGTCTTGGTTGACAAAAGGGCAAAGCAACACTGTAGCACCCTGTTTGTTCTCTTGTATGAGCTGTTATGAACATCTCTTCATAGAGTGCTTTCTGAGGAGAGTGATGTGTTTTCTGAGGAACTTCTTCTAATTCCCAGAACCTTTTGACAACATATTCAAGCGATGGGGACGATGTAAACAATGAAATACAACAAGATGTAATTGGTTGCGATGGAACAGCAGTTTTAACCCTTCCCATGAGGATCCATCCAAACACAGTCTCCAATGTGGTGGGCATTTCCTTGCTTCCATCCCTTTTGCAGCCAGTCATTAAGTGCGGAAACAACTCGGCACCTATCAACAAGTTGACTGGGCCTGGATAGGCAAAGGTAGGATCTGCGAGTTCCAGGTGCGTTACAGCATCACAAATGCTAGAGGGTAGCTGAGTATTTGGGAGATCACTTGAAATGCACGATAGAACAAAGGCATCCAGACTGAATGTTGATGACGTTTGTCCTAAAGGACTGATTAGGCAAGTCGTGGTTGACTTGGAAACACTGACTGTCACATTGGATAATCCATGGATCGGGAGCTAAATCTTCTGTCGGTGCAGTCCCGATCGCTGTAGGCAGGCCTCGGTTACGAAACTAGCCTGACTAGCCGAGTCTAGAAGGGAACATACTTGTTGGGGAGATCCAAATGCATACTGGATTTCTACTAGAGCAGTAGACAGCAAAACAATGGTGGTAGCTGTCATGGTGGTATGAGCTGCAAGTGTGGATACAATTTTAGTTTGGCCATCTCCTGTATGTTCTTCTATTGTGATATCCGAGGGGTTATCTATTTCAGGGGCCGATGCATACTGTGATTCAGCAAAGTGTAGCAATGTGTGATGCCCAGCATCACAGTGTCGACATATGAATTTGGAGTTACAGTTTCTAGCTCGGTGTGATGATCTGAGGCAGTTCAAACACAAATTTAACATTTTGGTAAGAGTGTACGAATTATGTTTGCTGGATTTGGACACAATTGAAGTCTTTGACATAGAGGTCTTGACATGGTACAAACCAACTGCTTCGGCTGATTGACACTGCTTTTCTAAGAACTTTATGAATTCTGTCAGCTTTGGTAGTGATGAATCACTTACTGTCAGCTCCCACTGGCGGCGCAGGTAAGGGTCCATCTTCTTCTCCATCAAGTGAAGCAACAAATCACAGTGATCCACAGGAATTTTCATTGCTCGCAGAGCACCCATATTTTCGTCAGATGATACCACTGACACTTGAAGTAACGTTTCGATGTGGTTCAAGATTATGAGTCTCTTATTGTTATATCTCCTCACTAAAATCTCCCACGCAATGGTGTAATTTTCCTCCGAGAGTGGTAGGGACTGGATTAACGACAATGGCTCTGCAGTTAAACACGACTTCAGGTATGTGAAACGATCCACCTGAGATAAGTTATCATTGGTGGCTACCATAGACTGAAACAGGTTTGCAAAGTTTGACCATGACTTCGGGTCACCATTGAAACTGGAAAGCAGAATAGTGGGTAACTTGACATGTGATGTGTTTGAATGTGACTGGGTGGCTCCTTTGTCATTCCTACCATTGCTCGCTATGACACGGTCATGTATGGCCATTACAGCGTAATACTCATCATCAAACTTGATAAGCCATTGGGCATGGGACTGGGTGTCAAACTCACTACTGCCTTTGAGCGCAACTTCCAGTGCGATGTGGTCATCATCAAAACCGTTCCAGATTTGAGCTAAGACCCGGCAAGTAGAAAGGAAGATGCGTTCTTCAGCAGTGTTACCTTGCACAGAAGCTGACAATGTAAATGCACGGTGTAGTCGATTTTCCGCTCTTTTGGGACGTCTCTGAAGTGCCAGGTGTTTATCAGCCATGTTCACCACCATTACGCACTATTAAGGCCAAAAGTAACAGGCGCGTGAAGCTTGCGTACGCTGATAATTCTGTTCGTATTAGTGATTAACTAACCATGATCAGCAACAGTGATTTTAGCTCAGTTCGTAAAATTAAAAGTGATTTATAACTGTTATAACTGTGATTCTATGACAGTTTGTGGAACTAAGTAGCTGTGATTTCTTAACTGTTCAAATGTACATTAACCTTATTCTTAGAACGTGTAGATCACTGTGACTACGAACAAGATACACACATCAATACAACTAAATGCAAATATGCCCGTTTTGGGGAAGTACTGATATATAAATGCTCTGGCAACGTGCTGGGACCAAATTCTACCACAACTTCTGAAGACCCCTTGACGAAATACGAGTCACGACCGAGGTAACAAGAGTCACGAACGAAGTAGCACGAGTCACGACCGAGGTAGCACCGTGCGAACAAATACACAAAACAGCGATGCGGTGGATACTCCACTATGTCGGAACAATATCCGGCGAGGTTGGACCAATAAATGTTGCTTCAACATCCTGATGGACTGTATTACAGGAAAGTTTGTTGATATCAGAACTGACGGGCACTAACAAACACCATTTCTCCCGAACGAATTGCGAACAACTGACGGTCTAAATATACTAGTTCCTAGAAGCACTACGAGTGCGCCACTGATGACAGTGGCGGGAAATCCAAATCTGTACACAGTAATATTTACAAAGACATCTATGCACTCATTACCAAACAAATTTCTACCGTTATTATCAGATAATTGTATTTTATCAATTCACCTATGTCAAATCTTTGCTTCCCTCTACACTAGTTCATTGCCTTTTCAGTCATACTGCAAAAACAGTGATCACGGACATTAATTTTATACTCGCATGTTTACTATGTATTGTGATTTCCTTTTACTGCGTGTGTTTTCTTAAAAGCCTTACAAACAAATGTATAATTTAGCTAACAAAATCCTTTTGAAATAATTAATTTTATTTACATTCCTTCTTTGATGTAATTACACACCCATCCGCATGCACTAGCTTTTGAAGCAATGTAGTGTAGATTTTAGAAAACAGGAGTACACAATAATATATATGTGCACACTAAAATTTTTGTAATTGAAGTATTGAACCAAAAGAATGTGATGTATGGTATTATTGTATTTTGCACCCTTATTATTTTTTACTTCCGCTGCACACTTTCTTTTATTATAATCTCTAATATTTATGTTCATTATTTATATGACATTTCTACTGGCGGAAGTCATGCGTGTAATGTTTGTTAAATGTTTGTTTATTGTCTTATTTCAATATTTGTTAGATTGCAGTGTTAAATTTTCTAATGACCAATGTTTAAAATATGTTCAGAATTGTTAACGTAATATTTTAATGCAGCAATTTCAAGTAGTATTTTTACACAAATTGTAATGTAATTTCTATATAATTGTTAACTTTGTTCAATAGTTGGCAGCATGGTACTCAACGTAATATGCAAGAGGGATTTTTAAAAGAGCTTCAAGTTTAGGCCCTATATTGCTATTGAAAATTCAAATTGGACTGCGTTGAAAAAAATTTTATGTTTCGAACATTAGCAACGACATATTGGATCCTGGATATTTTAGCTAGTCAGCCAGGAATGGTGATACAGCTTTTTGGAAATGTAGTAAAGATGTGATATTAAGAGGATCCCAGTGTCAAGAGATATTTAAGCTGTTTTAATTATGACCAACGGTGTGCGCGTAGAGCCAAAGAAAACCTCGATAAGTATTTTTGTGCAAATGGACTTTGAAATCACGCAGTTCCTTGCATATAGCAATAAGGTTGCCATTATGTCCTACTAGACATTCGTGTTCCAGAATAGCTTCAGGGCGAATTTACAGATAAGTAAAACCTCTATTAAGTTGCAGAAGGCAGTATTTTCAATTTAATCTCTGTAATTTGGTTTTAAAGACGTTGAATACTGAACTTTTCTTGAACTTCGCCCTCGCTTCCTTCAGAAACGGAGGTTAATTGTATATACCAATCAACTTTATTAACTGAGCTAAGCCGAGGTATTTATCAGATTGACTAATAAAGTGAACCGTATTAAAGGGAAAGCGTTTTTTAAATAGTCACTGAATGAAATTATCCACAGAGTAAAGCATTTCGCTATGCTGCCAGATGTCAACCATTGTAATAATTTCCCGAGTAGAGATTTATATTGAATTTGCGCTGCATATGTTCTTATGTTTTTGTTTTTAGCTATCATTTTAATAGTAATAATTAAATGCCCCTTAATCATTGAACTGTTTATTGGTTGGTAGTTTGTGCAGTTGCAGTATTGCTTATCATTATTACAGAGTCGTTCACGTGTTCTGTTGGGATTGGAAACTATGATTTCGGAGCATAGTAAGTTCATGCAGATATTTGCACTATTGGTACAAACTAAACGTATATAACACGTTTCAATGGCGCCGTATGCGGGCCACTATTATTACGGAACGTATGTAAAGGCTGTTCACGATAAAGTGAGCACTTTAGAAATTAACCTTAGAAAAAAAATTCTGCCACGCATGCATATATTTTAATGGGCAAAGTGAGTGATATTCGTCCAATAAAAGTTGCTAACAATTAATGGGAAGTAGTGACATATATCAAAGTCGAATAAAAAGTGTCCTTATGTAAAATTAACTCTGGCAAGGGCCTCATCACTCTATCCATGCGTCGGTCCAGTGAAACTGTGAAATTATAGGAAAAGTAAATATTTTTCAAACATGCTCATTTTTTATACTTCGATACATAAAAAAAAAAACAGAAAGCGAAATAAATAATTTTAGTTTTCACAAATTATCACCTGACTCTTTTTTATTTGACGTTAATATATGGAACTAATTTCCATCCATCGTTACCAACTTTACTGTGCGTATGTTACTCAGTGCGCCCATTACAATATTTGCAGGCAGAATCAGTGTCATTTTTCTAAGATTGATTTCAAAAGTGCTCACTTTATCGTGAACAGCCTTTACCATTCTACATCACAAGTGAATAGGTTTCAGTGTTACCAGCAACGCGGCGCTAAAATATTCACATTGGGATGCGTCATCACGTTCAAGAAAAAACTTACAATGAAAAATGTTCGGCAGTGGAATTATCTTAACCCTGGAGGTTAAATGTAAAAACAGTATGCGAAAAACGTTTATCTGCATGACATTCATCGATATTTGTCCAAAAATGCATTCGTCATTTATAAAATCATATTTTTTCTCAAACGATAATAAAGTGTGTAACACAAAAAAAAACTAGTTTGGCACAATAAATTATTTCGTTTGAATAGTTACAACCAAAAATAGAGTATCGTATTTTCAAAAGCATAATTAGCTTGAAGTCTGGTTTGTAGTAGGCCTACTGATAATTTAGTTGAGTCTATTGAAAGTAATGTTTTCACAGCCTAATTTTTGCCATACGACGCACATAAACTACAAACTTACTTTGTCGTATTATTTAAATACGCCGAGAAAGCAATGTATGCGACATAAATAATACGAATTGTAAGATACCACATGTCTAGTTATTAAAATATAAACTATATGCTTAGAAATTAATCTGCCGAGTTAAACCGCGCGGGGTCACTGGAAGAAATTGAAATAATTTAAGTTAGTTTCAAAGACAATGTATTGATTCCGATTAAAATAAACTTTCAAAAATGATTTCCATAAAGGCCGGGAGTGGGTTCATGTGGACCTGAGAAACAAACAACTGAGTGTGTAGAGTGAATATCACGCATATACATTGTCAAGCGACGCCGAGCAAGCGGTTAAAGAGCTACAAAATTGATTGACCCACAACATTCCAGAATAAGAAGAAAAAAGAAAAACAATACTGCATCACAGAAAACTGACACGCTGCCCGTCATAGTTGATAAATATTTGGGGGGAAATCGTGACTGCGATTCAGCTGTCTAGCTAAGCGTTTATAGTTGCCAGGACTATATATGCGCGCTGGTGGCCGTATTCCCAGTCACAGCTTCTTCCTTGGCTACGACGCGGGGCAGAGACATCCAACAACCATGATCGCCCAAGTAAGGAAGATGTCGTTTCTTTTGTAATATTAACAATGGAAAATCACACTAAAAATCCGAGAGGAAAACCATTCATTTGAAACAGTTCTCGAAGTAGTTTTTCTGAGATGTATAAAACAATCCTGGCTGAAACTTTAAATATCTATCCAGAACTAACGCAAATTTTTGTTAGATAACACTCAGTTAAAAATTTGCAAGGCAGCAAGAAACTTTTAACGTAACCAACTGGTCTACCTGGTTCAAATTTGCATAACATTGAAGTACGCGCAGTATTCTTATTCCAGCTTACTTTATTACATATATTTTTCATATACAAGTGACAGGTAATGCTATACACTATACGCCAATCCAGTGTGCAGCGGTATAGATTTGTTACATTAGGCCATGTCTCTAACATCCCCGTGTAGAAAGCAATATGCGTACAATATACTTTGTTTTACATGTTTATTAGTTTTAAATATTAACGAGTTAAATATCCGTGTAAATAGTTTTCTTCACAATTGCAGGTCTATGCAAATTTGCTCCCTTGCAAATAACAACGTTATGTCTGCGAATACCTTGCTTTCTGACTAAGACGACATTTGAAACACGTTCTGAGTTTAGAGCATGGCTATTTTGAGTCAAAGTTAGTCTCAAACAGAACAAGAACCACCGATGTTGGCCTACTGTAATTAAAAAAAAACATAACACGGGGAAGTTAAATAAATATTTTCAATATATTGATTAAATTGTACACGTACGTATATTTTGATTTCTCTAATAGTTATTATGGAATTAAAAAAAATGATGCATACGTTTTTATTTTGAAAAAAAAAAAAAAAAAAAGTATTGAAAAATAGATTACGTATAAAATGTTTAACAAGATTTATGTTCTCTACTTTTCAGGTCATCCTGTTGGGAGTACTGGTCGTGGTCCAGTCAACAGCATTCTTCCCTGGCTGTGGCTGCTGGGGAACACCAGGTCCTATCGGAGGAGGTTGGGGCTACCCAGGAGTTACAGGAAACTCAGGTTACCTGGGCAGATTCTATGGAGGTTACGGATACCCTGGTCTCATAGTAGGAGTTGGATCCACCGGAAGCTCAGCAGCATCTTCTATTGTTGGAGGATATGGGGGATATGGAGGATTGCATGGAGGATATGGAGGCCAGTTTGGAGGATATGAATACCCTGGCCTCGTAGGCGGCTGGGGATACCCTGGAATCGGTGTTGCTGCGTCTAGCTCTGTTGCAGCTGGCGGGATTCTAGGAGGTCTTGGAGGATATGGAGGATATGGAGGATTGTATGGAGGATATGGAGGCCAGTTTGGAGGATATGAATACCCTGGCCTCGTAGGCGGCTGGGGATACAAAGGAATTGGCGCTACAGCGTCTAGCTCTGCTGCAGCTAGTGTTGGATCCTTGGACATCGGTGGATATGGATTCCCTGGACATTTTAGCTGTTGTGGAATTCGGAGAGGTTATGGATACCCTGGCTTCTATGGTGGTCTATGGTAGATCGCTGCAGACGAAAAACTGATCCCTGATGCTGTAGGCGATTGTCAAGCTGTCATTATGTTCACTTTTTTGGCAAGTGCCTACTGTATTTACATGAAAAATAACTGGTATGTTAAACAATCACTGTGCATTTTCTCTGTATAAATTTTTTTTACGCTCAATTTTTTTATGTAATAAATATTTGTACCTACGCAACTAGCTATCTACTTGTTATTTGTGTGATTATACTATTTTCCCATTATTTTTAAAGTTGCATATATCTATGGAAATTTTTCAAACAATAAACAAAATTGAATTTTCAAGTTATTATTATGAGACAAAGACAAACAGAACATATTCTAATTTGTAATACCAAAATTCTGGTCGAACGTTACAAAATTTACAATTGACATGTACAGAAAGCTATGGTTCTATCAACACAAATCTTTGCAAGTTAACGAAAACATTTTTAAAACACGCATATTTAGAAACAACAAATTCGTTAGTAGTTACAAAATTGTTTGGTTGATGCTTTCCAATGGCGAAATATTGCTGCTGGCAAAAAAGAAAAGCATATTATGGTACACAATAGCACGTAGATTGACGAGCTGTCTTACAAAAGTAAGTTAGTGCTCAATATCATATTTGTTCACCAAATAGACATTTATCGGTTATCAACCAAATATGTGGTTCGTAGCAATATCATTCGCGTCCTCCAGAATAAAACGTTCTGCTGCGACTGCAAAACTGCAGCCGTTACAAGGTTTGTTTCGAACCTTGGCGAGTGTGCCACGTCTTCGTGGTGTGTGCGAGCTCAAGCCAAAGATGGCACAGTGGCAGTGCATTGAAATTATTTCAATTTTATCAGTGGTTGCCCGAAATCACTCCAGGCGATCGGTGGTTCATTAACAAACACTTTGGTTGATTCATTCTTCCTATCCTGCTGTCAACGAGAGTTAAACCATACGGACATACAGAAACTCGCAACTAGCAAAACACATTTTTGAGCCGTGCTGACTACTTACTGACCAGCATTATTGCTGCAAGCATTATAACCTTTTCGCTGCAACTAACGAACACATTATAGTTTACAAACACACTGAATTTACTAGCGGCCACAGAAGTACTATTGAAATTGCCACCAAATGTTATAATAACAATAAAAAATGAATAGATTTTTGGCGCGGCAAAATATTTTTGAGGTCTATATTGACGAAATAATTTTGTGACAGACAAATAAAATTTTGGTCTCCAGAAAATTGTTTTTTTTTTTTTTTTTCTAGTAAAGTTAATGGTAAAATGGACGTCGGCTTCAAGGGAACTCAAAAAAATAATAATTTCGATTGATTTATTGAATGGCTGATTATAAATGGCTTACTAACAATCCCCGGTGTTATAATTGAAGGCTTATGAGGGGACGGCTTACAAAATAACTTATTGTCCAACTTAAACTAACACCCACGCTTCGCCTGATATTCGAACCCGGAACCTTCAGCACTCCAGACCAGTAGCGCACCAACTGACTGCGCCACGGATGGTCGGCAATATATAATTTCGATGATATAATTTCGTATTTGATAAATGCCTGCAGGCGTTTATCACCTGATCTGCTATAGGTACATGCAATCTTCGAGAATTTCTATGCAGTGTTAGTGTTGGAAACTCTTTACTCGTACTTTGAGCTATCTTAGTAATCCCCTCGCGTGAAATTATCTACCCACATTGTATAAAAAATTAATTCGAAAATAAAATAAGATGGCAAGACGTTTTACAAACCTTACAGCCGGCTTTCTCCGCGATTGAAGTTTGGAAGATACTTTTTTTTTGTGCTAAGTTTCTCAGCCTGGAAAGTACTGTGTTAAAATAATATTTCCTCATCGATGGCAAAACGACTTTCCACTCAATTCAACAATAGCTGGGTGAAGTAAAACCGATTCATTGTTTCTGCAGTTTTAACTAGAATATGTGAGATATTTCGCAGATACTTCTGCGTTGTAACCACAGAAATACTGGCGTAATATTAAGTTTCAACATTTCATTTTTTTTTTTTTTATCGCGACATCCTATTTCAGTAATAAAGCGTCCAAAATCTTCAGAGTAAATTATATCACAATTCCACTCTAGTTGAACTCAAGGCATATAGCCTCTCACAAGTAAGTGATATCTAGGGATAGGAAAATTTCGCGAGTTCAATGACCTGTAGGCTAGACTCCTCAGTCCTCTGCATACTGGAGCCTCAGCTGTGTGTTCATTGGCTGTAGCCCCGCACCTGACAGTTATGGTATTCGCTACTTGTTTCCTTGCAAATCTGCTATTGGCTCAAAGTCGTCTAGGGCGTGCATAATTAACTCTGATCCAATAGGAAAGGTGACTTCAGTGTACATGCATTTGAAATATATCTTGTCCTGAAATGAATTCGCGAAATTTTCCTATCCCTAGTGATATCGTGGATAAACCGTTAAAAAAAGTGGCTTACTTTCATTAACTGCCTTAATCTTATCGAAATGTCACGCAACAACGTAATACAAGAAGAAAATTAAGTAAAAATTTTAGATCTAAAATGTGTGTTCCAACAAAATTATTGTGACACCTCTGCCAGAAAGTCTCTACACACGAGAAGAAATAAAGTTATTACCACTGCGATCAGAAAATGTCGAAATGTCTGAAGGCTAGATACATCCATTATTTCTAAATCTGTTTACATGGAATGTTGGCATAATATTACCACATATTAAAGGGTGTTCACGATAAAGTGAGCACTTTTGAAATCAACCTTAGAAAAAGTCACTACTTCTACCTTCATATATTTCAACGCTACCCTTAGTGACAGGCGCCCTGTAAAGTTGGTAACGATGGATGGGAAGTAGTTCCGTATCTTAACATCGAACAAAAAGTGTCAGGTAACCATTTCTGCTAAATTTAAATTAATTATTTCGCTTTCTGTTTATTTTTTTATGCACGGAAGTGTAAAAATGAGCAGGTTTATTATATATTTACTTTTCAAATAATTTCACAGTTTCACTTGACCGACGCATGAATAAAGTGATGAGGCTCACGACAATGCTAATCTTACATAAGGATATAAGGTGGAAGAATACACAACGTGCATACAAGTAGATTTTAAGCAGCGATTTCAGAAGTGCTCAATCTACTGTAAACAGCCTATAATTAAGAATACGGAGGTGAAACATATGTTCATCCCACGAACTCCAACCGCACACTCCAGCAAGATGGCGCCACTGTCCAGCAACCGTTCGCCAACCAGCGCCTGGTAACAACCCCTTCGCCATCTGGCAGCTTAGCCAATAGGAATCCTTTCTCAGCACTCTGTAGACAATGAGACACAAGGTCCGTTCACATAGAGCTTCACGTTGCCAAAGTCGTAATAGATACGTCCACATCAAACAAACCGCCATGCCATTATATATATATATATATATATATATATATATATATATATATATATATATATATATATATATATATATATAGGCTGTTTACGATGAAATAAGCACTTTTGTATGCCCTGCATAGCATCTACTTGTATGCTCGTTGTGTTTTCTCACACCTTATGTAAAATTAACATTACCATGGGCCTCAAAACTTTAGCAATGAGTCGGTCAAGTGAAACAGTGAAATTATTAGAAACGTAAATATTTTACAAACCTGCTCATTTTTACACTTCGATGCATTAAAAAAAAGGGAAAGCTGAAGTAATAATTCAAGTTATTTCAAATGGTTACCTAACAATTTTCATTCGTCGTTAAGATCATGGAACTACTTTCCCTCTTATCGTTACCAACTTTACTGGGCGCATGTAAATCATTGCGTTCATTAAAGTATTTGCAGGTAGGAGCAGTGACTTTTTTCTAAGGTTGATTTCAAAAGTGCTCACTTTATCGTAAACAGCCTTTACCTTGTGGCATTACTCAGAAAATAATTCCGTAACTCTGTCGGATAACAACACATTATTAAGGCGTGGAAAATTCAGTAACGTTGTCGAGAATCTACAATAACTGTACATTGTGCCGTGCATACAGAAGAATTGTAACTGAGTGAAAAAATTTTTGTCTGATGTGTCTACCCATGTAAGCATATAATATTTTTATCCATAAGTTTCATCCTCAAGTTTGTAGGATTTGTAGGATAGTGCCACTTGGAAAAATAAATTCCTTTTTTAATATATCACTTGCTACCAAAGCGAATAAAAAATAACATACTATCAGTGTTACTACAGACAAAACGAATTAATTATATTTACATTAATAAGTTACATGTTTTCAAACTGGATGCTTCGATACAAATTGTGTTACACATTTCATCTCTGGAACAATCACATCAATTTGAAGCCGTCCTGGTACTCTAGCGGTACAACTGTGTGAACTGAAAACAAGCGCGTAGTAATAAAAAAATATCACCTCAAATTTGCATTTAAAATTTACATTTCAATAATCTCTCAGCCGATTCTCGTCAAATTTGGCATGAAAACCTAACTATCAAAGACAACAAAAAATTTGTATAATGCAAGTTGTTTTTCAAAACTATGGCGTTATTCTTGTAGTTTTGTAGGTCTAATTTCTGGTGTCACTAATAAAATTTATCTGAAACTAGGTTTGTTTAAGTACACAGAGTTAGCGCGGAATTCCTCATGACGTCCGCTATGGACTGTACTACAAGCTAAATAACTATAGCCATAGTCTAACAACATATCTCAGAAAACTCTCGAAGGATTATTATCAAATGTGATCAATAATTCCTTTAGTCTGGGTTTTGATACACATCACCTAGCTATTAAAGCCTTTAAGCACGTAATCAAAACGACTTTATATATGCGCAGAGGGAAGTGAGTTATGTATAAATGTAGATGGAATTAGATTAATTTGATATACCGAATCATTTAAAAGAAACCATACATTGTGGTTAACAACAATGTGCAATCCGTAGCAGACAAGGAAAGTATGTTAGGATACAATAACAAAATGTGATCAATATGCCCTCTGTTGTTGCGAATGCATGTCAGTGCGTTGTACCCATTCAACATGCATGTCATGCGATGTTTGAATAGGAATCTGAGCCTGAGCATCACAACTGCGGCTTTGTAAATGTCACGTTACCTAAGACATAAGGAACCATCTGCATATCATTTGAATGGCGACACTCATGACACGAATAATATTTTGAAACATTCCTATGTATGGTAACTTTCGAATCACTTTTTAATTGTAACTTTAAGTTTTATTTAAAAAAAAATCCTTAGATTATCTTCATATGATTGTATAGTTCAATTAGTTGTAACATCAAACGGAACAATTAATACGAATACCTATATGAGTAAAACAATTGATAAATTTTTTTATCAAAATCTTAAATCCAATAAAAATATAAAATGTAAAAATATAAAATGTCACGTGGAAAAAATAGAGCTTTGACATTATATATTAAAACTACATACTCAACCTATTTTCGCCAAATTTGGCATGAAAGTAATGCCACAATAGGCCGCAAACTACCGCGATTTCTACCCAATTTGGCAACCCATGTAAACTGATGAACTTTGAGAGGGTCAGACACACATATTTTCAAAATGGTGGCCATACAATCATTTTAGCTCAGCATTTTTTATCTTCGAAACTGGCAAAACAAATTTGAACTTAACTTTGTACGCTGACAGTATCAATGATATCCATCAGAATTGTATATCCAAAGCCTCATTTCTCCGCCAATTTTGTTGACAGCCGCACATGAAATAATATAGCTTTTTGCTGTACCTCGGCAAACAATTAACCGATATCTTTCAACCATCGAATGTGTTAATAAATAAACTTTTTGTCCTCCATATTTTTGAAGATCCACATCTTAGTAATGGAGGTTTTATGCCCTCTCTCGAGGACCAATTAACCGATTCGTACCGAAATGTTACGCAAGTATTGATACAGTATAGTATGTAAATTAACAGGTGTTATGCGTGGCAGGCATGTTTTAATGGGTTTATAGGTACTGTAAAAAAATTTAGATTAATTTGTTATGTCTATGAAACGTTTCAATAAATTTCAACCAATTTTTGTACGCAGGCAATATTAATTAGAATCATCTTTTATGCATGCAGATGTTTTGCAAAAAAAAAGTGTCATGTGAGTAAATTAAACATTTTCCCATATTTCCTGAAATATTCAACAAATTTTCACCCAATTTTGCACACCTCTGGAAGACCATTTAATAATTACATGGTTTAAATGGGGTCAGATAATGTTTTTTCGAAATAACGGCCATATAAATATTTTGATGTGTTTGGCATGTATATTTAACAATTTAATAATTTTAATAAAACTTTTTATGCTGACAGTATCTATTAGAAATATCGGGAAGAGAGCTTGTTTTTAAGTAATTTTGTAAGATAACCCCGTTAAAGAAAAACGTTTTTTATGCCCTATCTCGGAAAACAATCAACCGATTTCGCCCAAATTTTTTACGCATGTAGCGTTACGGTACATCCGAAGCTCATGCTCCGAGTCCTACCTCCATAATGCAGTAGATTGCAAGCTAGCTTAATTTTACGAGCTTTTCCGAATTCGAATCCCGGGAAAGCCACTCGCGTAAAACTTATTTTAATTTTCTTGGTTATATTTCACATGTGTCTGGATTCGTCTCTAACGATATTGCTTTCAATGAGTCGCCAACGCCTAGCTGCCGCCTAAGCTTTACAGAACTTCAACAGAATTTGTTTGCGCCCTTGTAGAGAAAAAAATAGGCTCATTAGTAAACAGTAGGGACCCGAGAAATTCGCGAGTGAAATGACTTGTAGGCTAGACGTCACGGTCTTATATACTCTCATATGGATATCAATTGTTTTTTCGTTTATTGTTGTGGTAGTGAAAATGCTGTGGTTGGGGGAACAATTTATTGCATGTTTGTTATTGGCTCATTTATCTCCAGGAGGTGCCAAGCAACATGTCGACCAATTACAAAAGTAACATGAACGTACAAATGTGTGGATTCCAACTTGTCTAGAAATGAACCCGCGAAATTCTCGGCTCTCTATTTATGAGTAACTACTTGTCTCTCCGCTACTTTCGTAAAAATCAGATTTCTTCACGAAAATTTTGTTTTGAGTTCTTTAGTATTACATTTCACCGAAATCTCGTCATAAGCACAGTAGGGTAAAATTTTTTTGCTATCATGACAACTTGCTGTATTTCCGGTTAAGTAGTGGAATGACAGTATCGCTAATCCTAAATCCCTGATTTCGCTTGAAAGGGATTTCCATGGCGCATGAAATTATGCCACTTGCTTGACGGTTTATCCACGATATCACCCATTTCCACAAGAAAATACGCCTTGAGTTTAACTGGAGTGCAATTGCGTTATGATTTTCTCCGAAGATTTCGGAAGTTACATTGATGAAATAGGATGAAGGGAAACAAATGAAATGTCAAAACTTAAATTTACTCCACTGCTACACTGGTTAAAATAGATAAACATCTGCAAAAAATATCACGTTTTCTGGTTAAATTGGAGTTACGATGGATCACTTATTCTTCATCTATCTATTGTTTAAATGAGCGAAAAAAAAATTATTTTGCCACGAGTGGCAAAGCATTTTCTTAAACACAGTATTTTCTAGACCACGGAATTCAGTCCAAGAAGATTATCTTAGAAACTTTATCCACGGAAAAAGTCAGCTTTAATGCGCGGCTCCACAACTTGTGATAAAATTCTTCGTTTTCGCTACATAGTTTTGAATTCATACTAAATAACTGGCATTGTACGATTATAAGAAAATATATATTTTACGAGTGATGTAATATTTTGTGCGTAATTTTAGTTGTGTGTTTTCTGCTGTGATGAGTTAATACTACAGACCTCTACTCATGTTAAAATGTATCTATGTGTCTATATGTAAAATATCATGAGGTATTTGATATTCTAATTAATTTAAATTAATATGTAATATAATGAGGCATAATGAAAGGAGAAACACATATTTAAGTTTAGGCTTGTTATAAATTTAGCCTTTAATCTCTGTTATGATTAGGGTAAAGTATTTATACATTATGTCCAAACTGTCTGGGTGTCACTGTGTATCACCATTTTACATCACAAGTGTTGATATTATTGGATACACGTTATGTAAACTGAAATTCTTTTCCTTCTTTCTATTTACTTACCACGCCATTTATTACATTAAATTGATTTTTTTTTTAATCTTTACCACATATACAATAACCTTTTTCTTTCCTTCCTTTTACACATCACATCCTACACTGCTTGTTGTAAAAAGTCGAGAACATGTTTATATTTTATTAAAAACCCACTCGGTGAACGTTCAAGCCGTTCGATACGAGCACCGAAGAAACCCAAAACAGAACAAATATGGGTACGTGGCTGTGTTGGGGACACGGCCGTTTGTTCTGCGTGAATACGTCTACGTTGACGCGCTTGGGCAGCTTGATGTTTATATTACGTTCCCGGCACCGCTTCGCTCGATCATGTGGGGTTTTATGGGTATCACTGGATTGCTTTTGAGATGCTCTTTCCAACCGTATACGATTTATGTATTTCGACTCGGTTTTTGGACGAGTATAGGCCGACATTGTGTTAAGTTTCCTTAGTTGGTGACACTAAACGCATACAATTTCACCATAACCACGCCCCACAAATGTTTTTATACGCCCAATGTATAGATCTTGACGAGAGCTGTCGATTGAAACTTAAACGAGCGTCGTAGCTTCTCCTAGTCAAAAGTTATACTACGCGGAAGTTATGAGACGCGGCGAAACGAACTCAAAATTGACACACCCACCCCCCCCCCCCTTTTTTTTTACTATTTCTTTCACGCGCAATACTTCACAGACGTAAGATATTCTTTGATCCTTTGGCAATCGAGTGGTGTAGACTAATTGAATTTCGAATGTAGACGATAGATTCGGAGCTGCAATGCCAAACTGTATCCCCCGATTTTGTTAACATCGTATTTTCTGGATTGCCTCCGACTATGGTTGCAAATTTAAATACGTATTTACGTGAAATAAATCCCTAGCTGAACGTATTTAGTTTCGACCATTACATAAGTTACTTCAATTTTTTTTATTTAATGTTGTCACCACCCTTGTTTGTCTAATTAGTTCTCAATATAAACCTGTATGGGGTATCTAACCTACCCCAACCCGCTCGACCACGCATTAATTTCCGAGTTCAAGCGTTGCAACCACGTAAAATTTAATTTGCACTGTAAAGGCTGTTCGCGATAAAGTGAGCACTTTTGAAATGACCTTCGGAAAAAGTTACTGCCCCGGCCTGCATATATTTTAACGGCCGCACCGAATGACATTAGCCCAGTAAAGTTGGTAACGGTGGATGGAAAGTAGTTCCATATCTTAATGTCGAATAAAAAGTGTTAGGTAAGCATCTATGATAAATTAAATTATTTCTTTGGCTCTCTTTTTTTTAATGGAGAGAAGTGTAAAAAATTATCAGATTTATAAACCATTTACACAACGTAAATATAAGTATATCGTAAGCAGGGCTTTCGAAAGTGCTCATTTTGCCATGAACAGCGTTTACTTGTGTTGAGCACTTGTCTTGAAGTCAGAGAACAAAGTTCTGCACGCTCGGTTATATTGGCATTAACCATTCTTGTCGGAGAGGAAGTTCCGCGAATAAAATGAGCCACAAGGAATACCGGACACCTTTCTGTGAAGAGCACCGGCCGTGAGTATCGTACATTCGCAACGTTTCCACACTCAAAGAAAATCCAACTATACGCTGTTCACAGCAAAATGAGCACTTCTGATAGCTCTGCTTAAGATTTTACTTGTATACACGTTGTGTATTCTTCCGCCTTATATAAAATT
The DNA here is from genome assembly GCA_029891345.1 of Dryococelus australis. Classification (NCBI taxonomy): domain Eukaryota; kingdom Metazoa; phylum Arthropoda; class Insecta; order Phasmatodea; family Phasmatidae; genus Dryococelus; species Dryococelus australis. The sequence continues at coordinate 28,182,135 of CM057001.1, forward strand.
ATCATTGCCATGGACCTCATCACTTTATTCAGGCGTCGGTCAAATGAAACTATGAAATTATTTGAAAAGTAAATACTTTACAAATCTGCTCATTTTTAACACTTCGATACATTAAAAAATGATTGCGAAAGAAATAATTTTAAGTTATCGAACAAACTTTTTGTTCGACGTTAAGATATGGGACTATTTCTCATCCATCGTGACCAACTTTAATGAGTAAATGTCACTCAGTGCCCAGTAAAATATATGCAAGCAGGGGCAGTAATTTTTTTCCAATGTTCGTTTCTAAAGTGGTCACTTTATCGTGAACAGCCCTTAAATATTTGTTTGTATAGGGCCAAAAATATATTTGCTTGCCCCAACAAAATATTTTGTTCAGTACACAAAATTCGGGGGGGGGGGGGGGTAATTGTTCCCCCTAACAAAATACACGATTGAATTAACAAAACATCTGTGTTGGGACGAAATAAATTAGACTGTAAACAAATTATTTGGTTGAATCACCTGTACCTATATATTTGTTTCGTTACTCATGCGATTGCCTACGTTCGAAAAACAGCTCGAAGTTTGTTTGTATTCGTTAAACAATTAGAATTTTAACAGGGTTTGTTAGTGAATCTATTAATGCTTAAAAACGGTATAAACATCCTAAGTTCAACAGGAAACTAAAAAGGAAATCTGTAAAACTTGAAAAACTCATTTGCCCACATTGTCCAGTATTTTAAATGTATTTTATGTATTTAAAAACATCGTTAATTTGACAGGCGTCTTTTTGTGTCCTGCCCTCGTAGCTCAGGGTTAGGGTGGCTGACCTGCAGTCGGAGGGCCGCGGGTTCGTGCCCCGGTGCCTCCGACGCGGCAAATCCTCAGCTCGAATGTAGCACTGGGAATTTGTCAGCAGGTCGGTCTCAATAGAGCTTCGTTAACGTCAAATGTCACAACGAAAACGGAAACGAAATAAAAAAAAAATAGTCAACTTTGCTAGGGCGTAGAGTTCCATCGAGGTTGATGTAGGTTCGAAACCTAGTCTCGCCTTAAGAGATTTTTTTAATATTAAACGAATCTGTTTAATGTACGTAGAGACAAACAAAATTTTAGTTGCACCAACCAAATATTAGTTTGTGGCAAACCGATAAGATCAGAAAAATAATTGGGTTTCAACAACAAAATATTTGATTGCTCCTATACATCCAATTAATTTGGTTGCGCTAAACAAACTTTGTTTGATTCAATAAAACCTTTTTCTCAGTGTGCACTATCGTGGACATGGTGTCTGAACGGGTTAATACAGCCCAGCATAACCTGAGTAACATAGTGTGTTCGTTTAAATTTATATTTCGCGCGCGATGCTATTTACCCAAGCACCAACATTTTGGGAGCCACGGTGGCTGAGCGATTAGCACACTTGACTCTCACCCAGGCGAACTGGGTCCGGCCCCCGGCCGGGTCACCGGATTTTTGCAAGTGGGAATCGTGCCGGACGATGCCGTTGGTCGGCGGGTTTTCTCGGGGATCTCCCGTTTCCCCCGCCCCTTCATTCCGGTGCCGCTCCATATCCAGTTCAATCACCCTCATCGGCTCTGAAGACCTCGATGTTAAGAGCCGCCCAAATCTCTTCACTCACTTCACTCACCAACATTTTGTTAACGCTTTCGCATGGAAGTAATTGTTTGTACCCAAAAGACTTCCCACTTTGACAAACAGCTTTCCAACAACTTTCACAATATCTACAGGAAATGTGTTTCTTGAACCAAAAACTCTTTGAAAAGCATCGGAAGAATTTATTTTACAGAACTTCCTTTATTCAGTAGAAGAGCGCTTAAATCATAAACCAAAAAAAATATGTTATTATATTTTGCACATATATTGTCTTCTTTTCCTTCTCTTTCCCCCCCCCCCCCTTTGTTTCAGTTTAATGAAGACTAATTCCTTGGCATTTCTTTACTATCAAGGACAATAAGAGGAAGAGAAGAAAATGTTGACATTACGCTGTTTTTTATATGTTTAACCTGACTTGTATATGTATAACCAGACACGATCATTACGAAACTTTCTATTGTGTGTTTTGTGTGACTTATCTAATATTTATGGACTATTACGTGCAGAAAAAATATATCAAACGGATGCAATAAAACAAATAAATATTGTCTGATTTGCCTTTAGGTAATGTAAATCCAAAGACCCGCTTTAAACTGTCTATAAATTTCTGCATGAATACGATCGTCCACAACAGATGCCATTTCGAAATTTTGTCCAGGAATGATTGGTAGTCTCACCATAACTACGTTCACCCACCTTAATTTACGGTTCCAGGTGTTTGAAAATAAGAAATTGTACGATGCCTGCTCTACTTAAGTCGACGTAAAAATGTTTTTTTTTGTTGTCACAACTATTGAGCTGTAGGCTATTTCTTCGGCTGTAGTGATATGAACCAATCATAAACTAGAACAGTAGCATGTTTCAGTTATCAGTAGAGACCTGCATGATTCGCGTTATTATTCTCGGACAAGCTAGACGTCATTGCCCTATAAGTTTCTGAGCCCGACCCGTGACTTCGTTGGCTGATGGCTTCTATACGAGGTCGTGTGCTGTGTAACTGTGTTGCAGGCGATTGGTCACCCTGACGATGAGCTGTTACTATTGGTTAAAAGAGTCTTTCACGTCGTGTCACAAATACTCTCAGCCATTGAGGGGCGTCAGTAGCACGGATAACACATTGCAGTTTAGTCTGCTGTAGAAAAATAACGCGAATTTACAGGTCTCTAGTTATCAGTTCCCCGAAAGGGAAGATTATTGGCTGTTGAATCTCGCTGTGTACAGGGCGGCCCAAAAATATTCTTCATGCGCATTATGCACACAGTTGGGCATGCAGAATGTGGCGGAGAGATATGGACTGCTATTAGCAACGAGTTCTCGAGAGCCGATCAGGGTAAAGCGAGGTGAGAGTTGAGCAGCGCCGGAATATAAGGGCGGGGGAAGCGGGACATCCCCGAGAAAACCCATCTACCATGCGGCATCGTCCGGCTACGATTTTCAAGTGCGAAAATCCGGGAGCGACCCCGCGACCGCTCTAGCCGCTACGCCACCACGGCCCCTGTGCACGCAGAGTCCGAAGTCTCAGCCAAGCCTCACATTCATACACTCGAAAAAATTATTCGGAAATTTACCATACGAGTGTATACGCTTAATGAGAAAGCAGGAGTGGTAAATGTTTCTCCCTGTACACTCATTGTAGCGTTCTTACATTTGCTGAGGGAACAGTTAAATACATAGGGAAGTTCCCAACTTGTATAGTAGCGCTGCTAAACATTCCTATAACTGCAGCTTGATGTGTGGTATTATTTCCTTACAGTGTATAAGTTAAAATCTTCCATTACAGTTTAGGAAGTTTACCAGAAATTTTTTGGCAGTGTACGAGCACTGCATGAAAATTTACAAACATTTCAATCGATGCAGCTTCCGACGCGGAGACATAACGTGACGTCACCTGGTGTTAACCCGTTCATTCCTCGTGTCTGCGATTGAGAAGAGCATGTTGCACAGGAAAGGTAATTTTTGTTGAGACTGTACACGGCAAGGAGTAATTGGCCAATGTTTCTGCAACTCTCATTTTCCCTGTGAGAATTTGTGACGTGTTGTGAAGTTTCTGCAACTCTCATTTTCCCTGTGGGAATTTGTGATGTGTTGTGAAGTTTCTGCAACTCTCATTTTCCCTGTGGGAATTTGTGATGTGTTGAAGTTTCTGCAACTCTCATTTTCCCTGTGGGAATTTGTGACGTGTTGAAGTTTCTGCAACTCTCATTTTCCCTGTGAAAATTAGTGACGTGTTGAAGTTTCTGCAACTCTCATTTTCCCTGTGGGAATTTGTGATGTGTTGTGAAGTTTCTGCAACTCTCATTTTCCCTGTGGGAATTTGTGACGTGTTGAAGTTTCTGCAACTCTCATTTTCCCTGTGGGAATTTGTGACGTGTTGAAGTTTCTGCAACTCTCATTTTCCCTGTGAAAATTAGTGACGTGTTGAAGTTTCTGCAACTCTCATTTTCCCTGTGGGAATTTGTGACGTGTTGAAGTTTCTGCAACTCTCATTTTCCCTGTGGGAATTTGTGACGTGTTGTGAAGTTTCTGCAACTCTCATTTTCCCTGTGGGAATTTGTGACGTGTTGAAGTTTCTGCATATCTCATTTTTGAATGGTCACTGCTCACATCAATAAACACACTGTACGTCTTCCACTGGTTGCGTTTAGCATGCTCAGTATAAGTACTGCGCACATCAAAATATTGAACGAATGCAACATCTAAGCTCGTAAATTAATTCAGGACTGAACGGGTTAAGGATATAGTTAAGACATGCATTTAATGTAATTTTTTTTTCTCTCGCTTTATTTTTTTAATTTGTCCTTTAATTGTAATTGTAAATTACTTTTTAACGTCTCCAGGTTTTCAAACCCATGGCCTCCCGCTCTTGTCCTTTAAATTACGATTTTTTTTTTGATTTTTTTATTTTACATGAGAAATAGGAAAACGCCAAAATCAATAACAAAATGTAAAATATTTTCTTAATTTTTCGTTAATAAGTGCAGACTTCACTTGCTAAGGCCTTTGTGGGTTTACTTGACAATATCACGTACCGAATTGCATTGTGTTGTCACCCAGACGTGGAACTCCTAGAAAAAAAAATCAGGATGTAAAACAGATGACACATGCACTGAAGTAATAATAATGATCAGTAGGAAGCGCTTTTGGGAGTTCGAAACTGCGTAACACTACTGTTTTTTCTTCCTTCGATTTGAAGGCATAGTCGATGATAATACAATACAGTCTTGACATCACAACATTTGAGAAAAAAAAAAAAAAAACAGGTTCCGCTCTGTCTGAAAGTCACGTTACCGCGTGCAGTTTACAAACATTTAGAAATGCGTTACTGTTTATCAGCTGAATGGAAAACAGATTTTCGCTAGCTTCCAGTGCTATAAATGCATTCTTGCGGACTGCGTTAGGCCACAGTGCTTGCTTACATTGCCACAGAAGCCATCAACCATGATCGCACAGGTAAGAAACATATATTTCAGTAATCGTAATAAAGAAAACAGTTTAAATGGCTAAGAATGAAAAATGTTGCAGATTTTCTTTGCTAACTGCCTGCCTAACTCCAGAATCCTCTTCGCAGTCAAATTTCAGTTTTTTTTTTTTTTAATCATTGGCTGCTATCCCGAACAGTAGCCAGTTTTACCACATAATAGGTAGCACAGTGGTGTCATACTCGCTTTATTACATTTCTGTTGGCGGCCGAGTGGTATCCAACGTGTGTACAACAATCGGTAATATATTTACAGACGTAATTGGAATTTAAACTTTTGTTAAAAAAAAAAAAAAACCACAGCGTAACCTCACACGAAACTGTTTAACCTCCTTATTTATACGTATTACACGTTTATAACTTTCACTTAGATAAATAACTTCGTTAAATGTCAGGCTGGGTTTTCCAGAACCGTCCAAGCAAAGCCCCCCCTCCCCTTTCCCCCCCTCCCCCTTCCCATTGTTTCAGGTACCCAGTCCTTCCGTTTGTTTAAGGAATGCGTAATTGTTAGGTTTCCGTTTCGAAGGGGTAGACACAGAAATTCTGTTCTATTTTTTTTTAACGCTTTCAGACCCAATATAAACAGCTCTGCATATAAGCCACATACGGTACTGTAAAATAAAAGACTAAGCGCCCAGTGGTTTTTCTTGTGGGTGACTCATGCCCGGTTGCACCATCATGGTTCGAAAACTCGATCCGAGATCTTGATCTAAGATCGACACAGAGATCTGTTGCGCCATTCGAGTTCAGAGCTGGACTGGAGATCGAGATCAGCAGCCATGGTCGACAAATGTAGTTTGAAAATACGCCAACAGATAGAACTACGTTAGATTCTTTTCTTGGGAGATTAAAATAACATTATACGCACTTTAATATTATTCAGTAAAATTCGTACAACAATTATTCACTTAAAACAGATCATACTTGGCACATCTAGTTCTATCTATAGTTAAAAATACGCCTACTTCCATGACGTCATATATTACGAACCAACAGCAAAATTTGTCTCATACTTAATCTCGATCCCTCACTTTGGAACCAAGATCGATGAATCGGAGATCCAGAATCATGAAATTTCGCTGGTGCAACACTTTTACACTGAAACCAAGATCAAACTGGATACTGATTCGGAACTAGGAAATATTTGATCTCTGATCGGGGGAGATGTTGGTGCAACCGGACTGCTCTATGGGCCATATGCACAGACTCGCCTAGAAATGAAGCACCACTACCACTTCCTGTAGTGGAGATTCCAAGCGTTACTAGCTTTCGTATGCTAAGACATGTTTAGTTTAAGGACTAGTGCGGATTCGTGAAGTTTAGTATGGATGGTTACTAAATACGAGGATACACGAGCTTGCCCGAAATTAATTACTCAACCAATAGGAAGTTGCGGAAACTACGACATCTGCTTCTTCTCGTAAGAAATAAAATGGAGAGGTTTGTTCTGGGAAATGCGCATGTTATTCTCATACTGTATAGAAATATAATTTATATGCTGGAGTTGACAGGAAATGCATGTAGGGTTGACAGGAAATGCATGTAGAATTGTAAATTCTGCCAATACTAATACTAATAAATATATGCGGCATTGCCATTTCTATTTTGTTAACGAAAGTTTATGAAATAATGTAATTAAGAGAATTTTTTATTTTTTATTTATGACATAAGGCATTAATTAATTACTAGCAAAACTTCACGCACACATTCAGCACCAAACATAATTAATTTTATTGCTATTTGAATCAATAAACGAAGTTTAAAAACCAGATACATGTACGAATTTCTAAATATATTTTGCGGAATCGTTAATATAGTTGTGTAATATGCTTAATGCTATAGAAACGTACTTTATTTTTTAAACAAAGACATTCTGTAAATCTTCCTATTTTTATAAATTAATGCGCATAAATTTTAATAATTTATACTTACATATGAGAACAATTAAAAATCTAAAGTAATAAATAAAATTGATTAAGTTTAACACTTTTTAGCGACTGCAACGCATTTACTACTGTTGAATACGAAATACGTGTTATTTTTGCGAACCGAATCTGTATGAAAAATTACCATATATTCGTATATGCAGTGTTCCCGTTCCATAAATACATTCTCTTGACAGGAATGTGTGAATATGGAGCCCCGTACACATTGAAAACATTAAATTATAGTTAAATACACGTCTTGTTACTGCCATTTTGCAGAAAATCTCCACTAGATGGTAATTTAGGGAGATCGTTCGGTGACTTAGATTTCTCCACTTAAAAAGTAAGGACCACTACAACTTAAAGTAACTGAGCATACACAGAACTAGTAATCTAGTGCGATTCGCTTCGGCTCTTATATACTGCTGGCGACAGATATTCTCTGCATAAACCCTTTCGAACATACAAACAAGAATGCTATACTTAATGGCTGATCATACAACGATCATCTAGTGACGATTTCACTGTGTTCTAGTGTTATGGCGACTAATTATCATGCATGTGCCCTATTTCTAGTGTTAGTGGCGACTAGATTATTCTTGCATGTGTTCTGTGTGTTTCTAGTGTTAGGGACGACTAGATTATTGATCATGTGCCCTAGTTTCTAGTGTTAGTGCGACTAGATTATTATGCATGTGGCCCTGTTTTCAGTGTTAGTGGCGACTAGATTATAGTATAGCATGTGACCCTTGTTTCTAGTGTTAGTGCGACGAGATTATTCTATGCATGTGGCCAATGTTTCTAGTGTTAGTGGCGACTAGATTATTCTATGCATGTACCCTGTGTTTCTAGTGTTAGTGGCGACTAGATTATTATATGCATGTGGCACTATGTTTCTAGTGTTAGTGCGACTAGATTATTCTATGCATGTGGCCCGGTGTTTTCTAGTGTTAGTGGCGACTAGATTATTCTATGCATGTGGTCCTATGTTTCTAGTGTTAGTGACGACTAGATTATTCTATGCATGTGGCCCTATGTTTCTAGTGTTAGTGGCGACTAGATTATTCTATTCATTAGCCCTATGTTTCTAGTGTTAGCTGGCGACTAGATTATTCTATGCATGTGGCCCTTGTTTCTAGTGTTAGTGGCGACTAGATTATTCTATGCATGTGGCACTATGTTTCTAGTGTTAGTGGCGACTAGATTATTCTATGCATGTGGTCCTATGTTTCTAGTGTTAGTGACGACTAGATTATTCTATGCATGGCCCTGTGTTCTAGTTAGTGGCGACTAGATTATTCTATGCATGTGGCCCTGTTTTCTAGTGTTAGTGCGACTAGATTATTCTATGCATGTGCCCTATGTTTCTAGTGTTAGTGCGACTAGATTATTCTATGCATGTGGCCCTTGTTTCTAGTGTTAGTGACGACTAGATTATTCTATGCATTGGCCCTGTGTTCTATGTTAGTGGCGACTAGATTATCTATGCATGTGGCCCGGTTTTCTAGTGTTAGTGGCGACTAGATTATTCTATGCATGTGGCCCTATGTTTCTAGTGTTAGTGGCGACTAGATATTTCTATGCATGTGGCCTATGTTTCTAGTGTTAGTGGCGACTAGATTATTCTATGCATGTGGCCCTGTGTTTCTAGTGTTAGTGGCGACTAGATTATTCTATGCATGTGGCCCTGTGTTTCAGTGTTAGTGGCGACTAGATTATTCTATGCATGGGCCTATGTTTTCTAGTGTTAGTGACGACTAGATTATTCTATGCATGTGGCCCTATGTTTCTAGTGTTAGTGCGACTAGATTATTCTATGCATGTGGCCCTGTGTTTCTAGTGTTAGTGGCGACTAGATTATTCTATGCATGTGGCCCTTGTTTCTAGTGTTAGTGGCGACTAGATTATTCTATGCATGTGGCCCTTGTTTCTAGTGTTAGTGCGACAGACTAGATTATTCTATGCATGTGCCCTTGTTTCTAGTGTTAGTGGCGACTAGATTATTCTATGCATGTGGCCCTATGTTTCTAGTGTTAGTGCGACTAGATTATCTATGCATGTGGCCCTATGTTTCTAGTGTTAGTGCGACTAGATTATTCTATGCATAGTGGCCCTGTGTTTCTAGTGTTAGTGGCGACTAGATTATTCTATGCATGTGGCCCTGTTTCTAGTGTTAGTGGCGACTAGATTATTCTATGCATGTGGCCCTGTGTTTCTAGTGTTAGTGGCGACTAGATTATTCTATGCATGTGGCCCTATGTTTCTAGTGTTAGTGGCGACTAGATTATTCTATGCATGTGGCCCTATGTTTCTAGTGTTAGTGGCGACTAGATTATTCTATGCATGTGGCCCTTGTTTCTAGTGTTAGTGGCGACTAGATTATTCTATGCATGTGGCCCTGTGTTTCTAGTGTTAGTGGCGACTAGATTATTCTATGCATGTGGCCCTTGTTTTCTAGTGTTAGTGGACGACTAGATTATTCTATGCATGTGGCCCTATGTTTCTAGTGTTAGTGGCGACTAGATTATTCTATGCATGTGGCCCTATGTTTCAAGTGTTAGTGGCGACTAGATTATTCTATCATTGGCCAGTTTCAGTGTAGGCGACTATGTTTCTATGCATGTGCCTTGTTCTAGTGTAGGCGACTAGATTATTCTATGCATGTGGCCCTGTGTTTCTAGTGTTAGTGGCGACTAGATTATTCTATGCATGTGGCCCTATGTTTCTAGTGTTAGTGCGACTAGATTATTCTATGCATGTGGCCCTATGTTTCTAGTGTTAGTGGCGACTAGATTATTCTATGCATGTGGCCCTATGTTTCTAGTGTTAGTGGCGACTAGATTATTCTATGCATGTGCCCTATGTTTCTAGTGTTAGTGGCGACTAGATTATTCTATGCATGTGGCCCTATGTTTCTAGTGTTAGTGGCGACTAGATTTATTGCTATGCATTTGTGGCCCTATGTTTCTAGTGTTAGTGGCGACTAGATTATTCTATGCATGTGGCCCTGTGTTTCTAGTGTTAGTGCGACTAGATTATTCTATGCATGTGGCCCTATGTTTCTAGTGTTAGTGGCGACTAGATTATTCTATTGCATTAGGCCCTATGTTTCTAGTGTTAGTGGCGACTAGATTATTCTATGCATGTGGCCCTGTGTTTCTAGTGTTAGTGGCGACTAGATTATTCTATGCATGTGGCCCTGTGTTTCAAGTGTTAGTGGCGACTAGATTATTCTATGCATGTGGCACTATGTTTCTAGTGTTAGTGACGACTAGATTATTCTATGCATGTGGCCCTATGTTTCTAGTGTTAGTGGCGACTAGATTATTCTATGCATGTGGCCCTGTGTTTCAAGTGTTAGTGGCGACTAGATTATTCTATGCATGTGGCACTATGTTTTCTAGTGTTAGTGACGACTAGATTATTCTATGCATGTGGCCCTATGTTTCTAGTGTTAGTGGCGACTATATTATTCTATGCATGTGGCCCTATGTTTCTAGTGTTAGTGGCGACTAGATTATTCTATGCATGTGGCCCTGTGTTTCTAGTGTTAGTGGCGACTAGATTATTCTATGCATGTGGCCCTATGTTTCTAGTGTTAGTGACGACTAGATTATTCTATGCATGTGGCCCTGTGTTTCTAGTGTTAGTGGCGACTAGATTATTCTATGAATGTGGCCCTATGTTTCTAGTGTTAGTGGCGACTTGATTATTCTATGCATGTGGCCCTGTGTTTCTAGTGTTAGTGGCGACTAGATTATTCTATGCATGTGGCCCTATGTCGTGACTAGTTCGTGTCGCTGTGGCCGAGCACATTCTACAGCTCAGTGATCGCTGTAGAGAAATACGAACTGCGTCAGCTATGTATAGCTCGCATCGAAAAATGTATTTTCTGGAACGCCCGAAGCCATAATAAAATTTGGGTCTTAAAGTTTTGGCGAAACTGCTGAAATCGACTATCGAAGGCATTCTTTCCCCATAAGAGAGTTCGTTCCCGTTAAAATTAGTGCATTTATTAGTGCATTTAGAGTGGCGTTGAGAAACTATCAGTAAACGCAGTGCTGCGTGTAGACGTGATGTCGAAAGTATACAGTTTATAACCATAGCCAATTAAATCGGAGTTCAAGTACAAACTAGAGGAAAAACTCACTTAATAGATACCTATTTGTGTTTTTAACGAGTTCACATAATAACGGATGGACGTTATAATAGAGTCACGATAATCCAACATTTTCACACGTAGTGAATAAATGCACGACAGTTAGAAGAAATTGACGAAGTAAGGGGAAAAAAATGTTACGAACAAGCGTTAGTATAACTTCAGTAATATATACATTTTATATTAATACTGTTTATATAGTAAGTGATTTACTGTGCAAATTTACATGCTTGAAGAAGTTAAAACCAAGTTGGTCAAAACCTCGCTCTGAACAGTTTACGCCTTAAACGGGTTGCTTACAATCTATTTCATTGGCGTGTCTTCCCAATACACTGTTTCGGACCAAATAATACAACGTATGTTTACCAATAATATACTTGCAGAACCGATTGTATTACGAGTTTGGCAACGTTTCCGTGCAGTCACTCAAAATGTAAGAATTTTAGATTCTTATGTACGTTTACTAATACGAGTAATTACAACACTTGCCATTGTTAAGTTTGACCGTCACAGCCAGTCAGAGATGAATTAAATATTCAACTTAGCTGGAAATAGTTCAATTACTCTAAACGTCAACAAACTGTGGCTTGTGCATTGTACGCCTGACTTGAGAACGGTAACTCAAATGTGACAACACACATCAAGTGAACGAAAAATAATTTATTTACCTCCATTTTTCGTAACAAATTCCCCCAAATATTCTATGAGCACACCTATAAGTTTTTGTTCACACTGACGTTCTTCAAAAGGCCGCCATGTCAATAAATTTATATATTCAAATTCAGTATAAGATGAGCAATAGTCTATATTTCCAAACAGTAATAACATTATTAACAATTTACACGAATTCTTATTAACAATTATTATGGAGAAAAAAAAATCACCTAAGAGGACTTTTCCTGCATACCGAAGATTCCGATAATCACAAACATGCCCGTCTAGTTGCAACATATGTTATTGTAGCTTTCTTATAAATATGATTTTAGATGACCCACAAGGAAGTCCACTAACAGTCACTTAAATCATATTTCTGGCGTTGCACATAAGCACTACTGGTAATCGTTGTATTAAGAAATAAACTATGAAAAAAAAAAAAAAATTTATCTGTAAGTACCTACAAAATTCACTTTAGCTTGTGGCTACAGACTAAACTTCAAAAAGATGTATGTTAGTATGACTTCTGCCACTGCACTGTTAAAAATTTCCGTATATTTACCGAATGTTTTACGGAAACGTGCAGTGTATATACGGAAACGCAAATCCGTAATGACGAAAACGGAGTTAAGTCCGTAAATACAAAACACGGCAAGTTTCTGTATTCCCTTTGGCTTCGAGTTACGGGGACGAACAATGCCGATTCTACACGAAGCTATCTTCTATACGAAGCTATCTTCGCCACTGTAACAAGAAAATGATCGTTTCTCCGGCAGTTAAAGTTATCCACGCGACTATGACCTATTCTTTCAAACATTAAAAAATAGCATCAGGCGTGTGTAACATTTGGCAACACTAAAATACACTAAATTTAATAGAAACAGAATTTTTGCTTTTGTCTTTGAATGAATACAAAAGTTATGCCACAGTTCTTAAACGAGAGATGTAGGTGAATGGTTAGAGTCGTGGACTGGCTAATCTTTGATTTGAGTTCAACCCTTGCTTAAGTACAAAATATCTTAACTTTTTTAATATAATTTTTTATGCACGGTAGAACACCCACATAAATAAAACTAAAGACATTTTCGTTATCTCTTTTCATTTTAAACGGAAAGTACAGAAAACTAACTTGGAAATAAACGAAGAGGTTTCGTGAAATTTACGGAAAGTCCGCTTCTGAAAATCAATATTTCCGTAATTTTACAGAGAGTTTACGTACACTTCTGGATAAAATTGTACCAGCACTTTTCCGTAAAGTGACGGGATTTTTTTTTAACAGTGTGGCTGTCAACTTGGAAGAAGGGCCCCAAAGACGCTTTTAGCCAATAGTAAAGGATCAGTACTTTCGCAACCAATCGTCAGTAAAACGGTTACACAGTTAAATGACATCTTATAATTGTCAGTACAATAGGGCAGTGATCTAGTATGATACCAAATAAAAAATGCGAACTGTTCACGTCTCTGATTATTGGAAATGAATATTTCTCATGCAAAACTATATGTTCAACTCGATCTTATTTTCAGATCGTCGTGTTGGCAGCACTGGTGGTGGCCCAGTCCACCGCAACCTTCCCTGGATGTGGATGTGGTGGCTGGGGAATACCAGGACTTATCAAAGGAGGCTGGGGCTACCCAGGTGTACTAGGTTACCCAGGTTACCTGGGCGGATTCAATGGAGGCTACGGATACCCTGGTCCCATAGGAGGAGTTGGATCTACCGGAAGCTCAGCAGCATCTTCTAGTGCTTCCTCTGCCAGCGGACAAGGCGGAGCAGCTTCGTCTTCTGCCGCCTCTGCAGCTTCTGGAGCTTCTGGTAGCTCCAGTCCTTTGTATGGAGGCTACGGTGGAATTTATGGAGGATATGGATATCCTGGATACCTTGGAGGCTACGGATACCCTGGTCCTATAGGAGAAGTTGGATCAACCGGAAGCTCAGCAGCATCTTCTAGTGCTTCCTCTGCCAGCGGACAAGGCGGAACGGCTTCGTCTTCTGCCGCCTCTGCAGCTTCTGAAGCTTCTGGCATCTCCAGTCCCTTGTATAATGGTGGGCTGTCCGGCGGATATGGTGGCCTGTATGGTGGATACGGTAGTATCCTCGGCGGATACGGATATCCTGGATATTTTGGAGGTTGGAGATATCCAGGGTACTTCGGAGGACTGTATGGAGGTTACGGTTACCCAGGAGGACTTGGAGGATATGGATCTCTGTATGGAGGGTATGGTTACCCAGGGATTGGTGGAGATTTTGGATATCCAAGAGCCGGTCTAGGTTCTGCTGCTTCTAGCGCAGCTGCAGCTAGTGCTGGATCCGTGGGAGGTCTTGGAGGATATGCATACCCTGGACTTAGTGGTGGATGTGGACTCTGGTGAAGTTATGGGTGGCCTCAGGTCGCTGCAAATGGTTCCTTTACTCCAGCTAACGCCAGAGGAACCCATGACCGACATTTGTTCTGATTTCCTCATTATTTTGATGATCATTGCACTATCGTCCGAGGCTGCTTGTTTGTCACACACAAAATAAAAAGTAAAACAGTTTCACTTGAAATTTTTATATATCATTTTGCATTTGGTTTTTAAATTTTACTATAGACATATTCCAATAACAAAACTGAAATTTTACTGACTACTGTACTGTTATGAAACTTGTGATCCTTTATCAGTGTCTGTGATAATTTAAAGTACCTGTAAGTAATACTTTCTGGAAATGACAATTTCTCTAGTCAAATCGTAACGTAAATCAACTATGTGATAAATATATAAAAATTTAGAAAGAAGTTTCCAACACACTTTGAAGTCTAGTTGGTTTTGCTTAACATAACATCAAATCTGTGGATGCGATACATCAACATATTTTAACTATGCCTAAGCAACTTCCATTTACCTAAAAGCTTTACCAAAAAATTACATGTCCTTCCTGGGCTTCATAATTCAAAGTTTCCAGGAAAATGTGAAGATTAACTCGATTTTAATTGGTACAAAACATTGATTTCATTTAGATTCGCTGTTTATATTAACAACTTAGGCCTCATTCGTGAAGGCACATATCATGGTTAACAATCACAGAAATGAACTTTAGGTTATATGTCATAATTTATTTTAGAATTATATAAGATTTGGAAATACTGTTAATTGTTAGCATACAACAAAACGAAGGGTATAGATAGACAAACTTTATTCCTCATATGGGGGATACATATATAATAAAATATTGTAAGATGATAGGATGACCTGAAGATCGACAAATTTATGGGCTTAAAATATGCGAGACTATAACTGCGATTGTCATATAACATGAGGGAACAAGAGATAAGTAATCTGTGTACGATCATCACAATCAGTATGATTAACGATTTTTTATTTTATTCGTACAAATTAAATTTTAGATTATGCCATTAAATGTCCATTAGCTATCAGAGAATAATTCGAGTGTAAAGAAAGTATACTTATTATATACGTAAACAAATACTTGGTTTAGAAATATGTTTTTAAAATGTTCATGACAAGTTACTATAATGCAGTTGAAGGACAAAGAACAGCAGTAAATTTTCGGTTCTGTTAAAAAAAGAGAGAACTGAACATTGACACAGACATCTATTTTTCGGCATCCCGAATCACTTTCGTGAGAGGATAATTTTTCATTTTGTTTTTAGAGCCTGGCAGCGAATAAAGGATGCTCAGTTTCGGCGTAGCCTATTTTCCGGTTGGCCGAGTCTCTAACTTCAGTGGAAATATTTTGTTCCTAGATATCGTCACATACACAATACAGCCTGCACAATTTGACCACACAAGTGTTTTTTTTTTCTTTCTTGGCCAGCCATACTTTGAACCATCCCTACAACTTTGCCCCATTCTGAGATATGCAGAGGTATACGTTATCATTTACTTTTACTGATTCTTCTTATTTTTTATTTCGCGTATGGATACCTGTTGTTGGACCACGTAATTTTTACATTTTACTACACGCATCTCACCACGTAAGTGGCTAGCCATTTATATCTATTTTTATCCCTTATAAGGGGAATGGTGCATGAAAGCATATATTTACAGAATTTTCGATATAAGTCGTTTCCCAAATGGGCCTATCGAAATTTTTGGCTCGACAAGAAGCAAATAATAATTTTCAACACCTTTTTACGTTGTTAGATATTCACTGCCGTCATTATTCTCGTAGCACTGATGGAAGAAAAGAAAGATTTGTTGTTTTCTTGTCTGCAATCAGTGCTCCGAGAATAACGAACACAGTGAATTTGTAACAATGTAAGAAGGGGCTCAAAATTGATATTTACGTCTTGTCGAGCCAAAAATTTAGAAAAGTCCGTTGTATCGCTACAAGTGATGAAAAAAAATTATATAAATTGACGGAAGTGGCGCGGTTGACCTGGCTTTAGTAGTAATATACATATTTATGCACTACATTACAACTCATCATCTAAGTGCAGAGGGAGGCCTACTAATGCGTTTCTCGAACACCCTCCCTCCCCCGCCAAAACCATTCGGAGTCTTATCCATGTGTCTCAATTAACGTTATCGCGCAAGTGGGTATTTAACGAGGTTCGTTCCTCTTCTTCAATTACTACTTCCGTATTTGTTTCACTGCTGTTTTCCGTATTTATTATCTTCAGTTTCGTTATCCTTGATCTTTGCCGGGTCTTCATCGCCGTATTTTTTTCCCCCTATAAACTTTATCCAGTTGCCTACTGGTTGTACCGAAAACTCCCAGTTTTTGTAGTGGGTCCACTCCCACGACTAGATTTCTGGGGCCACGGTGGCTGAGCGGTTAGCCTGCTCGCCTCCCACCAAGGCGAACAGGGGTTAAATCCCAGGCAGGTTGACTCTGGATTTTTGCGAGTGGGGATCGTGCCGGACGATGCCGCTGGTCGGCGAGTTTTCTCGGGGATCTCCCGTTTTCCCTCTCTTTTCAATCCGGCGCTGCTCCATACTCACAGCACTTCACCCTCAGGACATCGGCGGCCAAATCTCTTCATTCACTCATGCTAAGAAACCTGAAAAATTCGCGAGTTCAATGACCTACAGTTTTATGTACAAATGCACCAATGCCAACTGCCCATTGGTTGTCTGCTGCCACAGTGGAAGGCGATGATTGGGTCAGCGTTCTCCAGGAGGTGTCAAACACCGTTCGGACCAATGGCTAAAGTTATATGAACAAACGTGTTTTGAATTCTAGCTTCTCCCAAATTGAATCCCCGAATTCTTCAGGTCTTTACTCATACTAGATTTCTATAGCGGTTTTACTGTGTCACGTACGAGATTATCTATTTAATGTGAGGAGATAAGTGTACAACGAGACGAAATGTTGGGGCGGTTCCTTTTATGTGGACATGCCATTTCTCTGATTGGTTGTGCGATGTTCTGGGGACTGGTCTTGCGTCTCATTGGCTACTGCGTGCCGATCGGAGAACGCCGTTCAGACGCGTTGCTGGTAAGAGAGCTAAATAAATAATTCAAGTTATTACAAATGATTACCTAACTCAGTTTATTCGACTTTATGATATGTAACTACGTTCCATACATCGTTACCAAGTTTCTGGGCGAATGTCACTCGGTGTGCCTATTAAAATATATATGTAGGTAGGGGCGGGAACTTTTTTCTAATGTTGATTACCAAAGTGCTCACTTTATGGTGAACAGCTTTTAGTAGAGTCTATTCACAGTACCTTCACACTTTTTAAGTAAAATTTTTTTAAAAATTACCTCACGTATGACGTTTATGTTTATTTCCTAAATATGTCGTGTATCACAAAGGTTCATTAATTCTGTTAACATAAAAGTATCTTATTTTTGTTTCAATTGAACTTTTAATTATATTATATCGATAATTTACAATAATTCCTTTATAATTGAAACTAATAAACACAGAGGGAAATTGGCGCGGTGCGTTGGTAATGCCAAGTAAGAAGTAGTTCTCACGCAAAATATTATTAAAGTGAGTAGTGAGTGCGTACGAATGAGGTACGTTGACGCTTTGGTGTAGTTTTCTAGACTTAGACAAGTTTTGTTTGCATGGGGGCGGTTTAATAGCCTGAAAGTATGCCTTTACTAGTACTTCAGAAAAGCGTTGAATTAATGGTGAATATAAAAGCGTTGAATTAATGGTGACTATAAATATTCAGCAGTTGGGCAGCTTAAGATTGTTCGAGGGGAAATTTCTCCTCTAGTTTTTAGGGTATTTGATGGTTTCATTTAATATTAATGGGTGAATTTATGAAAAACTGAGACATTAAAACCATAATTTTTAGCTTATCTATGACGTTTCTAACTCGAAATACTGATTCCTAAATAAATGAAAAACTTTTTCTAACACTAAGTTTGGTTTCAGCTAGTGTTTTTTTGGAATTACATGAGTGCCAGTTTCTAGAAATGCGACATTTGTTTGCCCAGAAGTAAGGGTTTTTACTTAAGCTATTTTGGTTTTCATTTTCAAGTTTCATTTTCTGAAGTTTAATGGTAATGGTGTCGCGAAACTGAATTGTAATTTAGATTAGATACCCATTGCCTACAGTGATTACAGGATCAAAATAAACACAGCACGATATGTAGATGAGAAACACAAGTGCAGTCAAAACTTGATAATACAATTATGCACGAATATGGGACAAGATACAACGATCTAGTTAGACAATTAGCGACACAGAAACAACGAGGACAGCAACACGTTCAAAATACGAACACAGCGAAACAAATACTTTAGTAAGTTAAAATAGACATAACATATAGTACGGATCAAAAATTATATTGATCCAGTCTGATGAATGAACGAAACAAAAAGCAGCAAAGACAGTATAAATGTGGCTAAACAATGAGGGGAATCAGAATATTTATTTAATATGTGTCCATTATTTATTTTACTTAATTATTTGTTTTAGAATTTCTATATATGCCATTATTTCATTAAATGTATGAACTTAAAATGAAAGAAAGCTAA
Source organism: Dryococelus australis (assembly GCA_029891345.1). Taxonomy (NCBI): domain Eukaryota; kingdom Metazoa; phylum Arthropoda; class Insecta; order Phasmatodea; family Phasmatidae; genus Dryococelus; species Dryococelus australis. The sequence continues at coordinate 28,200,893 of CM057001.1, forward strand.
AAATATGTATCATAGGTGTAAAGTTAGTAATATTCTTTTTAAATTTTTAGTTTGGAACAGCAGTTCTTTTTGTAAATGTTTATTGTTTATAAATAATTTTTCACTGTTATTTCAAATAGTTCTGAACGTTGTGACGTCATCGCCACGAATTTTATTGATAGGCTTATTTATATCTGCCTTTGTAACTTAACTTATAGCAAACGTCTGTTTTTGACATTCATCTATGATAGCACAACTCGCGCGATGCGTGCTGATTGACTGAAATTTAACTGGCGTAGTTTTTTATTTTAGTAAGGGAGAAAAAATATCCGTTCTTTCTCTTAGAGGGTGGACTTTAAAAGAGATAGGATGTGTGTTGTTTCTTGTGAGACGCAAAATCAATTAAAAATCAACAGTACAATTCTGTGCCATTTGTTGGAGATGTGTATAACAGAAGAATGTGGGAAGAAAAAAAAAAATCTTCCGGGAGGCAAAAAAAAAATAGAAAAGAAATCTTGTAAAATTAATTCCCCCACCCCCACCCCCACCCCCACCCTGTCCACCATTTGTAAGATGGTAAGGTCGCACCTTTACAGCTTTATTAAATGTCCAAGTCCTAACACCCGTTGCGAACTTGAAGCAGTAAATCATGCAGTTTAAAGAAAAGTCAGTTTAAGATAAACTTTATTGGTACCTTTAAAGAAAATCCCTATACACATTATTTTCTTTTACTGAACAGCAGTAACGAGTGACTGTTAATAATTATGAACTTAAAAAGCTGTTAATAGATTATTTTTTTCATTGGATGCACTTGAACCTATGTAACCTTAATTAATATTCCAGATATTCTTAAGTAAAATCAAGCTAAGTTTGTATTGTTTTACGAAGTTAAAAATTGTAGTTGTGTGATATTAATGCTTTCCCGTCGCATTAAAATGAATGACTGTCGTGGACAGTTATTTTCTTATATTTCAATATCACTTCCCACACAAGGCGTACACATTTTAGATTTTAATAATATCATCATATACTTATTTATTTTAAGTAAGTTTTTCATACCCACATATTTTAGTGTTTTTTTTTTTCTCTATGATTTGTTGGTCTGGAATGATTTCTACGGTGTTGGTTGTGGAGCTAGCCGTGAAACATTAGCAGTAAGGGAATTTTCAATTTACTTTTCACGTTATTCATTCAGAGTATAATGTTTAAAACACACGCTCGAACTACTAAATTAATATCTCCCGACAGGAACTACACTAACAGAACATACGCTTACAAAAACTTCAACTACATTTACATATAAAACACAAAAGAGCAAAAAGGCGCCAATTTATATACGGTTCAAAAAAATGTAATAATCCAGTCAGAAAACCAACACAATTTAATCTATAAATTTAAAATTGTAACAAAGCGAAGCAATTCCAAGAAATTATCGTCGCGATGTACCCTAGCAAATTACTCTGTAGACATTTAATTCTAAAATGAAAATGTTAAATTTGACTTAAACTGCAGTTTTAATAAACGGAATTGATCCACTAAAATAACTAGTTAGCAGCTATTGTATTATCAATAATATTTTTTTAGTTGGAAAACTTGATTCTATAAATCAATAATTTACAGTGATATAAGTATATTTTGGTATCAATTAAATTTAATGGAGATAGTATACGTCGAAACTAACTGCAGATATTGCTTCTTCAGATAAATTACTTCAACCCAATACTTTATAACGAGGGGCAGTGATATTTCGCGAAAATATTTCGAGACAAGATACAGTTCTAAGGACTGTAGTGTTATCCAGTTTTTTTTTATTGGCTGAAGCATGCTCTGGTCCGTGTTAACTGTAGGCGCACGAATCACGAAGGTTCAGTGTCTAGATCACGGAATCCTGAGTGGCTCGGTCAAATGTGAAAACGGCACCAGCAGCCAATGGAGGTATGACAACAGGCGATGTGTATTTACAGTATTGAAGTATACTGTGTGCTCAGGTTTTTTCGCCAAAAAATCAGTGACCCTATTTATAATGCAAAACAAGTATTATAATTAACTGCAATAGTTAGCTCAATTCATGTCTCGTAGGCTTCATTAGCATCCAGGCTATTATTTCAAAGTCACGACTTTATAACACGTTGTATGATAGAACTTTAGAAAACAATTTCCGGCTGTCTGACATTCTTAACTTGTTGCTAGTGAAGAGATTTAGTCGGCTCTTAAAAGCGAGGTCTTGAGAGCCGAAAAGGGTGATTGAAGTGAGTATGGAGCGGCGCCGGAATGAAGGGGCGGGGGAAACGGGAGATCCCCGAGAAAACCAGTCAACCAACGGTATTGCACAGCACGATTCCCACTTGCGAAAATCCGGTGACCCGGCCGGGGATTGAACCCCCTTTTCGCCTTGGTGGGAGCGTACTAACCGCTCAGCCACCGCAGCCCCTTAACTTGTTGCCGAGTGGAGCATGAAAATGAGTACCAACTGCATGCTGCAATAAAATCTCATGATCTCTGTCCGGGTAAGTAGAGGATTATAAATTCTAGTACAGTGACGTGTTATAAAGCAAAATAATAGCAGAGAATCCCAGACATTCCGCGAATGCATTTGGCGACAAGCTGGGTATATCAGCCTTCAATTTTAAAGCCTAATTTTATATTTTACCGGATGCTTCTACGGTTAGAACGAGAGCACATTTTAATAATGATGCCAGGTTGCACATTACTGGGTAAGAATATTGACCTACATTGTAAAAAAAACCTGTACTTTTAGAAAGAATTCTTTGTAAACCAGTTGCCAAAGAATTCATTCTTGTTCTATTTCAGAAATATTGTATATTTTCAAAACGCTACTTTAGAAAGCGTACAAAATTGTTTATGTAGCTAGAAGTTTATAATAAACTTGAAGTCTACAAGACTTGCTTGTTTAAATTCAGCATTAGTTACACACATTCCACATTAAGGTTTTGCGAAATTTACTTTAATTTATTTGTAGTAATACAAAAATATTCTTGGCAAATAGTTTCCAAAGAATTCCTCCTAAAAAAAATACGAAAACATTTTACAGTGTAGTCTTTATTCGTCCATCCTCATACAGAACGTGCCAAGAATGACATGACACCCACAGTAAAAAAAATATTACTTGGGCCTTTTTTTTTCCATCGCTAATATATAGAGACCTGAATAATTCGCGAGTTCAGTGACCTGCAGGCTAGTCTCTACAGTCTTATGTGCAAACATGCCGATATCAACTGCACATTGGTTGTTTGCTGTCACAGTGAAAGGCGACGATTGGGCCAGCGTCCTCCAGGAGGTGTAACATACAGTATGGTCCAATGTCTGAAGTTATATAAACGCACGTGTTTTGACTTCTAGCTTGTCCCAAAGTGAATCCGCGAATTCTTCACATCTCTACTAATAAATTATTACGCGCAGTTGAGACTTCGGTAACCTATGTGGATGCTTCATATTTCCCAAGGTTATTCGTTGCATGTCTGTGTAAGAAAACATTCCCCTGCATTACTGGGCCAATCAGAATCAAGTTACACCGATACAGAACGTACTTGTGTGTGGTTTTTATAGGCTGCCTATTCACTGTAAAGTGAGCACTTTTCAAGACCATGCTAAATTTTTACTTTCATTTAATTTCTGCTTTTGCCACTTTTTAATGGAAACATTGCAATATGACTAATAAACACAGTGTATACATTTCATTACTCTCAAAAGTTAACGTCTGAGAGTGCAATAAAATATATTTGATAGCGGTTAATGCCTTTTGGGAGGGCCTTAAAAACTACTCCGCTTTACCGTCAACAGCCTATAGCAACCTGAACGTTGGTCGGAACAAAGGACACTAGGCAGGATGACACCACGATGGTTTGCCATTACCTTCCGCGGGATGGACGAGATTAAGCGATATGAGAATAGAGCAGCAAAGGCGGGGGGAAAACGGGAGATCCCCGAGAAAACCCGCCGACCAGCAGCGTCGTCCTGCGCGATTCCCGCTTTCGAGAATCCGGGAGTGGCCCCGGCCGTGTATCGAACCTGGTTCGCCTTGGTGAGAGGCGAGCAGTGTAACCGCTCAGCCACGGCCGCCCTCTTTTCGTGAAAAACGGGTGGCCCTAACTATATGGCATTAGTAGGAATACCCAATACTTTGATAGACTTCGCTGTGTCTATTCTGATTTGTGAAATTTCCTACGCCTCTTTGATATGAGTGGTTATTGCCAGTAACGGCTGCTCACGATAAAGTGAGCACTCTTGAAATGAACCTTTGAAAAATTTCACTACCTCCGCCTGCGTATATTTGAACCGGCGCACTGAGTGACATCCGCCCAGTAAAGTTGGTAACGATGGAGGGAAAGCAGTTACATATCTTAACGTCTGATAAAAAGTGTTTGCTAACTATTTGTGATAACTCAAATTATTTATTTTCCTTTCCGGTTTTTTCGAATGCATCGAAGCGTAAAAATTAGCGGGTTTGTAAAATATCTACTTTCCTAATAATTCCACAGTTTTAACGCACGCATGAATAAAGTGACGAGGTCCATGGCAATATTAATTTTACATAAGGCGGAAGAATACACAACGTGCATACAAGTAGATCGTAAGTAAAGCTTTCGAAAGTGCTCATTTTACCGGGAACAGCCTATATCAATCGAGAACACGATGCACATTGTTCGCTAGTGTCAAGACAACTGCTGAATGCAAGTACTTCACTTACCAAAAATCTACGCGACTGCAACACTTGAACTCGGAAATTAATATTCTGGGGGAGGGGTTAAGGTGCATGAGCTGCGGGAGAGAACACGAGATCTTGCGTGGACTTGCGTAGCCTGTGATTGGCAGTGCTAGCCGTGGCTTGAGCCAACGCGCCTGGGGATTGGCCCGGCTTCCCTGGGTGGAGGGGGGGGGGGGGAATTGGGGAAATTTGTACCCCTCACTACCGGGAGCGCTCAATACGCCACCAGTCTGAATTGCATTCTGTAGTCAAATGATTTGATGTTTCCAATTATTAGAGACAAGCAAAATTCGCTTTATTATTTAGTAAAATGCTACGCTTCCCTGCATTATACCTACTTGAGCGCTATTCGCGATTATCATTGGTCACTAGCACCTGCACGGCGTCATTTTCCGGTGTGCTCGCTTCACTGCAGATTGGTAGCTCCACCGTCTAGACTCAACTATTGGCTAAACGCGACCTTGAAACGCGTTTTAGGAGGTGTTGACCGACGGAAGAAGTCAAATTAGCATACAATATGTTGGAGTTCAGCCTGCAGCGAAAAAAAATAACGCGAATTTTGAACGTCCCTACCAATTATGTTCCGGAAGGAACTTGGTAATAGCGGTGCGATCGCATCGGTTCTTAAGTGCCTTATATATAGGGACAGGTGTTATTCGCGAAAATATTTGTGGTCATGCTAGACTTCAATATCCTACGTCCACAACCAGAACTTCATTTGGTTATTGGCTGTGTGTCTACGTGAGAAGACATGTTCCAATTTGACTGGGCCAATCGTAATAAAGTGCTCCTGTAGTGAACGTCTTTGAGTCGCAGGCAGGCACTTGAGGCATGTGACATTTGAAATGATCCAACCACGAAAGAGCATATGAGCTAAAGTGTTTTGGAGTACTACTGATCCTGAAATATTTTCACAAAAAACACCTCTCTCTACTTGTGTAGCTTCGTAACGGTTTTTTGTCACTAGCGCACATTGTGGCATTACTTAACACTCTCCCAACATTTTCACTAATTAACTCGTTCAGTCGACGCAGCACCGATCTGGGGTGCGGGAGACTCTGGGTTCGAATATCGGATAAGGCATGGTTAGAAACCTGAAAAATTCGCGAGTTCAATGACCTGAAGTCTAGACTATGCAGTCTTATGTACAAATACGCCGATGTCAACTGCACGTTGGTTGTCTGCTGCCACAGTGGAAGGCGATGATTGGGTCAGCGTTCTCCAGAATGTGTCAAACGCCGTGTGGACCAATGGCTAAAGTTATACGAAAAAAAAGTGTTTTGAATTCTAGCTTGCCCGAAATTGAACCCGCGAATTCTCCAGGTCTCTACTCATTCGTTGTGTTAACGAAATAAATTCTTCGCCAGCTTAAGTACAGACAGATCAAAAAATGTATAATTTGGAACACCAGAAACCATTTAGTAATACGGGAATGAAAGGGTTAAATAAAGCATGTGTCAAAAACTTTCTTTTTGCAACGGCAGAAATTATAAATTAAATTGATCACATACACTAGAATAGGATAAAAAGAATTGCTCAACGATCGAAATTAAAAAGCAGTTACAGGATTCGAATTAAATGTCGTTCGTAAAATCATTTCACCAAAAATCACAGGCCCTAAGTTATCCCACCACACAGTCAAGTGCACCGTATTCTAGGAGAAATTCGTAACTCTTTACCTTGTTCAGAAGTTATCTTATCTGGTAATCCAGGTCAAATTGACATATAAAGACAAGTATAAACATAATCTAGCACTTGGTGATAAAAACCCGACTATACCCCGGAATATGTATCTATGATAATTTCTTTGTCCTTGAAAACCAAATCTTGGATTGGATTAACTTCACTATTTTTCCTAGCGTTAATATCGGCGGTCCATCAACAACACAGCCAAACAATAAAATACTTTGTCGTTACAGTAACCAATAACTAGAGACCTGCAAAATTCATGTTATTTTTTTTTGCAGCAGACTAAACTGTAACGTGTTATGCGTGCTACTGACGTCCCTCTATGGCTGAGAGTATTTGTGACACGACGTGAAAGACTCTTTTAACCAATAGTAACAGTTCATCGTCAGAGTGACCAATCGCATGTAACACAGTTACACAGCACATGACCTCGTATAGAAGCCATCAGCCAACGAAATAACGGGTCGGGCTCAGAAACTTATAGGGCAATGGCGTCTAGCTTGTCCCAAAATAATAACGCGAACTATGCAGGTCTCTACCAATAACAAACCAGGATAGTGGTAAGGGGGGGATATAGAGGCTTTGTAAATCAATGAGTGCAGAAAGATTACTTCTAGTTTGTTTTGAATACTAGTGAACTAACCACAAAATTCCACCAATAGCTTACCTTAAATGCCAGTAAACGTGTACCGGATGTAGGCTGTTGATTTTTTGGTTAATGGCCATTTCAAACAAAGTTCTCTGACGTCTACAGTTTCGCATTGTTTAACTAGAGACAATACTGAAGGAAAATTACCTTGGGCAAACTGCATGTCTTACTAATTCGTGTATACCTATTCTAAAGACAGTTCTTCACTATGCTGGTTCAAGTTAGAATAATTAAAACATATTCTAAGAGAAAGAGTACAAAATTTGCGTATTCCGTAGATACAGAACAAAAAATTCCACGATCCGTGGTGGGTCAGCGGTTAGCATGCTCGCATACCCCCAAGGCGAACCAGGTTCAGTCCCCGGCCGGGTTGCTCTCGAACTTTCGCTAGCGCGTTTTGTCGGGGATCCCCCCCCCCCCCCACCCAAATTGCATTCCGGCGCTGCTTCATTCTCATCTCATTTCAACTAAACTCAACCGTTCTGTCGGAGACTACTTGAGAATACAGACGTGGGACAGCCACTTATTTCGCCAACTCCAGCCGCACGCGCCAGCAAAATGGCGTCACTAACCAACAACGTGTCGGAACGCCGTTCGCCAATCAGCGCCTGGTAACCTAGTTTTCTGCCGTCAGCCCAGCCAATAGGGGATCATTTCGTAGTACGTGGTAGCCTCGCACAGCCAATCAGAGAGCGGGTACGTCCACATCAAAGGGAACGCCACGCAATTGTGTACTTAATCTACTCTGTGGTTCTGTAGACACCTCAGGGGCAGTCATTTTCGCATTGGCTGATGCCATGGTGTTGAGGCTTGTGTATTATAGTATAGGCTGTCCACGGTAAAGTGAGAAATTTTGAAAGCCCTGCTTAAGATCTACTTGTATGCAAGTTGCATATTCTTCCACCTTATGAAAAATTAATATTCCCATGAGCCTCATCACTTTATCCTTGCATAGTTCCAGTGAAACTGTGAAATTATTAGAAAACTATATATTTCACAAACATGCTCATCTTTACATTTCGATGCATAAAAAAAACAGAAAGTGAAAGAAAGAAATTAAGTTATCCCACATGGTCACCTAACTCTTTTTATTCGACGTTAAGATATGGAACTACTTTCCATCCATCGTTACCAACTTTACTGGGCGCATGTCACTCAGTTCGCCCGTTAGAATATATGCATTTGCCCGTTAGAATATATGCAGGTAGGGGCAGCGACTTTTTTCTTAGGTTGATTTCAAAAGTGCTCACTTTATCGTGAACAGTCTTTAGTGACGCTGTAAGTTAGGACTTGGGAGCTGTGCCAATGTTGGAGCCACTTCTCTCCGAGAAAGGAAACAATTTTACTACGGTGGTACGGCAGGTGGGAGGGAGTGCCTGTCAGCTACCTGTGGTTGGTGCTTTACAAGTCGTTCTGCCTCTCTCTTTCACACATGGCTAGGCGGAGCCAGGTCCGTACTTAGGCCGGCGTGGCTGTAGGTTGTACGTGATTCGCTTGGTGTCTTTATATACATGCGTGTTACTGGTTCTCAGTTCTGCACTGCGTCTCACGAAACGAACGGTACATTCGCAGAAGTATTGAGGAGGTACAGGTGGTTAATATCTTATCTTAGCACTGCTGGAACTAGCGAAATTCCTGGATCCCTATCTACAGTTATCTTTAGTACGTATTAAATGTTATTACGAATGGAATGGGGTTAGTTGACATCTCTTGAATACATTTTTAGGTATACTTGTTTTCTATGTATCTTTGGTTGTCTAACGAAGAGATTTCTTGATTCTTAACAAAGGAGATCTTAATCCTTTCAGTCAATGATAAATATATAATTAGAGACCTGAAGAATTCGCGGATTCATTTTGAGACAAGCTAGAATTCAAAACACGAGTGTTCATATAACTTTAGCTATTAGGTATTCCACACGGTGTTTGACATCTCCTGGTAGAATGCTAGCCCAATCGTCGCCTCCCACTGTGGCAGCAGACAACCAATGTGCAGTCAATATCGGCATATTTGTACGTAAGACTGTGGATTCTAGCCTGCATGCCATTGAACTAGCGAATATTTCATGTCTCTATATATAATTTTATCTGTTACAACAAACAAATATTTTGTTTGGAACTGTACTGATATCCAGACGACGCCTTATCTTACACCGGAATCAACAGGAATCTATTCTGTGCTTTATGTTATTGGCAGCAGTGGTCTATGAGGCTACGAAGCGTAGTCTCAGCAGCGAATGAATTCTCTCACACGTAGACTACCTTTCTAACTCATGCTGTGTACAGTGCTGATTATTTAAGCCACTTTACATGCAACGTCCCCAGATAGATGGCTCTGTGACTGAAAGGGTTAAAGTGATATCATTCCTTGGATTCGTAAAACAAACGACCCCAGACACACATCACAGAGTTGTATATTAAAAAAAAACACATTGTTCTATGGCTAGCTCACAAAATCAGACTACTAGAAATGAATGAAAATATGTCCTTTTGATGTTTGCATTTCGGTATCAGATAAACATGACAATGTGGTTGCTGTGAAGGGAATAAATCTTATGTGTAATTGTAGTTGAGTTATTATAACGTAGTTTCGCACCTAAGGGACTAATATAGAATGCATCCCGTGGTTAATGTCGAGGCAGATTATATTGATAATTTTAATGAATACATTCAACAAAGAATTAGATATCCTACTTGCGAGAGATTTTATTTTAATGTGTGTGCCGTATGCATAGAAACAGTGTAAAATCGTGAGAAATTTTTGAGCCAACGTTGCTTCGATAATAATCTAGCTAGTTTATCCTTTCAATATTCGAGTGAAGTGGAGAGATTTGGTCGGCTCTTGACCCTTTCATTCCCACGTTAATTAACAATGTCAAGTGTTGCAAATGACAAATGTTTTGTTGCGTACTGTACTTAAGCTGGCCAATAACTTGTTTCGTTATCACAACCAATACAATAAGCTGCAGTCTTCGTGTTTAGTGATCACTCAGTGATATAAAATAAGTCGTAAAGTAGCTCTGTGGCACGATTTAGGAATTCGTCACTGTTAAAGAAAGTAATTGGATACAGTACCGTTCAAAAAGAGCTTCCTATGCAACATGTTGACGATCGTCTACAATGGGCATGATAAGGTTATCATCGAGGTCTTGAGACCCGATGAGGGTGAAGCTAGGTGAGAGTGGAGCAGCGCCGGAATGAAAGGGCGGGAGGAAACGGGAGATCCCCGAGAAAACCCGCCGACCAGTGGCATCGTTCGGCACGATTCCTAGTTGAGAATATCCTGGAGCGACCTGACCGGGGATTGAATTGGTTCACCCTTGGGAGGTGAGCAGGCTAACCGTTTTAGCACCGCGGTTTAAGCGTTCTGATATTCAACTTGACAGAAACTTTTTTTGACAAATTCGGGTGTCCCTACTAGCAGCTGGGGACAGGGAAATTTAGTGAATAAATTTCAGGACGAACTAGTTCCTAAGACACGTGCACATTTTATGTTTTTCATGGTTACTTCAAACTTTTCTGAAACACTGTTTAAAGTTATACTTCCAGGACATTCATCCGCCTCAAATGCGGATAAAACATAAGTAGCCTATACAATTACACCACTCATTGCATTCGTGCGCACTCATTTTAATAATATTTTGCATACGAACTATTTCTTACTAAAGGCTATTCACGGTAAAGTGAGCACTTTTGAAAGCCCTCTCATTTGGAATAATAATCAATAAATACATTTTATTTTAGCCTTAGACGTTAACTTACCAGTGCGGTGGAATATACACAATGTGTTTATTACTTACATGGCGACACTTACTTAAAAAGGTGGTTAAAGGATAAAATATGGCTAAAAGTAAAAAGTATCTAGGGCCTCAAGAGTGCTCACTTTATAGTGAACAGCCTATAGGCATTACCAACACACTTATTTTTCCTTGTCTTTTGTACATATTAATTATAAATGGAATATTATAGTTTATTGATAAGATATAAGTATACATTCCACTTAACCAGAAATTATGTATTTTCATGTTAACATAAGTATAAAACGCTTGTGACATATTTAGGAAATAATGAAACACTTCAGACAAGAAGCGATTTTGTGAAAGTCTGGTTCAAAAAGTGTGAAGCTAACTTGAATAGAGTATAGTAAATTTTACTATTAGATCACCGTTTTTAAGACACGTCCCAAAGACCGTTATGTGAAAAACAAAATTTCGAGGTGAAAAATCACATCATAGCGTTGCGCGCTCTCTGCTTCGCATCGTGAACGGGCGAGTGGAAGAGAAGGAAAGACAGTTGTCAGACGATAGCGACGGCGGCGGAGGCGGGAGGCAATGGCAGGTTTCGAATTTCAGACGTACGCCGCAGCCCTTGGTCTTATTATTTACGGCCTATACCTGAAGAATGGTCTGGATTACTGACCTCGTTCTCTCAGCGCAACTCGGGTTGCGCCGAGCCCTCCAGATGTCACGGCGAGCTCTATAAATATCACCACAGGCCTCCGGGCCGCGAGTTGAGTTGAAGTTGATGAATGAATGAGTGGCCGAGTTCCGAGCGATAGAAGATGAGCAGCGCAAGAAGTGACCAGCTGGAAGAGAGGTCTGTGACTACGGTTATCAGGTGGTGGAGTGTGCAGCTGGAAGGCTGGACTATTGAGTTAATGCGTGAGGGAAAGACGTTATAAACAATGGCAACATATATACTGAACATGTGTTGATAAGAAGTATACGTTAATTGACAATAACCAACAGAGACAATTAGGAAGGACGTTAATTAGAGAGGAAATAGAGATCAAGTATTGCGCTTACTGTTAAATAAAAACAGTAACAGTGGAGACAGCTAATTAATGCTGTAGATAACAGCAGAGTGAGTAAACTATAGATCAAATTTAGTTATTTTATTTTTATTTTTATTAAAACCTCCATCCCTCACGAACTCAGATATGCCCCTCAGGCGTCCTCATGCAACAATACCGTGCTACCTGCTCTGGGATAGAACAGGCCTCTAGTGAGGACGCAGCCATTGATCCGAGGCCTGATACTTTTCTATAAACCTAAAATATTGAAAATGGAGCCGAATAAGTGACAACCGGTGGAAATAGCTCCATTTGAAATAAATTACAACCTACAGATAGATAAAGGTGCTGCCTACCAAACCTGCAGGCACGGAGTTTAAATAAGAAACAAACGTTAGAGAAATTACTTCTCGATGTATCAATTTTAGAGATAATAGTTAAAATAAAATAAATACGTTCATCGCAACTTTCTTATAGAATACTGCACGTTAAATAATTAAAAATAAATTGTGCCTATTCAATTTGTTTTTTAAATTCCAATTATGGTAATATTATTTAAAAAATATTAAACATAATAATTTGGGGGGGGGGGGGGGGAAGTATTCCTTCAACTTCGATTTTTCTTGAAAATTTTCGAAATCAAAATACATTACCAGACGATTTACGTTATACCTGTATTCTCTCGCATATGGGATTCACATTATTAAATAATTAGGTAATATTTGATTACAGTTGCACATGTGACACTAAATCATATAAGTAAAATAATTAGTGATTCGAAATAACTGCTAAGATGTTCCCTACACCTTGACTAGCTTGGTTTTTTTAACATCGACACCGAAAATTAATTTTTGGAGGGAATCCCGTAAATCCAAGATGGCAAGGACACTTCCCCCCTTAAGAGTGGGATGGGCCCCCTTGAGAACCCCGCGTCCAAGGTCAAGAAGCGAGGGAGCGATACGGGCGACACTAACACGCACGCCTAGCGCCTCATCGCTCCTACGCACAAGGCGTGCAGTGTTTCCGTCGTGACGATGTACTGTGCAAATCAGATCTGTAACGGAGGGGTTTTATCAAACGCGATGAAAGCCCACAAACTAAACTAGGCCCGTATATGTGTACGTTTCTCTTACTGCTTAAGGAAACTTTAAAAATGCGATATTTGATAATCTTCATGATTTTTTCTACAAGAATAAACATAATATGAGAAAATTAAAAAAAATTGGGGCATAGATAATTGTGTATTATCTTTTCTGACAAACATTCGTATTTGCAGAACGTTTACTTACCGAGATACGCGTATTCCCGCAAACAACTATTCCACAAAAAACGCGGAGTCCAGCCCACCCTTAACGTGCCAGTATTTCTTAAGAAATGCGCTGAGAGAAAAGCCAACGGAAAATTTTTTTTTCTATAGGGCCAAAAATATATTTAGTTATCCTAACACAACCTTAAGTTCAGTGCACAAAACTTTAAAAACAACTAGGTAACTGTTTTGGTTCCTCTAACAAAATAACCGCTTGAATTAACAATACATCTGTGTTGGGCCGAAAGAAATTAGCCTGTCAACAAACTATTTGGTTGAATCGCCCATTTAGATTTGTTGGTTACTCATTTAATTGTCTTCGTTCAAAAATACGGCTCGAGAGTATATCTGTATTTTTTGTGACAATTATAATGTTGTAAGAGTATTTGTTAGTGCATTTATTGATGCTTAATACGTTATAAACGTCCTAATAAAACAATTTCAACAGAAAAATAAAAAGCAAAGCTGTAAAACTTGAAATATTTATTTGTCCACTGGGTCCAATATATGAAAAAATATGTATTTAAAAAGCATCCCTATTTCGTCAGTAATCATTTTAGCCGAGGTTGCTAAGGCATAGCGCTCGGTCTCAACTGATGTGGGTTCGAGTCCCGCTCTCCCCTTAAGTGTTTTCTTTATGTTAAACGAAACCGTTTAGAGTACGCAGAGACAAAAAAAATCTTCAGATGCACCAACAATTTTTTTTTTTTGTGAAAAACAAATTATAACAACAAAACAATTTAGTTTTGGCGACAAAATATTTCATTGCCCCCGTACAAACAATTAATTTGTATGCGGCAAACAAACTTTGTTTGATTCAACGAAACATTTTTCTCAGTTTGCCACGTCTTGTTTGAACCGGTTATTTTTTAAACTGAGCCATAGAAGTAATTTCTTTAACATTGATTCCCATTTGAACTTCTTGGCTTCAGCCTTCTTAGGCAGAGACTTTAACGATGATTACATTTAGTTGATTCGCTTCGTGGTGCTGTAAAATGGGGGATACTTTTGAACAGTTTAAATGCGTATTACACATTTGAACAGTTTAAATGCGTATTACACATTTGTTACCGAAGCATGAAATAGGCGGAACGATTGCTCTTCTTTTCCCAAAATTCCCAAGCCCCCAGTAGATAATACACCCTTATAATTGTCAACCCATCCCATCCTTATAGATTTTTCACTTGCCAGTGGTTTTTAGACTACAATCTAATTAAATAATGTAACCTAGCAAAATATAATGTCCCCATATTTATATAATAGATAGAGTGGTAAATAAACTATATTTCAACATGAATTCGATATCAAAATCTAAAATATATCCCCCTTATGCCCCACTAACATATCATAACTAGGGATAGGAAAATGTCACGAATTCATTTCACAAGATATACGTCAAACACATGTACAATGAAGTCGCCTTTGCAATTGGATCACAGTTTGTTAGACACGCCCTGGACGACTCTGAACCAGTAGCAGACTTGCAAGGAAACAAGTAGCGAACTCCATACTGCCAGGTGTGAGGTAACACTGGCTACTCTGTGGGGCAGCAGCCAATCAACACACATCTGAGATTTGATTATATACAGCACTGCGGAGTCTGGACTACAGGTTATTGAACTCGCGAAATTTCACTATCTCTAATCATAAGATAATAATAATAGCACGATTATAAACAGTGTATCTACATTCTCAGAAAGACATTGTGTAATTGTAGACATTAGAACAAATAAACACGCACAACACAGCACATAACACAAACAACACACAACACAAACTACACAACACTGACACCGACACATCATTACACAAACATCAAGCACGACGAGCACCTCACACGAATAACAACAAACCGTCGCGTCGGTCCTCTGTCTCCAACAGCGATGGCGGAGTGAGGTGTACGGGATGGAGCCAGACGAATTTTAAACTTTTGACTTTAAATGTTTATTTTTAACCTTAACGTAAATTCCATTTTAATATATGTAGAACATTAATTATCTTAATCCTCTGTATAAATATAACTTTTTATATTTAACTTTAATTCTATAACGCAACAAATTTTATTTTTGACTAAACTTAAACTCTCTTTTAATTAATATATTAATTGAGCACAGACTTGTTTATTTACCTTTGAAAGAGGATGATGTAGTACAAATTTGTTGACATTTCCTTTTAGATTTCTGATAAAAGAGTAATAGAAAGCCCAGTAGTTTATTGCATAAAAATGTTAAATAATTTTACACTTCTTGCTTATGTTATATGTGTATGAAATCACACGTTGTTTATCATAATTTGCATGCATATTTGATTCCAGAGCAGAACAATTTTATTGTAGAGTTAATAACATATTTTGGAATATAGTTATCAATTCTCTCAGCAGGAAAGTTTTTAATGTATGCTGGTTGACAAGGAACATAGAGGTCAAAGATAGTGACTATGTGCAAAAAATATTGATAAAAAGATTTCTTATGATTGTGCGAATAAGACAGGTATTGTTTTATCGAGAAGATCACCTGTACCATTCCAGCTACGATATACGCCAGTGAAATGTTCGACTTCAGGAACTGAGGTAACCATTATCTTCTTTTCAAAATAAGTACGACGTACCTGATGCCAGAATCACATAGCCCCGACCAACGCAGCACGACACGACGAAAAACGCAACCACGACACATTTCAATGTGACTACTTGAATTTACAGCGCGACCGACACTACGCTCTCGGCATTTAACCTAACTATTTATAATGCGCTGATCGGCCATGTTAGTTTCAAAGACGGTGAACAAGAGAGAAATCTGTAATACATAATGGTACTAATTGGTATCTCTAATGCATACAAAGGTAAAATAATAATTTTAAACGTTAGATACAGTAATATTCAATTCACTTTCCTTTTAAGCTGCGTATTTACCGCTGCAGGAAAATCTTGGAGTACAATTTCATTTTGCAAGGTTGTACATGCTGTGCGTCGTGTCGCACGACACGATGAAGAATAGAAGTAATTTCTAATCCAAAATTGCTAGTCGGACGACAGAATCGGTCGGGGTTACGACGATCTATCTTGTATTTCATTGGCTGTTGGCTGTCGTGTCGTGCGCGTCGAAGCTATGTGATTCCGGCATGAGACTGTTGAATACACTTCCCTTTTAGAAGTTTTAAATGTAGTGGAATGTTAACATTTTGTCGTGACACCTAAATTTGAAAAGAAATAGTTAAAGCCTATTTTGCAAGAACACTGGAGAGGCAAAAGAGACATACCAGAGGTCTAAGAATTTCAGAATCTGGTAGCTCTGCCGAGCTAGAAAAATTAGAAATCCATTTTCACTTCAGAATAATTTAGATCAAGCGATAGAAATTCATGAGCCTCGCCAGCATATATAAAACTTTCAATGCATATCATTTGAATGTTGTGTTTAGGAAAAATATGTAATATTTTCGGAAGGTCCTGCTTATTCCTTGCACTACCTAGTTATTGACCAATCTACATGTCATTATGAAGTATTCTAATATCAAGTCTTTTGTGTTTTATCGACTGTTGTCTTGTGTGTGTATTGAATAATGAGTGTGTTGTCTGCAATTGTGTTGAGGGTTCATCATGTCAACGCTATGTTTTGTCGTATTTAGTTAAATATTAAAAGGGTTTCTTGTTAATTTTAAGAATGGTTTCTTGTTTTCTCTGAATATTCTGTCAAATAGAACATCGCTGATCCTATCCTCTGACTGGCGAGAGTGCTATTAACACAAATCATATTCCCATGTTCACTTTGTTATATTTAACGTGTGGCACATAATAATTGGTGTCTTGAAAGATATCGTTATACATGCACTTCTTCCCGGCGCACTCATATTCATTAAAATTAATATTCATCAGGCCTCTCCAATTACGCTCTAAACTTCAATCTGTGAGTCTCTGCTAGTGGGGAATTTTGTCAGCACAGGTGGAAACCGGGCAAACATAATAGATACACCGGTCCCTGTTTAATATATTCCCTAGGGCACACCAGCAGCTCTGTCGATCGACCATACCCTCGTAGTTCTGACTCCTCTACATGGGGCCATTACCACGTGGTACGCTATTCTGGTGATGTTCGCCCGCACGGCGGGCCTCACTCACACCCGTGATGGCCTTCAGCCGGGGACCGGCGCTATGTTAATTTGTTCTCTTCTGTTCTGTACTGTTTTGCTCAACTGTAATTGTGCGAGCAGAGTAACAAGCAGAGTCGCCGCCTCGTGAAAGCATCGCCAAAGGAGCTGTACCACTCATCTCCAAAGTAATTTACGGATGGAAGATTGAATTTATTTGGTTAACATCGACTCAAATACTCCTCATGTTATGTGTAAAGTATATAATTATCAATGTCTTTTATCTCAACCACGAGCAGGGACAGCGACGGGATAGTGGTTAGACCACTCGCCTCCCACCTAGGTAAACCGGGCTCGATTCCCAGCGGTGTCGCTCCCGGATTTTCGCATGTGGGAATCGTGCCGGACGATGCCGCTGGTCGGCGGGCTTTCGCGGGGATATCCCGTTTCTCCCCGCCCTTTCATTCCGGCGCCGCTGCATTTTAGAGCCGATGAGGGTGAAATGAGGTGAGAATGGAGCAGGAAAGGGCAGGAGGAATGGGAGATCTCCGAGAAAGCCCGCCGACCAACGGTGTCGTCCTGCACGATTCCCGCTTGCGAAAATCCGAAGTGACCCGGCCGGGAATTGAACCCAGTTTGCCTGCCTTGGTGGGAGGCGAGCAGTCTAACCGCTAACGCCCCACGCCGTGCTAAAGATCTACTTGTATGCACATTGTGTCTCCTTTCGCCGTGTGGAAAACTAACATTGCCATGGGCTTGATCACTTTATTCATGCTTAGGTCAAGTGAAACTGAGAATTTATTATTCACCTAAATATTACACAAATTTCTGACATTATATTTATAAGCATTAAAAACAAAAAGCAAAAGAAGCCGTTTCATTATTTACTATTGTTCACCTGAATATTTTAATTCAACTTTAAAAACATTAGAAAAAATAATGTTTCACGGATTTTCATATGTTATAGGTAGGGACACCCGAATTTTGCGAAAAGATTTCCGCACATACTAGATTTCAATACCCTATCTGCATACCAGCAGTATTCTTTTGCTTATTGGCGGCGTGTGCTTGTGAGAAGGAATGTTCTTACTTAACTGGCCAATCAGAATTAGGTTACTCCGATACTGTACATCTGTGATTCGCGGACAGACACCTACGACGCGTAACACCTAGATCTGCCAATCGTTGAAGTGTATCTCAGCTAAGTCTTATGAAACACAACAGGTCGTGAAATCTTTTCGCGAAATTCGGGTGTCCCTAGCTATATGCCTATTTAGCATTAACAACATAAAGAAAAGGTTATTATTTCAGTATTCACAAATGTTCGCCTAACAAAGTTAATTCAACGTTAAGATATGAACTACTTCTGCTCCGTCAATACCAACTTTGCTGGGTGCACGCCAGAAGTTGTACCCATGAAAATATATGCAGGAAGGGGCAGTAACATTTTTCAAAGGTTCACTCTAAATACGAATTAATGATATCAATCAGTGAAATAACGTTCACTGAATGTTAGTTGATAACCTACTGCTGACCGGTGAATCAAGAAATTAACTGGGAACAAGTGATACATAACAGTGACATTCTTGATATTCAGTGGTAAATCACAATTAAATCAGTGAAATCCAACTACTATATTGTTATTTATGTGGAAATGGTAATCAGTTGCTCAATTATCACCATTTTCACTTATTTGGCTCAATTTTCATTTATTCGAGTTTAAGAGTGTTCATTTCAAAAGTGCTCAGTCAATCGTGAACAGCCTATAGGCCTGTTTGTTGAAGAGATAAACGTGCGTGTCTGCATTGGCAACTATTTTATACAATCGAGGTATTTGAATCAATAACGCTAATACAAATCTCAACTTTTGTGTACAAAATCACGATTTAGTGTATTCTTGATTTGTAAATAACTATGTATGAGTTTCATGCGAAAGCGGCGGCTTAACCAATATGGATTAAATTTTTTACTGTACTTCACTGTTTCCTTACTCAGAATATATGACAACGTAGTCACAAATCATTTGTGGTAAGAACGCAAAGAGGAGAAACACCTTGAAATATTCCAAATATAGTTAACAACAGAAAAAGCCTGAAGAAGGATTTCAACACGGCTTAAATGTGATGTAAACAGATTTTCGCCTTCTTAGCATGCTCCCAAACTAACTAACGGATACTTAGCAGAAAAACAACACAACGTGATCAAACATGTGACAACTGGTTCTTTCTGTACTTTTATATAACAAAAACTACCTAAATGTTAAATATCCTTAAGCATTAATCTTCATTTTGAGAATGCTTTCTACAATTTCAATGCACGAATTTAAATAAGAAATTTTGCTCTCCGTAAGTTGAGAACTATTAATAGTGTAACGTGCTGCAGCTGGCGCCGACTCCACTGCCCCGCTCCGTGATCGGAGACCCACCTCGCCCTCCCCTCTTCCTGGAACGATGCGCTCGTGGCTGTCTGCCTCCCTTCTGGGAATCCCGTCAATACCGACAGCGGCGAGACGTGCTGGCGTCACAGACCTCCTCTCGTCTGCTAGAGTTTCCGATACGTTTAGCGACGGCGCAAGAATGTTCTGGTGAGACTGGCTGGCACCTCAGCCCTCCGCGACGCATCACGCGAGTTGGGGAAGATTCTAGGTGGCGGCCTAAGACACTATATATACTGCCGCAACCCAGCTGCCGGCAGTCTTTGATGGAGGCCGTCTGGCGAGTGTGCGCGAGCGAAGTGAAGTGTGGACGACGACTGGAGATTGCGGGACGACGGCGAGTGAGGTGTTCGTGGCTTGAATGGACGAGATGGTGTGAAACCGACGAGTGAAGCCTACTGTGCGCGAGGGCGCTTGGATAACTCTAAAACATTGCGACTGGCGGGACATGGACTGAACTGAGGTGGAACTGAATGGAAGTGTAATACTGGTTTTATTGTAAATATTCGATATGTCAAACATGGACGCATAAATTATAAAATAATTTAATAGGTTGGTACACTGTCTCTTGGGACTGATCTTTAATTATTTAATTTCATTGATTGCTTTGTCGTGATTATAAATTTTATTAATTGGTGTCAATTGTGAACAGTAAGTGATTTTAAATTTATTGTGAGAATTTAAGTTCAGAGTATTTTGCTGTAGTTATTGTAAATAAAATAAAGAAGTTATTATTAATTGTTTTATTTGATGAAGACATCCATCCCTTAACGAAATTGGCATAGCCCACTTAATTTCTAGAGAGAGAAATTGTAACGATAATTTTTTTTTGCAGATTGGCCAAATTTCCGTTTATCCTCGGGACGTGGAATGACGTTTCTGCGTACCTGGCGTGCAATCTGTTCTTATCCCATATTCCTATTAATGAACTAAGAATTGTGTATTCTTTTTTTTGATAGGAACCTGAATTTTAAGCATTATCCGAGCAACCACGAAACGATTTGTTAGCATTCACCTTGGCAAACAATAATTTTTTTGGTGAACACAGAATCATTTATTTGTCTCTGCCAAACTTTTGTGGCCAGTACGAAAGTATTCTGTAGTTACTACAAAATAATTTGGCAGGGTGACTTCTCTACAAAATATTTTTCTCCGTTTGGATTTGCTCGTTTTGAACAGATAAATTTCACATGTAACGCTTTCCAATGAACCACGCAGACAACAAAACGTATTTGTGTTCTCTGTTGCATTGCTTTACGGGTACAAGACCTTCGCTGGCTTGCTTGTGCGGTCTGCTAAATCGAAAACGTCATAGGCGGTGAGAAGAATTCACTGGGGTTTGCTCACAAGTGCATTATGTAACTGCATCGTCCGAGATTCAGTAACTACATGTTTCATTTGTAATTTTTTTTCTAACCGCTGACGATAAAATCATCAGAGGAGGTGTTAAAAAAAAAAAAAACTTGTGACTTGATGAGAGCCATATCGCTGGGAGATGCCTTTATCACGTCAGACAACTCTATAAAAACTGAGACAGCTAAAATTCTTCCCAAATCAGTGAAATTCGACCGGGCGTGTCTTGTCGTTCTAGAATAACTGGGGACTCTGATTTGGGAAACAGTATGGTCCTGGTCGCCGAGCGAAGGGGCAAAGCGGTCAAGAGTGGGATGGACCCCCGCGTCCAAGGCCAAGAAGCGAGGGAGCGATACGGGCGATACTAACACGCACGCCTAGTGCATCATCGCTTCTACGCGCAAGGCGTTCAGTGTTTCCGCTGTGACTCTGTACTGTGCAAGTTAGATATGTAACAGTGGGGGGTTTTATTACACGCGATGAAAGACCACAGATTAAACTACGCCCGTATCTTTGTACTTTTCTCTTGCCCCTTAAGGTAATTGCATAGGCAAGCTTAAAAAATGCGATTTTTGACCATTTTCACGAATTTTTTTTCTCTGAGAATACACTTAATATGACAAAGGTGAAAAAAAAAGTAGGAGCATACATAATTATTTTTTAACTTTTCTGACAAAAATTCGTATTTGCAGAACGTTTACTTACCGAGATAGGCGTATTCGCGCAAACAACTATTTCACAAAAAAAAAAAAATGCGGGGATCCATTCCACGTTTAACTTTCACAAGGACCCGGGTTCGAATCTCGGTTCGGGAATCCTAATTTCTGTTTCCCATGGTTTCTGGAAATGATTCCAGGAGAATGCTGGGGTGTTTCCTTACGGCAGGTCCCGCTCTCACGGCGACTTGCTCCGCCTCTGACGACCACGCTATGGACGAGTCATTAAGTTCCATCCTACCATGTAAAGACTACTTATGGTAAAGTGAGCATTTTTGAAATCAACCTTAGAAAAATAATTACTGCCCCTGTCTGCATATATTTGAACTGGCGCACTGAGTGGCATGCGCCAAGTAAAGTTGGTAACGATGGAAGGATAGTAGTCCCATATCATAACGTCGAATATAAAGTGTTATGTAAGTACTTATAATAACTTCAATTCTCCCTTGGTTTTCGTTTTTTATCCATCGAAGTGTAAAAACTAACCAGATTTGTAACAAATTAACTTTTCTAATAATTCCACAATTTCACCTGACCGACGCATGAATAAACTGATGAGGTCCGTGACAATGTTAATTTTACATAAGGCGGACTAATACACAATGTACATACAAGTATATCCCAAGTAAGGCTTTCAAAAGTGCTTATTTTACCGTGAACAGCCTATAGTCATTTTATACCGTGTTATTCTCCATCTACAATACAGCAAATTGCCGGTCTGAAATCCTGGATCCCTCACATGTTCCATTATTTCATTCAGTCAAGGTTGTCTATAAGCATGGCGTGACACGAAAATCGTATTTAAGAGAGATGACTCCCCGCCATCTTGGATTATTAGAATTTTCTCAACAACCTGAGTTACAAATTTTGCATTAAGTTTTGTGTTACGGACATTCCTTTGTGCACTTTCTGAAGTTGGTACTGCTTGATTAACGTCGCTACATTTACGTCTGTGGAGAGTGGTGTGGAGATATTTGGGGTCTTAAAGAGTCGATGAGGGTGAAGCGAGGCGAGTATGGAGAAGAGCCGAAATGCAAAGGGGCCGAGGGGGACGGGAGATCCCCGAGAAAACCTGTCGACCAGCGGCATTGTCCGGACATGTTTTCCCACGTGCGAAAATCCGGGAGCGACCTCGCCGGGAATCGAGCCCGGCACGCCTGGTTGGGAAGCGAGTAATCTGACCACTGAACCACCGCGACCCCCTTTACATCTGTAACAGCCCGCAAAAAAAAAAAAACCTCCTTTATTCTCAGCAGTTACAAGTTAAAAAAAAAAAGTTAGTAAAATTGGTCGAGTCATAGCAACTTGATGCATGTGGAGAATCTGATATTTATGCCGTGTAGTGATGAACGTTTCGTTAATCATTTCACGCCAAGGTTTTATTTGACCAGTGCTGTACTCTGCAAGGCTCAATGCACAATGATGTTTCGTTCACATATCCGATCACCCCACAAAGAGCCAGCTGTTTACTGATTGTTATAGGCTGTTCACGGTAAAATGAGCACTTTTGAAAGCCCTGCTAAAGATCTACTTGGATGCACTTTGCGTATTCGTCCGTCATATGTAAAACGAACACTACCGTGGGCCCCATTACTTTATTCATCCTTCGGTCAATTGAAACTGTGGAATTATTAGGAAAGTAAATATTTTATATATCTCCTAATTTTTACATTTCGATGTATATAAAAAAAACATAAACTGATGAATAATTTTGTGTTTGGTAAAACTATGGAAAATATGAGAAATAGAGTGGTTGTAAAACTAATAGCAAACAAAGAAAAATGCAAAAAATGAATAGCAAAACCAAATTTGAAAAAAAGAACTATATTTAATTAAAACCTTGCAGCTATACATAGGAATAAAACAAATGTAAAATTTAATAAACCGATTTATGTTGGCATGTCAATTTTATACATATCAAAAGAATTGATGTATGATTTCCGTGTTGAAGTTATAAAGCCAAAATATTGAGATAAAATTGAATTATGTTATGAAGATACCGTTAGCTCTCTCTCGCTCTCTCTCTCTCTCTATATATATATATATATATATATATATATACACACATACACACACACACACACACTGGTATCTGCTTCAGTCAGCTGAACGACACAAAGTTAGTGGGTGAAGAGGTTTTGGGCGGCTTTAACATCGAGGTCTTGAGAGCCGATGATGGTGATTGAAGTGAATATGGAGCAGGGGGAAACGGGAGATCCTCGAGAAAAACCGCCGACCAACTGCAACGTCCGGCACGATTCCCACTTAAGAAAAACCTGTGACCCGGCCGGGGATTGAAACCGGTTTGCCTTGGTGGGAGGCGAGCATGTTAATCGCTCAGCCACCATGGCCTCTTCAGACACAGAAGTTTCGAGAAAAGTTTATAAATAATAAACTTAATAACAACATAAAAAACGGAAAATTTTTATCAAGATATGAAAACAATGATAGAAAAATTTGATGCAAGTGATTATCCAAATGACAAAATATATAAAATGCCTCAAATAAATAAATTAAGTTTTAGAAAGAATAACAGACGACTTTAATGACAAAAAAATGAAAGACTTTGTTTGTTCAAGAGCAAAATTGTATACATATAGAGTTGACGATAGGGAAAACAAAAAAATCTAAAGGTGTAAAGAAATGTTGTTAACAAGCGAATTCCTTCTGATGATTATAAGAATTGCTTATTTACTGTAAAAATACAATATAGAACAATGTATTTAATAAGAAGCGAAAATCATAAAATATATTCAGTAGAATTTTAATAACATAGAATTAAGTCCTATTGACGACAAGAGAATTATATGAGAAAATAAAATAGATACAGAATCTTAATCATCTTTAATTTAGGACTCATGTGTTCAATTGACGTAATTGCATTGTTGTTTATATTTGGTGATAAGAATTTTGTACGGAAACTAAACAAAGCAATCGATTTTTCACTATGGATGATATCATAATTAAGATTTTTCATAAAAATAGAACTATTATTTGTTAATTTAAATGATTTATTATCAATTTATTACAAAAATTATCTTACTAAATGAAGAAAGTTAAATGGGATGTTGGTGTTTTAATTCATGAAGATAATTCCAAAATTAAAAAGAATGGTGAATTATTGCCTGATAATATGAGAGCTATAATAGTAGGTCCAAACAATAGTGTCAAAACTAATTTGATAACTTTTCTTTATAATGTAGGATGGATAAATTTTAATAAATTGTATATTTTTTCAAAAAGTTTAAATCAACGAAAATATATTGAGTTACAAAATGATTTTAATATATTATCCAAAAAGCTTAAAGTTAAATAAAAAATGGCATACTTTTTAAAATAATATTGAGGAAATGTTTCCTTTAGACCAATGTGAAGATGAATATCTAATTGTATTTGTTGATGTTATTTTTAACAATCAAGACGCAGTTCGTGATTATTTTACTAGAGGAAGACATAAAATTTAGATGTATTTTATTTAGCTCAAACGTATTCAAAAGTACCAAAAAATTGATAAGAGATAATACTAACTTTTTATCTATATTTATACAAGATGATAATAATTTAAAGCTCATTTATAATGATTTTGTTGTTGGAGACATGCATTTTGAAAAATTTAAAGAAATTTGTTCAGAATGTTGGGACGAAGATTATGGCTTTATTACAAAAGATTTGAGTAAAAAAATAAAAGAAGGAATGAATATAAATAGGATTAAAGATTTTATTATATTTTTAAACTTTTGTATATAAATGAAGAATTATATGATTATTCTCGTTATAACAAAAATAAATATTTCACTTTCCAAAAAAGAGAATGAGACAGAATGTGTTATAAATTTTAAAAATAAATATGGATATCTAGATGGTGATTCAAATTTGCTTACAAAAATTGACAAAGAAAAATTTGAAAGTTCTATAAGAATATTTCAAGAATATCATAACACTTCCTCATTTGATGGTAAACTCAATAAAGAAATGCTTAGTGTAATCAACAAGCCAAGATATTGTGTTTTGATTGAAATACATGTTGACCTTTCATTAACCGCAAAATGGACTAAAAACCCAATAAAAAGGAATTTTGCATATGCATATAAATCAATTACAAAGTTAACTGAAGAGGCTTTCGGCATTCGGCAAAAACACTCAAATTTGAAATTTGTTTACGATACAAAATTTCCAGACATAGTTATATCATACAAAGAAGGTCAACATAAATATCAGAAATTATCTGGTTTTTGTCAGACTAGATTATATCAACATGATAATGCACTCGCACATGCATTTTCCCCAAATCAGTAAAACAGTCTTGTTGAAATACTTCTCAATAGGCAGGAACATTGGTATAATGATAGAAAAACATTCCTGGAAATGAAGTTAATTTATTATCAGTTTTGATACACGAAATCGGCCATAAATTAGGTCTTCAACATACAAGTGATAAAAATGTGGTCATGTATCCAATTATTAACAATGATTTGTTTGATTTGCAACTAGATGTCATCCAAAGCATTCAAAACTGTTATGGACCATCCAAACAAAATAATTTTAATGATGATGAACCAATTGATTTACACACGTATATTTTTTATAATAAAGAAGATTTTGGACAAAAAGTTCGAATGACAACAAAATAATAAATAAGCCAAATAGAATCGCTTATTTCAGAAACCCCCTATTGGTCACAATATGCCAAATTGAGTTATCTGTACATTAATTTTACTTGTATATTGACATATCGTTTAATGCAAAAAGCCTGTGTCTAACATTCTCTTAAGGCTTCTTACAGCACCTTGAAACCTCTGTTTAGAACAGAAATCCCCTAACTGCCATAACATATAGTGTTTCTGCACTAGAACACATACAATTAACAAGTTGGCAGACATGAGTGTATTTTAATCAAGTTGGTTGTAATGTGCTATGATGTGTAGATGACTGTTGATTATTGGTTATGTTTTGATATTAATGGGCATAAAAGAAACATAATGAGCAGCAGCTCAGAAGAGGAACCTATTTCGAAATGGAGAAAAGGGATTGCACATGAAGAAACCTATCAATTTTTATGTAATATGTACAGCTCGTGTGAAAGGATAAAGTTATACAACGTATAGAGGCAAACACATAGACAAGAAAACTGCTCCTGATTCAGTAACATGCAAGTGCACAGGTAAATGTTATTTATATTTAAATGAATAGAACATACATAAAGTTTGGAATCACTTCTACTCACTGAGTAACATAGATGCTCAAGATGTGCATCTTCAAAATTTGATTGAGGTTAGTGACGTACAACATTGGCGCACACAAAACAAGCTTTCTCATGAAAAAAAGTGAGGAACAGAATGGTGCAGAAGTAGATGACCTGAAAAGTCAACCTATTTTCAAGAAAAATCATTCATTTACTTATAACCTGAGAGTGAATGGCATTCTTCAACGTGTTTGTAAAAACATGTTCCTGCAAGTGCATCGTGTTTCAGCTGAAATAATATGCCGACTTTGTAACCTTTAGTTGACCATAAAAGTCTTCATGAGATGTGTGGCAAGAACCATAGTGGGAATGTGATTCAGGGAGATATTTGTGTTAAAATACATGAACATATATCTAAGTTTGATCTGAAGCACACACATTATGTAGGACAATGTGAGAAGTATTTAACACTCGACTCAATGTTGTTACCATGTATCAGATGTTCGTGAACGACCATCCAAAATGTGGTGAAATATAATTTCTATTGCCACTATTTTAAGGAAAACTTTGGATATGCTTTTGGCAGGCCACAGGTTGATGTTTGCAGCTAATGTGAAAGCCCGTGTGTCAAAATGAAAGATCTCCCATGCAATAGGGATTTTGATCGATCAAGTGACTTTTGAGGATAACTGACTGAATATACACTCCTGAACAGTACGCACAACGCATGGTGAAAGCAAGTAAAGTCGGTCGCATCTCCATTCATCAAGTGTCTACTGAAGAGTCTCTATCATTTAAAGACTGGTGGCCACGTTCGTATAAGAAATCCACCTACTCTGATGAAACTTCAGGGAGAGGTGTATCAAAATACCAGATAATCTCATTCAAGATATCAACATACAAACAATTTTCCTACAGTAGTGAAACACCTGGTAAAGTTGTTGTAAACCTCGTCATCAATGTCTTGTGTCCTTCTACTTTCGCCTCTGAAAGACTAATAATGTACCTGCATAACAATCGCAGAAGGCATATCCTGGTGGAAAGAAACTGCAAGACCTGCAAAAGCTGTTGGAATACACCAGAAGATATGAAGCATTCTACAATGTGATATTGAAGTGCCTACAATGAAGCAGAATGTCACACTGCAGACTGAGAAGTTGAATGTGAATATATTCCCTGTCTAACTTAGTTATTAGGTTTTGTACAATCAAAAAGTGTGTAGATTTATTTGAATTTGGAAGTTTTTGTACAATCCTAATAGGCCTTAAACGTATAGAAGTTCAGTGTAAGGTGTTGTTCTTTTCACAGTGTGTATTTATTTTGTTTATATTTGTGAGATCTTGGTAAAATTCGAATGTGAATAGGCCTCCTGTCTAGATTAGTTGTTAGTATTTATTAAGATCTGTTCTTTCCAAAGTGGCTAATTTGTTTTGTGTGTGCCAGCGAATTCTTTGTTAATAATAAATGTCTCTGTAATAATGTTAAGTATGTATAGCTACAAAAGTAACAGAAAATTATTATACTTCTCTGTCCTTAATGCTAGATATGACAAGAACATAACATTTACAACCAGTTTATTGCAGAAATCCTCTATGTGTACATGTAAAGATAATATTTTTACAGGCATAAAATGCATTATAGCCTTTCCAATACCATAGACATATTTACATGACATTTTACACTTGTTATTTTTATAACATTCAACAACACATGTTAGTGTAGTAGGATAGTTTTTTCATGTTTTCTCAAAACATGGTCAACTGGATATAGAGGGTTTCTGAAATAAGCAATTTAATTTTGATAACAAAAATGATTCAGTTTTTACCAGGCAATTTCAATAATTTTTTATATGTCAGAGAGCATCAGGTGAGCTAGTTCTGTCTGTAGATGGTGAAATTCATATGGATAATTACCCTATTTATAAACTTATTAATGGATATCCAAAATGAATTTCTTCAACTGGAATAGGTGATGATTGTAAAATAAATCCTGTTTTTAATTCATATTCAGGGAAAACTATTATCTTCTATGAAAAGTTGTATTATGCTGAAAGACTTATGTTATATCCAGATAAAAAAGAGTGGTTAAATTAGAGATAAATTTCCTTATTTACCAAATACGATAGAGTCTTCTTTTAGGTATACAAACAGCTTATTGTATTTTTTACTAATGAAAGTGTTAGCGAAAGTTATAAATCTAAAAAGAAATTGACTAGAGTTGTGAAAAAATAGCATTTCATTGTTTGGTATAAAGTGCTAATATTATAGCTAAATCATAAATAAAATGAAATTATATTGTTAGTGACTTAGAAAATTTAACTCCTTAAGAGCTATATAATTCAATAAATCTGGTCTATATGCTTTAATATTATTTCTTTTAATTTTTTAATTTTCTTATTTAAAAATACTAACAAAAAGACTTATTACAACTCACCAATTTCACTTTCGCATAATTTCGCATATAACAATGAAGTCAATTCTAGACATAAATAATAACGAACTTATTAAAATGGTAAACGAGTTTTTATAATTATTTATGAGGAAAATAATCCTTGGTTTAATGGAACTGATGTAACTAGACGTTTGGAATACAGAAAACCAAGAAATTCTTTATATTATATTATTGATAATGATGATAAGAATAACTTTAGTGAACTCAAAGGTGTCCCTGCTGAAGGGACACCTTCAAATATACAACAAAATGCTTCATTTATCAATGAATCAGTGCTATATAAGTTAATATTTCAATCAAGCATGCCTCTAGCTGAAAAATTTACTAAATGGGCAACTAAAGTAGTTTTTGCATCAATTAGAAAACATGGTGAATATAAGATCTAAAAAGATGTAATGCATTTATACAAAGGCCAAATAAAGCATGTAAAAAGTGAACGAACTTAAAGTTAACATTATATGAACGAAATGCGACTTAGTTATTAAAAATATATAAATAAAATTAA
This sequence comes from Dryococelus australis, assembly GCA_029891345.1. Classification (NCBI taxonomy): domain Eukaryota; kingdom Metazoa; phylum Arthropoda; class Insecta; order Phasmatodea; family Phasmatidae; genus Dryococelus; species Dryococelus australis. Next base: position 28,230,757 of record CM057001.1, read on the forward strand.
AGATGAACATATAAAAAATTTAAGAGGATCGGTTCATATGGCGTTCCATGTAATAAATTGCAGAAATGAGGAAATCAGAGCAATGTCTCCCCATGTTACACCATGAACACAAAATCAAAATTTAAGGCCAATTGTCGTTCTTTTAACATTATTTGACGATGACTGACTATGATAACTATGTCATTAGAACTCATAGAAAAAATGTTCAAAAACAATTGTATAGAATTGAAGATAGATATCCAAAGTACAAAGATTTATCGAGATTTGATTATATTCCAAATTATATAAATTTATATCAAAGAATGAAACAAACATTAAATGATCACATTGAGTGTTTTCGCGACTATTTTTATGTTGTTGAAAATAATTATACTCAACAACAATTGATTAATGATATAAATAATCTTTATCGAATGAGTAAGAAGCTAGTTTTTATTTTGAAATCTACAAAATATCTGTTTTATTAATCCAGGAGTTATGCAAATTATCAAAACCCAACCATTTTACATAAATTTTATTATCTTTATTTTTTAAAACTTTTTCAGCCAAATATTCATCTGGATAGTTTGTTTTCATAATTTCATATTCATAAAACTACCCATTATTTCTTCTCCTTAGTGCCTTTCAGCTTGTAAGTTGATATATTATAATTTAACACATTAACAATAGCAAATAATGCTGTTGTCCAATTGGCAGTATATCCTTTTTCAAACATTTTTTTTCAGTTTGCTGGCACGGATAACATCGCCAACATTGTATTTCGGCTTAGTAGTAACATTCGCAAAATCTTGTCTTAAATTTTTTTCATTTTTCTTATTAACTTCAATTGGATTCATACCAACATTGTATTGTATTGTTGTATTCTTTGACTAAATCGTCTAATATATTGACCCACTTATAATTTCCATTCAAAGCAAATCTCTTCCACATGTTATTTTTCATTGTGCGATAAAATCTTTCAACAACACTTGCTTTCAATTCGCTAAAAGAAGAATAACTATTGATGTTATATTTTTGCATAAGTTCATTAAATATTTTATTATAAAATTCGGAACCAATATCGCTTTGAATATTATGTGATTTTCTTTAATTAATACCGATTATAAACCAATTGCTACATTTTTAGCTGTTTTATATTTAATAGCTACAGCAAATGCAAAGTTTGAAAATACATGGAAATTTGTCATAATATATTTGCATCCATTATTTATAAGCGATATTCCTTTCAAATTGACAGCATCCATTTCACAAGATCGATTTTCCATAAATCATCAATACTATATGATATTAGTTTTCCTCTTAGAAAATTTTTTGTGCAGGTTTATATAATTAATTGATTATTCATTTTCTTACATTGAGCAATTTTTTTAAATAAATGTTGATTTTATAGAATTACGTATCGAGCATATACATTTCTTAACTAAGTTGGTTTTTAGTATTTTCAATTTTTATATATTTTTTGTGACTTTCTTGCACTTCAAACACCAAGTGTTCTCCATTTAATCATTATATTTCACAAATAATCCTATTATAGTCATAAACCCACAAGAATATTCAGGTTTTTTTAAATTTATTTTAGAAACCATTTTATCACCTATTTTAAAATCAAATGGATTACTATAATCAAGTTTTTGATTCCTTAATAACAGTTAGAGTATCATCAGGTAAATTATCAGTAATTATTTTATAAACAGTACAATCGACGAAAATAAAAGAGAAATGATTATCTAAATGAAAATTATCAATTTTTTTTATTCCACTTTACTGGTAAATAAAATATATGAGAGTTTTTTCTTCAACTTTCAAGTTAACAAGTGTATCACAATAATTCAAAACTGATTTGTAAAAATGTTGCAACTTGTCAGCTATTTCTTTATCGTAATATCTTTTATTGACAGCTTCTTTTCCATCTACAGGATAAGCCATATTATTAATTGTACGGATTTTGAAGAGAAACATACTCTATTGCATAAACAAAAACTTTGATTATTTGGTCACATAAAGAGGAAATAGTGATATTATATTGTTATTCTATGTACGATTTTAAATCAGAAACACTTGTAATGTATTTCGAATCTACATTGATTTTTAATGCATAATCAGAAACAATAGTTTTATATTTCGAATCGACTTCCTTTTTTAATGCATAATCTGCTATATATATTTCGAAATATCTTTTATTGACCGCGTCTTTATTATCTACAGGTCCACCTATATTAACAAGTCTACATCCTGGAAAAGAAATATATGATCTTGTAAAATCAAAACAAGTGCTTTGTAAAGTTGAAACACTCCAATTGCATTTTGAATCTACATATGTTTTTAAATCTTCAGTAATATTGTCAATGTCTTCATTTAAAGATTTGATTAATGTTTCCCAAATATATCCGACATTTAATAACGAAGAAATTATATCATTAAACCTAAATCCTCTCGAAAAAAAGGTGTAAAACAATTAAACATAGATGTCCACAAATTCTGAATTCGATCATCATTGTAATAAACATTGCTATTTTTGAAATAATTAATTAATTTACTAGAAACATAACCTCCAAATGAATCAAAATAGTAAACATAATTATTTTATTTAAAGTAGCAAACCCAATAGGTTCCAGGATTTGCTGAAATGTCAACATTTACTACAGCCAAATTCATTTTTGTGCATACTTTTTGGTAATCCGTCAATCACATAAACATTTCTGAAATATTTAATATCTAATAATTTTACATATTTTTCAATTTTGATATTAGATAGTTGGTATATATTCGATGTTTATTTTGGCCGTCCTCTTTTTAATCCGCTTCCAGACTTGTTTTACATTGCTAAACTAGTTTTTTTTTTTTTTTTTTTTTTTTTTAGTTCAACATAATTATAAATAGTGCCAGCTCCTCCAGCTAAACCACCAAGTGCACCTAAAGTAGCCAATATAATTGGTATAATTCCTCCACGATGTAAATCACTGCCAATTTTTTCTTTGGCCATCTTTTTAACTGTTGACAATGATAAAGTTAATTTGAAACTTTTGCCTTGTTTCAATTTTTTTTTTCTCAATTTTATCATTCGTTAAATATTTATATATACCTAAATCTTTAAAATCCTCAAAAGGAATATCGAAAGTTATATTTGTTATCTTCACTTATAAGTAAAAAATATATATTTATTCAATATAACATTTTAATTCCCCAACATAATTTTCTTTTTGTAAACATACTTGAGACAACAGCAACAGAAGCAATTTTTTCTCCAATCAGAGTATCTTGGTCAGCTTCATGTCTAGATTCTAAATATTTTTTATCTCTGTAAGCAATATCGTGATATTTGCACTCTTCACCTTATTTATTTATTCCTGTGGAACCCCTTTCCAAACATTCATTTAGTTTCGCAAATGGGCCGCAATAATTATAGCATGGCAAATGCATTTCGGATAGATTTAAATTGTTTAAAGCCCAGTTTATAATGTCTTTACCATGATGAGAACTCCAAAATGAATGTGGAATTACATTTAAAACTCTTATTAGATAAGGAATTCCTTTTGGATAATTATCAACAATTTCAGGAAATTTATTGTTTAGCATATTCATTATGTTTACGTTATCATTGTAATAACTATCATTTCCAGCATTTTCTTCACCATGCGTAATTAATAATCTATTGATTAAATTTCTAACATCATCCATCCAAACATATTCTTTCGGAAAATTATTGTATTTTTTTATGCAATCTCCAGTTTTAAAAGAATATGTAACAATTGCTCTTTCTGGTGTGTTTGGTGTAGATTTTGAATGTGATTCTTTGATATATTTACTATAAATTGGACTAATTATATTATTCCACTTCCAAACCATACTTGAACTTGGATTATTTCTTTTCTTATTAGAAATATGTCTTTGAAATACAGCATTGGTTAATAAAGCAATTTCTGTGTAGTTTTCTTAATCCTCAGCATCAAATTCCTCCTCAATGGCTTCTTGTGAATTTTCTGTTAAATTACAAAGTCCTAGTGTTAAAAAATATTCTTTATCCTTAACAAATAGTGTATCATTCATTATTTATCATTACTTTTGTATCACCAATGTAAAATTTTTCCCATCTCCATGTAAGTCATATTTTTCATTAATAACATTTATTCTTTTTGCAATTTCTATTCCGAGATTTATAGTAGTTACACCTGCTATAGGTGGTAATTTTTTCTATGCCACAATTCCTATTTGCTCTTCCAAATTAGGATATTCTTGTTCTGAAAATAATTCTCTTTCGAATGATGTTGGGGGATAATATAATTTTTTTGCTACAACAGGAACTAGTGTTGTTATTAAACTTTTATTTTCTTCCCTTACTTTTTATACTTTTTTTAACCAATATTTCGTAATTCGTCGATTAATGGTTTCTCTTTCATCATATTTTTTTCGTCTTCTTTTTCATGATGTTTTTTATATTTTTTATATTTTTCAATGAGTAATTTAACTCGAGAAACCACATTCGATTAATCCATTTATATATAATTTGTTTTACTTATAAATGAGTTATAAAAGTATTGAGAGCTTCGGGAATCAAACTTTTCCCCCAACTGATCAAACTAGGGTGAATTTAAATGTTTACAATAATAGAATCGAATCTGATATCCATATCGGTGATGGCTTTTCTTTCCCAAATTATGCTCATATTTTTGAGCAATTTAAGATACTAAAGAGAGATAAATGGGGGCTGATGCAGAATTTAACAAAGAAGACAATATTTATGTTTGCTCTAACTTTTTTCCATTTCAGTTTTCTAGAGTAGAAATCTCAAAACCTGGTAATATTATTGATGCTGTTGATAATCTTGGATTAACTTCAACAATGATGAATGTTTTGTTAATATCCCCAGGTGAGCAAAATAATTTAGAGATTACTGGTTTTCATAATAAATACCGAGTAATATCTGTACAAAGTGATAGACTAAATGAAATATCTGTTTGCCTTTTATCAGAGATAATGCTGAAATTTATTGGAAAGGTTGTTATAAAATCACTTTTTTTCGTAATTAATCTGATAACAATTGTTTATATGTATATGAGTACAAGTTGTCACACCTCCGACAAGCTATGCCGATCCAGGTTGAATTGATATAAAAAAAATTAGAAATTATGTGGCCTATTGTTGAATACGAATCTAACACAGCCATTGCAATTAAAGAAAAAATATACAAAGAGCCTAAAATTCCTATTAGTTTTGATTATTGGCCATTTTTAGAAAAAGAAGTTCCTAAAGGAACAACTGTTTTTAAATTATATATAAAAGATCTGTTTAATAATTTACAATTTGGCAATCCCGATTTTGTAATTGTAGGCTTTCAAACTAATAGAAAAAATCGCACTGAACAGTATGTCCATGCTCCTATGTTTGATAATTGTAATGTGAGAAATATTTATGTTAAAAATGGACGAAATGAGATTTTTCCAAAGGAAAATTGGAATCTAGATATTGAAAAAGGTCTTTGCAGTAAACAAGTTCTTGTTTATAATGATTTTAGAAATTCAAAAACCAAACTATATAACGACTATAGAAATAATGCACTTCATTATGAACCTACTGTGATATATGATGGTAAAAAAAAATTTTATTCATTTTGGGGGCGAAGACCATTATATGTTATTGATTGTTCATATAGAAAAACAACTGTAGTTAAAGATAAAACTAACATAAAAATTTGTGTTGATATTAATAAAGAATTTAAAGAAGCAGGTAACATTTGTAATATTGTTCTAGTTAGCCAACGGAATTTAACTTATGATTATTTGAAAGAAAGGATTACTGAAAATATATAAAAATTTTTATTTTATTAAATGGAAGAACCAACAAATTGGTTCGATATTTTAATACAATATTTTAGACTTATAATTCAGTGGTTACAGTTAAAACTTCTACGAATTTTTAGAAATATAGATGAATTGTTTGATCGAATAAAAATCGCAATTCTAATTAAAATTTTCTCATAGCATCGCTTTTTTTTATAAAACATATAAAAAAATTTAAGTATTATAAATTGATCAAATTATAGATCTTTTAGAAGTTTGGGATATTGGGTGTGATATTAATAAAAAAAGTAACTTACATTGATAAAGAATTGGCCATTGTTAATTTCAAAATTGTTTTAAAAATCAATAAAAAATGATTTAAGATCAGATAAATGTTCTAATTTTAAAGAAGATATTTATGATGTGGAATGTTGTGATGGTTGGGATTATGGAATCAGTAATGGTTATGATTCAGATTTTTCTTTATTGTTAGACTTTAAAAAGTCTTAGTGGTGTTTTACTTTTGTTGAATAAATTTTATACTTTCTATTAATTATATCTTTTTATTTGATTTTGAGCTCAATATGCTGTATGTAAATTGCTCGCATGCGGAAAATTGACATTTCTATAAAAAAAACGTGAAAAATTGCTTGAAAAGCGAGAAATTGGCATGTTTTTTCGCTTAAATTTTATTTTTTTTTTAAGTGGTACAAATTGACACGGTATTTTTGGCATAATTTAAATTTTGCTTAATTTTGGCTTAAATTGCTTGATTTTCGAGGAAAATTGCGTGTTTTGGAGAGCTCCTGTTTTAAAATTTTTAGAGCCAATAATTTAGCCTCAAAAACCTTGATTTTGGAACAATAACCCTCGAAATTTCAATAAAAATAAGGAGTGGCCCAAAACTCCCTTTATATATCTACTTGCTCGCTATTTGAATGCGCATTTTATGTGCTTCCGGGCTAATCTGCTCAGCAGAATTTATAGATTCCTACAATTTAGATTTAAAAATTAATCGAGAATTTTATAATATATAATAGAAATAATACTGAACTAAATGAAAAAACGTATCTAAATGTTTGTTTAAATACTGAGAGCCATATAAAAATCAAGTTCTGCCAAATTATTTGAGTGCACCAACATTCTTTTTTGTGCTCAAACTTGTAATTTTATCTAATCTGCTCTGAGTTAGTAGAAAACACTCAGCATTGATGTTGTCGTCACTTGCCACCATGTGATGTTTAGTTTACCTTGAGTGTGTGTATTATATCTGTAGCTTCATTTATGTATTTGCAATATAAAATTGCCGGAGTTTCACTTTCCTATTATTTTTAAGCGCACGCGGATAATTCCTCACTGGCCACAAAACGTTTGGCTGTGTTCACCAAATATGTAAACGGAAAGTTAAGACCGGAAAAAATAATTTCTAGTTCACCACAAACCCGGAAGGCCGGAATTATATACGTATAAATATATCGTACATTAATCTGAGATGACCAGGCACATGTAATTAAATCGGTTATAATTTTTTTCTATTTAATTTGGTTCGCCCTTGACTGTATGTTTAGTGGGTAAAAAACACTAAATTGTTTACGGTTTTTATTATAGTACTTGGTAGTACATATGATAGTCGCTATTCATTAACTATACGCGCGTAGATTTATTTAACATGTAAATTTGTAAACCAGCCAGTAGTTGATTATTTTGTGTATAAAAATAAGTAAATAAGTTTGTAAAATAAATATTGCAATTTATTTAGTAGTATATATAGCAAAATTCATTGCCTCAAGAGATAATCTTCAAAATTATCAATTCTTTTCTTTGTGGGCACGATATGTGGTATCGTCAACTATACATTTGTTTGGCTCTGCTCGAAGAGGCATGCTGTTAAACCATAACTATTTTTTTTTCAATCCCCAGTTTACTTCGGTCAGCACTGCCACAAAAACGGTCCGATAATCACCCCCCACCCCCCCCCCCCCCAAAAATTGTTTCGTGAAATCGGCAAGGTCGCACACACCAGCACCACTAACATACTGCTAGAGAAATCAGGAAATACGTCGGCGTGGTACACATCTTCGCGTGCGCGACAAAAACATTCTGTCGGATACAAAGGAGGTGTTAAGTTAGGGAGTTTGAGGGGAGGGGGGTGGTCCCCCCGGGATAAGTCACGCCCCGGCGCGGCTGTTGTTCAAACAGGCTGGCGGAATTCGTGCCTGGGGCAGCTTTCGACGCCACGAGCCGTCGGCAGAGTGGCGGGTATAAGTACCGCGGCCCGAACCCCCAGAGGCGTCAGAACCACCCGAGACCTTCGTCGCCGACCACGAACTCGCAACCACCATGATCGCCAAGGTGAGTATCTGGCTAGGAACGCCGCCGTGTTCCCCCTCCGCCCCCATCACCCAAGGGAACCACGGGTCCTCGCCGGCCGTGCGCAGTAACACCACAGTGTACTGCTGAAAGAAAGTACTGCACGAAAAACAGTATATTTAACTTGATTTACATTCTTGAAGCTGCTGCGCGGTTGACAATTTGGTAAACACGCCAGAATTTTTTTGCGAGAAAATTTCCACGCACGCTATATATCAATATAGGCTGTTCGCGTAAAAATGAGCTCTTTTGAAAACCCTGTTTAAGATCTTCCTGAATGCACGTTGTGTATACTTCCGCCTTGTGTAAAATTAACATTGCAATGGGCCTCATCACTTTATTCATGCGCCAGTCAAGTGGAACTTTGACACTATTAGATACAGTAAATATGTTACAAATATGCTCATTTTTAAACTTCGGTGGATTAAAAAAATTACAGAAATCTAAATAGTAACCTAACACTTTTAATTCGAAGTTGAGACACGGAACTACTTCCAGTCCATCGTTACCAACTTTATTGAGCGCATATCGCTCAGTGCAGCCGATAAAAAACATAAGTATGCAGGTAGGAGCAGTGAAATGTTTTTTAAGGTTGATTTGGAAAGTCCTCACTTTATCGTGAACCGCCTTTACCCTACGAGCGTTGCTAGAGTTCTCTTTTGCTTACTGGCTGAATGGTTTTGTCAGAAGAGATTTTCATATTTGACTGGCCAATCAGAATTAGGTTATCCCGATAGTGAAAGTCTGTGATTCACTGACAGGCAGCTAAGATGCTTACCATATAAAAATCATTCAATCAATAAAAATAAATTGTGCTAACGTGTTATGAAATTAAACTAGTCATGAAATCTTTTCGTGAGAATCGGGTGTCCATAGGCATAAGGAAATACATGTTAATGAAATTCCGTTTATTGACGTTCCTCTTATATATATATATATATATATATATATATATATATATATATATATATGTGTGTGTGTGTATGTGTGTGTGTGTGTGTGTGTCTGTGTGTGTCTGTGTGTGTGTGTGTGTGTGTGTAGACACACACCACCCGGGACATCTTTAACAGAAAAATACGTGCTTCTTTACTGCTGTTTTCCGGAGAAATCAGAAAAATTATTAAATAATTAGAAAATTCCTGAATAACAAATTGTTATATTTGCCTAGATACAGAGCTTAAGATTATAATTTCTCACACTTAGGTTTTTATTAAAGTTTATGTCTTAAAAATTGGCTTCAAAAAATACAATTTCATTTACACATATTTCCTTATAATGGCTGTTCACGATAAAGTAAGCACTTTAGAAATGAACTTAGAAAAGTCACTGCCCCTGCATGCATTTATTTTAATGGGTGCAGTGAGTGACATTTGCCTAGTATAGTTGCTAACGACAAATGGAAAGTAGTTCCATATCTTAACGTCGAATAAAAGGCTTCTGTTTGTTTTTAATTTATCGAAGTGTTAAAATGAACAGAGTTTAATGTATTTACTTTCTTAATAATTTCACAGTTTCATATGACCGATTTAGGAATGAAGTGATGATGTTACATGGAAATGTTAATTTCAACATAGGGTGGAGGAATACACAACGAGTATACAAGTTGATCTCAAGCAGGGCTTTCAAAAATGCTCATTTTACCGTGAATAGCCTATCGAAAATTTACAATTCACTAGTTGTATAAAACCTTTTATCTAATTTTTTACTTTGTGTTATTTCCTGCTTGCAAAAAGGCAGAAACATATTGATAAAATGTAAATATGTTCCTCACATTTCACGAAAAGCACATAACGCACAATTAAAATTACGCACAGAGATATTAAACAACTCGTAAACTGTAAATTTCCTACATTCGTACATTGTCAGTAATTACTATGAATTTGGAATTATGACACGAAAATCGAAAAATTTCTGCAAAAGGGGTTACGTCGAACGTTGAGGGGGATGGTGTACGAAAACTGGTAAATTCACCCGATTTTCGTCCTTAAGAACGTCGGCCATGGAAAAAAAAAAAAAATCACATTTGTACCACAGACTTTTGAAATTGTATATAAGCCTACATTATCTGTGACTGCTTTCACCTCATAATGTTTTTTTTTTTTTTAGATCACATGATTTTTGCAAAATAACTTGCCAAAGTGAAAATTGTACTGTTTTTATGTACAATACCAAACTATTTGCAGAAAATGCAATAAGGGCCACTGAAAGGTATTGTTTTAATTAATTTTAAGGTATGCTCAGCAGAAAATATTTACCAAAAACTCAAGGGCAGTCACAAATATAAAATGTGCAATAATTAACTTATTTCTAGCAATATTTTTTAATCGCAAAAACATTTCCTTAGTTCTTGACAACTTCCAGTGTGAATTATCTCATTTCTGTACGTAAGTTAGTTTTCGTCATCCATACATTTCTGAAACATACACAGATAATAATTGAGATCTACATTGTCGAGGGGGTATGAGTAATTACTAATTACTGGTAATGTCTAATAGTTGAACAATATGTGGTAAAAATATGAAATTAAAGGTTTCTCGTGGCCAGCGCCCTTAATCTGTTTTCCAGGGAGATTACCGAAATCTTGAGCACGACAATATATAAATGACTACTCTGGGTACCTTATTTCATTGTTAGTTATGCGCTGCATTCATTATTCTCTGAGCACTGGTCGAAGATAAAGAATTAAATTTTCTTTCGCATCTCCGCCATCAGTGAACATCTAGCAGTGCAAGAAGATGCTCGAGATTGTTGTGTACGGTGAAAGAAGAAAATTAAGTAAATACACGGGTTTCTTGCAACATTCCCCTTTAAGAACACGGAGGTGAAAGTACATACCGCGAACAACAGCCGCGCCGGACCAGCAAGATGGCGTCGTTGGTCCGCAACACGTGGGAACGCCGTCCTCCAGTGAACGCACTGGTAACGTACTCGCTAGCCAATCAGGCGCAAGGTCCGTTCACAGAGCCTCGCGCAACCAGAGAATGGGTAAACGTATGGAACCGCGACGCCGGTTCTCTTCTGTGTATGTATCTGCTCTGTGGTAAGGGGGCCGCGGTGGTGTAGTGGTTAGACTACTCGCCTCCCGCCTCGATTCCCGGCGGGGTCGCTCTCCCGAAACTACACGTGCGGGAATCGTGGCGGACGATGCCGCTGGTCGACGGGTTTCCCCGGGTATCTCCCGTTTCCCTCCGCCCCTTGCATACCGGCGCTGCTCCGTTCTCGCTTCTCTTCACCCCCCCCCGTCAGCTCTCAAGACCTCGATGTTAAGAGCCGCCCAAATATCTTCACTCGCTCACTCGCGGTAGTTGAAGTTTTACTCTCGGAATTTATAAATTAAAAAAAAATACACTGTCAATTACAATGTGTTTCTATTTCCACTATATTCCCGAGGCGCCCTGGTCTTCTACGTCACACGCCTATGCGAAATGTGGTTGAACACATTTGACTTTTCCTTTATTTTTATCTGGGTAACAAATTTTACTGAACTTTCAAAATGGTGTATTGTTACATTTCCCAGTAATTATTAATCTGAGAACCAATGTGACCGCAACATCATACATAGTTAATCACAGCGAACAAATAAATGCCGTATTAGTGATTCAATATTGCGAAACAGTTGAGGTTAAGTGCGAGTGCAGGCAACAGTGAATAAAACTTCCTGTTATACACTACTTTCTCTTATAGTTGATTCACGATAACTTCGGTCTTTTCTGAAGTCCTGATAAATTTCTACTCTTGGTTACTCATTACGTATCCTTCCGCTACACGTAAACATAAGCACTGCCATGTGACTTCTACTTTTATAACTGTCAAAGGCGTTGGTTGCCGTTTACAGCTGTTCAAAGAACTATATCATACTGCAGAAACCATTTCCTACGAATGTTCACTATTTATGCTTATAAAAATATTTAGGTCAGCTTTATAACTATTTGTTACACACGATATAGCACGTTACACATAATACACGTTAATATTTTGCCACGACGGTGTTTGTTACAACTGTGGCGGAAACAACAATAGTATTTAACCTGTTGTTATTAATATGCGTTTGGAATAAAAATGAAAACGAAGGGACAACCAGTCCAACGAAACGACGCAGTAAATTCAGGCACGCAACTTGTGTTGCTTATTTAATGTACATCGACAAACATAAAATATAGTGGTGAACATGCAAACACATAGGCCTACCGTAACATTTATTCTGCTAATATTTACATGCATTGGTATACTTACTGGTTTGTAGGTTTGTTTTATTGTTTATTTTAATTGGGTGGGCTTAGTATTTCGTTGGGATTGTTGCAGACATTCAAATCACAGAAACGTTAGCTCGTTACACAACTGTTTTTCGAACACCTAGCGCGAAGGTACAGCGTTGTGATAACAGACGCAAATATACATAATTAACTTCGTCATTACAACGCAGACACCGCGCCAGTTTGCACGCTACGCAGCGATCACAACACATTTAACCCTGCAGTGGAAACACATATTTATCACAACATTGTAACTTGACTAGGATGTTTCAAACACACGAGTACGAACTTGATGTTTCGTTCAGAAATACGCCGTGTCATTAGCATGTCGCCACACCACTGCCAGTCGTAAGGCACAATAAAAACTGGGAATAATCGCCCGCCATGTTGGGACAAGCACGAGGCAAGGGGAAAGGTAATCAAATTCTGGATTCTCCTTTCCACGCCACGTCTGCCAACCTGCTGGATTTGTAAGCCTCGTGGATTTGTAAGCGTCGTGCCATCGCATCTAAATAACATATAATAGGTATTTTAACAATAAAATCTCGTTTCAGTTGTAAATTACAATTTCAAACATCATTATTGTTGCTGTAATTAGTATGACATGTGCTGAAATTAGAAATAACAACATTTATACCTTCCTGCTAGACAGGTGGTACGAACTTCCCGAGAGAGAGAGAAAGAGAGAGAACAAAACAGAGCGACACGATCCGCTTCGCTTATTGAACTATTATTCCGGACGGAAAAAACACAGTGTCACTAGAGCGAGCATACGCACGGTAATTTCCGCTGATATTTTTTAATGCAGTAATGAGATGTGTTTCCGTCAGTGCTACCTAACAATACAAATATATCAATTGGCAACGTTTAATTTACAAATAGTATACATAAACGAGATCAAACTATATTATAACTGTGAACTATTTCTTACCGGCCGTTGCCAATACGTCGCTGCTCTCGCTATTGTTCATTCGTATTAATACGAAATGAATATTACAAGTTATACAAGATATTAAGTAGATTATTAATCTATTAAATAACGGAGTACTGTAACGTTAATCACAGGGTTATATAATCGTTGGATACAAGTGATTGAACTCAATAGGTTGACATCTTACGCCTAGGGTCATTTTTCAAAGGTTTTATTCCAAAAGGCCGAAGAAAGCGTGAATAGGCTATAATTCAAAGTATCATCAATACGTAATTAATTTTAAAAAGTTGATTTATTTGCGGCACATATATTATTGAAAACTTAATGTTAAAATTAGATGTATATTCTGTATTTATAACATTTATTTGAGATAATTCTGGTAGTATATACATATATAATTTTCTACTGCACTCCAGTGGTTATTTACCTATTACCGTGTATCTCGTTACGTTGTAGAAGTCTACTGGCTTTCCAAAGATTATTTTTAGTAGTGCAGTATTTTTACATTATTTTAACCTCTTAGAAAAATTTGTCTCCTATTTTGGAAGCGATAGACAACGTTTAAGGACATATTTCAATTCTAGACTAAATTTTTCAATTACTTTGCTGTGAATAGTGGACATTTTAAAAATCAACCTTAAAAAATATCCGCCATAAGTGCATATCTTTTAAAGCCAAAATTGTTTAAGATATTTTCAATAATGTTTGGCAGCGAATCACGAAAAGCACTATTGTGCTAAAGAGCCTTATTAAAGCGAAGTTTTTCTTTTCTCGCTACTGAATTTGATTTCTTTATACTGTTAGTTCTTTTAGATGTAATGAAGTGGCGTAAGAATAGTTTATTTTCGTATTTAACAATTTTACTCATGACTCGACTGACATGCAAATTTGGTTTTCATATGTGCAGTAAGAATACTGGATGGGCTTAACCTTTTTCATTCTCACCTTAATTTATGGTCTCTCGTGTAGCAAATAAGGAGTTTCGTTGCGTGCTGGACTTAAAGCTGGCAAAGAACTTGTTTTGTCGTCACACCCAATAAGTAGGGACATGCAAAATTTGCGTCACGTTTTGCCATCGAGCCAAAATTTACAGTACTGTATATACCCGAGCCAGCGCCGTTTCGCCATCGGCTGCTGCACGTATATGGAAAGAAGTCAATCCCTTTCTGGGTAACCTGCACATGATTGGGGCTCACAATTGTGGTGTGTTCATTTATTGACGCAGAGTTGCCCGGGGCGTGTCGAAGAAAGTACGGTCCAATGACAAAACATATTTCAGATGTAAATGAGTTTCAAGTTTAAAATGTCCTCAAATAATATCGCGAATTTTGCAGGTCTCTACCAATAAGCTATAGGTAGAGACCTGAAGAATTCGCGGATGCTATAGGTAGAGACCTGAAGAATTCGCGGATTCAATTTGGGACAAACTAGAATTCAAAACTCGTTTTGTTCATATAACTTTTAGCTATTGGTCCACACGGTGTCTAGCACTTCCTGGAGAACGCTGACCCAATCATCGCTTTCCACTGTGGCAGCAGGCAACCAATGGGCATTTGAAATCGGCATATTTGTACATAAGACTGTAGAGTCTAGCCTGTAGGTAATTGAAATCGTTGAAAAAAGTTTTGTGTTCGATGATCAGAGATACGAGCCAGTCACAACACAGAGCAGAAGCTCGGTTTCGGAATCAGTTACCCACAAGGAAGATCATTGGGCGCTGAGCCTCTCAAAGTACAGTACCGGCCAAATGTAATGTTCCTTTGCAACATGCAGACAGTTGTCTACAACGCGCAAGTAAATTTTTTAGAAGAAAGTAAACAAAGCCTTTAAATAGCCTATCTAATCAATAGGTATTTAAATCAAACTTTAAAAGTTGGAAAGCTAATATCCCAGGATATTCCATACAGTTTTGACGCCTTATAACCAATTTTTACGCCGCATCTCATTATTTGAGAGCGTTCAAGTGTCTAAAGTAAGTTTTAAATGTTTAGCACAGTACATTCTCTTTCATTGTGGTATGAAATCATATAAAGAAAAAAAGTATGATAATTTAGAAAAATGTGTTTTCAAAAATTAGTGAAACGAAGTAGAGGAATTTTACAATTATTTATTTTTTTTCGGACAAATCTCAAAACTGAAAAAAATCAAAACGTGAGGATACAGTTCGAAATATTAGCACATGTTATTAAAATGGCATGAATAATATTTATTGGAAATTAGTGTTGCGTTTCGCCCCTATTTAAATCTTAACTTTTGAAATAAATTGGAAAGTTAAATACAGCCAGAAGTTAAACATTCACCGCATTTTAATTTCAAAGGAATTTTAACAAGATACTTTTGTGACTTCAAGAAATAATATAGATAAAACCAAATTTGCGTCAAAATACATCTCTTTTTTAATTTATGGACGAAGCAAGATTTTAAGTTGAAATTTACACTAAAACATGATGCTTTGTACTTCTAACGATTCAATACTTTAGGCAAGATGTCATTGACATCGTGTCTCAAAGCTATAGAATATACTCAAATATAGAAAAAAAAAAAAAAATGTTGGCTCTTTTGAGGCTTGTTCTCACTTGTATTATTGAATTTGCCATTTACATGCCATACATTTCTTCTCGGTGAAAATACTTATTATAGCGCATTTACATTTCAGAAATGTTTTCGAACGTGGTCGCCAAATTTTATCCGCGCATTACCTGGTAATTGTGAGACGGCAAGAATCCAGAAAATCTAAAAAAAATCTGCGGCGCTAATTACGCCATAGTAACTAGAAAAAAATTAAGAATTTATGTTTGTTCTACAACGTAATGTATATTGGCAGAGAGGTATAGTTTCAGGTTCAAATTAATTGTCCCTAAATACTGAAATGAGATAGGAACCAAGAATTCAACACGACATTGCCAAGTAATTCTTGGTATAAGCTGTTCACGGTAAAATGAGAACTTTTGAAATCCCTGCTTAAGATCTACTTGCATACATATTGTGCATTCTTCCGTCTTATGTAAAATTAACATTGCCATGGGCCTCGTCACTTTATTCATACTTTAAAAGTCTGCTCATTTTCACACTTCGATGCATTAAAAAAAAAAAAAAAAACAGAAAGCGAAAGAAATTATTTCAAGTTATCACAAAAGGTTAACAAACACTTTCTATTCGACGTTAAGATATGGAATTACTTCCCATCCATCGTTACCAACTCTACTGGGCGAATGCCACTCAGTGCGCCCATTGAAATATATATACATGCAAGGACAGTGACTTTTTTCTAAGGTTCATTTCCAAAGTGCTCACTTTATCGCGAACAGCCTTTATGCGAGTTTCTCGACGCGTTTCGGTCAAGTATGTGCCGCACTTGTAACGTGAAAATATTTGCGCGCACTGCAATAATACTTTTTCTTTTATTTACTGTTTTTCCCCGGAGAACCTTGGATGTGCCTGCGATGTGCCGGTGCGGAGAGCAAGTCCTTCGTGCTTGGACCATTGTGTAAGATGTGCAAGCTACAAACGGAACGCGCAAAATGTGCAGGGCGAGCACATTGGTGCGTCTCGCCTCAGGTGTAAACATCGCGACACTGCTTTGTAAATACAATACTCGCGCGCACGCGTCTGCTGAAGTTTCGCAGTCTGCGTTAGTGACCGACACAGCTGGGTTCGAGTCCTTTCGCCAGCGATTCTCTCTCTTTTTTTTTTTTTTTTTTTTTTTTTACCCTGACTATAGAAAACCTAACTGAGTGACGAACTTGATTTTTTCTCACCCCATCACACGCTTATCGTTTCAATTTACACTTAAAACTTAACGCAATAAAAGTAGTTAACTCCGCAGCGTTATTGGTTGTATGCAGGCTTGCTCTACGAGGTTTGTAAATTCGAGACCTGTTAATACGTTTCCAGCCGTAAATTACATTGAATAAACTTAACGCTTAATTAATTAATTAAACAAACTCGCAATAGACGATGTCTGTGATGACAATAATTCTCCATGCCAAAGGCAACAGTCCTTTTAATACCATTCAGAATTGGAGGGATGTTACAACAAAGGAGCCTTCTTGTGGCATGAAGAATTATCAGCATACACATATGCGGTAATTCGTAAAGGACAGGGGCCAAGGTAATTGTGCGGTTAGCCTTTTCTTTATATTTATTTCATTAACTCTACTCAGCAGCACAACCATCCTGGGTGTTCAATTCTAACATGACTACTACAATTTAACAAACAGTATATTAGTTATATAGATTCACAATATTTTTTTTGGGAGGGCGGCTGTTCATCTGGGCGCCAATAATTTAAGCGGTTAGACTGCTCGCCTCCCACTAAGGCGATCCGGGTTCAATCCCCGGCCGAGTCACCCCGGATATTTGCATGTGGGAATCGTGCCGGACGATGCCGTTGGTTCGGCGGGTTTTCTCGTGGATCTCCCGTTTCCCCCGCCATTACATTCTGGCGCTGCTCCATATTCACCTTAATCACCATCATCGACTCTCAGGACATCGATGTTAAGAGCCGTCCAAATCTCTTTACTCACTCGTTAAGAACACCTATTCTGTCTCATAAATAGGGTAACAAGTTCAAGAGGGGTGTACCTCCTACAGGAATAGTGTTAGATAAGTCGTAATGTGTTTCCGACATATCTCGTCATTAATCGCCTTTAAAATTTTTTCGGTCTAATTTAGAATCATCTTGTATATACGTTCCTAACAACATCTCTTTTATACTTTACCAACGGATGAATAAGGCCATCATGTTTTGGGAGGGTCAGCTTTATGTACAGCGGAGGGATCCAAAATGGGTTGGAAAATAGATCCTAAGCAAGGATTTCAAAAATGAAAGTCACTGCTAGCTACAGTTTATTCGTAATAACTTCACACTTCTTGAATCCAACCTTTGAAAAATCACCCCATGTATGACGTTTCTGATTGTTTCCTAACTTTGTCACGTATCACAACCGTTTTATGCTTATATTAACATGAAATTATTCAATTTTGATTAAATGGGACTTTAACTTGCATTTTATTTTCAATTTATTATAGTGAATTTATAATTAATACGAACAAAGCCGATAAAATATGCGTGTTGTAAATTATCAGGCAAAAAATAGTTCTCGTGCGAAAATATGATTTAATTGAGTGCGCCACCGATTGCAATGCGTTGTCCCTTTGGTATAATTTAAAGTTAAGCATGAGGCCTGAAAGTAGAACTTTAGCAGAGTTTCGGAAAATTTGAAATTAATTGTGAATGGATATTTGGGATGTTAATTGTTGGTAGTTTTAGATTTAGGATTTCGCCTTTTATTTACATATTTTATTCCGTTTAACATTGTACTTATATTTTTTTTTATCGTGTTATTTCAATACTTCAAAACAGTGCGTACGACATAAAAATGTTACACGGAAAATTATAAACCTGCCAAGTGCTGAATTTTGTGTGTGTCAAAACAAAATAAATGAATAAAAAACCTATCAGCTTTGTGGTACAGGAGAATCAAAGAACGACTTGCCAGGTAAACTAAACGTATACGTTAAAAAGACAAAACACATTCACTGCTTACCCGGGGTTTCGAAATCAAAACCTCGCAGAAGAGACGACTATCGCGGAGATGATCGTCTGTGCGTTGAAGATCAAAGCAGTAAACCTACGTCGTGACGATACAATTACGTCATGGATGTACGAGTTATTCTCGGTTAATTAATCATTTCTGATAGTTTTACTTAGAATACACTTTTTTTTTAAATATCTTTTCTGCTACATGTAAAGTTGGCATTGCCGCAGACCCGATCACTTTGTTCATGCAGCCGTCAATTGTAAACGTGGCATTGTTAGTAAAGTGCGTGTCTAACTAACAAGTGGAAACATAAGTTAAATAATTAATTAATATTTATTAAATAAATGTAGTGTTCGCAAGTTTGTTTAATAATTTTAACATTACCGTAAACCTGGGTTACTTTGCACCCGCTGAGGTAAATATGATCTACTAGAATTGTTTGCTTTAATGTCATTTGGCAAAGAAACGGAGAACTCCAGGTGGGCGTTTTAAATTATGAATGATATTTACCCAGGTAATGTTTGCTACCCCTCCACCAAATGGTACCAAACCAAACATTTTGAGTGGCACAGACACAAAGTTTTCCCGGTTTATGGTACTTGAAGACATGGGACTTATTTTGTACAATGCTAACAACATTAATTGGTGCATACCAGTCGGTTGGTCCATTACAATATACTCAACAATGGGGAGGGACTTTTTTTCCCCAATGGTTAGTTAAAAAATATGCTTATCTAAATGTGAACCAGCAATACTTAATATTTCCATGTAGTAAGTGTGTGTGCCCTGGTTACAGATTATCGTGTTAGCTGCCCTCGCAGCAGCGCAGGCCAGCGCATCGCTGTGTGGCTGCGACAGCTGGTGGTACCCCGGGTACTTTGGTGGAGGCTTGGGCTACCCCGGCTACCAGGGCGGGTACGGCGGCGGCTACCTGGGTGGACTGAACGGTTACCCCGGCCTGGTGGGCGGCGGTGCAGCCAGCTCATCCGCCGCCGCTGCCTCTAGCGCCGCCTCCGGGGGCGGCGCCGGTTCATCTGCTGCCGCAGCAAGCGCTGCCGCAGCGGGAGGCTCCGATGGCTACCTGGGCGGGTACGGTGGCTACCTGGGCGGGTACGGCGGCGGGTACCTTGGCTACCCGGGTTACCTCGGCGGCTACGGTTACCCCGGCGCGGGGGCGGCATCCGCGGCGGCGGCGGCCAGCGCAGCTAGCGGCGGCGTCGGCGGCGGCATCCTCGGTGGCTACGGGTACCCAGGGGCGGCGATCGGTACCGGCTCCTCTGCGGCCAGCGCAGCCAGCGCCGCTGGGGCCGGCGGCGTCTACGGAGGCGGCATCTACGGAGGCGGCATCTACGGCGGTGGCATCTACGGCGGCGGGCTCTACGGAGGCTGCGGCTACCCCAGCCTCATCGGCGGATACTCCGGCGTGGGGACCAGTTCGGCTGCGTCCAGCGCTGCGGGATCTGGCGTTGGGGTCCAATACGGCGGATTTATTTGAACACGTCTCTTCTCCTCACCAAGATTTCATCTCTGGTTGCATGTTTTCTTCCCTCACTTTTTACGTATTTAACTATATATTTTATATGGTGTTCTTTACTGGGAAGAATTTGTGATCAGTAAAAAAAAAAAAAAAAAAACAATATATTTGCATAAACAAAAGTATTTCATACTTGTTACTACGCAATTTTTTTATTCTTTCCCAAACCAAACATTTTAAGCACGCATGGTGGGTGATGTATTTCAGTAATCAGTAATGAAGCTAACATTTTGAGTGGCGTGCTTTACTACTGGAAAACCATTTTTTCTTTTTTCAAACAGGTATTTTGACCCTTGTATTATAGCATTTTGTATTAAGAGATGTCCAGTGTCACTAGTGGCATGCAAGGCTAAAGCCGTCTAATTTATTAGTCATGTAAATTTCAAATAATTTTCCTAGAAGTAGATAATTTAGAGCAATTTGGTTGAAAATACTCTGAAATAGGATAATTATTTTACATCCATTTTCAGCTGGAGCTGTATATGAAACTCATTAATCTCAGAGGTAGTTAGGCATCGAATTTAATTCTCTGTTCTCCAATTGCCGCACAGCGAATTTTATCCAGAAACGATTTCATTGTTTCTGAGAAACCAGGCACCACTGTAAAAATTTGAAAATGGGCATTATTATAGTTTTAAAACCTTTAAAGTTGTGTGTCCCTACAAGGTAACGAACGTGAATCGACTTTGCTGTGACTTTGAGTAAAGCTTCAGAAGATATTAGTGAGTACACTGAAAAACACAGTGGATGATTATTTCATAGCTAGGGATAGAAAAACTTCGCAAATTCATTTCAGGACAAGACAGGCGTCCAACACGTGTACACCGTAGTCGCCTTTGCAATTGGATCACAGTTCATTAAACACGCCCTGGAGGACTCTGAGCCAATAGCAGCCTTGCAAAGAAACAAGTAGCGTGTGCCATACTACCAGATGTGAAGTAACATCGGCTATTTTCTGGGGCAGCAGTCAACGAACAAACACCTGAGGCTCGAGTGCACACACGACTGTGGAGTAAAGCCTACATGTCATTGAACTCGCGAATTTTTCCTATCCCTGTTCATAGCCTTTGATCCCAAAGGAAACCAGACTTATAAAAATTACAGTTTAATGGAAAAATTTTTGTTCTCATTTAATTCAACCTACGATTTTTCTTGATGCTATATATTTGCAGTAACGCCTACAGAAGAAGAAATGAATGTTTAAGGGAAACGAAGTCTGACTAAGGTAAAAGGAAATACTTTAAATAAAATAAAATAAGCTACAACCAAAATGTTGAAGAAATCTACTGTATGTATTTTGAAAGTAACAATGCACAATATATATTAACATAAAAATCAGACAAGAGTAGGTCCTTTCTGTTCAATGAGAAACACTGTTGTATTTCTGTCCACGATAAGTACATGGAAGGACGTCGGCGGAGTCAACAGCTGGCGGGGCACTTGTCTGTGCCGCCAGCTACGACGGCCGCAGCTGCAGCGGAGGTGCCCTCGTAGCCGTCAAGGCCGCCTCAGTATCCCGGGCCGCAGGGAGGAGTGCGAGGCTGGCCGGCAGATGCGGCCGCAGCTGCAGCTGCTGCTGCGGCACCGCCACTCCCGCCTGCTGCAGCTGCAGCTGCTGCTGCGGCACCGCCATTCCCGCCAGCTGCGGCTGCTGCAGCTGCCGCCGCCGCCGCAGAACCCGTGAACGCAGGCTCCACAACGAGCGGCCCTAGACTCCGGTCGCCGCAGCCGTAGCTAGGACCGTAGCTAGGGCCGTAGTTAGGACCGTAGTTAGGAGCGTAGCGGTCCAGTCCGTCGTAGTTTCCTCCGGGGTACACAGGTACACCGAGCCCACCGTATCCTGAGCCACCATAGTATTCTCTCGGGTTGTATCCCTTAAGTCCACCGTAGTATTTACCAAGGTTGTATCCGCCAGGTCCACCAGAGAGATCTGAAGGGTAACCCAGGGGCCATCCTTTCACTGGGGTGTTGTAGTATCTTCCACATCCAGCGGCGTTCGCCTGGGCAAGTGCCAGCACCGTGATAGCAAGAACCTGGAATCACAAATCATTTGTATTACGAAACTACTAAGGCACCTTTTTATACAACAAAGTATATTTCATTTGCTTTGCATAAGTGGAGTCTGATTTCGTAATGTTTTATAAGCTTAGTCAATGTTTAATAACCATTGGTGATATGACTCTGTAACATCGAAAAATTACAAAAGACCCTTATCGAAAAAAAAAAAAAAGGCTAAGATTTGAATTTTAAATTAATGTCTAAAATAACTCGTAGGTGTGTGTAATTTGCAGCTGAAAAGGGAAAAAATTGTTATTGCAAATATTGTAAGAAATTTTTTAGATGACATTATTTGAATGTGCTCATACTGTGTAAGTTCGGATTCTGCAGTTACTGTAAATTATGTCCCTGCCCTGAAGTCATATTACCTAATGAAAATTTTAATTTTGCAGCCATTAAATTGCATTTAATTTCGTCTACTCTCTCTCTCTCTCTCTCTCTCTCTCTCTCTCTCTCTCTCTCTCTCTCTCTCTCTCTCTCTCTCTCTCTCTCTCTATCTATCTATCTATCTATCTATCTATCTCTATATAATATATATATATATATATATATATATATATATATATATATATAAAATAGGGAATTAATACGGCCGCCTAGCTGAATGTATTTAATATACTTTAAAGTATGCATTAATTATCGTAATGAATCAGTATGCCACATCATTTTCGTGTTAAGCAGTTACATGCTACTCGTTTGTATCCCAAAATTCAGTGTTTTTTTTTTCATAGTATTTCGGATCTATAAAATATTGAGACTACAAAGTAGGCACAAGTCATTTTTCACTTCTGATTATACATATATAAGATAGCGCAAATTTTTTCGATACATACAAATTAGTTATCTGTTCACTCGTAAAATCCTTTCTCTCCAATTATTACATTTTCCACTGAGGCCTGATCATGTCTTGGGTGATTTTTCACTTTTAATTTAGGTAAATGGCATCCGTAGATCATAAATCAGTCGGGTCACCTGATTTTCGCGGAAAGCTTCCAGGACTAGTTGTATTGCAAAACAAGCCTTTTTTTTTTTTATAACCAATTTCGTTGTCGGAGAATGTCAACTATCACGAGTCTTGCATGTCTGCCAGCAATTCACGAACGTTCAGTGTCCCGGTAAGTTAAGTCTGACTGTCCCAGTCGAGTAGAAAATTTACTCCCACACAGACACGCGGCCAACAGCCAAAGGAAATTTGAAAATGTGAGCGTGCGAAGTTGAAGTCTAGCCTGCGCATAAACCTTCTCGCAAAAAAACACTCGGCATTATAAACCAGTATAGGCCGTTTACGGTAAAGTGAACACTTTTTAAGGCCCTTCCAAATTTTTCTTTTAAGTCAGTTATTATATTTCGTCCTTTTTTTAATAGCA
This sequence comes from Dryococelus australis, assembly GCA_029891345.1. NCBI lineage: Eukaryota > Metazoa > Arthropoda > Insecta > Phasmatodea > Phasmatidae > Dryococelus > Dryococelus australis. Next base: position 28,254,590 of record CM057001.1, read on the forward strand.
GCAGTGTCATGTGACTAACGAATACAGTGTATACTTTGGTCACTCTCAAAAGTTAATGTCTGAGGATGCAATAAAACATATTTACTAGGGGTTAGTGCCCCTTTCGGAGGGCCTTAAAAAAAATGCTCACTTTACCGTGAACAGCTTCTAACAGACAAAAACCGCAGTTACAGGTTCACGCTTCAGAAGATGGAATTTATGATATTCGGCTTTGATTGATCTCAATTATTCTCAGATAAGCCAAATCACTCCTACTTACTTTATACACTCCCTTTTCATCGAAAATGCAGCTTTGAGAATTGTAGAATTGAAACAGTGTTCACATTGTAAAAAAACACTTTCTTTGCTGCATCACACATTTTGTTTAAATATGAACCACTGCAAAGTCGGCTTGCCACTAGCATAATTATTTTAATACCTATACAGTAATGACTACGATTAGGTACCTTGTATTGTCGTTACAGTAATTCAACAAACGTTTTTGTGATAATGTCATTTGCACTGCAAAAAAAAAATTGTGCTCTGTAAAACAATCGTGATTTGTAAATAAGTAGAGAGGTAAGAAATCTTTCAAAATTGCATTTACAAAAAAAAAAAAAAAAAAAAAAAAACACGTGGCTTCGGGACTCGAACCGGCATGCCCTGTGTCAGCAGCCTAGCGCCGTGAAGCACATTACCAGTTCGTCTTATTGCTTAGTAGGTTACTTTTAACACTCAGGTTATAGCAGGTAGTAACATGGGTCAGAACACAATGCCACTTCTTGGGAAGAATTTAAGTTAGTGACTTGGAGAATCATGGCACTCCACTTCAGAATGACGTTAAACATCTGCAGGAAGACATTATTTTTTGCTCAGCTGCAGTTTCGTTACGGTACAATATTTTGGTTTATGAATGTTTACGTCGGAACTACAGTTACGTATTGATAACTATAATGTGCGGCAGAAAATCTTTCAGACCCTTAACTTTGGTGCGAAGTAATATTCATTTACTGCGAACAATAACAGTTCAATGAATGTTTAATTCCTTTGCTATAAAGAAAGATGATATTATCATAAAACAAATACGTATAAATAAAACATTTATTAAAAGTAAACCTATGTTCCTGTGGCTTTGTCTTTGAACTAAAGCTACACAGTGTTGCTGCAAAACCAAACAGCCCCAAATAAATGGCTTTCTTTGCCGTACAGGAAATTATATGTTTTTTTTTTTTTTTTTTGTAGAGTGCAAAGGTACTCGAATTGTCACATTATCACAAATACAGTTTTCCTCCTTATTTCTTTGGTATAGGAAGGAACACTTAACTTAAAATAGTTGCTCTCTGCTACACTGTATCCGAAATATTAGCGTGTTTGATACTTCTCAGGCTAGTTTATGCTTGTCAGACTAGCCATACAAAAATTTTGAAACATTCGCGATCCATAATTGGTGTATTTTACTGCAACGCTATTAATTTACGACCACAGAATGATTATATACGTGACAAAACACTCCAGCAAAATGGCAGGAATAAGAATAGCGATGGCGTTTTCTACGTAATCATCTTCAGGTATGAGTGAGATGTATTTTGCTAATTTTATGAGAATAAACGTGTTGCTTCGTTTATTAGGAATGTTTCTTTTCTTTTTAGGAAGCGTCGAACGGATGTTTTTTAAAGGAATTAAAATTATTATAACTCAAATATAATTTTAAAATTTCAATAATTTTTTAAATTATGAATCGTTTAAAAGGATTTAATCCCCCCCCCCCCAACCGCCTTTTTATAGTGCCAAAATATAAATTCCCTTATTTCGGGAAAATATTATATTCGAAGTTTACAAGTTGGTAGGAACTAAACAGAGTCCTTAGCGTAAGGACTCTGTTTAGTTTAGATTCGCAATTGCTTACTTGGAAAAACCTAATATCTTTGAATAAAAGTATTATCAGAGAAGGATGCCCTTACCATTTTCATCATTTCTGGAGGATGGCTGAGGTCCTTGCTCGTCGGAGAGATGTCAGCGAGTGTCGCATAACGGCGCCTCCGAGGCCTATTTATGTCAGACGCGATGTGGAATTCCTCCTGATAAAACCTTTTCGTCACGTTCTGACCTCCTTGATTGCTCATAATTACCACGCGGCCAAGGAAAGCTCGTATGGAGATGTATATATAACCTGTTGACTAACTGTAGGCTGTGATTGTTATAAATTACCGAGCAGATTACTTAATGGGGTATATATATAGGGACATGCATCGAAATTCGCGTTATTTCGCGACTGCAGACCAAACTAGAATACGCTATGTGCTTGTTTGACTTCTGTCGATCGCAGGAAACTTGTGTGGTACGTCTCAACGCCATGTATTTGCCAGTAGCCAATGAAATAGCAATTTTCGCTTAAGCTGGTATAACGCAGAGTAGTATTGCATGCCAAAGTGCAACGCTAATATTGCACGTCTCTAAGTATAAGATCTTAACCGCCATTCGGAAAGTCATGCGTAAGGTTCCGGCAGGGTGGAAATAGGTTTGTTTATGCCCTCGGCTGCTTTTCACCCTCATCTCGCATAAACATCAATGCTGTCCGGGAATATTAACCTTCCCAAATATTTTCTCGTTAAAAAAAATACCCGTTAATTCAGCGATTTCATTTGACGACTGGCTTGGCCAAAAGTAAGGATTAGTCAGCAGAAGTATCGCCGAATTCCATTTACACTGTATCAGAATTCTCATTGGCCCAGGCAAACGGGAAAAGGCTTGCCACATAAACAGCATAAAACAGCAGACATTAACAGAGGGAAGTCCGTGATGGATAATCATTATCTTTTAAGCGAAATTTTGCAATGTTTGTACAAAACCAAATTTCGAAAATGAAAATATAGCAATTTGTTTGTTAACTACTCACAGTCAAAAAGGAGTATCATTTTGGAAAGATAAGATATTAATAATTATTTTATTTTTACTTTGTTGCAACGAAGATTAACAACTGACTTAATCTAAAAAGTTATATATATATATATATACTGTGTTGAAAATCCATAAGCAATCCACTTTTCCCACCATAAATGACAATCTCGACTAATGCGTAGAGACACAGGAATTCCTGGTTTCATCAAGCGGTGTAGGACAGACTTTAAACACTTGGACATTCTTGTTACTTTTCGTGTTTGGGCAACTAGTCTCCTGACTCACTCAACATGACAGTGAACCAGTAATCCACGTGTAATTATAAAGAGACCGAGTGAATCACGTACAATCTAGTACGCAGGGTAAAGTGCTTATCATGAAAGCACCAGACAATGAACACACGACAGCGCCTGGGGTGTATACACTACTGAAGAGTTAGACCTTTGCAGCCATCTGAGAATAACAGTAGAGTGTGTTTTGAACCCGTTCGTATACAGCGTGTTAAGGAAAAAGTATTCCATATTATGCGGGGAGGTAGTATGCACCAAAACAAGAAAAATGTGTGTAATAAACAATGGCCCTAAAACACATACCTTGACAGCTAAGAGCACTTGCTCGTCGCTATTGTGAAACTGCATATCTCCGTAACGTGAACTGGGATTATTAATTTCAGTACTAAACATGTGTGAGCGCAAGAGAATCTTCACGCAGTTGAAGAAGCAAGGCATCAGCACCGGATTTTAATCAATGTAAGGGGAAGGAATTGTTGGCAACAGACTAACTGGACCCTACTACCAAACATATTGAATGGTACAAGGTATTATGACTTCATAGCCAACGAATTGCCTGTCTTGCTGGAGAATGCGCCATACTTTTAAAGGCTAGAGATGTGGTTCATGCATAATGGAGCACCAACCCATTTTCCAAGAAATGTCCAATAATACCTAACAGAGACATTTAATGGGCGATGGATTGGTCGGAGAGGTCCAGTAACTTGGCCTTCACGTTCTCCTGACCTTAATGCCTGGGATTTCTGGTTAGGGTGACACCTGAATGCTTTGGTGTATGCAACTCCTATCAATTGTGTACTAGCACTACAGGAACGCGTCACCAATGCCTGCCAGCACATCCCAGGCCAACCGGGACGAAAATTTTAGCGTGACGAATCTCACCTCGTTGTAGTCGCCCGGAACGTCCAGACATTGAAGAACCAGGTAAGCTGACAGAAATTTTACGCTAAATTTCAATATTGCCGTCTAGAAGTAGGCAGTTATTTTCCGTGGAAACGAACACTGTAGTCCGTTGTAACGTGTTGAAACGGGGTTGTATTGGGATGCTGTCACAATGTGTGTGCATCTGTTTGTTTACGTCTGTGCATATGTGTTTATGTGTGTCCATCTGTGAGTGTTTACGTGTGCGTGTCTGTTGTTTATGTGGATGCATTTGTGCGTTTATGTCTTTGAATATGTATGTTTACATGTTTGCATCTGTACCTGAGTGTATGTAGGTGTGTGTGTGTGGGGCTATGTGTGTGTGTGTGTGTTGTCCCTTTCACTTTTTGAAACCTTCAACCATATTTCACCAAATGTGGTACACATATAGTACTAAGCAAGGACGCCTGACTTTTATAGTTTTCGATCATCTCGGATACTTACTTTCAACCTTTCAGAGCTGCTTTAATGTATGGTGTTTGCAAACAAAAAAAAAATGTATGATGTGTGCTGTACTTATGTCAACCCAACACTGGTTTCGTTGCCACACTCAACGAGTTGTACGTTACATGTTTGACTGCAGTTATATGAACCAATCATGATCCAGATCTGTAAGACAGTTTGCGAATCATTCAGCCTCAGGTAAAAATCATTGGTTATTGAGCTTCGCAGTGTGCAGTACAGACCAAAAAATTACCTAAACGTGCGTAATATACACAAATGTGTACACTGAGTCTGAGTGGGTTAAATATAGGAAATTTAAAAATTTTTTGTAACATGTCATATCTCAGGAACAATTCAATGTATTTAAACCAAATGCTGTGTGCAGGTAGATAGTTGCCTAAGTATTACATTTTGAGATGAATATTGTTGTTGGTACGTCATTTTGGAAAATATCACCAATTTAAAACATAAATATTTTACTTTATATCTTGAAAACTATTCAACCAATTCCCACCGAATTTGGCATATAAGTAATACTATTTTAGGCCATTTAAATGTAAGTGATTTAATTTGATTAGTTACTTATTTCTAAAATGGTGGCCATAGAATTGTTTTAAGTTAATTTAGTATATCTGCCATACCATTTAACCAATTTCGGCCAAATTTTGTACACGAAAAGCATATATTACAAGCACCATATATACCAACAAGCAACCAATGTTGTTGGCCATTTTGGAAGATAGCGCCATACGAATAAATAACGTCATCATGTCATAAAACTTGATAAATAATTAAACTATTCCTATCAAATTTGACAAACGAGTAGTACTCATATACGTGATGTCATATCGGTATGTTTTAAGCTTGCCAGACACTTATTTTCAAAATGGCGGCAATATAGCCATTTTTAGCTTAGAGTGCTTTATCTTCGAAAACATGTAATCAATGTCAACTAAACACTATATTATGGCAATAGGTATTATAACTATCAACTGTATGTACATAGCGAATCTTCTGTTCGTCATTTGTAAGATAGCGTCATGCAAGTAAATAAAATTTCTTTGTCTCTACTAGGGAAACAATTGGCAGATCCCGTCCAAATTTGGCATACAAACAGTACTACAGCAGGCGGTGTAAACTGGTATGTTTTATTTAGGTCAGGCACTTAATTTCAAAATGGTGGCTATGTAAATATTTTATCTCGGTATGGAAACAAATTCAAACTTATTTTTGTATGATGGCAGTATCTATTAGAGAAATCAAATTTATCTATGCAAAGCCTCATTTGTATGCCATTTTGTAAGATAGCCCTACCAATAAAAATTATTTCTTATCTCGTATCTCGGGAAACATTTTAAACATTCTTTCAAAATTTGGCGAAGATGTTGTACTGTGGTATATCATAATAATAAATGATTTTTTTTTTTAAATTAAGATACACTTGTTTCAGAATGCCGGCTATAAAATCATTGTCTTTTTGGGCGAGTTCTATAAAGCTATGTAATCTATTTTAACTTAACTTTGTATATCGGCAGTATAAAATAATCGAAACTGTTACTACGTTACTTATCTTCGTCCATTTATGAAGATAGCCATATGAAAAGTATAGAAGACTTATGCCATGTCTCGAGGACCAATCAACAGATTCCCACCAAATGTTACACTGGGGTATTTAGAATAAATGTATACCAAATTGTGCACACAATAAATCCTACAGAATGCCATGTAAACTTTCATGATTTAAATGAGTTAGACAACGATGTTCAAAATAAGGGCCCTGTAAATATTTTAGTTTAGTAAACACCATCATTCTAAACATTAGACTTATTAAATCCGAATTGATGCTCCGAATCCGACCTCCGTAATGCAGAGGTTTTCTGGGTTCAAGTCCCGGGTAAGGCATGCGTGTGTTTGTAACTGTCTCGCTACTGCTGCATAAGTTTCTGGTTTAATTTCTAATTTTCTTGCTTCCAAAGAGAATGTAAGTCCTTCAGACAAACTCAGATTTTAAGGAATTATTTAAAAACTAATTGCGCCCACATTGAGGAAAGTATACTCATTAGTTATACGAGTAGCTTCTTGTTTATTTCTCAGTGAAGTAAGCTGTACGACAACAAACACTTGCCACTGACACAGAAGGAGTTTGATCATGTTCGCACTTAAAATCATAGTTATTTCACTTGTACTGGCAACACTGTAAAATATCATAATATTTTGAAATAAATATGTTAGTTTTGATTACAGCAGTAACAAAAAATGTCACAGAATGGAATTACATGCTCTACAAGGATGCAAAATCTCTGGATTGCAAGCAACGTTTTGCGATATGAAATAAAAGTCGCAACTCAATGCTCGCTCTTAACCCATTCAGATCCAGCGTACGCAGTCGTGCACATTACGCACGCGTTGTTTAGTTTTTGGTCTGCACCGCAAATTGCGAAGCTCAACGACCGGTGATCTTACCTGCGGGGCAAATGATTCACAAATCGTCTTGCTGGTGTAAGTCATAGCCATTGGCTGTGACCACAAGACAAGTGCCGCGTAGATTGAAGCACAGCGCGCATCACAAAACACTTTGTTCCCGACACCTGAGACCGTAAATTAAAGTGGGTCTGAAAGAGTTTAAAGCACGCTCTTGAAACTTACATGGCAGTCATCGTTTAGAACTGCAAAACCTAGCTGGGCGGGAGTGCTCCAAGTATAGTTTTGCATTCTACGACAAATTTTTTGTGGAACGTGTGATCCAAAAATTAGAGCCCTGCCCATAGTTCTCTTCACTGACGTGCTTGTGTTGAGAATTCTAGTGTGGTAAATTTGCTTCCGAACAATTGTGTAACTGAGAAAATCCTCTTAGCGAATTTAAAATCAGGTAAAGAGTGTAATTTTTCATTAGTTTACCACATTAACCATTATTTTGTCCTGAAAAATTGCTGACGATTTTTTATGAATGAGCATTTTAAGAGTTCGCCAAAACAGAAGAAATTACAGAATCCCGAAATAAAGAAAAAATGTTATATCTTAATTATACCTATGGAAGGACGATTGTTTGTATAGAACTTGTGAGTTCGAGTACCTGAGTTCATTACAGATCTCTAAAGTCGTTGGGGCCGCGGTGGCCGAGCGGTTAGCCCGGTCGCCTCCCACCAAGGCGAACCGGGTTCAAATCCCTGGCAGGGTCACCGGATCTTCGCATGTGGGGATCGAGCTGGACGATGCCGTTGGTCGGCGGGACTTCTCGGAGATCTCCCGATTCCCCCGCCCTTCCATTCCGGCTCCGCTCCGTACTCATCTCAATCACCCTCATCGGCTCTCAAGACGCATAGAAGTGTATGTGTTAAAATAAAATATACATTTTCAAGATTTTAATTCTCTAGGACTCGAACCCCGTAGCGGAAATCGAACGTCCATATCGGAAGCGTAGTGCACTAGAAGTGTATTTGTAAATTTAAAAAAAAAAAAATGGAAGCAATTAACAAAGGTGGTGCGTGTCGGAGGGACCTGAGTTCGAAGCCCGAAAATACAAAAAAAAAATTATTAATTCACTTTAGGAATTAAAAAATATCGGACGACGTTTATCCGAATGGTGGGAGAGTTTTCATATAGAGCATGGCGATACCTTAGTATCGGGGAAGCTAAGATCGTTTTGGCAGTTTTCTCTCGCTATACTGTGAATTATATCGCTAACTGGTTGCCTATAGTGTCGACTATGCGATTGGGTTATCGCCTATGTTCTAAATTCTTGGCGACGTGAGAGAACACCGTGTACAAAGAGTCTTTTTATTAAAACCATGTAATATTTTTTATTTGTAAACCAGAAAACCAAAGTTTATCTTTTATTTTTATTTTACTGATATTAATTCTGAGATAAGAGGTTATGATCTGAATATGTTAGTTTCAACGTATTTTTGTTTATTTATATTATTGTATACTTATTTACTTTTACTTTAAAGCATAATTATTTCTTTTATTTGTTATTTCGAAAGAGAATTAATGTTTTAATTTTATTTTCGTTTCGTTTTACCGGAAGTAGTTTCTCGTCAATAAGGTCAGGTTTTTAGGAAACTGCTGGAAGTGGTTGCTTCTGGGGAGGGCCTTTGAAGGGCCAATTCAGTTGCAGGCTTGTACTTGCTCTGGCACACCAGATATCCAGAAATGAACGCGATGGTGGCCCACAGTAATATAAGAGTAAATTACTGCATCTTCAGGTCGGAACTGCACCGACATGATGGGATTAAACCAATACTACGAGCCTTCTCCTCCAATTCTGTATATATCGGCTTCCCCCTCTCCGCTGGTTTTTCCCACTCCTCCACCATTCTAAATGGGCCAGTGTTCGATTCAGTTGCAGGGTTGTACTTGCTCGTGAAGCCTGCTGACTCACTCTCTTTATTGACAAGCGCCGAGCAGTTGCAGAAATGCTAGCCCCAACTATTCCCACGCACATGGCCATCCGACACCATCCAGGTGCGAAAACGACTTGTAAGCATGTACTGATTCCAGTTACCAGACAACAAGGGGGAGCAGAAATGTTACATGCTGACTAAGGATATCTGACATCATCCAGGTGCGAAAACGGCCAGGAAGCACGTACAGACTCCAGTTACCATGCTCTTGACAATTACAATGTCAGCTGGTCCTCGGATAAAATGAAGGGGTGTTTTGAGTTTAAATCTAGCAATGGTTCGTTCAAGATGTCTGAATTGTGGGCTGTGGTCTACTTGACTTCTAGTTTGAGGTATGAGTAAATTTATTCTGGCGTTGGTTAGTAGAGCAGATATTCTGTAAAAGAAAGCGGTAATCTATCTATATGTGAATAAAATTTTTATATAAATTCATAGTAATATGTGTATCTGCTTGTCTGAAACACTTATTAATTCAATTTAATTCAACATTTATGCGAGTGCATGCCGTATGAGGGCTATAGTACTCATTCAAAAATACCGCTAACTAATCATCATTGCACTGCCAGTGAATAAGTTCTTTTTAATGTGAAAATGTGGTGGTGATGGTGGTGGTGGTGGTGGGTATGTTAGGTTAGGTCAAGTTAGGTTAGGTGAACATGTCTTTCAAAAGTCCCGTTACATGGGGTAGAATGGATGTGACTAAGTTAAAAATATTCCGTGTTCTACATAATATGAAAATACATCCTAAGTCCTACACAAGTGTTTGGGGTGCATACTACAAAAATTGAGAGACCAAATGGAATTTTTACTTGGACTGGTGGTTAGGTTGGGTGGATGGCGAGAGAAATGAAATATATACAAAATCCTGACATTGGGGTGGAATGCATACAAGTATGACTTGGTTGTAAAGTTAGTCTGCTTGTATGGTTGATTGGCATGACCTGAACACATGTTCGGTTATTTTGACAGTATGAAAAAAAGTATAGCTTAGATGGTGTGGGGAGAATGGTTTAGTTGTGTGATTCTTTTTTTTTTGTTTGGCTAGTTAAATGGGAGGGACAGAATGCTTAGCTGGTATGGTCGGTTAGTAAGAGAAGAATGGTTTGATGAGAATCAAGACGATATAGATGTCGTAGATGGTCAAATTAATAGTATTGATCTTATTATATCATGGTTGGAATATTTTATTGGCTCGGCAGCTGGAATGGCTTGTTTATATGTGTAACTAGCAAAGTTAGATGGGGCTGAAATGGTAGTAAATATAGTTGACTGTTATTATTGATCAGTAAGTGTGAGGTATGGTGGTGGAAGTGGACTGTATTGTTAATAGCATGAATGAGGCAAGCTAATTTAATGTTGAAAGGTATTATATCTATGTTGGTATTCATTCCAATTTTATATGGCTATTAAGTAAGGCTGGAAAGAGGGGAGGTGAAGAGCGGTCTGGCGGTGACTGGAGTGAGACGGTTGAATGTTGAGAGACGTAAAAAATATATATATATTCAGAGTTCGTACCAGATGATTGGGTTAGGTTATCTTAGATTAGGTGAAGTTAGGTTAGATGAAGTAAGGTAAGGTTATTTCAGGTTAAGCGAAGTGGATATTGAACAGTTTGATTATGGGATGGGTGTGTTGGAAGAAATTTACAAGCATTCCATTACATAGGAGTAGGAAATATTTCTCTAAGTTCAACATAGAAGTCCTTACATGTACATACATAAGTCTGAGATATAAAACAATTATTACATGTAAATAAAAATCAGACAAGTGCGAATAATCAACGTTCATAATATAAAATACTTAGAATATATTAACTATATGCGTTTAAAAAAATTCAATACGGCGCTTGTCATAGTCGTGTAATCATATATTCTGATGACATATTCTTATCTGTCTGACAAATACGAATCCATAAACTCTCATCACTCGATACACTACAAATTTTAATAAATAATATTACATACAAAATAAAATACTTAAAAATAAAAGTATATGTGTTAAATCTTAAATAATATCTATGTAACATAAAGCAAATAATAAAAAATTGTATAAGAAATAATATAAAAAAGACTTATAAAATGTTATAAGTAAAATCAAAATATTTATATGTAAGTTAAAATTAAATAGTAAAGAATAAAAAATAACGTGATAAAAATTATTGATAAAATACTTCAAAAAATTTAAGATACTTAAGAAAAAACTATATATTAAATAAAAATTACATAATAAATGTTATTGATTTGAATATAAACTTAAAAAAAAAATTATCGATATGTAAATTAAATACTTAAGAATCATATAATGAAAAAAGTGATGTTTTAAAGGAGAGGCAAGATATTATTTATTCGTCTCCAAGCTATATACTACTTATAAGCTCTCTAGTCCCAGCGCATTTTGCGACAACCGAGTGGTCTAAGGCGTAAGTCTGGCGACCCAAAGATCAGCAATTCGATCCTGCACTATTCAAGATGGTATTTTGAGTTCTAAAAAATGCAGCGCCCCTAAGGACCAATTCCAGAACCAATATGGCACCGAAGTGCACGAGAAATCGATTAATCGAACGACAGTGACACCACTGCTACTAGCGCTCAATGCCAGAACCAATATGGCTGCGCTCCTAGTAACCAAATCCAGAACTAATGGGAGGAAACAAATGACAAAAGCAAAACCAAGATGGCGGCCCCCATGTAAATGTTAACAAAGATGGCGATCTCCAGTAGTAAAAATGGCTGCCTTCAGAAACAGCCGATGTAAACAAATGATGAACGAATGGGAGTGAAAGAGAGAATGGGAGAGAAAGGAAAGAACAAGATAGAATGAGAGAAATTAAAAGAAGATTGTAGAAGGAAAATAAAAAAAAGAGAAATAAAGAATGCAAAAGAGAAAAAATAGGAGCACTGGAGAAAACCCTCGGAATGCAAGTGCATGAAAAAATGACTTTCTGGTTACCAAGAAGCAGGCCAATATGGTAGTGTACTGGCTACAAAGATGGCGCTCCAAGATTGCGTCATACTGGCTACAAATATGGTGGCGTGCTGGTGGAAAGTATGTCGGCGTACTGGCTAGCAACATGGTGGAATCCAATAGAATAAGAAGTCCGGAATCAAACATCGCGGCCGTGCGCCTCGCCCCTCTTACTTCATCCTGATGTCCTCGGAAGAACTATATACATTACTTAGATATAATGGAAATAAATCTCCAAAGTTATGAAAATTGAAAAACTTTTATGTCATCGTGTCGGGGTTAAATGCTGTTCACGATGTATGGAAAGTAGTTAGTTCTATATCTTAACGTCGAATAAAAAGTGTTAGATAATCTTTTGTAGTAACATAAATTTATTTGTTTAGTTTTCTGGTTTTTTAATGCGTGGAAGTGTAAAAAGTATTTACTTTCTGAAAAATTTCACACTTTGATTTAACCGACACCTGAATAAAGTGATGAGGCCTTTGGCAATGTTAATTTTACATAAGGCGTAAGAATACAAAACGTGCATACAAATAGATATAAAGTATGGCTTTCAAAAGGTGCTCATTTTAACGTGAATAGCATATAGTGAACAAACACGTCATACATAGCGTGATTTTTCAGAAGTTACATAAAAAATAATGTGAAGAGAACCTGCGAATAGACTAGTAAGCAATAATCACTACATTCACCTGAAGGGAGTTTGGAAGACCGCAGGAAACAGGAATCAGGATGTATGGACCGGGAATAGTATCTTCGTGTTCTCCTGAATGTGAGAGCCACGAAGGTCTTCAACATTCCAGACCCAGCATATACAATTGTGTCCATGATGCACACGATGGGAATTATTTGTTTCTGCTTTACAATGCGATGCTCGGTAACCCGTCATACTCTATTACTAAGGATTCGAATATTTCGCGAATTAGTGTTTCACATACTAGACCTCAAACACAAGTGTATTATTTCGTGTTTGCCATTGGATCACGGTTTGTTAGGACACGCCAAGGGGAACTCTCAGCCAATAACAGACCTGCATAGAAACCATAACCGAATCCCGATGCACTTTGATTGAAGTAAAATTGGATACACGTTGGGCTGCAACCAATGAATAGAAAGCTAAGGCTCGAAAGTACATAGTACAGTGGAGTATATCCTAAGGGTAGTTGAAAACGCGAAATTTTACTTTACCTACCTATTACCTGTGGATAACTGATTCATTATCTTTATTAATAGTCTAGGTTATGATTTGTTTGTGTTATCTTAGTTATGATTGGTTCGTGTTATCTTAGCCGAACACAAAGCGTACAGCTCATTGGCTGTAACAACGGAGCAAGCGTTGTCGTATTAAGGGTGCTTACTGGTCATCCAAAATGTATTTTTTATGTTTGTACGGAATACCGCCGAACTGTTTGAATAATTGATGAGTTCTTTGTGAGCAATTTTTGCTCGCATAGAATTGTTTACAAGCATAGTTTCTGTGTAATGGCATAAATCACAATTTTATTGTTTTTTTTAGACATATGAATGAAATAACCATAATTTTTACAAATCATTTAATGTGAGTTACTGAAGATTCGTATCTGAATTCATTTTAGTGTGTGGTTCATAAAACGTTTTCACAAAAATACTAAGCTGTAAAAAAATTTGCAGAAAGTAACTATTAAATGCCAAAACAATGTGTGTTGTATTTTAAAATATTAACAATAAAAACGCATGGTATATTATTTAAATCTCATTTCAATAAGTAAATTAGTTTTATAAATTATTACGTCTCAAAATATTAAAATTTTAATTCCGTCTTGCCATTATGACAAACTATACGTCCGGAATGTAGTTTTTGTAAGTTATATCAAGCAGTATACGAAATTATATTATTTTTTTGGTTCAGCACCCTTAAGTACTGGACGCATTACAAAATCAAATTTTTCGCAACATTCGAAACCGTAAATTTAAGTTATTATCAAATGGTTAAAGAGTATGGCGTTGACGTTATTTTAAGTATATTTTATCTATAAAAATTATTTATAAGACATATTTAATTAATTCGCAACGAAAGCTGTTTCTAAATATGATTATTTGTGCCTTTAATCAAGTTCTTGTTGTGTTTAGAAACGTAGGTATTATTCATCTTATGAGCACATGCGGGTGAAAAATTTCGTTGTTTTTCAACGCTAGGATTTTGAAGCTGCCACGAAAATAAATTTTATATTTGTTGTACGCTTTATAGGGATTTCCTGAGAAACAGTTATAATTTAAGAATAGAAATAAATTACGATAACGTAGCACACGAATTTCACATTTATTTGTGTTATACGCAGTTTTCTGAAGTTTCCTTGCTGTAACAGACACCGTTAGTAATCAGTATTCTGCAATTTAATTATACACTTTTAAAAAACGGTGTTAAACTTCATAAACAGGTAATGTAAGTTTTTAACCTATACAGTATATGTTAATAGCACTACGTGTCAGGCTGAAAATATAGGAATGTTTAAACATCGCTACAATACAAAGTTGAAGACTTCCCTACGCTTTTGACTCTTTCCTGAGCAACTGTAGGAACGTTACCATGGATGTATGTAAAAATAATTTACCATTCGCAAATTCATTACTGTATATGTACATCGATATGGTAAATTCACAAATAATTTCTTAGAGTGTAGTCACGAATTCAACGTGCCTCACAGCTCACAAAGAAGTTGCTTAATGGCCCACTTGCAGTTAGAGAACGCAACTGACATTCTGACATGGATTGATAGTAACTGCTCGAGTTGATATGTCTATCAGAACGCTATCGAATAGCCTTATCCCAATTAAGAACGGACTGTGTAGTAATACGACTGAAGGCAGTTGATGAGATACCGATTTATCAGAGAGCATTCAACGTTATGTTTGACATAAATAGACGCACTTGAGGTCGTCAAATGCACTCGCAGTCCTCCTTCCGAGAAGTAAGGACCTCAGCAATCCTGCAGACATGATGAAGACGGTACGGAAATTCTTCGTGCAGTAAAACAATTTTTGTCGTAGAATAGTCATCTAGGAAACAAAATATCCCTGTTACCAAACTGTTAAGAAAGCCATTCATCGTGTTGGCATGTATTTTGAAGTAATCCCCGACTGTTTACCATTTTTGTATAACCACTGAAGTTTTTAGGGTAACAAACCGATAATATACGTAAGTATGATCCGCGGTAACAGGAAACGGAACCGAGCTCCATAAGTTCATAATACGGACATTCTCCGTATTTCTAGTATTTTCGGATTTCCTATACCTTCAGGGTTTAGTACTCACGAATCTTTCTTGCCGCTGTAACTAGGAAACTATAGCATTTAGCGGCAGTCATGAGAACTACGGCACTTAATAGCTATTCTTTCAAGCATGAAAAAGTAACACCAAACATATGTGATAGTTAGTGAACACGTAAAACACCAACATTTTACAGGAAACTGAAAAACTGTAATTTGTCACATTTCTAAAAACAACACAGATATGCCTAAATTGTCACTACAAAGCTGCAGATGAGTGATAATAATCACGTTCTCCGACTCTTTCAGTTTGTGTTCGAACCTGGTTCCAAAATAAAACATAATTACTTTTATAAATATCTGTTTAAAAAAAAAGTAAAATACCCTCATAAAGAAAACAATTTTTTTTTTCGTAACTGGGTTATTTTTTAACTGAGGAAAATATATAACTTGCATATTTATGGACAAGTTCCGTGAATTTATGTAACGTTCTGGGAAAAAGGGAAATGTCTTTAATTTTTTGGATAGTTCTGAAAAAAAAAATTATTCAAACTTTTCTATAAAGTTACGGGATTTCTTTTAAACAGTGTAGGCATTATAAAATATTATCATCTGCCAGTCTCAGCTCTGTCAAAAAGGCTTGGAATTCTCTCCGACA
This sequence comes from Dryococelus australis, assembly GCA_029891345.1. Lineage (NCBI taxonomy): Eukaryota > Metazoa > Arthropoda > Insecta > Phasmatodea > Phasmatidae > Dryococelus > Dryococelus australis. The sequence continues at coordinate 28,270,393 of CM057001.1, forward strand.
TATTGCGGGCGTTCAGTACTTGCACAAACCCAATAGGAAATATGAGTACCACTATTGCACCAACAATTAATCGCGGATCCTTTGTGACGCAAGCGTCGCTGTTCGAGTTGCGTACGCAGTATGTTGCATCCACCAAATGAGAACACAACGGTGGTGTAGAATGGCTCTTGTCGGATGTCAGTTGACGTCTTATTGGCAGACTGAATTCTCATTCTGTCGGTAAAAGTCTGTTATGAATGTCTTCGAAAATTAAGTTGATAATTTTCTACAACTTTATGCTGCCAGTGTTAGTGTAAATGCGCGAACTTACATAATAATAATTTTTTAAACATTATTAATAATGCAGTCCATAAAGCATACTTGAAGAAGAAATACACAGCAACACCTAATTATTTACTGGAAATCTCTCTGATGTGACAGATGTGATTTTGTAATGGCCATTCATATTTAAGGGCGCTCAAAAGTTTAAATCATTTTATACAATTTGATATATTGTAAAAGGTTTTGTTTTGATATGAAAAAAACTGTGGCAATGGTAGAAAATTACAATTAAAAAAATAAAATGTTCAACGAGAATTTTTAGATTTATATATGTTTTTTTTACAATTCTCCGAAGTGTGGCATGTTAATACATAAGGGTACAAACTAAAAAAATTGTCAGAATAACATGATATCGTCATGATAATATTTTATTGAAAATTTTTTGTTTTATGATTCGTCCGTAATTCAATTTTAACATTCTAGTTAAAATTTAATGTCAAACTGCCGTAAGGTAATATCCTTACCGCATGCGCAGCAAAAGCTCAATTTAATGAAATTGTTAAAATGTCATCGTCAGTAGCTTCAATTATCACTTTAGTTGAATCCGAAGGTATTATTAAAATAAATTTTTGAATTTTGTACAAAAAATATTTTTAATTTAAATACTCAATTTTATGTTTTAATGAATATTATTTTCCATATTGTTATTTTGTTTTGATTGATATGATGTCAGGAAAATATCAAATAATGCTTAAATGTGTAAATATATATATATATTTAACCATTTTTTAGTAATTTTTTCACAAAATTTCCAAGTATATTTTTGCAACACAGGAAATTAATTTGACTTAATTTCCTGAAGCGTTATAGTAGCATGTGTAAAGCTAACTTTTCAAGGGTTTTAGAGATCAAGTTGAGCTACATATAATATGTAGGTACAATATATACAATAATGAGTTGTAAACACACAATATTTGTGATGCAGAGATACATAAAATGTTTGCATCTAGTTACTGGAAAATTAAGTGAATAAAATCCAGAAAATTTTACTGTGTAGAAGAAAAATTGTGTTGAATAGCCTTAGGAAAATACAAATTATTTGAATGACAATACTGACTATTTGAGACTCCAGGTTCTTGCCATCGCTGCGCTGGCACTTGCCCAGGCGTACGCCTCTGGATGTGGAAAATGCCAGAACACACCAGTGAAAGGATGGCCCCTGGGTTACCCTTCAAAACTCTCTTGTGGATCTGGCCGACACAACCTTGGTAGATACTACGGTGGACTCAGTGGATACAACTCGGGAGGATACTACGGTGGCTCAGGATACGGTGGGCTCGGTGTACCGAAGAACCTCGGAGGATACTACGGCGGACTGGACTGGTACGGTTCTAACTACGCTCCTAGCACGAGTTCTGCGGCCTCTTCAGCTGCTGCAACTGCAACTGAAGGAAGCAGCGGCCCCGCAGCAGCTGCAGCTGCGGTCGCAACTACCAACCAGTATGGCGCTCCTTACTTCCCAGGTTACTTAGGCGGCCTTGACGGCTACAAGGGAGGATCCAAGGGCACCTACGGAGGATCCGCAGCTGCATATGCAGAAGCATCTGAAAACCAGTATGGCGCTCCTTACGTCCGAGGATACTTGGGCGGCCTTGACAGCTACAAGGGAGGATCCAAGGGCACCCACGAAGGATCCGCAGCTGCATCTGCAGCAGCATCTGAAAACCAGTATGGCGCTCCTTACGTCCCAGGATACTTGGGCGGCCTTGACGGCTACAAGGGAGGATCCAAGGGCACCTACGGAGGTGCCGCAGCTGCAGCCGCAGCTGCAGCCGCATCTGGCAACCAGTATGGCGCTCCTTACGTCCCAGTATACTTGGGCGGCCTTGACGGCTATAAGGGAGGATCCAAGGACACCCACGGAGGATCCGCAGCTGCATCTGCAGCAGCATCTGAAAACCAGTATGGCGCTCCTTACGTCCCAGGATACTTGGGCGGCCTTGACGGCTACAAGGGAGGATCCAAGGGCACCTACGGAGGTGCCGCAGCTGCAGCCGCAGCTGCAGCCGCATCTGGCAACCAGTATGGCTCTCCTTACGTCCGAGGATACTTGGGCGGCCTTGACAGCTACAAGGGAGGATCCAAGGGCACCCACGAAGGATCCGCAGCTGCATCTGCAGCAGCATCTGAAAACCAGTATGGCGCTCCTTACTTCCCAGTATACTTGGGCGGCCTTGACGGTTACAAGGGAGGATCCAAGGACACCCACGGAGGATCCGCAGCTGCATCTGCAGCAGCATCTGAAAACCAGTATGGCGCTCCTTACGTCCCAGGATACTTGGGCGGCCTTGACGGCTACAAGGGAGGATCCAAGGGCACCTACGGAGGTGCCGCAGCTGCAGCTGCATCTGCAGCAGCATCTGAAAACCAGTATGGCGCTCCTTACGTCCCAGGATACTTGGGCGGCCTTGACGGCTACAAGGGAGGATCCAAGGGCACCTACGGAGGTGCCGCAGCTGCAGCCGCATCTGGCAACCAGTATGGCGCTCCTTACTTCCCAGGATACTTGGGCGGCCTTGACGGCTACAAGGGAGGATCCATGGGCACCTACGGAGGAGCCGCAGCTGCAGCTGCAGCCATCGGAGCTGGCGGCAGAGGCAAGTGGCCCTCCAGCTGCTGACTCCGCTGATCTCTCTTCATGTACTCATCATGGGCAGAAATACCACGACATTGCGCACTGAACCTGTTACGCTTATATGTTTTATATTGGGACCAAAATGTGGTAATTTCGTTACTATGAAAAAATAAACCTTATTGCTGATCATATGGTTGATATCTCTTCTGAATTTAACACTCTGTGTGAAAATAATTTTATTATTTTCTCTTTATGATTTAATAACTTAAATTATTATATGAAATTGTATACAATAAATTTTTTAATATCCTTATGGAGATGATATCAAATATTCAGCTTATTTTATGTTACGCTTTGGATATCATGACTATATTCTGACAGGTTGTCCAGAAATTGTTTACATCATTTCATGAATTATATGCGAAGCACAGAAATGTGTAAGTTTATGTTATTTAAGTACTAACATGTAAACACCAATTTCCTGTTACATGATGAGATACTATACTTAAAACAATGGTAGAAACACTTAAAACACTTGAAAAATGAATGAAAAATGCTCTAATTACGTTAGATTTGGCTAAGTGCCAATGAAAGCAGGTCGATTAGAATACTGTAAATCTGATGGTCCATTTGGTGGTTTACACTCGCTTAATTGACATGATCACTGATTCACAGTGAATGGTAGTACACAGAATCAGAGATAGTCCGTGAATTTGACTAACTTGCTAGGCAAAATCAGTAAGATAATTAAATTTTCAGACAGCAGCTATGCAAAGAATAGCATTACTGATTTAGATTCAAGATTCAAATTTCCAGCCTATAGTGGTATGCGAAATTCAGTTGTTTTTGCACACATTGTTAAGGCAACAGCAGGAGAAGCAATTTAATTCTCCAAACGGTGTATCTTTATTTAACATAATTTCTTTTGCTTCTTTTGTAAAATTTTATCAGCTTCATGCCTAGATTCAAAATCTTTATGATCTCCATAAACAATATCATGATATTTGCAACCTTCATATAGTTTATTCACTCTTGAGACTCCTCTTTATAATATTTAATTTAATTTTGTAACTGGTCCACAATAATTATAACGTGGCAAATGCATTTCGGGTAAATTTAAACTATTTAGTACCCAGTTTATAATGCCTTTGCATGGTGTTCAGGATTCCGTAATGAGTGCGGAATAACATTTAAAACTCGTATTAGATACGGCATTCCTTTCTGGTTATTCAAAACCAAATCAGAAAAGGTATCGTTTAGCATATTTATAATGTTTACAATTTCATTGTGATAATTTTTATTTTCAACAGTTTCTTTCCGTGAATAACTAATAATAAATCAATTAATTTTCTAACATTGTCCATCCAATAATATTCTTTCGGCAAATTATTAAATTTTTTAATGTAATCTCCAATCTTTAAATGATCATCACTGAAACCCTCCTGTCTATATTTTGCTTTCAATTTATCTCTTTGTATATATTGATAAATAGGTCTAATTATATCTGTATATTTCCACTTCTTGCTTGAAGTAACATTCACTTTAGGATTATATTCTTGATATACTGCATGTGGTGCTTTAACAATTTCTGCATAATTTTTATAGTCCTCATTAGTAAATTATTTTTGCCTGCAATTGAGCAATTTCATTCGAGGAACACCCTTTGAATCCTTCATTTATATTCATTTTTTTAAACTTATAAATTAATTATAAAATCATTGAGAGTTTTGAGGGACAAACTTTTCCTCCAGCTGATCAAACGAGGGGAAATTAGAATATTTACGATAATAGAATCAGGTTCGATATTCCTATACGATGTGGCTTTCTTTTCCAACGATTCTTTGGTTTGGAAGAATATCGCCTACTAAAGAGAGATAAAACTAGAACTGAGGCAAAATACGAAAAATTAGATAATATTGATGTTGGTTCTAATTTTTTTCCATTTATGTATTCTAGAGTAGAAATTTCAAAACATGGACAGATTATTGAGGCTGTTGATAATCCAGGAATAACTTCGACAATGATGAATATTTCCCTAAGATCATCAGGTGAACAAAATTATTTAGTCTACTGGTATTGATAATAAATTTCGAGTAAAATCTGTTCATAGTGTAAAATAAATGAAATATTTTATCCGTTAAGATATTTGTTTGGCTTTATTCGCGATAATAACGAAGTTAACTGGAAAGGTGGTTATAAAATTACTTTTTTTTTTCCTCCGAAATTCGTCAGATAACAATTGTTTATTTGTTTATGAAACTAAAAAAGCAGATGGTCCGGTTGATAATACTTATGCTGATCCAGGTATACTTTTTATTCAGAAATTAGAAATTTTGTGGCCTGTTGTTGAATACGAAGAAAAAATATATAAAAATCGTAAAATCCATATTGGTTTTAATAGGCAATTTTTAGAAAAAGAAGTTCCTGCTGGGACGACTGTCTTTAAATTTGATATAAAAGATCAGTTTAACAATTTGCAATATGATATGCCTGATTTTGTAATTGTAGGTTTCCAAATTAATAGAAAAAATCGCGCCGAGCAATACGTACATGCTTCAATGTTTGATCATTGTAATTTGAGAAATATTTTTGTTAAAAATGGCAGAAATGAAATTTTTCCAAAAGAAAATTGGAATTTAGATATTGAAAATTATCTTTGTCTTAAAATGTTTCTCGCTATTAATTATTTTAGAAATTCCAGAACAAAATTATATACTATATATAGAAATAATGAACTTTATTTTAAGCCAACTACAAACTATCATGGCGATATCAATAATTATTCATTCTGGGGACGAAGATCTTAATATGTTATTGACTGCATATATGGAAAAACGGCAGTAGTTTAAGATAAAACAAATATAAAAATTAGTGTAGATTTTAAAAAAGCTGTTGAGGCTTGTACAATTTGTAATATTGTTTTAATTAGCCAACGAAATTTAACTTATGATTATTTGAAAGAAAATATCACTGAAGATATATAAATTTCTAATTTTATTAAATGAATAATGTAAACGATTTTACAGAAACAAGAAATGGTTTCGATATTTCAATACAATTTCTTAGATATTTGGTTGAGTTGTTTTATCGAAGAAATTTTTTTTTTAAATCTAAGTGAATTTTTTTATTTCTCCTGTGTTTCTATGTATGCATTTTTTTTATAAATCAGTAGCGCAGATCTTTGCTCAGCACAATAAGTTAACTAAAATTCACGCAAATTTCTCACTTTCAAGCAACATCATCACAAGAGAAGTATGAAAATTCTTTAAATTTCATCAAAAATATGATGATTTAGCTTGAGAATGAGTCTTTGAAGAACCACACACAAAGAGTGAACACAAGTTGAAAATTGATTTTGATTTGACCTTAAATATGAATGATTTTGAGTTGCGCTTTGAATGATTTGACAGGGAATTAGACATTTTGTTTGAATTTAGCTTGGAATTGACTGAATTTTAGTTAAATTATTGTGCTGCGCCAAGATCTGCAATATACCTCTACTCGTGTGCTCCCAAATATGAGTCCAAAAATAAATATTGTAATAAACCCAACTATATCAGAGGCCACGCTACAGAATTGGTAAAACTTTATTTTAGGTTTCAATTCGTAAGATTCGAACATTTTAAAATATTATTTATAGAGAAAGTAGCAATAAGTTATTCTCCAATTATTCATAAATTGATCGAGGATAAAACATTTTGTATATTCAAATTACGTCTTAGAGGCTTATTAAAAATAACTAGCAAAATGCAGTGATGTCTGTCTAAACTTAAGAGTTTCCAGATTTTGACAGATCGCAGTAAAGTAGCACTCTGTAAACAGACTGGCTGCATGACCTTCCTCCACTATGTGCTTTCCACCGGAATCTCAAAATATATGAACTAGAATTATTTACAGTAAGCCTGTTTTAAATTTAAGATGGGGCGTTTGTTTGTTACTGGCGTGTATCTTTAACTACAGGCCTAAACAAGCTTTTGAAGTTAACGACGCCAAGCTACCCAGGAATAAACATTATTCAAGTTACTCTATGGCACTGACGCTATAAAACAACTTTTTTTTTTTAAATCAGTTTTAGTGCACTCTTTCGTTTCCGGATGACTTATGATTAACAACTCGGAGCAGTGCAGTTCCATATGAGAAAGTCTAATATCGACTATCATAATACTTACATACGCAAAACAAGTTCAAGAAGTTGTGAGTGAGTGTGTTTTAATAGAGGCTATGTTTTGCTACAGGCATTTTACTTTTGTACGTGCTCTATGTACTCTATTTGTTTTGTTAGTCCAATGGCCTACAGTTAACACAAGTAGCATACCCGTTCGTTTCTTGCTTTCAGCGAACAACCTTGTGTGGCACATTTCATGAATATTGTTGACACTCGGTGACAGTGAAATGCATTTCTGTCCAGCTTTTTTTTTTTTTTTGCACGAGTAGGAATGTATAACTATACAATCGTCTTGCTTAACCTAGAAGGCGGAAGTAAAAATTACTAAATCTGGGTGAAATAAATTTTTTAAATTAAATCTGAAGATAAAACGAGTCGAAAGTTTCTTTGCTCAGCTAGCTATTGAAATTTGCTATTATGGTGCAGTTATGTCATTTTCAATATAGGCATTCAAATTTTGCGAGCGAAATCTATTACGTGATTTCTGCACTACCTATATGACAATTGTTACGCTGCCAAACTCAGTAAAATTGCACCCCCAATATAATTTTACAAAACTTGTTGCGAAAAAATAAATTCACGTAGGAGTACCCTCTAAAAACTGGGAAATAATCGAAACCTTATACAAGCGACGGCGATGAGCTTATAGGCGCTTACGAAAAGTCACCCGGGTTAACTAGATCCTCGACTCGATCAACTCTGGCCTAACCCTGCTCGACAGCAGGGTGATTTGGCTCTAGCAGACGGCAAACGTGAAATGGCGCGTAGATATGTAAACATTGCAGCAACAAAAATAAACAAGTTAACGACAAGCTATTGCGATTAACGAGCGGCGTCTACATATTGCTTTAGAAAGAGGTATGTAATAATTATAGCACAGTATTTAATAACTGCACTAAATATTCAGGCTTAATTTTATCTCGAGTACTCGCCATCTCAAAACACCAGAGTTACTCTAAGTGTTCAAAGCAACCTGGTTAAGTGCAAGGGATCGGATAGACTTGGTCATGTGACTGAGTTAACCCAGTTAACTCTACCAGGTTACTATACGCAAGTGCCTTATAATGGGCGAAAACAACCTTGACTAGAATATTTCAAAGTGTTGCTACTGAAGTTGTACACAGTACAATATCAAATACAGAATTTTCCGCAACGGCATTGTAATAAATATTCACAATTTTTTTTAAATACATATTTTCAAATCTGACGCGGAACACAGTAAATCGGACACGCGCACACGGAAAATAAACGCTCACGCGAGCAACAGGGCTGAACATTCGTTTCCGTTGCACGACGATGAAGATCAACAGTCGAATTTGTGATACATTCCGATATGTACACGAGCGAATTCGAAACTAATACGACACTGCGAAAGCTAATACTACATAGCGTAACTAATATATTATCACGTTTATTCCAAAATAACTCGCTGTTGCTTATTCACGCGATGATGACGTGCAATTTTTTATTCAGGAATGCCACAATTACTTTACTGGACGTTTCCTTATTTAAAGTGCGATGCTGTTATGATGTGCTTTAAATACATTGCTAGCAGTACCTCTCAAGTACTGGAAACATTACATCAGATAAACTGCATGTTAATAACACGATACAGCTTTATTTTAGAGTAGTATTATCGTAAATGCTGCACCTTCCTTTTTCCTGGTTTTGTGCCAAGATGCAAACGTCTCGCATTTCATTTCGAGCTCTAACCACCCATTTTTTGGTATCAGTAAAGAGTAATACGCGGTCGACAAGAATAGCAAACATAAATTACGCTTCTGTAGGTAGGATGTTCTGAACAGTCAGTTTCTTTTGACAGACTTGCCTTGCTGGCGAGATGCTCCGAAGAGATAAGTGAACAGTCAGCACGTGAGTCGATGGTTATTCTCAAACCTCCTATTTGTGAGGCCTCAAAACGATGTATCTCCGAATAAGTTTTGAGAATATAACCATTTACCAAGGTTTGTAAAGATTTATTAAAAAAGTTATCATGTTATTTATGAGGTGATGGCAGTGTACGATCAACGGCAAACTTATCTTCCGAGTAATACAAAAACTAAGTTTACTTTCCAGTGAAGCATTCCAGGTTACTTAGGAAAATATTTTATACTTGCAAAACTCGACTTTGTAGACTATTGTAACAATAAAACAGTATATTTTCAAACTTAATATATACTGTTTTTAAGAAACAGCAAGATTGATGGTCTATTTCGTTTTTTTTTTTTTTTACACAACAAATGCGATTTCGAAATTGTTTATAGTTTTCTTGTAATTTGTTACTGAAGTTAACATTGATGTTATAGGAGGTCACGTGAGTTCCCCCGACTCTTAAGGCCAGGCTTCACCATGCATGGGCGTATAGGGAATCAAAGGCTAAATTCTGACAAAGATTTCTCAGTCATTTTTTTGTGCTAGTATTTTCAACCAAAGATTTCGTGTTAGAGATTGAACTCATCTAGATTTGTATACCTTCCAAATTTTAATTTTTGAATTTCAATTGTACGTTTTTATTATTTATAAAATTGTGACTTTTATGAATAATTATAAAGCGCATTTAAAATTTAAAAAAATTAATTAGAATGCTTTACAAATGTAGAAGCGTTCATTTTGAATTAAAAAAAAACCCTTAGTGGAAAATACTATCACAAATAATGATTAAGAGATGTTTGTCCAAATTTAGCCTTTGATTGCCTGTACGTCCATGCATGATGAAGCCTGGCTTTAAGCAGGGCTTTCAGAAGTGGTAATTTGACCGTGGATAGACTATATGTGCACAATTTCACCTAGGATGTCTCGCCCGGAGTTGACTTAGGAAGTGGGGACTGTGGAGGCCCCAGCCAAGAGTTGAGACCTGCTGGATGCCCGTCGCCATATTGAGCGCGCGTCGTGTCTTGGCGACGGCACTCAGCTGTTTCTTCTCTCATCTCCCGACAGAAAACTTTAGCATCTCGCGGGGCCACGGCGGCCGAGCGGTTAGACTGCTCGCCTCCCAGCAAGGCGAACCGGGTCCCCTCCCCCCTCCCCCGGGCCGTGTCACTCCCGGATTTTCGCAAGTGGGAATCGTGCCGGACGATGCCGCTGGTTGTCAGGTTTTCTCGAGGATATCCCGTATCCCACGCCGTTCATTTGGCTCTGCTACGAACTCACCTCGCTTCGATGTTAAGAGCCGCCTCACTCTCTTCGCACGCTTAGCTCTTTACATTTCCGTTCCTTTGACGAAAGTACCACTTCACAATACAATTGTAAAGTCAAAGTTCAGAGAATCGGAGATCGGTAATGGGAGTTTTGGCAAAAAATGTGTGTCTTGTTATTAAAATCATTATCATATTATCTAGGAAAGCATTCTATGTACCTTCATAAAAATAGGCTTATAATTTATGTTGAAAGTTTGTTTCTAAACAAAAAACTCAGTTGTTTACTTTATTAAAAAATATCAATTCATATATTCCCACTTAACATTACATTCGTTTGCTATTTATTTAATTTAGACGAACTTGGTTTAATAATCCTGATATGAAAATCGCCCTACAATACAGTAAAATATAAGCTATTCACTGTAAAGTGAGCACTTTTGAAAGCCCTCTCATTGGGAGTAATAGTCAATAAATATATTTTATTTTAGTCTTAGACGTTAACTCCCAAGTGCGGTGTAATCTACATACTGTGTCTATTACTAACATGGCAATATTTGTTTCAAAAGGTGGTTAAAGGATTAAAAATGGCTGAAATAAAAAGTAACTATGGCCTCAAAAGTGCTCACATTACCGTGAATTCAAGAGTGCTTGACTTTACCTTTAACAGTTCTGTTTTGCCAAGATCCATAATAAACAAAATGTCGGAAGCAAACGTAAAGTCAAATGTTGAAAGTTTCCAGGTGTGTAAGTGCCTTGATGCGGTATAACGATTTTCTAATGTGGACCAATCACCGTGAATGGAAGAACTAGGAAATAATTTGTGTTTAGAGGTAGTGGGAGATCAGCGATTTCTGAGTAATAAAACTGTTTCCTGAGTGTTTGAGGCAGAGATCCAGAGACGTAGAAAAGTGTGGTGTGGGGAGGTTCCTCGAAATGTCATGGGGGGAAATATAGGAAACCAGTTTTTTTTTTTTTTTTTTTTTTTTTTTTTTTCAGTCAACACCCCACCCCACCCCTTCCTTTTTTTCCACGGCATATTAAAAAAGGCATGATCAAAACAACTTTGCCCAAATTGTGACGTAAAATTACGCTTCCTTTGAAACACGTACAATTTTTACTGCTTCTTTGTCTTGCTGTTACGAGTCAAAGGGACCAGACACCTGCATGAGCGAAGTTCCTAGCTGGCGCAATAATTTTTCGTTTTTTGCACAAAACACGTACCGACACACGATTTCTGATTGAGACTTCTATTACACATTTTGAAAAGTTGTTGAAAAAAAATTGACGAGGTAATAAGGTAATTACATTGTGAAAAACGGCTGCCCTATTAGAAAGAAGTTACGCGGCCTCAGAAGAAAATTCTTTTTATGAAAGTTCTAACTACACTGTGTTTCACCATTGATTCATCACTTACATCCACATTGGTGTAAACTGGAAGAATTCTGCGAGGGACGAGCGAAGACGTTTCGATCGGCTGGAGTTCATTGCCCGGAGCAGCGCAGATCCCCCGCCTCTCGGACAGTCAAGGCCGTACTGCACTGAGCTCTCCTGCGTCGCGTCACTGCGACTAACTTCGCGCATGCGCTGTGCTCCCAGTCGGACAGATGATTGCAGGGGCGCGCTAGGCTGTGCATTGCGGGTTGCAGACGTCCTGGCGGCTATTGGCCGTGCAACCAAGACCCGAAGAGAGGACTTGCGGGTGATTGGGAACGCACCCTGAAGCCACTCCACCATTGGAATGTGTGTGTTTTCATCGCCGATTGGACGTGCATAAATGAGACTTTGTTATTGGTTTTGCATTTTGTATTAATATTTTGGTACTTGTAAAAAAAAATAGTACTGCGGAGGAGTTGGTTGAGAGAGATGGCTACTCCGCGGCTTCAAGACGGCAATTTCTGCAGATAAGTTTCCTTGACCAAATAGACTTTAAGCCCTTCTGGCATGTAGGTTAGGACGGACCTGATGGAAACTCCTTGTAGGAGTTGTTTGGAATATATATATATATATATATATATATATATATAGTTTTCTAAAGACATTTTAAAACATTTTTCTTGAAAAATTAAAATTCTTTTATGCCTAAATTTCAAAGTTTGTAACGAGGTTTTTAAAGAATGGCATTTAGTTAGAAATGGTTGGCCAAGGTGATACTTTACAATATTTGTCTTGAAATTTACAATTAATGCCAGATTCCTATAATGTTTTGGAGCATTATCTTTAAGTGGCAGTAAAATTAAATATGCTCTTTTTAAAATGTTTTTTTAAAATGGTGTAATCAAGGCCTTTGTTGGTTTATAATAAAATATTATATTTAATGGTATGAAAAATGGCATTCAGCATGTAGCTATGGCCAAGGAATATAATTTTTAAAAATATTCTATAATCCACAATTAATAGTATCTTACATTATTTTTTCCCATGTTTGAGTAAAAAGGCCTTTAAGATGTTTGCTACGGCCAAGTGTAAAGAAATATAATAATATCCTATACTTACAGTATTTTCATGTTTGTGTAAAATGGCCTTTAAGATGTTTCCTTTGGCCAGGGGTAAAGGATTTAACAATAGCCTATAAGTGACAATTTCTTGAAAACAAAGTGTTGGAGCTACGCAGTTGCCATAGTTTTTCACACATTTAAAAACTGAGATTTTCCTTATCAATTATTGCATTTGAAGTTTTCACATGCACTAACTATTGTGTTTTAGGATACCTCTTATCAGTGGAATCAATGACTTAATGTGTATCAATAAAAATAAATAGATGAATAGAACCTTCTCAATCACAATTCAGTTACTTTGTTGTAGTCTAGCTATGACTTGGTGCCTCTTGGTTTTTCTCTGCGCCACTCAATCCAGGGTTGCTTAAGGCCATTGAACGGTCGCCTTGTTGGTTCCTCAGGACAATAAAGGCGCCACAGTGTTTTAAATGTAATGTTTAAAGAAACTTTTTTAAAAAATATTTTACTGGTGTATTTTTTGTGGTTCTAATAACATATTAAATTAAATTGCATCACAGAATGTTTGTTTTAGATCTCCTTATAATATATGTATATGTTATATATCGTGGAAGCAAAACTTAAAATGGGGTTATCACAGACGTGCCCTATCAGAGTAACCTACTTCTGATTGGTCAGGCAAGTAATAAAATGTATTCTGACATAGGCAATCGGCTGATAAGCAAAATATAGCTGCTGATATGCACATAGGTAATTGAAATCTACCATATGTGTGGAAATCTATTCGCGAATTTCTGGTATCCCGATTAATATGCCTGTTCGTTCTCTGATTATAAAGAAACATAATTTGCTGAAAATCTAATTTAAACGTTACATTGACAATGCAATGTCAAGGCTTGGAACTATATTTTTTAGTTAGCTGCCAACTAAACTGGAGAGCTATCATACCAGCATGTACAGTAATGTATATATAGTTTAAAAGAAAAAACTTTTTAAAAATGTCTTATTATAAAGTGATACTTTTACTATATATATATATATATATATATATATATATATATATATATACACACACACACATATAGGTAGGTAGGTATATGAATATATATTAACATATAGACACACGTAAATACAAAAACACATACTAAAAGTTCATGGGCTGCGACGAGTGTGTTGAATGTTCACAACTTCGCAAAAAAAAATTATTCATTTGGCACTGAAACTTCCGCTTAACGACGTTTTCGAGCTTAAAACTGTATATGTGTGTGTGTGTGTGTGTCTCATGTACACGAGTTTTCTCAAAAGTCAGCTGATCCAAAAAATCATTCCAATTTGTATAAATACAGTGGTAATCATAAACAGGATGCAAGTTAACGGAAAATACGTCAAAATTATGTTCTTAACCCTTCCAGACCCACTTTAAATACGGTTTAAGGTATTGCAAACAAGAAATGTTATAATAAGTGCTGTACTTAAGTCAAAACAACACATGCTTCGTTGTCACAGCTATTGAGCTGAAGGCTTTTATGTTCGGCTACAGTGGTGTGTAACGATCATCTCCTAGGCCAGTAAGATGGTTTGCGAATCATTTAAGTACAGTTAAGATCATTGGTATGGGCGCCTGTTTTTCGCGAAATGATTTCAGGACATATTGTGTTCCAAAGCACCTTACATCAGAATGTCTTTCGTTGTTGGGTTATTTGATATTGTGAAACAACTTTTGTTTCTGCCCGCTTATCACGGACGGTAAGTATTGGAGAAACTTAATTCTGACTGCCTCACTCATTCATGTATCATGTTCTTTTCACACAAAGGCATACGGACAAGTATCAAATGAAGACTGCAAGTGTGCACATACGATATTGAAGCCTTGCCTCCTCGCGAATCTTTTCGCGAAAAACAGGCGTCCCTAATCATTGGTCATTTAATTGGAAGGCACTTAGAACATCGTTATTCTCTCAGTCCATGACAATCTATGTTAGATTATCTACAGATAGGCGCCAATATTTCTAGATTTCACGACACGTAACATCTTCGGGGAATGTTTTAGAGATACACAACAACTGCACACTGCAATAACACGACATTTATCGTGCAAACGAAAGTATCTGAGTGGTTATCAAACAAATATTGAAATCAATTTGCTTCAAACAACTGAAGTTCGTGTACCACTATAGGCTGGAATTTTGAATCTTGCGATAATTTGAATAGCCGCTGTCTGAAAATTGAATTATCTGACTGATTTTGCCTAGCAGTCAGCCAAATTCACGGACTATCCCTGATTTTGTGTACTACCATTCACTGTGAATAAGTAATCGTGTCAATTAACCGAGTATAAACCACCAAATGGACCGTCAGATTTACAGTGTTCTAATAGACCTGCTTTCATTCACACTCGGCCAGATTTAACGTAACTAGAGCGTTTTCTTTTCATTTTTTACGGGCTTTATGTTTTTTTTTTATACCAGTGTTTGAAGTATAGTATCTTATCATGCGACAGAAAATTGGTGTTTACATGTTAGTACTTTAATAACATCAATTTACACATTTCTGTGCTTCGCATATAATTCATGAAATTATATAAACAATTTCTGGACAACCTGTCAGAATATAGTCATGATATCCAAAGCGTAACATAAAATAAATTGAATATTTGATATTATCTCCATAAGGACATTACAATTTTTTTTATCAAATACAATTATATATACTAATATTTTGTTATTAACTTACAAAGAGCAAATAATTGAAATTATTTTCACACAGACTGTCAAATTATGAAGAGAAAACAACCATAGCGTCAGCACCAAGGTTTAATTTTTCATAGTAACGAAATTACCACATTTTGTTCACAATATAAAACACACAAGAGTATCTCTTCAGAGAGCAATGTCGTGGTATTTCTGCCCATGATGAGTACATGAAGAGAGATCAGCGGAGTCAGCAGCTGGCGGGCCACTTATCTCTGCCGCCAGCTGCGGAGGGAGCGCCATACTGGTTGCCAGATGCGCTTGCAGCTGCAGCTGCGGCACCTCCGTAAGTGCCCTTAGATAGTCCCTTGTAGCCTCCAAGGCCGCCCAAGTATCCTGAGAAGTAAGGAGCGCCATACTGGTTGGCAGATGCGGCTGCAGCTGCGGCTTCTTTGTAGGTGCCCTTGGATCCTCCCTTGTAGCCGTCAAGGCCGCCCAAGTATCCTGGGACGTAAGGAGCGCCATACTGGTTGCCAGATGCGGCTGCAGCTGCGGCTTCTCCGTAGATGCCCATGGATCCTCCCTTGTAGCCGTCAAGGCCGCCCAAGTATCCTGGGAAGTAAGGAGCGCCATACTGGTTGGCAGATGCGGCTGCAGCTGCGGCTTCTCCGTAGGTGCCCTTGGATCCTCCCTTGTAGCCGTCAAGGCCGCCCAAGTATCCTGGGAAGTAAGGAGCGCCATACTGGTTGCCAGATGCGGCTGCAGCTGCGGCTTCTCCGTAGGTGCCCTTGGATCCTCCCTTGTAGCCGTCAAGGCCGCCCAAGTATCCTGGGAAGTAAGGAGCGCCATACTGGTTGCCAGATGCGGCTGCAGCTGCGGCTTCTCCGTAGGTGCCCTTGGATCCTCCCTTGTAGCCGTCAAGGCAGCCACAGTTACATGGGACGTAAAAGGCGCCATACTGGTTGGTAGTTGCGACCGCAGCTGCAGCTGCTGCGGCGACGCTGCTCCTGCCAGTTGCAGCTGCAGCAGCTGAAGACGCCGCAGAACTCGTGCTAGGAGCGTAGCTAGGAACGTACCAGTTCAGTCCGCCGTAGTATCCACCAAGGTTCTTCGGTACACCGAGACTACTGTATCCTGAGCCACCATAGTATCCTCCGAGTCTACCGTAGTATCCGCCGAGGTTCTTCGGTACACCGAGCCCACCGTATCCTGAGCCAACATAGTATCCTCCAAGGTTGTATCCGCCAGATCCACCAGAGAGTTTTGAAGGCTAACCTACTAGTGTGTTGTAGAATTTTTCACATCCAGTGGCGTACGCCTGGGCAAGTGCCAGAGCAGCGATGGCAAGAACCTGGTGTCCCAAATAATCAATATTGTCATTCAAATAATTGATATTGCCTAAGGCTATTCGAAAACTAAATTTTCCTTCTACACATCAAAATTTTCTGTAATTTTTTCACATAATTTGCCTGAAACTAGATGCTAACTTTTTCTGTGACTCTACATCAGAAATATTGTGTGTTTAGAACTTATTTTTCTATATAAAGTACCTACATTTTTTATGTAGCTCAACTTGAAGTCCAAAACTATTGTAACATTAGTATTACACATTCTACTCCAAGGCTTCATGAAATTTAGTCAAATTTATTTCGTATTACACAAAATTACTTTCAAATTTTGTGAAAAAGCTACGAAAAAATCTTAAAAAAAAAAAAAAAATCCTTACCGTTTTTAATTTAAGCATTATTTGTTGGTTTCCTGACATTATATCAATCAAAACAAAATAACAATATTGAAAACAATAATCATTAAATCATAAAATTGAGTATTTAAATTTAGAAAATTTTTTTGTACAAATTTCAAAAAATTATTTTAATAGTACATTCGGATTCCACCAAAGTGATTCTTGATGTTACAGATGTGACATTTAAACAATTTCTTTTAAATTCTGCTTTTAATGCGCATGCTTTGAGGATATTATCTTACGGCTGTTTGGCATTAAATTTTAACTAAAACGATAAAATATTAACTATGGACGAACCATAAAACAAAAATTTCCAATAAAATATTATCATGACGATATCATGTTATTCTAACAATTTTTTTAGTTTGTACCCTTATGTATTAACATGCCACACTTCCGAGAATTGTAAATAAAACATATATAAATCTAAAAATTCTCGTTGAACATTTAATTTTTTTAATTGTAATTTTCTACCATTGCCACAGTTTTTTTCATATCAAAACAAAACCTTTTACAATATATCAAATTGTATAAAATGATTTAAACTTTTGAGCGCCCTTAAATATGAATGGCCATTACAAAATCACATCTGTCACATCAGAGAGATTTCCAGTAAATAATTAGGTGTTGCTGTGTATTTCTTCTTCAAGTATGCTTTATGGACTGCATTATTAATAATGTTTAAAAAATTATTATTATGTAAGTTCGCGCATTCACACTAACACTGGCAGCATAAAGTTGTAGAAAATTTTCAACTAAATTTTCGAAGACATTCATAACAGACTTTTGCCGACAGAATGAGAATTCAGTCTGCCAATAAGACGTCAACTGACATCCGACAAGAGCCATTCTACACCACCGTTGTGTTCTCATTTGGTGGATGCAGCATACTGCGTACGCAACTCGAACAGCGACGCTTGCGTCACAAAGGATCCGCGATTAATTGTTGGTGCAATAGTGGTACTCATATTTCCTATTGGGTTTGTGCAAGTACTGAACGCCCGCAATATGTCGGAGAGAATTCCAAGCCTTTTTGACAGAGCTGAGACTGGCAGATGATAATATTTTATAATGTCTACACTATTTAAAACAAATCCCATAACTTTATAGAAAAGTTTGAATAATTTTTTTTTTCAGAACTATCCAAAAAATTAAAGACATTTCCCTTTTTTCCCAGAACGTTACATAAATTCACTGAACTTGTCCATAAATATACAAGTTACATATTTTCCTCAGTTAAAAAATAACCCAGTTACGAAAAAAAAAATTGTTTTCTTTATGAGGGTATTTTACTTTTTTTTAAAAACAGATATTTATAAAAGTAATTATGTTTTATTTTGGAACCAGGTTCGAACACAAACTGAAAGAGTCGGAGAACGTGATTATTATCACTCATCTGCAGCTTTGTAGTGACAATTAGGCATAACTGTGTTGTTTTTAGAAATGTGACAAATTACAGTTTTTCAGTTTCCTCTAAAATGTTGGTGATTTACGAGTTCACTAACTATCACATATGTTTGCTGTTACTTTTTCATTCTTGAAAGAATAGCTATTAAGTGTCGTAGATCTCCTGACTGCCGCTAAATGCTATAGTTTCCTAGTTACAGCGGCAAGAAAGATTCGTGCGTACTAAACCCTGAAGGTATAGGAAATCCGAAAATATTAGAAATACTGAGAATGTCCGTATTATGAACTTATGGAGCTCGGTTCCGTTTCCTGTTACCGCGGATCATACTTACGTATATTATCTGTTTGTTACCCTAAAAACTTCAGTGGTTATACAAAAATGGTAAACAGTCGGGGATTACTTCAAAATACATGCCAACACGATGAATAATTTTCTGAACAGTTTGGTAACAGGAATATTTTGTTTCCTAGATGACTATTCTACGACAAAAATTGTTTTACTGCACGAAGAATTTCCGTACCGTCTTCATCATGTCTGCAGGATTGCTGCGGTTCTTACTTCTCGGAAGGAGGACTGCGAGTGCATTTGGCGACCTCAAGTGCGTCTATTTATGTCAAACATAACGTTGAATGCTCTCTGATAAATCGGTATCTCATCAACTGCCTTCAGTCGTATTACTACACAGTCCGTTCTTAATTGGGATAAGGCTATTCGATAGCGTTCTGATAGACATATCAACTCGAGCAGTTACTATCAAACCATGCCAGAATGTCAGTTGCGTTCTCTAACTGCAAGTGGGCCATTAAGCAACTTCTTTGTGAGCTGTGAGGCACGTTGAATTCGTGACTACACTCTAAGAAATTATTTGTGAATTTACCATATCGATGTACATATACAGTAATGAATTTGCGAATGGTAAATTATTTTTACATACATCCATGGTAACGTTCCTACAGTTGCTCAGGAAAGAGTCAAAAGCGTAGGGAAGTCTTCAACTTTGTATTGTAGCGATGTTTAAACATTCCTATATTTTCAGCCTGACACGTAGTGCTATTAACATATACTGTATAGGTTAAAAACTTACATTACCTGTTTATGAAGTTTAACACCGTTTTTTAAAAGTGTATAATTAAATTGCAGATTACTGATTACTAACGGTGTCTGTTACAGCAAGGAAACTTGGGAAAACTGCGTATAACACAAATAAATGTGAAATTCGTGTGCTACGTTAACGTAATTTATTTATATTCTGAAATTATAACTGTTTCTCAGGAAATCCCTATAAAGCGTACAGCAAATATATAATTTATTTTCGTGGCAGCTTCAAAATCCTAGCGTTGAAAACCAACGAAATTTTTCACGCGCATGTGCTAATGAGATGAATAATACCTACGTTTCTAAACACAACAAGAACTTGATTAAAGGCACAAATAATCATATTAAGAAACAGCTTTCGTTACGAATTAATTAAATATGTCTCATAAATAATTTTCATATATAAAATATAATTTAAAATAACGTCAACGCCATACTCTTTAACCATTTGATAATTACTTAAATTTACGTTTTCGGGTGTTGCAATAATTTGATTTTGTAATGCGAGCAGTACATAAGGGTGCTGGACCAAAAAAAAAATATAATTTCGTAATCTGCTTGATATAACTTACAAAAACTACTTCCGGGCACAAAAAATTTAGAGCGCATAGTTTGTCATAATGACAAATGGCTTCCACATAGCGGTAGGTTCATTTCTTAGATGGTAGGAATTAAAAACAACAAGAATAAAATATGTATATTGTTGATGTTTATATTTTTTGTATACATAACCAAATCGCGCACACACACACACAAACACATATATCATTCAATAAAGCCTCCAGCTCTGAGTTCATCAATAATAGAATTTATCTCTCCGATGACAGCCAGGTATTCACCTCTTTGCAAAGAAACCAACCATCGTAGTCAGTCAACTAGGTCATTGGGGTCTTCCGAGTGGTCAGACTTTGCGTCACTCTTCGCAGAAGGTTTATGATATATCATTGTATATATGATCTTCCGTGTTGAGTAGGTCTCAGGAACATACATTCGATTTGCAGATATCGGCACGTCATCATCACCAGCAGACTTGGAGGTCACATGGTCGATCTCAGCAGACTTGGAAGTCACATTACCGTTCTCAGCAGACTTGGGGGTCACATTATATATGACTGCATCTATGTTCTTCTTCCGAGTTGAGTAGGCCTCAGCAACATTCTTTCGCTTTACAGATGTCGACACATTATCACGATCAGACTTGGGTGTCACATTGGAGTAGGTCTCAGAAACACGCTTTCGCTTTGCAGATGTCGGCACGTCATCACCAGCAGAGTTGGAGGTCACATTGTCGTTCTCAGCAGTCTTGAAATTTACAGTGTCGTTCTCAACACCCTGAGTAGCATATTCTTCGTTTTTTACTCTACATGTTAGCTGTGCAAAGGTGTTGAACACAACTTCTGATGATCTGCTTGTTTCATTCTCTGCAACACTCGTAGTTCCTTCTTCAAACACCAGTTTGGAGCACCATGCAGGTCCATCAAATATTTGTGTGTACATGTCGAATCAGCAGGAAAACTGCACTTGTCGTGCCTCCTCTTGTCAAGGAAAGGTAAAGTACCTTTACACGTACAAGTATGTCTTTTTAGATTATCACCTCTACCAAATAGCGCACCACATATATCACATTTGTGTATTCTAGAGTTCGGTGCCTTTGTACAGTCGCTCTGTTCATGACGACGAGCATTGCAACTTTTACTGAAGAACTTGTCACAGTAACTGCATTGTTTACCACGTAATTAATAATCGATCACGTAATTAATAATCGATCGGGGAAGTTTCACATGTAGTTGTACTCGATTGCATCCTCTTCAACCATATGAGTGAACACAAACACTCATGTAATACTACTACGTAGTTCTGACTCCTCACGGATGATTCCTCGATGCTGCCTCCTAACGGACGACTCCTTGCAGTACAGATGCTGTACAGGTCAGTTTAGCAACTCTGTGTGAATGACTGTTGATGGAGTAATTTATACCTCTCCTTCTAACGGCTGAAGACGAAGCTATGTTGACATCTTCTCTGTAGTGCAGGAACATCGGTATGTTTATATTTGTGAAGTGGGCCGGACCCACTAGTTCTCAGCTCTATACCATTTAACGATGTCAAGGTCCAACCCGAACCCTTGCCCGCCATTTCTTCTACCTCTCAATATATATTGCGTATAATATCGACAACCGCATTTTCTGCTGCAAATGATTGCGACACTGCTACAGCCGAAGTCTGGAAGTTTCTGGTACAATATTCATAGTTGTGAGGATCTGGTTTTGTATAGCTACAGTTCAGCCACATATTATATTTGACAGGACCATTTTGTTCTACCTCATCGATAAGTTGGTTTATTATATTAGGGCTCATATGTGCTAGGGAAGAGCACACCTTGTCCGGTGTAGTTGACATATTAGGTACAATCAATTCTTTCAAGAGTCCCTTGAATGGAGTTCGCTTTAGGAAAAAGCCATGATCCTTATGCTGCATAGATAGTGAATATTCTTGAGGTTGTTTATCAGAGGTTTCTCCTTTAGAAAGTTTCAAATGACTACGTAAATCTGCATCATGTACATACCTTTATCGACACTTATCATACTGATATGTCCTACGAATGGTGTTTCTCCCAAAAGTACTGTATTTGTTTTTCCTACCAACATATGCACATATAAATACCTTGTCACAATAGTTGCATGGATGTGTTGGCTGGAGCAACGAACTAACTTCGACATTTGTAGATGAACCTGCATGTTTCTTTGCTAATCTTTGCTTGGCAGGCAGTAAAGGGCGGCCCTCACAGGTTGCAAGATGTCGTCTCAAGTTACAATATCGGGCAAACTGTGATTTACTCTGTTCACATGTGAACATAGTATGGTCTAGATTCTGATGACAACCGGTTTCATGTTGTCTGCAGCTGGTAATTGTCGAAAAGGTCTTCTTACAGTAG
This sequence comes from Dryococelus australis, assembly GCA_029891345.1. Classification (NCBI taxonomy): domain Eukaryota; kingdom Metazoa; phylum Arthropoda; class Insecta; order Phasmatodea; family Phasmatidae; genus Dryococelus; species Dryococelus australis. The sequence goes on from CM057001.1 coordinate 28,292,916, forward strand.
CAGCACAAATAACTTTCCTGTTCCATCATCTAATATAAACACGTTACCCGCAGCCGATGTTCTCTCTTCGAGGTCTCGACAGTGACTAAGCTGACCGACCTATTCCAACTTGTTTTATACCACATTGCCATGACATCCTGACGAAGGTACTATTAGTGATAGATTGAGAGCAAGGTTTTTTGTAACTTACAAACTTTCCACTGGAGTGCTGTTACAGTACTTCATACCAACATTCTACAGGTCAGAGATGAAACTATGCTGTAGTGGGGTGAGGGAAATCGGTATACTCCTAGTCGTGGATGATGTCTATGTTTTCAATTTGCCAACTTTAATTCAATCTGTTTGGAAATCAACCCACCTATGCTTATATGCTGACATATGGCATACTTGGCCACATGACCCTTCTCCTAGTCGAGGATGATGCCTATGTTTTGAAATTTCCAACTCTAAATCAAACTGTTCGGAAATTACAGCCAACTATGCTTATACACTGAGATATGGCATTCTTGTCCCTGTGATGCCTCTCCTAGTCATGGCGGATATCTATGATATGAATTTGGCAACTATAACTTAAATGTTTCGGAAATTACAGCCATCTATGCTTATAGTTTTACATATGGCATATTTCTCCCTGTGACCATTCTCCTAGTCGTGGTGGATGCAAATGTTATGGATTTTTACAACTATAACTTAAACTGTTCGGAAATGATAGCCAACTATGCTTATAAGTTGGCATCGGGCATACTTGACATCGCGACCTTTCTCCTAGTCGTGGTTGATGGATATGTTATGAATTTGACAACTATAACTTCGACGGTTCGGAAATTATAGCCGACTATGCTTATAAGTTAGCATGTGGCATATTTGACCCCGCGAACCTTCTCCTAGTTGGGGTGGATGCCTATGTTATGAATTTGACAACTATAACTTAAACTGTTCGGAAATTATAGCCAACTATGAGTATGTGATATGCTCACACACACACAGTCTTAAGGAGGCTGCAGTGTTACACGAGATATCGTTCGCGATGCTTTGATGCCCCACCGACTCCAGTGGCGAGGCGCTGGCCGCCAAAATGGTCGACAGCATCTGCTGGTCGACAATTGCCCTGGATAGATTGGTCGGCGATACCAATGTGGCCGCCGGGAATGAGAAGCTCCGACTTTGAGAGAAGCTGCGACCGATTCATCCGCATTGGGCAAACCTCAGTCACAATGAGAAAATGCACTTTATGGTACTGGCTGCCAAGATGTCCACCAGAGTTGGGAGGGATACAAGGGAAATTCTGGAGGAAAGAAGGAAAAAAGTAAGGTTTTTGTACCCGAAATCGCACGTTTTGGACGGGAAAAAGAAAAAAAAAAGGGAAATTCAGCAGTCCTGACTCGACAGACTGACGCCTGAAATTATGTTAATTAGGGGTCATGGCTCCACCACCTATCGCCTGATGCGCCAAAATGCTTATTTTCTAACAACTCACCCCTTTTATTTCATTTACAGGGAATTGTATTAATGTGCGTTTGCTCTTAATTTGAAGATCCCATGAACATAGAAAGGATAATTGTAAGTTCATTTCACTTTGTTTCCGATATATTGAAAAAATACATTTCAAATCTCAGTTTTCAAAGGCAAGTTTAGGTAGTTCGTATCCTATATATTTTATACTTATTTTTACATAAGGAATCACCTCACGAAGTTTGTCGGTCTAATTGAGAAACATCCTGTATAACATTTATATAGTTATTTTCTGATTGTTAGAATTATGGTATTTTCCCTTTTTATACATAAGATAAAGAAACACGAGCATTTGTGCATGACCGCCGCGCATGTTCATCGCAATGCACTTGGCTCTGTATGGGTGCATATAAGTTTGATGCAGATACGAGACCTGTCCAAATTTTTATATATGTTTTTTTTCTTCTGAATGTTAGTGTGATGGTATTTTATCGCGCTATTAATTTTTACACATATAAAAAGTGTGTATGCGTGCGCATGTGCATACGGTGCCACAGTTTTCTCCCATGTGTACATTCGACATTAAACATCCTTTTTTTTTTTCGCGATTGCAAATTTATCATCTGGTAAATGCGTAGGCCGAGCCGTAAATTTACTTTATTATTATAATTTCTCTTAAACATGCCATACCAATTTTTTATATATGAAGTCAGGGCCTGTCCGAATGTCCGGGATGGTAATAACTATATACATATTCGACATTAAACAACATCCTTTCCTAGATGTGACACTGGTCTTGTGGTCAAGATGCTCGACTGGCGACCGAAGGGTAGCCGGATCGAAATTGCATGCCTCCTGCATATTTGAGTTCCGAAACAGCTACCTACTAAAAAAAAATTCCAGCACTCCTGGCGGCCACCGTTTGAACTCACATCCCCGATGCTATCACGCCTCTGCAGGCGAAGAGTGAGCCAACCAACACACAAAATGGTCGCATCGATACCAGTGCTCTTAGCTGCGAATGGTCGAACCTCCCACACACACTCTGGTGTTGGGTGTGGGAATCACATATGGCTGCCTACAGCAGCCAAATGGTGGCAGTCATGGGAAATAAAGGAGGAGGATGTAAAAAGAAAGAACTTAGCACACTCTGGTGGTAGGTGTTGGAATCAAAGATGGCCACCTACAGCAGCCGACTGATGGAGTAAATTAAAGATGGTTGCCTGCAGCAGACGATGTCGGCGATGATGAAGGACACGAAAAGCGTAAGAGGGAGGAAAGGGGTAGGAGACAAGAGAGAAAATTAAGTAGACTGGAAGGGGTATGAGCAAACCTCAAGGGATAGAATCGGTGAGAGAGTGACAGAAGGGAATGAGAGAGCATGAGAAAAAGAACAGGAATGCAAGAGTGTGATAAGATTAGAAGGAATGATAGAACAGGAGGGGAAAAAAGGGAAATTCCAATGAAAAAGGGGAAATCCAAGATTGCCACCATTGGCGAGGAATGACAGAGCATAATGTTTCGGCGTGACGTCATCCATGACGGCCGCCAGCCCGTTCGAAATCTGCAGCCCCCAGCTACTGTACCAGCTCTCCCCATTTCAATCGACCTAAATCCCAAGCACCTGGAAATGTATTTGACAAATAAAAAACTAATTGAATGTAGACCAACCTGACAAATACTTTAGTGTGAGAAGTGGGTGGTCCTGTTCATAAGTTCTGTGTACTGAGGCTTACTACTGGTGCGAGAAATGAGCATTAGGTAAAATGAGCACTTTTGAAAGCTTAAGCTAAAGCTTAAGATCTTCTTGTATACACGTTGTGCCTTCTTCCACCTTATGCAAAATTAACAATGCCACGAACCTCGGCAATTTATTCATGCGTCGGTCAAGTGAAACATTGAAATTATTAGAAAAGTAGATATTTTAAATGTCTGCTCATTTTTACATTTTTATCCATTAAAAAGCAGAAAGTGAATGAAATAATTTAAGTTACCACAAATGGTTACCTAACACATTTTATTTGACGTTAAGATATGGAACTACTTTCCATCCTTCGTTACCAACTTTACTGGGCGCATGTCACTCAGTGCGCTCGTTAAAATACATCGCAGGCAGGGCCAGTGACTTTTTTCTGAGGTTGATTTCAAAAGTGCTCGCTTTATCGTAAACAGCCTTTAATTATTGCACTGAATGTGTTCTATCAGATCCATGTTGAACCAAACTATGTCAGTATTTCTACTGTTATTTCTGTGATAGCTGTGAATTTTGTTAATTTTCATATTTCAATCCAGAATTCATGTAGTCGGTGGATGTCTTGAAGAGCTCATTCGCACTTAGATAAACTGAGAAATTAAGCATTTCTAGCTTCAGTCTCACTTCATAAATTAAAAAAAAAACAATATTTATGTTCATAAATGAGCTGTAACATAACGTCTGTAGTCTGAAGGAATTGAGAAACAATATTTTTCTCTTCAGTTTTCAATAATCTTGTATGAAACTCTTGTTTGAGATTATTGAAGTTGTCGGACACTTAATTTTTTATTTCCTTTTTATAAACAGGCCCTTCTTTTTTCATTTTACAAATTCTTTAAGTGTGGGGAAAAAATCAAGATGACCACACGCAGAATCCTGAATAAAAAATTTAAATTTTTTTTTCTTTGAATCTCAAGACAGATTCTGACAGCTCACGTATAGCTTTATATTTTCGTTGCAAACTCAGGTTCAAATTATTGAAGTATGACGAAACGTCAACAAGAAAATCAAACCTTACTAGTTGATTTGGATCTTGTAGTAAATTTAAGAAAATATCGCTCTTTTCAGCTGCGTTCATTCATCAGTTCTAGGAGAAGAACGATTTCTTCACTCAAATCCCAAACTCCTTTCAGCATTTGGCCTTTGCTCAGACACCAAACAAACATATAGAGAAGAACATCTGTGAATTCAGAATTAACATCCTTTAAAAACTGTTTGAGGTTCCCATGTGTAAGAGCTAGAGACCTGACAAATTCGCGAGTTCAATGACCTGCAGGCTACACTCCATAGTCTTATGTACAAATATGCCGATATTAACTACACATTGGTTGTCTGTTGTCACAGTGGAAGGTGACGATTGGCCCGGCATTCTCCAGGAGGTGTCAAACACCGTGTGGACCAAACGACTAAGGTCATATAAACACATGTGTTTTGAATTCTAGCTTTTCCCGAGATGAATCCGCGAATTCTTCAGGTCGCTAGTAAGAGTTATCTTGACCTCAAATAGTTTACCAGTTTGGCGATTTCAGCTAGCAAGGTGGAAATATCTTTACTAAATTTGCTATTATGGATAAGGCAGTTATGAGGAACTATACAGCTGTTCATTCGTTTCGGTTTTCAAACCAGCCCTTCTTTAACTTGCCATTACTGGTGATCCATCCATTGCTACAGATTCAATATTTACAATGCTTGCACTTTTCGTTGGAAGATGGTTTGAATTCTCATTAAATATTATTATTAGAGACATGTAAATTCGCGTTATTATTTGGAATCAAGCTGAACTCCATAGTACTGTATAAACTGGATCCGATGTCGTTTCTCCATCGGCTGCTGCATAGAAGTGAAGCTACGCCATTTCTTACTGACCTACGTGTGCTTGGGGTACACAATTGTGAAGTGATTATTTATTGGCGCAGATTTGCCCACGGTGTGTCAGATAAAGCATTGTCCAATGTGAAACTATGTTTGAAGTTTATCTCATCCCCAGATAACAACGTGAGTTTTGCAGGTCTCAAAATATTATTTATCCAGTGGTTTTCCCATAAAATAGAATGAGTCGTAACAATTATTCCAAAATCTTTCTCCATTGAAAAAATCAGACAAAAATAGACTGCTGAGCTATACCTGAAATATCGGTGGACTCATTAGCAGCCAAGAGAAAACACCTGATGTGTGAAAGTTCAGATATAAACTGATAACTAAGTGATAGGCAAGTTCTTTGCATCGTCAGGTTGCAGTGTCGTTTGACAGAATTTTCTGGTGTTTTTTTGACAGTTTCTCACTTTCTATAACCGTAACAGTTTGAAGCACGCACTTTTTCAAAACTTCAGTGTGAGTAAAACGAATCATGTTTTCACACAGGATCCAGGAAATTCTTGAAGTTGAAAGTGCGATTGTCAGGAAAGTGCGATTTATACTGTACATGAAAGAAGAGTGTATATATTTTGCAACATTATAAAAATAATCTATTAAAAATAGTCGGAATTTTTAACAAAAATTTAAGCGCATTTCAATTCTGGACGCTTCAGAAACCAGAATTTGCAAGAAAATCTTCTTGAAGAAAGATAGTCATGACATTTACTGTGATAATGTGTGATAACATCATAGTACTAATGTACCATATCAATTTTATAATGAACTTTATTTATGTCAGTTTTAGCCATAAATGTCTGTGAAAAATGGGCGCATAAAATGAATTATAAAAAATATTTCCTACATTATAATTAAAATTTTCTTGCATTCGTACATGGTAAACATTGTGAAGATATTTCATGACGAAGTTTTTCTTGCAAATTCTTCTTTCTGAAACATCCAGAATGAAAATGCGCTTAAATTTTGTTAAATATACATAATACTTTAATCGATTATTTTTTTACATTTAAAAAGTATATTTTAGTAAAATATGTTATAATGTTGCAAAATGTATACATTCTTCTTTCATATACAGAATAAGTCGCACTTTTCTGTCAATTTTTGTGGCATCTGCACTACTTTGTTATGAGTTCTTCTCGTTGTATAGTCTGGTGCAGTGCTCCATAGGCAGTTCGACCTTAAAGAATCTTCTGTACATTTATCTTAAGCTCAGCTTCCCCACTGCATCATTGAACTTCCTTGTTTGTATGATAATAGCAAGCTATTGATTGTTCCTTGTCTTAGAAAAGAATCAAACAGAAACTTGCTGTGAAACTCCTTGTACTTACTCTAATAGTGTCGTTTTAAGGTGCGTATCTTGATAACCGATAACCAGGGGTGCCTGTTTTTCCCGAAAATATTTCAGGGCAAATTGTGTTCCATAGAACTTCAGTTCGGAACCACTTTTGTGATTGGATCATTTCAATTGTTAAGCGTCTTATATGTCTGTCCACAAATCACGGAAGGTCAGTGTGAGAGAAACTTAACAACGATTAGGTCAACTGTGTAACACGAAGACAAGCAGCTAGTAGCCAAATGAAGACTGCAAGTGTGAACATAAGATATTTGAAGTCAAGCCTCTGCGCAAATATTTTCGAGAAAAACAGGGTGGCCTGCTGATACCGCTCCATTACAAATTAAGCACGTTGGCATATTTAGACTCACCATGGCAAAATAAAATTGGTCCGTCCATACTCTCTCTCTCTCTCTCTCTTTATATATATATATATATATATATATATATATATATATATATATATATATATATATATATATATAATATATATATATATTGAACTGGTGGTTTTCTTTGTCCACTTTCCGCTGTTTACAGCACGTGATTGCACACTTTAATCATATGAAATAAAATGCATGTACCACTGTTATACCAGAAAAACCACATAACACTGTAACATCAACACGCTTTGCAGGCTTCAACACACGAAAAAACTCCACCGCTGCCTTCAATCTTATGTTAGATTTGTTCTCGCACCGAAGCCAGACGCCGTACACGACGATATGTGCTGTTCTCGGTTAACTGACCACTTTTGCAAACACCACTCTTTCTCGATAATAGTCAATAAATATATTTTATTCAGCCCTTAGACGTTAATTTCCGAGTCCAGTGGAATATGCACACTGTGTTTATTACTTACGTGATATTTATTTGAAAAGGTGGATAAAGGAAGGAAAATTAACTAAGGCTTCAAAAGTGTTCACTTTACCGTGAACAGCCCATAACGAGACTGCCATCCCGAGCGTGGTTCACAAGAGCACGCGGAGTTCGGCACGCCAATCACAAGTGCGGTGCGGTTTACACGGGCACGTTCACTATTACGCCTCTTTGATACTGAAATTAATGTCAGTAATTAATAAAGTGTTTATAGAACAGAATGTAAATACATCTGATTAAGCCACAAACTGGTCAACCTGCCCCGGTAAACAGAGGTGACTGAATTAACATTTAAGTACTTTCCTTTCAATTATTAAAACTGATTTCTCCCTTATTCATGACACTTTGACGGCGAGACAGCAGAAATATGTCTGGTTCGTGGGCCGGCTAATTGGAAGGCCTGTCCTAGATCTTTCTGGTAATGCATCGCTTACCACACCGGCAGTGAAACCTCTTGTAGTAGCACTTCAAGTGTTTTGGTAGGCACTGTCCCAATTGATATACGAATCAGCGCTCTATCTATGCGCCTTATCCCAATTTAAAAAAAAGGGCTGTGCAATAACACGACGATGTCAGTTGGTTGAGATACCGTTTTATCAGGACGCTTTCCACGTCAAGTTCGACATAAATAGGCTCTGTCGAGGTCGTCAGAGGCACTCGACGCCATCCGTCAGAGAAGCAAGGATCTACCGAGCCTCCAGACATGATGAAGACGGTATGGGCATTCTTCATGCAGTAAAAACATTTTTGTTAATGAATATTTTCCTAGAAAACTATATATTGCTGTCAAACTATTTGAAACAAAAATTAGTTAATTTGGAAAGAAAAAAAAAAGTCAATTCCAACTGTTTGCAATTTCTAAATATCCACGAAATTTTTACGGAAATATACAGATAATAGACGTAAGTGCGATCCGTGGTGACGGGATACGGAACCGAGCTCCGTAAATACAAAATACGGAAAGTCTCCGTATTTTCTGTATCTTCTGGTTTCACGGACGAAAAATGCCCTAGTAAACACGAAATTTTCTTGCCACTGTAACTAGGAAAGTATAGTATTATGCGGCAGTCAGGGAATCTACGACACTAACACCTATTCCTGGAAACATGAAAAAGTAGCACCAAGCATCTGTGATAATTAGAACACTGGTAAAACACTCAAATTTTACAGGAAATTGAATAATTTTTAATTTTCACATTTGTACAACCAACACAGTTAAGTATACCTAAAGTTGTCATTACAAAGCTGCGGATGACTGGTAATAATCACATTCTCAGAGTCTTTCAGTTTGTGATCAAATCTCGTTCGAAAATAAAATATACTTACTTTTTTTATTTCGGTTTTAAACAAAGTAAAACATCCACATAACGAAAAAAAATTTCTTTCGTAATCTTTTTGTATTTAAAATTTTTTTTTTTTTAACCGGGGTACGAAAGTATAACTAGCAAATGTACCTAGAAACTCCGCAAATTTACGGAAGGCTCTGTGAAAAAGGAAAAAATGTCGTTAATTTGTTGGTTAGTTCTGCAAAAAATTCACTGGAACTTTTCTGCAAAAGGACGGGCTTTTTTTTAACAGTGTAAGTAATAACACTCACAATATCAGGATCTGCCGGTTTCAGCCCTGTCAACAGGCTTAGCATTCTCTCTGGCATATTGCGGCCGATCACTACCTTCACAACTCGAGCAGGAAATATGAGTATTATTGGTGCAGGTATATGACTTAAGGCACCAAAAATTATTTGGTTCTCTTTTTTTTTTGTTATACACACGCTGATGTTCGAGTTGCATGCACACTATACTGCATCTACAAAATGAGAACCCAGCGGTAGTGTAGAATGGCTCGTATCAGATGTCATTTGACATCTTATTGTCATACTGATTTTTCATTCTGTTGGCAAAGGTCTCTTATGAACGTCTTTGAAAGCATAGCTTAAAAAAAATTGTACAGTTTGTTGCTTCTAGTGTTATTTTTAATGTCCTACTTAACTTACATAGGCATTAATATTTATACATTATTAATAATGTAGTCCACAAAGCATAGTTGAAATTCAAATGTAGAGCAGCTTCAAATAATTTTCTGATAAGCTCTCTCAGATGAGAGATGAGTTTTTTTATTGCCAATAAAATTGACTGGCAATCAAGACTTTGACATCATTTTCTACATTTTCAAACTATTACAAACATTTTTGTTGGATATCAAAAAACTATCTGAAAAAAAGTATGACAATAGTAGAGAATTTCATTTGGAAAACAAATCAAACGATCAATGAGAATTTTTAAATTCATACAGTTTTTTTCGGATTTTTGGAAGTTAATACGTTAATGTACAACTAAAAAAAATTTCGAATCACATGAGAACGTCCGATAACATTTTCTTCGGGATTTTTGTTTTTTGGTTCACCCATGATTCAGTTTTAACACTACAGATAAATTACTGTAAATTTCACGAAACCTTCATGCAGAATGTGTAAAGCTGACGTTTAAATTTTTAAACTAGAACTTGTAGGCTAAGTTGAGCTACATAAACAAGTTTGTACTCTAAATTCTAAAATATGTTATAAACACACGATATTGCAGTTGTAAAGTTACAAGAAAATGTTTGCAAATAGTTTGCAAAGAATTATTTGAAAAAAATACAGAAAATTTTACTGTGTAGAAGAAAAATTTAGGTGTTGAATAGCCTTAAGCAATGCAAATTATATGAATGACAATATTATGATTTGGGACTCCAGGTTCTTGCCATCGCTGCGCTGGCACTTGGCCAGGCGTACGCCTCTGGATGTGGAAAATGCCACAACACACCAGTGAAAGGATGGCCCCTGGGTTACCCTTCAGAACTCTCTGGTGGATCTGGAGGATACAACCTTGGTAGATACTACGGTGGACTCAGTGGATATAACCCGGGAGGATACTATGGTGGCCAAGGATACGATGGGTTCGGTGCACCGAAGAACCTCGGAGGATACTACGGTAGTCTCGGAGGATACTATGGTGGCCAAGGATACGGTGGGCTCGGTGCACCGAAGAACCTCGGAGGATACTACGGTAGACTCGGAGGATACTATGGTGGCCAAGGATACGATGGGTTCGGTGCACCGAAGAACCTCGGAGGATACTACGGTAGACTCGGAGGATACTATGGTGGCCAAGGATACGATGAGTTCGGTGCACCGAAGAACCTCGGAGGATACTACGGTAGACTCGGAGGATACTATGGTGGCCAAGGATACGATGGGCTCGGTGCACCGAAGAACCTCGGAGGATACTACGGTAGACTCGGAGGATACTATGGTGGCCAAGGATACGATGGGTTCGGTGCACCGAAGAACCTCGGAGGATACTACGGTAGACTCGGAGGATACTATGGTGGCCAAGGATACGATGAGTTCGGTGCACCGAAGAACCTCGGAGGATACTACGGTAGACTCGGAGGATACTATGGTGGCCAAGGATACGGTGGGCTCGGTGCACAGAAGAACCTCGGAGGATACTACGGTAGACTCGGAGGATACTATGGTGGCCAAGGATACGATAGGTTCGGTGCACCGAAGAACCTCGGAGGATACTACGGTCCCAACTACGGTCCTAGCTACTGTACTAGAACGAGTTCTGCGGCGGCAGCTACTGCAGCTACAGCTCACGGGGCCAGCGGCGCCTCAGCAGCTGCAGCTGCGGCCGCATCTGCCGGCCAGTACGGCGCTCATTACGACCCAGGATACTACGTCGACCTTGGCGGCTACAAGGGAGGATCTAGGGGCATCTCCGGAGGAGCTGCAGCTGCAGCTGCGGCCGCCGCATCTGGCGGCAGAGGCAAGGGGCATGGCATCTGCTGACTCCGCTGACGTCCCTCCATGCTCACATCATGGACAGAAATACCACGATGTTCATCACTAAACAGACACTATTGTTTATTTTATATTGTGGACAAAATGTGGTTATATATTATTATGAAAAAATAAACCTTGTTGCTCACCCTAGTGTTGTTTTCGTGTGAAAATAATTTCAATTAATTCTGTCTTCTCTTTATGGATAAAATAAATATACAGATAATCAAATGTTATATATTGTTGATGACATTTCTATATCCCGACCGGTTGTTAAGAAAATAGTTACTGCTTTTCATGACTTATATGCCAGGCACCGTAATATCTAAGTTTATTTGAGTGTAGTAGTTACATATAACGATCTAACTGTAAATATCATTCTTCATTGGTGTTTATAAGTAACGCACCAAATTTTGTCTACCTGAAAAAATCTTTACTTCAAATACTGGCCAAAAAAATAAGACCCTGTGAAGAACAAAGGGAAAGATTTTTAGTTCAGTGAAATTTCGGGGCGTTTAATGAAAGCATGCCTATTAGAAATATTGTAATTCTGATGGTCCATCAGTTGGTTTGTACTCGCTTAATTCATATTATCACGTATACAGATTGAATGGTAGCGCAAAGACTCAGTAATACTCCGTCCATTCTACTAATTTTCTAGCTAAAAGCTGCAAGATAATTTAATTTTCAGATAGCGTATTTACACTGAATGAAATTACTGATTCAGATTTAAGATTTCAATTCCAGCCTGTTGGTGGAATTCGATCTCAAGTTTCTTGAAGCAACCTGATTTCAAAATCTGTTTGGTGACCATACTTTCGTTGCTCGTTAATTTTTGAGTTATTGTAGTGCGTATCAGATTGTACGTACAAAAATACATTCATTACAAACTTTGAGGTGTCGTATAACCATTATTATCCTGTTCGGTCACGTATTAGATTGCAAGCCAGTTTATAAATCTCGAATGCAAAAGACGTTCAATGCTGAAACTTGGAGGGTGTTTGCTTCGCAGATGAAATGCGCACTCTAAATTATATTCCCTCTACGGCTGGAATGGCGGATGTCTGCAAAGCAGTGATCGCTTATTCAGGCCGTGTCCGAATTGACAAATTTCGATATTTCACTATTTTGCAAATTCGTGATTTGGTAGGTATTAATTCGGACGTTGTCGACAGTCACTTGTTTAGCACTCTCTGCAACTCATTATTACATTAACAGTGCGAAATAATGTTATCTAAATTTCATGATTAAAACAGGCGAAATATTTTTGCAATCATGTCTGGAATACTACGAATAAATTAATAAATAAGAAAATAATAAATTATGCAATAACGACTTTTAAAAAAATCCATATATATATATATATATATATATATATATATATATATATATATATATATATATATATATATATATATATATATATATATATATTCTCCTAACTTCCACTAGATACAAAATACGGAATACCGAATTACCATGTACGTCACCGTTTTTCGTTTTTGTTTACAAAATCGGGTCACGTGATCATTTTGTCAACCAAATCTGCCAATTGGGACACGGTCTCAACGTTTCCTGGGTTTCCCCCGCATACTTGGCTTGTTCGTGCTCCCCAATATGGCAGTGTGCGTTTACCCATCACGTTCGCATATCTTTCCGCTGGCCAGCATTCGATCAGATGTGCTCGCGAGGATTACCTTCGCCCAATCTTCTTCAACTTCTGTGCTGTCGAGTATTCCCAGCGGCCTCCCAGCGCAGCGAGAACACTCCACTGCATTCCGAATTGTCCGCCTACCTTGAAGTTTCACCCCTCCCCCCTCCCCCCTTCATGGTCGGTGACAGGTAAGCGCGTGGGCGATAAGGGAGACACTGTCACGCGCATCAAGTGCGCCGTCGCCTCTAAGCGCAAGCGGGCAGTGTTCTCGTCGGGCTGCGTGTATCAATTGAACTTTCAGCGGCGACTCAGTTATTTTATTGGTAATAGTCTCTATAAGGCTGTTGATGGTAAAATGAGCACTTTTGAAAGCCCTTCTTAAGATCTACTTGTATGCTCGTTGTGTCTTCTCCCATCTTATGGATAGACACATGCGAAATTCGCGTTATTATTTGGCATCAGGATGAACTTCACAGTACTGTGTATACCGGAGCCGGCGTCGTTTCACCACTGGCTGCTGCATAGAAGTGAAGACACACCTTTTTTTTACTGACATGCATGTGATCGGGTTACACAATTGTGAAGTGTTTATTTACTGGCGTAGTGTTAACCCATGGTGTTTCAGATTACGTACTGCCCATTGTGAAACTTATTGCAAAGGTACACATGTTTGAAGTTTAACTTGTTCCGGAATAATAACACGAATTTTGAAGCTCTCTACTTATGGCACATTAATATTGGCATGTGCTTCATCACTTTATACATGTGTCGGTCATGTGAAACTGTGAAATAATTAGAAAAGTAATTACTTTACAAATCTGCTTATTTTTACACTTAAATGCATTAAAAAAACAGAAAGTAAAAAAAATTGAATCATCACAAATGGTTACCTAAGAATTATTATTTGACGTTAAGATATGAAACTACTTCCAATCCATCGTTACCAACTTTTCCAGACGCATGTCACTCAGTGCGCCCTTTAAAATGTAAGCAGATAGGGGCAGTGACTTTTTTCTAAGGTTTATTTCAAAAGTGCTCACTGTATCATGAACAGCCTTTAGCAATGCCCATTTCAGGGCCCTTGAGTGGTTATGTATTTATCGGTCGCGTATATTTTGAGATACAGCCGCTTTGAAAAAAAAACTCCCCCCCCCCCCCCCCCAATTCATTTTGGAGTACTCTGAATTAGTGTTTCTAATGTGCGTGACGTCTTGAAACCACTCACCATCCCTCGTCTGTATAGAAGTGTTCTTTTCGTAGATCACCACATCGGCCGCACGTCTAATGGTTCCGTGTATAAATGTGTATTTAAAACACTCTACACGACAGTTAAAACACCAGGCAGGCGTTAAGTTTTAAAGGTTCGTTAACGGCTGCACCGATTTATTGATAGGAAAAACCGCATACTGTTCAAACTTTAGAAATTATGAGTAGAGACCTGAAGAATTCGCAAATTAATTTTGAGACAAGCTAGAATTCAAAACACGTGGGTTTATATGACCTTAGTCATTGGTCTACGCGGTGTTTGACACCGCCTGGAGAATGCTGGCCCAATTATCACCTTCCGCTGTGACAGCAGACAACCAATGTGCAGTTAATATCGGCAAATTTGTACATAACACTGTGGAGTCTAGCCTGCAGGTCATTTAACTCGCGAATTTTTCAGGTCTCTAATTATGTGTAATTACTAGACACCTGAAAAATTCGCGAGTTCAATGACCTGTAGGCTAGACTCTACACACAATGAATTCGTGAATTATCCAGATCTAGAGTAATTGCCCTTTCTTTCACAAAAAAAAAAAAAAACTGAGATTTAGCATAAAAGCGTATTAAAATAACAATTTTGCTGTTTTAGGCCTATAAGCGGAGACCTGGAAAATTCGTGAGTGCAGTGATCTGCAGACTATACTCCACAGTCTTACGTACAAATATGCCGATATTAACTGCGCATTGGTTGTCTTCTGTCGTATAGAAGGCGACGATTGGACCAGCATTCTACAGAAAGTGTCCAACACCGTGTGGACCAATGGCTAAAGTTACATGAACAAACGTGTTTTGAATTCTAGCTTGTCTCAAAATGAATCCGCGATTCTTCAGGTCTCTACCTATAAGTGTATTAATAACTAAAACTGACTTAAGTGCATAGAAGATATAATTCTCACTGAAAGAAGATACCAATATTTTCTTCAATGCGTCTATAAAATCGTGCGAGGAAACATTTATGTAATATCAAAAAATTCGCTGGAAATAAGGCAATTCTCGCACATGTGTATTTCGTGGTATACCGTGAATAAACATTTTCTGCAACTAGTTTGGTTTGTTACATCACATGAACAGTGCTATTTCGACTTCGACGTCACATTTTGCAGAATACCATGTGGTATAAAAAATTGTGTCCAAAGAAAGAATAGCCACATGTAATTTCTTCGAGTCGGATGGTAGGCTATGTGAAACAAATATAAAATAACAAATTTTCTCGTGGCCAACGCTCTTAAGTTTGACTTTGAGTGGGCTTACAGTGTATCATTGCACCTTACAGTGCAACAAGCGCTGATTACAGAGAATCACCCACGCTACCAGAATTTTCAGAAGAGAACGAATTTGTTACGCGTGAAAAAAAGAATGCGTACATGTCGAAACACTGTAGAATATTTTGATATATTTTGATTATTCAAGAGTTTTACAACATTAATTGATAAGTCGATTTTCATTAAAAAGTAATTAAATATTATTTCAATTCTGGACGCTTCAGGACGCACTGTTCGCAAGTGCTCGCATAAATGCTGATCTGACCTCAAATCCTTTTCACATAGTTCTTGATAGCGCTGTTGACAGAAGAGCAGTCAAGTGTTGGAATACGGAGGGCGCATACCGTGCATCTCGCATCAACCAGCTCAGTGCCGAATTAATTTACGAGCTCAAGTGTTGCAATCGTTCATTATTTTGACGAGCGGTGCACTCGTATCGAGAGTGCCTCTCGCTACCAATGAAAAAACGTGCTGCATGCTCGTTGGCGTCAGCACTGACCAATCACAAGGGAAACACTCCAAACACACCGGCCACTGATTCCTTGGTGAGTACAACGCCGACCATAAATATCCTTTATGTGCAACATATCCTCGACTGTGGACGATAGGACCGAACATGTTAACACTAGAACACATATCCCGTCTACGCGCTGAAACGTCACCACGTGTCGAAGAAAATAAAAAATAAAAGCGGAAAGCTTTTGCAAACATTATAGAAGATAGTGATAATTAATTACTTAATGATCACAGTAAGGAACGCCAGATTTTCTGCGAAAAGATGTCACGCCCAGTCGCATTTCACAGTACTTTAGCTCAGGTTCCCCTTCGTGATAGGATGATTTACGCCTTACGCGTCTTAGGTAAGCTTACCTGTGCGCGAAACACAGACGCGCAGCATTGAAATTACCTGATTCTGGTTGGTCAGTCCCTACATTTAATCTCCTTCAGAGAAGATTAGGAAAAAAAAAATATGATGGTAGCCCTTTGGCTGTAAGCATTTTTCTCAAAAATTCATCGTATAACAGGTTTTTCAATATCTAACGTGGTATAAAAAAACTTTTTTTTTTTTTTTATCGTGGCATGTTCCGAAAGAAATCTTGAAGTTTTCAATCAGTTACTTTTTTCGGGTTGAGTTTTCAATACCTTAATTTCTTGGATGCTTCCTTCAAATGTAAGTATAAAATCGGCTAGTTAAAATGTTTTTAATAAATCCCCAAGAAGGAGACCAATTTTAAAAGACCTTTATTTGAAACTTCGGGGGAAGTACATACAAGCATTATAATAAGGGGGAAATAGCGTATTTGTTAAGTGTTCATAAAACTAAACATTTAAAAAAATTATCAACTATACAATTACACGAAACAAATTAATATACTTAAAAATTTAATTACTTCACTAAATTATTGACTTCGGAAATATGCAAACAAAATTGCGTTAGCCGAAACGAACCGAGACGACTGTTGACTTCCGGTTATTTTTGTTTGTATTAACATGTGCATGAGTATTACAATGGAGGGGTTTGCGAAACCCTTATCGCGCTAGACTCGAATGTTAAGCGTGGGCAGGGCGGCGCCGAGCTCAAAAAAAGTCACGACCGAAAACACGATAAGCGCGCGAAAACACGGCGGGTTCGTGCCGGGAAATTTATTTACACCCGAATGTTTTCGTTTCGGCTTTATTATAAATAACCCGCCAGCGCCCCATGCGAGCAGAAGACTTCGCTGTCTTGTTCGGACCTACTCAGGACGGAGAGCAGCAGGGCCAAGACAATGATCGCCAGTGTAAGTCTCGTCCCTAGGAGCACGTGGCAATTGGTACATTTCTTCCTACGTGCACATAAAGAAATCTTTTCTCGTAAAACTCCCGTAGTTTTTAACCTTTTTTTTTTTTTTCATTTCCGCATTAATTCAGGGGTCACGGTGGCTGGAGCGGTTAGACTGCTCGCCTCCCACCTAGGCGAATCTGGTTTCAATACCCGGCCTGTTCACTCCGGATTTTCGCGAGAGGGAGAGTTGTGCCGGCTAACGCCACTGGTTGGCGGATTTTCTCGGGTCTCTGCCCTTTTTCCCCCGCCCTTTCACGCCTTACTCAACTAAATTCAGCCTCATCGGCTCCCAAGACCTCGCTGTTAAGAGCCGCCTGAATCTCTTCACTCGCTCCATATTAATTTGCAATTTCCCGTGTTGCAAATTAGACATGTTTTGCTGCTAGTTGTACGTAAGCTGACAGAAATCTTGTTTCGTTAGCACAGCCGGTAAGCAAAGACCTGCAAAATTCGCGTTATTATTTGAGGACATTTTAAACTTGAAACTCTTTTACGTCTGCAATACGTGGTTCGAATTTAGAGTGTACTCCAATAAAATATCTTGTTGTGTAAACAAAACTTGAAACGCAAAAATGACGTAAAAGAGTTCCAAATGGAGCCATTTTCACTGATTCGAGAAACGACGCTGGCTCGAGTGTATACAGTACCGTGAATTGTAGTTTGGTGCCAAAAAAAATAACGTGAATTTTGCATGTCCCTACAGATTGTAGTCATTGTGTCGAGTGAACAGTGATACGGACCAGTCACATCGTAGAGAAGTAGCACGGTTTTGGAGTCAGTTAGCCACAGGGGAAGGTCACTAGAAACCCGAGTCTTGCAGAGTACAGCACCGGTCAAATGAAAGCTTCCTGAGCAACGCGTAGACAGTTGTCTACAGTGAGCATGAAAGGGTTTACGCTGACAATGAGAAAAATGTTTTGTTGAATCAAGCCGCTTGTTTGGCGTAACCAGTTTAATTGTTTGTGTAGGGGCAGCAAAATATTTTTTGTTAATCTTACTTGGTTGCTCTAGACAAATATTTGGTTGGTGCAACTGAAGATATGTTTTGTCCTACGAACAGAAAACACTTTCAGCTGCTATGAAAATTTTCGCGCGATCCGAGCGAGATTCGAGCGTGGATAGTTTGCTCCAGAACTCTTCGCGCTATCAACTTCAGTTTAAGTGACTTCTGATGGAATCCGAATGCTTATGAATGCCTACATTTCTGGACAACGTGCCCAAATAAACTTCTCAAGTCCAAAAGATTATTTTTTTTTTTTTTTTTTGTTTCCTGTTGATCATGTTTTATTTGGAAGTTTGTACCATTGTTAAGCATCAATAAATGCACTATCAAACATTGTGATCAACCTAATTCTCATTTAAAAAAATTGAAAGAAACTCTCGAGCAGTATTTTCGAACGAAGGCAGTCAAACGAGTGGCCAAACAAATACATACAGTTGATTCGACAAAATATTTTGTCGGCAGTCAAATTTATTTTGACCCATCACACTGATTCGCAGTGAAATTCGACTACTCGAATCAGTGAAAATGGCTCCACTTAGAAGTAGTAAAAAACCACTGATTGTTTCAGTGGGAAAATTTCACTGATCGAATTAGTGACGTGTGAAGCAATTTCACTGATGAATAAGTGGCGACCGATTGCAATGGCGAATGAAATATAGTTTTTTTGTTGAATTTGGTCAAATAATTACGTGAAATAAACATATCTATAATAGATTTGTGTTAATATTGCGCAATTTACCGTAATTTAAAAACGTAAAACATTTTCCGGAGGTGGCCGAGTTTGAACTCACACATCCTTTACACTTCGCTTTTAGGCCATTACCTTACCATCAGTGCTACAAAGTTGAATTTAAAAACGAGAGGAAAATATACTTATTATAATTCTTATCAAAATCTTTAAGATTTCATTTGCATTACCTTACTTTTAGTTTTCGGTTTAATTGGTAGCGTTAGGATAGTTAAAACGAATAGTATATGCGAGTGTACTCCCTTCAAGATTTTATTTGCATTTTAAACCTTCAAACAGATCTCTGTGATGATTACATGCAAACGAAAGACGTAAAAACGGAATGAAAGGCTAAATGTTTATATTACGTCGTAAAATGGTGTTTTGAAAGACGAAACACAATTTAGAAGACATTTTGTATTGGTTTTATTAGTTCATTCGTTGTTATTTCACTTGGTACATGTTGTTTAACGGCCATTTATAAACGTTGTTCGACAGCCATTTTTACACGCTGTTTAACTGATCCATCAGTCAAAAAACAAATCATTGAAAAACAGTGGGAAAAAATGATTGGCGAATCAGTGGAAAATGTCACTAAATCAATCAGTAAAGGAAACCTTGCATTTTTTCACTGATTCATAGGTTCAATTCACTGAAGTGACCTTTGAATCAGTCAGATGCAGTTGACTGATTAAAACAGCGAAATTCTCACCGATTCAAATTTATAGTTCAACTGAATATATTTTCGGTCCTATAAAAACAAATATTTTGCTGTCTGAAACAAACCTTTCTCTCAGTGTAGATCAGTGTCGCATGGACGGTAAGTATACTATAGGCTGTTCACGGTAAAAATGAACACTTTAGAAAGCTCTGCTTAAGATCTACTTTTATACACGCTGTGTATTCCTCCACCTTACGTAAAATTAACAATGCTATGGGCCTCATCACTTCATTCATCCGTCGGTCAAATGGAACTGTGAAATTATTAAGAAGTAAATACTTTACAATTCTGCTCATTTTTACACCTCAAAGCTTTACAAAAAACAGAAAGCGAAAGAAATAACTTTACGTTATCACAGATGGTTACCTGACACTTTTTTATTCTACTTTAAGATATGGAACTACTTTCCATCCACTGTTACCAACGTTACTGGGCGGGCGTCACTCAGTGCGCCAGTTAAAATATATGCATGCAGGGCCAGTGGCATTTTCATAAGGTTCATTTCTAAAGTGCTCACTTTATTGTGAACAGCCTTTATTGCAGTAGCGAAATGACGTGGCGGTTCTTTCGACGCAAGCGAAATCGGTTGCTGATTGGCCGCCCCAAGCTATGGAAACGGGCCCCGTCTGACTGGCTATTGTACGTACCGAATATAAACCTGTCGCGGATTTGTTTGGCCACAAGCTAGACTCCGCGATCCTTTGTGCACTCGAGCCTCACTTAGTTGTTCATTGGCTGATGCCCCTATTTCATCACAGACCAGTTAGAGTGGCATTCGGTCCTAGTTCTCTTGTTGGTCAGTTATAGGAAAATTTCGCGAGTAGGCTAAGACTCCTCAGTCATCTGCATCCTGCAGCCTCAGCTGTGTGTTCATTGGTTATTGCGCCACGCCTGGCAACTGTGGGATTCGCACGGCGTTTCCTTGTAAGTTTGCTATTGGCTCAGAGGCGTGCAGGGCGGGGCTAATTAGACTGTGATCCAATTGCGAAGGTGACTTCCCTGTATATGTGTTTGACATCTATCTGGTCCCGAAATGAATCCGCGAAAATTTTCCTATCCCTAGTTATTGGTTTAAATTCGCCCAGGGCGTGTCTTACAAACTGCGATCCAATTGAGACAGGAGGTCGAACGTAAATGTGTTTGAAGTCTAGCCTGTCCTCAAATGAAATCGCGAAATTTCCCGGTCCTCTACCTATTGGTTGGGCTTGCCACCTAGCATCAAGTTAGTCTCCAGGACATAATTCGTTAACGTTCAGCTGTATCACTTACGTGTGTGGGCTGGATTTCGCAATCCACCCCGCAATTTCCACTCTGCGCTGTTAAGTACGCTGCGCCCGAGCGCGACACGGCATACAAAAAAAAAAAAATTCTGCCACTTAAAACCAAATTCGATCGTCTCTAGCTTTATTGTCTCGTCAATGATTGTCAGGACATCAAGAGAACTTACTTTTAAAGCACATCAATACTGATCATCATGAATAAAAATATTAGTAATTTCGGGGCCACGGTGGCTGAGCAGTTAGCCTGCTCGCCTCCCGCCAAGGCGATCCGGGTTAAATCCCCGGCCGGGTCACTCCTGATTTTCGCATGTGGGAATCGTACCGGACGATGCCGTTAGTCAGCGGGTTTTCTCGGGGATCTCCCGTTTCCCCAGTCGCTTCATTCCGGCGCTGCTCCGTAGTCATCTCAATTACCCTCCTCGGCTCTCAATACCTCTATGTTAAGAGCCGTCCAAATATTTTCCCTCCCTCCCATTTATCGCACATGAAATTATATTTTATTGGTAGACAGTTAACTCGGCTCTCCATTGGCGGACAGCAAGCCAGTATTCAGTGTAGTAGGCGTGTAAAAATGTGGCGCGAACCAATAAAACGGCGACGAGTGGGAATGGAAAGACCAACATATAACGTACGCAGGTGTAGCTTGTCTTGAATGTTAGTGGAGTGGAGGTTTGGGCTGCTCGTAACACCGAGGTCTTGAGAGCCGATGGGGGTGAAGCGAGGTGAGTACGGAGCATTGCCGGAATGCAACGGCGGGGGACACGGGAGATCCACGAGAAAAACCCGCAGACCAGCGCTATCGGCCGGCACTATTCCCACACATGCGGAAATCTGGAAGCGACCTCGCAAGAATCGAGTCAGGTTCGTTGTGGTGGGAGGCGAGTTGTCTAACCACTACGCTGCCGCGGCCCTCAAGATAATTTTGGAAAATCTTATTTTTAAAGGCTGTTCACGATAAAGTGAGCACTTTTGAAATCAACCTCAGAAAAATGTCACTGCCCCTGTCTGCGTATATTTTAACAGGCGCACTGAGTGACATGCACACAGCAAAGCTGGTAACGTTGGATGGGAAGTAGTTCCGTATCTTAAAGTCGAATAAAAAGTGTTAGGTAACCATTTCTGATAACTTAATTATTTCTTTCGCTTTCTGTGTTTTTAAGTGCATCGAAGTGTAAAAATAAGGAGATTTTTAAAATATTTATTTCCCCAATAATTCCAGAGTTTCACTTGACTGGCGAATGAATAAAGTTATTAGCCCCATGACAATATAAAACTTACATGAGGCGGAATAATACATAAGCGAATACAAGTAGACCTCAAGCAGGCCTATCAAAGGTGCTCATTTTACCGTTAATACCCGATAGCCACATTGCAGGCGCTACATTGCCTCAGGCCTTTCGTGTCCTCGTGTGATCGTCAGCCAATTTAATGCCCTTTTTCACTCGCGATTCAGTTCGCTATCCAGTCCCGCACTTTGTTAACTGCCTGCACATATTGAAGTTCCGCGCATTCTGACACCATGTCAATAGAGATACGTAGGGCCGCCTGTTTTTCGCGAAATATTTCAGGATCATTTGCACTCCAAAACACTAGAGGTCACATCCACTTTCGTGATTTGATGATTTTAACTGTCACGCAATGCAGGTGTCTACCCACAAATCACGGACTTTCAATGTCGGAGTTACTTCACTCTGATTGGCCCGGTTAGGTGAGAAACTGTCTCCCGTCAAAGACATGTGGCAGGGATATTTCACAAGAAGATTTAGAGACAAGCTTTATTTAAAACCACTGTGGGGTTGTCCAGCTTTTTTTTGGTTGGCTCCAATGGAGGTATTACAACAGTCGAGGTGTGTGTATGTATGTATGTATGTATATATGTATATATATACAGCATTGAAGTCTACTGCGTGGCCTTTTTTTCGCAAAAAATCACGGGCCCTACCAATAACCAAAGAAAGGAAAACTGCAGGTATGCCATAGGACATTGGAGTCTAATCTTGGCGTAAAACTTTTCGCGGAAAAACAGGTAGCTCTATAGACAAGTAAATTTCGCGAATACTTCTGGCAGCTTAGACTTGTAAGTTATTTACATTCTCGGGCCACTACAATCTATTAATTGACTCTTGACATAGATAAGGGCTTCTTTTTTTATTCGAATTGGCTGTCATGATATATAGCCTTGTTTTTTTTTTGTACTGGATGGCGACTCGTCTAGGGCTTGCCCAAACTACTGTGGTCCAAACATGAAATGAAATATAATTTCTTGAAGTCCAACTTGTTGCCTAAAAAATTTGCGAAATTGCGCCATTGTTCTGCCAAAATGCATGTGGCAGCAGTGTCTCCACATGAAGTCGGTATAATTTTATACTTACACATGTCAACGTTTTTTTATTGAAATTCCAAATAAATTTATCCTAAGAATTTATTAAAATAACATATACACAGTACTACTATTTTTACATGTAATTGTGTAAAATTACTTTTACTGTATTTAATTTTAATAAACTGTAATATTTGAACACTTTTTCTCCACGGTAAGTAAATTTACACAGCCATCACAATTGTAATTTAACAACAGTGTATGTGTCTTTTTCACTTACACAAAAGTAAAAACACAGGTTAACTGTTATTGTTAGAGACCTGAAAAATTCGCAGATTCATTTTGGGACAAGCTAGAATTCAAAACACGTGCATTTATATAACTTCAGCCATTAGTCCACGCGGTGTTTGACACCTCCTGGAGAACGCTGGCTCAATCGTCGCCTTTCACACAGCCAACGTGCAGTTGATATCAGCATATTTGCACATAAAACTGTGAAGAATAGCCTGCAGATCATTAAACTCGCGAATTTTTCAGGTCCCTAGTTATTTTTAAAGCGTACACAATTTCTGAACATTTTTCACCGCCTTGCCATGTAGTTTCCATTGCTATTATCGCCTCTTGTACAACAGCGTCGTGGTAATTCATTTACTACGAATTTGTATTTTTACAATTTTAAAGTTACTCTAGGGCCTACTACGTTCTGTAACATGGTAGTTAAACAGCGTTATAAAAATTACCTCCAAAATACGGACTACTCCAGGTATAGAATACGTAGTTATATGCAAACAGCAAGCATATACCATTAGCGGCAGTTAGTCTCCATTAGAACACACAAATGAATTCGAAGTGGTTTTGCTCCCTACCGCAAAATCGCATGTTTTAATAAAAACTTGTGATTTTCTTGGAAAACCCTAGTGTAAAACTAATAATATACATACTGCAATCTTTCTAGAAAATTTTACATAGAAGTGTAAAAGCACCAATAAGTTGTATGTGTTACTTTGCACTCACAGTTACTCGAGAATGTAATTCATGTTTACATATATATATATACAGTCATTGTAAAATTATACAATGGAAAATTTACAACCACACCAGCACTTAGTGTTTATTCAACGACTAGGTAACCTTAAAAATACACTAATTATGATTTTAGCAAATGGAGTGGGTACATTTTTACACACACTTTCAATATGCGTAAATTAACACCATCATTTTATATTAATCCATATATCCACGCATTTTCACTGAAGACATTCAGTACTCTCTGGATTTTTAAGAGAATCTGTACAAAATTACACATACTGTAGCTCTTTTTCAATTACACAACAAAAATTTACAATTACCACAATTTTGTGTGTGTAAATTTACGTTTATTTGTCTACCAACTCCCGTGTGGTGAGTGTTGCCTCCCTGTAATTTATTTCGCATGCCCGTCCCTCATGTGCGTTTCAGTGCGACGAAAACATTTTCTTGTTGGTGTGTATTGCAAATTTACCTGTGTTTCTTACTTACCTGTGTCTCTACCTCCAACAACTTGACTGCAATCAGTGTTACCACCATATCAGACCTTTTATTCCCCTTGTAACACTTCATGCAAGAAATCCTCAAGGACGATTGGATCGAGGGAAAGTATTTTCCGGTAACTTTCACATGCTATTTAAAAATGAATCGTTAAAAAACAATAATACTCTTTGGTATTTGAAACATTAATCCAAAATAAAGATATCAACCCCATTTAATTATGTAGTGGTTCACCTTCAGTTTCGAAGAAGAATCACTGTAGAAGTTGAAAAACCTTTCGTGAGGAATGTGCAAATGGAATTTGTTGGCGTTATTTATTTGCCTCTTCTATTACTATGATCGATGACCGGAATTTAAAATGTTTAATTATTGAC
Organism: Dryococelus australis; assembly: GCA_029891345.1. Taxonomy (NCBI): domain Eukaryota; kingdom Metazoa; phylum Arthropoda; class Insecta; order Phasmatodea; family Phasmatidae; genus Dryococelus; species Dryococelus australis. The sequence goes on from CM057001.1 coordinate 28,317,990, forward strand.
ATAAAGGAAGCTCATCGACTACTGACAAGCACAAAAACAGAATTTATAAGACTACTTGTGCTTGCCCTCTAAAATAAGTAGATCAATAAATATAAAAGTTACTGTTTCACTATCTTCAATTTCTTGAAATAATTTTGCAGTGAATGCATTTTACAATTGTAATTAAAACCTCAAAGAAAATACTTGTTCACTATGACTTATATTTTGTGGTTTAAAAATATTCAGTTTACTCAGGCAATATGTTTTTCCATATAAATACGTATTTCGTAAATTTACAGACGATAAGTACTATAATGTTTAAAGACACGGAAATTTCACGGATACATTTGGCAAAAAGCTAGACTGAACAATTATTTTGGTACTCGAGCCTCAATAAGTCGTTTATTAGCTGATGCTCCAGTTTAACCCCAGATTCGTTCGAGATTCGGACAGATTTATTCCTTGATGATTAGTGATTTGCCGAAGGTAGTTCAGGGCGTAACTACCAAAGTGCGGTCCAACTGAAAAGAGAGTCAAATGTATATGTGTTTGACGTTTAGCTTGTAAGCAAATAAATTCGCGAAATTTCCTGATTTAGTGTCATTAGTGACACCCGATTTACGCAAATTTATTTCACGAATAGTTGAATTTCGTAACACGTTAGCACAAATCCACTTTAGTGAACCGATGTTGTACGTTTTACGCGTCTGCCAGCGAATCACAGATGTGCGCTATCAGAGTAACCTAATCATGATTGGCCGGTCAAGTGAGAAAATGCCTTCTGATAAAAATGCGCGGCCAATAAGCAAACGAGAACTGCTAATATGACTGTAGATAACAGAAACGCAGCGTGTGTGGAAATCTTTTCGCGGAATTCCGGTGTCACAGCTTATCATGTTCTGCCATTTCCAGATCGCTGCATTCGTGGCGCTGGCGATTGCCCAGACTCACGCCTTCTACGACTACGGTGGGTGGAGCTACCCTGGGTGTTTCGACGGGCTTTGGGGCTACCCTGGAGGCTACCTCGGCGGAAACCCCGGATATCCAGCTGTGGAAGGAAGCGGAACCACCGCAGCCAAAACCACAACCACGACCACCTCCACGGCCACCAGCGGAGCAGCGCCAGCAGCTGGTGTGAGCACGGCGACAAGTACCACGTCGACGTCTTCCTCCACGGTGGCCGACGCAGATGTTTCTCAGCCCGCGGGACCCGTACCTGGTCCCTGTGGGTTCTGTGGGTACCCTCCCTTCTGTGGGTATCCTCCCTGCTGTGGGTACCCTCCCTGCTGTGGGTACCCTCCGATCTCGGAGTACCCTCCCCAGGATACTACAGTCTCCTCGTCTTCCAGTTCATCCTCTTCTACTTCGACGTCGACCGCTGGAGATGGAGCCAGTAGCGCATCATCGTCTTCCGCTGCGTCGGGAGACCTTCGAGCAGAAATCCCTGGCTACCTCGACGGTTTCTCTGGGTACTGGGGAGGGTACCCCGGGTACGGAGGGTACCCTGGAGCAGGTACCTACATGGGCTGGGGAGGCCTGGGCGCCGCGGCTGGAGCTGCAAGCGGAGCGACTGTAGGAGGCTTTGACGGCTTGGGCGGGTCTGGCATCTGGAGCGGGATGGGCAACTACGGAGGTCCAGGCTACTGGAGTGGGCTCCAGTATGGTTCTGGAGCCGCGGCCGCTTCTTCGGCGGCTGCCGCGGCTGGAGGCTTCTACCACTGACCTCTCCGACCCGCGCCCTGGAGGACTCTCTGAGAAAATATTTTGTGGGCGAATCACCCTGCGAAAGGATACTGTCTTCACCGAAATTTAACTTTTAGTGGGGACAAGTATATAGTCTTGGGTTCGCCACAAAAAAAAATATGGATGTGAGTAAACGCTGTTCATGGTTAACTGAGCACTTTTCAAACAAACCTTTGAAAAATGTCACATTCTTTACCTGCATATATTTCAACCGGCGTACTGACGGGCATACGCCCAGTAAAGTTTGTAACACCGGAGGGAAACTAGTTTCATGTCTTAACGTTTGATTAAAAGTGTCAGATAAACATCTGTGAATACTGCAATTATTCTTTTGTTTTCTATTTTTAAGCATGTAAATTAAACGAGTTGCCTTTTATAATACCCTCGCAGTTTCACCTGACTGACGTATGAATAAACTGATCAGGCCCATAAGCCCATAACAAAGTTAATTTTACATATTGTGTATACAAGTAGACACCACGCAGAGTTTTCAAAAGTGCTCAGTTTAACGCGAACAGCCCATACCAACAAAACATTATGTGGCTGCCACAAAGGATTTTTTTTTTCAGTGTATCCTCCCACTCGACCTCACAATACCTCTATCACGACCTTTGCCGAATAGTGTTTTTGCCAGCGTGACGTACCAAACTGTGACGTTGTTACTTTGTAAATATAGCTAATATACATAACTGCAATTGAATTTATGATTTTTATTTATTGCTTATCTGCGTCGTATTCCTTTAACCATTTCATGCCCATTGAAGACAATCGTCCGTATGTTGCACAGGAAGCTTATATTTGACCGGTACTGTATTCTGCGAGGTTGAGTACCAAATTATCTTCCCTGATCGTAGTTTGAATCTTAAACATTGCTACGGTGCTACGTTATGAGTTTATGAGTAGAGACCCCGAGAAATTCGCGAGTTCATATGACCTTTAGGCTAGACTTCACAGTCTTATATACTCTCATACAGATATCAACTGTACATTGGTTGAGTGTTGTGGTAGCAAAAGGCGGTGGTTGGGCGCACAATTTATTGCATGTTTGATATTGGCTTATTTATCTCCAGGAGGTGTCAAAAACACGTCGACCAATTACAAACGTAACATGAACGTACATGTGTGTGAACTACCAACTCGTCTAGAAATGAACCCGCGAAATTCTCGGGTCTCTAATTATGACTGATTCATATGACATGTCACCGAACACAAAACCTATAGCTAGGGGTCGGAAAATTTCGCGAGTTCAATGACCTCTAGGCTAGACTCCTCAATCCTCTGCATACTAGAGCCTCAGCTGTGTGTTCATTGGCTGTTGCCCCGCACCTGGCAGTTATGGGATTCGCAAGGTGTTTCCTGGCAAGTCTGCTATTGGCTCAGAGGCGTGCGGGGCGGGTCTAATAAACTGTGATCCAATTGCGAAAGTGACTTCACTGTATATGTGTGTGACGTCTATCTTGTCCCGAAATGAATTCGCGAAATTTTCCTATCCCTACCTATAGCTTATTGGTAGGGACCTGCAAAATTCGCGTTATTTTCTGGTAACACGCTAGAATTTACAAGCCTATACATATTTGTGCCGGTGCCATTTACTTATTGGTTTCTGCAGAGATAGGAATACATCTTGCTATTTCACTTGATAGAGCGTGATTGGGCCTACTTACGTTAGTTTCTTGCTATTGGTCCGAAGCCGTCTAGGGAGTGTCCGGACCAACTGCAGTCCAATGACAAACGCAATCAAGAACGCAATTCAAGTGCACGAGTGTTTGAAGTCTAGTCTGTCCTGAAATAATAACGCGAAATTTGCATGTCTCTACTTATTGGTTGTGTTAACAAAACACGTTCTTTGCCAGATTAAGTACAAAGCATCAAACATTTTCAAATTTGCAACATCAGAAACCGTAAACTAATGTAGGGATGAAAAGCTTAATGTTGAAGTGAGGCAACTGTTTATGGAGCACTGCACCCGACTATACAACATGAAGAACTCGTAAAAAAGTAGTAAAGACACAATAAAAATTGTCAGGAAATTGCGATTTATACTGTATATGAAAGAAGAATATATATTTTTTGAAACATTATAAAATTATTTTACTAAAATATACTTTTAAATGTAAAAAATTAACCGATCTATAGAGTCCGCATTTTTAACCAAATTTAAGCGCATTTCCATTCCGGATACATCAGAAAACAGAATTTACAATGAAATCTTCTTCAAGAAAAATATTCATAATAAATACTATGATAGCATGCAAGAAAATTGTAATATAAATGAAGGACACAATTATTTTTGTAATTGATTTTATGTGGCCCATTTGTAGCAAATATTTATGGCTGAAACTCGCGAAAATAAAGTTAATTATAAAATTGATATGATACATTATTTTTATGATTTTCTTACATGCAATCGTAGTAGATATTTTAACGACCTTTCTTGAAGAATGTTTTTTTGTAAATTCTGCTTTCTGAAGTATTCAGATAGGAAATGCTCTTAAATTCGGTTAAAAATGAGAACTCTATAGAACGATTTTTTTTTTTTACAGTGTAGGCTATTTTAGAAAAAATATTTTATAATGTTGCAAAATATATACATTATTCTTTCATATACAGCATAACTCGCACTTTTCTGACATTATCCATGGTATCTGTATTACTTTTTTATGAGTTCTTCCCAATGTATAGTCGGGTGCACTCCTCCATAGGCAGTAGCTTTACTTCAACCTTAACACCATTTTTAAAATGTTTTTCTACGATTTCAGATATACTCGTATTTTCCATGTGGGACGGAACGTTTGAATAAGGCTGTGGTAAAATACACCAATCGAAATTGCATTTCATTCAGTTAATATCATGCCCATCCATTCAATATAATTATGATATAATTGACTCGTTAACACATAATAATTTGTATATCTGCTTTTTATCGTGACCATTTCAACGACTATCTGGTTTGTTATTTCACAAACTCCGACTATAATTTTTACAGGTATGTTAAACTGCGCCAATGAGCAGCACCAAAACATTTCATTTCCACAGACAAGAAAGTCAACAACAAAGAGACACCTTCCAATGAGTGATGCTGTTAGTTGTTATTGCTTCCTAATATTATGTGACTAACTTTGTGCTTCGCCCACGTTTACTGCACTTTTGCACGTTCTTCAAGTGACATTTCACATTTTTTTGTATTTGGTTATCTCAGAGAGGTTTCGAAAAGTGCCCCCTTAAAACAGTTATTAGTTGTCAAATCACTATAGTTTCCAAAATACAACACTTAAATTCCGACACAAGAGTGATATAGGCAGTTTCATTGAGTTGAGCGTTGAGTCTAAGCGTGGCATACTGCATTTGTGTTACAAGCTACGAAAGGTACAAAAACAACTTTCCCTCTACAGTTTATGGTTTAAACTATTTATTAAATTAATGTTAACAGTTTCGCAGGGATGAACAAAAATATATTTACCAAATGTCTGACCCCCATTGTCAACAAAATTCAGAGTGCCAATACTCGCTCACCTGTTTATAAATCGCACTCATACTGAATCAGCATGTTCTGCACACCATATAGATTGCATTACATGCAATTTGACTGGCAAAAATCTAGGGGCCAAGCCTCGTATGCTGCGGAATTCGGGAAATTAAGACTTTTGAGTGTTATATTTTGAAAACTATAATTATTTGCTAACTAATAACTGCATTAAGGGGGCACTTTTCAAAAGATCTTTCAGATAATCAAATAAAAAATGCGAAATATAACGTTAAGGGATGAATATTTATATGCAATATGTCCTGAAATTAGTTCTATGTTTTTTAATAAGTAGTTTTTAAAATAAATTGTGTAAGAATATCTCAGGTTTTTGAGTTTCGTGTGCCGCTAATGGCATTGATAGACTTACACGGAAGAAGACCCTGACACGTTCTCAGATCACGGTCACTAAAGTTAAAATTATAATTAAAAATAATTTTTGGCACAGATGAACTGATACCTCTTCATAAATAAAAAAGTTTGAGTCTAAGTGATGTATATAAATGTGATCGAAACTAAACGCAAAGTTTGAGAAAGCCTGCAGCTGTATAATTACTAGGATGCTTGTGATGTACCTGACATCTGAATTCGCATCACCAGTATTCGCAGATTATAATAGACAGTCGTTAGCAGTAGTCTTAATTGTTTATTATCACTGAGTAATTTTATAGGCAACTGCGTTACTACATATTCAGACCCCTGCTGCTTCCTTGACTCAAGGAGACAGCAAGGTCGAATCCAAAAACAAACCCAAAATATGATGGTCTGAGAAGAAAGTAAACAACTGGCAAAAGACAACACTAAAAAGAATGGTTTTTTTCCAAGTAAGTCAGGTATATTATTTGCCGAGCTAAGTTAAAAAAACACGAAGTGTGCAGAAAGTTATTTCCATTAATTTCTTTTCTTTTCCTTGCTTTGCAAAACATCAATGGAATTATATAAAATATTGTGTACACGCATTCTGAGAAAAGAACATTTACGATATCACAAAAATATTTAGTGATAATACATCGCCTTTGAAGCCTACTGTGTTTTCTAAAATTCTCCATTAAAAATACATCTTTGAGAATCTCTGTTATAATACATTTTCTTAAAAAAATACTATCCACTTACGGGATTCAGGTACTAATATGCAAATTGTTATACAAACTTTAAGCCCATATTAACTTACTAAAAACATCATAAAAGGACACTTTACGTCTTTGGGTAAATATCAAAAGTTTTTCCAACATGGCAAAAAATATATAGTTTTATATTCTCAATTTCATGACAATACCAATTCACTGGCTATATATGGCCAGCCAAAGGCCAATTCAAAATGTTTAACCTGAATTATAAATAAATTTGTCTAATCCTCATTTTGACTGGGTCTTGCTTGATCAAAACTCTCCTTTACAAAAAAAAAAACCCTTCATTTAATTTCCACGAGAAATTCATACGTGATTATCACCATCTTGCAATTTTTATCACAAGGAGATATGGTATTTTAAAAACATATTAAAATTCTTGAAACTACAGGCTGAGTTAGACTTGATTGCATTTGAATAGCGAAATTAGATTGAACAGTTTTCTCCCCTTGTCCACTGACCAAAGCAACTGCTCACAATTATAAAGCCTTAACTTTGGGGTAGAAAAATAAATTATCTTTCTTAGTTCATTCGTCTCCCACTGCAACGCTTCTTTCAGGCTTTCAGACGCGTAGGAGTGTCCTGGTTTATTCCGCTTTGGCGGCATGTCAACACGAATCATGAAGGAAACAATCTCAAAACCTAAGAAAAACCCGTCACATTTCTAAACTCACACACATTAAACACAGGACACTACTTCCATGTCAATTTTATACGTTAATTATACGTATCTTACCGTCAACTGGTGTTAATATGAAATTTATACACCGAAAGTTTGTTTCTGAGAAATAAAATGGTCCACTGCGGTTTTCATGGCCAGTAATTGTCATATCCGCGCTTCTCCACGGAGTGAATAAATTCCTATAACTTCGTACAGTTGTCTAGAGATGGAGTGCGTGGGCTTAAAAGACTCCTGGATGCTTCTACCATATGCTGTAAAAATCCTAGATCCTTTTGTAATTCAAGCTACGGCACGACAGGGAGAATTGTATCTATCACGGAGTTACTTGGTATCACGGAGTTACCTAAATTTCCTACACGCAATGCGACGAGAGTACTGTACGCCAGTTCAGAGGCTTGCACTTAGTGGCGATGGGGCACGTGATGTGCGTGGCAGTGTCGCCCTTATTGCTCCCGCGCTTCTCGGCCTCAAACGCGGAAAAAAAGATCGCTAGGTAGGCGGGAGCCTTCAGGGCGTTCAAGTGGCAAAAATGGCTTTGCATAATTTTATGGTATTTTATAATTTTGCTTTTTACATCTAGTATTTGTTTTATAAATGTAGAAAAAAAATTGAAATCAGTTCACAAAAATTAATCGTGGAAGTTATGGGGATTTCTAAAGAATATGTTTCAGCATACAGTTATTTTAATTTGGCATAATTATCATGTTTTACTAAAGTTTAAATTAGTTGTTGATGCCATTAGGACTAGATGAAGAAATTTTGTGAAAATTCTTTAAGAGGTTCTGCTGTAATTTTATTTTAATGTCTATGATAAATTTAAATTCGAAATAGTCAGTAGTTAAACCCCAGTCGCAAGCGAAAAGTGCCAAGCTTCAAAGAAATTTCTTTGTCGCATTCCTACACTTAAAGAGATACTTTAGCTGAAATCAAACATCGTGTTCATATAAATTTTTCTATTTTTATTTTGCACAAGATTTAGGGTTAAAATTCTGTTAATTCTACTACGAAAATATGCGAAAGATATTTTAAAACTTATATGGAATTTTTATTGTATAGTTATTGATATTTCATCGCAAACCCATGAAATATCTTGAAAATATAGAAAGAAATTTTAGGCGCTTGAACAGCCTTAAGCTTTGTCAGTTGTAGAGAAGGCAGGGGAGAAGTGAGTGATTGAAGAGAACTTGGGCTGTTTTTAAAATCGTGGTCTTGTGAGCCGATGAGGGTGAGGCGAGGTGAGTCTGGATCGGGGGAAATGGGAGATTCCCGAGAAAACCCGCCGACGAGCAAGATTCCTGCTTGCGAAAATCCGGGAGTGACCCGACCGGGGATTCAGCCCCTTCGCCTTGGTGGGAGGCGAGCGGGCTAACCGCTCAGCCACCGAGATGTCGCCCCGGCAGGCGGGGAAGGGGGAAACCTCTAGGAGAGCGAAGGAGGCAGGGGACGCGGTCGGTTGCTGTCCCTCCAGCAGGGAGTGTTGCGACGCAGCTGATCAAACAAGACGTAGCTCGCGCCCGGTCCTGAGACATCCTCAAGATTGAACCGGCATCCTCTCCCTTCGTCATCCGCCTCCCTCGGCTTGCCGCCCGCACGTCTCGCATTATCGTTCTGCCATCTGCCAGCCTCGTGGCGCGAGACACTCGTGTGAGGTGAGGCGGGTGGAAGTCGCCAGCACCTCCCGGCTCTGGTAAAGGCTGTTCACGTTAAAGTGAGCACTTTCGAAATCTACCTTAGAAAAAAGTCACTGCTCCTACCTGCGTGTGTTTTAACGTGCATCGTGAGTAACATGCGCCCAGTTATTAATAATAATAATAAATCGTCTTTATTTGGTGCAATTAAGGCAAATCTGCCTTCTCTTACACTAAACCATGTTTACAATTTAAACTTGCTTATTGCAGTTTATAAGGGGGAGGGGTAAAAGTGGTTCTTACAAATTAACACACACTGCAGAAAATCGAGTGTCGTTACTAGACATTAACGGAACATGTAACTAATAGTAAATAGATACTTGCATTTTTAAATACTGAAAAGTGAATAGATTTAAGTGGTGGTTATTAAGTCTAAACTAGTCTATAAAACACTGATGATGAACTGGCAGGTATTAGGCCAAATTATGCACCATATGCACGCAATAATATATTGCATGTGCACAAACGCATAAATGCACGACAGGCCCACATATATACGCACGTAGCATTAGCTCCCTGCAAATAAAATTATAAAATAGAACACTAGTTCGTTACAACAACAAAATATACACGATAAAGTGAACCTTAGAAAAAAGTCACTGCTCCTACCTGCAATTACTTTAACGGGCGACGTGACATGCGCCCAGTTAATTTGATAACGAAGGATGGGAGAGTAGTTCCGTATCTTAATGGCGAATAAAAACTGTTTTAGATAACCATTCCTGTGAATTTAAATTACTTCTTTCACTTTATGTTTGTATGATTGAGTAGATTTGTAAAGTATTTACTTTTCTAATAGTTTCACTTGGCTGACACATAAAATAAAGTAATGACACCCATGACAATGTTAATCTTACATAAGATTGAAGAATACACAAAGTGCATACGAGTAGATATTTTATCGTTAATAGCTTAAAGTTATATACATGATGTTTCCATTGTTACGGGGAGTCTGTGGAGGCTAGACAATACTAGGGTATTATACTTAAGTTAGGAAATAAACGTGCTTTCTCATCGGAGAGTGTGCGATGGGGAAAATTTCAACCGATAGGTGCACAGTGTTCCAAAAGGTCACTTTTAATTAAAATGTTTTAAGTTACTTGAATAATAAAAGAGAAAGATTATACTTAGTTGTAAATTTATTTTAAATATTTCTATGATTATTACAATTTTTTTTTATAAGAAAATGTGGATAACCTGGCACACGTGGTACGCTAGCGCTTACCTAGTGGTGAAAATTTTCCTTTTTGCCAAACTTGTAACATTGATCTTCCTGACATGTAACAAAAGTTACCTGAACAGTGCCCACTGAAGCATCACGAAAAGTGAAAATGAACAAACCGTAACAAATTTCCCAGGAAGTATTCCGAGTTCGTGGAGGGTGGAGGTTTTGATATATGCAGTATAAAAGAATTTAATTAATGCCTCTATATATTTACAATTTTATAAAAATACGCATTGTAACCATTAAGTGCATAAAACATTCGCCAATTCATACTATAAAAAACTTATTTTTCCTATCAGTGAGTGCAATGTTAACGTCAATCTCAATTACAATTAATGTCGTTATAATTGTGTTTATATTAGCTAATCGTTTAATCCTCACTTGTTACCTAAAAGCCCTAGAGCACTCTTCAACAAGAACAACAAAGAAATTAACTTTGATGAGTGCTAGGACATTGCCCATAACTGAACTATAATATATTTTTTAAATTAAAGTTAGTTAATATACTTCCTATATAACGTTATTCATTTCTCTAATCGGGTAGTACCCGAAAAGGGGATCGTTGGACATCTTTTACTCCCCCCTCCCCCACATAGATCCTAATTAAATGTTGTGAACTCTGTTACATAATCATTTAAAATAGATTAAAATTTTGTTTTATTTGGGGGGGGGGGGTTAATTTTGAGGAAGCTATTTAAAATATTTTTTTAAGAGATATGAAAGAAAATACATTTTTGATATAATTAAAATTACTGAGAAACCACAGTCAAGAGAACATTACTACAGATGGTATTGGGATGATGATTGATGGGTTAGCATATAATGGGGCACTATTGTTTGTATGGGCTACTAATGGGTCCTGAATTCTGGTGTTGTGAGTTCAGGAAGGCGGCTGTTCGTCTCGGCACTTGTGATTCTCGTTTTAACTATTTTCGAAACTACTACAGCAAGCAATGAACAAGGATATATCTCGTGACCATATCATGTGGAGCCGAAGTTTAATAAAACATCATCTTCTCGCCATGGCAGCAGCCACTGAATGAATGGTTGTGGTCCGAAGATGTAGAGGACTGAGAATTCGAGGCTGTTGAGGAAAGAAATTGCTGAATTCAAATACCTTTGTCGACCAGCGATATTTGCGTGAGAACGGGCATTCTAGGATACGAGACGCTTCCATTTCGTCTTACAAGACGGAACAGAGCTGGACTCCGCCGTTCTTAACACACACGAGCAGAGGTCACTCGTCCATTGGCCACCACCTCAGGCAGAAATCATCATCTTTTTTTAACCCAGCCAAACGGAACGAAGGCACCACAGTAGTAAATATTTGATAGTGGTTCTGAATCCTGCATGGCGTACTGGATGAGCGGACACCCAATTACACACGTGAACCCAACATACGCTTGTATGCCGTCTACTGTCGTACCGAATTATAATTAAGGATAGGAAAATTTCGCGAGACCAATGACATGTAGGCTAGACACCTCAGTCCTCTGCATCCTGCTGCCTCAGCTGTGTGTTCATTGGCTGTTGCCCCGCACCAGGCAGTTATGGGATACCCAAAGTGTTTCCTTGCAAGTCTGCTATTGGCTGAGAGGCGTGCAGGGCGGGTCTAATAAAACTGTGATCCAATGGCGAAGGTGACTTCACTGTATACGTATTTGACGTCTATCTTGTCCCGAAATGAATTCGCGAAATTCTCCTATCCCTAATTATAAATCGAAATGATACGGTCTATATTGATGGCGTATGCTGGCGCCTACAAGTTCCGCAACCAGCGCTACTCGTGCTTGTCAGTTGTTGCATACTCACAGGTGCTGAGCGAAGCAATTTTGGCGCACTTTGAACGCGAACGCCTGTATTTAACACACTTGAGTGCTGTACACGACTGCATGGCCATCACAATCAATTCTGTTGGTCTCTCTATTCCCGTGTTGGTTCACACAACGCCCATTACTGGCCGGATTAATACCAATAAAACGCCGAACCGAAAGTTCCCCAATCATATGACATTTTCTGCGCATAATAGCATACAATAATTCTGTTTATTTCAGTAATCCGAAATCTTGAATGCTGCTGATGGATTATGTAGTATTATGTTGCAGAGAAGCTTATGAACTGTGCCGGTGAAGAAATGTCTCCTCACCCGCGAAGAAAACAGACGTCTTAACGTTACGCCAAACTGCACACAACTCAGGCTGTGTCCGAATTCAGGTATATACTTGCGTACGTGCATTTTTGCATACTTCACTTACCTTGGCACCAAACTTGATGAATTCCGAAAGACAATGTAGTTGACTTCGGTGCCAGTTATTAGCCAGCTAACCACTTTAAATTATCATGTATTTGACTAAGAATTGGATAATAGCCGAAGGTTTTAGGGGTTAAATAAATTATTAAATAATATTTAAATTTGATTTACACTAAGATTTATTGTCTTGCATTATTGTATGTAAGTGCAGTTTGGATTGCTTTTTTTATCTTAGCTTCTGTAGATTAGGAACATATACCTAATACGAATTTATTGCTTAGATTTTTTTCATGTGAAACTTGCGATAATTATTTACTCAGTTCAAAATTCTAAGTCTACCAAGTAGTAATGTTGCCCTATTAAAATGTAAATCAATAGTTATGTCGGAACTCAATTGTAACCTACACATTACTTCTCAAAATGGCGGCCTATATTCCGCAAGTGTGCGAGAAGTATACAACTTCGTTTACTTGTATACTTACATACTTCACTTGCAGTTCGGACAGCACTTACGACGTCACTTCTGCAGACAGGTACGCACAAGTATGTACTTCAGGCAAATTCGGACACCGCCTCAGGTACGTTCAAGCTATGTAGTATTTACCTCGACATCACTCAAGAGCCCAGTTGGGGAACGGCGAACTCACCCACGGTCACTCCGGGACTCGAAAAAAAACGAGTTCGTAATCAGAAATATGCTTTAACGAACTCGGGTACTGAGATTATCGAAATTAACAAGATGTTACTGATACCACAAATGCGCTTGCTTTCCTCTACTTGGGTGCGAATATTTTTAATGGCTTTCTGAACAGCGTAGATGGGATGTAGGCCTTAACAGGACTATGTAGCTGCGCGTCAAGAATAGAGTCAATAATAGAGGGAGCGATACGGGCGACAATAACACGCACGCCTAGCGCCTCATAACTCCTACGCGCAAGGCGTGCAGTGTTCTCGTCCTAAGGCTTTACTGTATAAACTAAACCTGTAACAGTAGGGGCTTATTACACGCGATGAAAGCACAGATCAAACACCCATCATATGATCGTATTTTTCTCTTACCGCTTAAATAAACCTTACAGGCAAGCTTTAAAAATGCGATATTTGACCAGTTTCATGATTTTATCCTCAATTAATACACTGAATATGATAGAAGTAAAAAGATATCGAAATAAACAATAGTTTTTTTTTTTTTTTTTTTATCCTTTCTGGCAAAACTTCGTATTTCCAGGATATTTGTTTACCGAGATACGCGTTTAGGTGCAAACAATGATTTCACAAAAAAAAAAAACGATTCAGTACATCGGACCCTTAACGCCTCATTTGCAGCAATGTCATTAGAGTTCGAGGCAGAAACTGAGACAATTAGAAATTTACATGTGCCTTTCCCTGGACTCGAACTCAGAAAAAATCATGCCATAACTTAACGCGCACCCGACTGCATTACGGAGATGTTTTGAATAATAGGGTTTAGTAACCTAAAATATTTACAAGGCCGTCACTTTGAAAATAACTGTAGCGCCCACTTAAAATACGTAAATTTATACGACCTACCGTAGCACCAGTTGTGTGAATAATTGAGTGGAAATCGGTTAATTGGTTCCCTAGACAGAGCATTAAAAAAATATTAATTTTCTTATTGGTTGCTATCGTATAAAATTGCCTTAAAAAGAGTTTATTTATGCGATGCTTATAATAGATACTGACAGCATTCAACCTTTGGTTGTATTTGGTTGACTTATTTAATTGATATGACAAACTTATCTAAATTATTTATATGGTCGCCATTTTGAAAATTACAGTCTGGCCACACTTAAAATACGTAAGTTTACGTGGACCTACGAAGAACTACCAGTGTGCATAATTTGATAGAAATTAGTTTAATTATTCTGGAAATATGGCAGAATGCTCCACGATCTCACCTGGCAATATTATGCAAAAAGTGCCGGTTAATTTGGAACCCTGCACGCCTGACGCGCCTTTATGATAACACATGGCTCAGTTCGAACTGGAAAATACACCTCTGTGAAAGGGGTGAGCGTTCACCCCCGCATTCACCCCCGAGCAATCGGGCGATTCTTTCCTCGGCGCCAACATTGCAGCACACGCGAACGTTACATACTCGTGCAGAAAATTCGGTCTCCTGACGTATTGCCTAGCTGCTAGGCGTGAACACTTAAGTACTGCCGTGTGCAAGGTGCTTTCACTGAAGTTATAAGAGATTTCCAAAAGTTAGAGGGGTTTATGTCAGTAACCAATATTTTTTTTATAACACAGAAATCCATAAATATAATTACTGTACACATGAATGTATAAATACACACATGAAGAGGCTATTCGCCGTAAAATTAACCATTTTGAAAGCCCTATCATTTGAAATAATAGTAATAAATTCATTGTATTTTAGTCTTAGACGTCAACTTCCGAGTACAGTGGAATACACACACTGTGTTCGTTACATACATTGCAATAATTATTTTGAAAAGTGGCGATAGGATTTTAAAAAAAATGGCTGAAAAGAAAAAGTGGCTAAGCCCTCAAAAGTGTTCACTTTACTGTGAACAGCCTACACCATGTGTTTCTATGTGAGGAAACTTCTCACAACATATGTTGTCCGTGCAAATACGAATCATTACCGTATAATCTGAAATATCAACACGTAACGCAAGAGCATTCGTCATGGACGGTTGTTTCTTGTAATACAACGTCAGTGCAATGAATGGCGCCTTCATATAGCCACAGGTTAGTATAGGATATGGAAGTGGTAAAAAAAAAATAGGTTTGGCTGTGTTGGGGATACGGCCGTTCGTTTCGCGTGAATACGTCTACGTTGACGCACTCGGACACCTTGATGTTAATTTTACGTTCCCGACACCGCTTCACTCGATCATATGGGTGTTTTTATGGGTATTACTGGACAGATTTTGAACCGTATACGATTTCTGCATCTCGACTTGGCTTTTTGGCGAGTATATGCCGAAATTGTGTTAAGTTTTCTTAATTTTTTACACTAAACGCATACAATTTCACCATAATCACGCAACGCAACTGGGTTTATATACACACTCGATTGATCTTGACGAGAACTGTCTATTGAAAATTAAACGAGCGTCGTAGCTTCTCCTAGTCAAAAGTTATACTACGCAGAAGTTACGAGACATGGGAAAACGAACTCGAAATTTTCACTCTTTCCGGTTCCCTCGCCAAGCGCGATATAAGGTTGATTTAAAAGTGCTCACTTTATTGTGAACACCCTTTACCAAGCATTACCAACACAATTATTTTTCCTTTGTCTTTGTACACAATAATTATAAATAAAATGTAATAATTTATAGATAAAATATACGTAAAACATCTATTTAACAAAAAATAACGTAATTTTACGTTATCGGGGGTATAAAACACTTGTGAAGAGATTCGGGCGGCTCTGAACAGCGAGGTCTTTGGAGCCGATGAGGGCGATTGAGGCATGGAGCAGAGCCGGATTGAAGTGGCGGGGTAAACGGGAGATCCCCGAGAAGACCCGTCGACCAGCGGCATTGTCCGGCACGATTTCCACATTCGAACATCCGGCGACCCGGCCGGGGATTGAGTGCGGATCGCCTTGGTGGGAGGCGAGCGAGCTAACCGCTTGGCCACCGCGGCCCCAATAAAACGATTGTGATACGTAACACATTTAGGAAACGGCCAAACACGTCATGCATGGGGAAATTTTGCAAAGGTTTGATTCAAAAAGTGTGAAGAAACAGCGATAAACTATAGCAACGTATAGGCTGTTCACGGTAAAGTGAGCACTTTTGAGGCCCTAGAAACTTTTTTTTTAATTTAGCCATTTTTATCATTTAACAGCCTTTTAAAATAAATATTGCCATGTAAGTAATAAACACAGTGTATAGATTCCATCTCACTTCGTAGTTAACGTCGAAAGCTAAAATAAAATATGTTTATTGACATTTATTCCAAATGAGACAAGCTACCAAAAGTGCTCACTTTACTGTGAATAGCCTATATCAGAAAGTACACAGGGGCGTGGCATGGCGAATTCTTAAGATTGCCTGCGCAAGGTTCTCTCTGTCTCTCATTGGGTACTGCGTTATTCGAAAGGTCGCCTATTTGCTGGGCTGCAGGCTGGCATGTGAGTTACCGGGCGCTGATTGGCTAGCGGCGTTCCGACGTGATGTTAGCCAGTCACGCAATTTTACTGGAGTGTGCGGCTGGAGTTCGCGGGATAAGCGGCTATTTTGCCTCTGTAGTCTTACTTATGCTGTGTTGTAGCGTTGTTCATAATTTCCCTTCCCGTTCCTCCTAGCGTGTGTGTACTGTATCACGTGCAGCGGACCTGCTCAGTGTTGGATAGCTCCGTCAAGTGGGATAGTGAAGCGACGAATCGCTTTTCTCTCTATTCTCTATATCTCTATCTCTCTATTATATGTATTTATATATATCCCAACTTTTACGTCTGCTCTTACCCTTGCCCTGTTGGGCGGCCGCAATCCACTTTCTTAGGGCTGTCTTCGCCGCTTCCTCGCACTCGCAAATTCTCCCCCCCCCCCCCCCCCCACACTTCTCTTCCACAACTCGCTCTCCTTCTCTCTCTATCTCTCTCTCTCTCTCTCTCTCCCGTGACCTTATCCGATTTCTTCCCCCACATCACCCCGCGATCTTTCACACTTTCCCCGTCTCTCACACTCGCTCTTCCTCCCTCTCTCGGTGGGATTCTTGGCAGCCGGCAGAAACAAAACACTATCGAACAGCTTGATGTGGCCCATCTCCTTTCGCTTCTTGAGGCGCTCCCCATCCCCCCTTCCGCCTTCTGCTTTAACAAATCTTCCACCACTCCTTTCCATCCCCATTGTGCTAGCTGGCAGCGTTAACATCTCCCTCCCTCACCCCACCCCTCCCCTCTCTCTCTCTCTCTCTCTTCTCTCTCTCTCTCTCTCTCTCTCTCTCTCTCTCTCTCTCTCTATCTCTCTCTCATAGTCTTCTATCATCTTCCAACCGTCTAACTCTCCAGCCCCTTCTCCAGCTCTTCAGGTTCACACACTTACAGGAAAGCCCATTTGTTGACATACGCGCCTCTACTACTGTAGTTAAAAACATGTGCCGCCAGCAGGTTTAAAAGCTTTCTGCTGTCACGATCTCCTGCTGCTCCTGTAATCCCAATTCAGTAGAATTTCAACGACGTAAACAAAACGAGTAAAATGAGGTAAAATAATTTTTCATATAAAAAAATATATTTAAATAATGTTACAGCGTTATGCTAATGAAAAAAAAATGTACGCTCTTAATTCAATATCAGGAATTGTACTAGGACTCTTCAATGGCAACGATATTACAAGTTGTCAATACAAGAAATTCATGCATGGCAGACCAAGCATGTAAGAACAGTAGATTAAGAATGAGGTAGGCCTATACCTATTTTTGTCTTCCGCGCATACCGTCACTTTTGTTCGATAACTGTCACTACCGCTGTAAAATTTACATTTTTTTTCAGCTATGACAAATGTTTGTCTAACATTTTATTATACAAGACCGAGTTTTTATGGAAAATTGTTTACATCTTGTATAACTTTATACGTTGCATTTGCACTACAACTTAGTCAGAAGTAGTGCACCGGCGTATCGAACTATTTAATTAAGTAAACGTTTATTTTATCCTCAGTCAGAGCCATGTACTTTTGACTGTTGTGTAGCAAGACAAGGGTGATTGTGGGTAAATATCATTGCCAGCTTGCGTTTCGTTCCCACGTTAATGTATGGTTTCTGGTATTGCAAATTAAACATTTTTTTTGATGTGTCCTTGCAGTTAATCTGGAAAAGAACTTGTTTCATTAACACAAACCAATAAGCGGTAGGCTTTGTGTTCGGTGGAGAGTGATAATAAGCAATCTTAATGTAGTAGAGTTTCATGATTTAGGAATCAGTTTTAATACATATACGAGTAGGAATCTGGAAACATTTTGAAAAAAAAAAAAAAAAAAAAAAAAAAAAATCTTTTCTAATTGTTTCGCTGATTCACTTAACCGACGGATGAATGAAATGATCAGACCCATGGAAACGGTAATTTTACACGCGGCGGAAGATTACACACTGTGCATGTAAATAGATCTTAAGCAGGGATTTCAAAATTACTCAGTTTTACGCGAAAAGCCTATAATGAAGTTAACGCCGCGTAATCCGTTGTAAAAGGACTTCGCTGTTTGAATCAATAACGGTGCATTCTTCTAACTCATATTGAATATACAGTTAACAATGTCGCCGCTGATTGGCCGTTTACAATATAATAATAGATTTTTTTTACAACCACATATTGACGAATTCTTGTATAGTTGCAGGAGTCTGTCACAGTATCGTTTATTCCATAGACTCAAGGCAAGCAATGCTTACCGTGGAAATGTTTCACCCTTAATAGTTTTCGCCTTAACTTTAAACACATTTAATTCTGAGATCCCCGTTTCCGATTCGAGAAACGGAGTTCCCGTAGCTCCCGTACTGTACACGCACAGTGCTGCTATCCATTACTTATTTCCACAAACGGGAGCGACTAGCGATGAATCGAGATCGCAAGCAACAACACGCCACACGCTCGAGTTTAAGCAGTCGTTCTGTTTGCTTCCTCCAGTCCGACATTTCCCTTGGGAAGTGGATTACAGTGCCCAGGAAAACGGGAGTTTTCTTATAATTTGTAATATGCTCTCTAAATAGTATTGAGTTTAATTGTTATTACGTTCATTTCGTTTCCGTTTTTATAACTAATGTTAGGTGTCATAACACGGTAAATACATGTGTAGGGTAAGCAAAGTAGGAAGTTGGGTTTGTTAGTAGAAATTGAAAATGGATCCACAGCCCGCCACTAGCGAGACTGAGTGTAAAATATGTTTATTTTGATGATTTTTAATTTTTGAGTTGCCTCAGTACTGATTTTAAATTAGTGCCAGAAAAATATGTTTGAATTAATACTTCGGGTTTGAACTATTGAGTTTTATCTGCCATTTATTGTATTGTAAAGTGTGCAATGTGTCATATTCTAATTGCATTTAACTAAATGTTATCTAAAACATTCAAATGTGTGGGGAAATTTTATTGCTTATCCTGTAAATAAGAACTCACTACACGCCATTGGTCTGTCGGCTCGCAAAATATCACATCCTGTAAGTATACAGCGGCTTACTGATCTCTGAAAACAAACCCACTTGTGTGAATGATGACGGAACGTTTAACGTTGTTGGAAATATTTAGTAAATTGCTGACTGAGTCACGCCAATCTCTATTGTTGGCAATTGCGCCCATTCCGATGTTTCACGAAGGCTAATGGCAACCATTAAATAGAAAAGTAATTGAATGGTTTTTTTTTTTTTTTTTTTAATATCGATGCCGTGGTGGTGTGGTGTTTAGAATAGTGGCCTCCCATCTCTGCGAGCAGGGTTCGATTACCGGCGGGATCGCGCCCGGATTTTCACACGTGGGAATCGTGGCGGACGATGCCGCTGGTCGACGGGATTTCTGGGGGATTGTCCCGTCAAACCGCAGTCTAATGATATAATCCATTTACGGTCACTTCACATTTTTCTGAAGCCTTGCTAAAGTTCTACTTCCAGGATATTCCTCCGCCTTGTGCAAACTATGTTTACGTAAGTCTAGAAAATTACACCAGAGAACAATGCACCAAATTTTTGGCGCACCCAGATGTAATAATATTTTGCATTATAACTATTTCTTACTAAATGCTGTTCACGATAAAGTGGGCACTTTTGAAGTAAACCTTAGAAAAAATTCACTGCTCCTGCTTGCATATATTTAAATGGACGCACTTAGTGACATGCGTCCGGTGAAGTTGGTAACGATAGAGGGAAAGTAGTTCCATAGCTTAACGTCGAATAAAAAGTGTTATGTAAACATTTGTGGTAAGTTAAATTATTCCTTTCGCTTACTGCGTTTTTTTAAATCATCGATGTGTAAAAATGACCAAATTTTTTTATTATTTACTTTTCTAATAATTTCACAGTTTCACTTGACCGACGCATGAATAAAGTGATGAGGCCCTTGGCAATGTTAATTTGACGTAAGGCGGAAGAATACACAACGTGTATACAAGTAGATCGTGAGCAGGTCTTTCAAAAGTGCTCATTTTACCGCGAACAGCCTCTAGGAGCTACTAAATTAAATGTTTTCTCACTTTTTTTTTATTCATACTTACTATGAATTAAATATAATTTATGTGTAAAATATGGGTAAAACTTCAATTTAACGATAAATAAGATACCTTTATGTTAACATGAGTATATAATGCTTGTGATAGATTGCATATTTAGAAAATAACTAAACTCGTCATACGTGAGCTGATATTTCGGAGGTTTGATTCAAGAAGTGCGAAGAAATCTGCGAATAGACTGCATATCGGCGAGCTGATGATGATTCTAGCATCGAGGAAGTCGTACGTGTTACAGCGACGAGCTGACGAAGCGTGCAATTTCAGCCGTGGCTGGCAAATTAGCCTTTTAGGCGCTCCGCGCCAATTGCTCTGCACTCTGGCCACGGATTTCCATTTAATTTAACCCGTGTGTGTCAAGGACCTTTCTTTTCATGCCTTTAGGCTCACCAGCGAGAGGTTAACGTGCTAAAATAGACATCTTGCTACAACTAAATAAAAAAAAAAAACACCCAGAACTTTTATCTCCAAAGTTAAATTAACGGAATTTGCCTCCAGGTTATCGTGACGGAAATTGCTACTGGGTATTAAAAAAAAAAAAAAACATTACCGTACTCCGTTATCATTTTTTAAACACGATAAACGAAAACGAACAGATATCTTAGAAAATTTTCATCGCTCTAAATTCGAATCAGTGGAAAGCCACTGATTCTCAATGAAAATGGCTCCATTTAGAACCAGTGTAATTTTCCACATCACTAATTTAATCGGCTCAATTTTTCCACTGAAACAATCAGTGTTTTTCTTTTCCACTGATTCTAGGTGGAATCATTTTCTCTGCGAATCAGTGGTTTTCCACTGATTCGAATTTAGAGAATGAGACGTCTAAGTTAGAGTGTTTATTTTATTTTTATTTATTCACGGAAATAACTGCACAACTTCAACGAAACATGCTTAGGGTTAGTAACACAGATTCCGTGAACGTACAAATATTTTTATAATTTGGAAATGGAATGTTTTTTTTTGTTTTCGTTTAAATGAATTTTTTGGCTGACAAATAATTATAAGTGCGCTAGGAGGAGGTTATACAGAGCATAAAAATAGGTTAAAAAGTTAAATTAGAGCTTTGAAAACGAACGAATATCTATCAAACAAGGCACTTTGTTTCCTAAGCCACAATGTTCCCGTAACCAAACTTGTAAGAAATCTTTACCAGATTTCAGTTTCTCTTCTTGCTACTGGTTTTAAAGAGATGCTGTCTGTAAGTGGTAGTTTATTTATTAATGTTGGTATTATACGTGTGTGTGGCTTTAACACCTTAAATGTAAAAGAGACGAGCGTCTTACGTTGCCTCGGAAACGTTCACGGCTATAATCCATTCACGGTTAATTGCAACTTTTCTGAAGCCCTGCTTAAGTTATACTTCCAGGGTATCCCTCCGCTTCATGCAAACAAAGATTCGCCGAGTCAATAAAATCACACCAAAGGGACAACGCACCGCATTGATGCGCATTCACTGTAATAATATTTTGCAAAAGAACTATTTCTTACTAGGCATTACCAACACACCAATTTTCTACCTGTTTTTATTAATATTAATTATAAACGAAATAGTAGATTATATAGCTAACATATGAGTAGAAGTTCAGTTTAATAAAAATAATGTACTTTTATGTTAACAAAAGTATAAAACGCTTGTGATGCACGACATATATACGAAACAACCTTACACGCCATCCATATGGTGAAATTTCAATGGTTTGATTCAAAAAGTATAAAGAAACCGCGAATAGATTATGATTGAACAGTTTCTACAACATTATTATATGTAGAGACATGCAAAATTCGCATTATTATTTGGGTCAAGTTAAACTTCAAACATGTGTACCTTTGTCAAAAGTTTCACATTGGAAAGTACGTTATCTGACACAGCCTGGGTAACTCTGGGCCAATAGATAAACACTTCACAATTGTGTACTCCAATCAAATGCAGGTCGGTAAGAAAGGGTGTGGCTTCACGTCTATGCAACAGCCAATTGAGAAACGACGATGGTGGGGCGCTTCCTTTCATGAGCGCGTACACACTCGGTGATTAGCTGCACGAAGCTCTGGAATAGGCCTTGTTTATGATTGGCTACTGCGTGTAGTGGAACTGTCCTTATTGGCTTGGTTTCCTGCTGGCAAGAGAGTCACCAGGGGCTGGTGTGCGCAACTGGAGGTGGCGGTATAAGACGGTATTCACCGCTGTAAGCTTAAGCAATCTGTGATTCGACCTACTGCTGTGAGCACCAGTAAGAGGAGAGCTCTCCACGAGGTTGACGACTGCCCATGGTCGAGGGCGACGCCCCGCAGGAGAGAGAGAGAGAGAGAGAGGGGCACAGCGGGGTAGGCGCTGATGATGAGCTGACCGGCAGGCCACAGACGTTAATACGGTCAACACCCCACCCATCGAGAGAGATTGATAACCTGGTGCGTGTCGGAGGTTGGTCGTCCAGCGAGGCTGGAGTGATCCCCGATCAGGCGAGGCTGCCGATGCTGGAGCAGCGTCGGGCAGTGCCGAGGTGATCCAGGTGCTGGGTCGAAACCAGGCTTGGACAAGCCATCCTTCGCCACATCTCCACTACACGAGCCGACGGAGGAGCTCCGGCGATTCGAGGCTGTCAGTGGTAGGTGATCTTCAGTAGAGTGCAAGGGCGAGCAGGGTGCGATACGAGTCGGGTAGAGCGATTAATGTCCTCTAAAGTAATTATTGAATCAGAGAAGAATTAGTAGTTATAGACTAAAAGATAGAAATTTAACGTAATAACTAAAGTAATTATAAGTAAGATAGTTGAGATCTGAAATATAACTAACGGTGGAAGGAGTCAAGAAGTGTAGCGTTTATTGTATCTGCGTAATTTGTAATTGAGTTTAGTTTCGTTTATGCAATAAAGTTTGATATTAATGAAGCAATCGGTGGTAGTAATTTAGAAGAGTTAATATAGTCGATCCTGGTACTTTTTTGAGGGCCTTGAGCCAGTGTGGTTATGCAAGAATATAGATTGTACACTTGGCTAGGCACTACAACACTACGGAAGTCGTTTAACGTATAGTTATTGCAGACTCCGTTCCCGCGAGTTAACGGGACATTTTGATCCCTTTCAGAAACACTTTAATTTGCTATTTCAGGTGTGGCAAACGAAACATTTTATGATGCAAACTGTACTTAAGTCGACACCACAACACTTGTTTAGTCGTCATAGCCAATGAGCCATCCTGTACAAATTCAATCGCTCAGGGAGTGCGAAATCTTCTACACAGTGGATTAATGAACATCAAGCTTACGGGAGGCCACGGTGGCTGAGCGATTAGCCTGCTCGCCTCCCACCAAGGCGAACCGGGATCAATCTCCGGCCGGGTCACTGCGGATTTTCGCAAGTGGGAAACGCACCGCTGGCATAGACGTGCGCAGAATTAGGTAATGGGGGTGCAAACAGCAAAATAATGGTCCACATTTATGTGATCGAAAATACAAAGTAATAATATATTTAAACGTTTTCATCTCAAATAGCCTGTGCTATACTAAACATTTTTGTAGGTGTGGTCATTAATTGAGTAATGAATGGATGATTCCTGTCCGCTTGGATGACCATCGTTAGAGATGTTGACATTTCGGGGAAATATTACGTGCTAAGAGTAGTCTCCAATTCTTTAGGGTCTCCTAATACGCAGCTTCTCGCAGGTGAAAAATGTATCTTGAACATGGTAGCAACACAAGTCTCATTGGGCCAGTAAAACAAAGACGTAGGGCCTCGCCTGAACTGCAGCCGGAGAGGAAAGGAATGTTGCTGACGAGTGCATAGGGCGTTGAAAGCGACACACTGGTGATGAGTATCTCTAAGCATCGTGGTCTTGGGCGAGTCTGTCGATGGGAACTGTGAAGCGTCCAGGCCAGGGATCTGGAGGGAGAATGACACCTCAGTAGTTTGTAAGCAACTACTAGGCGCGCTCCTGACAACAGACAACTAGGCCTACACAACCCAAGCAAGCAGTTAACAAGTGCCATCACAGTAAAAAAAAATTGGGTTTTGCTGTGTTGGGGACACGACCATTTGTGTTGCGTGAATACGTCTACGTTGACGCGCTCGGACGACTTGATGTTTATTTTACGTTCCCGGCACCGCTTCACTTGATCATATGGGGTTTATGTGTTTCCCCGGAATACTTTGTAGATGCTCTTTCAAACCGTATACGATTTCTGTATTTCGACTTGGCTTTTTGACGAGTATAGGCCGAAATTATGTTAAGTTTTCTTAATTTTTTTACATTAAACGCATACAATTTCACCATAACCACGCCACACAAATGTTTTTATACACGCAATCGATTAATCTTGACTGGAGCGGTTGATTGAAACTTAAAACGAGCGTCGTAGCTACTCCTAGTCAAAAATTATACTACGCGGACCTTATGAGACGCGGCGAAACGAACTCAAAATTACGCCCCCCCCCCTTTTTTTTTTATCAACGGCCGCAGCTATAAACCACACAAACTCCGCTCTTGCCTCCCCCATCGCAATCGATGCTTCGCAGCCCTCACTCACTCAACGTAACATATTCTTTGAGCCTTTGGCAATCGGGTGGTGTAATTGAATTTTGAATGTAGATGATAGAATCAGAGCTGCAATGCCAAACTGTTTCCCCCCGATTTTGTTATCGTCAGATTTTATGGATTAACTCACAGTGTGGTTGCTAATTATAAGCATAACTAGAGACATTAAGCGCGGCCGGCACCTGGCAGGCGACTGATGTTATAGCTACTCGGAAAGAGAGTTGAATACATAACGACTGTTTCCAAATAGGTAACGTTACACGCGACAAACATAAAGGCATATATTTCAAACAGTAGAATGAATAGCTTCCTGGTCTCATGAATAAATTAAGAGTTAACTCACTAAACGCATTAATAGAAAATAAATTTCCACTTCAAAATGAAAAATCGTTTACCGCCCGCATAAAATTCTGTGTAGATGGAATTACATTTATTAAGAAAAACCAATCAAATAATTATCGTAGGAGCTGGACATCTCAATGCAAAACGCACAAACAACTTTTCAAAATATGTAACGATAGCACGAACAAACTAGTACTGAGAAAAACTTACCCAGACTTTTAACACAAGTTTCACCTCCCTGGGAAAATTAAATTTCACTATTTTAAGATCAATTCATTTTTAACACAATTTCCGTTGAAGCATAGGGATACTCGCATCGCGTGAAGAAGGGCTTAATCCAGCAACGATTATTTAAAAATTAATAAAACCAGGAACGATATGAGTTCAGACACTTCGTAGAAAAAAAAAAATTTGAAATCAATACTACTTTATGTTTAAAAAAATAATATATGCTTACTACATCGAGCCGAATAATGTTAACACAATTTCCGTTAAGTCTGGGAAATTCGCTGCACTTGTTAACACAACGGTAGTTAAAACGCCTAGGAACTCTCGTAGACTGACCTCAAAAAACGTACTTGACACGATAAATGCTTATAAAATTATATCGTCTACACACATGAAAAAATTTTCCGGATCAATTATTAAATTAAAACTTGTAAAAATATTTCGCACTGTAGTTTATGAAGACTGTGAACGAGATCTGAACCCCGGATCATATACTATTCGAAGAAAGCGAGAGGTGAAGCGCGCTATAGGCTGGATCGAAATCCTCAGCTTCGCAGAAGACATACCCCGTAATTGTGCCACGAGTCTCCGCCAATCGTCGTCTCGACCAATGAAGAGGAATGGTCAATGGTGCGTGTGCAGAGAGCGATGTATCCAGGGCGACATTCAATCACAAACTAAAAATGGCGCAGAGCAGGGAAAAGCGGTTGGAAGTTCCTGCTGGGTATTCCCCTTCCCCGATCACATCCCTAGACCAGAGCGTGTCTTCGGGTATTCACACCCTTCCCCGACCCTCTCCAGGCCCTAGACCAGAATGCATTTTCGGCTAGTTCGAGGGCTGCCTGCACCTGCTAGAACCACGAGCCCAGAACACATCTTTGTCTACCACATCAGGGACTGTCCACCTGCCAAATTCCCCCTTCAAGACACCATGTTTGGACTCTTCCGAATGTGTTAACCTGTTTGCAAAAAATTCCCTCTGCTCTTCAATTTGAAGTGGACCTGTCTGGTTACCTCCCCTCTCTCCTCTTCACACCAAGATTCTACTTTTGTCTGGCAGTTAACCTGTAAAGAAGCGAAGGTTTCTCCTATTCTTGAATCCAAGGGAGGGCTTGCTTGTGCAGACATCAAAGGATAATTTTTTCCAAGTCCCGCTGACAAAATTATTTCCCTATTCACTAGCAATTAAATCTTACCCGATATTTTAATCCCTAAAAAAATTCCAAGAAATGAAATTTATTTCCAATAAAAGTTTCACGTGTATTTTCTCAAATCTCGCAGAAGTCCAGGAATCTGTGAAAAATATTTTGTACATAAGATTTTCACAGAAATCCGAGAATCTGTGAAAATATTTTGTTCGAGAGATATTTTCAATCGCTCAATTTTGTAATGAAAAAACTCGCATCATTCCATTTAAGCAATACACAAGTAAAATTTTTTCACCTTTTGAAAAATTACATTAAAACCAAATGTCTTTAATTATCAGGTTAATGTAAAACATACATATTCAATGTGTTAAAAATATTTGTGCACAGCAGAGAAATATACTTATTTTTTGTGTAGATTTCTCTGTAAGTTTCCATTCGAGAATTTCAACTACACTATCTAGCATAAAAGGTGTATATTTGAACAAATATAAATTTATTCATTTTTTTTTAATTTCCCTAGAAAATAAATAAATTTTGACATAATATTAATGAAATAGCATGAATCCAGCCTGAAATGACTGCTATATACACTACAAGCTGTCAAATTCAACGATGTTATTAAAATGTCCAAATTTAAGCAAATTTAAAGGAAAAAGATGGCATTTTGAATCCATATACTGTATAAGGAGGAATAAATTAATTTTTCTCAGTGTTAAGTTGTCAGCTGCCAAGGTCACTTTATGTATGTGTGTATGCATGTGCATTGTGTTAGCAGCACCAAGAGTTAGATGTCTACTACAATGCCAGGTATCCACTATAGTGCCAAGCATCCACTACAATGCCAAGCATCCACTACAATGCTAAGCGTCCAATACAATGCTAGGCATCCACAACGAGAAAAATGACAGACATCCACTACTTCAGAGGCTACAACATCAGAGGATACAACATCAGAGGCTACTGCAGCACCTAGATTTACAATGCAGAATCTAGAGGGGAGTACATCTCTCTCCCTCACTCTCTTCCCTCTGTATCACCCCACAACAGGTAGAACGCATCAAGGTCACAGTTGTGACAATTGTGATGAGGAATGTGTTGAAGTATTCAAAGCTATTCTAGCATATGGAAAGGTAAAAATGTTAGAGAGTTTAGACTGTTCTCAATTGTGAGCACTTTCAAAAGAATTTATCATTACTTTTGCAGTACACAAGATTAAGATAGTATATCCATTCCTTCCTGAAGATTTACGAGTTGTATCTTTCGTGTGAAAACTGCCCATATGGTATGCCCCCTTTTGTTAATGATGAGAACTTACAACATATGCCGAGGGATTGTATGTCATGAAGGTTGATTCAGTTAATTGAGGCCCGAACCATCCCATACGTAGTAATGGACAATTCCTGGGTTGACGAAGTTGATTCTGAGGCGACCACTGAGATCTTAAAAGTAACATGAGTGGAGACATTTTTTATATATTGTATATACTGTATAACTTGAGAGTGTAAAAAAAAAAACGTAAAGATGGTATGCTATGCACAAGGTTTCGAAAATTACAAAGACAACTCTTTTGTAATTAAATAACTTGGATTTTCTTATCTAACGATGTTGATGATTCAAAAGTATTAAATTTAAATCCCCCAGACCTTGGTATACTTTAAAACCTGAATTTAAAATGATATTTCGACAACAAACTTACAATATACATTACATAAATGGGACTCTGGCGATATAGCTTACAAAGAGCATTTCCATTATGCGAACGATGTGCTCCTCGAAGATTATCCAGTATATGTACTTGGAAAAATGCAAAAGGAAATTTTAAAAGTTAAAAAAATGCATAAGTCATAAATATCAGAAGATATGATGACTGTTCGAGTGTTAATTCAAAAGTCAAATGCTATAATACCAAACACTGTGAAGAAAAAAAATGTTTTGTTCACAATGCAAAGGCAAATCTTTAAGAGAGTTTTTGTACCAACATCCTATGTAAGTGTAAAGATATTAATCTTTCTAAAAATGTGTAACATTTCGAAAAATTGGAGAAATTCAACCCAAAGAAGAAGTATATGCCAGTGTTACTCCAGGGTACAAGAAATTATGGTTCCAATTCCAGATGTGCAACGGAGTTAATCACTGTAGCACCACACAAAGTTTCGCAGGAAATATGTATCAAGAACGAGTTTTGTGTAATGAGGAAGATATTTGTTCAGTTTTTAATATGCAACCCGACAGCAACCTGCTTTGTTCTTCTGAGGAGCTATGTTTGAAAACTGCAAGTGAAGAAATAACCAAGGAACCAGGATTTAAACAAATAAAATATAAATTAAGTACAGTCTTTTACGACAGCCATACCTTGTGGACTGAAACATGTAATAATAAGGAACACATTGTGCATATGATAAGTAGTAGCCGCCTTCAAAGGTAACCTTGTAGAATGCAGGACTGTAAAGTTTGGAATAGCAATGTTTGCGTATGTAAATTCGAGTTAATCAAGATGTCATTAAAGAACTAATATCATCTCAAGTGGGAAGAAAATATCAGCATATAAAGAAAAACAACCGTACACCTGAGCTTCAGTTAAGGTGTAGAAATTCGACTCATTAGTTCCCTATGCCAGCATTACTCCAGGATACAGACGAGTGTGGTTTCGACTTGAAGAAGAAGATAGTCCACTACAGATTCAGATGTGTAACGGAGAAGAACATTAGCGTTTCTCATTAATCAGTCCTGTTTATACTTTAAAAGGTTTAGATATATGTTTTGGGCGAAGTTTTTGTCCTTTGTATCATTTACATCCTGACAGCAAACTACCTTGTAGTGAGAGTTAACTAGCATTTGAAACTCAAAGTGCACACATCACAAAATTTATGTCCTACAAGAAAATAAAATATATCATGCAGTATGAATGTAGTTGCAGTTCTCTTATTACAGTATGGAGAAAACAATGTAAAAACAAGTAACATTTTACGTACATAGGAAACCAAGTATTAAGTACTCCATGTGGCATGTGGAATTGCCAGCTTTAGCTAAATAAGAAAACGTTTAAAAAAGCAACAACAAAACTGCTATATAAAAGATCATTTAGTAATAAACTGTCAGTCATGGCTAGCAACTTTGGCCCTACAGATGTAGATGACGTCCTACAAATAGGATACAGACGAATTTTCTTTAAGCTGTATAACAGTATTTTACAAGTTCAGGTATGCAACTATATAGAACATTGGTACTACACTTTCGATAACTGTCTCGGTACTTGCATTGGTGAAGGCATAGCATGCAACAATTATGCTGTGAGATATATCCATCCCAACAGCTACTTACCATAAACATAAGAAGATTTGATGATTGACAGCCTTACCAAGGAGCTTGAAGAGGAGTGTGGACACGGAGTAATCACCAACCAACTCACAAGACCTCACCAGGGAATCACTGTCCTTTGGAAGGAGACCTTGCAATGGAGACATTCACAACTTTATTTTCGAACAAGGAGGTTTAGTTTTCCTGTCAATGTGCAACTTATATATGTATGAAGTGGTTAATTCTGAAAAATGTTCTCGCCGATTTGCAGGTATGCAGTTATTGATCAATTTTTGTATTTTGTAATTTATAACCAAGCATATTGATATTTTGTTGTTAAGGAAATGTGTGAGTCAAACATGTATTTCAAATGTATGTATTTATCAGAACCTTTGTCAACAAGTAATAAGCCATGTAGTTTTGATTCCTGTTTAACTTATTTCAACAGTTCGAAATGTCTTGTAAACCAGTACAGACTGCACAGAGTTGATTGAAAGCATAAGCTTAAGGGCGAGTACATTGTAATGACATTTTGTGAGAAAGAACAATGTTTCAAATATTTTATTTATAATATAGACAATGATTTGCACTATCAGTATTTCGAAGAATGTGACAATGATCTTTATACTTTATATCATTATCGAAAGTTTGGTTACATGTCTCGTACTGGGTGTGTTTCATCAATGTGTCATGTTCATTGAGTAATAAAACTAACAAAAATAAAATTTAGTCTAAAATTACAGTTTAACTTTATATAATAGAGCATGAATTTATCGATATTCATACGTACTTCCTTGCTAATTGGTATCAGTCTGGTGTTGGATAGCAAATGCATAACATGGTGTATTTTCTTCCAGTAAACCATTACGTCAGTGTCACACCAGGAGAGGCTTATGTAACTTACACACTATGGTTTAGCAGGCTTCTCTGTGAGTTTACAGAGACTTGTGACAGTGTATTCCATTTTAAGTGATTTTTTTCTGCTAGGAAACAAAGAGTAATGAATTAATTTAATACTGTGATAGTACAAAATGTCCTGTGTTTCACATGACTGCAACAACTCCTTTTCCATCTAGTATTGAAGACGTTCACTCACATCATATAGAAACATATCCCGACTTGTTGAAAGTATCATTTTACATTCCCCGGAATGTAAAGATGTATGTGTACAAACAGAAATGTTAAAACCAGGGTGTAAAAATGCTCCCTCAATAAAGCACAGTTCAAGAACGGGATCTGGATCCAATATTAAGAAAATGCATGATAACATTGTTTACAGAAGTTGCTAACAGTTATAAAATATTTGTTTAACTATGCTTGTTTCTTTAAAATGTTGTATATATTTTGAATGAACCTGTACTGACTTGTCTTAGAATGTTGTAACTAAATTTTTGGATCAATCTATATTTGTATATAGATTTTTAAAATAATTGTCTAATATGTTCTATGTTTTCAATCAACCTGTACTTGCTAGTGATAAAATGTTGTACATAGATTTTTTGAGCAAGCTCTACTTGCTTGTTTGATGTGTGTGTGAAAATTGTCTAATGTGTGATGTGTTTTGGAAGATCCTATACTTAGTTATGTTAAAATGATTAGTGAAACAAACTGTGTTTGTATATATTTTTATCAATAAATACATCTTAAAATGAATTCATATGTATATTAATTTATACTATCCATTTTTAAAACTGAACTTGTTTTTCTAAGAAAGGAATTATATAGTGATAATTAAAATGTCTCAACAGTGAGTGAGAGATTTTTTAAAAGTTAAACGATGTTTAGTTTCATTCAAACTATGTTCATTAACACATTTGAGTGTTATAAATAAAAAAGCCAGATAACAAAAAAAAAACTATTTGTTTGGCAAAATATTATTCAGCTAAAGATAGTTAAAACTGTATCCTGGCAAATATGTATGCTGAAGAATGTAGTATTATTTTACAACATACCATAGATACACAACAAAGAGTTTATTTTTTTGCCAGCTTCCATGGTGTAGTCAGTTTACGCATTAGTTGGAGGCTCTGTGTTCGCATTATGGATAAAGCATGGTTAATTGCAATCTAGTTTCTGCTTTCAAATCCCTACTAAGACATGATTGTAATCTAGTTTCCAGGTTCGAGTCCTGGCTAGGTCATGTATGATTGTAATCTAGTTTTTGGGTGTGAGTCCTGGTTAGGTAATGTATCATTGTAAGGCAGTAACCATTAACCATATTGCATGAAAGGAATAATGAAAGAATCATGTAATTAAAATATGTATAATTAAAGGTTAGTTAGAACAGTAATTTGTTTGTTTATGTACACCACAAAGGTAGTTAGATGTATAACATTCAGGGTTAAAAGCCTTGCAATCCAAAAAGCTTATATCAGATTTACAATTGTTCATATATGAAATCATTAAATAAGAGCTTAATTTAAATCTAATCACTTAACACTGAATGAATACACATATTCCATGTTAAATCCTGACATATATTCTATATTATAGCAAATGTGTTAAATCCTTTTAATTTGTGTTGAATTTGGTTAAAATTTACTTAAAAATATTTCAGATACGTAATTATTTCATTTGATGTATTTTGGAAGTGAATTACAATATATAAAATTTTGCAGCAAAGGAGGATGTCTGGCCTATAAATAGGGCCTTCTGCCCAGAGCTTGCCATTTCTGTTTTGACTTCATGGGGTCAACATCTCCCCTCCAGTGCACGTGTATATTGTCTAAACTGTGAACCAGTCCATGCTGCTGAGAGCTACTGGCAGGGTTGATTTGTTCAGGGACACCGGCCACCCGCTCGCTGCTTGGTTAAAACTGCGGGCCTCTTCCTTATTTTCTGAGCAAATCCCTCCCTGTCCTGCACTCATCTGAAATGGGTTTAATCTATGTTGATGACATAGTCCCTTATCTTACTAACAGACTTGCAGATTTTAGTGCACGTGGATCTGCCTGGAGTCTGCAAATGTTGACATACATGGATATCCATGTGTCTCAATACAAGGTGTTCACTGTAGGTGCTGCACACACTAAATTACACGCATTATCATTGATAAGAAGGCTTGTGTCAATGTACACTGCCCAGAGGGACAGTGTTCCCATGATGCTGTTGTAGCATATTTGTTTCCTGTCACACAGAATTCCCAAAGAATAACTTCTAGTCCAAATCCTCTCAAGGATTTGAATAATAAAGGTCTGTTGACATCTGTAGTCATAGAGGATATTGTAAGTTTCAGGAGAACAATTCTATTTCTATCAATGTCTGCTATGTAATGAACAAAGATAGCAATATAATTGAAGAAACTTGAGAAAAGGGTGAGGTTATCATACCCATGCGTATTTCTCCTGTACATCATGACAAACATGTGAATATTTTGGTGATTCGCACTGGTGGAAATGCCACATATTCGCATTTGTGTGTATTAGAAATTTATGTCAGCTGGTTGGTAGTTAGCTAAGTAAGACAAAATGTAAGAAATTTGTTTGTGAGCATTGTCTCCAGAATTTCCAAACTGAGGAGAAACTTGCGAGTCACGCTATTATTTGCCAGTAACAAAAAGCTGTTCACAGTACTTTTAAGAATGATTTTGAAATGAAATTTTTCTATGTTGAAAAGGTTTTAATTCCTCATGTCACTCATTTTCTATATCATGTGATATGAATGATGAATGTATAAAATGCTATATTAGTAAAGAGAAGTTTGAAAATATTGGTAGTCATGAAACAAGTGGGTAACTAGAAGTGATGATAAGCTGATGGTTCATATTCATTCTCAGGTAGCAGGAGGCCTGCTTGATCACTTTCACGAGAAAAACAAGTTTCTCACTTCAGTCTTTGTGATGGATAAATAGATTTGTTTATAATTTAAACTCTCTAAAACCAACAATTCCATAAAGGAAATTTGATAAATACAACCTTTGAAGGGCTGAGGTGAAATATAATTACAAAAGGGTTTGAGAAAATTGGATGCATGAATAAATAAATTTGAAATGAAACAAGGGAATTTGTAGCATTTTGAGAGAACCCTGTCAGCCAAAGCTTAACACAATGTGGATGCAAGAAAAGGGAAAGGGAAAGTGGTTTAACAAAAACAACTTTCCAGGATCCAGGTACAAGAGGTCTTAGTGCTCTAGCCAGAAGAATGTTCCCAACTGACCTAGCTCTATAGCAGCAAGTGGCGAACTGCACCAACTTTTACTTTTAACAAAAATATTTTATCACACACAACAGATTACTATTTCTGCTGGGAATCAACATGCTGCTAAAGCATACTCATACTTTGCACAAACCATTATGAACTCTGAATGTTTAATAATTCAACTAAACTTGTATTAAAAATTTGGGTAAGTTTTCTCAGTACTAGTTTGTATGTGCAATTGTTATGTACTGTGAAAAGGTGTCTGTGTTTTTCGAATTGAGATGCCCTGCTGCTACAATAGTTACTTCATTAATTTTGCTTAATAAATGTAATTCCATCTACACAGGATTTCATGTGGGCGGTAAACGAATTAAAATTTTGGTGTGAAAATTTATTTTCTATTAATTCGATTAGTGAGTTAACATTTACTTTATTTATGAGACCAGGAAATTGTTCATTCTGCTGTTTTAAATGTATTCTTCATACTTTTGCCGTGTGTAATGTTACCTATTTGGAAACAGTCATTGTGTATTCAGCTCTCTTTCCGAGTAGATATAACCTCAGTCACCTGCCAGATTCCGGCCACACTCCACGTCTCTAGTCATGCTTATAATTCTCTGCAAAAATCCTATACTGACGTCTTTCCTTCAGCAACCTTGCAGCCGGATGGACTTATATTAAAATAATTTAAGGTATGTGTCGAACTGACAGGCGTATGTGTCAAGTAGTGTAATTTATACATGTTTTTTAAATCCATTGTTATTGTGTCGTTTAATTAAAGTTATATATATTGCTAGGAACATTTTGTTTTTTTGGCTTTTTTGTAGTTAGAACTCATTACTTAATTTCTTTATGACATCTGGAGACTCATGTAGTTGTAATCATTTAGTCTGTCGTAAGTTATATTGCTACATTACAGGACGGGTTAGTAAAATCACGTTGTAGATGTATTCAACTCTCTTTTCGTTTAATTGATTTTTTATAATGTAATAATTTCATTAAATATACCTTTAAAAATTCTTCCATCACCTGCCGATTGGACTCCACATCTCTCAGCCGCCTATCGGACAAAATACTCTTAAAAATAAGATATTACACAATAACTATATACACTATCGACAAAAAAGTAATTGGGCACCTGTCCAGAATGTTTGCTCACTAGTTGTCACCCCATTAGAACCTCATAGAGCCACCTCTTGCAGCTATAACAGCAACCACCCTGTCTGGCATGCTCTGTACGAGTGTTTTCAGGACATCCACAGGGATTCGTCGTTATTCCTCTTGCAGCCATTCCATGAGTTGAGCAATGGATTTTGGCCATGCCTGATGAGCCCTCACCCAGCGATCCAATTCGTCCCAAAGATGTTCTATACTGTTTAGGTCGGGGCTCTGGGTAGGCGAGACCAATCGGCGAACATTGTTGGCGTACCACTGCATAGTATCACTTGAAACATGGCACCTGGCATTATCATCCTGGAAGTAACACAGGTCCATTCCATAAAAATGCCACAATGTTGGGAGCATTTCATTATCCTGAATGTTACAGTAGGTCACCCCAAAAAATAATAAAAAATAAAGTGCCTTAGCACACCTTTGCACAAAACTATACACTTATCAATTCATACACAAAAAAAAAACTCAAAGAAATTTGATCAAATTTATTTTAGCAAATAATTGTTATCCGGATTCGATTAGTGGATTAACGAACATTTGTATCGGATTAAGATCGGATCAATCCGACCAATCAATCTGATATCAAATTGATTCTCCGATTAATCAAGGCGGCATCCGTTTGTTTCGGAACCCTCACGCCCATACTACTAACAGCTGTACTGCTATTCGCGTTTTTTAGCAAAGTGGTTGGCATCTAGCGACGTAAATACGCAAAATGCCTATTACTGAATATGCACAATCAATGATATGGTGAAAGAGGTATATGTTGAAATGAAGTGCACAAAAAGAAAGAGTGGATTAATGTTGTAAAACATTCTCATCAGGTTGGACGCAACAGACTTGGAGCGAGGAGGGCGAAGATCGAACTAGACCTGACCCATAAAAGTGGTGCGGGAAGAGGTGTTAGGCTGCGGGAAAGACGATGGTCGATGATTTCGTGAGGGTGCGGTGTCTTTAGGGAGGGGGGGGTGAGCAAGGTAAGGGGTTCTGATGTCATATGTTCCTGGCGAATATTTTTTGCGACTTTTCCAATAACTACCGTGTATCTTGGGGGGGGGGGGGTGAGACGAGCAAGGGGAAGGGCAGGGTAATGTTAAATGTTCTTTGATTTTTTAGAATTTTTTGTCTTTTTTTTTCTTTTCTTTTTTTGATTGTGCTGTGGAGGGGGGTCAGGTGTGCTTGGGCAGGGGTGGGGTGAGATGGGTGGAGGCCTGCGGGTAAAAGAGACGAGCCTCCTAAATCCTTCAAAAGGCTCGAAAATAGCTTTTCGGCGGCTCGTTCTTTCAAATGGATCATTCTGTGCTTTTTTGAGAGAAAAACGGGGGATTTGGAGGGAAAAAATTGGAATTTTGAGTGGAAAAGGTCATTTTCAAGGGGGAAAATGGTCGATTTTGAGGGAAAAAACGGGAAATTTCGAGGGAAAATTGGAAAATTCTAAGATGGTGGACGAATCCGTATCCGACATGCCAGATGCAATGTGTCAAAGTCGTCATAAGCACACTTCTAATATTCACTGTAAATGTCATCTCGTTATATCCTTTATAACGATCATTTTCATCGATATGGTGCTGCGCTCTGGAGGCATCGAAAACAAATTTCTGGCAGAAACACAGATACCAGGTCTGTTCGCGTGGTATGCTTTTTCTGTTATCTGAGATCAAGTGATATTTGTCAGGAGCAACAAAGTCAAAAGCAGCAAATACTCTCGGCAGGACGACACGAACGACGAACAGCAGAAAACTAACAGGTGAGAAATTAATAAACAAAATTTTATTGAAAAGATGTTTATAATAATTATTGTCTCTGTGTAATTACGTGTATTTGAAATGTTGGCTACTCAAGATAACTTACTTCCGAGGATCAATGTGTCAGATATTTTTTATTCCCCTCTGCACTTCTTACAGGATACTCAAACATATTATTTTCATCGAGCTGCGTAAAAGCAAATTCCTATTCACAATCGTCACGCACAAGACTCTTCGACGTTTGTAATTTTATTTTGGCGGCCATTCTTTTTCCCCATCTTGTTCGTTTTGATATTTCTGCTATACCTCGGCGAGCAGGAACAGAAACAGCCGTATTTTACAGCACAAATAGCAACTGCTACCGCCATCCGAACAGCGTACAAAAAAAACTATTGATTCCCGTAACACGAACGGCAACTAGCAGAAATAGCACTAAACTAGCAGCATAACAAACCACGCGGACGCGCCTATAGGCCGTTCGCGGTAAAGTGAGCACTTTTGAAGCCCTAGTTAATTTTTTTCATTCCGCCTATTTATATCCTTCCACCCTGCCGCGTGAGTAATACGCACAGTGTATAAATTCACCATACCCAAAATAAAAAGTCCGAGGCCACAATGAAATGTATTTGCTGGCTGTTATGTTTGATGAAACAGCATCAAAAAGTACTCACCTTACCGTGAACGGCCTATACCATGTCAGAAGTAAGATGTATTCTAATAGCTAATGAGTCATCACTACCGAGAATCCACTCACCTTTGAGGCCCACTTCTTACCTGGGACGACAGGACAAAGTGCGTGTCGACACGATTTGAAAAGAATGTGTTCCCCCTGTATGGGTTTTTCCGACACCAAGTTCGTAACAGTAAGAGGCCAGGATTAGTAAATTCCCGCGATTTCGGCTGCGAAAGAACAAAGTGTACTTTTCCCTGAAACCTTTCCAGAAGTATGCGGAATTATTTCTGGACGCGTGTTTAGTATTCGTACGTTGTTTCTCTAGACGGCTGAATGTAAAAAAGTGTGTGTTGCAAAATACGAGTACATTTACGTCGCTGCCTTCGAATAAGAACGTACGTGACACAAATAAGGAGCGGAATGCAACGATAAAGAAAATAAAAACACCGAAAATTCGGCTGTTCTTGGCGGCATTTATTTTTCCCCGTGTGTACAAAATTGCTATTTTATACGTGGGAAGAGCGTAATGTGCCTTGTAGTTCTCAGTAGAAAACCCACTGTTCTTCTATTTTAAAGGTAAAATAATACAACTCAATATCGAATTATGGAAAGCCTGTGCAACGTATCAAAATAAAACGTGAAGGTTGGATGCATTTCTAGTGTAGTGGTAAATGTACTGCTTCATGCGTAAAGGATCCGGGTTTCAATTCCCCTCTCATCTCTGAGGATTGCCTAAGTCGTCGTTGGGTAGGGAGGTGCAGGATTGGGCCCCACAAAGTGAATTCTGTGCAATCCTGGCGTCCCTGCAACTTCTATAACATAAGAACTACAGCGTATTATCAAGCAGATAAATTACTCTGTAGAAACTCAAACAACTTCTTGTAATTTTACAGGAAAATAATTTTAGAAATACTGCACACATTCTCGTAATTCTGCAGGATAGCCGTCGGTAGGTTACCTTAGTTTAATTAAATATATCCTGCGTACTTTCCACGCGATTTCCTGCAAATGTTACGAAAGATAATATTTGTAGTGTTACGTAGAATTTTTTTGGCAAGTAGCTCCCAAATATATATATATATATATATATATATATATATATATATTTTTTGTAAAAGTTCAAAGAATTTGTTATAGTAAGACGAAAAGGCTTGGTGGTTTCTTTGATGTAGGCATGTACCCCTCCTCTGATTGGCTGAGCGAGGTTCTGGGAAAGGGTCTTTAGCTTAATTGGCTACTGCGTTCTGCATCTTTGCCCGGGGCACGTTTCTACAATAAGTTATTTGTAAAATTTCTAACAGTCTGAAAACTGTGGTCAAATTAAGAATTATAGCTTCAACGAGTGGGGGAAAAAAAAGAAAACAAAAAAAAAAAAAAAAAAAAAAACAAAGTCTTATCAGTACGGATAGGAAAATCTCGCGAACTTATTTCGGGACAAGATAGACGTCAAACGCACATACATTTAAGTCACCTTTGCAATTGGTTCACAGTTTATTAGACACGCCCTGGACGACTCTCAGCCAATAGCGGACTTGCAAGGAAACAAATAGCTAATACCCGTACTGCGAGGTGTGAGATAACACTGGTGCAACAGCCAATGAACAAACACTTGAGGCTCTAGTGTACACAGGACTGTAAAGTCTAGCCTACAGGTCGCTGAACTCGCGAAATTTTCCTATCCCTATTTATCAGTTTACTCCTACTTGCTCTCTGGTCGCATGGTTCCTCTCTTCAAAGAGCACAACATTTTGTTTGTATGAAATCGAGTGAGTCGGTGAGTGAAGAGATTCCAGCGGCTCTTAACATCGAGATCTGGGGAGCCGATGAGGGTGAAGCGAGGTGAGTATTTAGCAGCGCCGTGACGCAAGGACGGGAGAAACAGGAGATCGCCGAGATAACCTGCCAACCAGCGACATCGTCCGGCACGATTCCCACATGTGAAAATCCCTGGGCGCGACCCCGCAGGGATTCGAACTCGGTTAGCCTTGGTGGGTAAACGAGTAGTCTGACCTTTGAAATACCGCGGCCCCTTTTGTATGAAAGTGATTTCGTGAAAGGTGAATGTGATACTACTAAAATTATTTAATTAGTAAACCTCTGCCCTTTCGCTCGCTCGTTCTCGTGCTAGGCAACAGTGCTGGTAAACAAAAAAAAAAACATTTTTTATATAACTATGAACAAAATTCTGTTCAACTTGTAGTCATTACTTACAATTACTATTTGCTGGTATACAAAATTTTAGAGGAACTTTTTTTTATTCAGTTGCTGTCAGAATCACAAGTTTAGTGTTTTGGGAACGTGCAAAAAAATGAAAACGTACTCACAGTAATTCGCGTTGAACTAAATTACCACGAGTTACTTCATGTATCGCAAAATTTTAAAAATTGCTTAAAATAATTAAATTTTTGTAAATTTTTAGTTTGTAGCAAACTAAAATAAGTTTTGTTAACATACCTTAAAATTAATTAAGTTATGACCTCTTAGCCATCCTTGTTAAATTTTATGTATATTATTATTTAGTTCGTTTAAATTGTGCGTCGTGAAAAGAGTTATATTGTGATTTTGACGTACCGTGATGCAAAACTGATGTAAAATGTTTTCAAGCAAGGAAATAGCTAGTACTTATTAGTGGACCACTTGTTTTCCAGGAGTAATATATATATATATATATAATGTATGCACAGACTATATTTCAATGTGCTATGTGCACACTTGCAAATGTGATTTGGTTATCGGCCGAATGCTTGTGCGCGAAGACATTTCCTTCTTCGACTGGGCCGATCAACATTGAGGCTGTTTCCGGATCCTCAAGAAATACATACTTATGTGTACCTGTCCCCAGAAGTGACATCGCCGTGTTTATACTAGCACTGTCTGAATTCCCAGTATAGTACACACAGGCTCTATACTTGGCAAGTATTTGAATTTGTATACTTGCTGTGCTTGTATACTTACGACAGTCGCCACATTGTATTTCAGGTGTGAAAATTAATGTGTACATTTTGTGGTTATAAAGCTCGCAAGTTTTAAAAGTTAATAAATAGGCCCTATTTATAATCTGTCGCTCTGTTGCATGTGCAAATAATTGTCAGTTTAATGATTGTGCTTCCAAATATGAAAAATTCTGAGGGTCGTATAGACGTCTGCAGCTTATATTCCGGGTGTATGCTTACAAATAATATTGCATTTGCAATCCACATTTCCACTTTACTACAATTCCCATTGAATTGTATTTCTCTTTCTTGTGTTTTCACTGTGTATATTTCAAACTTGGTAAAAAAACGAATCTAGGGACGACGAAAAGATGCCACTTTCTGTGTAATGCCCTTTACATGCAATAAATAAATGCAACAAATCCCATAAAAACTGCCCTATTCTGTTTACAATCTTCCATTGTCGTGACAACGTGATATCCCAAGGCTATTGGTGTGGTATGAATACTTGTGATATCGAAAGAAGCTGAACAGATGAACATAACCTCAGGATACCGAGGTGCGAGACTTTCTGTATATCTGCAATTTATTTTTCTGCTGTATAATTTGTACTCAAAGTGTACAACGACCAAAACAGAAATTATTTTGGCATATTTGTGTGTATTTAATGTTCGTTGAAAACAACACATACCCGTTGTCTTGCTGCGCTGCCAAGCAACCGGTGTACAACAATATTTTTGCGCCGCCTTTCGTTTCCCTCCTGTTAATAATACGAGCCCACTATTGCTCCTATTAATTCCTCATTCCCGGCCATAGCCATGTTTCAGCGCTCTTAAACTCATAAGATGTCAAGGTACAAAACTATGACACAAAAATAAATAACAAATATTTTTCTTGTTAATATGTGTGTCTTCTTTATGCAAATCCATTGAAGTTGTCGTTAACACACACAC
Source organism: Dryococelus australis (assembly GCA_029891345.1). NCBI lineage: Eukaryota > Metazoa > Arthropoda > Insecta > Phasmatodea > Phasmatidae > Dryococelus > Dryococelus australis. Next base: position 28,359,573 of record CM057001.1, read on the forward strand.
ACACACACACACACACACACACACACATATATATATATATATATATATATATATATATATATATATATATATATATATATATATATATATATATATATACACACACATATATATAAGACATTTGCTGTTGTCGCCGAGTTTCTAATATTTCCGCCCCAGAATGTACAGCCAGTCTAACACGAAGGCGGGATGACGTGTCGGTAGCAGGGGCATGTATGTTCTGGCCCACCTAGCACAAGAGTGGCCTAAGTCACATTTAGTGCAAGAGTGTGTTAAGTGTCATATCATGATATGCAAATTAGATATTAATCAATTGTTTGACTTATTGAATAAATAATCAGATTAATCAACTTGATTAATCGATTAATTAAAAATGATATTAAGGTTTTATTAATTTAATGGAATTCTTGATATTAAAGAATGTTTATTAATTTATTAATGTCATAAGGGTCATATTGGCGGAGCAGCATCGATGTATTCAGTGTGAGTTCTTGGGACCGACTGACCAGAGGAGCTGGTTGCAATTGTTTATATAGGAGTTAATGTTGGTGTAAGAGTGGTATAAGGTACATTATATATTTTTCTTGTTTGTGAGTGGAACGCATGCACGCAGTTATATTTTAGCCAACTTGTAGAATGAAATATGGATAGAGCGAGCCCATGTGTGTCACTTCTGGGGCACTAAGCGAGTGAGGTGTGGATAGAGTGGGAGCACATGGGTATGTTCTGGCCCACTACAACTTATATTCGATTACCATACCGAGCGAATTACTTTAAATCCGATTAATATTTCATTATACGATTTATATTAATATCGTAATGAAATATATTATATTTCAAACATAACTGATCTCTACTTTAATCAAATAACCGACAGAAGCAAAAAATGTTCATTAACCAAAATAATTTGATCATGCGATTTATATTAAAGTCCGCAAATGCTAACTGAATTCATTAAACAAACGAAATGTCCAGCTAACACAATAAAACGAATTACAACTCACCATTACTCCAGATCCCCCCTCCCCTGACAAAAATCCCCTCCCAACAAAAGTACTTCGCCCTCATCAGTTCTCTAAACACGTATCAAACAAGGAATGAATTTAAACAATCATTGAATACACTAAGACAGTAATTGTAATAGATTAACACCCAAACAATAGGAATGATTGAACATTAAATTGTGCATCCATTCCCAATCCAGACATTTATTAAACCAATAACACATCAAATATTATTTAAAATATTTTTATTTCATATAAAAACAATGTGCAAAACATTGCATTGCAATCTTTTTAAGATTTTGATTCTTCACCCACGAGTCGTGTGCTTTTGAGAAACCTCTACATCGAACCAAGGACATATCTTTTTTCCTTTTAATGATCTTTATTAATCAAATATTAATTTGGAGAAGAAACTTTTTGCAATTCATGTTCATAAAAACTGCCATTTATAGGTTCTTTATCATAGGTTTCTGGATAATACACTATGGGAAACGAATTTCTAACTGAAATACTAACAGTATATTTTTTCTCAAAAACAGATTTCAGCTTAAACACTTGTAAATACATACCAACTTTAAACTTCGGTTTTCTCTCTTCAAACACTTTTACATTATTATACACAGTTTTCGTCAATCTATCATCCATAACATTTTTAGGTACCATTTCGATAGTTCTACGATATCTGAAATTATAAAAGTTGACTATTTCAGGCAAAACATCCACCCAATTATAGGTCCCTTTCGACATGAAATGCTTGTATATTAGCTGTTTCAAGCTCTTGTTAAACCTCTCGATAACACTGGCTTTAAAGTCTGAATATGGTACTTAATGATTGATACCATAATCAGTCATTAGTTTATGGAATGAAACATTAAAGAACTCAGTTCCTTTGTCAGTTTGGAGTGAATTTAACGTTATTTCTCGCAAAAGATCTTCATTGCATCGCTTACTTGTTTCCCTGTCTTGTTCTTGGTAGGTATACCCCAACAATATTTGGAATAAACGTCTATTATGGTTCAAATATATTCCTATCCCTTGTATTTCGAAAGCAATGTCATTTCACACAAATCGGCTTGAAAAAGTTCATTTAAGCTATTAGTAATAAACCATATTCTAGGAAAGTTTATCCTTGCAGGGGCATGAAGCTCTTGAGCAATCTTACTGTACTTCATCTGTAATGTAACCATCTTTAGTCAATTCTTCAATTTCGTTTGTATGTGAATTATTCCCACGCTGTCTCAAAGCGATGAGAAGTTTTAATCTATAGACAAATTCATTAGGATTTTTCCAATATACAGGAGAAAACCGATCGCCAACTTCATCTTTATATATTTCACTTCCAATAATATCACATAATTAATGTAGTTTCGGATGATTTTCATCATCATCTAAATTGATTTTAAACGTGTGAAGAACATGATCCTTATATTTTTCCAAATCGATATCGGAATAGCCATACGGAACTTTAAAATATTAATTCAAACAATCATTCACTAACATCAGTTACATAATCACCTACTTGAATTACAGTCTCAGGCAAAACTTAATTACCAAATCTCCCAGAAGCCATATATTTCCATGGCGGTATATACCAATTCTGTATCGCGAATAGGCGAAGATTTTTTTATGACTAAATAATGTCATGTTAATTGAGACAGCTTTTTCTTCTTCAAGTCTCTTTTAGTTTAATTCATTTTTCTATAAAATTTGTTCTCTTTCATTATGTACTTCCAATTAATTTCATTAAATATGCCTTTCCGAATTACACCATTACTTCAGTCGTCTGCCAGATGGTAAATGGGGATGAACGCCTTCTGAATACCATTAAAAATTAATATTACACAATACCTATATACACCCCTTCCCCAACACATCACACCTCGGTACAGCACTAGACCTCAGAGGGTGAGGACCTCTCCTCAACACCCAAAACAGAAAACCAAATAAAGACTCTTAGCACACTCTTGCACCAAACTATACGCTTACCAATTCACACAAAATGAAAAAAAAAAATTGATTGTTTAGCACTATTAAATTAATTGGATCAATCAAATTTCATTAATTTTATCGGATTAAGATAATATAAAATTTTCATCGGATTAAGATCGGATTAATCCTTAATCCGATCGAATAATTTGATATTAAATTGATAATACGATTAATCAAAAGTGCAGTAGGATTCCTACGCCCCTACTACCTACGGTTTTTTTTACTAAAACGTTTTCTACTGGAGCTCTGCACACTAGTCAGGCGACCACATTAACTGTGAACAGGCTGTATAAGGGACTGTATACAATTGGGCTATCCCGACCTGTGTCTCAGGACAAGGATGTGCTGATTCGTGCACAAGACCCTCCGACGTCATGGCGCTGTCCCAAGCTGCCGTGTCCTAAGTCAACCGTGTCCCAAGTTGAAGCATTCGGAAAACTGAACATTTGTCCGAAGTTGTGTCCTAAGCTGATAGAAAAAGGAGACTTCAAACACTTTCACGCTCATTCGTGAAATGTTTACGCTATTAATGCAAACAATGGACGTGCAAGGCGGACCTTCTCAAAACAAATATGATAAAATGGTAATAAATAATTACGGATGTCTTCGTTCGGTCTGAACAATTTAATTTGAAGGCTAAAATTTTTAAAACATAAGTTTAAGAAATAATATTTGGATGCCTGTTGGCGGCGAACTTACTTTAAATGAAACCGTTATGTCGTTTATTATAATATAAATATTCTAATCAACAATTTCGTAGACATCAAATAATCAATAATACAGCAAATTTAAACATCACTACGTAACAACAAATAACATGCCGAATTTAGTGCGATCTAGTGTCGGATTCTGAAAGCTCACTTCGGGACAACGCATTTACAGACCACATTAGGACCGCGTCAATGTGACGTCACTTGACGCTAAGTTTCGGTAGTCACGCCATACTAAGGGTGACTTAGCGAAGTTCGGTAGTCACGCATTAAGAGCAACATTGATGGGGGGCGGCTCGGAAAAGGGTGCGGCGGTGGTTTATTCATCCGCGGGATCGGCCGAGTTACGGAACATGGAGCTGGCCACACGACAGCAATTGTCCGCTGGTTCGCGTGACCGCGACTGCAGGCCGGCGATCGATGCCGTTAACGTGATTCTGTTTCGTTTCTGTGTCTTTCTCCCTCCGCCTCCTCGCCCCCCGCACAAACTCTCATCCTCCTTCGCGTGTAGCGACAGAAGAGTTTTGTTGTGGCTTCGGGGGACAAAGGTTAAAGGAACAGCACAGCGGTTGTTACACCCTGCCATGTGCCGCGCCTTTCTTGGGGGCCCCGCACGAAACGAGTCTCAGGGCCGCACACAGAGAAGAATCTATAATCCATTCTCGGTTAGGTACTTCCATCTTTTCTGGAGTCCTGCTGAAATTCCGCTTCCGGGATATTCCTCCTCTTCATGCAGACAAAGCTTGATTAAGTCTAGCACCGCATTCGTGCGAACTCATGTATACGATGTTCACAATAAAGTGAGCACTTTTGAAAGTCCTGCTTAAGATCTATTTGTATACACATTGCGTATTCCTCCGCCTTAATGAAAAATTAACATGACTATGGGTCTCCTCCCTTTATTCATGCGCCGGTAAAATGAAACTCTGAAATTATTAAGAAAGTAAATACTTTACAAACCTGTTTATTTTTACACTTCGATGCATAAGAAAAAAAAACCGAAAGCGAAAGAATTAATTTTAACTTATCACATATGGTTAACTGACACTTTTAATTTAACGTTAAGATATTGAACTACTTTCGATCAATCGTTGCCAACTTTAATGAGCAAATGTCACTAAGCGTGTCCATTAAAATATATGCATGCAGGGGCACAGGGTTTTTTTTTAAAGGTTTATTTCTGAAATTCTCACTTTATCGTGAACAGCCTTTAGTAACATTTTTGCATAAGAATCATGTACTACTCGTTACCAACACACCAATTTTCCCTTTGTTTTGATTCATGTTTATAATAAATTAAAATTATAATTTACAAATATAATATAAATTAATATTCAATGCATCGAAACTAAGGTACTTTTATGTTAACACAAGAATAAAACGCTTGAGATTAATTACATGCTTAGGAAACAATGAAACACATCAAGCATGGTGTGATTATCCAAAGGTTGATTCAAAAAGTGTGAAGAATCCGCGAATAGACTATAGATGGATCGTTTCGTAATACTCAGTCACCTTAAGTGTTAGTCTGCCTTATTTTTAAAAGTAGAAATGTAGTCGCCGATTGACCTTCATAAATTGATAACTAGTGGTTATTTCTTCTTGTATGGTGAAAATATTCACATTCTGGCCATGAGAATATATTTAGGTAATTGAAAATGTAGAGATACGACTAATTTCGTTTTTTTTTTTTTTTTTTTCAAATAGATGCATTACTCGAACGTAATTTGTGATTTGTAGGCAGCATTACTGGTTACGTTGCATTAACTATAAAGAGCATTAACTATAATTTCGTATTAATTTACGAAATATAAGCAGCTTTAAGGAATGTCCAAGTTAAAAAATTATACTGTTACGATTTCTCAAAAGTCAGAATGCTTCTACCAAGACTGCCAGTCCTTGGATGGCTGCAATATTTATAGGGTGGTAGACCATCGCCCAGAAATTACTCAAAATGCCACCGACTGAGGATGTAATGATGTGGTTTTCATTCCTGAAATACTTGTTACCTCTTTAAAAGAGTTGCTTCAATATTTTGTCTTTGATCAGAATGAAGCTCAAATGGCACTCCAAACCTGGAGAAAACATCATCTACGAATGCATTAGCTACTGTGCCTGCCTCTTGGTTTGGCACCGGTACGACCTCAGGCCACTTTGTGAAATAGTCTTGTGGTACCAGAAGGTACCGATTCCCCCTTTCAGTGACTGGTAGTGGTCGGAGAATATCCACTGCTATCCTCTCAAATGGGACCACAACATTGTATTACTGAAGGGGACCTCGTCCCTTAACCCTGGGACCCTTTTTTTCGCGGTACATGCATCACACAGACGGCACCACTTCTCAGCATCCTCCCTACAATGCAGCCAATAGAATCTCATTCGAACTCTGTCAAGGGTCTTATCCACACCGAACTGATTACCTGCTGCTGTGTTGTGCAGTTATTTTAGTACTTCTGGGATTCGGCACTTTGGTAGGACCAATTGTAGGTGGCTTTGTTTCCAATCATTACTTCCCCAGTTCCTGTAAAGCACACCATTCTTTATAACTAGGGAATTCCATTGTGCTTAGTATGCCTTGATTGTCAGGCCTAGGCTAAATATCTCCTCCCAAAACTTGGTCGACGCCCGGCTTCCTTCCACTCCAATATAGAACATTAGGTGGGGTCACTTAGCTGATAATTTCATATGTCCTTTTCGTCCCATGTAGGTGACCCATCGCAAAATACATGAACTTGTATCCTTGTACTCCTTACTTTCAATGATACACCGCCCTTTTCCTCCTGGTGTTCACAATGACTACAGAATGGTTCACATTGGCTCCTGGAAAGTGCATCTGCATTGCTGTGAAGGCTTCCAGACCTGCGATGTATTTTAAAGTCATATTTTTCAGGGGCTGTATCCACCAGGCTATTTGACCTTCGGGATTCTTGAAATTTAGTAGCCAGCATAAAGAAGCATGATCAGTACTTAGGATGAAGTGTATACCATACAGATATGGATGAAAATGTGAAATTACCTTCACCATTGCCAGAAGCTTCCAGCATGTCAAACAATAATTCATCTCAGGCTTGTGTAGCACCTTACTGAAGTATTCCAATAGCCTCTCCTTTCCATCCTGAATCTGAGATAACACAGTCACGATACCTACATCATTAGCATCAGTAGCTAGAATGAATTCATCGTGTCTACTCGGGAAGCTCAGTACTGTCGACGATATAAGAATTTCTTTTGTCCGTTAAAAACAATTTCGCACTCAGGGATCTACTAAGATTTTGTTTTTGCCTCAGTCAATGCATGCAGAGGCTTGGAGATTGTGGCGAACCCAGACACAAAACGATGGTAATATGTACATAAGCCCAGGAAACTTCGCATTTTAGTTTTATAATCTTGTAGGGGCCAATCTCTTATTGCTCTGGTCTTCTCAGGGACTGTTTCAATCCCAATGGCCGGCACATCATTGCCCAAGAAATTTATTCTCTTTTGGAAAAGACGGCATTTCTTAGCAACTAATTTCAAATTGGCTGCAGAGACTTTCTAAAACACTAAATATAGACATGTCAGATGCTCTTCAAATGTTCTTCCTGTGACCACAATGTCATCTAGGTACAACTGGCAATGTCTAGGGGCAGAACTTTCTCCATCAGTTGTTCAAAGGTGGCAGGGGAATCGCATAGCCCAAAGAGCATAACCTTGAATTGCCAATCTCCTTTGCATTGGACAAAAAAGGCAATCTTTTCTTTGTCTTCTGGAGCCACCTCGCACTGCCAATACCTGCTCCTTATGACGAAAATAGAAAACTACTCTGAATATGCTAGGCTATTTAATGTGTCGTCTATCCTAGGGTGTGGGTAAGCGTTTTTCTTGGTCACATTATTAAGTTGGTGGTAATCAACACAAAATCTAATAGCGCCATCTTTCTTTTTAACAAGCACAATGGCAGAATACCATGGACTGACTGATGGCTCTATCACGTAGAAATCCCTCATCTTCTTCGTAATACCATCAACCACCTTATGTGAAGTTAGAGATAGTCGCCTTGGTGGCTGCATTATGGGCTTGGCATCTTCTGTGTCGACATGGTAGCATGCAACATTAGTTCTGCCAAGGTTATTCGATTCACAGGAGAACACACCTCTATTTCTTTGTAGCAATTCTGAAACTTCCCTCTCCTGTCGCAAGTTGAGGTTTTCTCTTTTGTTCTTTTTGTTCTTGTCAGCAGTTCCCCCAGAGCATCTGGAAGAGGATATTCGCTATGTTGTGACAGTAAAGCTTCCGGAATATTTCAAAGTACCTTTGAGACCTGCTTGCAAACACTTATAGCGAGCCCCTTCCTCAAGATGGATAGCATGGTCATATAAATTAACCATCCTTACTGGCATACTGTCCGATTTCGAAGAAATAAAACTCCTTGCTACAACGACACCATCTGGCAAAATCTTTCTGGGCTGGTTCAATTATTCCCAACTGCCTGACAAATCCCCTGTTATCTGCCTGGAATAACAATTTAGTTGGAAACAGGGTGCGCCATGGTCAGCTCATTGGCGAAGATAAACCTCGTCTTGTTGACAATATCACCTCTGTATTACCTAACCGTAACACTCCTAGTCTTATATCGATAAAGTACCCCAGCTTACATAATACATCAAAACTCAAAATGCATTCGTCCTCTATTTCTGCAACGTAAATATCATGTTCTATGTTAAGGTTCCCGAGCTGTAAGACTATCCTTCTCTTGCCTCTGACAGGTGTGGTCTAGCCTGTTACTGTAGTTAAATAGCAGTGAGCAATGTTCTTATCGAGCGGTCACAGGGGGGGGGGGGGATGCCCGAGAATGTCCGATCTTACCACCATTATATTTGCCCCTTTGTCAACGACCGCTTGACAATAAACATCATCTAAGCTCCCCTCCACCAATATGGCATCCAAGTCCTGCTTCATCGAACGCACCTGCAACAACGACAGGGCCTACCTTCCAGCAGTCAGCGACCTCTTCCCCTCAAGATCGGCGCTTACAAGTTTCCCGAGGACATTACACTCTCACCTTCATCTTGCTGCATACTTCCTGGTTGCTGCTGCCACTGCTGGCTGTTGCTGCTGAGGACAGTGGGCTCTCAGGTTCCCCGGCTGTCCAAAGGACCAACATTCATGGCGTTAGGTTGGGAGACGGCGAATCTCCACGGCGCAGACCCTGGAAGCGATGTCCCCCATGGTCGCCTGCAAGTCCTTCAGCATCCTCTTGTTGCTGTTACCCTCCTCTTCGTTCAGCATCACTGCCCGCATCGGACGTCGTGGTAGTGATGCCTGCCTTGCTGACTCCACCTCCAGTGCTCTGGACGCGGCAGGCATCTTGCATGTAATGAGGCGCAGCAAGACGTACAGCTTGCCGCACCTCGGTATCAGCGATAGCGTCCAAGGAGAAGCCGACTACGATAACATCCCGAGCCTCCTAAGAGCACCCCTCCAGAGACAGGTGTGAGGTAAGAGCCTCACGATATCCTACCACAGCTCCTGCAGTGGTTCACCGGGTCGCTAAATGCGGTTTTGCAGTTGGGAATCGAGGTAAGTATGTAGCAGTGCCGGAATGATATGGCGCCGAAAACGGGAGAACCCCGCGAAAACCCGCCGACCAACGGCATCGTCCGGCACGATTCCTACATGCGAAAATCCGGAATGACCCGTTCGGGGATTGAATCCGGATCACCCTGTGGGTAAATTATTCGCAAACCGTATTACTGGTCTAGGTCATAATTGGTTCATATAACTTTAACCGAACATAACCTACAGCTCGTTGACTGTGATAGCGAAACAAGTGTTGTGTCAAATTAAGTACAGCACGCATAAAAATATTTCTTGTTTGCAATACCTGAAACCATAAATGAAAGTAGGTCTGAAAGGATCAAACATACAATGAGGTATTTAATCCAGCATGCAGATTTGAGAAATTACTCAAACCAACATTTTATTTTCAGAAAAAAAAGTTGTAAAATATGATGGTTTAATTTTGTCTTACGCAAATATTACTAATAAGATGCTAAAATATTTTCTGTAATAAAGTCAACGTAATACAAAATGGAAATTCGTAATTCGTCCTCTCATGTACGGTCGCTATACAAATCTACTCGCGTGAAGTATTTTGCTTACTGATTCTCACTTCATGCAAAAAGACACATTATTTTGTTATTTTTTATATCTGCAAACAACACAGTGACAGCGACAGCACACGCCCGTAAATACGCAAAAAATTTATCATCATTAAAACGAATTAAAAGTGCACAATACGTTCTGTGATTTAAAAAAAAAAAATCTGCTTCACAAAGCGAATGCGCTGGAGAGTTGGGGAGGGAGTAAAAGGAGTTTTCTTCCTCACTCACGGGTAGTTTTTTTTTTATCATCTCCCTTTTTCCACCCCCTATCACGGAACTTGACTTTGCCCCTCACCCCACCGCGATTTTAATTTCCTACCACCCACTTTAATACTCACTCGGATACTTTCTACAACGGAATGACGCATCCTTTCCTTTTCCCTCGGGCTTGTTTTATTTGCGCTGATGCACGATGGAATGGAAAGGCGGGAAGAAGGACGGACGACGCGGGCTTGGAGAGGGATGAGATGTGGAAGAGGGGGGGGGATGGAAGGATCGCCGACTGCTGTCATATCGCTGTATTCATGTCCCATTACCCCTCCCGCCGAGCTTGTGAGGTAGGGGAGTATCCGAGAGTGACAGAACAAGGATGACTTACCGCGGAGGGAGGGATGGGTTGCCGGAGAGGGTGGGAGTTGTAAGCGAGGGGTGGGTGGTTACCATGGAAACCAACTCACCCCCTCTTTCCACGTCGCCGCTACTATGCACCGTGAAAATATGAGCAGATTATCTGTCTCCCTAACACCAAGGCTTTGATGTGTGGGGGTTTGAGGAGGCTGCACTAGGGTTCCTGCGGAGGGGTTGAAAGAGGAAGGGGTGGTTTTGGAAAAAGGAAGGGAGGCTTTTCCCTCACCACTCGTATTGCAATCAAGCAGCAAAGGCAGTTGTCAACGGGACACTTTTGATCGCTCTTTGGCGTCACATCACTTTGTAAAACGACGAAGATGGAAAAGATGTATGGGGGGGGGGGGGATCCTTGGTTCACTAAAGAGGCGGATAGTTTGCGATACTGAACCACTGCGAAGTTTCAGATACAAGCGGGGCACGTTTAATCTGCTCCAGCGACGGGAATTATCGGTTGTCGCGGTGTCGCCACTCGGTTCGTCAAAGCTCGCTTGTACTAACGCTTGCGCATGGTTGCTCGCTTGACGGTTTAATCCTCTCTTGCTGAATCAATGTGCGGACCGAAAGCAACAACACACCGGTAATTTCCCCCCCCCCCCCCCACAAAAAAAATTATTATTGTATTCACTTGAAGCGTGTATCAAAAAGGTCATCACAGTTCAACTGAGTTTGACAGCTAATTGAAACGGCGCGCGTGTATCCTGTCCGATTGCAGTTTTGTACGGTTAAACGCTGACTGACCGCTTACAGCGTTTTCAGCTTTTGATTTTTTTTTTTTTTTTTTTTTTCCGATTGAAGTGGGATAAAAACAAACGTATAATTTTGCGAGTCTAGTGGTCAATTGAAAATTTAGTAAACGTCCATAACAATAATAACATCGAGACTCACGAAATTAGCAACTTCATGTAGGCCTAAACACACGATAAACATCATTCCTTGTTCTCTATCGCGCAAAGCGAAAAGCACTTCCATAAATATAATATAAGTAACACGAAGTGTTTTGCCTTAGCTTGTTACTAATGCTGTGAGTCAATGTTTAAAACTGTACTAAGCTGTTGAGTGAGAATGGAGAGTGTGGAGGTTTGGGCGGTGTTTAACATCGGGGTCCTTAGAGTCCATGAGAGTGATGCGAGGTGAGTATGGAGCAGCGCCGGAATGCAAGGGCGGAGGAAATGGGAGATCGCTGAGAAAATCCGCCGGCCAGCAGCATTGTCCAGCACGAATCCCAAGGGCGAAAATTCGGGAGCAACCCTGCCTGGAATCGAACCCGGTTCGCCTTAGTGGGAGGCGAGCACACTAGCCGCTCAGCCACCGGGGCACCGCCAAATGAAAAACTTGTTTCCATGACACTATAAAGTGTGTGTATTGACTATATCTCACATTCCGTGCCTCAATTGGCACAAAGAGCGCTCTCTCACTCTTTCTATCTATCTATCTCCCATGCTCTCGCTCTCACGACCACGTCATTACGACGTCTGAGACAACACACTCGGGTCGTCTCAATTTTTCGGAGATAGCACGAAAGAGCGAGAGCACAGGGGGGAGAGAGAGAGAGAGAGAGAGAGAGAGAGAGAGAGAGAGAGAGAGAGAGAGAGAGCACGTTGCTGTGTACTCGCTGGCGCTCTCTCGCACTCTCTGACCAAGCACCATATTTGTTTACATTGTTTCAGTGTTATAATCAGGTCATATAGGCCTAGCTATCTACGTCAAAACCACTTCACAATTTAGCTGTAAGTGAATCATTTCGATTGCTTTAGTCGACGAAATAACTTACGTAACACACACACACATGGTGTGTGTGTGTGTATATATATATATATATATATATAAGAATCGCTGAGAGTGCTACATGACGGTGATATATAAAACAAAACCAATAGAATTTTATGTGCTAAACAATAATCCCGGCACAGCTATAATTATTAGCGAATTTGTTTTACGTACATAAATTAATTCCAAAAGCGATGGCCGTGATTTTAGCATAACATGATTTCGTGCCTTTTGGCATTAGCTGTCTGCGTGACGTCGGAGAGTAACGAGAGAGTCGTTGTCTCAATTAATTTCACGGACTGAGAGCGTGAGAGAGCGCGAAGCAATGATCCCGCCAGGTTGTGCGAAAGTGTGCTCTCTCGAAAGAGTATTATTTAAATTGTGTATAGCCTGTTCACGAAAAAGTGAGTACTTTTGAGGTCCTGGTTACTTTTTCATTTCAGCCATATTTTATTCTTTTAAAATATATATATTGCGTTTTAAGTAATAAGCACAATGTGTACATTCCACCGCAATCGGAAATTAACGTCTAAGGTTAAAATATAATATATATTTATTGATTATTATTCCAGATGAGAGGGCTTTCAAAAGTGCTCACTTTATCGTGAATACCTTATATCATAGTTACGCTGCCTCACGACGACCATGGGTACTTACGTTTTCGGAAGGCGTTGGCTGTTGACGGCAGCCGAGGAGGCGTTAGACTCCGCGATGGCTGTTGACGGCAGCCGAGGAGGCGTTAGACTCCGCGATGGCTGTTGACGGCAGCCGAGGAGGCGTTAGACTCCGCGATGACTGTTGACGGCAGCCGAGGAGGCGTTAGACTCCGCGTTTTCTGTTGACGGCAGCCGAGGAGGCGTTAGACTCCGCGATGGCTGTTGACGGCAGCCGAGGAGGCGTTAGACTCCGCGATGACTGTTGACGGCAGCCGAGGAGGCGTTAGACTCCGCGTTGGCTGTTGACGGCAGCCGAGGAGGCGTTAGACTCCGCGATGGCTGTTGACGGCAGCCGAGGAGGCGTTAGACTCCGCGATGGCTGTTGACGGCAGCCGAGGAGGCGTTAGACTCCGCGATGCGGATGCACAAAGCAAGTAAGATAAGAGACGAAGCACAATGCTATTTTGTTGAGCCGTTAGTTCCCTCCTTTAGGTAGAATTTGCTGTCAACCGCACAACTCTTAAACATAATTATTTCAATTTTCAGACAGACTTTTTAGTTACTGCTAATCACAATTTTGTAAAAATGTTATATTTAAATACTGTTTTTACAAACGGTAACATGGGAATTAAATGTGTGTTAAACAATTGATGGTAGAGAATACATAGGTTGGCTACTCTGTTAACTGAACAATCGTTTAATTAAGATGCTAATTGTACATATTTATTTCTTTTAAAAAGGCTATGTCGCTGATATCAAAAACTCTTGTACCATTTATTCTTAAGCAATCAGCATTTGAAAATTAAATAATTCTCAATTATTCCATCTTCCTGCGATTGGTTGAAAACATCAACTCCACCTTCTCCAGCAACGAACATAACAATGGAAACAAAACAAGTGAACAGCTCAACGCTCAGGTGCTGACACTACATACCTACATAAAAATTATAATTTTATGATTGGTGATGAAAATAATTAAACTTAATTTACTTGTGAGTTAAGTATATTTAATAACATGATATCGTTTATAAAATATACAGCTTTCTTTATTAAAGAATATTATTTTCATTTTTGGATCAGTTGGCGAAGTCATTCTACTTAATAATTTAGTGTACCACGAATCCCTATAGAGCTTCGACCCTCTGCACGGGTGCTTGATAGTACCAGAGACGTCACTCAAAGCAGAGCAGTGGAACGCTTATTTTTTTGCCCGGTGTAAAAGTGCCAATTTCAACAAAAAAAAATTCAGTTCACGGGTTGGCACTACAACACATGAACAGTTTTCTGTATAACATTTCAATCGTCTAATTCCACCCATTTTAATAAAAATGTGTTCAATATTCACATCTAAAATAGGTAGAATTACATACAAAAAATAAACGCCCACTGTGACCTGTCAAGTGTCGGTACACAAGGCCACATCGTTGTTAAAACACTGAGTTGCTCACATCATCGACAATGCACGGCCATACGACAATGTAATGCTCACATCATCGACAATGCACGGCCATACGACAATGTAATGCTCACATCATCGACAATGCACGGCCATACGACAATGTAATGCTCACATCATCGACAGTGCACGGCCATACGACAATGTAATGCTCACATCATCGACAATGCACGGTCATACGACAATGTAATGCTCACATCATCGACAGTGCACGGCCATACGACAATGTAATGCTCACATCACCACCAACATCGTAAAACTAAATGTGGATTTATACAAATCATTGTACTTTATTCTCTACAATTGAATCAATATAACTATATTTTTTATTTTCAATTCCGTTGAAAAGAATTCATAATACGATAAGAAGTTTATTTACATTATATCAAATAATTCAAATAATTTTCCGATTTTATGTTGCCGATATTGGACTGGGCAATCAAACAAAATCGAGTCGGAAATAAATTAAGCGTTCTGTTTACTCCTATCCAGTGTCTAGGGGTTGGTCCGAACTACATTGATATACTGATATACTATATCTATACTGATAAACTATATCTTCCCACCTGGTGGCCGGCTGAGGCGACTGAGAGGTGGTCGCCTTGTGACGTCAGCACCGCCTTTGAATTGGATTGTACGAAGATATGCTTCCGTTTCGAGGATGTACTCCACAGCTTTGGCGTGAATGGTGGTTGCGGCAGCAGCACTATAAATACCCTGGCAAACTAAGCGACGGCGGACACTTGGGAGGACGTAACACCTAGGTGTTTTGGCCTTGCTCGAGACATGTAAATTTGGGAATACAGTAAATTGTAAATTGGGGGAAATTGGTGTCAGTTAATTATTAGTATATATTTCTGTAACTATATATTTTTGTAATGGCAGATTTTTATTGTAATCCATAAATTTTATAATGTTTTTTTTTTCTAGTTTTTAAAGGATTATACTCTTTAAATATTTTTATCTAATTTTTGCATAAATTTTGTTAATTTATTTTATTTTGAAAATTGTTTGTATTTTTTTTTGATTCATAGGAAAACAATAAAGTGAAGGAAAGCCCGGTAGTTAAAAGTAAAAAAGGAAATTAATTTTTTTACACTCTAAACTTACCCTCTTAAACTGAGTATCATAAGTTTGCTAGTTTTCCACTTTTTGCTATCCTTATTTGCCTACGATGTATGTTCAACATGGATGGGGGGTTGGGGGCAAGTTTTATACATGTAACAAAGTGTTCCGGTGGTCACTGAGAACCCTTTGTTGCATGCATATATTTTTGCGCCACTCTGCTGTCGTTGCAGTCATGATTGGAGGTTTATTTTGGATGTCTGTGTAGGCCAATTTATATAAAAAAAAAATTATTTCAAAATTCTACTTGTACGACTTTTGTGACCAAAACCTTCATCCAGATATATATGCTACAGGTGGGATGCGTACTGCTTGGTTGTAACAGCTGTCGAAGGAGTCATTGTAGGCTCTACTTAAAGATGCTGGCGTGGTGTTTTCGTCGGAGGATGGCATCTAAGTTTTGAGGTAACAAGATAGAAGGTTTTTGCGTCAAAATGGCATCGGTGCTGATGATGTAGGTGAGTCCTTTCATTTCTTTAAAATTCTCAAAAATTTCCCACCTATTTTGGCTCAGAAAATCCCTGTAGTTAATGTTGTGTCGTTTTATAACATAGTGCTACGCCCTAGAACTCAAAGACGGAGCAACATTACACATCCAAAAAAATTAGAATTTCCAACAGATTTAGAAGAAACCTTCATTGAACAGGGCACAGAAGTGCATAATATAGTGAGAACATATGACATGTACAAAGATCACCTGAAATATGATTTTAACTTTTCTTTTATTCAAACTTTTATTTATTTTTTCACATAGTTTCTATTTTTGCTCTTAAATCTAGAACTTTCAACTATTCCAGAAAATAGCAAACAGAAATTTATTTAAAAAATTGACTAGATTTTGTTTTTCATAGTTTAATTAAAAAAAATTTTCATTAAAGAAAACCCTGGATGCCAAATTATTTATGTTTGCAATTATCATGCCTCAGAACTTTTAAATTTACAAATATTATTTCAGCCAATATAAATGTAATTAATTAATATAATTATTATGCAAATGTTAATGCAAAAATAGGTAGTCTGCAATAGTTATAAATAATGGCCAAACTAAATACACATTATTATTGGCCCACATATAAATATTTTACATATATGCAAATAATAAATGTAATTATTCCTCAAAATTTACACGATTTTACCAGAACCCATAGGTTCTTCATTATTCCACAATTTATACTGAGATTATTTGGCATTTAAAATACATTGTCATTCATGACATCATCAGTAAAAGTTTTAACTATTTTCATCTCCAAAGTTAATTTTCCAACAAGACAAAAACAATATCGATTGTTTAGCCAAACTTACAGGTTATGGCTAGCGTCAAAAATGATTGAATGTATTTGTTTGATTAATTCTATGGCTTAACATAGCCAACAGAAGACAACAACAAGGTCTCTTTATTCGAAAATGTAAATTTCAACATTTACTTTGTTAACTGATTCTTTATTCAGCGGATACATGATATAATTAATGAGAAGTACTGGCTATATGGTCGAACAGTGGCCAAAAGTTTTGGAGAACTAAAACAAATTTTCATTTTACAATTGAAGTTCTCAAAACACTTACTAGAAATTATTGGCAGTGTGGCCGAACAAAGGCCAAAAGCTGAGAAAACTGCACGTCAGTTTCAAATTAACACAAAAGGCCATGAACGTATATCGTTTCATTGTTTTCCAGGAAAGAGATTAAAATGTCATATAAAAGTCACATTTTAAAATTTTTGGCATGCAACTTTGATGTTAAATTATAGCTATGTTCAATTATGCCAAAATATCGAATTCAAAGTATTCTCATAACAGTAGCAGATTTCATCATCATGGCGCCTACTTGAATTATTAGGGCAACAAGTGTGCCTGACCTAACACAGCCATAAAGGCTAACTTTAAATTTTGTTCTTACAATGTCATGTTTTATTTTGCTACTTAACTCAGTGCAGGTGGAGCTTCTTCGGGGCGATGATCGACCTCGAGTGAGCCTGTACACACATTTTTAATTTTCCCCTTAGAAGGGTTTTAAAGAAATTATGGCCAATCACGACCAATTAAAAAAAAAATAAGGCTCGGCCAATAGCAAAACACATGGCCTTATTGCGACAAACTGTTCATTGGGCCTTATAGAGGGATCTTGAATTGGCGACGAATCACAGCAATTATGTCCGTACATGGCGATGCACGTCACCATCACGTCGACACACTTCCAGCCACCAGACGAGCTTGCAGGAAGTAACTTCGTGGGCAGCCATGTTTTTCCCAAAGTTGGTACTCCTGCGCACATGCGCGGTAGGTGGAAAAGACACACCAGCGCCCAGCTGGAGCAATTAGCCGTACCCCTAAAGGTGGCGCCGCCTTCAACCAAGAGTGGCGGTGAAATCAACTAACACAGCAGAGCCTAGTAGACCACCAAGTGAGCCGTGCATGCTGACGACAAGCTGCAGGATCCGGTCGCGCCGGGCCAGGACAACATTTTGCTTGACGAATCACACTTTGTTGTAGCCACCCAGAACGTCCAGACATTGAAGAAACAGTTATGCTGACAGCAATTTTAGCCTAAATTGCAATATTGCCGCATAAATTCGACACACGGTAGGCTGTTATTTTCCCAGGAAATGAACACTGTAGTCCGTTGCGACGTGTTGAAACGGGCTTTAATTGGGACGCCGTCACAAAAGTTAAATAGTTGATGAGTGTAAGTAGTATTTTAGCTTGAAATAAATGTAGTGTCACTGTAGTGCATTTTGGAGTATTACTTAGGGAACATGCTAGTTTGCATGGTGTAGTCAGCCAGGCAATTTATCATAAGTGGGAATTTAGACTCTTTTGTAATGCACTGTCAAAATTGGTAGGGTCACTTTAGCGATGCCAAGTGTAAAATGAAAATTACAGAGCTTAGTCTGTTGGTTGTCGCATCTATGCAAGAGTTTGTACAGGAGGTACAGGAGGCTGGGAAGACATTTCGGGGTTGCCCTGTGATGAATCTTATTTAGTGCGCATCATCTTTTTTCAATTTTTTACAAGAGAATCACAAATATTTTGCGTTTGTTAGCAAACCTGCCACACTACCTGCAGTTAGTTAACCAGGTGGAAATAACTATTGTGGACTGTAGCAGTAAACGGGACGTAAAAGAAAAAACAGTGCAAATATTGTCAACACGCTAATCATGCTAGCGAGAAATGTTTTTTTAAAGACCGTAAATTTCGCATGGTTAAGAGCGGGGAGACTGACTGCGAAATAGTTGCAAGGAGTGCCAAGCTCAAGAGCAATTCCCCCAAAGAAGGAAGAGGCTCCAGTATTGATCCGGTTGAAAAACCAAAACGGAAGCGGCAGGTGCAGTGAGCAATGACGTAGGCGAGCTAGAACACAGGAGCGGTCAAGAGGGCATGCGGCCGTCAGATAATTTTTTTGTCGTGACTATGTCTTTAAATTTGCGACCATAGAGGGAAGCAATCATGATAAAATCGGGGGATACAGTTTGGCATTGCAGATCCGAATCCATCGTCTACATTCAAAATTCAATTACACTTCTCGATTGCCAAAGGATCAAAGAATATGTTACCCTGAGTGAGGACTTTGCAGCACGTGTTTTTCGGTGTTTGAGAATGGGGTTGGGAAAAGGGGGGGGGGGGCCTGCACCGCAATTTTGAGTTCATTTCGCTGCGTCTCATAACTTCCGCATAGTATATCTTTTGACTAGAAGAAGCTACGACGTTCGTTGTCTAATGATTAGGGAGTGTTGTAACGGGCTGATGCATGATAATCCTGTTGGCGCTATCGAAATATCGACCTGTTTTAAAACAAAATTTTCGATTGCGGACGAAGATATTGTGGAGTCTAAGGCCGTTGCCACTGTTAAAATTAAAATTAAAATTGCTTCCTTTTTGTGGAAAGTTCAATTTGGAATTTCGGATTCATTTTCATATTCAGTAATTTTGGGGGTAAGTTTCTGGCCAAGACAGTCTTGTGTAGATGTACATAATAAATAATAAATTATTGATAATTGGGTTTTCTCAGGAGGCTTCTGTTGTTTTATAAAATAAGCCATTATTTATCACGAAAATGCATTTTGTCCAAAAGGAGGAAGCGCAATTTCGGGTAATACAGAGTATACAGGAAGAGTTTTCAGATGTTATTACCAATAAATAGGGGCATTATAGTAAATATTCTGTAGTCCTTCCTTACCGGATCCCTCCTCCCAAGATTCAGCCCTTTAAACAGCTTATCCATGGTTAAAAAGAACAAGGTGTATTGGAAATCTCAGTTACTGTAGTATGTATGAGAGCCCTTCATTTTTGCTTTCTTAGAAAAACCCTGGCCAATATCGCTTAATATGTGTTTATCGGAACGTGAATGAAAAACATTTATTTTGGTCCTTATCCGGATACAGTAATAGCTACGATGTTTCAGCATTTAGCTTCTTCTAAATATATCACCATTTTTTATTTTAACTGTGCGTTTCTCCAGTGCGAGTTTAATCAAAATTCCCGTGATCTGTTAGCATTCTGCACCTCCTGTGGGTTGTTTTAGTGGACCAGAATCCCTTCAGGTATAAATTCAGGACCTCATGTGATGAGTAGGCTGCTGTTTCACTTTTTGGGCAAATTTATGTATGATTTTGTTTTTGCTTTCATCGATGATGTGTGCATTTACAGCAATGCATTTAAATATCACACAAGCTATATTAAACAAGTGCTTCATTCTTTGAGGGAAGCTGGGCTAGCTACTAATCCAGATAAGATGAACAGGGCCGAAAAACATGTAAGATATTTAGGTTTCATAATTTCATAGGGAATTAAGGCTGTTGTAAACTTCCCGCTACTCAAAATTAATAAGAGTCTTCTGGGTATGGTCTCTTTTTACGGTAAACTCATTCCAGATTTTTCCACGATTTCTGATCCATTAAATATGTTGAAACCTTAAACACGAAGAGTTCAAGTGGGCATCTGAACAACAGGTTTTTTATTTTTTATTTTGATGCTAGTACGCTATCAATTGTGGCTGTATTAAGTCAGAAGAAAAATGGGTCCTTGGTGCCAGTAGCCTTTGTCAGTAAACTTATAACGTCTGCTGTACGAAAGTACAAGGTTTTTGAGAAAGAGTGTTTGGTATGTATTTCGGGAATGGGACGTTTTTCCGATTATTTAGAACACGCCTCTTTCGAGCTGTATATAGATAATCAGGCTCTAAGTTGGCTTTTTTTCCTCAAAAAACCTGCAGGATGTGTCGTGGCAGATGCGTTGTCATGTATGTTTTGTGATGGCGAATTTGACGTGGTGCAGACGGGATCGGCATGTGTTGTAGTAGAAACTGTGCCTGGGAATTGTATACAAAATAAATAACAGGATGAAGTAACAGAAAGCGAGGAATGGATAAACACCTTACGAAATTTCCCTAAAATATTTGTCAGTCTTAAAGTACAATAGGCGAAATATCGGGAATGCCAAAACCTATTGGCAAAAATTCAAAACGGGGATTCTGGGAATGCCACGTATAAAGGGTATTTAGGACAATGGTCCAGGAAAAGTAAATGTAGAATTTTTGTTGGCGTGGAGTTGCGGCCCATGATTTTTTCATACTAACACGAATCCTTTTTTGGTGGACATTTGGGGAGTGACAAAACCATTGTTCATATTTATGATGTGCTTACGTGGAGTGGTTTTTGTAAATTAGTTGAAAATTCGGTAAGAAGTTGTCCAGTCTGTCAGCAGACAAATCCCAACAGTCAACCAGTATAAGGAAATATTCTAGTACAGTGGCCGTTTACACTTGGGAAAGTGTGTATTCCGATGTGCCACTGCCCCACAGTTCATCTGGTTACAAGTATATTTTAGTTGCAGTAGATAGTTTTAGTAAGTTTAGTTTTTTCTTCCCCTTCCGTACCATAAGATCTGTAGAAATTAGTAAAGTAATTTTACAACGTTTATTTCCTTTGTTTGTTTCTCCTGTAGTAGCTGTTACTGCAATGCGAGTTATTTACTTTCCAGTGAATTCAAAGACCTAATTTTTTCCTGGGGCAAGTAGAGAGAGCGAGGCTGTTCTAATTCACTAGGCGTGTGAGGTGTCTAATTTGCATAATTGCCCATATTTCATATTGTTAAATTGTATATTAATTGCTAATTAATCAATTAATCAATTGACTAAATAATCAAATTAATTAATGTAATTGTTTTATCAAATTTCTTTGATCAAATGTTTTTGATGAAATTTCTTGCATCAATTTTTTTTATATTGTAATTGGTGTTGAAAGGGTTAAGTGTCATAAGGGTGATATTGACGGAGCAGCATCGATGTGTCCTCTCTGACGTACTGGAGCCAACTGAACAGAGGGGTGTGTTGTTATTGCTTATGTAGGTGTTGATGTTAGTGGAGCAGTGGTATAAGAAACATTTTTGGAGCACTTGTGACTAATCGGAGTGGGGTTACACGTCCGTCCAGGTCGATCTCTGGAAGCATATTGAGGATTTAGCTGTGGGAAAAATGTTTTCGGCGAAGCAAATATATTTTTAGGCAAAAAGAGTCTATTTACGTTCAAATGCACAAACAACTGTCTACTAATTTAATGAAAATGTATTAAAATACTAACCATAATCACTCCTCGAATAGAATAAAAGTAACTGACTTCCATTTTGGTCACATTAAACTGACAGAACCAAACATGTATTCATGCGATTTCCAAAAAACACTATTTCAAACAAAACATAATGCTAACTAACTGAATTCATTAAACAAAGCCAATCAATCACATATGAACCAAGCTAACATAAAAAGCATGTGATTTGCAATCAAAACTCACCAGACCGCCACAGAATATTAACATCCATGAAACCTGAGCACACATACTTTGTCGGCTCTCAAGAGCAAAATGTAGTCAGAATGAAATATTCTAAATGCAAATATGTACAAACATGCAACGAGATACAGGTTAAATCAGACGAATGCCTTACAAAAATGATTGATTACACTTAGAAGTTAATCGTAACACCAAATCGCAAAACTAAACCCTACATATTCTATTAAAACTCTGGCTTTTTTCTTCTTTACAACACATATGTATGTTAATTCGACATATTTTGATACAAACCAGACATCTTATTTAAAATCTCTCTGTTAACATTTTTTTGTTTTCATTTCTTAGGTAAACAAGTATACTTTCAATAAGGATATGTTAAATAAGCATACATTAGGAATTCATTTTACAAGATATATTTATTGACAAAATATATACAAACATACATTGTTTAAGAAAATAGAAAAAGTCATTTTAACACTGAAGCAGTATCGGAAGATCGAAAACATACACAAGTAACTATAGGATGTCACACAAACTACATGATTATTTCAAAAGATGTATACATACAGCATTAAACAATCAAGTATATGTTGACCCAAAAAATTAAGTGCAACATTTTAACACTAGCAAAAAACAGGATGTCACACAAATTACACAATTGTTTAAAAAATATAGGTCGATCAAAAATTTTATGTATAACTTTTAACACTATCAAGTACACGTTAATTAAAAATATATAAAACATTTTAAAAATATTTTTATAAACTATTAGCAACTTCCATGAACAAAGTTTTCATACATTTTCTTAATATTGGATCCAAATCCCTTTCTTGAACTCTACTTCCAAGGTGTGAGCATTTCTTACGCCCTAGCTTTAACCTGTCTGTTTGTACACAAACATCTTTACAACTAGGAGCATGTATAACAATGCTTTCAAACAATTCAGGATTTGATTCAACATAATATGTGTGCAGATCTTCAATACTAGATGGAAAAGGTGTGTTTGCAGTCATATGAAACACTGGACATTTCTTATTATCACTGCATTGAATTTGTTTGAGGCTCTTTACATCTCCTACAGGAAAATAAATTACTTCAAAATGAAAAATACTGTAGCAAGTCTCTGTAAATTCTCGCAAAAGTCCGTTACACCATAGAGCGTAAGTTATGATAAACTTTCCTTGTTTGATACTGATGTAATGATTTGTAGGATGAAAATATGTAATGTTACTACAATGACATCCAACACTCGACTGAGGAGAATTACCAAGGAATAATGTCTGTATATTGAAAAATAAATCATTCTCTCTAAATTTGCAAGTTGAAATGTGTTTTGAGGGTTATATTTTATTTTTGCTTATTTTATTGCTCGATGCACATAACATTTTTGATGAATCATACCCAGAATGAGACATGTAACCAAACTTGTTTTTGCTATAATGATATATAATGTATTAAGATTATTATCACATTCTTTGAAATACTGATAGCATAAAACATTGTCTGTATTATAAACAAGATGTTTCAAATATTTTTCTTCCTCACAATATGACATTACAATGAGTTTGCCCTTAAGCTTACACTTCGATCTACTATATGAGGTCTGTACTGGTTTACAAGACATTCAGAACTATTACAGTAAGTTAGAATGGAATCATAACTAGTTGGTTTACTATATAGTGTCAAAGCTTAAGAGAAATAAGTACATTTGAAATTAATGTCTGACACACATTTCCTTTACAACAAAATGTCAATATACTAAACAGTAAGTTACAGAATAAAAAACCTTTATTAAAAAAACTCATATTTGTATCTAAGTGGGAACATTATTCTGAATTAGCCACTGTACAGGCATATAAATTACACATGTATGGGAGAACTAATACTTCTTATTCGAAAATAAACTTGTGGATGTCCCCATCGCAGGTTTCCTGCAACGAACTATGATTCCCTCATGAGGTCTGGTGAGTTGGAAGGCAATTATTACATGTCCATGCTCCTCTTCTATCTCATCGCTAAGACTGGCAATCATCAAATCTTCTAATGTTGTTGGTAATTAACTGTCAGGACAAAGACATCTCACAGCACAATCATTGCATGATATTCCTTCACCAAAGCAAATCCTGAGACTGCTGTCGAAAGTGTAGGGGAGCACCAATGTTCTATATTTTTGCAGACATGAACTTGTAAAATACAGTCATATGGTTTAAAGAACTCTTCTGTATCATATTTGTAGGACCTTGTATACATCTGTAGGGTCGAAGTTTCTAGCGATGACTGATGATTAAATACTGAACACTCTCCTTTATATAGCTGTTGTGACACCACTTATTCTCATTTTTAACTGTTCTTGCTAAGCCAAACTTTACAATTCCATATGTCACAGGGAGTAGTTAATACTTGATCACAGATAAACGTTAAATGTTGACTTTTGATGTATTGTTCTTTCCAAACAACACATTCAGAGTAATACTCCCTTCGCAACTTAATTTTCCTAAATGATGGATATTTAGTGATTTCTTCACCTTCCATGTCCCATACTAATTCGGTTAAACTAATCGGAAAATTGGTGTCAGGTCTTAAATTACTACACACTTGCGACCATAGCAATCTCCAAATTCTTCATACATACATTCAGGATTGATTATGGAAAAACTCCAATATTCATATCTGTTGCACATCTGAATCTGTAGTGGACTATCTTCTTCAAGTCGAAACCACACTCGCCTGTATCCTGGAGTAACACTGGTATAAGGAAGTGATGATTCGAACCTCTCCATTGTAACTGATGCTTTCGTATATGATTCTCTCTCTTTATAGTTTTAAATTATTTTAGTTCTTCAATGTTAACTTTGTTAAATAAAATTTACAGATACAAACATTCCTGTTCCAAAGCCCACAGTCCCACAGTCCACAAGGTACTATTAGAAGTCTGCTACTGCCTTGCATTTGTGTGATGTGTTCCTTATTATTGCATGTTTCAGTCCATATGGTGGGCTGTCGTAAAACTCTCTACTTAATTTATATTTTATTTGATGAAAACCTGATTCTTTGGTTATTTCTACACTTCTATTTTTAAAACACAGGTCCTAAGAAGAACAGGGCAGTTCGCTGTCAGGCCGCATATTAAAAACTGGACAGACTTCTTCTTCGTAACACAACACTCGTTCTGCATATATATTTTTCCTCCGAAACTTTTGCGAAATTTCAATGTTCATCTCCATTGCAAATCTGTGTTGTCTAGAGAATATAACCACAGTTTACACATAGGTAGGATGATGTTATAAATATTCTCTTAAAGCATTGCTTTTACATTGCAAACAGAACATTTTTTCTCACAGTGATTGGTATTAGAGTATTTGACTATTAAATTAATACTCGAACAGTCGCGATGTATTCTGACATTTATTACTACAACATTAGATAAACATTTTAAAATTTCCTTCTGCATTTTTCCAAGCACATATACTGGATAGTCTTCGAGGAGCACATCGTTTAAGCTCTTCGTAAGCTATGACACCAGAATCCCATTTCAGATCATGTTTCTATAAGTCTGTTCCCGAACCATCATTTTTAATTGAGGTTTTAAACTGTACTAAGGTATGGGAGGTGTAAAGCATAATATTTTAGTCATTAGCATTGGTTGCATAATAAATAGCAAGCTCCTTAATTAGAAAGGAGTTGTCTTGATAGTTTTCGAAACTTTGCGCATAGCACATCATTTCTACGTTATTACTTTTTTACTATCTCAAATTATACACTATGTACAAAAATTCTCTCTCATAAAAAGTATCTCATAAAATTTTATCTATAAGATCTCCAGTGGTCGCCTCAGAATCCACTTTGTCAACTCCGGATGAGTCCATTACTATATCTGGAATAATTCTAGCTTCAAGTAGCTGTTCCAGTCTTCGCGACATACAATCCCTCCACATATTTCGTAAGCTTTTATCATTACCAAAGACAGGCATGCCATAAGGACAGTCTTCACATGGCAAATAGGATACGATATCCTCATCAGCTTGTAAATGTTCAGCAAGGAACGACAATACTTGTTTTATTTCATGCCTGCAAAACAAATTATAAATTCTTTCGGCAACACTCGCAGTTGGGAACAGTCTAAACTCAATAATGTTTTTGGCTTCCCATATGCTAAAATCACACTGAATACTTCAACACATTCAGAAACACAATTGTCACAGCAGCGACCTTGATGCATTGTACATGTTGCGAGTTGATACAGAGATGAAATCCCTTTTAGATACTCTGTTGTAGATCTATATGATGTAGTGGAGTTGTAGTAGATGCTTAGCATTGTTGTAGACGTCTGGCATCTTTCTCATTGTAGACAACTGTCGTTGTTTTAGATGTCTAGCATTGATGTAGCAACGTAGTAGATGCCTACCATCGTTCTCGATGTAGACGCCTATTGTTGTTGTAGACATGATGGACACTTAAGTCTCAAGACTGCTAATGCTATGCACATGTATGTATGCATATGCATACAAAAAGACCTTAGCAGATAATGACTCAACACTGAGAAAAATTAATTTATCACTCCTTATATAGTATACAGATTCGAAATGGCTGCCATTTTCCTTAAAATTTGCTTAAATTTGACCTTTTAGAAAAATGAGGAAATATAATAAAATTTAACAGATTTCAGCTTCGATAGCAGTCATTTCAAGATGGATACGTGCTATTTAAGTAATATCATGTCAAAATTTATTTTATAGGGAAAACAATTTGTAAATAAGTTCAAATATATACACATTCTATGGTAGATGGTGCAACTATAAATTCTAGGCTAAGAAAAACTACACATGAAATAGGCACAAATATTTACAAAACAGTTTGAAAATATATGTTTCCCCTTCTGGACGAATAAGTATTTTTGGAAACAGATTGAAAGTAAAAACATTTACTTGAGAATTGCTTACATCGAATGAGGCATGAATGGTGTTCTAAGATTAACTTGTGTAAGTTGAATGTTGCATGGTTTTCATTATTTAAACAAATTTTAGAGATCGAGAATATATATTGTATTTGTGTAGGTATGAAAATTAATCAGTGATCAGTTTATACTTAAATAAGTTTGCTGGGAAACTGTATAAAGTTTACACAATTAATAATATCAATTTTTTGTTGAAATGTTAAATCTTTGGGATTATCTTGTGGTGATTACAATATCGGGTAGCATTTAGCTTCAGGGATATAAATTTCATCAGCTGGAGTTGTGAAATTTTATTTCGCTGGGAATACACCATACACTTGTGTTTCGAAAAATAGGAGGAAACTTCAGTGTTCGAGCAAATGTAGCAGTTTGTAGGGAAGAGGGGAGATAGCCCAGGTCAGTTCAAAATCTGCTGCTCCGAGGGATGGAGTCTTCCCGTCATTTTGCACAAAATATTCACAGTGGCCTTGAGGGAATCCTCCGTATCTGGCCGAGGCAGCTCTCGTGTCGAAAAATTCGCACTCTGGGCTGGTGCTGCATGGCCTTGAATCGACAGTGAAGGCAGGGTGCATTGACCGATCAGTTCTCGAGATATCCGAAAAATGCATTCTTGGGTGGTGTAGGGGGAGGGGGCTGTGTGGCCTTGCGTAGGTTTTGCAGACCACATCATTGGAACGATAGCTGGTTTGCTTGGACAGACCAGCCCTCCAGCCATCAGAAAACTAACTCTGGCATTCTGCGATTGCAGGGAGTGGGGTGGGGGAGGGTAGCACTGACGTGAACAGTTTTAGCTGTCCGGCGCTATCTTGGTTCTTTGCAAACACTTGTCTTGGATAGACGTATACACCGGCTCTTTCGCCTTCACTGGGCGGCTGCCAGCAGATTTCAGAGAGTGTAGGCATATAATATGCCTGAGTGCTAGTTGCGATTCTCGTTAAGCAATTATTATATTAATATAAACATTTTTTAATAAATTTTAATTTATTGGGAAAAAAAAATATTTTCGTGTGTTAAACCTACATAGTGCATTTATTGTGTAACCCCCAATTCTGATTTCGGTCAACGAAATTTGGTAGCATTTTCAACTATCGTTTTGGTAACTAGTGCCGTGAATTTCACAGTCTTAACAGAAAAATCGGTATTTTGTACGTTAATTTAAATAATTTTTCTTCGACCAAGTTTGAGAATTAAAAATGTTACATAGTACATTTCTATAAAGTTTTACAGGATTAAGCCATCCGACTCCCCTTGCGCTTCGACGGAAACAATTTGTGTTAAAAGTGAATTATTCTTACAATTGTGAAACTCATAATTAAAAGTCTAGGTAAGTTTAAAAAAAAATTAATTATCGTTTTTCTGTCTGTTGTAGGACGAACAGTGTATTCAGAGTTTTTGTCGTAAATTTCAACTCAGCCACACTCCACGTATATAGTCAGGCTCTCGACTTAAGCTCAACTCATTCATTCACCAACCTCCCAGGCAGACAGATGTGTTTTCGGGGAAATCCTGGTCCGATTTCATTGCGTGTTTTTTAATTCGTTTAGTGATTTCATGTACTTTGTTCGTTAACTGTTTAATTTATTTATAAACATTCGTTTTTTATTTTCATTCATTTACGAATTTTTCATCTCAGTCTATAATCAAACATAGGACGATGCAGGTTATGTTTGCTCTCAACACAGCTTATAAGCGCTATATACAAGTCAGTGCTGCAGTGAACTCCCAAGCGAATGGACGTGTATTAAATGTTTTCTATTTTACATGTGTTAATAAATTAATTTCTTTTAACATGTGGATTCCATTTCAGAAGTTCCTCACAGGCAGATGGAAGTGTTTTCAAATCATGTCAGGTATGTGCGAGATGCATCAAGTAGTGTCACATTTTTTATATATCTTGTGTTTAGGAAGACTGCCATTTAATCTATAGGGGCATTTTTTTGCTTCGTTAATTAATTTCGTACCAATGAGTCACGTAATTGTGATCGTTTAGCACTTGTCGACACCAGGTTATTCACGTAGTTGTGTTCGTTTGAAATTTGTGATTCGATGAGTCCTTCATGTACTTCATTCATACAGGTAGAACTCGTTTAAACACTCTGGAGTATGTATTTTTTTCCCTCGTGCAATGCTGGTATTCATTTGGAATAATAATAGTATCTTTCAATGTCGACTATCTACCAACACCATCTACGAGACACAACATTTACACTTATGCCACTCTTGCACAAAATTCACCACACACATATACACATGTATGTATATAATATATATATATATATATACCCTGTCCCCAACACACCACACCTCATTGAGTGCCAGAGCTCTAAAGGCGAGGATGTACCAGAGCTGCTCCCAAACCCACAAAAAGAAAGAAAGAAAATTGGCCCTTAGTACACTCTTGCACCAAACAAAAAAATCGTATTAAAAATTAGCCTTTTCAATCCATTTAACCCTTTCAATGCGTTTAACTCTTTCTATTACCTTAGAGCTTTCAATCTATTTAACCCTTTCAATTTGACCAACCCTTTTAATCAATTTAATTAACATTTTCACTCAATTTAACCCTTCGATATCAATAAAGGCGGCATCCCCTTTGAGTTATGACCCGTGCCCCCCTACTACTCACGTCAAAACTGTAATGCATGGCATCTTGTTCAACCGCGAGTGAGCGAGTGCCAAATATTGGACGGCGTCCCACACAGGTTATTTCCAACAATCTCTCGGAGCATACGTTATATATTTCTGCACGTAATTGCACCACACATATAACGATGTGTACTCTCCTGTAACTATTAGTAAATTAGAATTGTTGGATAAAATGTTCACGTACTACTTATAAGTAGAGAACTGAGAAATTCGCGAATTCAAAGGCCTGTAGGCTAGACTTCACAGTCTTATATACTCTCATACAGATATCAACTGTACATTGGTTGATTGTTGTAGTAGTAAAAGGCGGTGGTTGGGAACACAGTTTATTGCATGTTTCTTATCGG
Source organism: Dryococelus australis (assembly GCA_029891345.1). Classification (NCBI taxonomy): domain Eukaryota; kingdom Metazoa; phylum Arthropoda; class Insecta; order Phasmatodea; family Phasmatidae; genus Dryococelus; species Dryococelus australis. Next base: position 28,389,778 of record CM057001.1, read on the forward strand.
CTCATTCATTTCTAGCAGACTTCAAACAACATGTCGACCAATTACAAAAGTAACATGAACGCACATGTGTGTATATTCGAACTTGTCTAGAAATGAACCCCTCGCAATTTTTCGGGTCTCTACTTATAACTAGAGACCCGGAAATTTCGCTGATTAATTTGGCACCGCACTAGATTCCGCAATCGTTTGTGTACTAGAGCCTCACTAAACTGTTCATTGGCTGATGCCCCGGTTTCATCGCAGACCGGGTAGAACGGCATTCGGTTCTAGTTTCCTTGCAGGTCAGTTAATTGGGTAAAAATTCGTCCAGGGCGTGTCTTACAGAAACTGCGCCCCAATTGGGAGAGGAAGTCAAATGTAAACGCTTTTGAAGTGTAGCTTGTCCTCGAATGAAATCGCGGAATCGCCAGTTTTCTGCAGGCAGTTTCAAAAGAAATTTCCTTACGAAATTGTCGAATTGTACATATTTTGTAATGGTAAGTCTCCTATGCCCGTGCCATAAGGCAAAACTTTATTAGGTAGATCGCTGTTAGCGATTACACTTTTAGACATAAAGCTATTAGGCATATGCGTAAAACGCTGTAGCTCAAAATGCCGTTAGGAAAAACGATGTATAGTCAAGGGTCGTTACACAGTGGGCACAGAAAAGTAACTGTAGTATATTCGCGGTATCTCCATGCTCTTTGAATCAGACCTTTGAAAAATTATCTCATGTATGACGTACTTGGTTGTTTACTAAATTAAACCTACGTCACAACATATTAACACTCCCGTTACTATAAAATAACCTTAAATTTGTTAATTTGTAACTTTTTAATTTATCTATAAATTGTAGTAAAAATATTATTATAATAAATCGTCTTTATTTGGCGCAGTTAAAGACATATCTGCCTTCTCCTACACTGAACCGTTTTTACAATTTACATTTGTTTATTACAGTTTAGAAGAAAAAATAATAGCTCTTACAAATTAACAAACACTGCAGAAAATCAAAAGTAGTTACTATATATTGATGGAAAAGGTAATTAATACTAAATACAGATATGCGTATTTAAGTACTGAAGAATGTATAAATTTAAGTGGTGATTATTAATTCTTAACTAGTCCATAAAACACTGATGATGAACTGGCAGGTAACAGACCAAAATATGAACCATATACACGCAAGAATGTAGTACCTATATTTGCACAAACGTATAAATGCACAGCAGGCCCACATGCATACACACGTAACAATTTCTCTCCGCAAATCAAATGAAATAATAGAACGCTAGTTCGTTACAACAAAAAAAAAATAGCAGGGACTTAGGCTCTTATATTTCAAATGCCTATGGCAAACTCTGACAATAATAATAATCACAACACAGGCACTTTAAGCTTGAAAAGCTCTTAGACTTCTACATACATAAGAGTATCAAACACACTTATTATTTTAAAAAAAATAGATAGATTTAGGAATTAAAACTAAAATCAGTCATCAGTCAATCATTTATAATTAATTCGAAAAATATATTATATACGTGTGTCGGTAGTGTACAGTAAGAAGAAATTCACACTCAAAATATACTATACAGAGTGCACACGAATGTGGTGCATGGTCCCTTTGATGCAATTATTTATACATAGTTAAGCTCTGCTGCACGAGACGGCAGGATAGACTGAAAATAGCTCACCAGCAGGGCTTCAGAAAAGGTGGGAGTAACCATGACAACCTGACAGTGGCGTATAGGCTGTTCACGATAAAGTGAGCACTATTTACGCCCCTCGCAACAAGCATCAACCACTAATAAATATGTTTGTTGCAGCCTTGGACGTTAACTTATGAGATTAGTGGAATGTATAAACCGTGTTTATTAGTCACATGGTCATGTTTATATTAATAAGTGGCGGAAAGATAAAAGACTCAAAGGAAAAATTTAGCAGGGACTTAAATGGTTCTCACTTTACCGTGAACAGCCTATAGTAAGATATATCTCAAGTTTTTACGAGTGGGCGTGTGTGTATATGTGTGTGTGGGGGGGGGGGGAGGAGAATCACCCTGGGGGGAGTGAAGTTACAAATGCAAGCTTTAGCGCTTCTGACACGGAGAAGATTGGCTCACTGCATAATAAGTGCAGCTAAGTGAAGAGCAATTTCATATGTTATCACAATTATAGGCCTATTAATAATATTAATAGTAAATTGTTGACAACTTTAGGAGAGAAATTTGATGGAGGGGTGGGGGGTTGTTACATCTCCCGAAACCCCCATCAGGATGAAAGCAGTTCGATGTTGGGACATGGAAACTGGTTGTGCGCAGCCAGCGAGATCGGTCTACCCCATCTTTAGTCTACGGTCCTTCAGGCAGAGGAAGTTACAGCCCAGTCCAAGAAGGTCAGTTAGTCCACACCAGCGAGAGAGAGAGAGAAAGAGAGAGAGACGAGGCGCAAGCCGCTGTCAGGAAGACAAACTCCAAGTGTGGCAGCGACAAAGCGACGGGGCGTTGAGGGAAACGACATCCGGTCCTTCCTCTCTTCTTCGCAACTAGCAAAGCTCTAACCATTTTTTTCTTCCTTCCACGCTTCCTTCTTCCAATTTCCTTTGTGTACGCCAACGACACTGCGGAAAGAATCCCGCGTGCAGTACTTGTGAGCGAGTGAAGAGTTTTGGCGAAGTCTTGAGAGCAGATGAAGGTGATTGAGGTATGAAGCTGCGCCAAAATGAAAGGGCGGGGGAAACTGGAAATCCCTGAGAAAACCCGCCGAAACCAGCGGCTTCGTCCAGCACGATTCCTACATATGAAAATCCGGGAGTGACACGGCCGGGATTGACCCAGTACGCTATGGTGGGAGGCACGCAGGCTAACCGCTTATCCACCTCGTCCCCCAGTACCTGTGCCACGACACACATTTCACTTTCACGGAAATGTAAACTCTTGTAAAAGTAACCAGAATTGTGCTCAGGAGCTTCAAGGGTCACCAAAATATCCATGTAGACAATATTTATAGGTAGGGCCAAAGATTTTTTGCCGGAAAAATCGGAGCACACTGTAGACTTCAATACCATATATAAACCTCGGCTGTTGTCATACCTACATTTCCTGCTGGTATCGTTTTCGCATTTGGTCGAGCCATTTAGGATTCCGTAACTCCGCACGGACCAGAACATGCTTCAGCTAATCAAAAAAGCTGGACGGACCCATTGTGCTTTGAAATATACCCTGTCTCGAAATTTTTTCGCGAAATATCACTGACGCTACTTATAGGTAGATACGCGAAGAATTTGCGGATTCATTTTGGGGCAAGCTAGAATGCAGAACACGTGTGTTTATATAATTTAAGCAATTGGTCCACTAGTTGTTCAACACCTACTGGAGAAGGCTGGCCCAATCGTCGCCTTTCACTGTGACAGCAGACAACCAATGTGCAGTTGATATCGGCATATGTGTACATACGGCTGTAGAGTCTAGCCTATAGGTAATTGAACTCTCGAATTTTTCAGGTCTCTACTTATAGGTAGAGAGAGGCACGGATATTTCGCGAATCCATTCGAGGACATGTTAAACTTCAGCCACGTGTTCATTTTCGTACACCGTCTATTGGACCATAGTGTGTTAGACGCTCCCCGGACAAATTTGGACGAATAACGGACTTGCAAAGCAAACAATCACCGAATCACGTGCTACCGGGTTGGGGTTAAACTGGAGCGACAACCAATGAACTACACTCTAAATCTGAATCAGTGAGAATTGCACTGTTTCAATCAGTCAACAGACCTGACTGATTAAACAGTCACTTCAGCGAATTTAACTGTTGAATCCGTGAAGAAATGCCAGATTTGCGTCACTTACTGATTCAGTGTCATTTTCCACTTATTCATCAATAATGTTTTACTATTTTTCAGTGGTTTATTTTTGACTGATGGATCAGTTAAACTGCGTATAAAAATGGCCATCAAAAATTTTTAATAAATTGCCGCTAAACAACGCGTATCAAGTGAAGTAACAACGAACAAACTAATAAAACCACAATAAAATACTTTATAAAATGTGTTTCGTCTTTCCAAAAACCATTTTACAGGGTAATGTGAACACTGAGCCTTTCATTCCGTTTTTACGTTTTTCATTTCGTTTTAGTATAATGATCGCAGCGCTCTGTTTGAAGGTATAAACTGCATATAATACTGCGAAGAGAGTGCACTCACATATGCTATTCGTTTATTCGTTTTAATAACCCTAACGGTACCAATTAAACCAAAAACGAAACGTAAGGGCATAGAATTTTAATTCTTAAGGATTTTGATACGAGTATGAGAAATATATTTTCCTTCTTTTTTTGTCAACTTGATTTGATAGAGCAGATGGTAACCTTACATCCTGAAAGTTAAGTGGAAGGGTGTGTTAGTTCAATCCCGGCCACCTCCGAAAACTTTCTTAGATTACGGAAAATTGCGCAATATAAATAGTAAACTATGGTAAATGTGTTTATTTCTCGTCATTATTTGATTAAAATTTGATATAAAACAACATTTAATTTGCCACTGCAGTCGGCCCTCGCTTATTCAATTAGTGCAATTGTTTCACATCACTAATTCAATTACTGAAAATTTTTCGCTGAAGCAATCAGTGGTTTTTCACTGATTCTAAGTGGAGCATTTTCTCTGATTCGAGTAGTTGAATTTCACTGAGGATCAGTGAAAGATTTATAAATTGTATATTTAATTGGCTACGTTGATCTCTAATACATTTAATTATATATTTATTTTTAATCAACCAGAATTTATATAATTATTATTAAATCAAATGGTTTTCATTTCTTCGAGGACGATGCCTGGGTTGAGAGGTTTTGTCTCAGAGGTTGGGGTGAGGGGTTGAAGTTGTTTGGAAGTCGAGGATACGGGGAGGGAAGGGGTGTTTGGCTTTCTGGTTTACTTGAAAATTTTAAATTTTTATAAATAGGGGTTTCGCCTCTACGCTCCCTTCACTGTTTCAATCAAGTTTGAGTGCAGTGAACTTAGGGATGTCGAACTTTTACGCATATTATTTTCTAGGATTGTCTAATCAAGCCCTTGAACGGGAGATTCAAAACTTCAATTGGGATAATTTTAATAACATGGACTCCCCAGATCCATTAATATCCAATTTGTTATGTTTTTTTTTGGGATTAAATTATTTCAGATGTAACATGGCGAAAAGTTTTTACAGTTTTTAGTGATTTCTGACGTAACATGATGTGATGTTTTAAAGTTCTCAATGATTTCTGACATGACATGGTGTGATGTTTTCAGGATAAAATAATTTCAAACGTAAATGTTATGAGGTTTTTTTTAATGAATTCGGACTTAACATGTTGTAAAGTTGTTTAAAGTTTTAATAATTTTCAATTGTAAAATGATGAGATTTTTTACAGTTTTAAAGTTTTTAATCACTTTCAGTCGTAAAATGATGTGATGTTTTTAATGATTTCCAGTCGCAAAATGATGTGAGGTTTTAATGACTTTTATGAAATGTAAACATTTTTTTAAGAAGGGTTTTACAAGATTTTTTTTTAGATATTGCTATCTGTTTGTGTATACTTTGATATCTTATTTTTTTTTTTGGAAATAAAAAATATTTCAACGTTAAAATAAATTATATATTTTGTTATTTATTAGAACTATTTAAATTTGTATGAATGTGAATGATAAGAGTATTTGCGAACGATGAAGTTATAAAATTCTTTTATATTACATTTAAAACTTGGTTGTTTATTAACTTCTTTTTAAGAATATCATTTAATATTCGTGCAGAGAAGTTCGAAGAAAGTGTGAAAGTTTGCTGAATGCCAGTGATGGCCGACAACTACTCAAGCTTCGTCCTTGAAAGATATTCAGCCTCAGGTATATTCGCAGCAGGCTGGCCGCTGTCCTACGCGGGAGCTGGAAGTCGCTGTCTTAGAGACAGTGCTCAGCCTGCTACCTCCTTCGTAAGAGAAAAACATGTTCATACATTCAACTCTGACACGATTCAACGTAGAAGGATAAACTTAAACGAGATTGTATTACTTTTTTTATACGATGCTGCAACCGAAAATTTCGCATGGGAACTTTATTTACATGTAATTGAAACTTTACTTTAGTTATAAGTAAAGTTTGGTCTCGTAGAGAACTCTACACGCAAAATACGTTTTTTCTCTGCTACGCATAAGTATTTGAAGGTTTGAATATGTACGTTTCCCATAGTCAAAATCCTTTTACTTATGTATACCATTAATCGAATGATGTATGTTTTAAAAAGGTGTTCTTTTAATATTTAAACATAAATTAGAATTATATAGAAAGTCTTTGACTCGCATAATGTTTATTTAGTGAGAATTTTTGTTGTGTGACATTATTCGTAGTTGCCTGTATTTCTGTTCTAGAATTATATTTCTGCTGGATTTAAAAATTAATAAGTTTACTGAAAACGGAAACTACTTTAAAGTTAAAGTTTCTCGTAAGTTTGCAGATTAGAATTCATTTCTTGGAATTTTTTGGATTAAAAATATTTGGAATTTTTTTAGGATCAATGAAACTTCAGACTTAAATGATAAGTGTCGGTGAAATAATTTTTCAGTGGGAGTTGTTAAATTTTTATTCGCTGCCAGCAGATGTTATTGACAGGTCAGTGTCTGGGTTGGAGTCTTGCACGACAAAGGACAGGGTCAACGTTCCGACATCGTCCAAGCTTGGTGGGTGGGTGGGCAGGTAGGGCTTGTGGTGGACAAGGAGGTACTTTTGGAGGTTGGGGGGGGGGGGGGGGTTTCTAGCGGTACCTTCCAACCATCCCCACTGGCCAACAGTCCAGAGAGACCATTTTAGTTATTCGTCAGTTCTCATTCTACACACATGGATACCCAACCACACTCTTCGTAAAATACAGCGCGAAATATCTTCATAATTTTCTTTCCATTTAGTTATAATCATTACTTTTTACGTGTGTTAGCAATATTCATGTCGGAAAAAGTACGTCTATTTTTTTTTTAAACGTAACTTAGTGTTGATTTAAAATTATTTTATAGTTTTTCTTCGAGGAAGTGTCTACACTCTAAATCGGAATCAGTTGTTTTTTTTTACTGATTGTCAGTTGAAACTGCTCCATCCGGAATCAGTAGAATAAGAAAACTGCTAATCTCTTCAGTTAAATGAAATCTATTAATACAAACAGTAGAGAATCAGTTATTTATAGTCGATTAATAAAAAGCACAAGAATTAAAAACCGAGGATTACGGTTTGAAATTAATTAAGTATAATTATTTGTCGCAACACAAAATTATTACATGTGCAAGAAAATTTTGGAAGTGGTTGGTATCGAACCGCCACCCCAAAAGGCAACACTTTCTATTTTTTCTTTTGGCTAACATTCTACGAACTCTGCTACTTTGCCACTGAGAGAAGCGGTCTCGCATTTGCGTAGTAACATAAACTTACAATGGCAAAGGGCTGTAAGTTTCGTAATGTGAAAGTACTTCATGTTGTCGAAATATACACATATTATGTATGCGTACCTAGGTACATGTCTTTGTAAGGCTCGAAAGTCATTATAAGTTAAGTTTAGTTCTGATTGTGTGCTTTAAAAGGGAAATATAGTGGTTCTAACTGTGTTGTCGGTATTTTCTATGTATCTGCCATTTTACAATGCAACGAGATTTTACAGAACGAAACTGTTATTATGAAGAGACGGATTGACTAGTAATAACTCTTGTCGTTTCCTCATTACTTGATCTGTTAAATTGCAAACCACAAAACTTTTGTTGGTGTAAATCCACCTTTCTTATTGGATCACCGCACTATCGAGTTAGTAAAATAATCACGGAACTATCTGTTACTAAAAATAACAGTTTAAATCTGTAGTGTCTCGTTGCATTGTAAAATGGTGGATACTAGTTAACATCGATAACCTCGTACATTGAAACCACTGTATTTATCTTTTAAAGCACAGAATCCGAACTAAACTAAAGATAGATTGACTTTCGAACTTTGCAAACACATGTACTTGCATTAACCCACTATAAATGATTAGTTTTCAACTGCTTGAATTAATAGATTTCTTTTAACTGATGAATTAGTGATATTTTTTCTACAGATTCCGGATGGAGCAGTTTCGACTGACAATCAGTAAAAAATTACTATTTCCGCTTTAGACTGTAAGCTGTTTAATTCAAATCGTTCGTACATTTATTAACATTTGCGATTTTTAAAAAATATCCTTCATCTGGATCATTATAGCTAAGTGTCTTCCGTGTGATGCGAGTCTCACTAAGCTTCGACGGAAATATTATTTTTTGTTAAAAGTGGATTATTTTTTAATACGTCTTCTCAAGATAGGGGAATTTATTCGCAGCGGTAAACTAGTTTTCCGGATACGTCGTTAAATAATGCAAGTGAGTTCTTTATTCTTCCCAGGTAAGTGAAATTGTGTATTAATAATTTAATACGTGTCATTGGGGTAAGTTTTTCTGTGCGATTCCATGTCACATCTCTTTTCCCGTAGTAGAGCTGAGAGGCGATGAGGGAGACGTGGACAGCAACTCACTGAAAGAAGATTGATAGGGAAATATAAACCAGTGAATTCGTCAACAGGGATAAATAATTTTTATTGATCTGTGACGTAGTGTTTAGTTATTTTAATGTCGAGGAGTTTCCGCCATAACCTTAGTCTATAACCAAACGTCGGCCGAAGCGGATGTTGCCTCTGCTTGCTCCCATCACCTCGCTCAGAGTATAATTCGTCGCAAGTGGTATACTGGACTCATTCCTACAGCAACCTCCCAACCGAACGGACGCGTATTGTATTAAAAACATCGAAGGTACGTGTATATGCTAAACAGTTGTGTTCAGAATTTGCTGCAGAAGATATAACTATATTCACTCATTGCATTCTTTATAACCAGGATAGCTGGGCTCTGTAAATCGTTTGTCATTTGCGATTCGTTGGATTTATTTGTAGGGAAATAGTTTTTGCCTTCGTTGTGAGTATAACTCGTTACTAGATTTCTGTATGGATAGCTGGACAGTTATTGACGTGGAAATAGCTTGTGTAATTCGTTTGCGATTATTTAGTATTGGATTCGTGTAATTATTTTGTAGGGAAATAGTTTTTTGGAGTTCGTTGTAGGTATAACTCGTTGCTTGATTTCTTTTTGACACCAGGATAGCTGGGCTCTGTAATTCATTTGTAATTTGCGATTGCTTAGTGTTTGATTCGTTTAATTAATTTATAGGGAAATAGTTGTTCATATGTTTTTAAAAGTTCGTTGTTTCATCTGGTAATGCTTCGTAAACATCTTTTTTATCCATTTGTGATGGTCACGTAGTTGCGTTCGTTTTAATTGGATTTGTAAACAGTCGTTGTGTATTTGGGCGTAAATCGTATTCTTTTCCGACACTTAATAATTCTGTTGGTCATTAATTATATTCCTAACATACAGGACAGGTTAGTCAAATCATGTTGTGGACATCGTATTCAGGTCTGTATTCGTTTAATTGATTTGTTTTATAAAATATATAGCTTTTATTACAATTTTTTTTTTAATTATTTCATTAAATACACCTTTCCGAACTCCGCCATTACCTCAGTTGCCTGCCAGATAGTAAACGGGATGTAAATCCTTCTCAATATCATTTAAATATAATATTACACAATAACTATCTACATCCCTTCCCCAACACATCACACCTCAATACAATGCCAGACCTCCGAGGGTGAGGACCTCTCTCCAACAACCAGAAAATAAAAAAGATAAAGACAATTGCACACTCTTGCACCAAACTATAAACTTATCAATCCACACAAAATGAAAAAATAATATATATATATATATATAATTGATTTATTCAATTAAATGAATTGGACGAATCAATCAAATTTCATTCCATTCCTTTAATCGGATTAATACTAAACAAATTGTTCATATAATTAAGATTGGATTAATCCTTAATCCGATCAATCAATTTCATATCAATTTGATAATCCTATTAATCAAAAGTGCAGTAGGATTCCTGCGCCCTTACTACTACCGCCCAACGAGTCTTAATGAGGTCTGTTTACGAATAGTATTTAAGAAACTTTACGCGTCTGTACAAGTTTTTCAGTTTCTCCATTTCTCTCTAAAGCATGTTTTCGTGATTGTGGAAATGGCTCAAGCGGGTGTTTTATCGGTCGTTTCTAGGTATGAACATTCCGGTACAAAACATTATCTGACGGCAAGACTGCAGGCCAGTCCAGTGCTTTGTGCGTAGAGGCGATGAGAGAGTTGACGCACCTGTCTAGGTCGCCCCTAGTGCTCCCGCGCCTTTAGGCTTTAGACGTGCAAAGTTCCTTCAACCAGGCGGCCGCCTTAATTGACCACTTGCGAAATCTCAGCTTACCGTACTATTTCCCCTCTCCTTTCATATCTGTCCGCTATATGTAACATTTGCATTATCGTGGACAGTTTCACTTGATCCCATGTGACGTCCAAGTGGAAATTAAGGAATTTTCAAGAAAGTTGATGTGATAACGAAAAGCATATTCGTGCTCTTATTTTCATTTTTAAAAAATTAAGCCTTGACTAGAGTAGCCATAAATTTACATAAAGATACGCGTGGATTCCAACACTGGGAGCGGGCGTCATGTTACCCGGTTACGCGCAGTCCTGGTGCTGTAGGCATAACCCACCTCGATCCTTCCCTCCAAGCCGCATCGACAGACCCGCCCAACGCTACGTCGCTCCGCCGCCCGGGAGAATGATTGACAGCTGACCTAGCTGGCGTCATAGCAGTGGCGTTCATGCCATAGACGCAAGGTAAGCAATGCTTACTCTGTTATTATTGACCATGTTTGACCCTTTATAGTTTTCGCCTTAACTTTAAACACGTTTTGTTCTGAGTTTCCCATTCCCGATTCAAGATACAGAGTTTTCGTAACTCCCGTACTGTACACGCATAGTGCTGCTATCTAGTATTTATTTCCACAAACGGTAGCGACTAGCGATGAATCGAATTCGCAGGCGAGTTACCCTGCCGCGTTCCTCCAGCAGGGTAAGCAGTCGTTCTGTTTGCGTCCTCCAGTCCTACATTTTCCCTTAGAAAGTGGATGAAGTGTTGGGGAAACGGGAGTTTCCTTATAATTTGTAATATGATATCTAAAGAATATTCAGTTTAATTATTATTACATTTATTTAGTGTCCATTTTTATAACTAATGTAAGGTATTATAAAACGGTAAATACATGTGGAGGGTAAGCAAAGTTGGAAGTTGCGTTTGTTAGTAGAAATTGAAAATGGAACCACAGCCCGGCACTAGCAAATGTTATCTAAAACACTCAAATATGTGGGGCTATTATATTGCTTACCCTGTAAAAAAATTCACTACACGCCACTGCGTCACAGCCTCTGACCCACTGTCGGAGGAGCCGACGAATTGAGAGGATGGGCTAGAATTTTCCGGTGGTCATGTTCCTCGGTGGAACGTGGCATTTGAAGTAGGTTCTGGACTGTATCCGTCTATAAATACAGTCACATCCAGGGTATCGGCAGTTTTGGCGGTAGCTACCTGGCTGAAGTGCAGCACTTGGGCTAAATCTGGTGCAGCGTTGGACATCAGCGAATAGGACGGACGACGACGAACGAGTGTTTCTGCTGTGTGGATGGACGATACGGCGTGGTACACGACAAGTAGAGAGCTACTGTGCATGAGGGAGCTCTGAGCCCTCTACACTGATAAAAAGGTTTTGTTAAATACATTTTTTTGCTTGTTCTCATTCTGTTGCCCTCAGACAAAGATTTGGTTGGTGCAACTAAAGATTTATTTGGATCAACGTACATTAAACATTTTGGGCTGATATAAAAATTAAGTTTACAATTTCCGACCTAGTTACGAACCCAGATCACCTGCGTCCACGCACTAAGCCTTAGTAACCTCAGTTATTGTGATAACTAATGAAGTCGGAATGCTTTTAAATGGTTAAACTGCAAATACTGGGTAACCTGTGGAAACAAATATTTCAAGTTTTACAGATTTACTATTCAGTTTCCAGTCGAACTGTTTTGTTAATGTGTTTATACGAATATTAAGCATCAATAGATGAACTAAAAAACACGGTTTCTATCCTAATTGTCACCAAAAATACAAACTAACTCTCCAGTTGTATTTTTGAACGAAGGCAATCAAATGGAGTGTCCAAACAAATATAGACAGTTGATTCGACAACATATTTAGTTGACAGTCCAATATTTTTTGCCCAGTGCAGAGATTTGGTTTATTCAGATATATGTTTTGTTACTTATCAAGTTTTTTTTTTGCTCAGCAATATATTTTGTTAGGGCAGCAACATATATGTTTGGCCGTATACAAACAAATATTTTGTTCGATTTTCTCTCAGTGTAGAACATTCCGGACTTGTGTAATGTGGACTGAATTCAGGTGGGATTATATGAATGTGTGGGAGTTTTTCTGTGGGTACTGCCCGGAAAAGGCTGCCCTGAGAATACCCCCTCTAAGGATATTCACTTTTGGTGATTGAAAACTGGGTGAAAGGAAGAAACTTAAGCGGGTACCTTGGACTGCAGTAGCAGGAAGAGGAAGGTGTGTGCTGGCTCCCCACCTCTGCGTGGTCGGGTAGAGTAACGTTCTGTAGGTGTCAGTGCACCAGTGTAAACTGTGCATTGCCATAAAGCCTGCAGACGGCTAAGAGGGAGTTTTGCCAGGGCTACGGCCCTTGGCTAGAGGTTGGGATCTCACCTAGTGGATGGAACATGTGTATGAGACTTGTGTATTTTGATTAGTGTTTCGGGACAGCCCCTAACTGAGAAGGTGTCAAGCACTTGTAGAGAAGCCTTGTAGTGCTGGTGTGAAGATTGTACTGTCACTTATACGATTTAAGTGTGCAATAATTAGTTTAGGTAAGAGGCTTCTTCATTTAAGCTCTTGAAATATTGCAAGTTTAAGAAAGACTTCTTAGTTGAAGCTTCCAAGTGGTGTATAGTGTACCTTGAAACCCAAGGATACTATGGCGTCAGGTACGAGCCCTTTTAAGGGGGTAAAAATTTCCATGGTGGACAAGCCCAAACCAGTGAAGGTAAGAATGAAGGATTTGAAGGCATTATTTGGAGATTGGAATGTACCAAAATCGGTGTCCAAATCTGCAGGTTGATGGACAAAACCTTTAGCTGGGGTACATTTGAAATGTCCCCAAAAAGCAAAGAATGGCATCAAAATATATATACCTGCATTTACAGGGTTGACAGGTCAGTGGTCAACTCCTGGATGTCAGAGATATATGAAGATGAGAAAAGTGATGGTGATGGGGATGTCGATGAACGGACAGAACCGACAGAAGGAGGAGGAGAAGACATGGATGATAAAGAAGCATCATATATGGAGGTGAGAGGAACGGAAGATTTTGAATCTCAAGTTTCTCAAGACCTCAAGACAATGACCAAGAATATACAAGAGATTGCTGCTAATGGGAATAGTGTAAAAGCTGCAAAGAAAGCAGAATCTGCAGTGATGGTCCCTGGCACATCTCGAGAAGTGGAGAAGGAGTCGGAGAAATCTGGAGATGGAGCTAGAAGACTACTTCAATTTGGAGAAGAGGTTGCCTTATTGGACACAGGGAACACTGCTACTGCAATAGCAGAAAGGAAGGTGGAACAATGGCAAATCGAAGGACAAGAGATTGTCAGACAACTGATGGAATGGGCCTTGAGCAAGAACTCAAAGATCAATGTAACCCAAGCACGATGGGTCCTGCCCAAAGTGCAAAAACTTACAAGTTTGATGGACCAATCATTAATGGAGAATTCCAAGATAATTGGAAAGGTGAAGGGACAAGCAAGTTTGTTGGGCAAAACAAAGACAGGACAATTTATGGATGACATTTCAGCCAAATCTGGCATCCCTAGCTTTGCTAATGTGGTGAAATCTGGTGGCGAAGAGATAGTACCTGGACCACCAAAGTGTTGGTGTACCCAGAGATTGAGGGGAACACCAGCACTCAAGTCAATGACAAGATCGAAAGGACTTTGGACCCAAAGGTGGAAGGTCTGAAAATCAGAAACATAAGAAAGATACGAAAGAGGCACCCTGATAGAGGCAGGAGATTAAGGCAACTTTCATCAAACTCAAGAATGAGGGTAAGATTAAAGAATTGGAGCTAAAATTTGAAGTTCTAGAAACTAGTGCCCAAAGGTCATCATATAAGATGTGCCACGATCACAGGACAATGAAGGCCTAATCGATACCATTTACCAGCAGAATTATAGAACTGCAAGATTTGGTCTGGAAGACTTCAAGAAGGAAGTCAGAGTGAGTCATAGAGCAGGCAGAAGGGACACTGGCAGGGTAAACCTGATGATGGAATGCAGTGCAGACATATGGAGCAAAATTAAAAGTAAGGCAAGGGTATCTATTAGCTATGACAGCTGTAGGGTACGTGATCACATTTCGGTATCGCGGTGCTATAAATGTCAGGCTTGGGGCCATATAGCACGAAGATATACAGCTGAACTTGCCTGCTCCAGATGCGTGGAGAAAGGGAATAGGTATGAGGGATGTCCACACAAGGAGGACAGACAATATAAGGAAAAAGTGAGAATTGTAAATCCAGGAAACTGGATTATGATTATAGGGTAAATGATCGAGAATGTCCGGTGTACTAACGAGCCCTGTCAGTGGAACTTGCTCGTACAGACTATGGCATGCAAGATTAGGTGTGAGCAGGTTAACCTGCAACAATAAGTGGCAGCAACCTCGGAATTGAACAGAATTATGTTGGAGCAGAACCTGGATGTGGTCTTATTTCAGGGGCCCTATGTGCCATTTGAAGAAGTGGCAGGACTTAATGGGACAGTCCTAATAGTTGGAAGGAGGCCTCAAGTGGGAATAGTGAGGGAAAACCCTGAAATGGACATTAAGTAAATGTCAAGCGTATCCAACACACGTTATGTGTGTGCACAAGTACAGCGTAAGGGAACTGAGACCTGGTTATTGTCTTCCTATTTCCAGTTTGGGGAGGAAACCCAAGAACACCTGGATGTTTGGGATGTAATACTTGATGTGTTACGGGAGAATCCTGTGGTCATTGGAGCTGATATCAATGCAGAGTCTGAAATATGGCATTCTATGGAAACAGATGATAAGGGAGAGTTGATGAGCAAATACATATTACCAAATGGACTGCATGCACAGAATATTGAGGGGGTGCTCCCAACATATGTGTCACCGGCAACTGGCACAGAAGACACTATTGATATAACACTAACTAATGGAAGAATCTGCAATAGGGAAGTGACAGAGGAAAGCTCCAGTGACCACAGGCTTATTGTGTTCGAGATTGGGGCTCTTGGAGGGACAAATTACCTGCTGTCCCTCCAAGATGAACTTCCCAGCAGGGATTCCTGCATCCCATCCCTGCTGGGATGAGATGCAGGAAATCAATCCTGAAGTTTGCTACATACACAATGGAGCAAACTGGTATATTTATGACCTGACTCTGGTTAAGAAAATGGAAGAAATAAATCTCATCTTCAGAAGTGGAACTGTGCAAGAGTACCTCTTAGCTATAGTAGATGACATCAAAGGGACCTGCGAGGAGACTCTTTGCAAGACAAGAAGATGACTTCCTAAATTGTCTTGGTGGGCTCAAGAATTGGAAGGGATGAGGAAGAATCTATGGAGGGAAAGAATATTTCTTCAAAGGCCCAGAGGAGAAGAGAGGGCATCTCGTGCGGAGAACTACCGAAGAAGGAAGAGAGAATATTTCAACAAAGTCAGGCATAAAAAGAAACAGTCATGGGCTGAATTTGTCACCATGGTTGGCAACAAAAACCCCTTTGGGGTGGTTTATAAGATAATGGCCAACAAGATGAGGAAGAATTTGCTACCACCCAATCTGCGGATTGATGAAACCGTGGTGACGGACCTGAAGCCATGTATGGGGGCTCTGCTCCATATACTTCTGCCAGATGACAGCCAGGAAGGAGAGGATGAGGGACTTGCCCAAAATAGAGATATTATGGGAATGAGGCCAGAAGAACCAGATGCACCAGAATTTACTCTAGAGGAGGTGGAATATGCAGTACATAGGATGAAGAATGGTAAAGCCCTAGGCATGGATGGTTTAGGAGCTGAGATACTGAAAAGAAACTTCTCACGAGTGGGTGTTGAGCTATTGGATGTGTATAATATATGTCTCTCAGAGGGTATGTTCACTCAACAATGGAAATGGGAGGCGATCAGAATCCTGTGTAAGGGAGATGGAAAGGACAGGATTGAGGCCCGATCATATAGGCTGTTCATGTTGCTTCCGGTGCTGGGCAAAGTTTATGAAAGGCTAATAAACACAGGATTGATTGCGACACTAGACGCAGATGGCCAAATGAATGAGAGCCAATATGGATTCAGAAAGGGATATGTAACAGTCACAACCTTATGTCATATGAAGGCAACAGTGGATGGGTGTCTGGAGAAGTATGTTATGGCTATCTTTCTGGATGTGGCTGGTGCCTTTGATAATGCCTGGTGGCCGGAAGTAATGTGGCAATTGAGAAGGAAACATTGTCCAGCCAATATTTATGCTGTAATACTGGACTATTTTATGGATAGAGTATCTTTTTACACTGCATGGACAATACAAGTGTCCAAGAAATTAACTAAGGGATGACCACAGGGTTCGGTGTTAGGGCCAATCCTCTAGAATATAATGTATGATGGACTGCTGGAGGTAGCCAGAAGGATGTAAGGTGTTTGGATATGCAGATGATGGATTGGTGTTGGTGGCAGGAAACACAAGAAAGCAGCTAGAGGATAAAGCAGCAATAATTATGGGGAATATTGAAGATTGGGCTGCAACTGCAAAGGTGAGGTTCTCGACATCTAAGATGAAGATAATGTTGTTAAAAGGGAGAATGGCCACGAATCCAGTGGTCAGACTGAAGGGAGAGTTCCACCAGTACGTCTCTCAGTATAAATACCTGGTAGTCATTCTGAATGACAAAATTAGCTCTCTTGAGCACATTAAGTATTTTGCCAGAAAAGCAGTAACTGTACTGCACAGTCTAAGATCAGTAGGAACATCTGAATGGGGCCTAGACTTTCCTACTCTAAGGAAAATTTATAAGGCTGTGCTTGGGAGGTTATAGCATATGGAGCTGTTATTTGGCATTCTAGAGTGGATTTGGTATGACACAAAAGAAAGCTCATTGGTGCACAGAGGGCTGTGCTGCTCACTGTGACGAAAGCCTACAAAACTGTGTCTAATGAGGTTCTACCTGTGTTGGCTGGAATCCTGCCTGTGGATTTACTAGTTCGAGAACGTGGATTGGTTGCTGAACAGAAAAGAACTAGAAGGATAGCCCTACAAGAACGAAGAGAGTAGAGGCAGGACTCGATGGAAAGATGGCAATTAAGATGGGATAATTCTGTTAAAGGCAGAATTACATATGAGATTCTACCCAGTGTAGAAGAAAAAATAAAGAGGAAGTGGTTGATGCTCAACCACTACAGTATTCAACTGCTTACCGGTCATGGTAACTTCAAAGCGAAACTGTACAGTTTGGGATTGGTCGCATCCCCACTTTGTGGGGTGTGTGGCATATTGAGGAGACAGTGCAGCATGTGCTAGTGGACTGTCCGAAGATTGAAGATCTTCGTGAGTGGTTCCAGGATGTCGCTGATGTAAGAGGACTACAGCTTGACAGAAGGATAATGGAGGACAGGACTTGTACATGCTGTGGAACAGATTTGCAACCAGAGCTGGGAAGAGATTGGAGGAATTTGACTGGCGGCAGGCTGAGCATTCCGATGACCCATAAGGGGGTGTTCGGGTAAAGACTTAAAGAAAAGTCAGAGCACTCCTGATTGGAGAGGAGGGCAGGTTTTCACTGTGGAAACCAGCTTCCGCCGTTGAGACCATCTGCGAACAGATCACGTCTTGAAGATAAAGAGAAGTTTAAAGTGCGGCGCACTGGTTTTCTCACCTGAGTACAGACACAGTGCGGGAGGTTGGAGGGAATGCCGGCCTTCGGGCCATGAAAACCTGTATGAATGCGTGCAACTGTCAGTCTCTGACACATCATTTTTAAAATAATTCAATAGTGTTTGATACTTCGTTTATTGGGACTTAGTTAACTGAATGTATTTATATCTTTGAGGTGATTATGAATTGTATTAATTAAATTAGTTCATTGTAAATAACTAATTATAGAAATTTATTGTGAGGTATTGAGTCAAGAGTATATTATGCAGAGAGGTTTTAAGTAAATTAGGAAATTATTAACCCTTTTATTTAATTAACACCACCATCCCTTAAAGAACCTTGCTAACCCCACCGAATTTGAGAAATTGTAACAATATTAATTTCTCAGTATTACATCAGGTTGATTTCAAAAGTGCTCACTTTTTCGTGAACAGCCTATACCACACAATACCCAAGAGGCCAATATATATCCAGGGGCATTAAGCAACCCGCTATAACTCCATGTGACTTAATGGTAATTTTGTTATGGTGTCAGCAAAAAATTCAGTACACTATAATTTATTTTTATTTATTAGGAAAAACAGACGCTTCATGCTGAAATGCGTTTATCTGAAATAGGCCTTAATTGATGGTTTCAACACGAGCTTGAATACAGGGAATTATAAAGATTATGATAATATCATTACTTACGCTCGATTTTCGAGAGCAAACTTCAAACAGGAAAGACTGCATAGTTAAAATAATGCGAGTAACATGTCTTTTATTGTTACGACCGTGACGAAAATAGCCTTCATGTAAGTGGGGTTATTGCGAGTTGTGTGCTGCGTGTAAAACGCTGGAATGGCATCTTTAGTGCTCTGCCAATGGCATTTAAATGGTAAAAATTTTCAAAGAATTCTTTTTTCAATGTATTAACTGTACATAAATGTAACTGTTTAAAATTTAAAAAATCGCTACTTTAATAAATTATAAAAAAATATATAAATCAATGATTTTCGTCTGTAAACTCTATACCATAATATTACATTTAGAAGAAAAAATATTAAGACGCTGTATCATCCCTTCTATGGGAATTATTCGTTTTAGTGTCTTAACAAAAGTGCCAGGGCCATTACTGAAAATGTTTCATAATAGAAGTATTACATTTCATAGCTAGTTCTAAGAACCATTCTACATAAGATTTTTCAGATGCAACAAACTTTGCAAGTATACATGTATACTAGTACATATGTGGTGTACTATTATTTTATAGCTGAAAAGCTAAATATCTATTAATGTTCGGTTTTTGAAAATACACTTTATTTGAATTGTCCGACAAATATTACCCTTAAAGAAAAACATGCACTTTACAAATTTAATCACAAAAGTAGTCATAATCAGAACACTGTGGGCGATTCAATATTGTAAAGTATGCAGGTATTTAAAAATGCCTATATCAGCAGTTTCATTCGATTAACATATTATTTAACCCCACATTTTTAGAAACCCCACTTAACAGCAAAATAATGCTAGACGCTTAAACACTATTAATTTTTAAACGCTGCTTAAGTTGTGTTGGTATCTATCCGTTACTTTGATTGCTCCCACGTGTCAAGGCCAAACAGGTTATAAAGAAACTAATGAAAAGTTGTTAGCTTGAAGCCTAAGATGAGCTCAAAATCAACTTGATTCGACATCGTGAATAAAAGTCACACAAATATCGTGACTTCTGACAATCCTTTTGCAGTATAAACTAGTATCGGCGAAACTTTGCAAAGAAATGTTATTAAGTTTTGTGTACGAGAAAAATTTCCTTCGTTTGTAATAAATAACTGAATATGGCCTGTTTCAAATATATAGCCACTATTATGTTGTCAGGTACATATTTTAAAACTGACCCTTACGAATATGTGCGGTTAGCGGAAAGAGGTAAATGCTTACTAGCTTTGAAATTCCAGAAGTGTATGTAGGTATTAAACGAAATACTTTAGCCTCACACTTAACGATTTTTTTTAACTCGCCATACTATTATCTACTTAGGTCTTAAAGTGCGTTGTTTCAATGCGAAAAGATTTAGAGTATTTCACAGAGGTGTATATAGTCTTATTGTTTTCAGTTAGCGTACTTTGGTATTTAAGTCACTTCCATGTTATATTGTAAGACATATTACGCAATGGATGTTAAAACCCTAGCCTTTGCATCACGTGCAGCTGTTCGGTAATTTTTAGGCTAATCACGCTGTGGAGTGCAATACGAGTATGTGTTACCAAACTTACTTTTAGCCAAACCATTACAGCAGTCATTACTTCATAGGTTGCAATATACTAATTCGAGAGTGTGTTAGCTAATATTTAATTTGGATTTTTTGCGCTCGTGCCAAAACCGTTTCCCCCAGGAACTGTTCAAAATCGTGGACAAGCGGGAATGTTTTGTTTTACGATAGTCCTCGAAGACGGGTTACAACCATTTGCCTTCAGTTTCCGTTAGTACAGTGATAGAGCTGAGAATTGAAAAAGATCAACACGAAGAGTACCACTGAGTATTTGTTTCTTTAAGAAACCTGGATATAGTTGTCACGTGTCTCTCTGTAAGAGTTGTGTCTATTCTAATTTCAAAAAATTAACCGTCAAAAACATTTTAAATCCAAGCTTTTATTTATAAATGAACTAAAAAGACAAAAATAATTATAGGAGTAGTTGCAGAATGTTTAGATATTGTAAGATGTGGTTGAAAAGACGTAATAAACTTTACTAAAAATTAATATTTTGATATCAATTTATATTTAGTATATAAAAACATGGTGCATTATAGAACGAATGCCTCATTTGCGTAAGGGCAGTAAGCATATATATTGTGTAAGGCTCTTAACTATTCCTGCCAAGCTTTTATATACTAAATATAAATTGATACAAAAATACTAATTTGAAGTAAAGTTTATTACGGCTGTTCGACCACGTCTTACAAGTTCTACAAATTCTGTAACTACTCCTATAATTATTTTCCTCTTTTTAGTTCATTTATAAATAAAAGCTTGGTTTTAAATGGTTCTTTCGGGTGAATTTATTTTCACTTGTTAGTCTCGCCTATTTATTATATAAGAAGAATATTTATACATCCACAGACTCGTCCGTCATCGATATCGCTTGCGATCAGGCGAGTTTCAGCGCACTCTTTTCGCGGGAAGTTGAATCGGCATGCTGAATACACACATGTGCGTGTGTGTGTGCGTGCACGTATGTGTGTGAGGGGGAGGGGGGGGCGCATCGATGGATTTGACATTTCAATACGAGCTCACGCAGATCGAAATCTGCAAATGGTATTTCACATACACACACGCGGTCGACCATTTTGAAATCCTTCTCGTGTTTCAAAGTTAGGATGGCATTTTACCAACACAACCATGTTGAAATGAGGACTTCTCCGGCACTGAAACTCGACACGCCACCAGTAATCGACAACTCCCCCCCCCCCCCCCCCAAATACAACGTGATTGCTAGTGATTCGGTGGGCGCTGGACAGGCGCCTCGCAGACACCTACCGAACATACAAACAAGTGAAGTTAAATAAAAGCTCGAAATAAAAAACTATGTAATATTTCAACGTAAACTTCTTATTCAAGGACAGAAATGAAAGTCGATATTTGGTTGCGCATTCATACATTTGATTATTGAGACATAAATGTGGTCTTTGAATAATCGTGGTAATGAGTCCTCTGTTTAGGAGGTATATTCTTCTGTGACGACTATGCTGTACGTTTTCTGAATATATTGCTGTTTTAAAACCCTATAGGTACCGCTGAAAATTCTGAGGTAACAGAAGTCACACGAAGCTTGATTTTGCTGTCTTCCATCGCCAACGCAATTCTTCCTTATTGCCGGACGCGACCTTGAGGCATTTACAATTTTTTGTTTACTTATTTTGCATAAGAACTATTTATTACTAGGCGCTGCTACCAACACAGATATTTTTCCCACTGTTGTTATTCGTGTTTATTAGACAATAAATATTATAGATTATAAATAAAAAAGGTAAAACTCCAATTTAACGAAAAATAAGATAGGCCTACGTCTGTGTTTACAGAGGTTGGTACGTGGCATATTTAGGAAATAACTAAATACGTAATATATGGGGTGATTTTTCAAAGGTTTGTGTCAAAACCTCCGAAGATACCGTAAATGGACTATACTTCAGACATGCAAACATCACTGACTGCTCAAACATTAATAGCATCTCCGGTTATATAGCCATCTCGATACAGGATATTAACCTATACCCTTCACGGCCATTAAGTGCTAAGATGAAATTTAATTATTTCAAGTCATAAACGTTTCGTTTAGATTCCACATATATCGCCAACGATTCTTTAGTAGCAGAAACAGCCTCATATTTTCACTCGTAATTCACAATTAAGATTATGCATAAGCACTTACCGAAAGTCTAGCGTTGATAAATGTTACTTTGAAATATCCCGTTTATCTGTTAATGTGGTGTTGAAGCGGATTCTGTTTAGCAGTCAATAAAACATTCTATCGTGCATAACTTGATGTTTCATAGCTGACAACTAAAGCAATAAAATCAAGGTGTGATAATTAAAATGTGAGCTTGTGTTTGAAATAATTAGTTACAGCTAGAGCTTGCATAATTCGCGTTATTATTTGAACACACTTGAGCATGAATATTAGCTTACCGCTAGCCTACAGTTAGCCTGACACACCGTTGATTGCTTTAGACCAATAGAATATAAGTAAATATAGGACTGCCCAATCACGTCTCATCTAATGAAAACGAAAATAAAAAAAATAAAAAAATAAACGCAGTTTTGCAGAAGCAAATAAATACATGGCTCCTATAATTTTCCAAGTCCCTGGGAATAGTAGGGAAATGTCGGTTCAGGCATAACGGATTCTGAATTCGGAGCCAGACCCAGGGGGTCTGCCATGTTATGACGCCACCCGTCTGCCATTTTTTCCTTTATTTCCCTAAAAATTTCCCTTTTTCTCCATTTGCAAAAAAAAGTACCCCCCCCCCCTCCCTCCCCACCAAAAAATGTCTGTTCTTCCCAGAGCAGGTCAGACGAATTAGCGACTCCGAGCCAGGAGAGCCAGACTCATGACCTCTGACCTTCGATACCAAAATTTAAAAAATTAAAAATTCCAAAAAATCCCAAAATATCCTAAAAAAAATTACAAAAAATACAAAAATGCATTACTAAAAATTATTAAAACATTTGTTATTAAATTATTTAAAATTTATTTTTAAATACTTAAATTTCCGGAGGTCACCCCTCATCTGTACCCATTCTGCCATATTGGTAGGTGACCGTCATCTTGGTAGCCGACCAATATATTAGTAGGCGTCACCCATTCGCCATCTTGTAAGTCAGTTCTCCTTGACCTTGATCCCAGTGACCTTGAATGACTTTGAAAACAAAAACAACACAAAATATTATAAAATACACTATAAAAAATATTTGCTGAGGCGAATTTTACCAAGATACAGCTATCAATACATTTAGCTAAGCGTATAAAATAATATGGTGCCTAGAATATATTTTTATGCAAACTCATATTGAAAGTATTTGGCAAAATAGTTTCCAATACCAGCACCTTTCAATGGCCACAATCTTAAAATGCAATATAAAAATATGCATCTCATATAAGATTAATGACTTGCCAAGTAAAACATTACGTTGACACAACATGGCTTCTTTACATAAGTCACAAAATTATAAGCCATTTAGTTGTATTCTGTATCTTGGATACTTCAACTTTGACTAAAAACATTTATATCACAATCATTATTACCTTGACTTGAAATGTTACTTCAATAACTAGCCTTTTATTATTTTGCAGAGAATGCTTGGTTAATTTCTTTTATCATTTTTAAAAAATTACACTTAAGTACGGCTGCCAAGAAAATAACAATTTTAACTTTACTCAGCCGACTTGAATTGTTGCAGACAAATTCTATAATTCTGTCCAGCAAAGAGAAACATCTAACTATCTACCAACATGACATAAAGTACGCCCATTTTATAGAGAGTAACACTTAACTTCGTGTTTAGAGACCCAGGAACCCTCCATTCTCCTTGAGTCAGCAAACTCCTGGGTATATATACTAAATTTTTTGGCTGTTTCACCTTCCTGACAAAAAATGGGGGGAGGGGGGAATTCAAAAGTGTCAGCCAATAAGATTACAGGGAGCATTCTAAAATATTCGATACTGTTCATAATATGTGTAGAAACACCACTTCCGGGGTGCTGTAGTCAAGAGTGTATGAGCGCCACTAGTTCAATTTCCGTTCTGCCACTGTGCAGCTACACCAGAGCTTCCTAGCGGCGAATAGGTTAACCAGCAGGGCAGGCATACATCAGCACTGGAGATTATCGTGTCGGGTGCGGATGCTATGTTGCTGCTCACTGCGTTGTTCTTCTGCGCTGGTCAACGACCTTGAACACAGCAAGGCCACCATGTGAAACTTCAAATGGTTGCTGTTAATAAGGTAGGAAGAAATCTTCTAACTCACGTAATATAAAGAATTTATAGCATCAAATGTAGATTTGCAGGGAATTTGTAACAAAAAGCAGTTTTTTTTTTCGCTGGGCATACTACGCAGTTAGCACAGCCAGGTCGGGACAGGAGGCACCGTCAGATCGGGTAGTTGAAGTCGGGCGGTGGAATTTTCCCAATTTTTAGATGCCTATCTCAAAGTCAGCAAGCATATAACGTTACTGACTACTTCCACCATATTGAATGCACATGGCCTTGACCTTGACCCCATGACCATGAATGATCATGAAAACAAAAACTCGAGAAAAATCCATAAAAGTCAGCAGCATATCATATTACTGACTACTACCAACATATTGGATGCAAGTGATCACCAAGGCTGTCGTTTTGGTAGTCAGTGGATTCCTCTAGAACATATGGTCAGATGCCATTTTGCTAGACAGTACCATCCAGAAGCCTCTGTAACATATGCGAAGATGGCCACGGCAGCATGCCGAGGGAACCCTTGCACTGGAATGACAGAGATGCGGGAACAGACTTGTGGAGGGGCAGTGTTATGGAATGCTAGAGCAGGAAGTAGAGACATTTGGTAGGATGGTAGCTTCCAGACGATTTGACTGGCTAACAAAATGGCCATCATTGGCATATGGGCTGCGAAGATGGCATCGTCTTTTCATCATACATACGATCATTCTCGGAATCCTCCCATTTTTTGTTGTTTCGTTTCTCTCTTTCTCTTTCTTTCCTTCTCTATTTCCTTTCTCTGTTGTCTTTCATTCGTCCTACCCAATTACTCACACTTGTTCGATTAGTCACATTCGCTCCACTGATAACTTACACTTGTTTGACTCCACCGTCTACAAAGTTCTTTCATCGCCTGCTAGTGTGTGCGAATCGTCAGTGTTTATATTTATTTATGAATTTAAAGATGTAATTTTCCATACACGAGAAGGCATATAAAATTAGTGTAAAGTACATTCCAGGCAGGACTTCGTAAAACATATTCGATTATCAATACTTTATTTTTTAAAAACAATATTTTGTCATATTATATTAAATTATTGAATTCGTTTTTACATTTGTGTGAAAATAAAGTCGCCTAGCCTTGTAACCACACATACACGCACGTGCCGGCAGTCTACCGCGAGCCAGCTGTGACACACCAAGAGTGATGTCCTGGGTAGTCGATGCACGAGGGAAGGGGCAGAGTGTGAATGACCACGAGGCACTCGGCTGGCCGGCCCTGCCAATCAAACATCTAGGAATCAATGCATTTATAAATAAAGTATAATTATTTAAATTTATTGCATTTATCATTTGAACAATACCGAAAAATAATCTTTGAAAAATACAGTTAAAAAAGTATCGAAAATGTGTTTTTAATGCAAAATTGGTTTAAGACTTCACACTTTCCCATGACAGCTGGTAACATTAAAAAATTAATAAACCTTCTCACGTCTGGACAGGATTCGTACACTCAACCTTTAGATTCGAGGTCCAGTGTGCTAACCATATCCTTTCATTACTTTGGATTAGAGGTCCAGTGTGCTAACCATATCCTTTCATTACTTTCTTAATCATATAAGCTGTTTTGGTTGCATTGATTGTTTTTACATTCTTTTTAAAAATTATTTAGCAAGTGAATATGTATAGTCACAGGTGAATATAATTTGCAATTCCTTATGGAGCAGGCTTGTGAAATTCAATTATGTTAAAGCCCTTTATATAACCATAATAGTAATTAGCTTAAAATAATATTTTGCTGTTCTTGACGAGATCTAACAGACTGGTTATGATATAGGATTAAGATAACAAATAAAATGTTAAAGTATTTTTGTTTTTTCAAAGATTACTTAAATTTATTACTATAAAAACACATAGAAAATATTCATGTTCGTCTATATACGTATACAAATCCCAGTCCTTCGTTAACCATGAAGCCGACTTATAAGCTTTGTGCTGTCTTGCAGTAAGCTTGAAGTCAAAATCCTTGCAGCAAAAGCGACACTGATTAGCCACTGAAAATTCTGTAGGTGATACACTAGTATGTCCACATGGTTCGGCTGTTGGCATGTCGGAAGGAGCAGGAACCAGGAACGAAGTTGTCGATCACGCTGATGATGAAACTTCCAGCATGCTCACTTCTCACATAGGGAATATAATATGTTTATATGCAGCTCAAGGCAGTCTACACTAGCAAGTGTCCAACAACAACCCTTGGCCATATATTCTTCTTCTTCACAACAAAGTTTTACTTTCAAGGCCTCTGCATACTCTGGGATACTATCAACATTGTACAGTGATTTATTAGCAGTCTTTAATGCTCGGCGACTGATGGCTTCATCCAAATTCTGAGGCTTTTTGTAAGTACAATCTGGCCAAACATTGTATTTGATGAAGCCTTCTTCAACTCATTCTGTTAATTGATTGATTATCCTTTGCTTAATATGGTCCAGGTATGTACATATGTCTTTCGTATTTACAAAGTTATTTCCAATCACATAATCATTTAAAGTCACCTTGAATGCGGATTGTTCCAGGTAGTATCCGTTTGATGTGGTCTCGCCAACAGCTAGTTCAGATAGTTTCTTAGCTGCAGAAACTCGACCTTTACAGTTTTCCTTGTGTCTTTTCAGCTTATCACCACTTTTGAACAGATGTTTACACTTGCCACATTGCTGCATAGCTCAGGAAGGATCCTTCAAACAAGTAGTTTTTTTCCATGCTTCCTCGCATTTTAGCCGCAGGCAAATATCTTGTAACAGTAACAGCTACGAAGCCTTGACGAATTCGTCGATAGCAGCACTGCTGTAGGTGATCCATCCGAAGAAGTTGGTGACGTTGTCGGTGTTACGCCTGAAGAAGTCGATGGCGATGCTGCTGCTGCCGCATGTGTCCCATCCAAAGAAGTCGATAGCACTGTGCCAACCTCAGGCGTCGATGGACCAGCGGCCTTTGGCTCCATTAAATATTCCATTTGCTTACACAAGCTGAGACGAAGTGTCTTTCATGACTGCCACTGTCAAACTAAGCTTCCTAACTGAAATCTGGCTAGTTATATACCTACTCGCGAGCAGGCACCTTAACATTCAATGTTCCACCCACTATAACTCTTGCATACCTCAACCATTCGTCCACACAGACCATACAAAGCAAACACACAGCCCATACCAGTGACACAAGCTGCTTCTTCTTGTAGCATCATTATCATCAGGCATCAGTCAGAATACACTGACTGTCCATACCAAACACTTTAAATACAAGCATGCATTAGCAATACAGGACTGACCGACACATATATACTATCCACACCATTCGATATACACCAACAATAAGAAGACAGATATACTGGCAAAAATACCACCCAACATACCAGATATGTTTTTCCAGTATATATGTCTTGCGATTGTTGGTGTATGTCGAATGGTGTGGAAAGTATGTGTGTGTGTCGGAAATTCCTGTAATGCTAATAAGGCATGCTTGAGTTTAAAGTTTTTGTTATGGGCTGGTCAGTGTATTTTGACTTGTGTCAGTTGGCATGGTGGATGGTATGAGATGAAGTTCATTGTGTCACTGGTATGGACTGTATGTTTGCTTTGTATGGTCTGTGGGGACGAATGGTTGATGTATGCCAGATTTACAGTAGCTGGTATGTTGGTAGGTATAAGCAGTGTTGGTAGGTAGAACAAGTAGAATGGGTGTTAGGTTATGGGCTGGCCTCAGCTGTATAGTTGCTTGGTACACTTGAGTTATGATGTATATTGTGCTTGGTGTATTGGGTGGCACAGTTGATTAGTATGACTAAATTTTTCTTTGGTTATAGGAGATGGTATGCTGGTTGGCCTGGTATGACTTGAGCCATAATGGATGGTTGATTGGTATGGTGACTAGCACATATTTGGCTGGTGTCGACCAGTAGAGCAGGAAGTATTAGCAGTAAATACATTTTTCATAAGTCAGTGTGGACTGAATGGTTGCGGTATGCTTGAGATATAGTAAGAGGTATGAACTATGAGTATATTTCGTCTGGTGTTGGTTTGTAGAGCAGATGGCATCAATGAGTTACAGTGGCTGGTATGGCTTGTTTATACATGTAACTGGTGAAGTTAGATGAGCTAAAATGGTCATCAATATAGGCGACTGTAATGATTGATCAGCACGTCTGAGGTATGGTGGTTTATATGACCTGTATTGTTAATAGCATGACTGAGGTATGCTTGGGTGAGAGTGAATGACATGGTTTGGGCTGTATGTTTTTTGGCTGGTATGGTTATCTGCTGTGGTGTTTAGGTGATATATTCAGATGGTATAGTATGTTGGTATGCTGGAGGGTTGTCAGCTTGTATGTTATGGTTGGTGTCTGATGGCAATGATAATATGACAGACATGCTAGAGTTGCTATTTTTAGGTAAGGGTAGGGGTTGGTGTTTAGGGTTATGGGATGAGTGTGAGATTAATGTGATATGTCCTTAGATTTTTAGATTTTTTTACACTTTTTGTGTTTTTTAGAAAAAAAATTTAGTTTTAAATATATTTTTAAAGAATATTTTACTAATTTTTTTTAAGTTTTGGTTTTTTTAGATTTTTTTAACTTTTTAAAATGGCAGTAGTTTGATCGGAATGACTGAACAGGAGAAAATATAAGTCCTAGATAACAGTTGTATAAATGTGAGTAACTTGTAATCTATATGGCAGTCAAGAATGTTGGCATACTATTTACAAACATGGTGGACCAAGATGGCGATACACTGACTTAAAAGATGGTGTTTTACTGGTTACCAACATGGCATAATGCAATATTACAGTTGCATGACTGGGATGACAGAGCAGGAAGTCCAGAATCCAACATGGCGGCCAAAATCCCGAATCCTGAAATCCTGTCTCTGCTCATTCTTTTGACTACTACTTAACTTATAAGTACTTCATTTCCATGGAACTTACAAGTGGGTACACATTTTGATTGAAGTAATGAAATTATATAATTCAAGATACCGCAGAACAATAGAAATGTCGCCTGTAGAGGTGAAAGATAATAGATTATTGAAAACTGCATAAAGTGATGTGAAAGTGATTGACAAGAGAAAACGGAAGTTTAAAATTGGCAAGTATGTCCATATCTCCACAGTCAAAGGTATTTTTGAAAAGAAATATACCTACTGTGAATTGGTCTATATAAAAAATTTTAAAATCATTTCAGACAATCATTTCCTAGAGTATATTACTTGGAATGCTTCGATTGGGAGCTGACTAAGTGTAGCTTTTATGAATTTGAATTACAAAAATTTCATTCCCCAAATGAATATTTAACTTAAAAAGTTATAAATTAGGGAAAAACATAGGTAAATTATTTGTTGGAAGGGCTTTACAAAAGCTCACGATGTCTGGGTTTTTAACAAAGATCTTAAAATTTTAAAATAATGTGGCCTGGAAGTATCACCAATCATGCTAACTTATACTTCAGCAAACATATCTTGCAAAACAATCTCGAATGAAAAAAATCCTGTTAAATTCAATGGAGGTACGACAACAGCCCAGGTGTGTGTATATATAGTATTGAAGTCTACTGTGAGCTAGCGGAAAATCAGTGGCGCTATGCATATATATTGAAGAATATTGTAATTATTTTGAGGACATGAGCGACAGTAATAAGTTAATTGAATTAAAAAATACCTGAGAATAAAATTGGGTTTTAGTTAATGTTAACCTAACTAGCCAGAGTAAAAATAAAATTTAAAAGGCTCAGAAAAAATAATTTAATTAAGAAGTATTATATAAAGTACCATTGTACTATACAAACAATTATATACAATTTTTATAAATTTTTTGTTTTCAAGGCCTCAAGGTCATGGGGTGAAGGTTACCTGTGCCCAAAATGGTAGTAGTCAGTAACATAATATGCTTGCTGACTTTAATGTATTTCTTATTGGGTTTTTGTTTTCACGGTCATTCAATGTCATAGGGTCAAAGTCAAGGTCGCTTGCATCCAATATGGTGATAGAAGCCAGTAATAAAATATGCTTGCTGACTTTTATTAATTTTTTCAAGTTTTTTTTAAGGTCATACAATATCATGGTGTCAAGTTAAAGGTCACCTGCATCCAACACGTTGGTAGTAGTCTGTAACAACATATGCTTGCTGACTTACAATATTTTTTCTCGAGCATTTGTTTTCAAAGGTCATTCAAAGTTGTGGGGTCAAGGTCGAGGTAACCTGCATCCTACATGGCGGTTGTAGTCTTTAATGTAATACGCCTGCTGACTTTTATGGATTTTTCTCGAGTTTTTGTTTTCAAGGACATTCAAAGTCACTGGGATCAGGCTTAAAGTCCAAGGTCAAAGTTCAAGGTCAAGGTAAACGATCAAGGTCAAAGGTCAATGTCAAAGGACACTGGC
The DNA here is from genome assembly GCA_029891345.1 of Dryococelus australis. Lineage (NCBI taxonomy): Eukaryota > Metazoa > Arthropoda > Insecta > Phasmatodea > Phasmatidae > Dryococelus > Dryococelus australis. Next base: position 28,420,612 of record CM057001.1, read on the forward strand.
TTTCAAGATGTTGGATGAATGACATCTACCAATATGGCGGTCGTCTACCAATATGGCAGAATGGATATGGGTGAGTGGTGACCGCTGGCTATTAAAGTGTTTTTAAAATAATTTTTTAATAGTTTTTAGATAATTTTTATAACAATGTTCTTTAATTTTTTTTTAATAATAAATGTTTAGGATTTTTTAAAATTTGTTTGGAATTTTTTTTTACTTTGTTTGGATTTTTTGGGTCAAAGGTCAAAAGTCAAAGGTCCTGAGTCTTGCTCTCCTGGCTCGCAGTCGCTAATCCGTCTCACCTGCTCCGGGAAAAACGGGAATATTCTATGGGTCGTTTTTTTGCAAATGGGGGAAAAAGTGAACTTTTTAGGGAAATTTTTAGGGGAATTTAGTCGATTTTGAGGGGTGGGGGGAATTTTTAAGGAAAAAAGGAAAAAAAAAACATTGCGGACGGGTGATGTCACAACATTGCGGACCCATTGGCTCAGACTCCGAATTCGGAATCCTTTATGCCTGGACCGTCATTTTGCATATACTCCTGGGTATAAGTGATTTGCTCTTAAACATTCAAAAATAATTTTTTTTTTTTACCTTTCGCACATTTTAACGGACACAATGACCGGCATGCTTCTAATAAATTTGCCAACTTGAAAAATAATTCCATGTATTAACCACACATTCATAGAAAGACATTTATGTCTGAGGGTACTGAATTGATTTCATTTAATTTGTGTTCTGTTCGCGTGAGATGATCAGCAATCATGTTACAGGCTTTTCACGGTAAACTGAGCATGCTTACGCAATTTAACAATTGAAAGAAATCACTGTATGTTTACAGCATACATACATATATACTATACAGCAAATTGAGTAAAATAGTTATAACTATTGTCGCAGTACTTAATATGTAATATTAAAATTATAACAAATAATGATTTTGTTTTTACATGATAAAATTCAGAGAAGAAATTTTCATGTCAATAATACAATTAGGTTTCAAACAACTTCACTTCTCCACTTGACTGGCGTATGACGAAAGTGACAATAATAATTTAATGACGAAAGTATATAAAATTTTCTGGAAAATAGGTTTAAGCAATGTTTTCAAAGATGCTCAATTACGGGCTGTTTACGGTAAACTGAGAATTTTTGAAAGCTCTGTTTAAGATCTACTTGCATGCACATTGTGTATTCTTCAGCCATATAAGTAAAATTATCATTACCACTGCTCTGATGACTTTATTCATGCGTCGGCCAAATTAAACTGTGAAACCATTATAAACGTAAATATTTTACAATTTTTTAAATTCTTACATTTATATGAATTAAAAGACGGAGAGAAAAATAAATCATTTCGGTAGCTATTCAAAAAATTTTAGCTAGCGCTTTCTTCAACGTTAAGACATTGAACTACTCTATGTCTATCGTTTCCAGCTTTCCTACAAGCTATTAACAGTAAAGCGAAGCCCTAGTTACATTTTTCTTTCAGCCATTTTTTAATCCTTTAACCACCTTTTAAAATAAATATTGCCGTGTCAGTAATAAAACAGTGTGTATAGTCCACCACACTCGGAAGTTAACGCCCAAAGTAAAAATAGAATATATTTTTGGAATGTTAGCCTATTCCAAATGACAGGGCTTTCAAATGTGCTCACTTTGCCGTGAATAGCCTGTAGACACATGGCAGTTAGTGGGCCCGTTAAAATATACGCAGTAGGAGGCAGTGACATTTTCCAAAGGTTAATTTCGAAAACGGCTAGTTAAACGCAAGCATCCACGTGGCAGCGCTTGGTTTGTAAAGACTGTCCACGTTCAAACGAGCACGTAAAGAAACAACCTTCGATAAACGTCACTGCACATATCTTCACGTTGTTGCCAACTTTACTTTGCCGGCAGGCAAAATAAAGTTGGCAACAACGGAAGGGGAATTATTTCCATTGTTTTAACGTACCGAATAAAAAGTGCCGGAGCTATCACATTGTTAATAGTTAAATTATTTGTATTTGTTGCATATAAATTTAAGGATTAACAACACTTATAAAACTATTAAATTTCACAGTTACATTTGACCGACGCATGGAAAAATTGAAAAGGTCCGTAGCCGTGTAAATATTTACATATGGGGGATGAGTAGTACATACTGTACATAAAAAAAAAAAAAAATCTTATGTAGCGTTTTAAAAGTACACAGTTAAAGGCTGTTCACGGTAAATGGAGTCCTTAAGGGGAACGGTGCATGAAAGCAGTAGGCTATATTTATCCGATTTTCAATATAAGTCGTTTTCCAAAGGGTTTGTCGAAATTTTTGGCTCGACAAGGCGCAAATAATAATTTTCAACGCCTTTTTACGTTGTTAGATATATTTACTGCCGTCATTATTCTCAGAAAGCTGACGGAAGAAAATAAATAATTTGCGTTTCCTTATCTTAAATCAGTGTTCTGAGAATAATGACGGCAGCACATATCTAACAACGTAAAAAGGCGTTGAAAATTAATATTTGCGTCTTGCTGAGCCAACATTTTTCAAAAATTCTCTGTAAAACAAGTTATGACGAAAATTATATAAATATGCGGTTTGCGTGCACCATTCCCCTTAAGAAATCCCTGCTTAATATCTACTTGTATGGACAACCTGTATATGTACTTCCGCCATATGCAAAATTAATACTGTCATGGGCCTGACCACTTCGTCCATGCAGCGGTCAAGTAAAATTGTGAAATTATTATAAACTTAATTATCATCCGATTATGACCATTCTAACACTCATGCACATTAAAAATACAGAAAGTAAAACAAATATTTGCAGTGTTGAATGTTTCTCCAACATTTTTAATTGAGCGTTAAGATATGAAACTGCTTTCTCTCCTTCATTCACGGCTACTTCCAACTTTACTGAAGCCCTGCTGAAATTCGACTTCCAGGACAATTTTTCCGCCTCGTGCAAACAAAGGTTAACCGAGTCTAAAATTACACCTAGGGACTAAGCTCCACACTCGTGCGCACTCGGTGTAATAATATTTCACATAAGAACTATTTCCTACCAGGTACTACAAACAAACCTGTTTTCTCACTGTTTTTATTCATATTAATTATTATAAATAAAAATGTTATGATTAAAACAAAAATAAGTTTTTTTTCCCCCCGCTGACATAAGTAAAAAACGCAAAACGCTTGTGATACATGACGTAGAAAAAAATCAAACACGTGATTTTTTAAAGGTTAGGTTCTAAAAGTTTGAAGAATCCGCCAATAGACTACCAATTAAACAGGACGTATACCAGCTAGCGTATCAGCATATTGGGGGCAGTGATTTCAAAAGTGGTCACTTTGCCGTGAACATTGTGTATAGGGACGTACACGATAAAACGGGTTCGCCGCAGGAGTAATATTTTTAAACGTTTCCGCTGGGGGCCTGATGTTCTGAGAACGGGTAGTAGCTAAGCGGCGCTGCCTCCCTCCCCACAGTAATTTAGCCGAACCAAGTTGAGTGAGTGAGTGAGTGAGTGGGGTATTCCCATTATACGGGGCTATCAACAAGCAAAGGGGCTCACGGGGCCTGGATGATGATGTGTTTGACGCCGGTGCTGCTACCGGCGGCCGTTTGGCGAAACACAAGGCGAAACAGGGAAGGGGGGGGGGGGGGGGAACGGCGCGCGCGCCCAGCCCAAGCGGCGGAGAACGGAGGGGTAATCAGTGACTGGCCAACCACGGGCGAGGTAGCATCTCTCGTCTGTGTCTCCTCGCTGCTCGCGAGCGTGTCTGCGTCCGCGCGCGCGCGCGCGCGCGTATCTGTGTGTCTGTGCTCCCACTCTCTCTCTCTCTCTCTCTCCTATCGTAGGAGGGGAGGACGCGCCGGTTCCTCGATCTTCGCTTGTTTTCCCTCCCCTCCTCGGCTTTCTGTAACCATCAGGAGGGGTGAGCGGTAATTTAGTGTTGTTAAAGTTCGTTAAGCGGCGCTGAGATCGCCCGCAAATCACCAAGCTTAAAAACTACTTTTTATTCTTTTTTTTCCTCCCGCGATATCATCGGGACCCGTGTTTACACTCGCGAGTGCGCCGGCGAACCATATATATATTTTTTTTTCCCCAAATAAAAAAAGTGCATGTAACTAAAGATGAAGATAGCTGTTGATTGTGATTTAAGGTCGTTAAAATAACAGAGCGGTGTAAGTGGTTTTCACGACACCCATTTGGAGTGGGATGTGTGATGTGTGATTGAAGACCTGGTGCGTGCGTCGACAGCTTTGCCCAGTGGGATATACAAAAAAATAAAGAATGGAAAGCCGGGACAAGACAGTGAGTGTCGAGTGCGCGAATAATCGTTCTTCTCGTCGAGGACACCTCAGGGCCTGACTTCCGGCGGACTGGAGGCCTTGGGTTTTTCTGGCTCCGGATAACGGGTCAGAGGTGACAGGCGAAGACGCTGGCGCCAGTCGATAAATCGCGTTTGCAGTTGTGCGGGGGCGCCAGAGGAGAAGAAGCGGCTAAACTGAAACTCCATTAGAGCCGCGGCGAGCAAGCGAGTGGAACGTTGTTATTGCTCGTCTCCAGCCTGGAAGCGGGGATTCCGAGAGAAGGAAGTAAAGAGGAAGGGGTGTAAATCGTGGTTGTCGCCGGGGACGCGAAGAAATGAAGGAAGCTGGTGCGTGACGGGATGTTGTTATTGCAACGTCGCGGCTAGAGAGGAGCGCCTGTGGACGCAGATCGGCGAAGGAGGGTGAGATGTGAGTGTGTGGAGGCGGGCGCGTGTGTCGGGGATGTTGATGGTCGGCGGCGACGCAGCATGCAGCAGCCGCAGACCAAGTCGCAGCACGCGCTGTCCGGCGGAGTGAGCCACGTGGTCGCCGTCAAGAACAACAACAACAACGGCGTGGTGGTGGTGGGCGGAGGCGGAAGCCCGCCGCCGCCGCCGCCTCCGCCGCCCCCGGTCAACGGCGCCCTCAACACGTGGCACCCGCACGTGTACGCGAGGCCGCCGCGGGCCCCAACCCCGCACCTCATCGCCGACATCCTGGGCTGGGGGCGGCCCGCCTCCAAGCGGCCCGCGCCGCCCCCGCTCGTGGCGCCGACTGCGGTGCGCGCGACGCCGCCCCCGGGACTGCCGGAGCCGTCCCCCGAGGACGAGCCGCTCAACCTGACGACGCGCAGCAGGGACGCCTCCCCGGCGTCGACGCCGCCGCGGCCCGTGGCGCCGTCGTGCCGCGCCGCCGTGCTCAACGGCGCGCCTCCGCTGCTCGCCGTGAACGGGCGCGACGTGGCGCCCGCCACCGCCGGGGGCGGCAAGGCGTCCCGCCCCCAGCCGCCTCCGCACATCGCCAAAGGTGAGCCTCTGCATTACTTGACCTTAGATAGGACAATGAAGAATAGGCCCCAATGTCTGCAGTTCTATTATAGATAAATTAAGACCTACTTATAGGCACTGTCGGGACTGTAGCCTACAACTGTGCATCTCATCGCGTCGACCAGCTTGCAGCTCCACGATATAGCCTACTCTTCGTAACATTCTATTTATTTTATTTACTCGCATACACTTCAACCGTAGGAGTGTTTACAACAAATTAGTGTAACTTATACACCAGTTATTTACGTCAGCACACCAGTGCGAGAAGTAAATCACATGTGTGATGTGGATTCGGAATTTCCATTTAAACGACCGTACAGTAGGTTAAAGCTACTGTAACGCAGTGTTATGTATTCATAGTTTATACAACAAAACATGAAACTATAATAAATAATTGTTTTCCGCTACGATCCCATAACCTAAGGGCCTGGCGCAATGTCATGCACTGCGTTTATGGTCCGAATTCCGCGACTCTGTACGCCCAGCTGGGATTTTTTAACATCATCCTACAGTTCATCAACATTAAGAGATACCGTGCCGTATTTGATCGTATCTGCAAACGCAAGGAAATTATAGGTTGTCCACGGTTGATTGGGCAGTTCTGAAAGTCATGTGTTGCTAATTTTCAAATTCATTCTCTAATCTCTACTAACTTCACCGGCTATAAATTTAAACATCGTAATCTATTCGCGGTTTCTTCGCACTTTCTGAATCAAACCTTTGAAAAATCACCCCATGTATGACGTCTTTAGTTATTTTCAAAATATGCCGTATGTGTCACAATCGTTTTATACCTCCGTTAACATGAAGATATCTTATTTTTCGTTAAATTGAAATGTAACTTATATTTTATCTATATATTATAACAAATTCATTTAAAATTAAATTTTGAAGAAAAACAGCGAGATAACATTAGTGTTGGTAGCGCCGAGTGAGAAATAGTTCTCGTGAAAAATTTCTTTACAACCGAGCGCGCACGAATTCGGTGCGTTGTCCTTTGGTTAAACTTAATAAGCTTAGTTTGCCCGAGGCGGAGTAATATCCTGGAATTAGAACTTTAGCTGGGTTTCAGAAAAGCGCGAAGCAACCGACCGTGAATGGATTATACCCTCGCAGTACGTGGCCAAATGTTCAGAACCATTATTATCGCCAGGTAATTCGCTGGCAACTTAACAGAAATGCATGCATTCCATTGTGCAATGTGGTACGTGCGTAGGGCGTATGTAGTAACGACCTGTGACTGTTTTTCGAACGTTCGTTTTAAAAGTTTACAACGAACGGCCTATAAATCTACGTGCGCCAATGAGAATGGGAAATTAATTACCTACGACGCAGATTCGGAATTCCATCTCACCCTGCTCATGCCTTGTTCACGTGCACACCTCCCACGCCAAACAGACGCCACATGTAAGCAGGTTTACAGCGTAGCCAATTTGCTGTCGAATTCGAGATTTTTAACGCCAAGATTCCAAAACACATTAATACAGACAACAAACTAGATGCTGTTGTCTTTCTACTCGATGGTTCATTAATTCCATTACGGCGCGATTTATTTACTAAATGATTTTCAACAGATTTTTAATTTTAATTTTTACACCCAAAAATATTTTACGCTTTAGTGCGGAGTGGATGTTAACACGCACGCCTAGCGCCTCATCGCTCCCATGCGCAAGGCGTGCAGTGCTTCCGTCGTGACGCTGTGCTGTGCAGATTACAACTGTAACATATCAGTTTTATTACTCGTGATGAAAGACCACACATTAAACTACGCCCGGATCTCTGTACTTTTCTCTTGTCGCTTAAGGAAACCGCACAAGGGATATGCGGTATTTCACCATTTTCACGAATTTTTTCTCCCAGAATACACTTAATATGACAAAAGTAAAAGAAAATAGAGCCATTTACTCTCCTCTCTCTCTCTCTCTCTCTCTCTCTCTCCTCTCTCTCTCTCTCTCTCTCTCTCTCTCTCTCTCTCTCTCTCTCTCTCTCTCCTCTCTCTCTCTCCCTCTCTCCATATTTCCAGAACGTTTACTTACCGAGATACGCGTTTACGCGCATACTACGATTTCACAGAAAACTTTTCCGTACACTCAAAACATCGTCACAGCCTCTCGCGAAAGTGAGTGTTCAGTTGGATAACGCCCGAGGCTTTGTAATGTCTGCATGACGGCGTCGTGCCAATTCCGTCAAACAGATGAGTTCGCGTGAGCTTTCGTCATAGGTCTCCATACTACGTTTATTTAATACAATTGTTGAACGAATTTAATATTTTATGCGCACGTATTTCAATATAAATGCGTCCATTAAACTATCCTATGCGTTCACATCAATACACGCCGGTTATTGAAGAAATGAATAGCATAAAATATGTGAACCAGCTGACTTCTGCAGAAAACATCGGCGTGAGCTCCACCTTCCTGCGCGAAAACCGAGGACGGCTTCTGATTGGCTGCCCTAGTCTTCCGCTCTGTCTGTTCTGCCGTGATCGTCGTACATGTGAACCAGGCATAGCCCCGACCAACACCCCCCCCCCCCTCCCACAAACACGACACGACACGACACTTAAAACTAAACAACCAATGAAACACAAGATAGATCTGACGTAAGCCCGACAATTCTGCCGACCAGCAGTTTTGGACTGAGTGTACACAAGTTTCCAAAATGAAATAGCATTATAAACTTTCCCTACAATGAGAAATACTTAGCTTAAAAGAAAACAAATGATGAAAACGATTGTATTTGACGCTTATAAATGATCAGTTTTCCTTTGTATGCGTTAGCTATAAAACTTTGTCCCCGAATATGTTTTTACCGAAATTCCCGTCTGCCCACCGCCTTCTACTCGTGTCGCGTCAGTGAACACTGTCGGGCTGTAGATTTCGATCGGGCATGTTGAAAATGGTCGTGGTTGCGGGTTTTTGTCGTCTCGTGCTGTGCTCGTAGGGGCTATGTGATTCCAGCATTAAGCCGCGATACACTGCTATGTATCCGTTCCTTGAGTTGGCACCGTAGGTTCAACCCAGCAAACGTCTTCTCCGCTACAGTTCTATAAAATAAATGGGCCCACGTATGATATAAAAAAAAAAAAAACGCGACGTCACACGATTTGGTAACCAAAAACAGGCGGTAATTTATTGTCTGTTCTTTCGATGGTCCGAATTCCCCGACATTGTATCTCCAGCAGAATATATATATATATATATATATATATATATATATATATATATATATATATATATATATATATATATATATATATCCGCAAGCGTAACGAAACTAGAAATGACTGCACTGTAAAAATTATTTTGTGTTTGCGGTTACACGGGATGCAGAACTACTTCACTGAAACAAGTTCAGATATTGAAGAGGTTAAATTGCCTTCGAACGAGTTCCGATCGCAGTTGTTTCTCGTTCTAAGTGAACAAACAGCTCTCACAAGTCGTTTCGAACGACTTCTCTTCTCTGCTGCGTGCAGCTCCTATTGGCTGCTTCGATAGTACGCAAGCAGCGTAATAAATATTTGCCGAATTTGGCAGGACTTTCTGCACTTGTCGAATTAACTTAAGCTGAAGGTTGAATGAACCCCGCCTATTACGCCATTGCAGTAATAGTGTAGGTTTCATAATTGAAAGGTCAGTAGTGATAAATGTTGGAGGCTATTATAATTAAATATCATATATTTAAGTTCCATGTTTGTTGAGGTTAGAATTGCCATAGATTTCATTCTGCTTTGGGGCGTGTGACCGGGAAAACGCGTTCTGTTTGTTCAGACGTGACTGCCGAATGTATTTAGCTGAATGTGTCTTAACAGTACTCGTTAACCACAGCCTTAGATGCTAAAAAAAAATCTTTGTAACACTTACAAAGTAATGTTTAGATTTTAAGAAGCAAGATTTGTAGTAGATTTGCTAGTAAGCAATTGAGGTACATAAACAACTTCGTATGTTTTCAAAAATAATGTATTGTAAATATACACTATTTCAGCAGTAAAGGTGCAAGAAAATCTTTGACAGCTAGTTTAAAAATAATTGTTTTCTAATAAGTACAGAGATATATATTCATTTTTCTGTGCGCCATTTCACTTCGGTAATAATCCGGAAGTGATTCACGCTCGCGTACTTAGGCTGTTTCCGGATTGTCAGTATATACGTGTAAGCTACTAGCAGCGACGTGTGCTTGTGGGATCTATTCGGACAGGTCGCCTATTCATGTTAAAGACGGAAACTACGCGACGGCAGAAAAACGCGGCGCAGTATGGCGTTGGCAACTTCCGTGGCCGTGCTTAGAGCGGGTTCGGAGACATGGCGTTGGCTGCGGTGTTTTTTTTTTTTTTTTTTTTCCCTAGCCAATAACGCCGAGGTGTCGATCTTACGTCGCGCGCGAGACCCCGCGCGAAATAGCTGTAAACACAGAGGTAACCGTCGTTTTAACGACGCGGCGCGAGACACCGGTCTATTCCAGACTGTAATCGTCTTTTATTGTCGGTTCGCTCAACCACAAATGTTCCGTGTCCACTATTTTCCGTTTTGCTGATTTTCTTCGTGCGGAATTTCGAAGAGGAAATCTTATAGCTTTATCATTTTTCTACAAAAAAAAATTATTATATATATTTTTTTAATGTTATCGCCCCGTGTGGTCAATATTTTCTTTTTTCGTTCCATGTTTTCATCTGGAGGATGACCATATTGTTTCCAACCTTACTAGGTCGCGTTCTAGTTGGAACATTTTTTTTTTTAATCGGCAAAAGCGATTTTGTTAACAGGGTATGATGATGCTTATCTTTGCGGCGAATCTTACAGAATAATCAGTTACCAAATTATAAGTTGATTTTTATCATCGCCATGCTGGTTTTGACCTTCACAGATGTACACACGAGCACGTAATTACTATATTTTTTTTAATGGAGAGTTAATTGCAGTCGATATGATAAATTCGTTAAATTTTACATGAAAGTGGCGACAATTCTTTGAAAACTCATAGCACTACATTAAAGTTATTTAATACAGTAATGTTTGATAGTATTTCAGTTCGTAATTACGTTTCATAATCATCTTTGGCGTTAGTTAAATTAATTCTTAAGTATTTCAGCTGCGATCGCATCAGTGAATTGTCACGAATGCTTAACAAGTGACTGCCGTTTGTTCATATCGACCATTCAGAAGCGGTCTTACAATATATTTTTGTGGCGGTGTTCATGAGATCAAGTTAAAAAAAAAAATGTTTTTATTTATTTATTTTTTTTTATTTTGCGATAATTGCGGTACAGTACCTAATAGCGGCAAAAAATATGGCTGTGTTTTCAAATGTTTCTTAGTTTATTCTCCAAAATTGAGTGTTTATATTTAATCGTCGGACGCCATGTGCGTTTAGGTTTTCAGTATTCAGTTAAAAAAAAAAAATTTTGACGTGTTAGTCTACATCTGCGTGTGAAATAGTTATGCTATATGTCACACCCCAGGAATTCTTAAAAAAAAAAATTTAAGTGTTTCTGTGTAGATTTTTTTGTAGAGCGTGCCCTACATTTACCGTACGCGGCTAAGTTAAAATATTCTATTTGTTATTGTAAAGTTTAGGTTTTTGTAATTTCTGTTATAACAAAATATTTGTATCCGTATATGCATATTTTGTGATGGTCAAAATTATTATTGCAGCGGTTTTGTGGTTGAATTATTTCGTAAGTTGACAAAATGCAGTTACAACAATAAACAGTAAGTTTTACTGGCAATCTGCAGCCACGTCATGGTTGTTTTGTTCTAATAATTCAAATTGGTCCACTCTTTTTTTTGGCGGTTTTTAATGGCCCCTACGGAAAGCTTAAACACCGTGAACTACTGTTCGTTGCCGATGGAAACAAGTGCCCTAAAAGTAAGGCGGGATGTTAAATTGGAGTGTTTATGAAGATATTTTTGCTCAACTCGCTGTTCTAAACGTAGGCTGCGATGAGACGCAAATGTAAAAACATCATTCATCTCACGCGCAGCTTATCATTATCACTGTCACATTGTAAATCATTTCGAGCCTGATAAGTATTTATATGTGATTGCGTAAGTCAGTTACTTTAAAAAAAAGATGTTACCTAACGATTCGTTTTTAATTAAATCTTCTTGCAGTAGACTACGTTGTAAAGGCACGGCTAATAAGACCTTGTTCTTATGTGAATTTATTTCTTAGCAAAAATATTTCCTTAATGATTTTACGGGCGCAGCTAATTTATTATAATACCGAAAAGAATAAAATATGGACGCCTAAGTTAATTAATTGCGTCTAAGTTAATTAATTGGATCGTAAGGCTTCGTTCCACGTGGATGGTCAATTAGTGCGTTAGAGAAGCCCTGTTTGGCGCATGAATAGCTCGAAATGATGAAATATCATTACTGTTTTGCAGTCAGGTGGCACACATAATCTTAATGGCGTACTTCAGCCATCGTTTCCCTGCAGATTGTTTCTGTAAGAATGCGATTCTGTGGATATGTGTGCGGAATTTTTTACGACGAAAATTCTTCTGGCATATCGGACTAGCAACATGACATCTTGTGCACTGTAGTGTATCATATCACCTCATAGCCACACTGATAATATACGTGTGTCTGCATTTTCGTGGCATATTTAACAGGCATACAGGGGAATTTCTGCTGTTCCCTGTATTTATAATGCTTATGACCAGGCATAATTTTTTTCTCGACTATTGAGTGATTTAATATTTTCGTAACAGTTTTCGTCATTTTTTAAGCGTGCCGTTACTGTAAAAGATCACTTCGCTTTCAGAATGTATTGGGGAAATATTTTTGTTGCACTTTTGTACGCACTTTCTGGCAATGATTTAACTTAATATGCCTTTAAATATGATATCCGCCTCCCTTAATTGTAATTATAAAGTACTTTGCGGAGACAACATTAATGCGTAAATTCTTGAATTTTGAAAATCTATCGACCGAGAAACGTTCTGTTTCCTTAAATTATACGTGACGTTAGAAACAATCGCAGTGACACATAATCCTAGCAATGTTAAAAGTTAGCTCCTTTTATTTGTTTCTCAGCAAGATTTATTACTTTTTCGGGAAGGGGGAGGGGAGAGTTCGGTAACGTAATATAGGTTTTCAGTACTCTATGCAAATGCCTCTATATATATTTTTTTTTTCAGGCTGTGCTTCTGTAAATCATTTATACTTTTGTATGGGGGGGCGTTTTGGTGTCTCGTTCCTGATTCGTGTACGCCTAAGAAATGACATGTGAAACAAAAGACATTCTAATAAGTAATTAAATTGACGGTACAGTATTTTTTTAATGCGTGTTATGAAGTCACTTATATTTCTTCATAAGCTCCCTGTCCCCTGGCGTGAAATAAACGTGAATTTATTGACCGCTAACGAGAAATACGCTATCGAAAGTAACACGAAGGTATGCCACAATTTCATTATATATATATAAAGAACTCGAAAGAACATTTGCAGATAAACTTGTTCTAGAGTCCGTACTAACGTGGACAGTTGAAACCCGCTACTTCGCACGTTTGTAAGATTTTGTCATGTATATACTTGTCGTGCAACCCAGCGAGGAATTTAGGTCGACTTTTCCAGAACATCGACTGCTTTATCGACAGTTGCCCGAGAGGTGTTTCTAACGCTTCCGTATTACGTCATACACATTACCTTCAATTCACTGTTTTTTTTTTACTTACTGAAACGTGGTACAAAATATACTAATCACAACTAGGCCTAGTATTTGTTCTACTCGAGGTGGGAAGCTCAATGTTATATAGTATGGCAAGTGAACGTTTTCGCCGCCAGCTAGCGCTGTTGTTGCATGCCTACCGGATTTCACCCGTTTTGTATTGCTGTTTTCAGAAAATAAACATAATAATCGTATAAAATATTTCTAACTTACGTAATCAGTAAACTTCGCTCTTCGCACTGGAAAAAATTCAACCAAATATGACGCTATAATTAGTTAGCTGTTAATTTTGTTTTATTCCCCCGTGAAAAATAAGCTTGTTTATTAACGCTCAACGCCAAACACATTTGAATTTTTACTGTTTACACGTGGAAACAACATTGGAGAGCGCGAATAATCGTTGCAAAACAAAGTTTATTTATTTGTTTATGTACACACGCGCAGAATTCAGCACTGTGGCCGGTTTACAATTTTATGTGTACAATTTTATGCATATTCCTTCACTATAAACAATTGTCTGTAGAAGCATACAAAAAAAATTAAATAAGCCATACACTTAGTACATATATGAATGCATGTAAAAATAAAATAATTAAACATAAAACATTTGGCTAGTTCGTAAAGACAGTAAAAAAAAAAGGAAGGGTATCTGATGTTTGCCAACTGTATATTGATGCACTAATTCTTCATACAAACAATACCACAAAAAGAAAAAGGAAGGGTATCTGATGTTTGCCAACTGTATATTGATGCACTAATTCTTCATACAAACAATACCACAAAAAGAAAAAAATTAAACAAACAACTTAATACATCAATGATTACATGATAAGTAATAAGATTAAACACAAAAACTTGTCTGGTTCCTGAGAGATGATTTAAAAAGAATGGCTCGTGTTGCAGATTAAAATATGAGACTCTAATACTATAAAAGCAAGTACAAATAATAAAAAATAGTAAAATCTAGGTCGCTGTTTTAAATATCGACAAGATTTTTTAAAATAATTTTTGTCTCGATATATCCGTTTTATGTTTTTTTTTATTGTCTATTTTTTTTTTTTGGCCCCTCGGCAAAATTTTTTTACATTTCCTTTCGAAAACTTCCAATAGATTCCGTGAGTTGGAAGGTTTGTAGGCAGATCGTTCCAGACACAACTGGCCATGTAGCCGAATGGTCGCTTGAATGTGGCGCTGGCGGAGCGTAGTATTTGGGAGTTAGTTTTACGTCTTGTACTAGCGATCCGCCCTGGCCTCGCGCGGGTGCGATTTACAAATATGGCGTTCTTTAGGTTCACAACAAGTTTTTACACTAAACACTTAAGGTAACTAACATACTGTGCTGCTCACAAAGTCTCGTAAGTGAACACCTAAAATGCGAAAATGGTTACCGTGGGTCATCCTTGAAAGATAAACATATTCTGTCGCAGACTTTTTTTTTTTAATGTACGATTCAGCGTGACATTAATTTGATGTATCTCGTATGGTTTAGTCAGCGCAAGCCATGTGAGCGCCCGAAAAGCGGCTTTTTCCGACTTCATTATAAAACGTCAACATTTCTCTGCTATCCTTGCATTAAATATTAGTGTATTATATTCCTGAACGTTCCTCAGGAAATTGTCTGAAACGATGGCGAAAACTGCATCGAAATCCATCAAGTAGTTCAGAAGCCTTAGCCGGATACAGACACACGCGGCCGGGCGACTTGGTTTTATAATACGTATAGATTATTGTTATGGAGGGAATTGAGCTGAATTAGATTGGTTGATGACACTTATATATTTCGGCTAATGCAAATGTACCACTATTCGAGTACGACGCAAAGTTTTGCACACAAATAAATACAGTTCTGTCGTATACCGCCAGCTCAGATGCGGCCTCTTTGAAACACCGGTGCGCACTTTATTATAGAAATATTCCCCGTGCCAAACTCGCCCATAAGAAATCTCGATTTGTTCCCAAGCATCGACTAAATACGATATGATGATGAAGTAGATCGATTCCTCGTCACCTCTACCCAACACTCGCTTACTCCAAACCAACACAACTGTCAAAACCACGTGGTAAAACACTGATGAACGTGTTTCTTGTTGTCTTAATTAATTTTTTTTTTTTCACGAATTTTAATTTAATGAAACTAGATTACAAATTAGTTTGGAGGAATTTCACAAACATTTCAAAGTCCTTGTTCTAAACTGTAATCCTATCCACGTCATTTTTGCTAAAGGCCGTTTCACGATAAAGTGAGCACTTTTGAAATCAACCATTTTAAAAATGCCGCTGTCCCTGCCTGCACATATTATAACAGGTGCACTGAGGGACATGCGCCCAGTAAAGTTGGCAATGATGGATGCAAAGTAGTTCCATATCTTAACGTCGCATAAAAAGTGTTAGGTAACTATTTGTGATAACTGAAATAATTTATTTCGCTTTACAATAATACAAATGAGGAAAACAATTTTTTTTTTGTAATTTTCCAAAAAAAAAAAAAAGTTTTCGCCAAAAATATTATTTATTTCTATAAAAAAAAAACAATACTTTTTGTATGAATGCATTAACTTATGCATGTTTGATATGCCACGAAATATAGCCTTGTATTTCCATTTTAACTGTTGAGAAGTAGAAATAGTTTATATATTGTTCTCTTGAATTAAATTGTGACAAATAACAAAAATAAAAGGGAAAATACTTTAATGAAAATGAAAACACCTTACGTCACAGCAGCAATCATTTCACGACATGACGATTTTGTCTTACGGCGTTTCGGTTTCTTATGATAGTGTTTGCAGAGATGTCAGCCTATGATAGTGTTGCAGAGATATGTCAGCCTATGATAGTGTTGCAGAGATATGTCAGCCTATGATAGTGTTGCAGAGATATGTCAGCCTATGATAGTGTTGCAGAGATATGTCAGCCTATGATAGTGTTGCAGAGATATGTCAGCCTAGTAACTAGTATCTTCAGCAAGAACACGATGATCCCTCCTCTTGGAAATAATTGACGTTAGTGATTTAGAGAACTATCGCACCTCTGAATGAAATCTGAAACCTGTAGTCTGATTGCACATTTACACATTTGCAGTTTTATAGCTATGGAATACGTTTCGGTTTCTTATGATAGTGTTGCAGAGATATGTCAGCCTATGATAGTGTTGCAGAGATATGTCAGCCTATGATAGTGTTGCAGAGATATGCCAGCCTATGATAGTGTTGCAGAGATATGTCAGCCTATGATAGTGTTGCAGAGATATGTCAGCCTATGATAGTGTTGCAGAGATATGTCAGCCTATGATAGTGTTGCAGAGATATGTCAGCCTATGATAGTGTTGCAGAGATATGTCAGCCTATGATAGTGTTGCAGAGATATGTCAGCCTATGATAGTGTTGCAGAGATATGTCAGCCTATGATAGTGTTGCAGAGATATGTCAGCCTATGATAGTGTTGCAGATATATGTCAGCCTAGTAACTAGAATCTAGCAAGAACACGATGATCCCTCCTCTTGGAAATAATTGACGTCAGTGATTTAGAGAACTATCGCACCTCTGAATGAAATCTGAAACCTGTAGTCTGATTGCACATTTACACATTTGCAGTTTTATAGCTATGGAATACGTTTCGGTTTCTTATGATAGTGTTGCAGAGATATGTTAGCCTATGATAGTGTTGCAGAGATATGTCAGCCTATGATAGTGTTGCAGAGATATGCCAGCCTATGATAGTGTTTGCAGAGATATGTCAGCCTATGATAGTGTTGCAGAGATATGTCAGCCTATGATAGTGTTGCAGAGATATGTCAGCCTATGATAGTCTTGCAGAGATATGTCAGCCTATGATAGTGTTGCAGAGATATGTCAGCCTATGATAGTGTTGCAGAGATATGTCAGCCTATGATAGTGTTGCAGAGATATGTCAGCCTATGATAGTGTTGCAGAGATATGTCAGCCTATGATAGTGTTGCAGAGATATGTCAGCCTATGATAGTGTTGCAGATATATGTCAGCCTAGTAACTAGAATCTTCAGCAAGAACACGATGATCCCTCCTCTTGGAAATAATTGACGTCAGTGATTTAGAGAACTATCGCACCTCTGAATGAAATCTGAAACCTGTAGTCTGATTGCACATTTACACATTTGCAGTTTTATAGCTATGGAATACGTTTCGGTTTCTTATGATAGTGTTGCAGAGATATGCCAGCCTATGATAGTGTTGCAGAGATATGTCAGCCTATGATAGTGTTGCAGAGATATGCCAGCCTATGATAGTGTTGCAGAGATATGTCAGCCTATGATAGTGTTGCAGAGATATGTCAGCCTATGATAGTGTTGCAGAGATATGTCAGCCTATGATAGTGTTGCAGAGATATGTCAGCCTATGATAGTGTTGCAGAGATATGTCAGCCTATGATAGTGTTGCAGAGATATGTCAGCCTATGATAGTGTTGCAGAGATATGTCAGCCTATGATAGTGTTGCAGAGATATGTCAGCCTATGATAGTGTTGCAGAGATATGTCAGCCTAGTAACTAGTATCTTCAGCAAGAACACGATGATCCCTCCTCTTGGAAATAATTGACGTTAGTGATTTAGAGAACTATCGCACCTCTGAATGAAATCTGAAACCTGTAGTCTGATTGCACATTTACACATTTGCAGTTTTATAACTATGGAATAGGTTTTTTTTTTTTTTAAGCATGCTTTCGACGACACTTATTGGTTAAGTACAAAATATTATTACAGCACGATAGCATGAGCCTATCTTTTTCTATCAAAATGAGGTAAGGAATAATGATGTTTTCTGCAGTTGGAATAAAGTTATAAGGAAACAATTTTCCCCCCAAGACAGTGATTACTATACAGTAGCACGTCATTCGTTTACACAGCCGCTTCTTGAAGTAGAATGCCTGTGACTATTTCGCCACTTATTTGGTTTCCGGCTTGGCTCAAACAATTTTCTAGGTGCGTTACAAATACTGTTGATGTGACGTTTCAAAGAAATTTTCATGGCGGTTATTAATGTGGTTTTACAATTTTTTGTAATAGGTGCGCCAAGAAATTCGCAGCGTAATTAGGGTGCACGAAGTTTTAAAGCAGTCAGTTTTGTTTTACAAAGCTGTGTGCTTGTGTATACGGTAATTGTGGGTTGGGGGTAGGCCTACTTCATTTTGTCATTCATTTAAGAAAAATTGACAGGAATTTATGGCAAACACTGCGAAGATATCTTCTGGGTTTTTTTTTTTTTTTTTTTTTTTTTTTACAAAGTAACGAGTTAGAATTCATTCCCGTGTTCCAATCACAACTTTGTAAATTTATTTCGAGAACGTATTGCTATTATGTGCTACTCACATCTAGTTTTCAAAGTGGTGAATGATGGATAGTGAATTTAATTAATTATTTAGTTCATTGCCGATAAGCTGTTCTGTTTCCGCGTATATTTTACAGGATTCTGTAAATAAATATAATGTTAATGCAGCATTAAAAAAAAAAAAATTCCCGGCAAAATTAAATGAGGAAAATTTCAACTTTTATGACGGCGGGTTTCCTCTATCAGCTGCTGCCTTCTTCAGAAGCCGTATCACCGAGCTCAGATCAAATGGCGGACACTCGACGACATCAAACCGACCGCAGTGATCTGTTCCAACGCTATGAACGGTTCCAACGCTATGTGCATTCTTCGAAAAGCGACTGCTTCTCAACGCATTGCTGACGTAGCACAATCTCGTTCACCGCCTGCTGCATCGAGGACAGCGAATCAACGCGCACGTTATGTTCTTCTAGGATAGATATTTTGTTATTATAGTTGAGTTGTATTGTGTGCGGTTTGCATAGATACTGAAAAATAGGCGCGGGTGACTCATCCTCCAGTAGTCTATATATTATTATTTTATATAATTTTTAATAATTTATTAATCGCATTTGTTTTCTGGGAGAAAAACTGTAGTTTTATTTCTACTTTTTAATAATGTAAGTTAAAATACGTGGTCAGGTATAATTTTGTAATATTGCAGATTTTACTAGAAAAATTGTAGTTCTACAAAAGGTTTCACTAGCAACTGGTTTCCAAGAATTTTTTTTGTAAGAGTACAAAATATTTTTAGGGTCCAGTGTATCTTGTTGCCTTTTTGAAATATTAGTTTTCCACAGATTTCTTATAGTTTCTGATGCCATGCCAGTGGAGTCACGTAGCCCGGATAAGCACGTTACGGCAGCTCCCGACAATACACAGCATTTCAAATACAAGATCGATACGACGTAATCCCGAAAAATTCTGTCGTTACGGCCAGCACGTTTGGACTTCAAACGAGTTGTCTTTTCGCCGTGTGTCGTGCGGCGCGACAAACAGAGCAGACAACCTTGCAAAACGAATTTTTTTATTTATTTTTTTAATTCACCTACAGTGGCAAACGTGCAACTTATAATATAGTAAATCTACTGGATTTGACTCATAGCAATGTCAGTTATTGTTACCATTGCTTGCCTGTAGCTATAACATCTGCAATATTTCCCCCCCCCCCCCCCGTCATGTTTTCCGATTCTCCCCTCTGCCTAACGTCCTTTAAACTGGTTTAGTCTACCAGCGCCTTCTAAACGATCACGAAAAATGCTCTTCTTCGTGTTGCATGATAAAAAAAATTTTGGCTGAAAAAACTTGTAATTTTTTTTATTTGCACCACATATTTGTGACTACTTTTTCTTCGGATAAAATTTTATTTTTGATTTCTGCAAATCAAGATGTCTTGCTACTTTTGTAATGTGCAATTACAGTAAATCAAACCATTAGCAGAAAATTTAACAAAGGCAACTGAAAGTTATTGTAATTATTGATTTTAAGGTATGCTTTGTAAAAGTTATTTTACGAAAATTCGGGGACAGCCAGAAATAAAAAAATATGCAAGAATTTCCTTATACTGAGAAATTTTTTGACATTGCAAAGAAAATTTCTTTGTGCTATTTTATAGACGTCTTGAACATTGCTGTAACACAGTTTCATTTGATGAATAAAGTGATGAGGCCCATGGCAATGTTAATTTTACATTAGGCGGATGAATATAGAACGTGTATACAAGTAGATCTTAAGCAGAGCTTTCAAAAGGGCTTATTTTATTGCGAACAGCCTGAGGTGTTAACAGGAGGGTATTTGAATATATTGCACCCTCTTGGAAGTCAATGATTTATTGCTGTCAAAAAAAAACGTTTATTTTTCTATTTATTTTTTATGATCATGACAAAACATGTCGATAAAAATATAGGATCAATAGCGGCCCGCCTGCTTGTATCTTTTTCCCTCGTTTGAGGCCGAGAAGCGCAAAAGATACATAAGGACGATACTGCCACGTGCTACAAGTGCGCCATCGCCGCTACGAGCAGGGATCTGCAGTGTTTCTCGTCTCATTACGTGTACCTGGGACTTTCAGAGGTGACTAAAATATTTCGTTCGTGCAAATTCAGTAGCAAGGTTCATTGCATGTCCCTAGATTACTTTCGTGCGTATGTGGTGCGTATATTCCGAGATTCAGAGCTTCGAAAAAGCCGTTTCTGACCAGTTCGGAGTACTCTGACATGGAGGTTATAATGCGTGTGACAGCTTAAATCTAATCTACAGGCCTAGTCTGGAGTGTGCGTTCTTTCCGTAGGAATGTACATTGGACGCAGTTTCGCAGAGAAAAGCGGATTTGAAGCACGCTGCAACGCAGTCCGGGGGCCAGGCAGGCAGGCAGGTCCCTTCAATTAGTCTCGTGTATTTTAAACTCCAAAGAATTTTTTTTTAAATTTAAAGTTTCTATTTTAGCCGTACACCAACATGTCGTTGCTACTTGAAAGTGGGATGGACACCCGCATTTTTTTGTGAAATAGTTGTTTGCGCGAATATCCGTATCTCGGTAAATAAATGTTCTGCAAGTACTACTGTTTGTTAGAAAAGATCAAAAATAAAAAAAACTATTATCCACGCCTCTATTTTTTTTTAACTTTTGTCATATTAAGTGCATTCTTGGAGAGAGAAATTCGTGAAAATGGTCAAAAATCGCATTTTTAAAGCTTGCCTATGCAGTTTCCTTAAGCGGCAAGAGAAAAGTACAAAGATACGGGCGTAGTTTAATCTGTGGTCTTTCATCGCGTGTAATAAAACCCCACTGGTACATATCTAAATTGCACAGTTCAGCGTCACGACGGAAACACTGCACGCCTTGCGCGTAGGAGCGATAAGACGCTAGGCATGCGTGTTAGTGTCGCCCGTATCGCCCCCTCGCTTATTGACCTGCGACGCAGGGGTCCATCCCACTCTTAATCACTGTAAAATAAAAATGGTAGTCCCACGAACTCTCGAATGCATTTAAATTCTTGAAATACATTGTGGTGAAATATTATTGACAAGACGTATTTTGTTTGCTTGTCCCTTTTTGGAAAGATAAACGAGTCTGTGCCGAGAAAAACAACTGAAATTCAGTCGCAGCCTGTGTTCATGAATTAAAATGGTAAAATTCTTCGTATCTGGTTAGGGAGAGCAAAAATCTTATTATGGCCGGATGCTGGATCAGAGCGGCAGACTTCCAAGTACTATTAAGTTTGAGAACAAATGGGGTTGCACAGTTGAAAACATAAGTAGCGGCTGTCGGATTTGACAATGAGCGTTGACCTAACAAAAATTTAGTATACACAACATTGATTTATTTGTATTTGCCTGATGCTAAAAACAGATTGCTAAGAAAATGTGCAACTAAACCAACGCCTATTTCCATTCTAATTTCAATCATTATATTTAAAAGGTGGGTTTTTTACCGTATACACTGCTCCATGAAATTGTAAACTAGTCATATCCTATTGTTTAAAGTTTTCTGTTGTGGGAAAAAAAAAAACATTTCAGTGAACTTCCTAAAGTGTAATAAACGTTTTTAAGCTACGCGCCATATAGGAAATTGACCACGTGTCAAGGTACAAATTTAGGGCTACCATACAAATTTAGGAACTACAGCACGCTTTTGGCTCTTACCTTTAGAAACGCAGGTAAGCTGTCGTGGGATGTATGGGGGAAAAAGCGCTACCATTAGTTATCTCTGTGTTACACGTGTACAAAATACGAACCTGAAGAGACCGTTAGACTAAAATATACTCTACAAACAGAGTCTTCAACTAATTCTGTTGTGTTCCTCGTGTCGTGTTACCGTTATTTATTATTAAAATATTCTCTCGTTTGCAGTGTGAAATATCTCAGGAAATTTCGGTCGTTAGTCAGTCGCGTCACCCTCTGGAAAATAGGTTTCAAATAATAGGCCTACATTCAAAGTATATTAGGAACGAAGACAAACTTTTCTCGTACAGTGTTATGACGTCGAGTTTTTGGTTGTTCTTACAGTGTCGATTTCATTTGTAATCAGCGTTATTTAAACAAAAATTACTTACACACGTGTTTTCGCAGCTCAATAATCGATTATAAAAACACAGGTTTTATTCATACGTTAAATATTTCATTTAAAAGAAAATTCTATGAAGTCTGCTGTGTGCTACGTGTCATATCGCTCTATTTGTCAAATTATCTAAATCAGATGAAGTTGTTTCCAATCAGATTGGTAGCTACCTACCCTACCTTACCTTAGGACGTTATGTCAGTTATTGTCCATGATATTCTACAACGTGTTTCCAAACAATTCCGACAAACTCAGTTAGGCTATTCCTTACGAAAATAAAAGACGAAAACTTACACACCATTTTTACCATAAGTGGTTATTAACAGAGATATGCGCTCCCAAAAAAACCGAGTTTTAAATGCTTATTTGATTATAACTATTATAAAATACTCGCGATGAAGTAACACTTCTGCGAATAGTGATTTGCGTAAAGGAGATCTAACAGCTCTGAAGACGCGATTGGTAAAATCATCCCCCTTCGTTAAGTAAATAGAGGTTGCCACCCTATGTTTGCATGAAACTATGTAATACTGAGTTGTAAACGGTATATTTGGACGAATTGTTAATCGACCCGTCTAAATTAACAGAAATGGTCGTTTTTTTCGAAGTGAACCGTTTTCGATAAACAAATTGTATGAAGTGAAGCTACACTTAAGTGTGTTAGACAGAAAATAATATAGTTTTTAAATCATGCGTTAAAATTTTTTTTTACGTTTATCGAGTAAAGGATGTTAGAAGGGGTTACGACACAAATACACATAAGTTCGTTAACGAGTTTACTAAACACCGCGCGAAAGTACTGCAAAATAAATATGTGACCTGTAACTTACGAGATATTTTTGTTTAAATGCCTACTGCCAATTGATATTTGTGGTTATAAAATATTGCAATTTCTGCAAAAATGTGGTTACTGCAGCGTTAAATTCACTACCAAAGTGCAGGGCCTGGTTACTGCAAAACTATGGATAACATTTCAGAAATTTGGTTACCGCAAAATTATACTTATTACTAAATTTCAGATGTATCAAAATAATTCTGTTGACACCGCATAAAAATTGGCATGGTGATTTAAAAAAATATATATATATGTTGAGGTATGTAAGTAAGTCTCGTTGACGGCGGAGTCATCAGAGACATGAATATATTGAGATAACCACAGTTTCAGTGAACTCCAAGAAAAGGTTTTGTTTGCCACTTAGTTAGAATACTCCACCAAGAAATTGTAAACATTTTTACCTATGAACTGTTCACGTTAAAGTGAGCACTTCTGAGGCCCTAGTTACTTTCTCCTTTCAGCCATTTTTTTATCCTTGGACCACTTTTCTAAATAAATATCACCACGTAAGTAACAAACGCAGAGTGTATATTCCACCCGACTCGGAAGTCAACGTCTTAAGACAAAATAAAAATATATTTATCGACTGTTATTCCAAATGAGAGGGCTTTCGAAAGTGCTCACTTTACCGTGAACAGCCTACATATAGTTGTTTCAGTTGCCTGAAGTGTCACCAAAGGAATGTGCCAGACCAAATAAAAAAACAAATAAACTAAGAGGAGGATACGAAAACATATTTTTTAATTGCTAGTTGGTAAAATTTAAAAGAAAATCTGTTTCAAGTTAATGGCACCGGTATAGTTATACAAAACTTAGTTTTTTTTTTTTTCTGTTGGTAAAATTATCGCGTGATAAAATTCCTTGCGTTCAATCTATAGTCGAGTCATGGTTACTTCGAACTTTTCTGAAACCCTGCTAAAGTTCTACTTTTAGGATATTTCTTCGCTTCGTGCTAACAAAGCTTAACAGAGTCTAACAAATTACACCAAAGGGACCACGCACCGCATTCGTGCGCGCCTAGTGTAATTATATTCTGCATAAAAACTATTTCTTACTAGGCATTACCAACACACATACTTTCTCACTGTTTTAATTAAAATTAATTATAAATGAAATATAATTAATAGATGAAACATTAAATGTTCAATTTAACCAAAAATAATGTACGTTAATATTAACGGATGTAAAAAATTCCTGTTGTACATAACGTATTTAGGAAAAACAAGCACAAACGTTATACCTACATATGGTGATTTTCCAAACGTTTGATTCAAAAACTTAGAAGAAACTATAATTAAAACTTGATACGTTACAGGAATTTGAAATAGAGTCGTGGTAGGTATATGCACGTGAAGGGAATCATAAATCTATCATTATCTCAGATATCGTAACATTGTAGATGATTTTCATCATACTTGCTAACGAACTTGTGTGGGTCCAAATTATAATCTTGAAAATTGTGTACACCAGAAGCAAAAAATTATTTTCCAATTTGGTTGCGGTAGCGTCTGCACATATAAACTGTAGTATTTTTGTTTATTTTAAACTAGCAGCCGGCCATCTCTTCGCCCAGGTTTTATGGAGTTATTAAAATACATATCTGTATATGGCTTGTAAGATTTTTTACTTTATTATTAGTTTTATTTTTACTATGTTTTTCAAAAAAAACTAATTTAACTTTTTCTACTATGATGTAAAAAAATCATTGATTATCTCAAAAAGTATTCTCGTTGCGGCAATTGCGACCACCCGTGACTACTTGCGACTACCCGTGGCTACCCGTGACTACTTGCGACTACCCGTGACTACCTGCGACTGCCTGTGACTACTTGCGACTACCCGTGACTACCCATGACTACTTGGGACTACCCGTGACTACCTGCGACTACTTGCGATAACTTGCGGCATCTTGCGATACTTGCGACAAATTGCGACTAGCAGGTTCTACCCGGACTACCTGCGACTACATGCGACTACCTGTGACTACCTACGACTACCCGTGACTACTTGCGACTACCCGTGACTACCATGACTACTTGTGACTACCCTTGACTACCTGCGACGGCTTACGATTATTTGCGATTTTTTTATATTAAGATAGACAATTTCATCTTTAATAATGGTTATGTTAGCGCATTCCTAGAAAGCAGCTCATTTTTTCTCCGACTTGGTTTACAAATTTTTAAAATTTCTTAAGGATTTTTTTTTTTAGTTAAACATAGCGTACGTCCCTCTGGAAGAGTGTAACTTCATAACAGTGAAAGAATTATACAAATCGGCTATGTAGTTTCCGAGATTAGCCGTTCAATATAAACAAATAAACAAACTCACATTACCTCTTTATAATATTAGTATAGATTACCTAGACATAAATAGAAAATTCTACCTGGAAATAGGCCTAAATCTTTCACTAACAGGCAGCGTAGATAACCTTTCAAAGAGATTGGTTTTCCTGTAGCGTATCATTTATGTAGACGCATAAGCATAAATTATTCCACACTACGAGTATTTCCAGGAATTCTTCTTTTTTCTTCCAGTGCGAGTGAAAACACCGTCGACTGGAAACAAATCGCCATCACTGACGTGAAGTTAAGAGGTTTACAACCTATTTATTTAATCGAGATTTGTTTATATTGAAACTGCTGCAGTTAATTATTCGTGCGAAATACTGGTTCAGACTTCGTGCAAATATTCGCGGTCTCAGCACTTCACGTGTTCGCCACGCCTCGGGAAGATTTAAGTTATGTATGCATCATCTTGCTATTTTTGCAGGTGCCTAAATCTTGCCAGAAAAAAAATAACTTTATACCATATCCTGCAACGTTCTCGATGCGTTCGCCCTTTCCGCAACAGGCGTGGTTACCGAGTTCTTATCCGCTGCCGCGCGCAGTGACCTAGCTGAGAAACGGAACGACTTGTTCCCGTTTATTTAGCGCGTGTCGCGAACCGGGAAGCGATTGATCTCATTACCGGGCTCTTTCGCATTATGCTCGCCTCCCCCCCCCCCCGCGCCGCCTACCTTACCCCCCCCCCCCCTTCCCTCCCCCTAAGCGCAAGTCATAAAAAGCTTGTGCTCGAATGGCGTCCCGCGAGGTTTTTCACGCAATCGCAGCGGAATTTTTATTTCCCATTGTGTCGCCCGCGATTCGCGTGCCATAAAAGCCCCCTGTGAGAACTTCATTACGCATTAACGAGGCCGTTAAAAAAAAAAAAAATCTCCATCCCCTCGCGACCCCCTTTTTTTTTGTATCTTTGTCTGAGCGATTTCCGATGTGCGGAATCCTGACGCCCCAATTACACCCCCGACGATATTTCGCGAAAGTCGAGTCAGCTCGTACAAATTTGGCCGGATTATTAATTTTTTTTCGGGCCGGTCCGTAAAATAAATGGTTTTTTTGGGGGGGTGGGTGGGAAGGGGGGGGGGGGCGTTAAAAATCGTTTCAGCTTACTCGTTTCATGTTTGGTTCAGCTTGATTTCATGCTCGTTTTAACGTCGAGGTAAAAAAAAAAAACCCTAATTTTCATGCTACACTTTATTAAGTAGCGTGGCTACGAATTTGTTAACCACACGGTAGGGGGAAAGGGCGGAATTTTGGGCCCTCATTTCCTATCGGAGTCACAATAGCCCGACAAACATGACACGACAGACCAACATGACGGCAGAGGTCGACGGAACTTCATATTATATATTATTCCGTGTTCACAATGACCCGACGAAATCTGCCCGACAAGTGTGTTAATTGGCTATTGGGAAATTCTGTAACGGCAAGTTATCGTGATAAAGTGAAAAATAATTTTGACAATATTTGAATTAACACGAGATATAAAAATATTTAAAAACTAACCGTATCGTTATTTTGGCGGCAAGTTATTTTATTATTTACTGCATTAGGGAAATACGCACGGGAATTTGTTTTCTGATGCTGTATTTACATTTTTGCGCGCCCCGACGAGTCCGATATCGCCGGAGAGTGGCAATAGAATCTACTTTTGTCGGGCTGTCGTCACAGAGACCTTTCTTTTCGTTGGCTCCTGCTCAGATTTCGTCGTGTCGGGGGTTGTTGTATCGGGTTTGTCGGGGTATTGTGACTCCAGCGTAGGGTACAAATGAGTGAACAGGGTTTCAGTAGAAAGCCACTGTTCTTGCACCATTCTTGAGGCACCACTGTTTAGTTTTGTTACCGGCCATTAAAATAGTTCCGGTTGATGTCGGGAAATTAATTAGGCTATGGCGAAAATCATATAGTCAGTTAAAATGTAAATTTTTAAATAAAAGACTAGCGGCTAGAAAAATCATCCAACGAGTGATTACTTCTTTGTGTTTCTTTCTGTTTGATAACGTAGTAACTTACAGAATTTGTTTCACATTCATGTAGTTGTAGGTTTTGATTAAGCTTGGTTCACTTTGTAATTTCTCCTACAGGACTTTTCTTTATATCCTCATTCCTAAAGGGGATGCTGATGAAAAGGAGAGAGAGAGAACGAGAGAGAGAGATAGAGATAGATAGAGAGAGAGAGAGAGATAGAAGTGTGGTGTGTTTCTTAATTTTCCTATTCCAAAACATGTGCTTACTTATTTCGTCTTGCACAAAAAACATAATTAAATTATAAATATGAATATATCACCGGCTTATCGAGATGTAAAGCAGAAATAGAGTTAATTTCCTTACATTACTTCGACGAAGAGTGCATCGGTAGCTACAGTAAATGCAGATCGTACCAAAAACTGTTTTGGCTACACCAAACTCTTCAGGAATGTATTGCACTATTTATTAAGTTGCATGGAAGGGAACGATATAGCCTTACATTTTATAACACTAAGACATTCCTTAACAACACACATTTTGAAGTTAAATTAAGTATTTAAGTAATTTTTTTTACCACAATTTAGATGTGTCTCTTTTCTGAATACTTCGGAAAGCAAACTGAAAAAATTATAGGTTTTGCAGAACGATCAGAATACATTTTTTTCTGTGTAAACAAATATGTATTATAATTTTTTTTTATAAATTTGCTTGAAAACTTGTTTCATTCACTAAGCTCGTACTTAGCAATTTTTTAAATTTTAAGTTATGTTTATTACAAAAACGTGTACATACATTTTCTTACAGAGAAGTAATGATTGCAGCCTAATTGACACTCATGAAAAATAAACTACTAAAACAGGATTTTCTGAATCATCATTAAGACAGATTCTCCCGCATTATGAGAAACTTTAGGAATTTTCGCGATACTTTCAAAATGTTTGCATTCCGTGTAGTTACGTGCTACAGGTTGCAGACGTGTATAGGTTACTCTAGTTACTTTTTCCTTTCTGACATTCTTTATGCTTCAACCACCTTTTTTAAAAATAATTATTGCCATATAAGTAGTGAACACAGTGTGTATATTCCATCGCACTAGAAAGTTAACGTCTCGTGCTAAAATAAAGTAAATTTATTGACTATTATTCGAAATGAGAGGACTTTCAAATGTGCTCACTTTACCGTGAACAGCCTATAAGCATATTATTACTCCTGTTTTAAACAAGCTAATGAAGTATACCAGTAACCTCAATCATTTTTGCAACAATTTATTACCTTCGTTCTCCCCACACACTCATGCGTATTTTCACTGAAATTCTAATGAGTCTTATTTTCGAAAATACCCTGCCACGTAGTATCTCTCAGTTTAGTTGAGTAAGTAAAAATATATAACTTAAAATATCCTGGCTTTTTAAACGTGGGTTTCAATTATCCACATATTCCAGATCCAGATTCTGCAACGCTGAGTCCAATAAAGGCGTGGGTTTATTTACAGGCAGTTAATTGTGAAAGTAGCTGAGTTAAATTGCGGTTTTATATTATTATGCTCCACTCCGTTTTCCTTCCGTTACGGGGAGCGTGTTTGGCGTGTCTCCCGTCCCCTTTCCCCCGCCCCAGCTCAGATTACAATCGCACCAATTAAGCGGCTTCCTCGCTCCAAGCATTTCTGTGTCAATGTATCAGCTCCCGAATTTATGGATTTATCGCCGTCCCACTTCTCGTGTTCTGTCCCTCGTGATTTACAGCGGTTTGGTAGATCGCCGTAAAACTGGCGAGAGGTGTTATCAATTACCCCTTCCAGTTATCCGAGCCGACCGCGCGACCTGACTTCAGGTCCAAGTTTTATGCCGAAGTGTGACGTGTAGCTGCCCCTGCCCTAGCGGTATCGTTCCAACTTCCTGCTTCTCGCTGAACTCGAACCCACGCCCCTTCGGCATTTTCGGTTTACGAGCGTCTTTTGGACTGTCGCGGAGCCGCACTGAGAGAAAATTGAACAAAATATTTGTTCGTATTGGACCAGATATATAACAAATTATATTGTTGAGTAAACAAAATTTTAACGGCAACAAAATTACTTTTGTTCGTCTAACAAAAATATACGTTAGAATAAACAAGATCTCTGTGTTGAGCCCAAAAAAATATTAAGGCTGTCAACTAAATATTTTGTTGACTCAACTGTATATATTTGTTTGGCCACTCGTCAGTCAATTGAGTGGACAAACAAATATATACAGTTCGAAAATACAGCTCGAGAGTTTGTTTGTATTTTTGTGATAATCAGGATAGTAACCGTGTTCGTTTGTGCATCGATTGGTGCTTAACAGTCGCACAAACACATTAATAAAACAACGCAACAAGAAACTGACAAGTAAAGCTGTAAAACTAGAAACGTTTGTTTGCGCACGTCGCCCAATATTTGCACTGTATTCATGTAAAAGCTTTGAGGAGGTAGTAGTTGTCGCGTTAGCTGAGATTACTAAGGCGCCACGCTCGAACGCAGGTGAACTAGGTTCGGAATTTGTACTTTTTTTTTTATATCGGCCCGAACTGTTTAATATGCGTGTAGCCTAACAAATCTTTAGCTGCACCAACCAAATCTTACAGTTTGCGGCAGATGAGAACAACGAAGTAATTTAGTTTCAGCGACAAAATAATTCATTACCGCTAGCCAAAAAAATAATAATTTTGTTGCATCAAACAAATCTTGTTTGATGCCAGAAAATCTTTTTCTCAGTGCGGTTGTTATGAAAATAACTTTTGGTCATGCTCGTACATGAAAAGGTTAAGGATGTAGCTGAATAATAAGAAATGATATAGTGGCGCACTGCTGTGAGTGATGGGGTTTATTAGACAATTTAAACACACGATGGCATAGAACGTTAATATAAATTACTCGGGCGAGCATATATTGAATGTAGTCTAGGCTACAACTGAACTAGTTACCACGGCCACTACTGTGGCAAAACTAACTGCAGTGTCCTCACGTTAATCATGGTTCCGGAGGCTGTTCTGGAGGGGCGGTTATCTACGATCGGACATACCCATCTCTGTGCTCTTCTCTCGTTGATGGCCTGAAGAGGAAAGACGACGCGTCCAGCGTCACGCTGGCCTATATCGGCGCGTTGTTTGGCATACTCGTCCCCGATTGCGGGCCATTGGAGGGGGGTTCTGCTGGTTCCCCCCCCCCCCCCCAATACGTTGCTGCAGTTCCGCCCTGAGGCCTGATCACATCATAACACGGTACAGCTTAATTCTATTCCGTTCCTTCCCTCCCAGAAACAACGTCTTAGTAATACGACACCGAATTCGGAGCAGCTGTGGGCGAGGGGGTTCCCCAAGTTCTCTTACTCACTTCTCGGCTTCGTGATTTCTCCTCTTCTGAGAGATGCCGACTGGCGGGCGAGGCTGGGCGATATCGGACTTGGTACAATATGTCTGTACGACTGTAGACAGGAAAGTCCAGTAACTCGTCGACTAGATGCCACATTACTAATCACACTCGCAGACATTCGTTCGTTTACTGCTGCCCTCTTTACCAGGCTCCATGCGATTAGGTCTTTGTTCCATTACAGGCTTGTTTTGGCTTCAGATTCATTCGGGTCGTGTCCGGTAAACCGAGGCTGTGTCCTAATTCACCTGACGTACATACTTGTGCGTACCTGACGTCGTAAGTGCTGTCAGAATTGCAGAAGTGAAGTATGCTAGCATACAAGTAAACTGAAATGTGTACTTCTCGCGTACTTGTAGAATATGTGCCGCCATTTTGAGAAGCAATTTGTAGGTGTCAGTTCATTTGCGACATAATTATTTTACTTAAAGTTAAATAGGGCAACATTACTGCTTCGTAGGCATATACTTTTGAACTGCGTTAATAATTATCGCAAGGTTCACCTTAAAAAAAAGGTCGAAACAATAAATTCGTATTAGGCCTTTGTTCCTAGCCTATCGAAGCTAAGATAACAAAAGCAATCAAAAGTGCACTCACATACAATAATGCAAGATAATAAATGTTAATAAATGTAAATTTAAATATTATTTAATACTTGATTTAACCCCTAGAAATTTCGGTAATTAGCAAGTTCTTAGTCGGAATACACGTGCATTAAAAGTGGTTAGCTGGCTAATAACTGTTACTGAAGCCAACAAGACTGCCTGTCCGAATTCGTCAATTAGGTGCCACGGGTAAGCGAAGTACGCAAGGATACAAGTACGTTAGTATGTACCTGAATTCGGTCACGGCCTGGTATTCAATTGCACGAGTAACTAAAACGTACAAGCATATAAAGGTTAACTTGCCCGCAAATCAATTCTAGAATTTTTTTCTGTCCCTGCCTAGATGAGATAAGGTCCCAGAATATAGAGCAATATAATAAGGTGCTATTGCATGTACGATTACGCAATACTAGTGAAACAACCACGTTAGCGATGGTGTACGAATCATCGATTTGTGTTACTCGCGATTTATCGCCATCGATTTCGACTACTTCACAAATAATTTAACAATAATCAGTGGCCTTAAAAAAAAAATTTGGTGGCTCACAGCTTTTTATTTATAATATTTCAATAAACGCGTGGTTATAGTTTCAGCCTGCGTAAAATCTTGGTGACGGTATGTACTTCTGAATTTTTAACCTTGATGTACACGCATGCCAAACAGTTGGTATGAAAAGAGTCGAATTTTAAATTGTGTATCAAACTGAGGAAATCAATCTGAAATTGTTTGGTTGCCCGTCTAAAAAATGTAAGTCGCCCTTGCCGAGTTGACGACTTGTTATTTACAAAAGAAAGTTGAAAAATGATAAGGAAAGAGAGAAAGTAGAACCGAATAATAAAATTTAAACCATAGGTCTGCAACAACTTGAGGAGTTGATCGACTTGTAGACTAAGGTTGCAAACAAGAAATAAAGATGGCGGCAAACACAAATATGTCCGTAAACAGAAGCCTCGAAGAAGCAGTTCCGTTCGGGAACTAAGAGGTTTTCCGTAATAAGAGACGCTGTCATCCTTGTCTATAAGATTAGCCCACTGTATCGGTATTGAGAGGAGGGCCCCCACAGTTCTTCTGGCGGAACCCACGGAACTGTGAAATACGAATAGAGATGCACTGTTAAAATTTTCCGTATATTTACGGGGATTTTTTTTTCTCGAAAACGCACGGTGAATATACGGAATCGCAATCCGTAATGACGGAAAACGTAGTTAGGCGTGTAGATACAAAATACGGAAAATTTCCGTATTTCCCATGACTTCGGGTTTCGGGCACTAACAATGGCGAGTCTACACGAAGCGTTCTTCGCCATTGTAACCATAGAAATTATCGTTTGTGCGGCTGTAAGGTTATCCACGTCGCTGAGACCTGTTCTTTCCAAACCTTAAAAAGTAGCAACAGGCGCCTGTAACACTTAGCAACACTTGAAATACACTAACTTAAACATAAACTAAAAAAAAGTTGCTTATGTGACTAATGTAGAAATTCAAATGTTATACCTGATTCACCACCTGAGCATTGTAGGTAAGCGACTCACCACGTGAGCACTGTAGGTAAGTGGCTCACCACGTGAGCACTGTAGGTAAGTGACTCGCCACGTGAGCATTGTAGGCAAGTGGTTAGGGTCATGACTTGCAACTTTTTTGACTCGGGTTCAAATCTTGCTGAAGTATAAACATTTTCAACTTTTTAAATATATTTTTTAATACACAGTAGAACACCCTCATAACCAAAATAAAATAGATATTAAAAATAATCTGAACTACAAGTACAGAAAACTAACTAGGGAATTAACGGAGAGGTTCCGTGAGTTTTACTGAAAGTCCGTTTTTTTTTTTAAATTACCGCGTCCGTATTTTTACGGATAGTTTACGGACACGTCTGAATAAATTTTTACCAGCATTTTTCCGTAAAATGAGGGAAATTTTTTTTAGCAGTGTATATTTTGAGCGCGTTGTAAACACTTCAACCATTTGCAGGAAAATATAAGCTTATTGAAGTACGATGTAAGTTCCACCCCCTCCCCCCCCCCCTCCCGAAGAAGTCATACATCTGCCGTCGATAGGCTGTCGTTTACTACTTGCAATTCTGTGCCTTGAAATTTCCGTTAAAAGAAGATAGAAGAGGAAAGGAAAAAGGTAGAGTACACCACGCTGTAATACAAAGATTGGCTTCCATATTTTCAAATTTTATGTGAAAAATTTTAATGTGTTATTGAGAGAACTTTTCTTCTTTCGTTTTGCCCCGCCATTGCTGTTCTCAATGGAGGTGCTCCATATTCCGTTGTAGCACTTTCTAACTGCATAATTACTTTCTGTACTTGGTAAGACAATTTTTTTTGTGATATCTATCATTCGCTTTCTGCTTTTATTTGTCCGAGTGTAATAATGGCAACAGGATGTATAAAGTGTCCGTTGCGTAGTGCAGTATTTCTTTGCTGAAAGCAATATCACATATACTGGTAGGAAGAATTTGTATATCCGTAACATTTTACCAAAGCATGCCGTAACAAGTGAATAATATCGTCGGGTTGATATATATAACAAAACATGTGCCGCTGGTATTCGGTTTTATGTGGTAGAGTATGTACAAGAGGTATACGAATTATTTTCTAATATTAACAAGATTTCTGTACAGCGTGTGTTAACTCTTTGTAGATATTTAATTAAAAATCATATTAACAAAAAAAAACCAATTTTGGAGATCAACTACATAAAAATATTTGGTGGCGTGCATTTTGATTACAGTAATTAAAGTTTAGTACTTTTAATTGAATCGTGTGGTTTCAATTTTGCAAATTCTTATAAGCCATTTGCCGCTAATAGACCTACTCGACGAGATGCGACCCAGGAGATTAGTCATTGAGCGAGTGTCCGCAAACACAATTAAGTAGAGTTTCCTGCATCGGAGAACATTATCTTGATTACCGGCTAGTATACGTACAGTATGGTAACCCGCAACAC
The DNA here is from genome assembly GCA_029891345.1 of Dryococelus australis. Taxonomy (NCBI): domain Eukaryota; kingdom Metazoa; phylum Arthropoda; class Insecta; order Phasmatodea; family Phasmatidae; genus Dryococelus; species Dryococelus australis. Next base: position 28,455,113 of record CM057001.1, read on the forward strand.
TTCACCACAATGTAGACTTAAGTAGAGTTTCCTGCATCGGAGAACATTATCTTGATTACCGGCTAGTAGACGTACAGTATGGTAACCCGCAACACTTCACCACAATGTAGACTTAAGTAGAGTTTCCTGCATCGGAGAACATTATCTTGATTACCGGCTAGTAGACGTACAGTATGGTAACCCGCAACACTTCACCACAATGTAGACTTAAGTAGAGTTTCCTGCATCGGAGAACATTATCTTGATTACCGGCTAGTAGACGTACAGTATGGTAACCCGCAACACTTCACCACAATGTAGACTTAAGTAGAGTTTCCTGCATCGGAGAACATTATCTTGATTACCGGCTAGTAGACGTACAGTATGGTAACCCGCAACACTTCACCACAATGTAGACTTAAGAGGGCGCGGACATAAATTAATGCCATTGAGGTTTATCGTATTTTACAAATGTTATGGAAGCCGATAGAGAAAACAAAGAAAGGGCAACCATACAGAATAGTTTTTACTAACTACGAGATAAAATATTTTACCCCAGTGACGTTATTCTGCCGAGATATTTCTGACGCCGTCAGTTATTGTGTATTTACGTGGCGCAAGACATTATGCTAAATTGATACAATAATACTGCAAAATACTTGGTCGTTAAGTTGGCAAAACCTATGATCTGGGATTGCCATTTTTACTTTTTTCTATGTTGGCTTTCAAAAACCAGGAAACATCAATTTGCGCATTTGGTGTTAATTTATGTCCCACGCCCCCTTCAGCCTTCGAAAACGTTCCATTAGGCACACGCGTTCTGAGATCTCATTTTAGATCGTCGTTTTCTAGAAAATTCCCATGTTTTACATTCAAGTAACCCAGGCTTACGTAAAAAAAAAAATAATAAGCTGGTTACATTTAGAATAATAGGGCCTATGTCCAGGGGTTACCTTATTGCATTTACAGGAATGTGACCGTCGGAGCGTTTTTTTTAATTTATAAGTCATGGCCGCGAGTTCAAGTGAGCAATAATTCTAAGTAATCTGGTATAGGCTATTCACAGTACAATGAGCATTTTTTAAAGCCCTGCTTAAGATCTACTTGTATGCGCGTTGGGTATTCTTTCGCCTTATTTAAAATTTAACATTGCTATGGGTCTCATCACTTAATTCATGTGACGGTCAAGTGAAACTGTGAAATTATTATTAATTAATTTTTTTATCTGATCCTTTTTATTTACATTTCGATGCAGACAAAAAAAAAGGAAAGAAATAATTTAAGTTGTCACAAATAGTTACCTAACACTTTTTATTGAACGTTAAGATATGGAACTACTTTCCTTTCATCGTTACCAACTTTACAGGGTGCTTGTCACTCAGCGCGCCCGTTAAAATATACGCAGGCAAGGGCAGTGAATTTTTTTCTAAGGTTGATTTCAAAATTGCTCACTTTATCGTGAACGGCCTCTACCAGTTATCACCCATAGAGTACACAATTTTACAGTGTTTGTGTAAATATGTATATTTATACAAATATACGTGAATAAGAGATTTTGTACCATTAAATACCTACGGCATTAAATAATATATCTGTGCAAGCTTCTCGTTTCTGAATTCGCATAAACATACAGCTGTATGTGAAATTGATGTCAGAATATTAGTATTTATCATTTAACAGCCATCCTTACTTGTAAATTCTTTGTGCCTAATGCTACCTTTATATCTTTCGTTACAGGGTCTATTATTAAGTTCATTTTCGTAACAATTTATTTTCCTTTTTTAAATCAATTGTGTATTAGCACATTTCATGAGAAGTAATGTTTATTTGTATTTTAGTTTTTCCACGTATTATTGAAATATAAAAGAAATGAAAATATAAGATAGTCGAACACAACTAAATCTTACAATATTCCAAAGGAATTGCACCTTCCAGCCTTTTAAATGTTCCGCAATTGTATCTAACGTAGTATGTACAGAATATCCTATTTCACATGCATCTTGTGCCAAGTGATATCGTCTTATCACTTATTTTCTTGTAGGTTAATCAACCAGGTAGGAGTTCACTTTATATCTAGCAATTTTATGTTTTTTTTACGTACACGAATCCGTGCGTATTTTCTTAACCGCCAAAAAATGTTTTTTTTTTTTTTTGTGGATTCAAAATTATTTAATTTTTACCACGACGCTGCTGTGGTACCTACGAAATAATTCATTCGTGCGCTGGAGAAAATTTTTATTAGGATGACTTTCCCTAATTTTTTTTTCTCTTGCTGTACCCTCCGTGTCCTATGCACAGGACGTGAACACAGCCCGCCCTACGACGCAGCAATGCGATTTTCTTCAACCTGCGCCCCAGAAACTACGCGTTATTCAAATCACGACGGGTAAAAAATATTCTTCTCCGTCACTGTTGGTAATTCATTTCCCCCCCCCCCCCCCTTCTTATTTTCCTCTCTTTGTCCTTTTCGTGCTTTGTGTGCACAAAACAGAATACCTATTCGCGCCTCCAGTTAAAAGAAAATCCTCAGCTTCCGCACCCCAGCCACCCTTTTAACAAATCTTTTTTTGTAATGATTTCCTTCTTGTAATGCATCACGCTCCTTGATATGACAAGAGTTTTCGGCGAGTACGAAACCACTCCCATGGATTATGCAAATGCGTGATTCAAAAATCTTTTAGTATTAAATGGGTCTCAAACAAGTCTTTCGGTTTAACGCGAAGAAGTGCATGCAGCGTTATTTCTTTTTTTTTTTTTTTTTTTTTAAATAATATCGCGATTCTTTACATTTTTCCAAAGTATAAGAACATTTCTACGTATAAACGATGAGATGATATTTCCCATTAAGACAGATCTAATCACGGAAACGAAACGGATAGTAAAACTGGATGGAGATTGTATCGAAAATAATATCATTTCCAGATTGCCGTGACTACTTGTAGCAAAGGATTTTTTTTTTTTTTTTTTTTTTTTTTTTGGAAATCTGAGGTTTCTCACTGTTTTACAAAATAGTTTTCACAGGCTTATGCGAAAACACCGGAAAGTTCCCTGCGTGTGCTAAGTGAAGTGTCTGTACAAATACCACGCACGAGAATTATAACCACACTAGCAGACGTACGAGTGTTATAATATTATGTCCCAGACGCAGAATAACAAACTTTAACTGAGAAGCGTGCAAATATATAGTTACAGTCAGCTAAATTTAATTTGCGTAAACGCCCTCTAGTAATAAATCAAATCATAGTATAGTTAATTGAAACTCGCTCACCAGTTATTTGTCTTTTTTTTTTTTTTTGTTATATAATGAGAGTGATATATTTAATCAAAAACCGTAGTGCAGTTTATGTCTGCGGATGTTTTTGTGAAAGTAGAACCTACTCCCCCTGCAACCTTAACCATATGACCAACCTGACTTACGAGTATAAGATTTATTTGTATATTAAATCTATTTCTGAGTTCTTATAAAATATTAAGGAAGTTATTTTATTTAAAAGAATATACGGTCACTTTTTATTTAAATTGTCGTTTTATTGTTATTTGAGTTGTTTTAAGTATTTTGCGATATTTAAACTTGCAATACAATTATATTACGTACAAACCTTTAGTTTTGCACGCAACTATATTTTAGATCACCCCTAGTTTTTGCACAAACAGCTATATATGGTTTTACGTTGTTGAGTGTCTTGTTATTTTGCTGAAGCTCTTGGATACGTGTCAGTATAGCACAAACATCTCTTAACGTCTGTTGCAATCACAGCCCTTGTAATTCTACAAGATAAACATTTATAAAACTACAAACAATTTCTCCGTAAAAATTACAAATTCTTTTTTACATTTCCGCAGCACTCGGAAGTTAACGTCTATGGTTAAAATAAAATAAAGTATATTTATTGGATATTGTTACAAAAGAGAGGTGCTTTCAAAAGTGCTCACTTTACCGTGAATAGCCTGTACCTGCCTAAACATTTGCAATTTTCCAATCGTTATTCCCATCGGCCTGTCAATACCTCTGAGATCTCTCCACTCACTCATCCCGCCGTTACTGGTGGCGTGTCTCTTTCAGGCGACATCTTGTTTCTTGACTGAGTCAACTAGAAGTATGTAACTGTAGTAATGACAAACATTTACTCGAGGGCTGGCACCTCAGACGCATAGATATTAAAACCATCCAGTCCAGAGAGTGGATCTGAGATAAATGGTTTTGAAACAAAACTGGACACGAACGCTTTCCGCGAAAATCAGATGCTGCGTCGTTTAAGTGCAGTCCACGAATATTCTTTCCTTGGCTGGTTTTATGTACCTACCTGGATATCTTATGCCAAACGGGCTTGCCACCCCCCCCCCCCTCCAAGGAGTAAATTTAGTTTTTTAACTATATCCACCTATCATCTGACCGATTGGAGTTTATTTCTGACATATAGACATTAATGTTGCTCGTTATCGAGTTTTACTGAAAAAAATGGATAGGTGTAAGCATTTTTTGTGAGTTTTGCTCACGACATGAAATAATAATATTTTTTTTACAGATGGAACGATAAGTTATAATCATATCCCTTGAGATTATATAATCTGACGCTAGTTAAGGATTTCAATGGCAACGTTATATATAGTCTGTTCACAGTATCCATTTTTTCTTGCATAGGTGCTAGTAGTCGTAATTTCGCCTTGATATGCAAACAAGTCCGATATTTTCAGCTACATTAAGAGAAAATTAAGGAATTTATCGACCTAAGAAAAGTAAGTGAACAGAAATTTATCTACTCAGTACACTACCTGGAAAAAAAAGAATGCAATACAAAGAGGTGGAGTTATCAAGAAAATCCTTCAAATTCAGTGTAAAACACGTATCTAAAAGTCGTAAAACACGACGGCATTGTTTCGAACGAATGTTGAGAATCGGCCGATTAAGCTTCTGATAATCCATACCTTTATGGTCCTAATTAGAGTGGCGATAATGGAAAATTGTCGACTCTTGAACGTTTAGACGTAGTTCTTCGTCGCACTTGAAAGCAACTACTTGAGTGCAGCTGTTATCTCAGTAAAGTAAAAGCACAGCTACGAACAAAATTCGTAAACTAGGTAGTTGCAAAATAAACTTGATACACAATAAATGTCTAGCAGAATTTAAATGTGGTTGAATATTTGTTTAATATCGTTCAGCGGAAGTGTTGAAATATTATAATAGTCTTTTCACGGTTAATTTTGCACTTTTTGAAACCCCTGATAAAGATATATTTTCCTGCAAAATTTTGCGTCATTGTTAGGGAAACAAGTCAGACTAAATAGATCCGTAAATTTCTTTCTACAAGTTATTTTATACATCCTGTAGGACTCCCATCCCATGGGCATGGGGCATGGGGTGTGCTGGGAGTGTCCAGGCGCACTCTGATATCCGGAAAAGTGTTCCTGCTCTGTATTTCGATTTGTTCGAGACCGCGAGTCCTCGTGCACTGGGGGAAAATCGCTAACGACGGCCCCCCCCCCCCCAACATTGAAACTCGACTGCGAACGGCGCTACAATCGACTTCCCTTGCTCGATCACCTGCTGGCCTCGCCCGCACTGCGCGACGCGATATCCCAGCGAAACTTTTTTTTTCTTCTTCTAGAATTGAAAATACGCAAAAAGACTCGTGTGCTGCTGCGCGACGCGGTGGAATGTCACGAACTTGGCCTCTAACCGGCGGAACTGCGCTGTACGCGATGAACGAAGTACGTTGTTCACCGGAGCTCGAGCCGCGGCCGGCCGTCGAGCTGTAAGGCAGCTGTTCACCTGAGCGGCCCCCTGAAATCGCGGTTCCACTGACTTGCCACCTCGGGAGCTAGTGTAGCGGTAGCGCTGTATACCAGCGCGCGATGCGGTCCTTATAGATGGCGCCACGAGGACTTGCTTTCGTGGGATTTAAATTTCTCTGGAAGGTGCCGCTGCTCCCCGATTCGAAATATGACTGTGTCAACCTCGCAGCCGATTGGTTCAGAGACTCGGCTGCTGGGATTCCGACACGGTGAAAGTTAAGTAAAATCCTAACATGTACGTAGGGCCTATAAGATAGCAAGTTAAATGTAGAAATGGACTTTGTTGCTTGTCCATGTAGGCAGTAGAAATTTTATCTGGTAGGCCTCGAGATGGTTTGGAATAGTTATGCACTTTAAAAGTCTATTGGGAAAAGGCTGTTAGTTAAAAAAAATGCGTTTTGCCTTTCCCTTGGCGTTTTTTCAGTAACCGATGTTACGTAGTTGCATTAAAAAAAAAAAAAGTAAAATTCTGTATTGTCTAGTTTGGTACATGTTTGGAAGACTAACATTTTCATGTAAGATATTTTTAAGTGTAGGGAATACTTTAAAAGGTTACGATGAAAGGGGAAAATAGAGAGAAATCTTGCACGAGTGTTGAAAGAACACATGTCGAGTAAAGTGCAAACGTATTTGGATGTCAAGCTAAATTTTCATGCTGTGTCGTGATAGAATTTTAAAGGCTATTGTAGTATTCAGATTTGTCATTTTTCAGCCTTACAAGAATTACTGAAGCTTTTTAAACCTTTATGCATGGCCAAAATAGACTCATCCGAGAGTTTTAATGCGAAAGATATGTTATGTAGTCGGCTGCATACATAATTTTAAATGTAGAAATAGATGAAATTCTAGTCAGTAAATTGGAAGTAGTGTGTTGTATTTTCGTACTTGCATGAGGTTTGTAACGTGTTTTGAAAATACACAAAGATTTTCTCGTACGGAGTGCGTGTTTCTGTTTTCTAGAAATACTATGTGCCTGAGATATTATCTAAGTTTTGTTTGCTTGTAGTTCTCTTGGTTACGTGGCGTTTCTCGTGTCGTCCTGGTTTGCAGGAAGTAGCGAGCCCCCCCCCCCCCACATCTTTATAAAACATGAATTTGCTTCTTAAGATACTCTTGACATGTGAAGTGACTATAGGCTGTTTTCATGGTAAAGTGAGCACTTTTTAGGCCCTGAGAGATTTTTCCTTTCAGCCAATTTCTGTCTTTCTGACACTTTTTAATGTAAACATTGATATGTGTCTAATAAACACAGTGTATACGTATCATCACTCTCAAAAGTCAACGTGTGAGGCTGCAATAGAAAATATTTATTAGTGATTAATGGCAGTTGGGTGGGCCTTACAAACTGCTCACTCTACTTTGAATAGCATATATATAGACACACACAGAATTTGAAAGGTTGTACTTTCCAAACATAAATTTGGTTCCATAGGTTTAGTCCCAACGTTAAATGTGTTCTTGTTTTCTCGAGATATTTTACTTAGATTTTTTAAAAATAAAACTGTATGTAATTTTTTGTAGGCCAGGGCGGCTATTATTACTTAGATTATATTAAATAATATATTAATTTCACTTTCTACATTTAATAAAAGTTGACACAACAGAATTGAGTTTCACACAACAATTCTAAGGAAATGAATACGATAAGTGGTATTGTTATAAAATTATATTATGGCACACCTATCACTATTTTAAACTTTAAAATCAAAAATTTCTGGGAAGAATTTTCTGTATCCTTAGTTTATAAGTGGCCATCAGTGAATGTATTTGTGTGCACACCCTAATGACGAAGGCTGCGAACGATTATGAAGACTATAGCGAACTCGTACAAAAAAAGATAGAATAATATTTAACTTCGACAGGAGAACAACTGCATCTCGCTGTGTCAGAGTCATCGAGTGAATGCAGTCGATGTTAACTGGCGTCTGGCGTGCCACCTTGAAATAACATTGTTTGTGGCGCTAATTCACAAAGAAGTAATCCCTAGTTCAGGTCGAATTTCTCGTCCCGAATGCCAAAATTCCCAGGCAAGGGCGGCTGATTTCTGAAACGAACGGTGATGATATTAAGAACATAATGTGTTGTTACTAAGCAGTAACGATAACGTGTATACAAACATTGGAATAACGTACAGTCCGACATAATTTTTAAAGCGAATTAGATTTCTGGCAAAGTAATCCCTGCGTATAATACTACTCAAGTTAGTTTTACTCATAAATGTGTATCAGCCACAAACGAACACGAACCATTTTCGGTTTATGAAGCGTATTTGCTTTGGGGACGACCTTTTTATTAGAATAGGTCCATCCGTTTCGTGTCTTCGGGCTATAGACCTACTATTCTTTTCTCGTTGTGAAAAATTTGTTAACAGTTCTTATAAGCGTTTGCTGGGCAGTGAATAAATATTACTATAGGGAATCCGTTTTACACTTTTGTGAGCGAAAATACGTATGTAGTGGGATTTTGATTGCTTTCTTTCTAAAATAAAAAAACCCAGCGTGTATGTTAATGAAAATATTCATGTTTCACAGCGAGTACTGCTACAGACGCGTGTGGTTCCTTAAATGTTAGACTTCAGTTTCATAAAAATTAATGCATATAAATATAACTCACAAGAAATGTATTACGTATACATTTTTATCAGCTTAGCATATTATATACCGTCTACGACAATGCAGAGACAAAGCTAATTTCCTTCTTTAAATATTTATCAAAATATCCCTATAAACAATGCACTTTTTAACGTTTTCGCACAAATTATTTTGTTTGGATTCACAAGTTAAAAATGAAAGTGCGGTAAATCATAAGGAAATATATTTCGTGCTGCGTGGTTGGTAAGATGCGTGGTTAGGGCCGCCATATCCGACCAGTAGTAACATGGAGTCATCCTGGGAAGAACTATATCTTCTCTTTCATTCTAATTGACCATCGGCACTTAAACCTCCTCAGTATTTTGTTTGGATTCACAAGTTAGAAATGAAAGTGCGGTAAATCATAAGGAAATATATTTCGTGCTGCGTGGTTGGTAAGATGCGTGGTTAGGGCCGCCATATCCGACCAGTAGTAACATGGAGTCATCCTGGGAAGAACTATACCTTCTCTTTCATTCTAATTGACCATCGGCACTTTAACCTCCTCAGTATTTTTTTTTGTGCCGTTTGGTGTGTAATGGAAACGATTTATTGTGTTATTTAATAGTGTATTATTTAATTTTGGTTCATCGATTGCACTACGTGTATTGCACACACAGTATTGACTTTGTTCCGTGTTTTATAGGGACTCGCCGAGGACTACCGCTACAAACCCGTTTGTAAAAATGGTAAATAAAAAAAAGCACTAATTGGTCTCTAAATCACGTAGTGAACTCACTACAGTCTGTACAGTAATATTCACTAGACAATCTCACTTCTAACTAAACTCCTTTTGCGCACTTGCAAGGTGAGTATTATTTTATCTTTGAAGTTAAATGGCAATCGTGAGTTACTATGATTGTTTGATAGGACTGTATCCATTGACGACTATGAGACTAAATAAAAATCTGGCGCACACACATATAACTCAACAAGACAAAAGACGAAAAACCTTGTACAACACCACAGACAGATAATTAGAAAAAGCTGTCTCCTTGTCAACGAAAAATACATATGTATATAATTAATACGACTAAGAGATAGACGAACAACTTATTATTACAAAACAGGACAGACAATAAAATAAAACTACAAGAAAAGACGAAACGATGACGAAACAAACAACACCAGTGGACACAGCTGAACAATAAAACTCCAAACACACAAAAACCACAATGAAACACGTCAGGAAAAGTATTCCTTGTCAAATTATAAAACCAACTAAATCAACTCTAAGAACAACACAGGAACCACAAAAATAACCAGAGGATAAATAGATAAACAACAGAGAAGAAACAGAGTGACGAAAATAACACAAAGTAATAATTAGTCTTCACGACGATTCGTTCCTTGAAACACAACATACTGCCTTCAAACCCACTACAACAATAAAAACAATAATAACAAAAGTAAAACCCCCCAGTCATCAAAATAACACACAGGACTGTATTTACCAAATTCCTTATTAGTGCGGGAGTGTGTACATAGGGGAAACAGGCCTGCCACTGTCCACACGTGTCAAGTAACACAAATGTAACACTAAACCGGGTGAAACAGTAAAATTAAACTAGCTGGACACGCCTGGTCAAATAATCATAAGATTCTTTGGGAAAATTCTGTACCTGTAGCCAAAGGGCAAAATGCCATTTAAAAAAAAAATCAAATAACCGGCTTTCAGCAACTGCAATAGTAATATCATAAGTCAACATAGCATAGAATTAAAGGGAATATGGCTTCCAATAGCGAAGTTTTGTTGTCCAAAATGAATAATTACACTTCAAATTAGACCTGTATTTCCACTCAACATGTACCTACACCCATAGGCTGCCTCTCGGCACAATCAGCAAGCACTCTTCCAAGCACCAACAATCAGAGACTACCTGCCCTCCTATTGGTGCGCTCGGAAGAGTGCGAGATTCATATAGGATATATATATATATATATATATATATATATATCCACTCAACAGTACCTACACCCCATAGGCTGCCTCTCGGCACAATCAGCAAGCACTCGTCCAAGCACCAACAATCAGAGACTACCTGCCCTCCTATTGGTGCGCTCGGAAAAGTGCGAGATTCATATAGGATATATATATATATATATATATATATATATATATATATATATATATATATTCGCTATTTCCTCCCCCCACCCCCCTCAACATTGTATACTGCGATTGTCCTTCCACAATGTCTCACCTGAAGAAGGGGGCAAATTTTAGGCCCCTAAACATCATGAAGACTTACTATTTTTGGGTTATTTTCGTCGCTCTGTTTTTTCTCTGTTGGTTTATCTTGGTTATTTTTGTGGTTCCTGTGTTGTTCTTAGTGTTGATTTATTTGGTTTTATAATCTGACAAGGAATACTTTTCCTGACTTGTGTTTCATTATGAATTTTTGTGTGTGTTTTAGAGTTTTATTGTTCAACTGTGTCCACTGATATTGTTTTTTTTTATTTTTTTTTATTGCACTGTTTGTTCACTCGTATGGTGTTTACGTTTTCCTCGTCGTGTTGTCTTTTCTCGTGGTTCGCTTTCGTTGTCTGTCCTGTTTTGTAATATAATAAGTTGTTCGTCCATCTTTTTGTCGTTTTAATTATATACATATTTATTCACTGACGAGGAAACAGCTTATCGTAATTATCTGTCAGTGTTGTAAAAGGTTTTATCGTCTTTTGACTGGCTGAGTTCTATGTGTGTGTGTGTGTGTGTGTGTGTGCGCGCGCGAGATTTTTTAGTCTCATAGTCGGCATTAGACACAAAGCATTCAAACATTCATAATAGCGTGTGTATTATTGTTTTAATTCTAATTACTGTAACGCATAGACGCCGATGTCTGTTGCCCGTTACATAGTTACTACCTGTAACTCATAATGTATTCCCGGTGGGGTCGCACGCGGGTATCGTGCAGGACGATACCACTGGTTAGCGGGTTTTCTCGGTGATCTCCCGTCCTTGCATCCTGTACCTAGGCCCTACTCCATTTTCACCTCGTTTCAACCTCATCGGCTCTCAAGACTTCGAATTTAATTCAAATCCGCCCAAACCTATGAGCACCACGTAACTTACTTGTTGCTACGGAATGTTCCGTTTTGGTGTTGTGCGATAACACTTCTATACCTAAGAGAAATAAAACATTACTGAATGCTCGGGACAAATGAATTATTCACGCCAATAAAAAAAAAAAAAAAAGAGGATCGGTAAAAGCTTGCGTGCTAAGAATTTCATGGCGAAACCTGCTAGTCACGAGGGGAGGTTCGCTCAAGCCGATATTGATCTGCGTGTTATTTTTACGTGGCGGGTCAACCCTGCGAAGCTCACTCAAAAAAAAAACGCACGCTTCTACAGCTGACGGATACAGAGTTGCGTGAATGTCGCGGCAAGTTCTTTCGGATTTAGGCTACTAGACTTCAAGAATATTTACTCTAGTAGTCCTCTTGCGATTGTGCCACAGTGGTTTTTACTTGGTGTGCTCAACTCTTCAGACGGGAACAAACAGGAGGAAATTATGTGACCTTCTGTGCCGTACAACCAAGTTGAATAAAAAAAATTTCTCCTCGCGCCATGACAGCAGTTAATGAATAAACAATCCTGTCCCTATGCCGCAAACTTTCACTCAGCGATAGGTTTGTTGCAACCAACAAAATACTTTTTTGTATAGGCCGTGCACTGTAAAGTGAGCACTTTTTAAGGCCCTGCCGAAAGGCATTATGGCACCTTCAGATGTTAACTTGTGGGAGTGGTAGAATTTATTCACCGAATTTATTGGTCGTATGACAATGTTTATAGTAAAAAAAAAAAGTGGCGGAAAGATAGAAATTGGCTAAAGGGAAAAATTTTGCAGGGCCTTAAAAAATATGCTCACTTTACCGTGGATAGACTACGTATGGCCAAACATACTGTATATACATTTTGTAAACCCAAAAATATATTTCGTCCAGTTAACAAAACTTGAAAAACAACAAACTTGATTTCGGTCATCTAACAAAATACAGGCTTGAGAAAAAACCGCTGTGTTGGGGGAAAAAAATTTAGACTGTCAACAAGCTATTTAGTTGAATCTGCTCTGTATACTTACATGGCCACTTATTTGATTGTGCCTTCGTTCGAAAATACTGCTCGAGGGCTTGTTTGTAATTTTTGTGACGATAAGGATCGTAACAGTGTTTTCTATTGCATTTATTAATGGTTAATAGCTATACAAATATCCCAAATGAAAATTTCAACAGGAAACTATAAAATAAAGCTGTAAGACTTGAAATATTTATTTACGGTCGCCGTCCGGTATCTGGACTGTAAATACTCGAAATCTCTCTTTTTTCGGCAGAAGTCACTTTAGCTTATCGTACTTAAAGCGTGGTGTTCGGGAACAGATGATCCTAGTTTGAATTCGGTCGTGCTTCCGGTTTCTTTAAATAATCGAAACCGTTAATGTATGTTTGTACCTATAGTCAAACGGGTCTAGTTTGCGCGAACCACATATTGCAGTACGCGGTGACCAAATAATAAAAAAAGGAATCATTTATTTTTAACAACAAAATAATGTTATTGCCGTTATAGTCTGGTCATTTTTGTGGAAAATTACGTTAAAAAAACAAGCACGAGACTTAGTAAATTTGTAGTATTTGTTCAACTGAACAACATGGTAAAGGTCCTCGGAATTAAAAAAAAAAACTTGTGCTACGGCCGCCATCTTGAAAAATGGCGGCCGAAAACTGGTTTTTCGAAGTTTTCACAGAAACTATCAGATTTGCAAAAAAAAAAAAAAAAAAAAAATGTTAGGTATAACCACATAAACATTTTTCGTTTTTATCTTTTGGTAGCGTCAAACAAGATATATTTCAGTCAACAAAAGATTTTTTCGCAGGTCTTAGGTCTTAGGCTGCTGCCAGATGTATGTATTCGCGAATGCACGTATGTAGTTCTACCGATGAAAGTGACCGCCAAAAAACGGGTTCTGGAATAGGGTTGTTACGGCTAATAGATAGGGTATGTATAAGCTATTCACGGTAAAACGAGCACTTTTGAAAGCCCTGTTTAAGATCTACTTGTATTCACGTTGTGGATTCTTCCGCCTTAAGTCAAATTAACATTGTCATTGGCCTCATCACTTTAATTCACGCGTCGAACAAGAGAAAATGTGAAATTATTATGAAAGTAAATATTTTAGAAATATGCTAATTTTTATACTTCGATGCATAAAAAAAAAAAAATAGAAAGCGAAAGAAAAAATTTTAAGTTATTGTGTTATTTTAAGTTAATTGTGACCCGACATTTTTTATTCGACGTTAAGGTGTGGGATTACTTTCCATCCATTGTTACCTACTCTACTGGGTGCATGCCCCTCAGTGCGCCCGTTAAAATATACGCGGGCAGGGCAGTGACTTTTTTTTCAAAGGTCGATTTCAAAAGTGCTCACTTTATGGTGAAACGCCTTTAGTTGGAAATCTGGTGAAGGTGAGGTGGGAGAGAGTTATTGGGAAATTTCCTAGCCGGCCACTCTACTTGTCATTGCGTGCGTCGTCCATTTTTTATTTTCAGTCCTGGGCGGACCCCGCATATCCGCCTCCCGCCTAATTCTGTTTGAGACTGAATAAACAATAAGGTTAGCAGAGACTGGAGAAGGGTTGGACGGGGGGGGGGGGGGGGTACGGGTCAGAACCCTCCCCCCTCTACATTATCTAACCTCAAGCACCTCTGGCAATAGCGGTCGTAAAACTTGTCTTATGGAGTACCAGAGCAGAAGGACGATAAGCGTTTATCTGGATCCGCACTAAGCTCCGCAGAGTCTGGCCAGTCCATCGCCTCCTCGTATCTTCGCCGGAAGGAAGGTGAGTGGAGAGGTTCGGACGGCTCTTAACAGCGAGGTCTTGAGGGCCGTATGGAGCAGCGCCGGAATGAAAGGGCTGGGAAAATGGAAGATCCCCGAGAAAACCCGCCGACCAGTAGCATTGTCCGGCACGATTCCCGCTTGCGAAAATCCGGAGTGAACCGGCTGGGAATGTTAGTTATAATTGGAATATCATAATGTATAGGCATCATAATATTAGTAACATATAAATTTAACAAAAAAAAAAAAAAAAAAAAAAACCCTTTACGTCAACACGAGTCTCTGGAAGTGGGTTGTGTGTCTGATTGGCTGTAGCGTGCTGTGTGAGATTCCCTATCGGGCAAACAGCCGGGTGGCAAGTTGCCAGACTCTGATTGCCAAATGACGTTGCGCCATACTGGTAGCGTTGTCCCAAACCCTTTCTTTCTCCTATCCTAGTAATCACTGACTCTGCTATCGTTACCCACTTGGCCTAACTCAAACACAATATAAACGCTGTAGAAGGAAGGTTTCTAATGGGGACGTAACTATCGTTGGTCAGACTAATGAGGGAGAGTGCTTGCTTAAATAACACATTTATTATAACAACAATTAAGCTTGACTTACTACAATACAGCAACTCGATAAAGAACAAATATAATTTATCTTTATGTATATATTTTACTCTTGATATCACAAACATTAGAACTGTATTTAACGGTAGATAGACGTTAACCCTAACTTTGCCAGATTTCTTACGTTAAGGTGATCGGTAACGGGAACTCGTGAAATAACGTTACGCCCTACTGCCAAAGGCTGTTCACGATCAAGTGTACACTTTTGAAATCAACCTTAGGAAAAAGTCACTGCCTCTACCTGCATATATTTTATGGGACGGCCTGAGTGACATGCGCCTTGTAAGGTTGGTAACAATGGATGGGAAGTAGTTCCGTATTTTAAAGTAGAATAAAAAGTGTTAGGTAACCATTTTTGAAAATTTAAATTATTTCTTTCGCTTCCTGTTTTTTTTTTTTTTTTTTTTTTTTTGCTAGTTCATCGAAGTGTAAAAATGAGTAGATTTGTAAAATATTTAATTTTCTAATAATTTCACAGTTTCTCTTGACCGACGCATGAATAACGTGATGAGATCCATGACAATGTTAATCTTGTGTAAGGTGGAAGAATACAAAACGTGCATACAAGTAGAACTAAAGCATGGCTTTCAAAAGTGCTCATTTTACCGCGAATAGTCTATACGCGGGTTATGCTCACCACAACACATTCCTGCAAGGGCCTAGAGCTCCTCTAGACCAGGTCTGATATGTTGCCTCATGCTTCGTGTCGCCTCCGACACTTTACACACACTCTCACGCTGTTCTTGCGTCGCGTCGCCGTCTTTGGTAACTTAGGTGGGGGGGGGGGGAGGTGATGCATTGGGTGGCACTTAAATAGTCTGGCGATGTGAAGAGCATGTTTTACAAAACAAATTGCTCGCCCACAATCTATAGTGCGTAGTACCTTAGGTGGTATCTGCACGACGCCTGGTTGCCGCAGTTCGCAGTAAAACGGACTGTACCGCGCTTTGTAGAGGGGACATGAGGTAGAGTGCACGTCCGTGGTGCGCAGTCAACACTTCGTATCCCAATATTCGACTGCTTTTCTGCCTGTAGTCCATTCACGGTTGCTTCTCTAGAGACTTTCAAAAGTTCTACTTCCAAGATATTCCTCCGCTTCACGCAAACGAAGATTAACTTAGAAAATTACACTATAGGGACTCCGCATCGAATTCGTGCGCACTCAGAGTAATATTATTTTGTATTAGAACTATTTCTTTTGTAGGTATTACCAACGCAACTATTTTCTACTTGTTTTTTGCACTTCAATTGTAAATTAAACATTATAATTTACAGATAAAATGTCAATTACAAGTTCAAATTAACCAAAAATAAGGTACTTTTATGTTAACACAAATATAAAATTCTTGGATACATGGCACATTTAGAGTATGACAAAAAAAACACATATGTGGGGCAATTTTCTAAGGTTTGATTGAAATGCGTGAATAAACCGCGAATAGTCATAAACGACGTGGATAATATTTGAGGTTAGAATACCTTTTATATAAACAAGTACTTTGGATATACTTCCTTAAGTACGTAGCTTTATACTTCCTCTGACTGCTTTTTAGTGCGATTAGATTAAATGAAAATTGATTAATGTATTTTATTTATATAAAAGGGATTTTCTGAAATCCACACGTGTTGAGTTATAATTTGCTCTTAATGAATTTGGTAATTTTTTTCCTATACATTTTAATAATTATCACATTTTTTGTTTTTTTCTCGTAAACTTGTCTGAAGAGTGTGGTAATTAATTTTTTTAGCTCTTAATTTGTCACGAGTTATGTAGGCACGGAATAAGTTATGAAGCACCCAAACAGAATTGGTACACATAAATTAACATATTGATTACATGACTACCATATTTGTCTAGCATGCTTAAGTCTTAAAGGAAAAGTTTTTTTTTTCTTCCGTGGAATTGGCTTACGCTCCATTCGTATAGGCCGTTCACGGTAAAGTGAGTACTTTTTTAAGGCCCTCCCAACATGCATTAACCACTAATAAATGTGTTTTACTGCAGACTCAGGTGTTAACTTTTGAGAATGGTTAATGGTATACAAGGCGTGTATTAGTCACATTGCACTGTTTACATTAAAAAGAGATGGACAAATAATCATTGCCTCGAAGAACATTTTTTTAGCAGGGCCTTAAAAAGTGCTCACTTTACCGTGGATGACCTATATATCATCGCATTGCTGATATAACGGCTCAGCCATTCACAATTCTAGTGAACTGGTGCACGCGGAAAGCGGTGTTTGCCAGTTTTGTTGGTGAATTTGCTCGCGGATTTTGTGATCAACCTATAGAAGTTTTCAGAATGGAGACTCCGATTCAAACTACAATTTCTGCACGATTACGTCATCACTAGAAGGCGTAATCGTCATCACAACGTCTTATAGTAAGTTATTCATGCGTCGGTCAAGGGAACCTGTGAAAATATTAGAAAAGTAAATATTTTGCAAATCTGCAAAATTTTACACCTAGATGCATTAAGGAAAAAACAGAAAGCAAAGAAATAATTTAAATTATCACGAATGGTTACCTGATAATTAATTCGATGCTAAGACATGGAACTACCTTTCCCTCCATCGTTATAGGCTGTTCACTGTAAAATTAGTACTTTTGAAAGTCCCGCTTAAGATCTAGTTGTACGCACGTTGTGTATTCCTCCGCCTTATGTCAAATTAACATTGCCATTGGGCCTCGTCACTTTATTCATGCGTCGGTCAAGTGAAACTGTGGAATTATTAGAAAAGTTGATGCGTCACAAATCTGCCCATTCTTATATTTAGGCGCATTAATAAAACAGAGAGGAAAATAAATAATTTCAGTTTGCACAGATGGTTACCTATAGGCCGTTAACGATAAAATGAGCACTTTTGAAAGCCCTGCTTAAGATCTACATGTATGCAGATCGTGTATTCTTCCGCATTATGCAAAATTAACATAACCATTGGTCTCGTCACTTTATTCATGCGTTGGTCAATTGCAAATGTTAAATTATTACAAAACAAAATGTTTAGCAAATCTGCTCATTTTTACACTTCAATGCATAAAAAAAAAAAATAATAATTTAAGTCATCACAAATAGTTACCTGACACTTTTTACTTGACGTTAAGATATGGAACTACTTTCCATTCATTGTTACCAACTTTACTGGGAGTATGTCACTCAACGAGCCCGTTAAAATATATGAAGGTAGAGACAGTGATATTTTCCTAAGGTTGATTTCAAAAGTGCTCACTTTATCGTGAACAGCCTTTAACACCGTTAACTTGACGTTAAGATATGGAACTATTTCCTCTCCATCATTACCAACTTTACTGGGCCGCATGCCACTCAGTGCACCCGTTAAAATATACGCAGGTAGGGGCAGTGACTTTTTTCTTAGGTTGATTTCAAAAGTGCTCACTTTATCGTGGACAGCCTTTACCAACTTTACTGGGAGCATGTCACTGCGTGCGCCCGTTAAAATATATCCGGGTAGGAGCAGTGCCATTTTCCTTAGGTTGATTTCAGGAGTGCTCAGTGTGGCACGAACGGTCTTCTCAAGGAGGAAACAACGTAGAGAAGAAGGGCGGAGTTGAGCGCGAGGTTGGAAACGGTGCATGAAAGGCTGCGAGTTCACAACGTGAATCGAAAGGCACGCTAATGACGGGTCGGTGGAAAACGGCGGAACTAATTGGTCGTCCGCGGGAGTTGCTAACAGGGG
This sequence comes from Dryococelus australis, assembly GCA_029891345.1. Lineage (NCBI taxonomy): Eukaryota > Metazoa > Arthropoda > Insecta > Phasmatodea > Phasmatidae > Dryococelus > Dryococelus australis. Next base: position 28,473,661 of record CM057001.1, read on the forward strand.
TTTTTTTTTTTTATTTGATGGAGGGCGCTAGCGGTGTGGCATCAGTCCCCCCCCCCCCCCCCACACACACACAAAATCCTGCTTCCACCAACAGGAACGCGGCACGATATCGTGACGTGATATGTAGCATAACGGTTTCGTGGATTTCGAATTTCTTAACGTCAGCGGCCTGAAATTTAAGATGTTCAAGAATGCTGGGGAATCTTTCGTGGCAGGGAGAAAAAAAAAAAAAATTCCGAACGTGTCCAACTCGCGTTTGAGAGGTTTTAAGTCCTGGCTGCTGGTTCGGAGATAATGCTGTTATTTGCTCTTTGCTCTTTGCTCTTAATTTGTATCCTTCCGCCGTATTTGAATTTAACTTTTCCGTGTACCTGGCCACTTTATTCGTGTTCCATTCGGGTTAAAAAGTAAACAAGGCATTAAAGGCTGTTCACGTTAATGTGAACACTTTTGAAATCAATCTTAGGATAGAGTAATATACGCATATACTTCAACGGGCGCACTGAGTAACATTAACCCAGTAAAGTTGGTAACGATAAATAGAAAGTAGTTCCATATCTTAACGTCGAATAAAAAGTATTAGGTAACCATTTCTGATAACTCAAATTATTTCTTTTGCGTTGTAGTTTTTTTTTTTTTAACCATCAGTGTGTAAGAATTAGCAAAATTACAAAATGTTTACTTTTCTAATCATTTCACAGTTCCACATCACCGGCGCATGAATTAAGTGATGAGGTCCATGGCAATGTTACTTTTACATAAGGCGGAAGACTACAGAACGCCCATAAAAGTAGGTCTTAAGCAGGGCTTTCAAAAATGCCATTTTACCGTGAACAGCCTATAATATCGAAAACGTACCCTAATGCATACAAAGCAAATAACACTAATTTCAATGGCGATAAATTTAAACGTTACATTCGCAATACAACGCCGATTAATACGACTATTTATATTATATTAACTTACTGCACACTTAACAGGGAATCTGCATGTAATTATATATGTACTATGGTTCTTTCACGGTTACTTACGACTTTCCTGAAGCCCTGCTGAAGTTACACTTCCAGGATATTCCTCCGCCCCATGCAAACTAAGTTCCAGAAAGTTCCAACAAAAGGACAACGCACTACATTCGTGCGCACTCAGTGTAATAACGTATTGCATAAGAACTATTTTTTTACGGAAACTACGCGGGAGTCGCAGACAACGTCGGAGTTGTGAACCTTACGCTTAGTGTCGCCAACACACGTATTTTCTCTTCTTTTTTTTTTTATTCGGGGGCCGCGGTGGCTGAGCGGCTAGGCTTCTCGTCTTCCTCCAGTGCAAACTGGGTTCAATCCCTGGCCGGTTCACTCCGGATTTTCGCAATTGGGAACCATGCCGGACGATGCAGATGGTCGGCGGGTTTTCTCAGGGATCTCCTGTTCCCCCGCCCTTTCGTTCCGGCGCTGCTTCTTACTCACCTCACTTCACCCTCATCGGTTGTCGAGACCTCGCTGTTAACAGCCGCCCAAATCTCTTTTCTCATTCTTCACACACACTCTTTTTTACTCGTGTTAATTAAACATGAGTGACTGAAGTGAGCGAAGAGATTTGGGCGGCTCTTAACATCGAGGCCTTGAGAGCCGATGAGGTTGTAGTGAGGTGAGTATGGAGCGGTGCCAGGAATGATGGCGCGGGGTAAACGGGAGATCCCCGAGAAAACCAGCCGACCAGTGGCATGGTCCGGCACGATTCCCACTTGCGAAAATCCGGAGTGAACCCGCCGGGAATATTAATCGTAAATGAGATATTCCAATGTATAGACAGAACACAAGTAACAGTTCGATTTAACCAAAAAAAAAAAAAAAAAAGTACCTTTGCGTTAACACGAGTAGAGAAGGTGTGTCGTGCGTGGTGCCCCGTTAGACTGCTGCTTGAGCGAGCGGGCCGGTACTCCACTGGGGGGACGGACAACAAGCTTGCTCATTCCGTGTTCCACACCCTGGCATCAGGATCCTCTGCGAGCATGTATGTCGTCAAATGTGACGTCGTCGAGTGGCGCCTTCTGCGTTCCCTGAACGTTGGGGAGCGTTCCAGAAAGCGACGCGGAAGAAATAAAAGCGTTGACTTTCTACTTTGCGCCAAAGAATCAACGAATCACTCTATAGGCACGGAGCTCTGTTCTGATGGAGGGAAAAGGGCTGCTTTAATATGTCATGCTTGTAGATAGGTTATCCGCCCTATGGGGTTTCTTTTTTAATGAAATCTTTAAAATAGTATGATGAAATTTATATTTAAATTGAGGGGTTTCGTGTATAATATTTTGTATCTTTTATCATATACACACCCCAATAAAAGTTTTGCGCCACTGGTATTTCTGAGTCAGTCGGTTGCTCTCGCCCAAGAGAAATTACGGGACGAAACTCACACTGGCTGTACAAAATACCACGCAAGACTTGGCTAATGTTTCTCGTGATGCGATTACAGATCCAGCGAGCGTCCTTCGTGTGCAAATAATTACAGGTGGTGCGAAACTTCTGACGTGAATTCCTCTATAAATTTGCGACCCTAGTGGGAGGCAATCCAGAAAATCCGGTCATAACAAAATCGGGGGATACAGTTTGACATCGCAGCTCCGATTCTATCGTCTACATTGAAAATTCAATTACACCACTCGATTGCCAAAGGATCAAAGAATATATTACGTTAAGTGAGGACTACGAAGCATCATCGTGCCGGGTGGCGTTAAAAAGTTGGGGGGGGGGGAGGGGGGGGGGGCGCAATTCGATTTCGTTTCTCAACTTTTGACTAGGAGAAGCTATGACGCTCGTTTCAGTTTCAATCGATAGCTCTCGCCAACTTCAATCGATTGCGTGTATAAAGACCTTTGTTTGGCGTGATTATGGTGAAATTGTATGCGTTTAATGTAAAAAATTATGAAAACTTAACATAATTTCGGCCTATACTCGTCAAATAGGCAAGTCGAAATACAGAAATCGCATACGGTTGGAAAGAGCATCTGAAAAATCAATCCAGTGATGCCCATAAAACCCCATATGATCGAGTGAAGCGGTGCCGGGAACGTAAAATAAACATCAAGGCGTCCGAGCGCGTCAACGTAGACGTATTCACGCAAAACAAACAGCCGTGTCTCCAACGCAGCCGATCCCGTTTTTTTTTTAGGTGTATATTTTTGCACTTATGTGATCATCAGTACAATGTGATATTTTCGAGGATTTTATAAAAAAAGTAACATTTTTCTGGCCCCTAAAATACAGCATAAAAAGGGCAATTGCTGCGCGTTGCTTCCGAAAACCCTCCCACTTTGCCTTTTTTTTACCACTGTTTGTGGGAGGGGGTAGTCTGCGTTTGGAAAATTTGTACACCGAAGGAAGTAAGTGTCGGGAAGCCACCAGCGCAGTGCCGTTACGCTAAAAGCTTGACACACGAAAAAATTTTAGGTTATTGATAAATGTGCTGTTTTCAATTTGGGTCTATTCAGCACTACACATTCCTAGTAGATTAGGCTCGCCACTTCTTTCGCCCACGCAACAGATGTTCCTTTTTTCGAAACAAGCTGCATGTGGAAACGTAATTAGAGCTGCTCGCATTAAATCACGAACACAATTTCTCACCTTCTGCCAGCAAGATCGTTTATTTACTCAGCGCTTTTAACTTTGGACGAAACAAGAAAAAATGCGGAAATTTCTTAATGGCTACGTGCTGTTGTTTCGGTCGCACATTTTGTTTGGCTGTTTATGTTGGAAAAAATTCTGCGTTTTTTTTGTCCTCGAAGATCATAGGGAACTCCGCAGAAATAGGAATTACCCCTGGTCATCTCTGATGTGGTAGTTCATTCACGGTTACGTCCAGCTTTTCTCAAGGCCTGCTTGAGTTCTAATTCCAGGATATCCCTCCGCCTCATGCAAACAAAACTTAGAAATTTGCACCAAAATGACAGCACACCGCATACGTGCGCACTCAGTTCAATAATGCTTTGCACGAGGACTATTACTTACTAAGCATTACCAACCCACCTTTTTCTCCCTGTTTTTATTATTATCTATAAATTAAATATCATAAATTATAGATAAAATATAAGTAAACGTTCAATTTAACCAAAAATAAAGTACATTTATGTTAACACAAGTATCAATCGCTTGTGATACGTAACCCAATTAGGAAGCAACCGATCATGTCATACATGGGTGTTATTTCAAAGGTTCGATTAAAAAAATGCGAGGAAACCGCATATTGACTATATATGATGTAGCGACAGAATTAGGTGAAAGTCTATTAGTTCTCTACAACGCTACAGCATTATTAATTAATCTATTTAATTAATATTCGATAGAGCTACCGGTATGTGATGTAATAAAAGTGTTACATACTGTGAAATACGCTCGACAGGGATATGAGCAAATAAATTTGATATCGATTGCAAAAGCGCTCATCGAACACAGCTAATTGATTCCAGGAGGAAATTACGGTCTAGCTTGTGCAAAAAAAAAACTTTTTTTTTTTCCCCGGCAACGAGTAGTTATTTTCAAGCGATGTGCACATTTACTGACTGTGGGCTCGGCTGTCTAGATAGTGGTTTCGAACACTCATTTCCATTACTTCATTTATAGCACAACAATTTTCTCATATGGAGAGTCAGTGGTTCATTATTTATTACTTCATTTTTGTGAAAATTTAATAGTTTTCTCTGTGTCGTTTAGTGTAGTGAGCATATAATTCCGCAGAGAGAATTCATGCGTACGTACTTCCTTTATATAAATCATTTAATTTTAAACATAGGCGGTAACTATGTGAAAGTATGTATTTCATGGCATAGAAATTAGTTTTACAGGAATAAGAAGAAAATAACTAGGCCTTGATACAAGCTATTGAAAATCAATTTTAGCGTCTGAATTTCCAATTAACAAGTCCGAGCTAAGTGTTCCCTCGATACTTATTTTTAGGACATAAGAGTTTGATAGCGACCAATTTAGCAGCGTTGATAAGACGTCACTGATATGGAAGTTCACACTGTCGTAATTTATTTACTTTGTTGTAATTTAACGGTACGTAACTTATCAGCATGACGACGCACATGTAAGCTCGTGCAATTCCTTTACTCGAAATGAATCACCGGTTTTTTTTTTAAATCAGAGCACAGAGTAAAAAAAAAAAAAAGTTTCGTCGAGGAACACAAACATTATTTGTGATGAGACAATCATCTGGGAATTTATAGAAATATTTTTTTTTACGCGTCGCGTTTGCATGTTGAAAAGAATAGAACTTCTATTGATAGAAATAATAACGCGTTGGAATTAATAACAAAAACAGCTGATAGCGTAGTAGAAGTGCTAGGTGAACATCGCTGCTAAGAATTTCGTTTGTACGAGTGATCATGCGGATTGTGAAAACGGGACAAAACTCATGACGTTCTGAAAGGTGTGAGCTTCAAATTCCCAAATACATTCTTAACTACATAAGTCAAATGACGCAGGTTTTTTTTTTTTTTTTTTTTTTTTTTTTCGCCGCTGTGGTACATAATGTAAAGTTTGTAAGACATCTCACATAGGCATAACAGCGTGTTATAAAATTTACAAAATATTGCCTGTCGGAAGTATAAAAAAAAAAATGTTTTTAGCTTCGTTCAGAAATATTTTGCTCTCCGATACGCCTCTCCTTGGATTAAAGCTCAGATAATTATCTGCCACCTCCTGGCGAATTAGTGGCGTGTATTTGAAATTCCTAGCTTCAGTGTAGTAAAATTTGTTGTCAAATAGTATAAATCACAGTTATATAAGTGGAAACAGTCACTGCATTAATCCAAAAATTATCAGTGGTTCCCTCTTACCATATTCAACTCAATTCTTCCAGTCAAATTTCACTGGTTCAGAAATTGTTTCATTATTTCTACTTAGAACAAAAGCGTAAGCAGCTAAAAATAACATATTTTCTGTATAAAATCAAACGTTTTTAATTAAGAGCAGGCGTAAACAAGACTGTTTCATTGGTTGGCCTACCGGAAAGGTCCCTTCCAGGTGCTAAATTTTATGTGACCGACTTGGTGTACTCGAACCTCACTTATTCATCAATATAAATACCATGTCATCAATAATAAAAATAAAATAAATAAATAAAATAAAAAAGGAAAAAGTAATTTTTTACCGGAGGTACTACCCTTTTTTCCCCAGAAAAAAAAACAAAGAAGGTAAATTACAATAAATAAATTATATTTGATCCCAAAATACCAAACAAAATTATCTTTGAAAATACAGACTGCAAAAACACGAAAAGCACATCCCAATTGAGGATGATAAACACGATTTTCAAACATAAAAAAATGGCCCCTGAAACCTTAAGTTAGAAAAGGCCAAAAAAAAAACCTCACTTAGTTATTCGTTGGCTTATACTGCAGTTTAACCCCAGGCCAGGCGGCGCGGCGCACGGTTATTGTTTTCTTGCAGGTTAGTTATTCGTTGGCTTATACTGCAGTTTAACCCCAGGCCAGGCGGCGCGGCGCACGGTTATTGTTTTCTTGCAGGTTAGTTATGGGCTGATTCATTCACGTCGTGTCTTACAAGCAGCGATCCAATTGAAAAACGGAATCAAGTGTGCATTTGTTTAAAGTCTAGCCGCTCCCTCAAAAAAATCCGCGACATTTCCGAGTCTCGAGAAATCTAGATTTACACTTGTTCTGCCAACGTGATATTACGTTACCTGAATTTAATCGAGTCGCATGGCGTTTGCCGTACAACTTTGCGACATCCCGCTTTCTTGGAAGACACATGCGAAGAAATATCACTTCACTAGCAGTTTTCGTAAGCTTATCTGCAAAATAGCATTACGTCAGCAACACACAAAGTGTAAATTACTCTTAATGGATAGGACGGATTGTATATTACTCTACGTCCGAAAGAACAATTGATTACATGGAGATTTGTGGACATTCGCCATTGCGATGCAGATGTCTGTCATGGACAAACATGACTGAGCAAAAAAAAAAAGAAGCTTACATAAGAAAAAGAGAGAAACACCTTTGCAGCCCAAACAACAGCAAACATACAATCCATACAAGACCACACCAGCCAATCGTGACCACTCATCTGTGCAGCCAATAAGGAGACAGCTCGACTGTCATTGGCTACGGCAGAAAGATGGTCGAAACCTATATAAACCTATGTTTTTGGGGGGGAAGCCGCCCAATAGCGCCACTTCCCCCACCAGAGAGGTGTGCAAGCACCTCTCTGGTTACAAGCCAGTGTCTCCCTCCAATTGCCAAGACGAAAGGAAATATAGTTCCCATCCCCTCTCTGCTACCTTTTTCATCTCTACTAACATGCGCATGTTACACACACACACGCACTGTCTCCCGTAGCATGTCTGATTAATGCATGAATATTTTGAATTCTATCGTGTCGACCGGGTTTTTACGTTGTCTATGCCGATTTTTCCCAGTCTCTTCTAGAGTTAGCATAGTTATAAGTACACTTAAGGGAGGTAGTCATGGCCTCAATTGCAGGCCATGACTACCCAATCCCTCTCTGCCGTGTTGCATGTCTTCTCGCTTGATTTCCAATCCTTGTAGGCGTAAGGGGTCTAGCCCTGAATGCAATAAAATCCAGCCCTACCCACCGGGCAGTTAGAAAAAATTGTCTCCTTGTCAGTCGCACTTGTGTTCTCGGACGGAGTGTGTCGCTGTCTGAAGACGGGAACAGATTGCAGTTCCCGAAACGTCACATTGTGTCATTTTTGGAGTATATATCTTATTTAAGCATTATTATTCTTGCTGAGTCCTGTTTTTCCATGAAAGGTATCTGCATCGCAATGGCGAATGTCCAAAAATCTCCATCTAGTCATTCTCCCCCGTTGCACTATCCATTCAAAGATCACAGAACTATTGGTTGGGTCATTTACAACGCAGAAATACATTTGCACAAAGTCGACCAGTAATAACGCTGTAAAGTATAGTAAGTGTGTACCCAATAGCACGGTTGTAAACGGCAATGCAGGAACCAACAGAACCGATGGGTCAAGCAGTCGTGAGTGCAGAGAACTCACTTCTAGCTTGTCTTGTCATTCAATCTGAACCGCACTTGAAGTCGGAAAAATTCAGCCACAGAAATGATTATTAAACTGCTAATTGTTTTAAATGCAGCGCTTTCTTGATTGTGCCCTCATATTTGGAGACATTTTACCAGTCACAATTAAAGTGTGTTCAGTAGCTGTCATTTTACATACGCTCCAAGAAATTATTGGTAAATTTACCATATCGGTGTACTTATACGCAGAACAACAAATTGCGAGTAATAAAATATTTTGCCATACATCAATGGTATCGTTCCTACAGTTGCTCAGGAAAGAGTCAAATGCGTTGGGAAATTCCCAACTTTGTATAGTAGCGATGCTAAACATCCCCATATGTTCAGCCTGACACGTAGTGCTGTTTCCATACACTGCATACGTTAAAAACTTCCGTTAGAGTTTAGGAAGTTTGCCAGGAATTTTTTTTTTTTACAGTGGTGTTGGTCGAGGGAGAGCCAGCTTACGTTCGACCACCTGCAGATTATTTCTGTGAGAGCCAACAGCCTCAAGACTTCATTTCCTGTGAATTTGTTGTAGCTTCCTTTTGTTTGCCGACACTTGCCGCGGGAAAAGTTACCCACTCGCGTGTCGTGTTGCATTTCAGAGGTCAGCTTTTCCGTGCTCAAGCTGCGAAACATTTCTAATTACGGCGCAACGGGAAGGTGGTTTCAGGATGCAGTTGGCTTTTCCTACGCGATAACAAACTTTTACCTTCTCTTCAACACAGAGCCGCCTGCGTATGAAGAAGAATATCCACGTAGTTACGACGTTTAAGTTCATTGGTACACATCGCATTTTCCTACTTAAAATAAATATAATATTGCACATTAGATTTAGAAACATATTTCAAGTGATGTCATGTGATGTGGATGTAGTAAATCGTAATATTCAATATTTTGTCCGTAACATACTGCAAATCAAGTGTTCCTATTTGTTCACAATAATTGAAGCGCTTAGGGTTAGCAATGGCTATAACTATGCGAAAACTAATTTTTGAAATGTATTTGCTACTTTTACTACAAAATAAATTTTGTATAACTTGGTTGTAAAAAAAAACTGTTAAGTTTTTTGTGTTTATAAAATGTTTACAAAAATAGTTTAACCTATTAAATGATATTTTCATTTTCAGTCGATTTTTTTATTCGTTTTGATGTGATATAAAATGCGTAATGGACGTTACGACAGTTATGTATAAACGTCGAGTTTCCAGGTCCGTCTTATGAGTAGGGTTGGAAACTTTCTGGACAAGATAGACGTCAAACACATATACAGTGAAGTCACCTTCGCAATTGGATCGTAGTTTATTACGCCCGCCCTGCACGCCTCTGAGCCAATAGCAGACTTGCAAGGAAACACCTTGCGAATCCCGTACCTGCCAAGTGCGCGGGGCAACAGCCAACGAACACGCAGCTGAGACTCCAGTGTGCAGAGGACTGAGGAGTCTAGCCTGTAGGTCATCGAACTCGCGAAATTTTCCTATCCCTACTTACGAGTAGGGACAGGTGTTTTTCGCGAAAATATCTCAAGACCAGTTGTAGGCTACTCCAAAACACGTTTTTTTTCGTTTGCACTTTCGTGGTTGGATGATTTTAAATGTCACGTGCCTCAAGTATCTGCCCGCGAATCATGAATGTTCAGTATCTGAGTACTTTAATTACGATTGGCCCAGTCAAATAAGAACATGTCTTCTCACGTAGACACACGGCCAATATCCAAAGGAAGTCGTGGTTGTGGACGAAGTATATTTCAAGATACATTTGTAAGCTTACGTGATCATTTCATTTGAATATAATTTCGAACTGTGATCATTTTCACACCTCGCCAATGGCCCTAATGTAGCGAAGGGGAACTCCTGCTAGATGATATATATATAAAATCGCGGCCATTTCTACCAGATACTACGACTTTACTAAACGATCTGTGATAGTCCCTCCGTTTGGTGAATACACCAAACTACTTTGTTCATCTCATTCCAGAGGAAAAACCGACTTGCCAAGGCTTTTTTTCCGCGACTTCCTTTAAAAATATATTCAGGCATTTTTCTTTGCAATAAGAGTTTAGTTTATATAAATAAAAAAAAAAGTCTTACCAAAAGAAAAACACCTTTTCCCAATGTAAAATTTATTTCGAAGTGCCTACTCAAGGTAAAATTATCGCAATTGTTTATTTAAATTTTCGGTACATAATTTTTCAAAATTTGTTTATATTTGTTTATATTTTTACTTTTTTTTTGGGAGAGGCTGCCCTCCCTTTAGTTCCTCCTTGGTAGCAACTTCGAATTTAACTACATTAATTATAGAACTCAGTGGCGTCTCGTTAGGGCAAGCAAGGCTAGCAGTGTTTGCCCAGACAGTTCCCTGATAATGTTATATTTAAAATAAATATAAAATCCTAACTTATATATACTTTAAGGCAATTCTTTACTCATGCGATACACATTCTACTCGGGGAAACAATAATGTACATTATGAGAAAACAACTCGTTGGCTAGCAAAACCAAGATGTTTGGAAGCGCTGTGAGTAATACTTTCAGCAGGTAAGCGGTCGCAATGGTTTCCCGGCCGACGGAGGGGCGGCAGGGTAGGAAGACCGCCCGGGGAGGAGCAGGGGCTTATGGCTGCGTCAACCTGTGTTAGAAGCTACGATGGTAGTGCTTTCTTCACCGAACTGAAGCGGACATAGCCGAAGCTGGTCTAGTCGCAGGTAGTTGGCGTCGTGTAGTTTACAGTAACTAGATCGATGCGTGGGCAAGTTCGCGCGCACAACACGAATCGTATTGTTTTTATTTAATTTTGTTTTGGTGCTGAGAATGTTATAAATATTCGTGCGCGATGTATACCCTACATAAAAATTATAAAATTACCGCGTGAGACTGAGAACAGTGTGGATAGAATGAGTGCAACAGAAACATGTGGATGTAAGTGTGGTGTGTGTGGATTACGAGTGAAGCATTTTTTCAGCAATGCTTTCACTTTTCAGTTAAGATGTGACATCATAAAAGAGGGTAGGCCGACACCTGAACTTACGATCACAACAACACGCAAGAAAGGTAATTTTGTACATTTCCAAAAAAAAAATGTTTATCAGAAACACTTATGGTTAGCTGGATGTAACAGCCTAAACAAAATTGTTTTCCTGGCCATGTATATTGTTTTCAAAGGATGTTAACACGTGGACTGCAACTGGGTATTGAGACCTTAACAACAATCTGTGCAATGCTGTTCAAAATCACGAGCGTTCTGAAGTTCACATAAATTCGTGTTTGTCTCTTAAAGAATTTGGTAAAAATAGAGTTTACTGCTTTCCATACATATTTACACAAACGAATAATCATTTTTCTCATCTACGCTTCTGTATTAACAAAATTGCTTCGTATGTAAATACCTCACTGTCGACGGGTATTAAAATAATATTGATTTTGAGTGGACAAGGTTCCGGGTTTGATGGAGGTACCTTTGTAATATTTCTTACTCGGGCAAGTTTTATGTTAAAAAAATATTAATATATTTACAAGCGGTGTATTTTATATTTAGGTACGAAAAAATGTTTAAATGGCACCATTTTGCACCTTGAAATACAAATTTTCCCGGGGATGGCCCCCTGGACCATCCTCCTCCCTTTATTGGGGAGATCAATGCTACTACTGCTCCCTGCACACAGTAGGTTGCCCGTCAGATTATAGCTTCCATCGCCACTGACAGAACTCATTTTTGTATTACATTCTTCGTTGCATGTGTACCTACTACTCCATTGGAATTTTCAACATTTTCTTAGGCGAGCAGTTAATGTAAACCGCACGTAGCTAATGTGTAAAGTGAAATGAATTTTTTTATCCACCCAGTGATGATATAATGCCTTATCAATAGGGGCACACGTTTTCCACGAAAAGATTCACGCGAAGGCTGGACTCCAGTGTCCTACGACATACGTGCTGTTTTCCTTCGGTTATCGGACACGTGCCGTTATCGGGAGACAGTTACTTACCTGACTGGGCCAATCAGAACTAGGCAACTCCGACACTGGATATCCGTGATTCGCGGGCAGACATCTGCAACGCGTGACAGTTAAAATCGCGCGAGCCCGGAAGTGGTTGTGAGCTCTAGTGTTTTGGAGTACAATTAGTCCTGGAATCATATTTTCGCGGAAAATAGGTGGCCCTACCCATGAGGATCCAGTGTACACATTTGTGTACATTCGAAGGGGGGGGGGGGTAATTTTTTGTCTGTATTGCACATTGCGAAGCTCAATGGCCAATAATTAGTGTCCCAGGTATTGCACATTGCGAAGCTCAATGGCCAATGATTAGTGTCCCAAGTATTTCGCGGATTGCAGTGGAAAAAATATTTTGTGGCGGCTACAAAATTTTTTGTGTACACCACAAAAATTTGGCAGGGTGAATACCAACAAAATATTTTTGTGGCCACCACAAAATATTTTTTTTTCAGTGTGATTTGTCAGCAGGCTCTACTGAACAGACGTATACAGACTCGAGACACTATCGTTTGTTTGTTGGATGCTGCGATCAAGTAAGGCATTTGTACAGCACTGTTTCACAGCACCAATTCACACTACTGCTTCCTGTTACTACTGGCTGACTGTTGAACACGGCGTGCATGAACAGCTACTGTCCAATCACAGTAGCAGGAGAAAAGAACAAGTGTTTGACGTCTACCTTGCCACCGAATGAACTCGCGAAATATTCGGGGCTCTACCAATGATCTTACATGTGGGGGAATGATTCGCAAACCGTCTTACTGGTTTAGGTCATAATTGGTATATATAACTGTAGCCGAACATATAGCCTACATACAGCTCATTGGCTGTGACAACGGAACAAGTGCTTGTCGAATCTGATTTTTTTTTTTGCAACACCTGAAACCGTAAATTAAAGTAGGTCTGAGAGACTTAAGTCAATTTGTTACCCTAATTTTTGGGTTTGATGTTGGAGCCGGAGTCGGTTTGTGCAAACAGCGAGGAGTCTGGAGTGGAAATTTTGGTATCCCGACCCCGCAGCCGTGTGCAGTTCTGTTCCCTGGACTGTTTACGAAGCCCCAACAAACAACAACAACAACAAGGCTTTTATTGTTCGAGTCCCCGGCTGCAAAGCCATCACTGGAGGTGCGACGTTACGCTATGAGCCATTGAGCTACACTTCGGGGTCATTGGTATGTCGGATCCAGTTAAGCTTTATATTATTGAACTAATACTAGTTCAGACAGGTTTTAACGGCCCGAAGGCCGGCACACCTTCCATCCTCCAGCACTGCAACAGTACTCGGATGAATCGGCACTTTCTCCTCTTCTTATCTTGTGCCTTGTGCCTTCTTTCTTGGCCTCACGTGGCTTTCTCAGTCAAACCTGCCTCCTCGCCAATCTGTGATGCCCTGACTGTAAACATTGAAGCTTTCACCCGAGCCACTCCCAGTCATGGGTCATCAGAATGCTCCAGTTGCCATCAGTCAAACTCCTAAAGTCTTTATCCAACTCGTGTTGCAAATCTGTTCCAGTACTTGTGGAGTTCCTGACTTTCCATTACTCTTCTCATTTCCAACTGCAATCCTCTTTGTTCTGCCACTCCTCTCAGATCTTCAATTTTAGGGCAGTCCAACAATGCATGTTGTATCGTATCATCCACACCATATACCTCACATAGTGAGGATGTTACTAGTCCGAGACTGTGCAGCTTCGCTTTAAAGTCGCCATAACCGGTGTGCAACTGAGCACTATGATGGTTCATCGTGATCCATTTATTTTTCATCCTCTGCTCCACACTTGGGAGGATCTCATCGGCGGACCGGGCCTTAGTTGACTGATCCCGGTTCAGACAGCCTCATGGCGTTCCCTCTGGATGCTGAGGTCGTGACCGGCAATTTTACCGCCCCCGCACCCCTCGAGGTTTCCATCAACTTTCGCCCCACTGGGCGTACGGCTGTGATTTTATCACCAACTTGTACGAGGCCCCAGCAAGGAGGCAACCCAGGCCCGTGCCCCCGAGATGAAAAATTGCACGCTCGTAGCATATAAAACGATACATTTATGTTTGGCTCTCTCTCGAGAGTGGCCGGGGGAGGGGGAGGGGGGATTCGCAACGAACCTGCTGTGTCGTGTGTCCGGCTGGCTTCCCTGGCACCCAGCGCCGACTACTGTCACGGCCCGCAGAGTATGCAAGTCTAGTCTATTCGCGGTGGTAATATAACAATTTTAGCTGAGTATGCTATAGCTACTAAACCATCCAACCAATTTCAACTTAATTTGTATGCTGGAATTGTACGCATATTACAGCTACCTGTCAAATGCGGCTACACAGTCTATTTTGTACGCCATTTTGGAAGATAGTGCCAGGTGAACAGATGGAACTTTTATCCCGTATTTCGGGAGCCAGTTAACTAATTCCCATCAAATTTTGCATAGAAGAAGTGCTACAGTAGGCCATCTATACATACATTATTTAAATAGATGAGACACGGGTTTTCAAAATGGCGGCCATATAACTAATTTAGATAAGTTTGCATATATGTAATCGATTTAACCAAATTCACAAATTTTGTATACCGATGGTATCTGTGAAAAGCATCATTTATGCTATACAGAAGCTCACTTTTTAAGCATTTTTTTTTTTTTTTTTTACAAAAGCGCCGAATTAAGGGAAAAGCTATTTCCACCGGATTCTGCACAGAAATAATGCTACGGTTGGCCATGGATGTAAACTTAGACGGTTTAAGTGACTCGCACAGTTGTTTTCAAAATTACGGGCCTGTAAATATTCCAAGTTAGTTAACCCTTTGTACTTGATTACAATCGAAGTAGATGCTCCGAATCTTATCTCCGTAATGAAGTCGGTTGCACGTCATCTTATGGAAAGAGTTTTTCTGGTTTCGAATCGCGGGTAATGCACGTGTGTATTTGCAAATATTGTCTAGTAGTGTTGCATATATTTCCAGTTCCATCTCTCATACTTTCTCTTTGTACCAGACGTAAAGGCCTTCCTACCATCTAAGCTTTTAAGAATGACATCACAATTATATTTGTAGATATAGAGGAGAGTAGGTTAATTTATTACACTGATAAGTTCTTTTGATTGATAAATATCAGATAAGAAAAATATTGAAGTGAGTGAGTGAAGAGATTTGTGCGGCTCTCAACATCGAGGTCTTGAGAGCCGATGAGGTGAGTATGGAACAGTGCCGGAATGAAAGGGCGGGGGAAACGGGAGATCCCCGAAGAAAACCCGCCGACCAACGGCATCGTCCGGCACGATTCCTACATGCGAAAATCCGGAGTGACCCGGCCGAGGGGTCGAATCCGGATCGCGTTGGCGGGAGGTGAGCAGGCTAACCGCTCAGCCACCGTGGGCCCCCTACTAAACATAAGAAATGCCAAAATAGCTCTAAGTTAAACTCTTACCCCATGTGAACCAAACGTCGGAATTTCAAGTAGATTGCAAAGGGCAACACTTATGACGTCAACACTCTCTTTAGTAAGAACACACTGTTGTAATTTTATGTTAAAATTCGTACATGTTAGCTCAAATTAAAAGGGAGCAAGATTGATGTTATTATTTTTAATGATCTCGTATTTTACCAAGTTTGTTACCAATGGATCACTATGGTGTTAATGACATACACAGACTCAAGTATAACGGAGTGTGACGGTACGTAAAGGTAAAATGTGTGTGACAAACAAGGTAAATATGATGAAAGTGTTTACTAAACAATAATTGGCTTTTGTTTTTACAGTAATACAATAGGGCAATGCAGTAACTATGGTACAATACAGTATTTATTTTCGTTTTGTTGCCTGAGAAACTAACACATGTAAAAGACACAAATATTTAATTGGAAAAAGTGAAACAAACGGGACAGAAGCAATCTAAATATAAGTGGGAAACAAAAACCCCCTTTTGGCCGGCCCAAAACTATACCAAAGGCAATGAAAAAATTAACCGCACGACGCACACGAAGTTGGCAATAAAACAAGAAGGCATTTTAAAAAAATTGCAATTAAAAGCGGTACTTTTTGACTTCGGGCTTTATGCGCACCGCTATCAAAACTCAATTAAAAGTCAGAATCGGAAACACAGGAAAACGTTAAAGGGGAAAATGCGCCTGAAGGTAGCGGAGCATACTAGCCTGCCGTCTGGTAACCTTGCAGTGATAATTAGTGGTAGTGAAATTTCGCGAAAAGATTTCAAGACAAGTTATACTTCAAAACAGTGTAGGGTCGTTCACGCATCTTGATTGGCTGAATTGCTTTTTGACACATGTTAGTGGCCTGCACACGAATCACTTAGGAGCCGTGCCGATGTTACCGGATTCTGAGTGGCCCGGTCTAATATGAAAACGCCTTCTCAAGCAGACCGCCACCATTCGAAGTAGCAAACAGCTCTTGGATGCTTATAATATTAAAGTCTACCGTGCACTCATTTTTCCTAGAAAAATCACTAACTCTATTAATAATCAAACTAGTCTGCTCAGACCTACCAGAAATATTAGAAGTTACTGGCAGACGAAAAATTACAGCACTCCGTGAAAAAAAAAAAAAAAAAAAAAAAACCCTGTCAGGTAAAACATAGAACAAACGGCGAAAGCAGAAAAAAATGTCTGCCTCAAATAATAATATTTTTAAAAATCCCAGACTGCGTACCTTGATGCGCGCTGCCGTAGCATCCATGACGACCCCGCAGAATTGAGGGAACTCCAAGATTATTTTCTAACTACCCTGTTACTAAGTGTTAAGTGGAAGCCGGTGGGTAGGGCGGGATCTTATTGCGTCTCAGGGCTAGACCCCTTACGCCTACAAGGAAAGGAAATCATGCAAGGAGACATGGATCGCGGCAGAGAGGGATTGGGCAGCGATGGCCGGCGATTGGGGCCATGAATACCTCCCTGAGTGTACTTATAGTTAAGACTATAACTAAGAAGAGACTTGGAAAAACCGCCAGAGACAACGTAAAAAGCCAGTCGACAGGAAAGAATTCCAGATTATCCGTGCATTAAACGGAAACGCTACGAAAGACAGAGGTTGGAACTCGTGCTTCTTTAGTAGAGATGAGAGACTAGTAGAGAGAGAGTGTGGGTGCTGTAGTGAGCGACCTCCAAGTGTCTGACCCTGTGTGTGTGTGTGTGTGTGTGTGTGTGTGTATATATATATATATATATATATATATATATATATATATATATATATATATATATATATATATTCATTCATCGGCAGCGAAGGGGGCGAAACCAACTCGAGGGAACAGTCCTCACAATCAACTGACGCCTAACTCAATCTTTGTCCGCCGAATATGGAACTCGTAGAGTCGACGGCGGCGATGACTGGAGCACCAGGTTACACTCACTGACGGAAAAAATTTTGCTCCTTCATAACTCAGCACTGAAAACTGTTAATATCAAGCAAGTTAAAACGACGAATAGGGTAATGTGCGTACGCCACGTTTAAATATTTCAATGTTGACATATTTACTTTTTAGTTTTCTGATGAACTTGTTTTATTAAAATGTTTATTTATACCATTAATAAGTATCAAAAAATGCACGAACAAACACAAACACTGTTACTATCCTAATTGTCACAAAAAAAAATTGCAAGCAAACGGTCGACTTGTATTTTCGAATGAAGGTTATCAAATGACTTGTCAAACAAATATATACAGTTGATCCGACAAAATATTTTGTTGACAGCCAAAGTTATTGGCCCAAGATGGATGTATTGTTATTTCAAGCATGTAGGCCTATTCGTTTGGTGAACAAAATATTTTTTTTTTTTGCTCTTAAGGTTTTGTTTACTCAAAGGAAACTTTTTTTTTCGGACAACCGTGTGTATTTTGGGCCCTATACAGCAGACAAATATTGTGTTGACTTTTCTGTCAGTGAAGAAACAAGAACAGAATCGCGTGCAAACTTATCGTAGGGAAAACTGGCTACCCACTGGTGTAGCAGGCAATGAGACGAAAGTGATGCTCGAAAATATATAGGAGAGTACAGTCTAGCTTGTAGATGGTTTGAAACCAGCAAAATTTTCTGTCCCTAACTATGGGTAGATCCACAAGTATTTTGTGAATTCAATCGGGTCCCAGGTAGACTAGAAACACTTGTGCTTTTATACTTCCATTGAGATTGGACGGCAGTTGTTTAGACACGCCCAATTTATCAGTCAGCCAGTAGTAAGCAGGAAGCAGTAGTGTGCGTTATCATTGAACAGCGATGTACAAAAGTTTCACTTGAGCGCGGTAACCAATAAGCAAACGACATTGTCTCGAGTGTATAGAGGACCGTGCAGTCTAGCCTGCTGCCTCATCAATAAGTAGGGATAGGAAATTTTCGCGGATTCATTTGAGGACAAGATAGACGCCGTACAAGTGTACACTGAAGTCGCCTTTGCAATTGGATCACAGTTCATTAGACACGTCCTGGACGATTCTGAGCCAATAGGAGCCTCGCAGGGAAACAAGTAGCGAGAGCCATACTGCCAGGTGTGAAGTAACACTGGCTATTCTCTGAGGCCGCATCCAAACAACAAACACCTGAGGCTCGAGTAAACACACGACTGTGGAGTCTAGCCAACAGGTCCTTGAACTCGCGAACTTTTTCTATCCCTGTCAATAAGTGAAATACTCGCGGCTCTAACTATAGGTATTCTACTTTGGGGCCACGCGACGGCTGGCGACCGTACTATCGGAGGACGCAGAAATGGCACACGGTGTCGACCAATCACGAAGGGCGGAAGGCGGTAAGCGTCGAAGGGATTTAGGGAGGGGGGGGGGGAGACGATCATCGACGTCATCCCACCAGTGATTGGACGTCTGATGGACAGCCGCCGTGCCCTCTTCCAGCCCCGGGCGAGAATATTGTCCGGAGACACACGAGGCGGACGCCCCGGGGCTGGCGTGGTCTTCTATTTTCCGCGAGACAAGCGCGACTCTTGACGAGCACGATCTCGCACGTCGATCTCTGCGAGGCCTCGCTGACGGGGGCGAGCTGAATACGTCACCTGTCGGTCCGGGCGCCGCGTCGTTTCCCCGTGTCGTGACACGAGACGCATGCACACTGGTGGGATGGATGGTGGTTGACGGCGAGATTTCAGTTCTATTCGTGTCCCCGGGTAGCGCTGTTCAGAGCCAATATTTTTTTTTCTATAGGCTGTTCACGATAAAGTGAGCACTTTTTAAGGCCCTACTAAAATGTTCCTTTCATTCAATTTCCATCTTTCTGCTGCTTTTTAATATAAACATTGTAATATGACCAATATACACAGTGTATACATTTCACCACCATCAAAATCTAATGCCTGACGCTGCAATAAGATATATTTATTAGTGGGTAACGCCTGTTGGGAGGGCCTTAAGAAGTACTCACTTCACCGTGAACGGCCTATATGCGCCCGCGATGTTTAACCCTTACAGGTAGGGTGAGCCATATCTGGGATGTTTCACTGGAAGCGTTTTCAGCCCGTCCAGACCCGCATCAACTAAAGGCTGTTCACGATAAAGTGAGCACTTTTGAAATAAACCATAGAAAAAAGTCACTGCTCTTACGAAGAAAAACAAAGAACCTTTTTCTGCAGCGAAAATTATCGCCTCTTCAAATAGTAACCCCTCTTCAAACAAAATAAAAGTTCATTGATCTGGGCTACCAAATAAAGACGTGGCTAATAACAAAGCAGACTAGCTAACCAAGGCCATTAACGGCATGTACTTCTGTAAATACACCAACCCCATAATAGCAGCATTTAATCGTACTCCAGAAAATTTGTAGGCGTCACACATTCCACCAGTTGGCGGGACGAAAAATAAATCGTTCAGGCAGGGCAGTCTTTGACAGGACAGGAGTACCCACATAAAATTGTTTGAGTTAGCTGGTTGACACGCGTGTCAGACTTGTAGCAGGGCTTCACGCTGTTAAATATCATACATAAACAAAATGGAAGATTTTTCGTAACCTGTATTTTTTTTTTTTTTTTTTAAATCGGAAGCACAGAAAACCGAACTAGCAACATTACTGATAGGTACAGCGGACTCACGGAACTTTCTGTAAAATTTACGGCGATTCCGTTTCTGAAAAAAAAATCAAAGTGGCCGTAATTTTAAGGAAAGTTGTGAAAAATTTTTACTTGCACTTTTTTTTTATATAAAATTCCGGATTTTTTTTTATAACACACTGGGGATATGTATTTTTTTAACGAATACCAATGTTCGATTTTATTGAATCCAAACACAAGAAGGGGCAGAGGACTTTTGCAAATTGATTCGGAAACCTCTACACTTGAACGGAGTTAGCGCGATATATTTTTTTTCCCTAGTTGGCACTGCAATTTATAAGTCACGCCTTGGACGACTGAATCAACAACGAAACTGCAAGGAAAAAAGAATATCCTCTCTACTGCTCGACCAACTCAATTGAAATCCCGGCGAAATATGTGAAACGCAAACCCTTGACCCTTCCCCTGTCATACAGTTTTTGCTATATACACAGCAGCTTCAAGGCCGTGCAGACGATTCCGACGAGACGTATATAGGCAATTCACTGTTACTTCACACTTTTCTGAAGTCCTGCTAAAGTTCTACTCCCAGGATATTCCTCCGCCTGACGCAAACAACGCTTAACTGAGTTTAGAAAGTTACACGAAAGGGACAGCAGACCCCATTCGTGAGCATTCTATAAGAACTTAAGCTAGTTCTTATTAGGTGGTACCAACACATCTATTTTATCCCTGTTTTTATTCATATTAATTATAAAACAAATGTTATAATTTATTGACTAAGTATAAGTTCACTCTATCCAAAAATAAGATACATTATGTTGACATAAGTGTTAAACGCTTGTGATGCACATCATACGTAGTAAACAACCAGACTCGTCAACCATGAGTCATTTTTTCAAAGGTTTGATTCGAAAAGTATGAAGCAACCGCGAATAGACTATACACGCGAACTACATGCTAAGTGAAGATTTTTCTAACAACCTGTTGTCAGTAATGCAATTTAACAGGAACAGGGAAACTAAGACTGACACTACATATGCTAGGAGAATCGAGCAATGGTGTGGGAATAAATTGAAAATATTTTACTATTGTTCTTGGTTTGTGGGTGGTAGCAATACATGTGTGGTGTGAAACAGACTATAGGCTATTCACGGTAAAATGAGCGCTTTTGGAAGCCCTGCTTAAAATCTACTTGTGTGCACGTTGTGTATTCTTCTTCCATAAGTAAAATAAACATTGCCAATAGCCTCATCACTTTATTCATGCATCGGTTAAGTGAAACTGTGAAATTATTAGAAAAGTAAATAGTTTATCAATCTACTAATATTTACACACTGATGCATTAAGAAACTGAAAGCGAAATAAATAATTTGAATTATCACAAATGGTTACCTAACAGTTTTTATTCGACGTTAAGATATGGAACTACTTTCCCCTCCATCGTTACCAACTTTACCGGGCGGATGCCATTCAGTGCGCCCGTATTTGCAGGCATGAGCAGTGCCTTTTCTAAGGCTGATTTCAAAAGTGCTCACTTTATCATGAACAGCCTTTGCCGTGTTCAACTCTCCATTCCTCCAAACACTTTCTTGGCCTGGTAACTCAGTATGTGTTACAATGAATGCGGCTATTCAGCGCTCAATTGCGAGGTCTTTACGTAAGTTTTTGGAACAATACCTTCTGTACAAAACTGGCTGATCACAAATACCTGAGGCTCGAGTATGGGTAGGGTTTTAGGGTCTAGCCCGCAGATCACTCAACTCGCGATATCTCCTGTTCCTTAACGTAAGCCATTACGTACAGCATATACGATTGCCACTACTTAACTTTAAGGGCCTCCAAGTGCCCAAGATGACTTTCCGTATTTTTATTGTATATTATTAATCTGTTCTATTTCATAGAACAGAAGTTTGACAGAAGTATAAAAACATGGAAAATTAATACACAAAATTTGATTACGGGATTTACAGGAATTCCTAATCTATAGGATAATTCTCAATTAGACCGACAAACTTCGGGAGGTGATTCTTCATGAAAAAGTAAAAGGAAACCATATGTAACACTTTATACCTAAACCGAATATTAAGGGATGTTTGAGCCCTTAAAAAACGAAGTTTTAAACAGTATTTGTACAAAATATCGGCAGCGAAGTAAAATATAATGACAACTCTCGGAACATGATTGTATGTTAACGCGACCTTCAAGGCATACACCAAGCCATCCGAGTCCAGTATTACTCGTGGCTAATCTGGTCTGTGGAAATTTTTCACACCTTTTGGACTTGAATGGTTGACGCCAGTATCATCAACCACACACTGAACACAAGTACAGCGCGTGCCAAGAAATTATAAGATTGAAACACTCGAACTCAGAAACTAATGTGTTAACGAACTAAAGGCCTACTCCAACGTTGAGGATTTTCATTATACGTAAAATAATAGGAAGTATCCTGTATACAGTTACATGTCAGAATCCCTTTCCCACGGCGAACAAAGAAATATAGATATACAACCCTTCAAATGTATGGGCAAAGCAGAAACAGATATTCTTTGGCTTACTGTGTAGTTATTTTGACGAGAAATTAATACACCAATAATATAAGCTGCATAGATTAATACAGTACCTGCGAGAAATATTATTTGCCTAAAGAAAATTGCGCCCAGGTGTTTTTCTCAGTCAGAATTTTTCTAGTACTTGCACGTTTTAAACGCTTTTCGCGAAAACCAGGTCTTACTACTCATCTGGGTAAGCTCCTTCCTGAAGACAGAAGCAAATTGCAAATTTGCCTCACAGTTATTGCCGTAGTGATAATTTCGATGTGGGATCTCCCCCACTTCGATTCGCGCAGTGCTTGCGTCTTATTCGAGTAACGTGTGTCTGCTCTGCAAATACCGCGCGGGTTTCGTACGACTTCCGTCCTGCGAACACTCTCAAAGTATAGCTACAACTCAGCTCGTGCCAGTTTTACGTCCCTGTCTGCACAAAGCCACAGGTGCGGCCGGCACTTTCACGGCGTAGAATATTCATGCAGCCGCACTCCAGGAAGTCGGTGCAACCCAGCCGGAATATGCAAATCTCGAGACTTTTTATCTGCATTTCGCACTCTCGCAGAGCGGACCTGGGGCGATGCGAGAACATTCCGTCCCATGCCGTAAAGAAAACTGCAGGGTCAAGAGTCGTGGGATAGTTGTCATGGCCGTAGAGGGAATTATGGGGCGTAGATTGCGCATGTCAGGTGCGGAGAAATCACTCGCCGTGGTCCAACATTCTGCTGTTTTGTTTTTCAAAAGCGCATTTGAAAACAACGTGGATTTGGTTTGAGCTTACAAGTCCTCTGGGGGTGTTTGTGCACTTCCTGTGCCATACGCTGTATGGTAATGATACCAAGCATCGAGCTGCAGAAATAGGAATGCTTGTCATTGCTACTATACAAGATTGGGAATCTCCGTACACATCTGACTGTTTCGTGAGCAAATGTTGGAACGCTGCAATGAATTCATTGGAGAAAAAAAATACTATTCCTTCTTTCCCACTAAGCGTATACACTGGTATGGTAAATTTCCGAATCATTTCTTAAAGTGTATTTTCAATGCAACTCACTGACAAAAACCTTTTGTTTAATCAAGCACAGTTTACTTAGTGGAACCAAATTAATCGTTTGTACAGAGGGCAATGAAATATTTTGTTGTTAAAACAAAGTTATTTAGTTGTCATTGTTTGGTTGTCTCAAACTGCAAGATTTAACTAGCGCAATTAGGATATTTGTTTGCCTCTACATACATTAAACAGTTTCCGTTAATATAAAAACAATTGAAAACCCGATTAAGATTAATTTTTAGTTTCCTGCTCATTTAAATTTGTTACTATTTCGTTGTCATTATTAAACGTCAATAAATGCACTAATAATCACTGTAATTATGCTCTCACAAGAGTTACAAACTCTCGTGCTATGTTTTCCAACGAAGGCAATCAATTAGTTGTCAGCAATTATATACAGCGTGTTTAGGATACATGTGTACAAACTCGGACACGTGATTCATTACCGGAAAAGATGAAATCTAATATAGGACATCCGTGGTTCATCTCAAATAATAAAGGTCGTAGAAGCCCCTAAAGCCGGAGGGCGACAAGCATTTGGGGGATATCAAGCAAAGTACTTTTGTCTGAGGGACACAAATTGGTATACGGATTAATGAAACCAATATCTTGGATAAAAGGAAGGAATGGTCCGTCCATACATCCCCATCATGCAAATAAAAGGGGTTGGCACCCTTTGATTGCAAGCAACATTTACACCGTGAGGCTAAAGTGATTGTGGATACCATTGTATGAAGGAGGACGGCATAATTAGCAAATAAGCCTCCCTAGTTGCAATTCTCTAGGACCCACCGTTTCCGGTTAAATCGCAAACGAAGGGTACAGAGGTAACAATATCATGGCCTAGTGAGTCGGCAACCGTCCCTGTACCCAGATGAATTCAGCGGGGATTCCCTGCCGAATGAGTAAAGGGATTTTGGCGGCTCGTAAAAGTGAGGTCTTGTGAAAGCCGATGAGGGTGATTGAGGTGAGTATGGAGCAGTGTCGGAATGAAAGGGCGGGGCAAACGGGAGATCCTCGAGAAAACCCGCCGACCAGCGGCGTCGTCGGCACGACGTGTAACATCGTGCATCATACCACCAACATGTGTTGAAGCCTGCACTGCGAGGAAGGCCCCAAGGACCAGAGGACAAGGTTACTTCCAGAAATACAATGTTGGAGCCTCATTCGAGAGCATGGTAGTAGATATTCTGGGTCCCTTGCCAGTCACAGAGAGAGGTAATCGGTATCTACAGGTGGCCCCAGATTACGTTACTAAGTCGTCTGAGGTCATTCCCTCCCAAACCAAGAAGTACGCACCGTAGCCGATGCACTTATAGAGCACATGTCTTTTAGATGTTTGGGGTGCCAGTAGAACTCAATTCTGATCAGGGAAGAAACTTTGAAGCTCCGTTCTTCCAGGTGGTAGGCCTAACAAAAATTCTGGGCATGAAAAAGACAAGGACTACAGCCTTATACCCTCAGTCGGATGGAATGGTCGAGAGTCTTAACTGAACTTTTGAGCATTGCCTGTGAATCTTTGTGGCAGACAATCGAAAGGACTGGGATTCAAAGGTGCCATTGTTTCTTCTTGCTTACCGCTCAGCAGTTCACGAGTCCATAAGGGCAACACCTTCAAGGATGCTGTTTGGAAGAGAGCTACGCCTCCCCATTGACCTGCTGTTTGGCCGACCGACGAGGAGAAAGCTGTAGCACCTGATTATGTAAGCGAGTAACAGACTTGTTGGCATTCATGATTTTGCTTGACACCACCTCAGAATAAATAGTGACTGGATAGGAGTATGTCGTGCGAGGTATTTCAAGGACGACTGGTGTGGCTGTACAACCCCTGGAGGCGAAAAGGGTACTTCCCGAAGTTACAGAAATGTTTGGAATGCCCCTACAGGATTCCGAAGAAGATCAATGATGTGGTCTTTCGGATATGTCGTCAAGGCTCTCGTGCGAAGCCGAAGGTTGTCCACATCGACCGACTAGCACTCTAGGATGATCCGAGTGTTTGCAGAGTCTGTTCGGGACGCATAGACTTGAGGAGAGAGCATCCCGCACGAGCGGGTGGAAGTGAAGGGCAGCAGTTATATACAGCTGTGATAGCAGGAAAAAGGATTGTTTTGAATGAACAGGCGAGCGATAGGCCAGTGGCCGCGCATCTCTTACAAGAAGTGAGCCGACACGATAATCCTTTTTGTGTCGCGCACTGCTGACCATTGCTGTATTGATTTCTGCGTTTGTCTGAAGAATGCTCAGAATTACCGACCTCACTCTGTCCATCGTGACACCGGGTGCGTTGAACCTTCCAGATGGCCAGGACGAACGCTACATAAGTGTGACAGGCCTCCGAGCCGAGGAGTCTATGGGTGAACGAGTGGCTTGAGTTCCGAGCGATAGAAGAGGAGCAGCAAGACAAGTGACCAGCTGAAGGGAAATCTGCGACTTCGAGTATCAAGCAGTGAAGAGTGCGGCTGGCAGGCTGGACTATTTGACTAGATGCGTGAGGGAAAGACATTACAGATGGTGGCAACAGACAGACTGAACACGTGCTAATAATGAGCATGAGTTGATTGACTGTAACCAACAGAGACAATTTAGAAGGACGTTAATTAGAGTTGAAATAGACATTGAATAATGCTCTCACTGTTAAATAAAAATAGTAAAAGTGGAGTCAGATAATTTAATGCTGTAAATTATAGCAGAGTGAATAAATAAGTAATCATACTTAGTTCTTTAAGACCTCCATTGCTTACGAACTCAGATACGCCTCTCAGGCGTTCCACGTAACAATATTTTAAGGTAAGCATTCGTGATGAGTTGAGCATTAAAAGATAGTGCAGGTCAATAAAACTCTATTGTGTGTACTAGCATAAATAAATTATTACATCTGAAATTGAAGTTTGGCTAATAAGATGGGCTTGGGTGAAAAAAAGGGGGATATGGTAAAACAAACTCTTTTAAAGATGGGTCCACGGTGGGGGGAAATGTGCGTTCTACGCCCTTAAAAGGAGCAGTAGGTTTTTGTTGAAGAAGAGCTGATATAACGCGCGCGAGCAACCGGCTGAGCTGTGAGAAGGCCGTGGTTAGCGTGCTGACGTTAATGTGTAACGGGGCGCCGGACGATGGCATTAGCTCCTGGCGTGGTCACCACGTGCGTGGTTTCCCGCTGCCTTCCGCACCTCCCCCGCCACGCCCATTTCTCACAACTTTTCCAAATCCCTGCTAAAGTTTTATTTCCAGGCTATTCCTCCGTATAGTGTAAACGAAGCTGAACCTAGTATAGAAAATTTTTCACCAAGTGGACAACGTACCACGGATCGGTCCCTGCAGAAAGGACCTAAGTCAACCAGACATAGTTTTGAGGCAACTAAAAAAAACTGATTTACTATTAAACTACCATGTCACAAAATGTGGGAAAAATCATACAAAATATAGGAATAAATGTGTGTGATTCTGCATAGGTAAAAACATTTCAATAATATTACTTTAACTTCTATGATTTTTCAAAATATCTTGACTGAGGTCCTCTCTGCATGATTAGGCAATTTTGGATTATCAGATGGCTTGAAATGATTTAATTACTAGAATTTATGACAAACACATGAATATTATTTACAAAAATTGCACTTCATACCGTATACATACTACCGAACCAACATGAACGTCAGTAAGGTTCAAAACATTCTGCTGTGAGTCATTCTCATTTGCATCATGTAATGTAATTTCTTACTCGTCTTCATCGTGTGATTTAGTAGCAGAAGGCCACTGAACGATGTTCTTGTAAAAGTCTTGATGTTCGTCAGGCGCAAAGCGAAGAAGTTTATGTAAATCGTTGATTTTTGCCATTTTCAAAGGAACCTTTCCTGATAGGTAGGCTTGTTCCGTAGGAAAGTGTGGTACTGGTTTCCCGGTTTGTGCAACACGGAATGTATGCCTCACTAATCCATTTATAAACATTTATAAACTCTCGTGCTACAATGGTACCTCTTACCTCAGTATTGTAGGACAAATGCATCATGTTGCTAATGCCATAGTGATTTTTTTTTGTCTCGTTGCACACTTTTGCAAGACGTTTCTTTTGAGATACAATTCTTCTTATAGTACGGCTGCCCCCATTTCTTGAAACCTAGAATGTCTTCTGATGTAGTTTCTTTGACAGTAAATGTGTGTGTATTGCTGGATGCTATTATTAATTATGTGAGTTCATGCAAACTGAAAAATCTGTCATGGCTTTTGATGTATTTCTTAATACTACCAAAATCTCGGTCGCATGACATGAAGGAATGGCCTCTTATGGGGAAGAAGTGTTCAATTTTGTTGAACTGCCGGGTGTCAGTCATTGCCAAAAGTAGTCTGGATAATGAATGGTTCTTATTTTGCCCACTGTAGTTATCTGAGTACAGATGTATTCCAGTAATCTCTGGAGGGACATCCTTCAAGTAGTCACACAAAAAAGAACAAACTTCATTTGGTCCCTTTTTAGCGATGCCTTCGTATATATATATATATATATATATATATTATATATATATATATATATATATATATATATATATATATATATATATATATATATATATATATACGACATAGTTGCCACAGGTTCCTGTCCAGGAGACATTATATCTGCGGTAATTAACTGTCAATGTATTTGGCATGTATTTGGCATTCATAATATAACAAACAACAATGCATATATATATATGCATTGTTGTTTGTTATATTATGAATGCCAAATACATTGACAGTTAATTACCGCAGATATAATGTCTCCTGGACAGGAACCTGTGGCAACTATGTTTTGCATGTAGTCAAAACATATTGCTAATACATGAGGCTGGTTTGTCGATTCAGCGCCTGCTTTCATTTGGTTATAAAATTTCTTGGATCGCTTGTTGTGAACCAAAAGCTCTGCTGCTGCACACCTTTTAGCAGCATCGTTGAGATGAGGACTTCGTAATTTCAACTTTTAATTCCTCACATACACAGCAACAATATACTTGGGCGCGTCCAAACGATGAACTGAAATTATCTTTGAATAATTTGGCATAGAACTGATAGCTAACCTTTGTGTTTGGATGCTTGTCCTTGAATAACTGGTACATTACTGTCAAATTGAGCCTGGCATCGAAATATTGTCTTTGTCTCCCAGAGTAATGATTTCCTTTACAGGGAAACTTTCAGTGTGCTCCTTAGTAAGAACCCTTGTCTGTGCTGGATTATCATTTGCACTGGAATTCTTTCCACGCATATCTTTGGGACTTTTCCCCGGGACACTTAGACTCCTTAATCGTTTTACTCGCTTAATTGTTATGGAATGTAGAGATAGAAAAGCTTGAAGACATACCTCAATCCTTTGTTGAACCACAGCTGTGTGGTACTTAAATGATTTTACATTTTTTCGTGCATCTTCTCCTTTACGAGGACGGCGATGCTTGACATCGTGAACGTCAATGAGGGACTGAATAAATATATCCTGCTCGTCTTTTGTTGACAGATCATGGAACCGGGTCAGGATGTCGTTCTGGTCCTCTTCACTGATTCCCTTGAAACAGTCCTTCCTCTTACATCTAGAAGAAAAAAATGGTTATGTAGCCTGTGTAAATTTAACAGTAAAATACTCAACTATATAATAATATAATACATCAAGACATTGTGTATTTACCACTTTATATCATACTAAGCAATTATTACCTGCAAGATGCTCCTGTTTGTTTGGCTGGAACGAGTTTCCCCTTGTAATCCGTATATTCTTCGCCCTTGACTTTCGCTTAGTTATATTTCTTGCCCCTAATGTAGGGCTTTCTTCCATTTCTATGCTAATAAAATACCAAGGAAGCTAATAGTATAATCGTAACAAACTGAATGAAGTACACTCCTGCAGCCTTATAGGCACACATGACCTCGCTTAACTCTCAGCTGTTAATTTGGCGCAAAACAGTAGTGACATGAGTGTGAACACTTCCCTGCAGATAGGTCGTCAGTCATTGACTGAGGACAATTATGCATGGAACTACCTAATTCTATAGTCGGTTATTCGGCTTTCTAGTCACTTGACTGAGTTTCTTTTATTGTAAAAATATGTAAACAATATATGAAACCATGAATATGGGGTTAACTCGTTTTCGATGATTTCATGACTGAGGCTCTTTCTGCAGGGAGGGATTCAATTAGCACTTACTTCAGTTATATTTTCCGTGAGAACTATTTTTTTTTTACTAAGTATTACCAATTCATCAATTTTCTCTCAGTTTTTATTAGAGTAATTGTGAATGTAAATGCTAAAATTTGTACGTAAAGTATAATTAAATGTTCAGTTTAACCAAAAATAAGTACTTTTGTGTTAACGAAGTTATAAATAGCTTATGTTGCACGACATATATAGGAAACAACTAAACATATGTCATACATGAATTTATTTTTCAAAACTTCGATTCAAAAAGTGTTTAACGGCCCTGCGTACCAAGCCGGCAGCCGCGAACTTAAAATGGGGAATCAATGTTAAACGAAATTCCTTCTCGTTGCCTCAAATTTAAATATAACTAATTAAAACAAAAAAACGTTTCGACGTGACTTTTTCAGAAAATATTGCCGTACAAAATTATTTGTGAAAAGGAATATTTATTCACTTTTTTTTTTTGGTACATGTAAATTTCAATATCACGTTTTAGAAAAATAGATTAAACAAAACAATCGACAAGATATCTTGACATAGCAACATTCCTTAAGAAATTTCAAGTCTTTGTTGCTCGTCCATTTGTTGCTCGTCCTATTCTGTTTATTTACTCTGCGGGATTATTTCTATTTCAAACATCTCTTCACAACAGCTGGTCTTGTCTTGTTCTCGTGTATGTTTTTGATGTTATTCTCTGTTTTGTGTGCTTGCCGACATAGCTCAGCAATGAAGTGTGTCTGATGCAATTCTGCGTTTAATCACCTACCCCCAAAGCAAGTATCACTCGAAGAAGATGCGTAGACTTCTCCACGTTCCTATGCATATTCAACATTCAGATCTGTGTTCGCTGGCTGCTGCTCCAGCCAGGAGACAGTTTTGCCACAAGCCGGGTGTCAAGGAATTCACTGCTCATTTTATCCTCGAAGGTTTGCTATTGATTCAGATTACTCGAAGGCGTGTCTAATAATCTGTGATCTAAATAACAAACATGATATACATTTTAGTACAGTTTGACCTAATATTTGTTTGTGGAATTTTTCGGTCCTTTAAAAAGTGTGATTATCCTGTGCTGGCAAGTACATAAGAGATAAAAGCAAAATTAATCCTACGTCAGAAAATTTACTAGGCAGTCCATTGTGTCCTGTCGGTCAGTAAAATAATTTTACACAATTTCCACCCTCAGGTTCTATAAAAAAAAACGAAATTTCAAAAGGTCTGGAATTAGTCTCCCTTCAGCGATCGGGGAGAAAGAAAGAAAAAAAAAAAAGAGGGCAGGTGCTTGTATAGCAGCAAATGGCACCAAGGCGACAACGTGCTAAATAGTGTTGCTAAATATTACGTGACGTGTTTATAGCTCCTCACCTTAGAGGCGTAGAGGAAGGAAAAACACACGAGTTGAACGACCTACCTGTACGCTGAACCTCGCAGCACTTTACGTATAAAAGCCCCCCCCCCCCCCCCTAATTGGTGTTTCCCTTCGTGTCCTTTGATTCGCAGAGGTGGCGTAGCGGCCAGAGCACCCGCCTCCCAACGAGGCGAACCGGGTTCGATTTCCGGCGGGTTCGCTTGCGGATTTTCACACGTGGGAATCGTGGGGTTTTCTCGGGGATCTCCCGTTTCTCCCGCCCTTCCATTCCGATTCTGCTTCGTGCCTCGCTACACCCTCATCGGTTATCGAGACTAGGGTGGCCAAGTTTTTCAGATTTGCCATAATGGGCACTTCCAACAACTTGACACACATCTGATACCAATAAATAGTCAGTAGGAATAGGAAAATTTTGCGAATTAATCTCGGGACAAGATAGACGCCAAACACACATAGAGTGAAGCCACCTTCGAAATTGAATCACAGTTTATTAGACCCGCTCTGCACGCCACTGAGCCAGTAGCAGACTTGCAAGGAAACACCTTGCAAATCCCATAGCTGCCTGGTGCGGGGCAACAGCCAATGAACACACAGCTGAGGCTCCAGGATGCAGAGGACTGAGGAGTCTAGCCTAGAGGTCATTGAACTCGCAAAATTTTCGTATCTCGAATAATCAGGGTAAATTATATATTTAAAAAAAAATCCTAGAAATTACTTCTAATACGCGAAAATCAATAGTATGCATCAGTTAAAATTATGCCTGAAAATATATAATGAAATAATATGCAGTAGTTGCGCATATAAAATTCTTATTTTAGAAGTTTCGTGGCTTCGAATAGTAGTTTTTCATCATTTTATATTCTTTCAAATTATTCTGCCGTTGGGTTAGAGCGGCGGCGCCAACCTAGCTGTAATCGCGGAAGCTGTGAATTGCTGACACTGTGTTTATTAATATTCAGTTTATTTCCGAAGAATTCCGAGACAAGGGCTGTATGACGTCCCGTCCTGTGTCCATACGGGACAATTATTTCAGACACAGAATACGTTAAATCCCGTACAATGCGGGACAGTTGGCAACTCTAATCGAGACCGCGTTTTTAATAGCTGCCCAATCCTATTTAATATTTTATTTTGTTAATGTGCATATTAGTATTATTATCATCGTAGTTCGGGCTCGAAGCATTTCCCGCCCACGCCCGCTTTATTTTACGGTTTCAGATGTTGCAAACAAAAAATTATGATGCGTCCTGTAAGTCGACACGACACTTATTTCGTTGTCACAGTCGATGTATTGTAGGCGTT
The DNA here is from genome assembly GCA_029891345.1 of Dryococelus australis. Classification (NCBI taxonomy): domain Eukaryota; kingdom Metazoa; phylum Arthropoda; class Insecta; order Phasmatodea; family Phasmatidae; genus Dryococelus; species Dryococelus australis. Next base: position 28,506,136 of record CM057001.1, read on the forward strand.
ATGTTCGGCTACAGTAATACGAACCAATAATGATCTGAACCAGTAAAGCGGTTTGTGAGTGATTTATCCACAGGTTAGATTATTGATCACTGAGCGCTGGCGTGTGCAGTACAGACCGAAAATTACCTACACGTGCGTAACGCACACGGTTTGTGTACACTGGGTCTGCGTGGACTCGCACCGTGAGAGGGAAAATGAAGGGTCCATGAGCCGACCTTAAAAAAATCTTTCTGCGACAAAGTAGCAGGGAAAAGGCGTGTCTGGAGTTACGTGAATTTGCTGTTGTGTTAAGAAAACTGGTCAGTCAATCATTCCCCGGGAAAATTTAATTCCCACCCCACGCATGAACGATTCACTGCGAGATTAATCACGTGGCAACGTGGGTTGCGCGAACCAACGTGATTAATTCCGCCCCTCGTTCCGGGCTCGTATTTACAAAATACTTGAGACCGGAGGTGTCGTGCAACAAGCGAGTTTGTCGCGGCGCATGCTAATCCACGGGTCGCGGCAACGAAATGGCTGTGAACTTTGTAGGCGTCAGACTCGGTGGAGATGGCAGGTGCCATTTCCTCGGCGACTTCGAAATTTAAAGGATTCGCTCAGCATTCAGTTACGAGGACAAGTCAAAAAGTAAGTTTCCCTGCTGTTTTGTAGGTGCACGGGTAAAGGTAGGCCAAGATATAAAAAAAAAAAAAAAAAAAATTGTATTTCGACACCATTCATTTATTTTTTTCGACACACTTACTAAATTTATTCAAGCATTTGCCATAGCGTGAAACGAGGTTCATTCCCTGACGATGGAAAGTGGCGCCCCATTTCACCACTTCGCCTTTCACTTCGTCATCGCTAGAAATTCGTCTGCCCCGTACAAGTCTCTTCATCTTGCCAACCAGATGAAAGGTGCCTAATCCGAGATGTGCGGTGGATGGGGAAAACACTGCTAATGCCGGGTGCGGATAGGCTATTCACGGTGAAGTGAGCACTTTTGAAAGCCCTGCTTAAGATCTACTTGTATACACGTTGTGTGTTCTTCCGCCTTATGTAAAATTAACATTGCCATGGGCCTCATCACTTTATTCATGCATCGGTCAGGTAAAACTGCGGAATTATTAGAAAAGTAATTATTATACAGTACTGGCCATTCTTACACTTGCGGATATATAAAAAAAAAACAGAAAACTAAAGAAATGATTTAAGACATTACAAATGGTTGCGTAACACTTTTTATTCGACTTTAGTGAGTGGAACTACTTTCCGTCCATCGTAACCAACTTTACTGGGCGCATGTCACTTGGTGCGCATGTTAAAATATATGCAGGCAGGGACAGTGACTTTTTCTAAGGTTGATTTTAATAGTGCTCACTTTACCATGAACACTTTATAGAAAGACTGCTGTGAGGCGGGCGACATGAGACGTATCTACATGATAAACGCTTTCCCATTGGCGACGAAGTGAAAGAAAGTGGTGAACTGGCTTAATTAGCAGTATCCCACTTTATATCGCCAGGAAATTGCAAACCACACTTTACACTATGACAGATGCTTAAAATAAAATTTTGTAATGATGTCGAATAACAAAGGAATGGTGCCGGAATAAAATGGCGTTATTATCTTGACCGGTTTTTACCCGTTCACTTACAACAAATAGGGGAACTTGATTTTTAACTTTAACCTCGCACGTCACAGGTACTCCGCATAAACCAACTTAATTCGCGAAAAAAAATTTGGAATAATATTTAGAATCTTAAACTTGTGAGGGTAAACCACGACGAGCAACGCGATTTCATTGGTTGCCGACGAACGTGCGGCGTCATTTCCGTAATGTATGGTCGATTTACTCGAGGATGGTTACCCAACATCAGGACCGTCACCGTTGGGCGAGACTGGCTGACGTTTGGGACGTGTCACACAAGTTTTTCGGCCAATGACGGAAGTCAAACGAGCATACAACATGTTCGAGTTTGAAACCCCCCCCCCCCCCCCCCCCAAGCGTGAGGCGACTGGGAAGATTCAAAGCGACCTCACTCGTACAGTGTTTTACAATCACAATAAATCAATTTTCCCTTCCCCCTGCACCTGTGGCCAGGAATTTCACGCAATTAAAGAAAAATTATTTGCCAAGTTTTTTTTTTTTTTAAATTGTTACGGACAGTTTTTCTTGCCACAAAAAAGTTTGTGGCATTATGATGTCACTATTCTTTTGGCCAGCTGAGCGGCACTATCGTCAACATTATCCAAGTAGGAACGGGCATCGAGCGCAACTTCCCCCCAACATAAAAGGAAAGCTGTACAGTACCTTCAAGTTTGAGGACGCCGAGAATTTTGCAGACATAGCGCGCCTCCACCACACCAGCGTCCGCAGCTCGAGGACATTTGCGAACTGCAAACCGCCGTCCAGGAGATTGCAAAGCGCGAAACTCGCCCGCTGATCGCGCGGGCAGCTCCCAGGCAAATTTCGTGGCGAATGATCCACAGCAGAAAAATAGGGCTCCACAGAAGTTCGGCAGCGTTTTCCAACCAAGCTCAACACACAAGACGCGAACATTTAGCACAAGCAGGTAGACTAATTGTCCACAATTATTTCCGCAAGTTTGATAACAACCACGTTGCGTACAATGTACTGGGGCTCACTAGGCAGCGTCATACCAGAGCTGGGTGTGTTACAACCTCGTACATGTTACCCCGTCTGCTGCTGTTACAAGACTCTCCCCGCCCCGCGCGGATGCTACCACGAAGTGGCGGTGCTGGCCATGCGCGCGCACTCAGCTGGCTTTCTACAGCACTCAATAACCATACAAAAACCGTATAATATTACCAACTAAACTCTAACATATTACACAATACTAAAATAGAAATACTAAATGTAGGTATAATACGAAACGTATTAAAAATGGCTGGCCGGCCTAGCCATATATTTAATAACATAGTAACTATTCATAAGCGAGCGCCAATCAAAAATTACCAACCGCTGCATACCTTTCTTAAGTGACGACTCACTCGTCACAAGTTTTGTCTGTACCACAAAAATAACGCGAATCTCCTTGTGGCTTGGTGATAGCGTTTCTGAAGTCTTCTGGATGATCACGAGATCGATAGGTGGCTCCCCGCCTTCGAGCCGCAGAGGAGGGGAAATTACCCGAGCTGAACGACCTACCTGTATGCTGAACTTCACAGCACTACACTTATTAAAGCCCCGCCCTACTTGGTGAATACTCTCTCGTTCTCACGCGAACTCCTCCGCCCACGCAGCAAAGACATATTAAGTACGTGTGGTAATGAGGAGACAGACGCCACTCCAGCCTCCTAAATCCTCAAGACCACCCTCATTTGTGTGTGCATCGCATGGGAACCACATCGCGTGCAGCTGCTCACAGTTTCCGGCTCCCTTATTGGCAGCTGTCCCAGGCATAGCTGTTAAAGTGGCAAGCAGCGTGTACACCGAGGGAAAATATTGTACGCACGAAGTTTTTGCTAAAACAGGTTCTTGAACTACGTTGGAGGATATCTGATTTCCTGTTTTTTTGACGAAACTGTTCATCGAACCTCCAGAATATTTACCTTCGAAAAGACATCATACCCCACACGAGGAAGGAATGGTACTTTAAAGTTACCACGCTAGCTGTAAATATTATTTCGGAGCATTCCAATATAGTTAAAAACGGCTTTTCCCACTGCCGTATCTTAAACCCACCAGCGTACACGAGCCAAACTACAATATGAGCCTATACTTTATTTGCTACAGACATTTCATCAATGAAATTACAGGGTCTCCGCTGAAAGTCCCATAGGTAGACGCAGGACTACGAGAACAGTGTACACATCAATTCAGAGCCCTGCGCGTAGCGGCAATGGCGCTCCTGTAGCGCGTGCCAATGTAACCCTTATAGCTGACGCGCTCCTCGGCCAAACAAAAAGGTGGAAAACCATGCAGTCAGGCGGGCCCCTTAACCTGTCCATGCCCAATTTACATATTTGTTAACATAACGCACCGAAAGAATATTTTGTGACCGATAGTCTACTGTATATTACGTAACAGAGTATCCATGAGAATTGGAACACCAAGAAGGATGTGAGGTATTACAACCATATATATTGGACAGAATTCTCAGTAGTTAGTGGTTAGACTGCTCACCTCCCAAAGATGTAAACCGGGTTCGGTTCCCGGCGTGGTCGCACCCCCCCCCCTTCAACCCCCCTTCACCCGCCCTGTATCTTCGTATATGGGAATCGTGACGGACGCTGCCGCTGGCCGGCGGGTTTTCTCGGGGATCTCACCCACCCTCTTGCATTCCGATGCTGTTCCATACTAGCTTTGCTTCACCCTCATCGGCTCTCAAAACCGAGATGTTAAGAGCCGTCCTAATCTTTCCACTCCACCTCCGACGGTCGCATTTCAGCTTTTACGTGCGCGTTGACTATTGGTGCAACTTATTGCGGTAAATTGTTTATTTAATTCAACTAATAGGGCCAATAGGTCAAGACAAGACACGCCATATTAGGTTACGGACGTAGGGGAGGTAGGAAATCAAATATATGTAACCACGGACGTCACCAGAAAATTTTAATAATTTTTTTTTTCTATTTAGTACGAATAAAATGTATTCTACTAGTTTTACTGTCGCTATCAGATACAGATAAATATATATCGATTTCAGCGTTGCAACCGACACTTTCTTGATCGATGCGGTGTCAGTATAATGCACGATCATACAAGATGTTTTTTGAACAACGCCGACAGACACCAGCAGGTTTATTCCCCATACAATATATAAGACGAGAATATATGCACACTTATATTCTAAAGTGATTCTTAAAGAAAGCTTTGTGGCCGAACAAAATTTTAATTGAAAATGACTCTGTGTTTTGTGTGTTGCCTACGTGTCTGTCGACACACATTCTGTTACTACAGTTATAGACCATTCACGATAAAGTTAGCACTTTTCAAAGCCCTCTCATTCATAATAATAGTCAATAAATAAATTTTATTTTAGCTTTATACGTACATATAAGAGTGTGGTGGAACATATACACTGTGTTTATTACTTGCATGGCAATATTTCTGTAAATAAAAAAGTGGTTTAAGGATAAGAAACTGCTGGAAAAAAGTTTCTAAGGCATTAGAAGTGCTCATTTTACCGTGAACTGCTTATACTCCTGGATTTATAATTAAAAATACTTCACCTGAGAGCGTTCGGACAGATTGGCATTTTTTTTTTGTTGATTTAGACGTGCTGGTTCTTAAGATGTATTTAATAAATCGCGTAGACCTACATGTTAGGGTAAACAAGTTTTGACCAGAAATAAGATGGCAGCCCCCATTTTCACCACGAAGGAGGATAATATTGCCAAAACTTTTTTTCAGAGGTCTATCTCCGTTCTACAAATAACAGTCACCGATTTGTTGCTTAATCGCCAGGTTTTTTTAAATATTTCAAGAGAAAAGTATTTTTAAATTAGTTTGTTGGCGGCGCATAACGCCCTTAATTATCATTTTAGGGTAAAATTATTCATACTTTCGTATTATAATTTTTTTATAAGGAAATGTCGAGTTGGTCGGCGCTGCTCGAAAACATCCGGTAAATCGTGACTGAAGTAAATGTATTTGTGTTTCATTTTACTGGTAACAGCAGCTTGTGGAACTACGCAAAACTCAAGCGCACAAGTAAACCAATAAAGTATTAATACATAATTTCTTAAATTTTAATTTTGCTGCATTTCTTCCCTCTCCTCTCTCTTCCCCCATAGCTCAAGTAACATTCGTCCACACATTGAGTGATGTAAGTGTGTGATTTCCTAGGATGATAATGCCTGTAGTCGCGTTGCCCGCGAGAAATGCACAGCGAAACAACAGAAGACGATAGATTCCGCTACCAGTTGCGCTCCAAAACGCCTTAGCTCGGATGCAATTTTGTGATTGGATGACGTCAATTTGTTACGCGTCTTAGCTATCTGGCTGCGAATCACTGAACTCGGTATAGAAGTAACGGAGAGCTTTGGTTTGGCTGAGTCGCGTAAGAAAAGGCGCTGTTGTAACGACACGTAGCCAGGAGGGCCTAACTAAAAGAAAACTGTGAACGTGCGCATAGCCTGTTGAATTCCAGCATGTACAAGATCTTTTTTTTGGGAGAAAAAAATGGCACTAGTACTGATGCGGATTGTATTAATACATATCAAGTTATGCTTAGAAAAAGTTATTCGAAAAAACGTTCGACTTTAGCCACGTGATAATCTTCACAGAAAGTTGTCCCGTCGTATGTTTTAATTGGTCATATTATTTTTGAAAATATACATTTTTTTGCTACTTTTCATTTGCGTCTTCCGGGTAAAGAAGAACTGTGATTTTAATATGTTGTTTTACAAAACCTGTAAAAAAAAAAAAAAAAAGTTAAATATCGTATTTGCTCGATGTTACATAACTTTTAACGTCCGCAAGTTGTACGGAGTTTGCCGCAAATTTGATTTGTTCTCGTTTGTACGCCGCCGGGTGTTGGCAGACCTGTATCTCCCGTGGCGCGAACACGACTAAAAGCTACGTGGCTCTGCTCGGTTTCAGTAGCCTGAGAGGGGGGGGGGGGGGGGGGGGGGAGTTCTCTTGCTGTTGTTTTTTTTTTCGGATCGTCTTCGCGTGTTGGAGCACGTTTGTTAGGATCGGCTTTGACCACGTCTCTAGGTACGGACAACTTTTATGGCAGCGCGCTACCCCCTCCACCCCCCTTCCGCTATTATTCCTCCCAACTACAACAGCTTTACACGGACGCCATTTTTTTGTCCCGTCGTCCCGTCCGACTGCGCAGTTTCACGGCGATGTTAGCGTTTGCCAGGTTGGGCGTGTTCTTGTCTCCCTCTTGGTCTAAAGGGGAACCTTACCCCGCCATATTTCTGTCTTGGTTTCTCGGTTCTCTAGTTGGTTTATATTTTTTTAACAAAGAAAATTCGGAAAGTACACCTGTACCTAGAGCCGCGAGTATTTCGCGTATTGATGAGGCAGTACACCTGTACCTAGAGCCACGAGTGTTTCGCGTATTGATGAGGCAGCACACCTGTACCTAGAGCCACGAGTATTTCGCGTATTGATGAGGCAGCACACCTGTACCTAGAGCCACGAGTATTTCGCGTATTGATGAGGCAGCACACCTGTACCTAGAGCCACGAGTATTTCGCGTATTGATGAGGCAGTACACCTGTACCTAGAGCCACGAGTATTTCGCGTATTGATGAGGCAGTACACCTGTACCTAGAGCCACGAGTATTTCGCGTATTGATGAGGCAGTACACCTGTACCTAGAGCCACGAGTATTTCGCGTATTGATGAGGCAGTACACCTGTACCTAGAGCCACGAGTATTTCGCGTATTGATGAGGCAGTACACCTGTACCTAGAGCCACGAGTATTTCGCGTATTGATGAGGCAGCAGGCTAAACTGCACGGATCTCTATACACTCAGAGACATTGGCTACTGCGCTCAAGTTAGGCCTTTGTACAACACTGTTCAACTATAACTCACACTACTGCTTCCTGCTTACAGCTGGCTGACCGTTAAACTGGGCGTGTCTAAACAACTACCGTCCAATCACAATGGAAGTAGGAAAGCACGAGAATTTGTAGTCTACGTGGCCACTGAGTGAATTCGTAAAACACTCGTGGCTCTACCCTACACCCAACTTACACTGCAGTAAAGACAAGACAAAGTGGAGTGGATAGATTTGGGCGGCTCTCAACACCGGGGACTTCAGAGCCGATGAGGGCGAAGCGAGGTGAGTGTTGGGCCGTGCCGGAGTGCAAGGGCGGGGGTAACGGGAGATACCCGAGAAAAACCCGCCGACCAGCGGCATCGTCCGGTATGATTCCCACATTTGAAAATCTGGGAGCAGAGCTACCCCGCCGGGTCACCTAGGTGGAAGGTGAGTATTTTTGCCACTACACCACAACGGGCCCTGACAAGACAAATGAACTAACGAACTCATAATTATGCCACAATTTCAAATCTACCAGAATTTGAGCATATCAATATTGGGACATAAAAAGGAATTCGCAGTTGACTTGTGTTTGTACTCCAGTGTAAGGTCAATAGGATAGCCATTTGGGTACAGGGCTACTTTCGGAGATTCTTTTTTGCACTCTAAGCGCGAATCAGTGATGTAACATTCTCCGAAAGTCATTTGATAAGCTACTGCCGACTCGCAAACCAAGCGATTTTAATGGGAACAAACTACTCATGGCAGTATAATTCTCGACATTCAGTGGGAGGCACAAACAAATTAGTGAAATTCAGCCATCGTATTAATTAGTCATCTCGCACTGATTGCCAGTGGTTTAGACTGGTTTTCACTGATATGGCTCAATCCTCACTGTTTCCGGTTTTGAGTGTAAGACGTAAACGTGCTAGAAAAACCAAAAATACAGTGTGTCGGTGAAGGTTCATCTTAAGAGGCTATTCCAGTGTTTTGGGCGCGCTACGAAATTATCAATAACCCCGTTTACTTCAAGGCTAATTCCCGCCTCGGTTCTAGTAACAAACGAGTAGTTACTGACAGAACTAGTGAGCCTACTTTCCTCAACATGGGTGCAATTAGTTTTTAAATAAGATCTTAAAAGCTGAGTTGGTAGGGAGGACTTGACGTCTCCTTGAAAGACATATCATTAGAGATGAAACCGGGAACATATGCAATAGTAGCGAGACAATTATAGATACACACGTGCCTTGCCCGGGACTCGAACCCAGAAAACCTCGTACCGTAAGTTAGCGTGCAATCAACTACATCGCGGAGGTCGGATTTCGAGCATCAAGGTCGGATATGATCAGTATAATGTTCGAATTATATTTTTTTTGTAACCTAAAATATTTACAGGGCCGTCATTTCGAAAATAATTTCCTGACACACTGAAACACATGTCAGTTTACATTACCTACTGTAATATAAATTAATTGCCACATTAAAAATCAGTTGGATTTTGTGTGAGATCTCAAGAAAGCTTTATATTTAATGCAATTCTATCTTACAAAATGGTTGACAAAAGTGGCTATGTATTGACACATTTTATGCTCTTACTTACGGCATATTTTACAAAATTTGCTCGAAATTGGTAAAACGGTATGGTATATGCAGTAAATTAACCCTAAAACATTTATATGGCCACCATTTTGAAAATAAGCACCTTATCTGTTCAATTTAAAAGTATTAACGTGACCTACAACAGTATTACATATGTGCCAAATTTCGTAGGAATCGGTTGAGTCGTTACCGAGATATAACATAAAAGTTTACTTTTTAATGTTGCACTATCTTCCGAAATGGCCGACCAAAAACATTATTACTTTTTAAATTCAATCATACAGCATGCACTACCAACGCACTGGAAATTATTAAAAATCGGTTAGATGTTCCCCGAGATACCATAGCGCCGTAAACTTTAAAATTACTGCCATTTTAAAAATAAGTATCCAGTGTGATCGAAAACTATAAAAGTCAGATGTTCTTGCTAAATACTCTGTGTGGAGCGAGTTATGTGAAATTTGGTTCACGCGTTTAAAAGTTACTAGCGGGAGACATACATTCCACAGACAGGCATTCTGCTGATTCCATAAACCTATATTTCCTTCGGGCAGTAGGCTAAAAACTGAGATGTTCTGCACGTACATAACGTACGCTAAGTATAATGTTCCGAAAATGTCATATATAAATATTATAGTGAAATAGCCTAACTTAAACATTTTTATATTTAAATATATCTCGTTAGAAACGAAATGAAAAACGGGAACTAACTTCCTAGAGCGAAAAATCGTAAGCAGATACCGCTCAAAAATATTGAACGGTTTTTAAACGACAGATAATACGGCTGCAGTTTTGCGCTCTACTTGATAGTCTGGGCAGACCTTATAATCCATTCGCCGTTACTTCACACTTTTCTGGAGACCTGCTTAAGATCTACTTCCAGGATATTACTCCGCCTCGTGCAAACAAAGCTGAACTGAGTCTAGAAAATCACACCAGAGGACAACGCACCGAATTCGTGCGCGCTCACTTGTAATAGTAATTGGCATTTAAACTATTTCTTAGTTAGCAATGCTACCAACACACATGTTTTCTCACTGTTTTGTATTCATATTTATTATAAATGAAAACATTTTAATTCGGCGACAAAATATGGGTAAAGCTTTAACTTAACGAAAATTAACATATTTTTATGTAAACAGAGGTATATAATGCTTATATGAACTATAGACTATAGTAAGATGTTGCGCGTAAAACCAGTGTTGGCGCGTATAAGCGTTTCTAAGACTTTTTTTTCCTCCAGGAAATGTAAAAAAAAAAAACTATCTACAGCCGCCACTTTTTTTATTTTTTTTCGTCATATAAAATATGTTGAAATAGAAAACAATAGTAAACACGATTAACATTGGCATTTTTAAGGCTTTCTTACTCAATCTTTTTTAAGGTTGAAGTAAAGCAACTGCCTATGGAGCACTGCACCAGACTATACAACGTGGAGAACTCATAACAAAGTAGTAGACACCCTTCAGTTTGTCAGGAAAGTGCGATTTATACTGTATGTGAAAGAAGGATGTACGTATTTTGCAACATAATAAAATATTTTACTAAAATTTACTTTTTAAATTTAAAAAAATAATCGATTATAATTGTCTGTATTTTTAACAACATTTCAGCGCATTTCCGTACTGGATGCTTCGGAAAGCAGAATTTGCAAGAAAATATTCAAACAAGAAAAATCGTCATAATATACGGTAATCATGTTAATAAAATCATAGTAATAATTTATTATATCAATTTTATAAATAACTTTTTTACTTCAGTTTCAGCCATAAATGTTTGTGACTAATGGACGCATATAAAAATAATTATAACAATTATTTCCAACATTATTATTACAATTCTCTTAGACGCAAATATAGTAAACATTATAACGAGATTTCTTGAAGAATATTTTCTTGCAAATTCTGCTTTCTAAAGCATCCAGAATGCAAATGCACTTAAATTTTGTTAAAATTACAGACTATATTAATCGGTTATTTTTTTAACATTTAAAAAGTATAATTTAGCAAAATACTTTATAGTTTTGCAAAATATATACATTATTCTTTTATTTACATTGTAAATCGCACTTTTCTGACAATTTTTATGGTGTCTGTGCTGAGTTATTGACGTTGTATAGTCGGGTGCAGTGCTCCATAGGCAGTTGCTTTATTTGAACGTTAAAGAAAAGGATTAAAAAAAAAAGACATGTCTGTGCAGTTTAATCTACCGCCTTATGTTGCATGTAAATAACATGCCACACCTACACGTGGTATTTGCGAGAAATCCAGCGACACCACGGAGTCTATTCCGCAATATTGTGCGACCTGTCATGATACCTCCTTATATAGCCAGACGTAATCTTGCAGCGTTAAAAAAAAAAATGTTTACTACAGTACATTCACGGGTACTTCAAACTTGTCTTGAAGCCCTGCTAAATCTACTTTTACACCACTCCTCCGCCTCGCGCAAGCACAGCTTAGCTATACCTTGAAAGTTGTACCATTCCCACGTTAGTTTATGATTTCTGCTGGTGTTGCGAATTATAACTCGTCTGGCGCGTGCTGTAGTGAAGTCGGTGCAAAGAACTCGTTTCGTTAACACGAACGATAAGCTGTAGTCTTTGTGTTCTGTAATCAGTGACATGAACCAGTCGTAAACGTAGACCAGAAGCGTGGTTTGGGAATCAGTGACCCGCAGGGAATATCATTGGTTACTGAGCCTCGCAGAGTACAGCAGCGGTCAAGTATAACCTTCCTATGCAACATGTATACATCTGTCTACAATATGCATGAAAGGGTTTTTATTACCAGGCATTATCAACACACCTATTTTCTTTATTTTTATTAATTATGCACCAATGGAATATTATAATTCATAGATAAAATGTTCGTAAACGCTAGTATTATCCAAAATTAGATACTCTTACGTTAACCGAAGTATAATACGCTTGTGATGCATTACTTATTTATGAAAAAATCGAACACGTCATACAGGTGTCATATTTAAAGATTTGACTCAAAACATGTGAAGGTATAGGGAATGTTCTTATAGGCTGTTCACGATAAACTGAAAACTTTTGAAAGCCCTGCTTAAGATCTACTTGTACGCACATTTTGTATAATTCCACAGTATGTAAATTTAACATTGCTATGTGGCTCGTCACTTTATTCATGTGTGTGTCAAGTAAAACTGTGAAATTAATATAGAAGTAAATATTTTACATTTCTGCCAATTTTTACAATTCAGCACATAAAAAAAACAGGAAGTGAAAGAAATAATTTAAGTTATCACAAATGGTAACCTATAACACTTTTCATTCAACGTTAATATATCGAACTACTTTCTCTCTATCGTTACCAACTTTACTGGGCGCATATCACCTAATACGCACGTTGAAATATATGCAGGTAGCTGCAGTGATGTTTTTTAAAAGTGCTCTCTTTATCGTGAACAGCTTTTAAGGGAAATGGTGCATGAAAGCAGTATATTTTCCCGATTTTTGATATAAGTCGTTTTCGAAAGGGTTTATCGAAATTTTTGGCTCGACAAGACGCATATAATAATTTTCAACACCTTATTACGTTGTTAGATTTTTTCACTGCCTTCAATATTCTCGGTGCACTGAAGGAAGAAATAAAATAATTATTTTTTTCTTATCTTCAATCAGAGATCCGAGAATAACGAACGCAGATAATTTTTGACCACGTATTAAGGTGTTCAAAATTGTTATTTACGTCTTGTCGACAGAAATGATATAAATATACGATTTTCGTGCACCATTCCCCGTAATGTAATTTTTCGTCGGTGGAGAGGCGTATCTGAGTGACATTGCAAGCGGGGCGCGGGCGTGATATTGCGCGCCCAGCTGTTTCAAGCGGACACCTCGCGCGCCAGGAAGTGCTGGACTCGGTCCTTCCTGCGAACAGCGATCTGAGCGCACATGTGCGCGGGAACTGTGTCACCCGGCCTCGCGTATCCTCTCCTTCGCAGCATCAGCACCACACTCCGCCGGCCCGCGGAGAGCGTCTCCGTATGCAGGGCACTCGTGAACGACGAGCAGTCTTCTCCGGGAGGGAAGAAGGAAAGAAAAAAAAAATTCGCGCTGGAAGATCGAAATGATGAGAGAGGTTTTTATCTGCGCCCGCTCTCGTCTTGTCGGAAGTCAGCATTGCGACGGCGATAGAGAATGGTATGAACAAGCTTCACGTGTGCACCTCCTCGGGATTTTAAGCGATGACTATAGGTAGGGATAGGAAACTTTCGCTAGTTCTATTTCGGGACAAGATAGACGTCAAACTTATATACAGTGAGGTCACCTTCGAAACTGGATCACAGTTTGTTAGACCCGCCCTGCACGCCTCTGAGCCAATAGCAGGCTTGCAAGGAAACACCTTGCGAATCCCATGACTGCCTGGTGCGGGGCAACAGCCAATGAACACACAGCTGAGGCTCCTGTATGCAGAGGACGGAAGAGTCTAGCCTACAGGTCATTGGACTCGCGAAATGTTCCTATCCCTAACTATAGCTAGAGCCACGAGTATTTCGCGGATTGAGTTGGCAGCAAGTTAGGCTGAACAGCCCTCCATACACTCGAGACATTATCGTTTGTTTGATAGATTTCAAACGGGTGTACACTAAAGTTACCATTGCAATTTGATCATAATTTATTAGACACGCCCTGGAATACTCCGCGCCAATAGCCGACTTGCAACGGAACAGGAAGCGAATCTCGTACTTTCAAATGTGGGGTAATACTGGGGCTACAGCCAATGAACAAACATCTGAGGCGTGACTATACAAAGAATTGCGGAGTCTATCATACAGGTACTTGAACTCGTGAAATCTTCCTTTCCCAACTTATCGGTTGCTGTGATCAAGCGAGGTCTCTGTACAGGACTGATAAACACTCGCTCACACTACTGCTCCCTTCTTATCACTGGCTCACAGTTAAGTGGGGCGTGTCTGAACAACTGTCGTCCAATCACAGCAGTGGGAGAAAAGAACAAGTGTTTCGAGTCTACTTCGCATCCGAATGAATTTGATACGTCAATCTGTTCCGAAGAGATGCTGCTTTGTCACTGTAGTTTCAACACTGTTTTACAAAGTATCTCGAACAGAAGGAAACTTACAGCATCTTTCTTGACTTTGGCACTGTCCAACGACTACATTTATTCTTCAGTAAACAAATTTATAAATGGTCGACATAATTTCGACTTTCATTTTCTTTTTGAAAAATGTTTTACATTGGAATATTTTACACATTTTTATAGAGCGTAAACAAGTACGAGACCCGCATGACAACTGAGGTGATCACATAAGTGTAATTCCTGCATTGCGAAGGTTTCAATATCTTAAGTAATGCAGGACTGGTTTAAATCGTTTCAATATGAAGAAGAGCGCTCAACAATTTCTTTATACTTGAGCACGTTAACGCAGCCCTGTTTGCAGTTCCCGTGTATTCTCGAGAGTTTTTTTTTATTAGAAAAATGTGCAATTGACGTACAGAAACATGATCCGTGACGGTGAGAAAACGGATCTGAACTCGTATGTGCTAATTACGGAAAGTTTTCGTATGCACTGAGAGAAAATTGAACAAAATATATGTTTGTATAGGGCCAAACATATATTTAGTTGCCCTAACAAAATACATTGTTGAGGAAACAAGATTTGAAAAGCAACAAAATTACTTTTATTCCTTTAGCAAAATATATGCTTTAATAAACAAAATGTCGGTGTTGGGCCAAAAAAAAATTATACTATAAACTAAATATTTTGTTGAATCAATTGTATATATTTGTTTGGCCACTCGTTTGACTACCTTCGTTCGAAAATACAGCTCGAGAGTTTTTTTTTTTTTTGTATTCTTTGTGACAATTATGTTAGTAATCGTGTCTGCTAATGTATCTATTGATGTTTAACAATCGTATAAACACATTAATAAAACAATGCAACAAGAAACTGACAAGTAAAGCTATAAAATTGAAATATTTGTTTGCACACGGTGCTCAATATTTGGAGTATATCTGTTTAAATAGCTGAGATTACTAAGGCGTAGCGCGCGGAGACAGCTGATCGAGGTTCGAAACTCTGTTGAATTTGTAGGTTTTTTTTTTTTGTATCGGCTTAAACTGTTTAACATACGCGTAGCCAAACGAATCTTTAGTTGCACCAATCAAATCTTTCTGTTTGGGGCAACCAAATGAGAACAACAAAATAATTTGGTTCTAGCAACAAAATATTTTATTGCCCGTGTACAAACAAAAAAAAATTTGGTTGCACCGAACAAATCTTGTTTGATTCAACAACAACTTTTCCTCGGTGTATTTCCGATGGCTCCGAGTTTCGGGGACACGAACAATGCGAAGTTCTCTTCGCCATCGTGGCTGTAAAATTATCCACGCGAGTTTTCCGACGGAAGCACCAGGGACATGTAACACCCACAAATACATTACAAAAAAAAAACAAACTTTTACCATAATCTGGACAAGTTAAATACGCCACGTTTTCGATGGGTCGTAGATAAATTGTTATAGTTACGGTATTCAAAATAAAATAATTTAAATTTTTAACTTTTTATTTTAATTTTATATGCAATAAAACTTCCTTGTAACGAAAAATAAAGGATTTCTCGTAACTAACTGTTTGGAACAGAAAGCGCAGAAATAAAGGAGAGACCTGCAGAATTCGCGCTATTACTTGAGAGCATTTTAAACTTGAAACGCTTTTACCTCTGCAATACGTTTGTCGTTGGACCATTCTTTAGTTGACCCGCCCCGGGTAACTCTGCGCCAATAAATTAACACGTCACAATTGTATGCCCCAATCACGCGCAGTTCTGTCATAAACGACGCGACTTCCACGTCTATGCAGCACCCAATGAAGAAACGACGCTGACTGGAGTATACGCAGTGCTGTGAAGTGAATCCTGATACCAAATAATAACGCGAATTTTGCAGGTCCCTCCTCATGGCCTGTAAGAATACTTTTAATCTTTAAGTCCTGCTTCGTTATATAGAAACTTAAATTCCATGAATGAAATAATCTATTTGAGGATTATTCTTAGTGGCTATTCTATAACCCTTTGAGGCCCACTTTAATTCTAGGTATCAGGGGTTGCAAACAAAATAATTTAATGATGTATGCAGTATTTAAGTCGAGACAACCCTTGTTTCTTTGTCACAGTCGGTGAGTTGTACGCAATATTATCGGCTACAATTACATGAACCAATTGACCTGGACCAGTAAGATGGTTTGCTAATCGTTTACCCGCAGTTCAGATCATTGATCACTGAGCTTCACAGTGTGCGGTACAAATAAAAAATTACCCGCACGTGCTTGGTGTACACAATTTTTTTGCACTGGGTCTGAATGGATTGTAAGTTTCGCGAAGGCCTTTTCCTTTGTTGGGGGTGGCGCGTGCTCAGAGTACCCCCACCTCCTGGGCGCGCCCCTGCATTTACCTACCCTTTGGCTCCTGCCTGAACCAACTCCATCCTCAAATGACGGATTCAAGCCAGGCGACCCACGTCCTTCGTCGCTCGCGCAGCGGAAGCGATCCAAGGTCAACGCCCCTAGCGCGCCGTCATCATAAGATCGGCATAAATTACGCCCTAAGATGGTGGCGATGGTGGCGATATCATCCAAAGGGACCTCGGCCGGTCTGTCGTAACCGACCTGTCCCATCCCATTTCTCAGCAAATAATGTATGCAATTCTTCACGCTGCCCCTCGACATCTGTGTTGTCAGTGCAGCCAACAGTCACGAGAACTCATTTGTTCGCGAGCGCCCACGGAGCTTCGCTTCGTGCGGCTTTGGTAGGCAGTCCACTTGACACGTGAACAAATGATGGGTCCGCCACATCTTGATGTAAAAAAAAAAAAAAAAAAAAAAACTAACATAATTTAAATTTTAAATGACGATCGATCACCCATGTTAAGAGGCGTGTATGTGTTCTTTGGCTGCGAACGGATTGGTTCGCACCGCCGAAAGCGTTTGAACGTATTACTTAAGTGGCCGTCGTTATACATATTCATCAGCCGTGAAAATAGTCTTCGTCTATATTTCTGAAAAGAGAAATGGCGACACTCTTAACAGGTTAGATAATTCGTTCTTATATTAATTAAATTTGTCCCCCCCCCCCTTTTAGAGCAAATTATTCAGTCATTTAATTTTAAACGGTGTAGGTCTATTATAAAACTTGTCAGAGTAGTGAAGAAAATGTGGTGTACAATTGGTGTGAATTTCGGAGAAATAATATTATGTAGTCTACAAGACGCACGTACTACATAAACGCAATTGGTATGTTTCGTTGTACGGTAGCCTCCTTTTCACGATAATGTTACAATTGATATTAATATCGTAAAAACTACCTCACTGTTAAAAAATTTTTACTGTACTTTACGCCTTTACGGGGAAGTGCTGGTAAAATTTTATCCAAAAGCGTCCGTAAGCTCTCCTTAAAATAGCGGACACAATGATTTTCAAAAATGGACTTTCCGTAAATATGATGGAACATCTCCGTTAATTTCCTAGGTAGTTTTCTGTACCACCAGTTTACAATAAAAATAGATAATGAAACATTTTCTTTGTGTGGGTTTTCTACTGTGAAAACGTAAAAATATTTTATCCTTGAGCATGACTTGAAACCGAGTCAAAAAAAGCACCCCTCCCCCCCCCCCCTACCACTTCTGTTGACGTTTTTATTGCATTGGACGTTGACGAAGCTCTAGTAAGACCGACTTGCTGTACTATTAAAAGATTTCCGTATATTTACGAAATATTTCACGGAAATGTACAGTGTGTATACGGAAAAGCAATCCGTAATGACGAAAAACGGAGTTAAGTGCGTAAATACCAAATACGGAAAGTCTCCTTATTCCCTTTGGCTTCGTGTTACAGGGACGAACAATGCCGATTCTACACTAAGCTTTCTTCGCCACTGTAACAAGAAAATTATCGTTTCTACACCAGTTAAGATTATCCACGCGACTTTGACCTATTCTTTCAAACATTAAAGAAATAGCGTCAGGCGTCTGTAACATTTGGCAACACTAAAAATACACTTAATTGAATAGAAACTGAATTTTTTGCTTTTGTCTTCTGAATAAAAATATAAACGTTTTCAAGTGAGAGTTGTAAGTGGACTGGCAACTTCTTGACTCGGGTTCAAATCTCGCTTAAGTACAAAATATTTTAACTTTTTTAATGTAATTTTTATTCACGGTATAACACCCACATAACGAAAATTAAAGAATATTAATGATATCTTTTTATTTCAAACGGAAAATACAGAAAACTAACTTGGCAATTAACGGAGAGGTTCCGTAAAATTTACGGAAAGTCCGACTCTGAAAATCGATGGTTCCGTAATTTTACGGAGAGTTTACGGACACTTCCGGATAAATTTTTACCGGCACTTTTCCGTAAAATGGAGGAATTTTTTTTTTTTTTAACAGAGTAAAGTTAGTATATTTGAAGTGTTTCTAAATGTTACAGACGCTTGATGCTACTTTTTAATGCTTGAAAAATATATATCTTAGTGGCGTGGATAACCTTAACTGCCGTAGAAAAATAATTCTCAAGTTACAGTGGCGAAGAAAGCTTCGTGTAGATTCGACATTGTTTGTCCCTGAAACCCGAAGCTACAGGAAATAAACTTTCCGTATTTTGTATTTACGGACGTAACTCCGTTCTTCGTCGTTATTTACTGAATTTCCGTTTATTTACTGTATATTTCCTTAAAACATTCCTTACATGGGCCTATACGGAAATTTTCGGTAGTGCAAAAATCATACTTAAAGGTCAGCACGTTTTAATCTCTCTTTTTGGAGTGATGTATATATTTTTTTGGTGAAGATTTACAACATTTCTTTGAAGCATAATGAACGTTAAAATGTATTTATAAAAATAATTTCAACATTTAATTAATGGCTTAAAACATAAGAAAAAAAAGTGGGGATAAATAAAACGACTTTTGAGATGACTACAGCACAGGAGACAAGAATAAAAAGGTAAAGACTTGTTGGATTATTTCATAAGGTGTAATTGCCACTCCCGGTTAGCTTGCTAAGCAATTATTTTTCGTTTGTAATATTAATTTAAAAAATAACAATACTCTAGTTCTTTATTTCAAAGTTATGCTCAAGTTAATTATTCATTACGGAATAAAACTTGTAATTGTATTTTCGTATAAGAATTTTTTTTTAACATTTACGTTACCACATTAATTTATAACTTCTGATGTCACAGATTGCAGATTTTTGGATGCGTGCTGGCAAAGAACTTGTTTCGCCATCACAACCAATAACCTTGTAGACTGTGTGTCAGGTGACACGAGATGTGAACCAATCATAACGGAGCGTAGTAGCGCGGTTTATGAATCAGTCGGCCGCAGGGAAGATATTAGACACGGAGTGGAGTGAAGAAGAGATTTGAGCGGCTCTTAACAGCGAGGTCTTGAGAGCCGATGAGGGTGATTGAGGTGAATATGGAGCGACGCCGGAATAAAGGGGCGGGGGAAAAGAAACCCCGCCGATCAGCGGCATCGTCCGGCACGATTCCCACTTGCGGAAATCCGGGGATTGAACCCGGTTCGTGGTGGTGGGAGGCGAGCAGGCTAACCCACTCAGCCACCGTGGCTCCCATCGGCTACTGAGCGTCGCATAATACAGTAACGGTAAAAGGTAAGCTTTCTGTGCAACAAGTTGACTATTGTCTACAATTGGGCTTGAAAGGGCAGAGAAATACACCACACTGTAGACAAAACAGATTTTTAACTCTTATGCTACCCTCCCCCCCTGGCACCCACGTCACAAAAAAAAAACATGTCAGTGAAGATAATTGGGAAGTGGTGCTAATGGCAAGCTATTGCTGAATTCCGTTTACAATATTGACTATGGGGCGAAAGTTTGTCCGAGAATATTTCTTTGGTCCGTTCACGGTTACTTCCGACTTTACAGAACCCCTGCTAAAGTTCTATAGGCTGTTCACGGTAAAATGAGCACTTATGAAGCCCTGCTTAGTATCTACTTGTACACATGTTGTGTCTTTCCGTTCACGGTTACTTCCGACTTTACAGAACCCCTGCTAAAGTTCTATAGGCTGTTCACGGTAAAATGAGCACTTATGAAGCCCTGCTTAGTATCTACTTGTACACATGTTGTGTCTTTCCGTTCACGGTTACTTCCGACTTTACAGAACCCCTGCTAAAGTTCTATAGGCTGTTCACGGTAAAATGAGCACTTATGAAGCCCTGCTTAGTATCTACTTGTACACATGTTGTGTCTTCTTCCGCTGTGTGTAAAATTAACATTGCCGTGGGCCTCATCACTTTATTCATGCGTCGGTCAAGTGAAACCGTGAAATTATTAGAAAAGTTAACATTTCAAAAATCTGCTCAGTTTTACACTTCGATCCATTAAAAAAAAAAAAAAAAAAAAAAAAAAAAACAGAAAGTGAAATAAATGATTTAAGTTATCAGAAATGGTTTACCTAACACTTTATATTCGACGTTAAGATCTGGAACTACTTTCTCCTCCACCGTTACCAACTTTACTGGGCACATGCCACTCAATGCGCCTGTTAAAATATATGCAGGAAGGGGCAGTGACTTTTTCCAAAGGTTAATTTCAAAAGTGCTCACTTTATCGTGAACAGTCTTTACTTCCGGAATTTTCCTACGCTTTGTGCAAACAAAGCTTAACCGAGCCAAAGAGACAGCGTACCGCATTCGTGCGCTTTCAGTTTAATAACATTTTGTACAATAATTATTTCTTTACTAGGCATTACATACACTCCTATTTTATATCTGTTAACATTCATATGAATTATGAATTGAATATTATAATTTATAGATATATTGGTTAAATTCAAATTTAACCATACATAAGCTAATTACAGGTACCTATAAGTATTTAGGAAAAAAATCAAACGAATCATACAAGAAGTGTTATCCCGATTTCAGGAATTGGAACAGTTTAATTTCTCCCCCCCCCCCCTCCCCGTACTACTGTAGATAACAGATATTAATGTTATTTATTTTGGACCGCCATTAACTTATCAGAAGCGAATCGGTTGTCTTTTTTTTTTTTTTGGAGTGTGTTTGTTTGCGTTGCTATTTGCATACAGAACTGATAAAGCTTATTTCTCCAATCTTCGTTAGCTGTTGATGTATTGTTTGTACTCGAGTCCTAACTGTGAAAATAAATACTTATATATGTTTGTAACACTTTTTTCTCTGTTGACTCTATTTTCAAGATCGCTGTTGTTCCAATGTGTCAAAATTTGCTATGCACGCTCTCCTTGCCCAGAAAAATCATGCAACAAATTAGCGTAAATAAAATGTACGAGTAATACATTACTGTATTTAAGTAAACTTTTAAATTGATTTACGTGGTGTGATTTACAGTCTTTTCCCCCTAGAAGTTGCAACCGGTTAGCCTGATAGATTGTAAGCTTTATCACGTGGAAGTCTGGACACAATGGATCGTGTATACCGAACACAGTCACGCGATAAAGAAAACATTCTTATAGAGGTTTTGCGTCCCCAACTTAACTACCTGCCAACGAAAGCGATTTATGACACAGATATCTGGAACTGAGGGAAAAAGTAGAGAAACCTGTTCCATTGGAGAAAACTCGGAGAGGAAATATCTTTACATAAATTGGGACAAGTGGTCGACTTTACTCACAATCCATTGTGCGTTCGCGTTGTATTTTACAATTATGTCGCAAGAATTACTGGCGCATTTTTTTATGTAAGGAACAGCAGTTGTACATGAATGTTTGACTGTACTGGCTAGGCTTTTCTTCTCCTGTGATTGATCGGTTTTCTTGAATAAAATATGCTTCCGGAGATTTCATTGCGAAAATTATTACTTATTGTATTTACTTTCTGATACGAATCAGTCCCTTCTTACACTGAGAGAAAATCGAACAAAATATTTGTTTGTATAGGACCAAATATATATTTATTTGAACTGCCAAAAAATATTGTTGAGCAAAAAATTTTGAAAAGCAACAAAATTTCTATTGTTCGTGTAACAATATATATGTTTGATTAAGCAAAATCTCTTGTGTTGGACCAAAAAAAAAAATTAGACTGTGAACTAAATATTTTGTTGAATCAACTATATATATATATATATATATATTTGTTTGGTCACTCGTATTACTGCCTTCGCTCGAAAATACAGCTCGAGAGTTTGATTGTATTTTTTTTTGACAATTAAGAGATAGTAACTGTGTTTGTTAGTGCAACTGTTGTTGCTTAACAATCGTATTAACACATTAATAAAACAATGCAACAAGAAACTTGCAAGTAGAGTTGTAAAACTTGAAATATTTGTCTGCACCCGTCGCCCAATATTTAGAATTGATCTATTTTAAAGCTTTGCGGAATTATCAGTTGTCACAATAGTTGAGATTACTAAGGCGTAGCGCTCAGGCGCAGGTGATATAGGTTCAAAACTCGGCCGATCTTGAAGGGTTTTTTATATCGGCCCAATCTGTTTAATGTAGGTATAGCCAAACAAATATTTAGTTGCACAAATCAAATCTTACAGTTTGGGCCAACCAAATGAGAACAACAAACTAATTTAATTTCAGCAACAAAAATATTTTATTGCCCCTATACAAAAAAAATAATTTGGTTGCGCCAAACAAATCTTGTTTGATTCAACAAAACCTTTTTCACAGTGTAGTAAATGTAATTTTTAAACTGCGGTAGCAGACGGGATCAGTTCCTATATGTTAGTATGTACACATCATTAAAAAAAAAATACTGTTGTAATACGATACTTTTATAAGAACTTGTCAGTGTCAGTATATGAACTTGTCAGTGTCGGTATATGAAATTGTCAGTGTCAGTACATGAACGCGAATTGAAGTTTGTCTATGGCAGTGAAATTTTTAAAATTATAGTTATGGGTCTTCAGTGGCCAGAAAAAAATTAAGCTTACTACAGTACTGGATGACTTGAAAGCATGGGCCAGACGAATGGGTGAGAAAAGAGATTTGGGCGGCTCTTAACAGCGAAGTCTTGAGAGCCGATGAGGGTAAAGCGGCGTTAGTATGGAGCAGCGCTTGAATGAAAGTGTGGGGGAAACGGGAGATCCCCGAGAAAACCCGCCGACCAGTGGCATCGTCCGGCACTATTCTCACTTGCGAAAATTCGGAGTGAGCTGGGGGGGGGGGGGGGGGGTTGAACCCTGTCAACATTGGTGGGGGGCGGGTAGCCTGACCGCTGAATTTAACATCAACAACGTCATACGTATCCGTGATAACTTTTAAGAAATCCCAATATACTATAATATAAAACTTAGGAATATGATTTATCAAATCA
Organism: Dryococelus australis; assembly: GCA_029891345.1. Classification (NCBI taxonomy): domain Eukaryota; kingdom Metazoa; phylum Arthropoda; class Insecta; order Phasmatodea; family Phasmatidae; genus Dryococelus; species Dryococelus australis. The sequence continues at coordinate 28,529,512 of CM057001.1, forward strand.
AAAATGAAGTAGACGATATAGAATACAACGGAATTACATATAATAAGATAGTAGAGCACAATAATATTTGGATTGAAAAAAAAATAGAAATAATCAACCTATTAGTTTAAAAGAATTAAAGGAAGAAATTTATAAACTAAGTTTTAAAAATTGGCAAACAGAGTGTGATGCAACAGAGACCGGCCTAAATACAAAAAATGATATAAAAAATTTACAACAATGGTACGAAAGTAAAAGCAATATAAATAATAGCGTGTTGAAAGTAATAACGGGACACTATCAAATTAAAGAATGTTTAGCTAAAATAAATAAAATAGAAGACGATAGTTGTCAATGTGAAAAGGGAGCTCAGACGGTATAACACATTCTGTACTTGTGTGACATGTTTAAACAAGGAAGGAAAGCATTAGAACAGAAATTAAAACATTTTAATGACAAATGGCCATTACGAAAACATAATATATATGGCAAGGAAATTGTAGAAATAATAAATGAAAATATTAGTAAAATATATGATTTGGTAAAAACTATGAATGATGATTTAACTGAGTAGTCTAGGGAGCGGATGATAGTGTGCTGGAACTAAGGGACTTATTGAGTGAGCGTTTGTGTTTGTCTAATGTTTTATCGTTGAAATTAAATAAAAATTATAAGTAACTCTCTCTTTTAGATAAGAAACAGAATTTTCAGTAAATATTGAAGTTTTGCAGAATAACGATGGTGGAGGAAAATTGAAAAGCTCCGAACACGAAAAAGGTAATAATGAAGAGCCCGAAATCTGAAATGAATGCAAGAAGAATTGAAGGAAATATGGTGAAAAATAGAAGAACAAAAAGGAGGAAGAGAAGAAAAAGAAGAGAAAGAAGAGGAGGAAAGAAAATGAGGAGGAGAACAGAGAAGGAAAGTAGAAGAACAACAGAAAAGAGAATAAGAGGAGGAGAAGCAGTAAGAAAGAGAAGAAGACAAGATCTGAAACGGATGAAAGAAGAACGGAAGGAACTGCGGAGAAGAAAATGTAAACGAGGGAAAGATGTGATTTGTGATAATGTGTTGGTTGATGTCTGTGTATATGTCTGTGTAAAAAAAATGGGGGGGGGGGGGCCGTAGGAGCGGAGCTCCATTCCCTCGTCCGCCGGGAAAAGAAGGCCTGGGTGTCCAGAAGGGGTACTTCGATGTCCTGGACGACGCTTAGGTTGGAGCGGGACGGTGGACGAGGGAAAAAATAAATAAAAAGAACAAAATAGAATAGTACAGAAAGGGAGGGGGCTGAGGACCTTCGGGTTCATGGTAGAGGCCATTCGACCTTTGGGTGCCATGACGGACCGGCCGAAAGGCTAGTTAGCCTTTCGGCCGGTCGGTCGGGTTTCTGGTCACGCGCGAACGGATTCGTGGGAATCGCGGTCCATGGTCTGTTCCGGCTGGGCGGCCGAAAGGATATCCGTCGGGGAGCTGTCTCGGTCGGGGCAGAATATCTCACCACCTTCCTAGGAAGTGTGAATGATGCTTTTGAATAGAAATAGAATTTGTAGATTAAATTACGGGCGCCCAGACGAACAGCCGCCCTCCCAAAAAAAAAATTGTGACTATATAACTAACATACTGTTTGTTAAATTGTTGTAGTCATGATAGAATTAAACACCCTGGGTGGTTGTGCTGCTAAGTAGGGTTAATGAAATAAAATAAAGTCTAACCGCTCAGCCACCGTGGCCCCACGGGCCAGACGGGTTCTACATTGGCGGAAAAGGGTACGTTATATATATTTTTTAAGTAATATAATATTTTTTCTTTAGTATTTAGTTTTAGTTTTTATTACAACTCAAAACAGCAGAACAGTCTGCGCTATACATCCGGCTTCAAAGCGTTTATACAATTATTTTAAGAATTAAAAGTACGTTAAAAGTAGAACTAATATTGCAGTGCCTACCTTGGTAGCTAATTTAATAACTTACCCAAATAAATGTGATAGAATCTTTCGATTTTTTTTTAAATCCTTTGTATATAACCAATCTATTCCTATGGTGATAATTAGTTAATTTTCTGTAGGAATAAAATCAGGCAACATAAAATGGAGCATTGTGGATATTTTTAAAGTTACACGGCTCTGTGAATATCAGAAAGCTGCAATGGGCACTCAATCTTACGGTGTCGTAACACAAATCCGAAAATAATAAAATGTCGAGAAATACGAACCTCCTTATCGTAATGTCCACATAAAGTATTTTATCAAATTAGTCAGGCTTAATACGCTGCCATAACAACCACTTAAAAAAATTCATTGCACAATAAAGAACTCTTGTAGCTTCTGTAATACACGCCGATAAACGATGATTAAGTCGTAAGGAAGGAGAAAAAACACGGTAAACTGTAAACGAGAAGGTGACTGTTTTGGCCGCATGAATTGAAAGAAAGAAATCGAAATGTTATTGGAGATCGTTGATGGAGTACTGTGTCGGTTAGAGCACATTACGGTGCAATAAATACGTGTTTCAATACTGGTGTGGCATTCATATGAGATACTGGTAATAGTCTACTCGAGCGGGAAATATTCTCTACAGAAAAAAAACATAACGGACAGACGAACCGGCAGTGAATAATACAGTTATAGACAAATAAACTGTCAAAAAAAAAAAAAAACAATTCTTTCATTGGTATACGTTGTTCCTCCGCCTTATGTAAAATTAACATTGCTATGGGCCTCATCACTTCATCAATGCGTCGTTCAATTGAAACGGTGAAATTATTAGAAAAGTAAATATTGTATAAATCCGCTATATTTCTACACTTCGGTGCATTAAAAAAAAAAAAAAAACAGAAAGCGGGAGAAATAATTAAAGTTATCGCCAATGGTCACCTAGCACTTTTTGTTCGACGTTAATGTACGGAACTACTTTCCTCTCCATCGTTACCAACGTAACTGGACTCATGTCACTCAGTGCGCCCGTTAAAAAATATGCAGGTAGGGGCAGTGACATTTTTCTATGGTTCGTTTCAAAAGTGCTCTCTTTATCCGTGAACAACGTTTAGTAGGCTGTGGTACTCCCGCTGTCAATGAGAAAATGGTTTCGTTGACTCAAACAAAGTTTGTTTGCAGCAAATAAATCGATTGTTTGTAGGGGCCATGAAGTACTTTGTTGTGAAAACCAAATAATGTTGTGTGTGTGTGTGTGTGTGTGTATATATATATATATATATATATATATATATATATATATATATATATATATATATATATATATATATATATATATATATATATATATATATATATATATATATATATATATATATATGTGTGTATATATTCGGTTGCCCCAAATTAGGTTACATTTTTTTGGCTCTACGCAAATCAAACAGAATCTGTAAATATGAGAACAAAACTGGAAGCGCCCCCCCCCCCCCCCATGCTGCTACCTTTTCCCCACTGGCGCGTCCGAGCAATATCTGACCTGAAGGTAATACTGATGACTGATGAGAAAGGGGTACTCGACAAGATCTTTTACATCTTTACCTTTTAGTTTCCTGTTGAACTTATTTTATTAGGATATTTATGTCATTATTGAGCGTGAGTAAATACACTACCAAACACTGTTACTACCCTCATTGTCAGAAAAAAAAAAAAACAAATTCTCGAGCTGGTTTTTCGAAAGAATGCAACGAAATGAGTGACCAAACAAATATCAACTAAATATTTTGTCGACAGCCTACATTTTGGTCCAGCGCAGACGTTTAGTTCATTCAAGCGTGTACGTTGTTAGATCCAACAAGATTAATTTGGTAGCTTCTCAAATTTTGTTGACTCGACGAAACGTTTTGTTGGGGCGGCTAGATTTATCTTGCGGCCCTCGACGAACAAATGCGTTGTTGGCATAGAACAAACCTTTCTCTCGTCGTGTTAGACAAAAAAGTGTTCTTTGGAATTTTTCGATGGTCTGACCATTGGTCAAAAAAAATATTACCATGTGGATGCCTCGTGTTTTCAAATCCGTGTTTTTCCCCGTTCTTCCTATTGCGTATTAGCATCGCCTACGAGCTGCGAATAGAAAAAAGGGGGCGAGTAGAGGCGCCACATGCCACTCATTCAACTACAGGCATTGACTTTTACACTCTCCCAATTAAAACTCTGCAAATTTTTTCCCAGTTTATAAAATTATAAGTATCGCCACAAACTGCTTCCGTACGCCTGGCTTTGCTTGTATGCGAGCGAACTTAGTTTGCCAAGTTTTTATTCTTGAAAAGATTTCGTAATGAGAATAGATATTTTTTTTTTCCCCGACCGTTTATTTCAAGGAGCTTACGCTATTCAGAAGTGGCTGCTCGTTTCAATACGTAAGTTCGTTTGTTGCTAGAGTATTCAAGAGAAAACTGTATAGTTCGTTAAAATTAGATTGGGTTTTAGAGATTGGGCCTAGAGAAATCCAAACGAAAAGGTGGACATTCGTTTACACGTGATATCTCACTCTGAAAACTATTAACAAAACGTTAAACAAGGGAAGCCTAAGGTTTTTTTTTTTAAGGATTTTAGCGTGGGCTGTATAGGCTGTTCACGGTAAAGTGAGCACTTTTCAGGTCCTGGTTACGTAATTGTTTCCTATAATCTATTTTTTTATCTTTCCGCCACTTATTTAAATTAGTATTTGCTATGTAAGTAACAAACACAATGTATACATATCATCGGCCTCGAAAGTTAACGTACAATACTGCAATAAAATATTTTAATTGACTATTATTCCAAATGAGAGGGCTTCCAAAAGTGCTCACTTTACCGTGAATAGCCTATAGAAAAGTTACTGGCGAAGATACGTTAACGGGTTGGACACAAATAAAAAAAAACTGCAGAATTTTCCCTTTTGTTCATCTATTCAAAGAGAGTAAGAACTTTTCCCAGGGTGATTACACGCGTGGCTTGAGATAGCTCAGGGCTTTTATTTTTACGTGTAATTAGTGCAAGTAAATATTTTTTTAAATCATTTATGTATTCTAGCTTAAATTGGGATTTCGTCATTTCAAAAACCGTTAAATATAGATTTTTTTTTTTTTTAAATTGACATCGCATCTTATTCTACAGAAACTGAATAATGTTTGACACAACTTCCTTTTGGGAGTCGATTAAACGATCGGTGAATTTGTATTTATACTGGTCACTACTCACGATGACTTTCTTTCTTCAGATATTCTGGCGATTCCATATCATCGCCAGTGAGGCACTTCCTGCGAAATAGATTTATTTGTACTGCAGATGTGCGTGATGGCTGCTTAGTGTCACGAACACGACACAACGGCAGAATGAGAGGCGCTTGTCAGACAAAACGTGCAAGATGCGGACTGTGCTCTGGTATTCTTTATAAGCGCCATTGTTCTGCCGAACAAAGGCGTCGCCAGGCGAATCGCCTTGCAATATTTTTATTTCACGAAGTGCAGAATTTTTTTTTTTATTGTGCCGAGTCTTCAGCGGCAAGAAAGTAATGCTGCGCTGGTCTGATGGTTCATTTTTACAGATGCTCAGGAACAACTGAAGCGGTGGCAACAAATTCATTTTTTTTTTTTTTTTTTTTTTTTTTTAATTCTGCGTGCTGAACGCTTGAACGTAATTTGCGTCGACTGTCAGGAGTGGTGTGATTGCATCGAGACAAAGCATCCGTTGATGTGCGATCCTCCTCCCGTCAAATAATTCTGCGACCAAGCAGTCTGCAAAAACCTGTTGCGTCGAAATAATGAAAACAATTTAGACAGGAATTTTCGATTATTTATTTAAGAAATTTATAGTGCCAGCCAAAAAGTTTATGGATGTCGAGCGCAAAATCGCACATAAATTACTTATTTACCATCACTAATAACAAGCTGGAAGTGAGCTGCCTATACTCTTACACTACGCCGATACGTGTTATATTTGCTCTTTTCCTAATCGTCCTCGCTACGCCGGGCACGCTTACGATATCCCGCCACGTTTATTATTGTCCGTCCGTCGGCCAATGTAAAAAAAAAAAAAAAAAAATTGGAAGTTTGATAAACTTTTACAAAATTAAGTTTTCTCAATTAAGTTTTGTTGACCACGCACCAACCAGTGTGTCGTGACAGGTGTATCATGTTTCACAAACCATCGTGTTCATTTGAGAAATTATTAAAAATTAACAGTTTCATTCTTATGAATTTAATTGTTGACTAGTTGTAATTTTTTACTTAGTTTACCATAGAGTCCTGTGAAACAGCAGAACCATAGACGTGGAGATTTGTTTTCAAGAGCAAAGAAAATTCCAAATAAACGTTGCCCGAGTATATGCGTGCAGACTCCTCAAAGGGTTCATTTTTAATTTTCGGGGAATGTCTTGAATATGTTTTAGGATGATAATTTTGAACTACACGAAACACGTGATGCGTGGGGTGATTTTCCAAACGTTTGATTCAAAAAGAGTAAAGAAACCGCTAACAGGCTGTACAATAGACCTATACGCTGAAACGCAGGTTAATTTTTCCTTTCAGCCTGCTTCTATCTTTCCGCCGCTTTTGAACCCGTTCAGTCCCGAATTAATTTACGAGCTCAAGTGTTGCAATCGTTCATTATTTTGATGAGCACCGTACTCGTGCCGCGAGTGCTTCTCGCTACCAATGATACAAGGTGCTGCATGTTCGCTTGACGTCAGCGTTGACCAATCACAAACGAGTCGCAGAAAACTCCAGCAAATCACAAGGGAAACACTCGAAACACCTGCCGCTGATTCCTTGGCAAGTACAGCTCCGGCCATAACTATCCTCTATGTGCAACATGTCCTCGATTGTGGACACTGGGAGCGAACAGGTTAACGTAAACATCGCCGTGTTACCAATAAGAACAGCGAATACGTTCCGCCACTCTAAAAAGTTAAGGTTAGAGGCCGCAATGTTTATACATTTATTAGTGGTTGAAGCCTGTTTAGAGGGCCTTAAAAAGTGTTCACTTCACCGTGAATAGCCTATAGCGCGGTTACCCGCTAAACACAGACCTCGCCACTGCTTCAACAACGAAACACATATTGACGACTGCCGGCCGCATGCGGGTAGCTCGTGCGTGCTATAACTCAACGATGAGTAACGACATGTGCGTATCTGTCGGCGCAGTGACTGTCCAGACAAAGACACGAGACACGCCTGTATAGGCTGCTCCCGGTAAAGTGAGCACTTTTGACGCCGGAGTGACTATTTACTTTCGGCCATTTTTTTTTATCCCATAGCCACCTTTTAAAATAAATACTGCCATGCACCACACTTCGAAGTTAACGTTTGAAGCTAAATTATAATATATTTATTGAGTATTATTCCAACCGAGAGAACTTTCAAAAGTGCTCACGTTACAGAGAATAGCCTATAAAAAAAAACTGCGCGGATAAAGGATGGGTAGAGAAAAGGCAACCCAGCAAGACAGACGTGTTTAGTCCCGCAGCGCCACCACCGCTGTCATGGTGCGCCTGGAGCTATTTGCCGCGGTAAGGGTTAAAATGGAACTCGCATCAAGTGTGCCATCGCCACTAAGTGCAGGACTATGAAGTAGTGCCGTGTGCACCCACGCGACCCTCAGCGGCGACCGTATTGTTTTATTGGTGGAAGTTGTTTAGTGCGGCTCAGGCCGTGTTCCAACTGGCACTTTACTGTTAACAAAATGGTCACGTGGCCTGTTTCGTTTACACGATATATTACGTTTTTTTTTTAGAATTTGCGTTTTGCCATCTTCGAAGCTGACAAAAAAAAAATTACCCTAACCGCCCGCCATATTTGTTTTGCCGGTTTGAAACGTTTAAATACACACGCCGAAAAGTTTATTGTACTCACGATATTTTATTCTCAAACAAGTTGCTGAAATATTCTGGAGAAATTTTTATAAAGTAACAATTGCACGTCATTGGTTTCATTTTAATAATTTAAATTTAAAACGGGCCTCGGGAAAACTTCCGGGAATAACTATTGTTTATTTGAATGACAACATTGATTACATTAATATAAAAGCAGCATGGCGTGCTAGACAGTTGTATGTCGCGGTGTTCCGAGTGAACATTACAAAACGCTAAATATAAATTACTAATAATGAAACACTAAACGGAATCAGAACACGTCCTCGGTACGGAGTTTCCAAAGAGCTGGGGTGCAGGCTGCGGCGCGTCCACTGAACAAGTGAGCTCTGCTCGAGTGTGTAGAGTCATTGTTTTAAACTAACGCACCCTATTGCTAAGTTTAAGTGTGAGGCAGGACGTAGAACAGCCCGTCGCGTGAGTCCCGTCATACGTTCGTCCGTCTCCCAGCCGAGCTATTTACATGCTAACGTCGTACGTCCATCGTACCTCATCGCTCCATAAAAAGCGGATATCTTTCGCGGTGTCAAGTTTCTGAGCACCCAAAAACAGCCATACACGTACGCGACGGAAATTGAAATTTTAATAGCATGTAAAGCACAATTTTACTGTATATTTACTATTGCACAAAATGAGCTTTTGTTTACAAACGTAACTATCAATTAATCTTCAGGAATAATGTAACTTAATGTCGTTTTACAGTTACATAAACACATGAAAACAAAAGACAGCCGAAACAACACACTGTACACACTACTCGGCGTTGTAAAGAACTCGGTATGAACGAGTTACAAAACGTGCAAGTTTAGAATGCTGTCATTTCATCCGTTCGTCGGTTAAAAGTGAAAGCCTGCCGAGGTTTTGACAGACGGACGGAAAGAATATATGGCCACCTCTGATTGGCTGTTGGTCACGTGATTGACGGACGGACGGACGCGACGGGTCGTTGTAAATCCTGCCTAAGTGCGAGGTAGGTAAGGTAGCTGATCGCATCTATGAGTCCCATACGCCTAAAAGGAAGGGAAGTGACGTAAATGAGGCATGCATCACGGCAGAGAGGGGTTGGGCAGACATGGCCAGTGTTTAGGGCCATGGTTACCCTCCTGATCGTACCAATAGCTAGGGATAGGACAATTTGGCGATTTCATTTCCGGACAAGATTAGACGCCAAACAAACGTACAGTGAAGTCACCTTTGCATTTTGGTTCACAGTTTGTTAGACTCGCCCTGGACGACTCTCAGCGAATAGCAGACTTGAAAGGGGCAACAGCCAATGAACACACAGCTGAGTCTCCAGTATGCAGAGGACTGAGGAGACTAGCCTGCAGGTCATTGAACTCGCGAAATTGTCGTATCCCTACCAATAGCTCTGGCTATAGCGAAGAAGGGGGAAGGGAGAAAATCAGCATAGGCGCCGTAAAAACCCCTCCCGACAGGAAAGAAGTTATAATTAGGGATCTGCATAATTCGCGTTATTTTCTGGCAGCACGCTAAAAATTCACCGTCCTAGGCATATTCTTGTCGGTGCGATTTGTTTATTGGCTTTCGCACCAACGTGATTGGGCCAGCCTCTTGTTAGCGGATTCATATTGGCTAAAGCAGCCCAGGGCGTGTCCGGACTAACAGTAATCCAATGACAAACTACATACAAAGTCACAAGTGTTTGAAGTCTAGTCTGTCTTGAAATAATAACAGCGAATGTCGCTCGTTTCTAGTTATAATCTTTTTGCGTGCATTACTGAAATACTGCGGGGAACAGAGGGTGTGGAATCCATACGTTTTAATATGATTAGGAAGTGGTAGAAGAGAGGGGGCTAGAAATGTAGAGTCTGGCTATATATCTTTCGCTTGAGGACTGTTTAATCGAACTGTGAACCATGAGCCACTCTTGCTCGCGGTAGCCAACTCTCCGCCGCCGCCGATGACGACGACTTGCGGGCGAAGTATCGACTTCTCGATACTGCTGCTAGATGACTCGATTAGACCAGACCATCTTCTCCTCCCTGCCAGGGAGGCGATCCCTTTCTCACTCAGCCTCTCTCGGTTGGTTTCTCTCTCTCTCTCTCTCTCTCTCTCTCTCTCTCTGCCAAGCAGTGGTTTAACGACCGCGTGCGCCTCCCAGTTCGGAAGTTTGTCGAGCTCGAAACTGCGGACCTAACACCCCCTCCTACTCCTCCTCTCCCTTCACTCTAGGCCCCTTTTATCTGCTCTTCTTACACCGCATCGCCGAAGGATCGTTCATCAAACAAGCCGAGCTGCTATCTCGTTAAATGATTGCTCGCTTCGACACCTCTGTACTTGTCCCGGAGCCTATACGGTCGCTGACTGCAAAAGCACTGTTCCGAAGAATGGTGCACGAAATCAGTACATTTACGCGATTAGGGTCACCCTAATTTCGCGAAAAGCTTTCCGAGCTTGCTATTTCAATACCCTACTGGCGTACCAGCAGTTTTCCTTTGATTATTGGTCCCGTGTCTACGTGAGAAGACATTTTCTTACTCAACTGGCCAATCAGAATTCGATTACTCCGATACTGTGCGGCTGTGATTCGCGGGCAGACACCTGCAACGCATGACGATTAATATTATCCAATCACGAAAGTGGATCTGAGCAATAGTTTTGGCGTACAAGTAGCCCTTAATCTTGCTTCGCTATTGCTTACGTGCACGTGAACGACGCGTGCTTGAAGACGTGAGCGTTTAAGAAAAATGCTGTATATAGTGAAATATTGCCATGGGCAGTTTTGAAGTCGATTTTGAATATATAATCTTGAAACAAAAACCTGAGTGTGAGAAATGATACTCTCAAACTCTGTATCGACGCAAATATAACAGTTTCATTTCCAGTAATTCACTTGAAAAGAAGCACTTATTTTTCTGCTTAAAATAGTCTATGGTGTTACGTCTCTAAGAGGAATACCAAAAACCCGAATTTCATTCAAATGTTTTGCCCTGTGCCAAATTCTCGTTGCTTTCAAACCAGACAACAGCCTTAGTTCAAATGTCATCCAAATGAAATCGTGGAATTTTTTGAAAGTAATTGCGTTAGTTAATAAGAAAATCCGTGCTTTTTGGTGTGCGCGATAAATAACACTTATTTCAGTTGCCATAGATTTAAACATTAAAATATCTGCACAGCGTCAAGTCGTCGAAATATTTTTTTTTTTTTTTTTTTTTTTTCCCCAAAATGTATAATAATCCTCATTATCTTGTGCATGAGAGGTCATGGTGACTGAGTGGTTAGCCTGCTCGCAACCCACCATGGCGAACAGTGTTCGATCCCCGGCCGGGTAACTCCCGGATTTTCGCATTCGGGAATCGTGCCTGACGATGCCACTGGTCTGTGGGTTTTCTCGGGGATTACTGGTTTCCGCCACCCCGTCATTCCGGCGCTGCTCCATTCTCACTTCAATCACCCTCGCCGGCTCTCAAGACCTTGCTGTTAAGAGCAGCCCAAATCTCTTCGCTCACTCACTCATGTGTGTAAAATTAAGAGGAAACTAACAAAGTCCGGATATTTTTTATTTTTATTTTTTTTTTTTGGTGACGTAAAGAACTGGATTTACTTCGCCTCGGAGCGTGCTAGTGAGCGTGTTTGTTGGAACTGTGTGTATAGCCTGTTGACAGCAAAATTATAACTATTGAAAGCCCTGCTTAAGATCTACTTATAAACCCGTTGTGTATTATTCCGCCTTATGTAAAATTAACAATGCCATGTGCCTCATCCCTTTATACGTACGTCGGTCAAATGAAACTGAAATTATTAAGAAAGTAAATACTTTACAAATATGTTCATTTTTACACTTCGATGAATTTAAAAAATCATAAAGCGAAATAAATAATTTTAAGTTATCACAAATGATTTCCAAACACATTTTTATTTGACGTTAAGATATGGAACTACATTTTATTCATCGTTGCCAACTTTACTGGGCGAATGTCACTCAGTGCGCCCATTAAAATAAATGGATGCAGTGTCAGTGACTTTTTCTAAGGTTCATTTCTAAAGTACTCACTGTATCATGAACAGCCTTTAGTTACGATACAGGATTTTTTATATATATTTTTTTTCCAATGGTTGCTTTATCTACCGCGTGCAGCCTGACAGGAAATACACCGGTATTTTCCCGGAACGGCGACAAAGAGGAACCACACGAGAAGAAAACCGCACGGGAAAACCGAGCCCGAACCCACCCCGAGGGGGGGGGGGGGGGCTGAAAAGTATCCATTCGGAATGGTTACCATTCCAGAAATTTTGTATCCATACTTGCGCAGAAAAATCCGGAATGGTAACCACTCACATTTTACTAGCGAAGCATTGCGTTACTAAATCCTGAAAAGTATCCATTGTATGGGCTGTTTTAAAATTAGCACTTTTTAAGACCCTACTAAATTTTTTCTTTCAATTAATTTCTACCTTTTCGCCCCTTTTAAATGTAAATATTGCAATATGAGTAATAAACACAGTGTATGCATTTCATCACTCTCGAACGTTAACATCTGACACTGCAATAAAAAAATATATATATGGGGTTAATGCCTTTTGGAAGGTCCTTAAAAAAGTGCTCACTTTACCACGAACAGCCTACAGGAATGATTACCATTCCGGATTTTTGTATCGACATTCGCATCTCAAATATCCTGAAAAGTGCCAACAGTCGGAATGTTTACAATTCCGGTATGTGTGTTTTTTAGTTGTCGTCCACAAAAGCCTGAAAATTGTCCACTGCCTGAATGGTAACCCCACAAATGATTTTCAAGCGTAACCCCCTCGCACTTCAAAATAATGTACCTAGAAGCGTAGCCAAACATTATGCACCGAGCCAGAGTCCCAGCGCCAGCAGAGGAGTAATTACCCAAACCAATGATTCAAGGCGCGCGCCGGCAATTTTTTTAGATGGCGACGCGAAGCCTCACGCATCAGCGAAGCTTGGAGTTTCCCCATAAATAATTGTCGTGTGTAGCCTACTTGCATTGAGAAATAATGTGTGTGTGTTTTGAAATTTAACATATATATATATATATTTTACTATTTGTAATATTACTGTAAGATTGTCAACATATTTTCACACTTGACTCCTGAATGGTTACCCCATATATATTTTTTTTTATTGCAGTGTCAGATGTTAACTTTTGAGAGTGATGTGAAATGTATACACTGTGTTTATTACTCATGTTGCAATATTTACATTTAAAAGGGGCGTAAAGGTAGAAATTAATTGAAAGAAAAAATTTAGTAGGGTCTTAAAAAGTGCTAATTTTAAAAACAGCCCATACAATGGATACTTTTCAGGATTTAGTAACGCAATGCTTTGCTAGTAAAATGTGAGTGGTTACCATTCCGGATTTTTCTGCGCAAGTATGGATGCCAAATTTCCGGAATGGTAACCATTCTGAATGGATACTTTTCAGTCGCCCCGAACCCACGACCTGCGTTATCAGATTCCCGACCGGAGGGCCTTTAACACACTGGGTTCGTACCTAGCGAGGTGTCGCAGCGATATCAAATGGGGCAGCGACTGCTGCCCCATTTAATATCTCTCTATATTTCGTTGGCCACTGTGGCCCCACTTGATATAGTTCTGTCCACTGAGCCACTGCGGCCCCACTTGGAATCGCTGTATCCACTGAGCCACTATGGCTCCACTTGTGATCGCTCTATCCACTGAGCCACTAAGGCTCCACTTGTGATCGCTCTATCCACTGAGCCACTATGGCTCCACTTGTGATCGCTCTATCCACTGAGCCACTAAGGCTCCACTTGTGATCGCTCTATCCACTGAGCCACTATGGCTCCACTTGTGATCGCTCTATCAACTGAGCCACTAAGGCTCCACTTGGAAATTAACTCAACATTGAAGTGAGACATTTAGAGTAAACAAAAATGATATTCCATTAGGCCTACCTTCATATCTCTATACAATAATCTGTATGCATTAATACAAAACTTTCATAGCAAAAAAGTAATTAAAAAATTAGTTTTTAGGATAAAAGGTAATGATTGCGCAATCTGATCTTGCTGAAATTCGAACTTGACCTGTATTTGACCCTGAGGATTCGCTCTGCAAAATTCGAAGAACTTTTGTTGAGTTTCAGGGGACTTAGAAGTATTAAAGATGGACAGACAGACAGAGATCGTCCTATTATATAATAGGATAGTATCGAGGTCTACTGTGTTCTCCGATTTATTCGCGAAACATGAGCGGTCCTAGCGATAACACTCTGACTCGCAATCACGAGTACACGGGTTCGAATCCCGGCCCGGCCGTTCCTGATTTCGGGTTCCCGCAGTCTCCGTAAATCACTCCAGCTGAATGCTGGGATGTTGGCATACTATAGGTAATGGCCGATACCTTCCCGGTTCCTGCATGTCTGAGCAACTTGCTTCGTCTCTAGTGCTGACCTCGCTGTTGACGATACGGCAAACCCGATTAACACTAGTTACCTACCTTCACTAAGTTTGTAAGCGCTACACCGTGAAAAATTTCCCCATATTTACGGAATGTTTTACGGAAATGTGCCGTGTATATACGGAAAGGCAATCCGTAATGACGAAAAACGAAGTTAAGTGCGTAAATACAAAATACGGAAAGTCTCCGTATGCCCTTTGCCTTCGAGTTATGGAGACGAACAATGCCGATTCTACACGAAGCTTTCTTCGCCACTGTAACAAGAAAATTATCGTTTCTGCAGCAGTTAATGTTATCCACGCGACTATGACCTATTCTTTCAAACATTAAAAAATAGCATCAGGCGTCTGTGACATTTGGCAACACTAAAAATACACTAAATTGAATGGAAACTGAATTTCTGGTTTTTGTCTTTTAAATAAAAATATAAAAGGTATACCACACTGTTCAAGTGAGAGTTGTAGGTGGATGGTTAGAGTCGTGGACTGGTAGCTTTTGACTCGGGTTCAAATCTCTCTTAAGTACAAAATATTTTAATTTTTTAAATATCATTTTTATACACGGCAGAACACCCACATAACTCTTTTTATTTTAAACGTAAAGTACAGAAAACTAACGTGGGAATTAACGGAGAGGTTCCGTGAAATTTACGGAAAGTCGGTTTCTGAAAATCAATGTGTCCGTAATTTCACAGAGGGTTTATAGACACTTCTGGATAATTATTTTCCAGCAAAATGAAAGAATTTTTTTTTTTAAGTGTAGGGCCCCCGGATTAACTTCGTGTTAGAGATAAGATATGTGTCCTATTACTTCTATAGATGAAAACACGTCTATCGCTAATTGTTTATTAAAATTAAATGAATACGTCCAGTTTTACTACAAGCTATTTTTGGGGACATGCGAAATTCGCATTATTTTTTTTACATCAAGCTAAAATTCACATTATTATATATACTCGAGCCGGCGTCGTTTCTCCACTGGCTGCCGCGCATATGTAGAAGTCACTCCCTTCCTGAATAACCTGCACTTGATTGGGGCACACAAGTGTGATGTGTTCATTAATCGGCACAGAGTTACCCGGGGTGTGTCAACAAAAGAATGGTCCAAATAAAAAAAAAAACGTATTGCAGAGGTAAAAATAGTTTCAATTTTAAAATGTCCTCAAATAATAACGCGAATTTTGCAGGTCGCTAGCTATTTTCTATAACGAAGCCAAATACCTAAATTAAGTATGTCCGAGTCTGCTTTGGGTAACGGTAGTAATACGGATTTATTTGCCTTTGCAGGCAAAATTTGTATGGATGTACTTCCAGTGATTAGGTAGTTTATTTTTTATGTTGCCCTAATGCCAACAGAATATCAAACCAGTTGTTTCGTGACCAAAAAAGAATTAGTTTTTATTCAGTTTACAGATATGAGCAGGATGGACTGCATGCAGATCGTGCTACACGCCGAGACACTGTAACTGTGACAGAGTGAGCTATCTTATTGGTTGAACAGCCAGCTGACAATGCAACTGTGCCAGAGTGAGCTATCTTATTGGTTGAACAGCCAGCTGACAATGCAACTGTGACAGAGTGAGCTATCTTATTGGTTGAACAGCCAGCTGACAATGCAACTGTGACAGAGTGAGCTATCTTATTGGTTGAACAGCCAGCTGACAATGCGACTGTGACAGAGTGAGCTATCTTATTGGTTGAACGGCCAGCTGACAATGCAACTGTGACAGAGTCAGCTATCTTATTGGTTGAACAGCCAGCTGACAATGCAACTGTGACAAAGTGAGCTATCTTATTGGTTGAACAGCCAGCTGACAATGCAACTCGTCAGCATGGAAATATGTGCAGTGTCATTTGTAACTATAGGACTCTGTTAAGCGGAAATTGCACAGGCCAGTAGAACTGCGTTATAAATTCGAATCAGTGGAAAACCATTGATTCACAGTCAAATTCAACGACTCTAGTCAGTGGAAATGGCTCCACTGGGAATCGGCGGGAATCACTGGTTGTGTGAAACAATTTCAATGATTGAATCATTGACAGCCACTTGCATGCGGCGAATCAAATATTGTTTTAATTGGATTTAAGCAAATCATTACGAGAAATAAACATATTTCGGATAGTCACTGTTAATATTATACAATATAACCAAGTTAAAAAAAAAAAAAGTAAAAATTATGTAGCAGTGTCGAGGATTTGAACCCACTATTATACAGTTACCGTATCGAAAATATGTAGCTTTAACTGGATGCCTGTTGTTATTGGTTTTTGTATAATTGGTAATATTAGGATTGATAAAACAAATAGAACGTTTGAATGCTCTCACTTATAGGCTGTTTGCGATAAAGTGAGCACTTTTAAAATCAGCCTTAAAAAAAAAGTCACTGCCCCTACTTCCATGTATTTTAACCGGCGCACTGAGTGACATGTGCCCGGTAAAGTTAATAACGAAGGATGGAAAGGGCTATCAGAAGTGCTCATTTTACCGTGAACAGCCAATAACTACATTTACTGCAGTTTAAACCTTCAAACCGAGCACGATGATGACTACTTGAAAACAGAAGACGTAAAAAATTGTTCATGTTGCATTGAAAAACAATAGGCTGTTATTAAAGACGAAACTTACATTTAGAAAAAAAATATTTTCGTGGGCTTTATTAATTAATTTTTTTTGTAATTTAATTTGATACACATTGTTTAACTGATCCACCAGTGAAAAAAACAATCCACTGAAAAACAACGAATGAAATGTTTGATGAATCAGTGGAAAATGTCACTGAATCGATAAGTGAAGGAAAACTGCCACTTTCCCACTAATTCGTCAGTAAATTGGACTAAAGTGACTTTTGACTAAGTCAGGTTCTGTTAACTGATTTATGCAATGAAATGTGTGTGTGGGGGGGTGGGGGGGTGGGGTTGACTGAGCAGTTAGCCTGCTCGCCTTCCACCAAGGTGAACCGTGCTCAATCCCCGGACAGGTCACACCTGGATTTTCGCATGTGGGAATCGCGCCGGACGATGCCGCTGGTCGGCGGGTTTTATCGGGGCTCTCCCGTTTCTCCCCGCCCTTTCATTCCAGTGCTGCTCGCCTTAATATCCTCATTGGTTCTTAAGACTTCGCTGTTAAGAGCCGCCCAAATCTCATCACTCACTCAGATTTAGTGCGTGGAGTTGCTGTAGTGGACTGTATATGTTACTCTTCTGTAAAATACTTTTGGTTACCAGTAAATACGCAAATACGCACAGAAGTTACTAATTTACCCGTTCAGTCTCGAATTAATTGATGAGCTCAAGCGTTCAAACATTCAATATTTTGATATGCCCTCTACTTGCGTCCAATGTGCTTCGCGCAATCAGTGAACAACGTTTTGTGTGTCCACATTCCGCTCTTAGTGGGATGGAGCTGCGCGTCCAAGGTCAAGAAGCGAGGGGGCGATACGGGCGACACTAACACGCACTTCTAGCGCCTCATCGCTCCTAAGCGGAAGGCGTGCAGTGTTTCCATCGTGACGCTGAACTGTGCAAATTGGATGTGTAACTGTGGGGTTTTTATTACACGCGATGAAAGACCACAGATTAAACTACGTCTGTATCTTTGTACTTTTCTCTTGCCGCTTCAAGAAACTGCATAGGCAAGCTTCAGAAAATTCAATATTTGACCATTTTAACGATTTTTTTTTCTCCAAGAATACGGTTAATATGAGAAAAGTATAAAAGTTGGGGTATGGATAATTGTTTTTTTCATCTTTTCTGACAAAAAGCCGTGTTGGCAGAAAAATTTATCCACCGAGATACACGTATTCGCGCAAACAACTCTTTCATTAAATACGTGGGGGTCCATTCCACTCTTAACCGCTCACAAAAGAGAGGTGCGGAAACTTCAACTAATCAGGTTAGAGAGAAAGATGGCGCCCAATACACGCGCCACTGATTTCTTGTCGTGTGCAGTTCGACCGCAGATATCCCTCATGCACGACACATCCTCGATCATGAACACGGGTGTCCTACAACGGATTAAGTAATGAGCTCAGGCAGTAACTTTGATCGCCGTTAATGTTAACTGAATCCAACGTCAAGTTTTAATAATTGAATTTTCCGAGGGACAATCTGATATTCATAGTCCGTTCGCGACTGGAGCAGACTTCCTCGGAATCTTTCCTACTCCCATTTTTAAGCAATAGATAAAAAAAAAAAAAAATACGTTAAAACATTCAAACTATTCTCTCTCCGTGCTGCCAAACTAACCGCACCCGCGCCAGTCACTGTTTATAGTAACGGTGTATGCAGCTGACGACTAAGTTGGTGCTCAAAAGTCTGTTCCAGTCGTGAACCGACCATAGTTTAACCCGTCTATACCCACATTAATTTATTGTTTTGTGGTGTTGCAAATTAGACAGTTTTTTTGATGCGTGCTGTACTTAGATTACAAAGAACTTGCATCGTCGCCACAACCAGTAAGCTGCAGGCTTTGTGTTCGGTGATGGCGATATGAACCAGTCATAACGGAACGTTGTAGCAGGGTTCAGGACTCAGTTAGCCACAGGGAAGATCGTTGCTCACTGAGCCTCGCAGAGTACAGTGCCGGTCTAATATAAGCTTCTTGTGCAACACGTAGACCTTTGTCTACAATGAGTATTAAAAGGTTAACAATAGCATCACGTAATGGTTCAATTAATTCGTTGACTGTTAGTTATTCGTATGTAGGAGCTTTAGTGAGGCTGTCAATTTAGCCGCCTTCTTAATTGCACATCTGGTTGAATATCGTATAATTTTTCTAAACATGTTTAAAATAATTTTTATTTAATTAGAAAAAACTGGGCCCTCCTTTTTGTGTGTGTTTTTTTTTTTTTTGCTGAATTTAGGAAATAAGCAAAAACTCCATTATATTTTATTCCGTGCTTTTTCAATTACTAAGTAAATGATTTTAAAAAATGGTGATACGCATAAAATGTCAATGTAATGCATAATGGGTATTACTACAAGAATAGGTATATTATCAAAGAAGAAATTGTTAAACGATTATTCACAGCGAAATTAACACAAAATGCAATCTGTGTTTATTATATTCACTGCAGCTTTGTAGTAATTTTCATCCCCTACTCCCACCTGTTGTTTAACACCTTCAGGATAGTTAGCGCGTACCCCTTGGATAAAAATTCACTCGTAGCAAAAAAATTTAAAACACTAGTCTACTCAATCGTGCACGGTAATATGAAGGTGCAGTGCCACTGCACAGAACTCGCAAGTTTTCTGCGAATTGTTGTTCACTGTTCAAAGCAGTTTTATGTCGCTAAGGTTTCCTAGCTGAAATGGGACAACGGGGACGAATGTGGTATTAATGTAATTGTTACAAGTTTTTCCAAGACAGGAGTTTGCATTTGTTAGTATTAGCGGAGTTTGTTTGCCAGGACTTGGGGTTTTTTTTTTTTTTTTTTTTTTTTTTTTTTTTTTTTTTTTTTTTTTTTTTTTTTTCCCGGGCGGTTCGTTCCGCAAACAAGACGACCGCCAGTGTTTTCGAAACTCGCTATTGGAGCAGCCAAACTAGCAGCCGGTGTCGGCGGTGGTGGAATTGTTTTTGGTTTTTGAGCTATCGGCCGCACGTGAAATGTCGCAACGCCCGGAGAGCCTCCTATCGTCCCGGTTAGCTGCGCCAGCAGGAACCTTTCGAATTATTGACCCCCCACGGGGACCCACGTACCAAAGCGGTGTATTTATACCGAATCCGATATTGTTTCTTCCCGACGACAGCATAACAGGACACTTCCCCCCTCCCCCACCCCACCCCGTCCTCACCCCCTCCCCCCCTAGCGGAAGCATTCCACGATGAAAGTAGCCCAAGTGGAGGTAAGTGCATTGAACTCCATCCGCAAATAGTTGACTATTATATTCCCATTGTTCGGCTGCGTTGGGCAAGAATTCTGGAAAGTCTTCGCTCAACTACTGTTCGACGGTTTTAAGTACGCGAAGAGCATTTTCTGTACTCGTATTTAATTTAACGTGTCGTTTTAACTGTGTCCGCTGGTTGTTACGTTTATGGCATTTTGTAGATTCCGTGATTATTTGTAAATGTACTGCGGCGTTTTTTTTCTTTCGTATTTTTTATATTCCTTTCCTTTATCTTAAAAAGGGCTGTGCATTGAGGGGGGGGGGGGATTTGAAAATTTATTGTATGCTATTAAATATACGGAATGATATAAATACACATCAAGGACATCACGCTAGATACTCAAAAAGTGCACCCTTCAAAAATCTTATTATTATAATTACTAGCGAAATTTATGGGGCTTCCTTAGGGAAACGTCCAACATGGTATACAGAAATATATGTATATATATATAACATTAGATTAACAAAATACATGCAAGAAGAGTTATTCATTCCCACCTCTATTCCTCTCGATGTGGTCACTTTAACATACCCGAAAGGAGTGATTATGTTTGTTAAGTTGGTGGATCAAATGTGTTATGTAGGCCAACATGTTCGAATCAACCGACGAAAAAAAAAAAATCTCTGCTCGTGATTCATGTATGTAACAGCACACAGTACATTGGCACGCGAGCATGTAGTTAAGTTGGCGCCGAAGAAATAAAAAATAGTCCCAAGACTCGGAACTTCATTGTGAGCGTAATGTTTGAATTTATGCCCAGTGAAGTGAGCGTTTTTTTGTTTAGTTCACATCAGAGTTAAGAATTTGCATACACTCTAAATATACGCAGCGAGATTCAACTACTCGAATGAGTAAAAATGGCTCCACTTAGAATCGGTGCAAAGCCACTGATCGTTTCAGTGAGAAGATTTCACTGGTCGAATTAGTGACGTGAAACAATTTCACTGATTGAATAAGTGACGGCCGACTTCAGTGGCGAATTAAATATTGGTTTTTAATTGAATTTAGCGAAATATTTACGTGGACTAAACATATTTACGATGGTCTACTATTTATGGTGTGCAATTTACTGTAATTTAAAAAAGTAAAAAAAATTTCCGGAGGTCACCGGAATTGTACTCGCACACCCTTTCCATTGCGCTTTCAGCCATTGCCTACGCTGCCAAGCCAAGTGGAAAAATATGAGGAAAATATATATTATACTTTTATCGAAATCGTGAAGGTTTAAATTGCATGCCGTAACTTTTCGTTTTTGGTTTAATTAGTACCAGTGGGCTTGTTAAAACTAATAGTATAAATGAGTACACTCACTTCACCACATTGTATGCATTTTAAACATTCAAACAGAGCGGTGTGATGATTACATGAAAAAGTAAATGAAAGAAGTAAATACGAAGTGAAAGGCTGAATGTTCATATTACGTCGTAAAATGGTATTTTGAAAGACAAAACACATTTTAGAAAGTATTTTGTATTTGTTTTATTGGTTTATTCGTTGCTATTGTACTCGATACGCGTTGTTTAACGGCCATTTTTACACGCTGTTTATCTGATCCATCAGTCAAAAAATCAACCACTGAAAAACAGTGGGGGAAAAAAAAAAAAAAAAAAAAAAAAAAAAGACCTGCTGAATCAGTGGAAAATGTCACTGAATCATTAAGTGAAGGAAATCTGGCATTTTTCACTGATTCATCATTTAATTTCACTGAAGTGACTGTTGAATCAGTCAGGTACTGTTGAGTGATTGAAACAGTGCAATTCTCACTGATTCATATTTTGAGTGCATAAGAAACACATTTCAATGCCTAAAAATCCCACAATTCTCCTTGCATGGCACATGAATAATGTGTTCAGGCCCATGGAAATGCTAAATTTACATGTCGCGGAAGGATACAATACAGTGTAATCAGAGAATTAGATCCTCAGCAGGGCTTTCAAAAGTTCTCAGTTTACCCTGGACAGTATATATTTTCTTTATTTTTGTAGCCTGAAATAATTACAAAACAAAATTTTTTATAGTTTCTAAAAAAAAATGTTGACTTTTTATGGGAAGACGCCAGTACAAGACACGTGAGTTAAGGTTTTAAACACACGTACGTGTATAGGCTGTTCACGGTAAAGTGAGCACTTCTTAAGGCCCTCCCAACAGGCTCTATTCACTAATAAATATATCTTATTGCAGCCCCAGACATTCAGTTGTTAGGTCGGTGACACGTATACACTGTATTTATTGGTCATATTGTAATGTTTATAATAAAAAAAACAGCAGGAAGATGGAGATTGGATAAAAAGAAAAATTTTGAAAGGCCTTAAAAAGTGCTCACTTTACCGTGAACTGCCTATAACGTACTTGTGTCGAAGGCTAGTCATGGTGTCGTATAAAAAATATTTCCATCGGTAATGGTAAATATGGTTCATTAATGGTTACTTCGAACTTTTCTGAAGCCCTATTAAAGTTATATATACTTACACGATACCCCCCCCCCCCCTCTATTATGGAAACAAACCTTAACCAAATCTAGGAAATTTCACCAAAAGGACAATTCACTGTATTCTTTCGCTCTCAGTTTAATAACATTTTACATAAGAACGATTTATTACTAGGCTTTACCAACACACCCATTTCCTCTCGGTGTTTAATTATACTAATTATTATAAAAGAAATATTATAACTTATAGATAGGCCTACAGTAGAACATAAGCGAACGTTCAATTTAACAAAGTATATCAATGTTAACAAAGTATAAAACGGTCGTTATGATGACTATGTAGCTGCGCGTCCAAGGTCAAGAAGCGAGGGAGTGATACCTGCGACAGCCCACAGGTCCCCTTAGCCCTTCGTGTAACACACTGCCTTGCCAATCATTATAGACCCTGTGCAGCCTCTTAAATCTAAACAGTATTTTAACCTGAGGAGCTCCGACGGGACAGCTCAGTCTAGATTAATTAACTATACGTATTCCTATCGACTTCACTTGTAAATATTTTAATTAGGATATTATAGATTAACATAGACTTAACCTCTCATCCCAGCCAGTTGCTAGCAGGCTTGGCCCCAGCCTTGCAGCCTGATTCCAAGGCCGCCTCTGCCGAGAGGTAGAAGTTTGCAGCGTCGTGTGGTTCGATGCTTCAATTGGTGCGAGATCTCCCCTTACTCCTAAGTAAAATTCTCCCCTCCCTCCCCCCTTTCCGAAGCTCCGTGAACTCGTAGCACTATGAGTGTAAATAGGCTCTGTTACAGCCTATGGCTACAGAGATATGCTCGCTACGAGGTAGCACAGCATTACCTTAAGAAGCGAAGCTCCGTGCACTTGCAGCATACGGCCGTAGATATGCTTTGTCTCAGCCTATGGCTACAGAGACTGGCCGCTGTGAGGTAGCACAGCATTATTTTAGATACGTATGTCCCCGAGGACATATGCTACTATAGGAGGATAGTATTATAGGTCAATTAAGCTAGATTAATCTGCTCTGTCATCCACAGGTCCTTACCGTCTTTTAACGTTCTATTAAAAACCAGTAAGAGCCAGCCCTCCTGACACTTACTGGCAGCTCACTATCTCTCCTTTAGTTTTCAGGTTCACGGAAGAGATCTAAGGGACGAGGCCCAATAGCGCCACTTCTCCCACCAGAGAGGCGCCCGAACACCTCTCTGTTTACTGCCGGCACCAAGTTAATGAACTAATAAAGCTCTGCCACCTCTCTTCTAGTCTTTTCAACTCTACTAACTAAGAGCATGTTTTCCAAAAACATTTTTCTCCCGTAGCATTCTATTTAATTTAATTAAATTTAATGCATGCAATAATTTTTTAATTTTTACTTCTCTGTCGCAGGGGTTTTTACGTGTCTCTTGACGGTTTTTCCCTTGTTCTTCATAGCTAAGACTAGCTCTAAGTACACTTAGGGAGGTAGTCATGGCCCCAAAGTGCAGGCCATGGCCGCCCAATCCATCTTTGCCGCGATGCATGGCTCCTTGCATGATTTTCCTTCCTTGTAGGCGCAAAGGTTAGCCCTGAGGCGCAATTATATCCCGCCCTACCTTCGGGCCTTCATTTCACATAGCACTTAGATTAAGGTAGAGTAGAAAAAAAGATACGAGCGACACTAACACGCACGCCTAGCGCCTCATCGCTCCTACGCACAAGGCGTACAGTGTTTCCGTCCTAACGCTTTACTGTGTAAACTAGATGTGTGACACGCGATGAAAGTACACAGATCAAACTACCTACGTATAATCGTACTTTTCTCTTACCGCTTAGAGAAACTTCATAGGCAAGCTTTATAAATGCGATGTTGGATCACTTTCACGATTTGTTTCCCCATTAATACACTTAATATGATAAAAGTAAAAATATAACGGCATAGACAATAGTTTTTTTTATCCTTTCTGCCAAAATTTCTTATTTCCAGAATATTTATTTACCGAGACACGCGTTTACGCGCAAACAACGATTTCAGAGGAAACGTTTCAGTATATCGGACCCTTATACACGTCATATGTGGGAAAACATTACAAACACGTCATACACGAGGTGATTTTCAATGGTTTGCTTCAAAAACTGTGAAGGTGCCACGAATAGAATATTCAAAAACACTGAACACTGCACGATAAAGCTCATGAAGAGGTTGTATATGATTGAACGATTGTATTCGGCAGCTCATGATAAGAGATGATGGTCTGTCTCCAATAAGCTGCAGTCTTTTGTGTTCGAGTGACAGTGACGTGAAGCAATTATAACGTAGAGCAGAATCACGGTTGGGGGTATCAGTTACCCACAGGGAAGATCATCGGGCACTGGGCCTTGCAGTGTACAGCACCGGTCAAATACAAGCTTCTCGTGCAAAATGTTGGACTATTGTCTACAGCGGCCATGGAAGGGTTAACTGGGTTGTGCGTCAGCCTGGACGCGGAGTGCGAAGCACGCACAAGTGGAAGAGCGGACAAGTGCACTCGTGCCTGCTCCCTTGACCGCACTCAACCTCCGAATACTGCCGCATACGCCTCCGCTACTCTTTTTTTTTTCGTGTGTTTCGTTTTTTTCTTGTCAGCGGTAGTTGTAAAGCGGCGAGTGTTGCGCCGTCGTGCGAAGAAAGACCTTCGTTGTATCTCGACGGAGCAGTGGACTTGAGTTTCATCTGTCTTCCTCAGCCAGTGGCGTGCGATCTGAGGGTGGGGGGGGGGGGACAGACACAGTAGCGTAACAGCCATGGGGGGCAGGCTACACGTTGACCCTAACTACATTCAAAGTCTATGCACGGTTTCTTCGCACTTTTTTTTAAATCAAACCTTTCAAAATTCTCCCCATGTATTATATATTCAGTTGTTTCCCATAGGCTCTATTTGCCGTGTGTCACAAGCGTATTAAACTTACGTTGATATGAAAGTACCTTATTTTTTTGTTAAATTTAACTTTTACCCAGGCTTTGTCTATAATTTATAATTAATAAGAATAAAGACAGAGAAAGGTGTGTTGGTAATGCCTAGTAAGAAATTGTTCTTATGCAAAATATTATTAAAGTGAGCACGCACGAATACGGCGCGTTGTCCCTTTGGTGTGATTTTATAACTCTGTTAAGCCTTGTTAGCACGAGGCGGAGGAATATCCTGGAAGTATAATTTTAGCATGGCTTCAGAAAATTGTGAAGTAACCACGAATGGACTATAGTTAAGAGCGCCAGAATGGGAGAAAGTTGTTTTTATTCGTGGAGATGCGTTGCCATCTCCAGGTCTTGAGAGCCGATGAGGGTGAAATGAGGTGAAAACGGAGCAGCGGCGAAAGATACCCGAGAAAACCCGCCGACCAGCGATATCGTCCGGCACGATTCACACATGCGAAAATCCGGGAATGAACCGGCCGGGGATTGAACCCGAAGTTCGCCTTGGTGGGAGGTGAGCAGGCTAACCGCTCAGCACCGAGACCCCCGATCTCTATGAGTTAACGCGTTCCTGGCACTTGTAGGCGGATCACGGTTGATTGAGCACTTTTTTTAATTAACCTTTGAAAAATGTCACTGCTCCTTTAAGCTATTCACGGTAAACTGAGCACTTTTTTGAAAGCCCTGCTTAAGATCTACTTGTGTGCACGTGGCGTACTATTCCGCCTTATGTAAGATTAACATTGTCATGGACCTCATCACTTTATACATGCGCCGGTCAAGTGAAACTGTGAAATTTTAAGAAAAGTAAATATTTAACAAATCTGCTCATTTTCACACTTCGATGCATTAAAAAAAAAAAACACAAAGTGAAGGAATCAATTTAAGTTATGACAAATGGTTACCTAACACTTTTTATTCGACGTTAAGATGCGGAACTACTTTCCACTCATCCTTACCAACCTTACTGGGCGCATGTCACTCAGGGCGCCCGTCAAAAAAGATGCAGTTAGGGGTAGTGACTTTTTCCTAAGGTTGATGTACCTGCATGTGTTTGTACTAGCACACTGACGGGCATGCGCGCTGTCAAGTTGGTAACGACGATGGGAGAGTAGCTCCATGATTCAACGTTGAATTGTAAATATTAGGTAAACCTTAGTAAATAACGGAATAATTTCATTTTAGTAGCGTATATATACGGGGTTACGGGAACAATGGGAGTGTGTAGCTGTGGGTAAGGCTGGGGCAAGGAATCTTCGGCTCGACTCGGAAGTGTTCGGCAGGTCTCGGAAAATCTGGGGACCCTTATTTCGGCTCGACTCGGGATTGCCGGCCTACACGAAGGTACTCAGCACTATCCCTTGAAGCATTTATGCCTGTTTCTGGTAGTAGCCATATTGATTTTATAGGCACAGGATGTGTCAAATAGTAATGTGTATTTATTATTAGATTTTAAAAAATTATTTTATTAATTTGAATTTTATTTTAAATTGTACGTACAGTATAGCGGAATCATGCACAGGTCTCTCAACTGCATTTCCGGTCTCCTCTCGTGAAGACTAATGATTACAGGATTTCGGAATCTACAAAATGTTTATTGTCTCGACGGTTTTGTCTGACTAAAAAGTACGCTACTCGTTTTTTTTTTTTTTAAGGTTGTTAAATGAGACCAATCCAAGGCCATTATATGAGTAACGAATCTCTGGACAAGTATGTTATGGTACTCGCCGGCATCTACCAACACTTTTAAAAGCATACTTGCTTATGGTTTACGAATCAGTAGTGCTAGACTTGGTTTCACCACTATGCAGATATTATTCGTTTTCGTGTAGTAAATAGTTTCAGAGGTATTATAGAACACGTTTGATTATAGAAAACTCACAATTTACTAGTTGTTTAATACTTTCGTAGCCTATCTAATTTTCACTGCGCGTTATTTCCAACTTACAAAAAGGCAGGAACCTACAAATAAAATTTAAATGTGTTCCTGGCTTTTTACAAGAAGCAATATATATATATATATATATATATATATATATATATATATATATATATATATATATATATATATATATATATATATATATATTATATATATATATATTAATCGCAAATTTACAATTTGCGATTCGTTATATATATATATATATATATATATATATAAAACGAATCGCAAATTGTAAATTTTCTACAATCGTGCATTGTCAGTAATAATTGCGAATCCGAAATTGTGGCGCGAAAATGAATAATTTCAGCAAAGGGGTGAAACCGGGCGATTTTTGGCGCCACTGTTAGAGACAAGATATATACCACCAGGGACTTTATTGAGAGAAAAATACGTTCTTATTTTCTATCGAAACCTTTTGTAACAATAATATACTTATAGCCTGTTTTTTCCCTTTGATTATCAGAATACTGGATAATTAAATAAAAAAATTTCTGAAAATTAATTTTTATATTTGCCTCGGTACAGAGCTTGACAGTTCTCAAACTTAGGTTTTTTTTCAAGTTAATAGGCCTATTTACAAAATTAGTTTCGAAAAACCGAATTTCATTAATATGTATTTTCCTACGCCAAATTATCAACTAGGTAACAAACGGCCTTAAGGGTCCCGCCTGCCTGCCTGCTTCTTCTTCTTTTTTTTTTTTTGGCCGAGGAGCGCGGGAGCTATAAGGGTCACAATGGCACGCGTTACAACAGCGCCATCGCCACTACGCGCAAGGCTCTGAACTGGCGTGCAGTGTTCCCGTAGTGCTGCATACACCTATGGCACTTTCAGCAGTGACCCTATCATTTTATTGATTACAGTCTGTAGCAAAGTTCAATACAGGCTCCTTTCGTAGTATGTTTTAATATACGGCAGTCTGAGAAAGAAGTTTTTTTTTTACTAAAGGCTGTTCGCGATAAAGTGAGCACTTTTAAAATGAACCTTTGATTATAGTCACTGCCCCTGCCTGCGTATATTTTAATGGGCGCGCTGAGTGAAATTCGCCCAGTGAAGTTGGTATTGAAGGAGGGAAGGTAGTTCCGTATCTTAACATCGGATAAAAAATGCGTGGTGACCATTTGTGATAACTTATATTATTTATATGTGTTTCTGTTTTTTTTTTTTTTAATGCGCCGTAGTGTAAAAATTAGCAGATTTCACAATTTTACTTTACCGACGTATGAATAAAGTGTTGAAGCCCGTGGCAATGTTAATTTCACATAAGACGGAAGACTACACAACGTGCATACAAGTAGATCGCAAGCAGGGCTTTCAAAAGTGCTTATTTTATCGTGAACAACGTTTGTATTGGAGGGCTCCAAAATAATATTTACATCATGCGTGGTAACTATAAAGCGCCATTCAGTCTTCGTCTGGGGTATGACGCCTTTTCGTGGGTAAACATACTGGGGGCACGTTTTAATATTTTCGTCAAATAACCAGGATTTCGAACACTCTGCAAAGCAGTTCAAATGACAGGCAGGCCAGGCCTCCTCCCGCTGGAGATGTTTCAACAGAGACAGAAGCAGGCATGTCGATGGAGGGGAAGTCTAGTGGAGATTGGTGAGGAGTGAGGATATTAAATAATGCACTCGCACGGAAAGGGAAGGTTGCGTGCTCCCGGCTAGGGAAAAGGGTTTTTTTTTTTTTTTTATTCCCTTCCTCCCGAAGGACACAAAAACCTGCTGCAGCTGCGTCGTACCCTTTCTCGCCCCTAGGGCGTTACGAAAGACGCAGCGTTTTGTGTGCAGCCCAGCGGTCGAGCCCAAGAAGTATGGCGCCAGCCAGCACTTCTTTACCGCTGTTATAGGCTGTTCACGGTAAAGTGAGCACTTTTTGAAGCCTCTTCATTTGGAATAACACTATATATATATATATATATATATATATATATATATATATATATATATATATATATATATATATATATATATAATTGCAGCCTTAGACGTTAACTTTCGAGTCCGGTGAAATATGTACACTATGTTTATTACGTACATGGCAGTATTTATTTTACAAATTTTTTGATGTATAAGAAATTGCTGTTAGAAAAAAAGTAACTAGGGCCTCAAAAGTGCTCACTTTACCGGGAACAGCCTATAAAGGCTTCAGAAATCAACTTTATAAAAACGTCACTCCCGCTACCTGCATGTACTGTATTACAACGGGCGCACTGAGTGGCATGCGCCCAGTAAAGTTGGTAACGATGGATGAGAAGTAGTTCCGTATCTTAACGTCGAATAAAAAGTGTTCGGTAACCATTTGTGATAACTTAAAATTATTTCTTTCGCTTTCTGTTTTTTTTTTTTTTTTTTTTATGCATTGAAGTGTAATAATGAGCCGATTTGTAAAACATTTACTTTTCTAACAATTCCACAGTTTCACTCGACCGACGCATCAATAAAGTGATGAGGCCCATGGCAATTTTAATCTTACATAAGGCGGAGGAATACACAATGTGGATACAAGTAGGTCTTAAAGCAGGTCTTTCAGAAGTGCTCATTTTACCGCGAACAGTCTATACAAGCTCGTATAGGCTATGCCCAGTATCTTAACAATTTTTAAACTCGAACCCTACGTTTGACGTGTTTGGTCGTTTCCTGAACGCATAGTGTATCACAAGCGTTGTATATTTCCGGCAACATAAGACTACCTTGTTTTTGGTTCAATTGAAGTATTACTTTTATTGTAGTTATGTCTGCTTAACAATCAACGTATCGATAAGAAAGTACATGCATTTTTGGAAGAAATTTTATTCTGTTCAATTTTGGTCCTAGAAAGTTTCGCGTCTAGATTAGCCAGTCGGCCGCTGTTAAAAAATATAAATAAATAAATAAATAAAACTTTCAGCTACATACGTTGCGCAACTCGGAGGCTCGAGGACTTTCGATGTGTTTTTTTTTTTCATGTAACCTTCACGAGTAAATGTGCCGATTTCGAAACTTTATCGGTCAGAATATGCCTGATTTCCCAAGTATGTTAAGGGTTAGGCGTGGAAAACAGAATTTACTTTATTGATCCTCTCGCAATATTCTTGTAAAGGCTGTTCACTGTAAACAGAGCACTTTTAAAATCCCTGATTATGATCTACTTGTATGCGCAGGGCATATTCTTCCGCCTTTTGCAAAATTAGGATTGCCCTGGGCCTCAGCATTTTATTCGTACGTCAGTCAAGTAAAACTCTAAATTTATTATAAAAGGAAACATTTTACTAATTTGCTGTATGCGTTACAAAAAAAACTCAATGTTTGCAAATGTGTGCCTAACACATTTTATTCAACGTTAATACTTGGGACTATTTTCCCTCTGCCATTACCAACTTTAGTCGGCGCTTGTCAGTCGGTGTGCTCAATAAAGTATACGCAGTTAGGAGCACTGACATTTTTCAAAGGTTGGTTTCATAAGTGCTCCAATAATCGTGAACAGCCTATACGTACACTTGAGCCTCAAGTGTTTGTTCATTGGCTGCTGCCCCAGTGTTACCTCACACCTGGCAGTACGGGATTCACGACTTTTTCCTTGCAAGTCTGCTATTGGCTTAGACGCGTCCAGGTAGTGTACAATAAACTGTAAACCAATTGCAAAGGTGTCTTCACTGTATGTGTGTTTGACGTCTATCTTGTCCCGAAATGAGCTCGCGAAATTTTTCCTATCCCTATGGACACCCGAGAATTTCGTGGGTTCATTTCTAGACAAGTTGGAATTCACACACTTGTACGTTCATGTTACTTTTGTAATTGGTCGACGTGTTTTTGACACCACCTGGAGATAAATGAGCCAATAACAAACATGCAATAAACTGTGCGCCCAACCACCGCGTTTTACTACCACAAAAATCAACCAATAAACAGGTGATATCTGTATGAGACTATATAAGACTGTGAAGTCTAGCCTACAGGTCACTGCCCTCTCGAATTTCTCGAGTCTCTAGTAATGAGTAACTTATATGACTGATGGTTACAGACCTGCAAAATTCGCGTTGTCATTTGAAGACAATGTACTTCAAACACGTATGCGTTTGTATTGCTCTTGTCATTGGAATCCAGCTGGTTTGACACGCTTTGGGCTGCCTTGAACCAATCGGAAGCACGTAACGACAAGCTAGCCCAATCACGTCCCTCCTAGTCTAAAGGGATTTGTGGCTCCTCGCTTTTGCAGAAGCCAATAAACAAACGAATAGAGATGACAAAAAAAAAAATCGAAACAACATATCTTCTATAACACTCTAACTAGTTGATTCTTTCATGATTGGATGAACAAGGTCTTGACTCCGCTAAGTTGTGTGCAGACGAATCACTAACGTGCTGTATTGTAGTATCTGACTCCTCATTGGCCCAGTGAAATGGGGTAGTAACTTCATACATGCATGACAGCAAATGAGGAATGAAAAATGTTGGACATGTGTACAGTACGTTGAATCCTAGCAAATAGTCAACATTTCCTGCGATAAACCATTATCTCTACGAATGACACATACGCTAATGCATATAGGGCGGTGAAATCTAGCATGGTGCCAAATAATAACGCGAATTTTGTATGTCTACTGATGGCGTTACATGGCGACGTATGTCGTTGTTGCACCCGGACTCCTCTTATCAGCTCGACCCTCCAATCTGAGTTTCAATTCCTGCACGGACTAATATGGATGGACGGGTCTGTGTCTACCAACGGCTTGGTATTCGTGGCCTAGTGGTTGTGGCCCGCGCTGCATATTACCGGCTGCTGGTCGCAGTTGGCTTCGTGGAAGGTTGGGCAAGGGGTTGGACTAGGAGGGCGGAGATTGCAGCGCAGAGGGGAGGGTAGACAAGCGCACAGCAGCGAGTCTGGCGAGTGACCTGAATTCCCGACGTGCGCCCAGGCATCCTGCTTTATTAACGAATTCTTCCTTCCAAGGGGGAACTCGCTCTCCCTCCTCCCTTCCACCTGTGCTATTGCTCCGGGTTTACCTGCCCACCCCACCACTCTGCCACTGCTTCTCCGTTTCCCAATTTATACAACCACGCCAAGGCGACAGGGGTGAAGAAGGGATGAGGTGGAGCGAGATGAAACCCCGTGTGGTTAGGGGAGGTCGGAGGATGAAGGGAGGTTTTTATAAAAAAAAATAAAAAAAAACCCTGCGCTAGGGACAGACCTTGCCTTTTGCCTTCGCGTGCTGCGGAGTAATTCGTCCGACCAGCCGGTCAGATATCCCGGACCTCTGCGGAGAGGGTGGTAGGCGAAGGGATGTTTTTTGTTGTTAATCGGAAATCGATTTCTCCCCTACCTCGTCTTCCTTCACCCCCTTCTTTCCAAACCCGTCGCTCCTGGGACCACAGGTACAGAAATAGGGCGCCCGGGGAGACCGCATACTAGCTGCTAATGATGTCCAAACACTTTCGCCCTCCCTGAGCCGCTCCAAGAGAAAAAAAAAAAACAGCCCCGTTTAACGAGCAACTTTATTGTACTATTTATTCATCGGCGCACTTCGTCAGCTTTCCAACCTCTGCTCCGGTTCAGCGCGTCGCGGGCATGGTAATTATTCCACATTGGCGTTAACTTGAAAAAAAAAAATTACCTTCCCTAAACTGGGTATAAATGTCAGTCATAGCGATTACGGTAGCTCGTTGCGAACCCATCCTGCGAAATTCTTCATACAGCCAATGTATTCATCCAATTTCTCTGTCGAAATGCAATGGGCTAAACCAGGTTCGTTAACGGACGGAGGTCTTAATTAAATAAAAGAAATAATTATAACTTCCTAATTTTATTTAGAACTACTAACAACAAGATTCTCTCGACTCAATCTCTCACAATAAATTGATTCCAATTACCTTTTACAATTAATGACTTAAATTAATACAATTTATAATTACCTCAAAGAAATCGTTAAAATTAAATAATTAAAAATCAGTCCCATTAGACCGTGTATGAAAACGTATTCAATTTTTTATAAATTATGTGTCCATATTTAACAGTTCCAATATTTACAGTAAAATTCTTATTGCATGTCCATTCAGTTCGCAATGTTCTAGAGTCCTCCGAGCGCCATCACGCACAGTAGCCCTCAGTACGCCGGATAACACGTCCTATCGTCCATTCACACCACAAACACTCGTCCGCCGTCATCCTGTCGTCCATACCTAACTTCACTCTCGCACTCGGCCAGATGGCCGTACGCCAGACTGCTGGTTGCTGGACCACTATAGTATTTATAGGGTCGTAGACGATCACCCAGAAATTTCGCTAAATCCTTCGTTGCACCGGGTGCCATAATTCCCAGAATGTTCTTGCTATAGGCCGTTCACGGTAAAGTGAGCACTTTTTAAGGCCCTTCCAAATTTTTCTTAGAAGCCACTTTTTATGATTAAGCCACTTTTTAATATCAGCATTGCCGCGTGACTAATAAATACGGTGTATACTTTCACCACCCTCGGAAGATAATGTCTGAGGCTGCAATAAAACATTTATTAGTGGTTAATGTCTGTTGGGAGGACCTTAAAAAGTGCTAACTTTATCGTGAACAGTCTATACTCCTGTATGTACGTCGGCTCCTCAGGGGGAGAGGTCGGGATGCCAGCCACGTCTCACCGCTGTCAATCATTCCCGGGCTTCCCCGGGAGGGGGGCGGTAACGAGGCGTCGAGCCCATCAGGGGGCGGGAGGGGGGCCGTGGTGGGTCACCCTGGACTACATCTAACGGGAGCTCGCTGCCGGTGCCAGCTGCAGCGCGTAACAGTATTGTTCCAATTATTTAGAAGTCTGTGGGTATAACCACGTTCTTTGACGGATAGAGGCCATAATTAAATAAAATAAATAAGCAACCCAGAAAATAAATAAGTCAAAACTAATATATTGAAATTAATGGTCATCACTTGCTATTTTCAGCTACTGTTTACATAATCGACATCTGATATATGAAAGTTGTAGTTTTTGCAATCAAGCCTATTTCTCTCTTCTATTCAGTCCGACTTCGTTTCAGTCCAGATATCACCAGTTTTTCCTGTCCGTGATCTTCTGGAGTGTCCCAAGCGCTCCCATACACGGAGCCGATGAGAGGGATTCGCGGTGAGTACGGAGCAGCGCCGGAATGCAGGAGCGGGGGAAAACGAAAGATACCCGATAAAACCCACTGACCAGCTGCATGAAACCTTGCGAGTTTGTGCTCATTTGCAAAGGCGTAAGTATTTCGGAAATATTCGCTTTGGCAAACATCTAAAACTGTACGTGTTTAAATATGGTTGTTGCCACGCGTTCTCATTTACATGTTAAAACCTTAAGTGCAACCACGCCTCCAGGTGCAAATTTCGCTTTAAAATAGTCAGATCGGTGACAAGCCGAGCTGGATTAACCATTAGGCAAATAAAGCACTTGCTTAGGGCATCAAGAGTAAAGGGAATGTACACTGAGTGTACATTGCGTGGGGTAAAGGTACTGTTCAACTTGTACAGCTGAAACAGGTTCCACAAAAATTGGATATTTTTTTAAAAATATAAATTACTATTTTAATAATAAAAAAGGAATAATACAGGTGAACATATATCACATATATTATTATTGGATATAAAATAAAACTGTGCCTGTGGTAGGTTGTAAACTACCACAGGCACAGTCAACTGTGAGCTGGGGTTTCGCATGATCCGTTCATATCTTGGTCATATCCGCGGTTCCGTTGCATGCTGCATACAGGGACATTGATTGACACTTATCTAGAGGTCACGAACGCTAATTTCTCAGATGATCTTAAGTAGTTTCACTTATATGCACGTCACAAGTTCAAAGTGACAAAATACATAGAAACAAGATCCACGCATTCTGAATTTATAGGCTGCAATAATTCTAGAAGACAGTGTTGAGTGTGGCTTTCCACGTGTAGATATTTGCTTTTGTATATATTTTTTACATCATTAATTGAGGAGGGGGGAGGAGGTTGCAAGAATACTCGCCTCCCATTCTTGGCGAGCGGGTTCGATTCCCGGGGGAGTCGCTCCCGGATTTTCACACGTGGGAATCGTGCTGGGCGATGCCGCTGGTCGGCGGGTTTTCTCGGGGATCTCCCGTTTACCCCGCATTCCGACGCTGCTCCATACTCACCTTGCTTCGCTCGCATCGGCTCTGTGTATGGGAGCGCTTGTCAGAACATTACTGACAGGAAGTACTGGTGATATCTGGATTGAATGGACAATTAATATATACCTGATTGTAAAAACTAAACTGTCAGATGTTAGGAGACGCTAAAAACCTCTCGCTTCTCTCCACGTCACTTAATTTCGGGTAGAGCAAAGAGTATTTCGCGAATTCATTCGGTGGCCAGGTAGACTAGCAACCCTTGTGCTTTTCCACTTCCATAGAGACTGGACGGCAGGTGTTTAGACACGCCCAGTTTAACAGTCAGCCAGTAGTAAGCAGGAAGCAGTATGTGTGAGTTATCGTTGAACAGTGCTGTACAAAGGCCTCACTTGAGCGCAGTAACCATTGTCTCCAGTGTATAGAGGACTGTGCAGTCCAGCCTGCTGACACATCAGTCCGCGAAATACTCGCGTCTCTAGTTATAGGCTATTATCTGTAAAGTGAGCACTTCTGAAAGCCCTTTCACGTGGAATAATAGTCAGCAAATATATTTTATTTTAGCCTGAGACGTCAACTTCCTAGTGCGGTAGAATATACACGCTGTGTTTATTACTTACCTTTTAAAAAAGTAGGTTGAAGTATAAAAAATTTCTCAAAGGAAAAAGTAACTAGGGCCTCGAAAGTGCTCACGTTTCTGTGAACAGCCTATATCAGAGTATTGGCACAAAGCCCAAGTGTCGTAAATAGTTGTCGATGATGCAGGAACGCAATTTTTTTCCCTGATGTTCGCGGTAATACCCTGTTTCTTTCTTTCCATTTAGGACATCCGTGATAATTCCTTACAACTGACTCATCGTGCACCTTTTCACTTCGATCCAGCCGTCTATTTACGAGAACACTCCTTCCCGGCCAGAATCAGGCCAGAGCCAACACAGTTTTAGAATTGGTTCATGTTTACTCCAGACGTATACAGTTGAAAACCGCCCTCGTACGTTGAGATATTTGTTCCGGAGGTTGCGTTATTCCTACAGACGAGAGAAGTGGTCCAGTCGCGTAGCTTGGTAAATCTTTTTTCCCAGCTCACGTGAAGGTACTGTTCGACAAACTCAAATCAAACATGTGCAAGTGGATCATATAAACTGAAAACTTTTCCATTTGCATGTAGTCAACAGTAGTATTTATACTTTGTTCAATGTTAATTGAGTACTTTTCAAATCCCTTCTTGACCTTCTCATTCCCATATTAACTTATAATTTGTGGTGTTGCAAATTAGAGTGAGTGAAGCGAGCGAGTGAAGGTATTTGGGCAGCACCTAACAGCGAGGTCTTGAGAGCCGATGAGGGTTATTGAGGTGAGTATGGAGCGGCGCCGGAATGAACGGGCGGGGTAAACGTGTGGCGGCGGCAACGGAACTCGGTAGGCTTGTTCAGAAGCCTGGCCGTTTTAAGTTGTTGGCAGGTATTTCTAACCATTGTGCTAATTTTTTCGAACTTAAGGGGGAGTGACGTTTTCCGAAATCATTCTTGGCTCACCTAAACTTATTTAGTGTTTCTTCCCCAACCGATCTTGAATGGTGTGTGGATAATAATTTCCCGGTTTACGCTAAATTTCAGTATATTTTTTTCCCCCTGATTAACCTAAAACGAATAGTATGCAAAACCTAGGGCTTCGGACATAGCGGGGTTCGGCTGCTTGGTGTTACATCGATTGTGGCCTCTGCTTCTGCAGGTTGTCAACATATTCATGCGCGCGTCAGCCGCGGAGATCCGCAGGCACGACCTCCGAGAGGCAGGTCTGCAAGCGGAATTTCGCCCAGATTGCCTCTGCAGCGGTTCTCGGAATGTCTTCTCCGTTGTTTTCCAGTGTCGTTCGTGGGGAGAGTACGCGGCTACCGTGTGGCAGTTAAAAGCGTCTCCGCCATCAGAACCGGTGCCAGACGTCGTGTCGCAACTTCGGCCTGTGGAAACTGCGCGAGGCAGTAAAGCCCCTGAGAGACAGCGCATGAAGCAAACGACGTCAGCCGCCTCTCGACGACACGACAGACGTTTACAGTTCTTCCGCCGCGCTCGGTACAAGCCCCCCCCCCCCCCCCCCCCCCCAATAAACAACGGAGAACGGAGTCCGAGGTATATACTCCCCTTTCTCCAACCCACACCTTTTCCTTCAACTCCTTTCCGATTTAGCAACAGCTGGACGTATCGTGTTTCCGAGCGCTCGCGGGTCTCGTCTGAGGACAATTCCAGCTGGATGTCACGACAATTGCCACACATTTCTGTATTCTCACGGTAGATTTCAACATAAAAGCCGAAACGCGCTCTGTGATGACGTAAACCGGAACCCAGCTATCCACATACAAAATACAGAACCTCTCGGTATAGTTTACAGACCCCGAGAAATTCGCGTTATTTTGAAGCTGCAGACCGAACTCCAAGACGTTGTATGCTTGGTTGTCTTCTGCTATTGGCGGAGACCGTGCAAAATTCGAGTTAATATTTGGGGACACGTGAAACTTTTAAACACGCGTACCTTCGTAATACGTTTGTCCCTGGAGCAGACTTCGTGTGCCACGCCCTGGATATCACTGCGCCCATTTATGAACACTTCACAATCTCGTGCCCGAATCACGTGCATTCGAGTCAGAAAGGGCGTGACTTCAACATATCGGCAGCAGCCAATGGAGAAACGAGGCTGGCTATAGTGTATGCAGTACATAGTGCGAAGTTTAGCCTGTGAAGTCAAATAATAACGCGAAATTTCAGGTCTTTTGCCATTGGCCGAAAACTTGTCTGGGACGCCCGTAGACGCTTTCAGCCGGTAGTTATGACTCGACGGAGTTACTACTCGACGGTTAAACTATCAATCTATATTAGAGGGAACACGCAAGTTGATGACGTACAGTCGGCAGTTGCCAATAAAACTACGAATTCTTCTCATATAGGAGTGAGGACGTGATATATAGCTTGCTATAGACTGTTTACGGTAAAGTGAGCACTTTTTAAGAGCCTTGTAAATTTTTCCTTTCATCGAATTTCCATCTACCTGGTGCTTTTTAATATAAACATTGCAATGTAACTAATAATAATAAACACAGTGTGTACATTTCACCACCAGCAAAATTTAATGCCTAGGGCTGCGATAAGATATATTAAATAACGGTTAATTCCTTCAGGGAGGGCCTTAAAAAGTGCTCACTTCATCAACAGCCTATACCAAATAATAACGCGGATTTTTCACGTCTCTACAGTATGTATCGCTAATCGCTTCGGGTTTCAGTAACGAACTGTTACAAATCGTCAGTGAGGCGTATTCGAGTACGCGAGGAATGAAGGTCTTAAAATTAAAATAACTAAATTAGATATTTAATTTATTCACACAGCTATTATTAACAACATTAAAATAGCTATCTCCACTAGTTTTCTCGTTGGTCTCACTGAGCGCAATATACAATATCTATATCGATTCTTACTTAAGTCTTCATCAATGTCTCTACATTGGTTTCAGTCAATTATTTCATACTGACTATTTACACATACTCACTTTGTCTATTGCCATAATTCCAAATGTTTTACACTCAAGCAGTAGCCCCGCCCGTCAGTCTCACTCTTCACTATAACGATGCTCGCAGTCCGCAGACTTCACTCCCGCTGCTCACTCTCGCCGCCACTACACACTCTGCAGCCTCGTCGCTTCGCTTGTCTTCGCACACCTGGCGCTCAAGGTCGTACAACCCTCCACACTCTCAATGGTCGGCTCGGAGGCCCGATCTAGAAGGTTCCCCGCACCCCGAGTCTCGCTGAGAGAGGCTAGGGCAAATACCAGAACATTCTTTTGAAGATAACCTTGAGACGGTTTGTCTCGTTGCAACGGAAAGATACCAGCTGACCGCCCTAGCTGACTGCTTCGCCTCGTCTTAACGACGTCATGCGTGCCAGCCTCCCTGCCTGCTCGCCTACATGTTACGACACATAATTTTTATGGTGATTATTTCCAGCAAAAATCCAACCCTACATAAAAGACTTAGTTATGAAATATTAATTTCCTTACCTTACATGCTACAACAGATGTGTGTGCTTTCGGTGAACGATTACGAGTGTGCTGCAATGTGAAGTTTGGCGTAGCCCGGTAGCGCGGGTGGCCGGACAACAAGAAGTCCTTGGCCATACTAAGCGGCAACAGCTTTGATTCGCGGCCATCCCGCTTTGGAGCGCTAGAGTCGCCGGCTCGCATAGGCGACGCGCGAGGTTTCAATATTAAAGGTTGCGCCACATGCGTATGAATTCTTGGAAACTGTCGTTCTCTCGATTGTACCCTTGACTGGCATTTGTCAGACTTTAATTATGAAAACTGTGGTGGGTTGTTTTCCCCTGTAATATTTTGATATAATAGCCCCTGCAGCCCACGGTAGGCTTTTCGCGGTGGCACGCGGTGGCGTGCCTTTGTAAAACGTAGCCCGCTTCTCACATTACTACTCTGTCCTTGGCACACTGTTTTTCTCGCAGGGGTGTGGACGGGACAAAGGAAGCTATCCGTATCAGCAACATGCAACAGAACGATACCAAGTTGCCTCAGCTAGCACGAACAGTCAATAAAGACATTGTAAAGTCCGTTCGTGGTAAAGTGAGCAATTCTGAGAGATCAACCTTTGAAAAAAGTCACCGCTCCTAACCACGTGTATTTTAACGGGCGCACTGAGTGACATGCGCACATTAAAGTTGGCAACGATGGATGGGAAGTAGTTCGATATCTTAACGTCGAATAAAGTGTGTTAGTTAACCATTTGTGTTAACTTAAATTATTTCTTCGGCTATCCGTTTCTTTTAATGCATCGAAGTGTACATATGCGTAGATTTGTAAAATATTTACTTTTCCAGTGATTTCACAGATTAACTTGACCGGCGCACGAATAAAGTGGTGAGGCCTATGGCAGTGTGTTAGTTTCACATAATGCGGAATAACACACAACGTGCACACAAGTAGATCTTAATCAGGGCTTTCAGGAGAGTTCAGTTTACCGTGAATAGCGCATAACAACATTACTACACACTTCACTAACTACTCGCCTCCCACCATCGCAAACCGGGTTCGATTACCAGCGAGGTCGCTCCCGGATTTTCGCATGTGGGAATCTTGCCGCACTATGGCGCTGCCCGGTGGGTTTTCTCGGGGATATCCGTTTCTCCCCCGCCCTTGCATTCCGGCTCTGCTCCATGATCACCTCGCTTCGCCCTCGTATTCTCTCAAGACCTCGATGTTAAGAGCCGCCCAAATATGTCCACTCCACTTCACTGACTGCCAACAACATTCATGAGTTAATTTCGATAATAGTGCTTGATCTATTAAGATTTCTATAACTTTGTGTTGCCTGTCGTAGCGCTGCGAATAAACAAGACTTACCGAGCTCAGAACTCTTTCCGCGTACACAGTTCAAAGTTGGTCGCAGCTCGAAGCTTTGTGATAACGAGCTGTCGCGAGTTAGTTAAATGCTGCGTGGTGAAAGATGCCGAGGTAAAGAGGCCAAATAATTACGCGGGACAAATGAGCTCTTCAAGCGGAAAGAAGGACGCAAGAAAGAAGACGACTCTTAAGAAGAGGATGGGAGGAGGAAAAAATGACGATAATACGAGAACCGGAGGGGCCGAAATGAGAGTTGAAAATTCGAGCGAGGCCGTAGACAAACAAAGAAAAAAAAAGTTCCCCCCTTTTTTTTTTTTCCTTCTCTTCCCCATTTATCTGTTTCACGGCTTCTTTGCAATCCACTTCCTTACTTACGCAACTCTGCGGGAAAATTTAGACATCGTTCTTTAGCGGCGGCGTTGGAAAACTGCGCTACTGCGATAGACGTATCTTGCTTAAGAACTTTCCTGCAGATACTCCCCTAGGAGACCAAAGTTAAGAGACGGTTCACTTTTGTTTACGGGTCTCTGGCGCTTGTTAAAATTAATAGGTACCGTGTATAATAAACAACGTGGAATTAAATTTCGCTCTGTAAGAACAGCACTGAAAAGGAAAATAACAAAATAAAAGAAAAATTATGCGTTCTGCGACAGCAGTTAAATCGTTACTTTTTTTTTTTTTTTTTTTTTTTCGTACCTCTTGAGCTGATGTCGAAGCAGTGGCACACAAAAATTGCAGTTAGGAATAAATTTACTAGCAAGTGGAATACTAACTTCTCTATGTTGACTTTAAAATTCCGCAAAGGAATTTTAGACGTCATGGAAACCTCCCGTTTCGTAATTTTCTCTTGGTTTCTAACGTGTATAGTGAAAATAGATATTTGACCGAATCTATTTAAAATCTGAACGGATGGCATGTTACACACTTCCTAACACATTCAATATATTTCTTTTAATGTTTCTGTAACTATTCGCATGTCGTTATTATTTTTATGGCATCGACATAACTTATAACTAGGGATAGGAAAATTTCGCGAGTTCGATGACCTGTAGGCTAGACTCCACAAGCCTGTGTATACTGGAGCCTCACTTCTTTGTTTATTGGCTGCTGCGCCAGAGAGTAGTCTATGCTACTACACTCCTGGCAGTATGGTATTCGCTTACTTGCTTCCTTACAAGTCTGCCATTGGCTCAGAGTCGTTCAGGGCGTGTCTAATAAACCACGATCCAATTGCAAACTCAACTTCAGTGTCCGCGTGTTGCACGTCTATCTTGTCCTGAAATGAACTCGCGAAATTTTCCTATCCCCACTTATAACATACCATAACTTACTACTTCTTCTCAGGAAACTGTCAAATGCATAGGGAAGTTCCTAATATTGTATAGTAGCGCCGCTAAACATTCCTATAGCTGCAGCTTGATGTGAGGTATTATTCCCCTACAGTGTACACCTTATATGTTAAAAACTTCCATTACAGATAAAGAAGTTTACCAGAGTTTTTTTTTGCAAAGATACGTTCTCATTTGACTGGACCAATCGTAATAAAGTACTCCGATACCGAACGTCCATGATTCGCGGGCAGACACTTGAGGCCCGTGGCATTTAAAATCGTCCAAACACGAAAGTGCATACGAACTAAAGTGTTTCGGAGTCCAACCTGATCGCGAACTATTTTCGCGAAAAACACCCGCCCCCTAACTGTAATCAGATTCCTCGCAAGAAAGACGCTCGAAACACCGGGACGCAGCTTCCTTGTTGTGCACAGTGCCGACCGCAGATATCTTCCGTGTCCGACGTCTTAGAGATGTAGGGCACGTAGAATGAATGGGTTTGCGAGTAAATCTCCACCGCGCCCAAAGCGTGAAACAGTATTTTGAAATGTTTGCGCCCCTGGATACACGCTGCTATAAGCGGTTCACGGTAAATTGAGTACAAGCCCAGCTTAAGATCTACTTGTATACAGGTTGTGTATTCCTCCGCCTCATGTAAAATTAACATTGCTACATTCCTCATCACTTTATTCGTTTGTCGGTCAAATTGAAACTGTGAAATTACGAAGAAAATAATTACTGTACAAATTTGCTCATTTTTACACTTCGATGAATTTAAAAAACAGAAAGCGAAAGACCTACAGGCTAGACTCTACAGTCTTATTTACAAATATGCTAATGACAACTGCACATTGGTTGTCTGCTGCCATAGTAGAAGGCGATGATTGGGTCAGCGTTCTCTAGGAAGTGTCAAACACAGTGTGGACCAATGGCTAAAGTTATGAACAAAACATATTTTGCATTCTAGCTTGTCCCAAATTGAATCCGCAAATTTTTCAGGTCTCTAGTTATAACAAATGGTTACATAACACTTTTTATTACACAGTAAGATACGGAACTACTTTCCATCCATCATGACCAACTTTACTGGGCGAATTTCGCTCAACGCGCCTATTAAAATATGTACATGAAGGGGGCAGCGACATTTTTCTAATGTTCATTTCTGAAAATGCTTACTTTATTGCGAACAGCCTTTACCTCGACTCTGACCTGGAAGTGGCGGGAGAGACAATATTCACCCTGCCCAGCGCTGCGAGGTTGCAAGTCCAATTACGCGGCGCGTTTTAAGTAGCTTTGCGGTGTTGCGTGTGCTGGGAGAAGCCGTGCAGAAACATGCGCCGTGAAATCAAATAATAACCCTCTTACCTCTCCCCAGACTTGCCATGTTACATTCGTCCTGACTGCCACACGGTCATAAACAATACAACATGGTTAAGGGGGTAGTAGCCATTCCATCTTCGCTTTTTCTTGCAAATCTACGTAATGGAAATGTATGTACCAGCCATAACAAGTCAAAGAGAGGCATGACATAGAGGACTGCTTAACGAATTTTTTTTTTTAATCTGTATGGTTTCGATTATAGCTTTATTTTCCCATTTGGGATTGACATCATTAAATAATCAGGTAATATGTGATTACTAGGGGTAGAAAAAACCCCAGAATTTATTTAGGGACAAGGGAGACGTCGAACA
The DNA here is from genome assembly GCA_029891345.1 of Dryococelus australis. Taxonomy (NCBI): domain Eukaryota; kingdom Metazoa; phylum Arthropoda; class Insecta; order Phasmatodea; family Phasmatidae; genus Dryococelus; species Dryococelus australis. The sequence goes on from CM057001.1 coordinate 28,573,448, forward strand.
CATGTACAGTGAAGTCACCTTTGCAATTGGATCAGAGTTCATTAGACACGCCCTGGACGCCTCTGAGCCAATAGCAGACGTGCAAGGAAACAACTAGCGAATCTCGTACTGCCAGGTGCGAGGTAACACTGGAGCAGCAGCCAATGAACAAAAATCTGAGGCTCTGGTGTGCACAGGACTATGGAGTTTAGCGTACAGGTCATTGAACTCGCGAAATTTTCCTATTTCTGGTGATTAAGGTTACAGTTGTAAAACTAACAATGTAAGAAAAGTAAGCTACATTTTGAAATAACCTTTCATATGTTTCCTTTTTCTCGACTGGCTTGGCTTTTAAATATTGACTCCGAAAATTACTTTATGGAGGAAAATACGTAAATAAAAGATAGCAAGGATGCGTCCCTCTTAACTGTTTCCTAGAATTCAACATCCTCCTGCAGAGGCGTACGCTGAGAGAAAAATATTGTTCCTGCCGACGAAATATTTGTTTGTGTAGGGCCAAAATAAAAAAATCTAGTTTCCCCAACAAAATATTTGGTTAAATAAATAAAACTGGAAAAGCAACAAATTGTATTTGGCCATCTAACAAAATACGCGTCAATACTCTCAACAAAATTATTGAATTGTATCAACTGTGCATATGCGTTTGGCCACTCATTTGATTGCCGTCGTTCGAAAATACTGTTCGAGAGTTTTTTGTTTGAATTTTTTGTGCCAATTATGATCAGTATCTGTTAGTGCATTTACTAATGCTTAATAATGGTATCCTAATAAAACAAGTTCAACAGGAAACTTAAAAGTAAAGTTGATAAACTTGAAATATTTACTCGCGCGTGTTGTCCGGTAATCAAAATGTGTGTGATTTAAACCATTCCCCTTTCACCAGTAGTGACTTTAGTCGAGGTTAATGGGGCCGGCCTTCCAAATTTTTTAAATATTGTTCGGGACGAACAGACTTGAGGAGGGGGAAGTGTTATGTGTCGCTGGTTCGCGTCACCTTGGCCCACCCCGCGCGAGAAAGCGAAGAGGACAGAGAGTCGTGATATGATAATGGGCCGCAAGTCAGTGGTATGTTTGCGTGACAGACGAGCGATAATCGTACCAGCATTTTGAGTTATGGAGGCATTCTGCCGCTATAAACCTTTATCGGCTCGCCGCTCCTGATATTTAGCGGATAGGATTTCTGCGTTCATCTGGAAAATGCTCTGGATTACTGACCCCGTTCTTTCAGCGTGACTCGGGGTGCGTTGAACCTTCTAGAAGGTCATAGCGACCGATGTAAAAATGTGATGAGCCTCCGAGCCGGGAGTCAAGTTGAGTTGAATAGAGTTGTTGAATGAATGAGCAGCTGAGTTCCGAGCGATAGAAGACGAGCAGTGAGAGCAGTGACCAGCGGAAGGGAAATCTGCGACTGCGAGTATCAAGGAGCGAAGGGTGCGGCTGGCAGGCTGGACTATTGGACTAGATGTGTGGCTTCAGCTTGTTGGAACCATTCGTAGTTGGGCATAAGTATTACCATAAATATATTCAGAATGCCTATTGCTACTACGAATATGTAAGAACGACCAAAAAAGGCACCTTGTCTACAGTGGACCTTACATGTTCTGTCACGTCATGCTATCGTTTCTATTCATTTATAACGTGTCGGCGATCGGGGACACGGTAACTGAACGGCTTAAAATATGGTTTACATTGGGAAGAGCTGATATGTCTGTGTAAGTGCCGTGCCCACTTCAGAAATCACGATTCAGGGACTTACAAAAATAAATTTTTTGTAAAGGGCTTTTTAACGTCCCCCGATTTTATGCTTCAAAGCTTAGCTTGGGACGGCTTACATACTAATTTATAACCTAACTGAAACTAACACCCATGCATCACCCGGGATTCGAACCCAGAGCCTCCCGCGCCCTAGATCCGAAATGAAAGCCCTGTGTACGCAACTGACGTACTGTACATATGCCCGACAGTTTTCTCCCGTTTTTTTTTTGTTATGCATGCATGAAGCTACTATAGGCTGTTCACGGTAAAGTGAGCACAATTTAAGGCCCTTCTTAATTTTTCCATTCATCCTCTTTCCATCTTCCTGCTGCGTTTTAATATAAACATTGAAATGGGACGAATAAACACAGTGTATACATTACGCCGCCCTCAAAATTTAATGCCTGATGCTGCAATAAGATATATTTCTTATTGGTTAAAGCCGGTTGGGTGGGCCCTAAAAAGTGCTCACTTTACCGTGAACAGTCTATAAATAGGGGTATATCCAATTTTCGCAAAAAGATTTCGAATTTCAATGAAACTGGTATCAGATCCACTTTCGCGATTGGATGAAATACGTCTTACTCTGTAATATCCGTAGTGTATTGAAATGTACGCTACTTGAAAGTCTTTTCGCGGAAATTGGGTGACCCATTTTTGTTTCGAGTCAACATATTTTTAATAACTCTGTAGCTGCCAATGTTAAGAAAAAATATATCATGTATTATTCATATCAACAGTAAATGTGTTAAAAAAATTTCGCAGAAAAATTTAAAATACATAAAAATTACTTTCAGGATTTTTTAAAATAAGGTCATTGTAGGCAGTAAATGAAGTGATAAGTGATGAATTTTCAACAGCTAGATAATTTGTACGTCTACACGTAGGCCTATTTTAAGTTGTGTGTGTTAAGTAAGTCGTTGTGGTGTATTTGTAGTACACAAACCTGCAAGTTAGATGTTTATGTTCTTGTAGCGTGCACTTTGTGTTTTATATTCCTGTGATTATGACATACATGAGATAAGCATAGAGAAGCGAAGTGTCGTGGTGGTTCCTTTGATGTAGGCGAACTCGGTCGTTCATTGGCCACGCGAAGCTGCGGAAACGAGCCTTGTGTCTGGTTGGCTATAGCACGTTATGGAATATTCTCTATTGGTCGGACTGCAGCCTGGCAAGTTAGCATCCTGCAGCTGATTGGTGACCGACGTCCCGCCGTATTGCTGGCGTGTGTGTGGCTGGAGTCTGCAGCACCCGCCGCCATTACACATCTGTATTGTTGTGTACTCTGTGATCATGATAAACATTGCAATCAGAGTAGGCTTTCAGTGGAAGTTCAAACGTTGCTGGCTTGGAATCCACGCCGCCGTTTGTCGTCACTGGGGCGCTATCCCCACAGAGCGGAGGGAGGTAAAAGCCCCTGTGTTGTCTCTTGTCCTATCGGTTGATCACGAGTTCAGTCCTAGGTTAGGGGTGGCTAGCTCCACCCCGCCTGGATGTCTTTGTCTTTCTTTCTGATAACCTGCGGCGGCAGTAATTGCGTTAACCATTTGAATAGTATGCACGTATATATACGGGGCTGTGTTATTGCGTTAACCCTTTGAATAGTATGCACGTATATATACGGGGCTGTGTTATTGCGTTAACCCTTTGAAAAGTATGCACGTATATATACGGGGTAATGTTATTGCGTTAACCCTTTAAGGAGTATGCACGTATATATACGGGGTAATGTTATTGCGTTAACCTTTTGAGGAGTATGCACGTATATATACGGGGTAATGTTATTGCGTTAACCTTTTGAGGAGTATGCACGTATATATACGGGGCTATGTTATTGTGGAAACTTTTTGCTCTTGGAGACAAAACTCACACTTTTATTGTTCTACCGATTTACTGGACTATATCGGAACCAAATAAAAAAAAATTACAATATGTCAAAATTTCATTTCGTAAGAATAAGACTGTTATTTTTAATAATTTCTCAAATGAGCACGATGGAATGTAAAACATGTTAACTCCGTCGCGAAACATTAATTGGCACACAGTCAACGCGCAACTTCATTGGCCGATGGCCAGCCAATAATAAGCGATGCAGGGCACAGTAAGCATGACAGGTGTAACCACGACCAATAGGACAATGGTATGTTGAAATACGCTGACCAACAGAATTGGTATTGCTGGTGGAAAATATAGGCAGCCCACTTCAACTTTGTCCTCAGTACCACTAAATTTGTGCAGTCTTCAAGGGTCAATAGGTCCCCTGTGTAGCGCCAGGAGCCCTGGTCTACTGGGTCGTTTAGGAGGACTTTGAAATGGTGTTTCTAATGTACGCGACGTCTTCATAGCACTTAACACCTCTCGTCTGAAGTGTGTTCTTTCTTTTCGTAGATCGATGCAGTGGACGCGCGTTTAATAGTTTCGTTGGGAAACGAGTATTTCAACCACTCTGCTACGCAGTTCGAGCACAAGGTAGGCGAGGGCCTTAAGGCCAGGCTTCACCATGCATGGGCGTATAGGGAATCAATGACTAAATTTGAAAAAAGATCTCTGAGTCGTTTTTTTTTGTGGTAGTATTTTCAACTAATATTTTTTTTTGTTAGGGATTGAACTCACCTATATTTGTAAACCTTACAAATTTTAATTTTTTTAATTTCAGATGTGCGTTATCATTATTTACAAAATTGTGATTTTTATAAAATTGAAAATTGCACCTAGATATGTAAACCTTCCAAATTTTTATTTTTTAATTTCAAATTTACGTTATCGTAATTTATAACATTGTGACATTTATAAATAATTAAAAATTTCATCTAGATTTGTAAACCTTCCAAATTTTAATTATTCAATTTCAAATTTACGTTATCATTAGTTATAACACTGTGGCATTATATAAATAACTAAAAATTGCATTTAAAATTGAAAAAAATTTGAATTTTTTTTGGTTTACAAATGTAGATGCCTTCAATTTTCAGCAAAAAAAAAAACCTTAGTTGAAAATACTAGCACAAAAATGACTGAGAGGTCTTTGTCCGAATCTAGCCTTTGATTCCCATGCATGGCGAAACCTGGCCTAAGGTGATTATGTACGGGAACATTTTCAGTGAAATCGTCCTTTGCGCGCAAATGCGTATCTCGGTAAATAAAAGTAATCGGAAAACGACTTTTTGACAGAAAGGACAAAAAACTATCGTCTAATATCCCTGTCGTTTTACTTTTGTCATATTCAGTGTATTCTTGGAGAAAAAAAATTCGTGAAAGTAGTCAAATACCGCATTGTTAAAGCTCGCCTATGCAGTTTCCTTAAGCGGCAAGAGAAAAGTACGACGATACGGACGCAGTTTAATCTGTGGTCTTTCATCGCGTGTAATAAAACCCCACTGTTACATATCTAATTTGCATAGTACAGCGTTACGGCGGAAACACTGTACGCCTTGCGCGTATGAGCGACGAGGCACTAGGCGTGCGTGTTAGTGTCGCCCGTATCGCTCCCTCGCTTTTTGATCTTGGACGCTCAGGTGCATGATACCCGTAACGGAATGACACGGCAGGAATTCCCCAGCAGCTGCACAAGCGCAGGCAGCGGTTCGCGGGACCCGGTGAACGGGTCGCGCGGCAGCCGCAGTGGTCGATCCCCTTCGGCACCCTGGAAGCCACCTGGTTTGTTTACCCTCTCGCCTGGAGCGGTAAACAAGGGCTGGAAGAGCCCCGCCCGCCTAGCTGCGCCAGGGAAAATATCGGCGGGTATAAGGGGCCGATCAATCATCCGCCGGTAAACAGCTCCCACGCTACAAAAGACTTCCATCCCCAGTAGCGAAGGCCGGCCTCTTTCCACCAGCCGGCGTCTAATGGCTCTCGGACGTGATCAACTACCCTTTGAAACACGTCACGGCAGGGGTGCGGGGTTATACACTTCTTCGGCGAGCACAATACTTAGGGCTGTTCAAGTGCCAAAAAATACCTTTACATTTTTTTTAGGCTATTTTGATATTGCGTCTTATTACTAGAAACCTGCAAAATTAGCGTTATTATTTAACGGAATTTATCTTAAAACACACGTACCCTTGCTGTATGTTTGTCATTGGACCATACTTTATCCGACACGCCCTGGGTAACTCTGCGCCACATCTATGCAGCAGCCAATGGAGAAACAGCGCCGGCTCCGGTTTATACAGTACCGTGCAGTATAGCCTGATGCAAAATAATAATGCGAATTTCTAATGTCTCTACTTATTACATTAAGATAGTGGATTAATAGAATCAGAAAAACAGGCATATTAACTCACAAAATTTGTTGTAAAAGATACAGGAATTTCTAATTAATATTTTCTGGCATAAAATGTTTAAATTTTTGCATAATTATCATGTATGGTAACAGTTTAAATTGATTGCTGATATCATTAAGACAGTATAAAGAAATTTGATAAAAATGCTTTAAATGGATTGGCCGTAATTTTATTTTAAGTTTTAAAATAAAATTTAAATTCAAAATAGCTGGACGTTAAACCCTAATAACAAGCGAAAAAAAAAAATCCCGGCTTCAAAGAAATTTCTTCATAGCATTCCTAAGACTTCAAAAAACACTTCAGCTGAACTCAAACATTGTGTTTGAAAAACTTTTTGGATTTTGTTTTGGCACAAAATTTAAGAATAAAATCTTTATACTTCTACAAAAAAAATATGCGAAAAATATTTTTAAAATAAGCTGGCATATTTATCGAATAGTTATTGAGATTATTTCACAAAACACCAAATATTAGAAAAAGACATATATTTTAAGTACTTGAACAACCTCAAGGGCCCTGCCTGCCAAACCTGAAGCTACAGTTAGAAGAGGAAATCAATGTTAAATATTTCCTTTCTCAGTGCATCCATTTTGAAGATGATAACTGTTTCAAACAAAGGAAAATATTAAACGCAACATTTTTAGAAAAAAAAAAAAATTTTATTCTATTTTTTTTATATTAATGTTAATACTAAATTTTGGGGGAAAAAAATTTAAACAATAAAATTGGCAAGATTTTGTAGCGTGTCAATATTCCTTAAGAAAATTCATTTAGAAGGGATTTAATTCCCATTTAACCCTTTCATGCCCATTGCACTGGATGAGCGGAAAGTCCTTTTACCCCCCTTTTAATGGTATCTGTAGTATTATTAAATATTAAGTATTCCTAATCCCATATATGAGGAAAACATGCGATCAAATGTGATGTTAGAGTCAACAAGTTACCATTCCAAAATGTTTGTGTGTACACCCCCACCATTTTCATAGCAGAGTATTATTCGTCTCCAAGTACTGTGGGAAATTCTCCACAGAATCGCTGGAGTGATGGACGCAAATGCATTACGAACAGCTTATTCTAGGTCGACAGTTGTGTTATAGCGTCTGCTAGCAAACTTCTGTTTGATGTACACCCACAAAGTATTACCACATGATGACAAGTAGCCACTCCAGAGGTCCTGGCAATTGTGCCACACTTCTCTCGATACAATTGTCTCGGGACTCATTCAGATATTCCCATACGGAAACTGCATGACGTCCGGGTGTCCCACATTGCTGGAACCAAACCTGTCCTATAAGTCTTCGCTCTTCCAGTTGAAGGGTAAACCAGTTATGTAGCATGGTCAGATAACATGGTTCACAGCAACTTCAAAGAAATAAGGTCCGAACAGTGGTGTGGCAGACATTGCCGCCTACATCATCAGATGCGGAGGACTTCGTTGCAGTTCTTCAAAGAAGTCGGGTTTGTCCTTACGCCCTCACAGAAGACAACCGAGCGAGCCGAGTTTTTACGAGGTTACATCAGCGCTTCGAGGCACAATCGTGCTGCCTTCCATGCGTTGCCGTTAGCGTGTCCATACGTGAAATGGATGTCTTCGGCCATGACAACTGCCTTCAGATGCTGCTAAGAGTGCACACCGCTGGTGACATTCAATTTGAAGGCTTGCACCTGGAACATAAGGCATGTACAATGTTGTAATGTTGTGCACATGTGCGTACGTCACATCTCGGAAACGAATGGTTCTTCGACCTATGTTCATTAGGACTTTTGTCGTTATTTCACTGTCCTCTACAGGCCCCTGCAGTACATACAACTACTCGGCTCGGAGGCCTGTCACACTTTTATACCGTTCGCCCTGACAATCTGGAAGGTTCGCTGCATCCCGAATCTAGCTGAGAGAAGCGAGGTCAGTAATCCAGAGCATTCTTCAGCTGTCTCGAAGACACCCGATACCCAAGGTCGGGAGCGGCAGGCGCCCTTATGGGCTTAACAGGGACGCTTTGTAAACATTCCTTTGACTTGCCGCCGCCGCCTTTCTGGTTGCAACTAATATCGCGCGCGTCCATGAATCATCTAACAACTCTGTCCTCTTCCACCCGCTCGCTCAAGGCTGGCCAAGGTCAGCAGCGAAGACCAGCGACACGTAACAGCACTTTGTACACAGGCAGTTTTCCTTTGTTTATTTGGCCGTATGTCTTTATTGAAAATACGCTGTGGTATTTGGATGGACCTATCAGAATTCGGATGCTCCCTCTACTTTGCGGGCAGGCAGTTGTAGCCACGCAAGCGCGAAAGAATATCTTGAACTAAAGTGAGTGATTGAAGAGTGAAGAGATTTGGACGGCTCTTAACAGCGAGTCCTTGAGGTGAGTATGCAGCAGCGCCGGAATGAAGTGGCGGGGGAAACGGGAAACCCCCGAGAAATCCCGCAGACCAGCGGCATCGTCCGACACCATTCCCATATGCGACAATTTCGGAGTGACCCGACCTGTGATTGAACCAGGTTCGCCTTGATGGGAGGCGAGCATGCTAACCGCTCAGCTACCGCTGCCGCTGGGTTGAAGTGTTCTGCTGGGCTGGAACTATTTTAGCGAAGGTCGGTTGTCCTTGTGTATACGTACACTCCGCAGCGCCACGCGTGCTGCAGTCTGTTGTCAGAGCGATGAGTCAGCCGTCTGCGCGACGTAATTCTTATGGCTACTCTCCCAGCGGCGTGGGTTTCATTCCTTGAAGGAACTAATTAGTTCATTCCGCCTCGCCATCTTCCACTTCATTTCCTACGCCAGTGAGAGCAGCATCGTGTTAGCTGTAGCCGGCTGCCCTCGCCCTGAATATATAAAAGTCTGTGTTTAAAGGCCCTTACACAATTGAAAAATCTAAAGATTTCACTTTACATTTGCTTTCCGACATGTTTCTTGTGGAGCTTGACACAATGGAACTGTCAAAGTTAAAGTCAAGCACTCTTGAATTTACGATTTCGAAAAGTTGGAATTTAAAGTCTAATTCAAGCAGCCATTTTGCCGAGAATCATAATAGAGGTTATGTGGAAAGTGCGTTACTTTATGATAGGGTTTTTTTTTTCTCGGTATATCTAACAAAGCTCGTCTTAAATTAAATAAATGGCAAACAAATATAATGTTCAGCTGAGCGGTTAGCATGCTCGCCTCCCATCAAGGCGAACCCCCTATTTGGGGGTTTAGGGTTGAAATTTACCGAGGTGAAGGGCACACTAAATCCGCAAATAGGTCCGTAAAATCGTCTGTGCGATTTATTTATGTTTTATGTCCCGCGTTGTGGTCGAAACGCCGGTATTAACTGTTCTCGAAACGATGCACAACATGAAAGTGAAAAATAGAAAATCAGGGACCTACATTTTATTTCGTATGTAAGTAATAACAATAAGTTATTTTAAAATAAAGTTCTTGTGTTGTTTTGAAAGTGCCAAAAAAAAACGATCTTTTGTCATTTGAAATGGAATGTTAGTTGCAGAGAGCGAAGTTACAACGAGAAGATTAATATCGACTGGAAAGAAATATGATCAGTTATTCGCAAGACAACGGGGTTACGTGGAAAAAGCTTGGGAGTAAGTCAATTATTGATAGGATAATTTAATTATCATTTCTCTATTTTACTAGAAGTATTAGCCTGTACGTGGAAGTGGTGACTCGCATAATCTTGCATATCTTTCCAGGTAAGTACTTACGTAAAACGTAGGTAATCACGTGATAGTAGGAAATTGTAAACAAACGTGTGCACATTGTTTGTTTTTTTCCGAATGACAAACAAAATAACGTCTAAATTCCACAAGCCTGTAGTTTCCAACTTTCTCGCATGTAGCTCCGTTCGGAACCACCCGCCCTAAATCTCTGCATTTTTATTTAGTCCGTGCTGCAGAACCGAAACTACCCTTTGTTCTGCGAAATCCAAGCGCACACGTCAGCATAACCGCGTCACTGGCCTGCAATATGGCGGAACGTCGTTGACCAATCGGGTCCCGGGGACTGGTTTGCCAAATGTAAGCCCGATCAATAAAGAATATTAGATAACGTGCAATAATCAATAGGAACCAAGGCTCGTCGACACAACTCTGTGCGGCCAATGAGCGATCGTCGAGTTCGCTTACATCGAACGAACGACCGTGACTTTTTCGCTTCTGTGTACGCGACTATTCTGCGGCAGAGTTGAAAAAATGTCCACGTGGGGTGGACGGACGCGCGTCGCGGCTCGCCGGCGACGGACGGTGGCTGCCGGCGGCAAGCGCGCCTTCTCCGGCCGTCAAGTGTGGCTGCGATACGACCGGCCGTCTCGCCGAGTCTCACGCGAGTTGGTCACGATGAGGGGAAAGTAGTTCCATATCGTAACGTCGAACAAAATGTGTTATCTTAGAATTATTTATTTCGCTTTCGGTTTTTTAAAATACATTTATAATTAACAGATTTATAACATATTCACTTCTCTAATAATTCAGCATTTTCACCTGACCGACGCATGAACAAAGTGATGAGGCCCATGGCAATGTTAATTTTACATAAGGCGGAAGAATACACAACGTGCATATAAGTAGATCTTGAGCAGGGCTTTCACAAGTGCTCATTTAACCGTGGACCGCCTATATTTCAGTATATCAAGCTCACCCGCGAAATTCATGGCCGTGCTGTGAGTGAGTGAAAAGACTTGGGCGGCTCTTAACAGCGCGGTCTTGAGAGCCGACGAGGGTGATTGAAGTGAATATGGAGCGGTGCCGGAATGAAGGGGCGGGGGAAACGGAAGATCCCCGAGAAAACCCGCAGACCAACGGCATCGTCCGGCACGATTGCCAATTGCGAAGGCCTTTAATACTTCACCAGGCCTTTAATACTTTTGAGGGACCTCTCTTTTTTTTTTGTGCTTATAGTTTACCAGACTTCAGAATAAAATTTGTTAAAGGCTGTTCACGATCAAGTGAGTACTTTAGAAATGAACCTTAGAAAAATGCCACTGACCCTGCACCCATGTATTTTAATGGGCGCACTGAGTGACATTCGCCCAGTAAAGTTGGTAACAATGGATATATAGTAGTTTCATATCTTAACGATAAATGAAAAGTGTTAGGTAACCATCTGTGGTAGCTTAGAATTATTTCTTTCGCTTTCTGTTTTTATTTTAATGCATGGAAGTGTAAACATGAGTAGATATGTAAAGTATTTATTTTTTAAATAATTTCACACATTTTCATTTGACCGACGCATGAATAAAGTAATGAGGCTTATGGCAATGTTAATTTTACATAGGGTGGAGGAATACACAACGGGCTTACAAGTAAATCTTAAGCAGGACTTTCAAAAGTGTTTAGTTAACCGCGAGTATAGTCTACTGAAGGTTAGTTTAAATTCCCTGAAGCCCTGCTAAAGTTATGCTTCCAGGATATTCCTCCGTCTTATGCAAACGAAACTTAAACTATGTCTAGAAAATCACATCATTCGAACAACGCACCGCATTCGTGGGCAGTCATTGTATAGGCTATTCACGGTAAAGTGAATACTTTCGAAAACCTTCTCATTTGGAATAATATTCAATAAAGATATTTTATTGTAGCCTTAGATGTTAACTTCCAAGTACGGTGCAATTTACACATTGTGTTTATTAACTACATAGTAATCTTAATTTGAAAGGATTAAATATAGCTGAAAGGTTAAAGTAACTATATATGGTATTAAAAGTGCTCACTTTACCGTCAACAGCTTGTAGTGAAATTTTGCATAATAACTATTTCTTACTAGGTATTACCAACACAGCTGTCTTCTCCTTGTTTTTATTCATATTAATTGTAAGTGAAATATTTAATTTATCAATAAAATAAAATTAAAAGTTAAATTTATTCAAAAATTAAGTTACGTGCATTCGTGTTAACACATGTAGGTAAGACATGATTGTGATACATGGCATTTAGAACAAATGTCTCATACATGGGGTCATTTTTCAAAGGTTTGATATAAAAAATGGAAAGATATTTGGGTGACTGTTAAAAACAAGGTCTTGAGAGCCGATGAGGGTGTAGTGAGGTGAGTATGGAGCAACGCCGGAATGCAAAGGGGGAGGAAACGGGAGGTCCCTGAGACCAGCGGCATCGTCCGGCACGATTCCCACATGCGAAAATCCGGGAGCGGACATGTCGGTAATCGAACCCGATTCGCTAGGTGGGAGGCAATTTCAATTGTATCAGCTGTAAAAAAAATAAAAGGAATAAAAATCGTCGTTGGTGGACAAGGCCTTGGATTAAGCGACGTGGTGTTATATAAAACATAGTAGTTCTTATACACCTCAAACAATGTTTCTGCAGCTTCTTTCGTCCACTCTGCCATTATTTATTCCAAAACACTTCCTCCTCTGCAGTGTATTGCATTCAAATACACTTTTGCGCGTGCGCCAGTTGGTTGCTTACATTCGACTTGTAGAAGAAATATAACAAAAAATAGATCCGACCCTATTCGGCACAGGCTAGTACACAAGTCCTTGTATGCTAGCCGCTAGTATGCTCTGGGGCCATTCACACGACACAAGTTCGCTACAAGTCGAGGTGTACAAGAAAGACGCCCGTGTGTACTGGGGCCTTTAGTTTTGTTGGGGGGGGGGGAGAGAGAGAGAGAGAGAGAGAGAGAGAGAGAGAGAGAGAGAGAGAGAGAGAGAGAGAGAGAGAGAGAGAGAGAGAGAGAGAGAGAGAGAGAGAGAGAGAGATCACCCGACTAGGGTCGACGGCGATGCGTGGTTGAGGACACGAACTACACTTCACGTTTCAGTCGCGAACCCGAGAGAGGCAGCTCATTGCTGAATAGTCGTCGAGGCAGCTCGTGACTTTCTGTGCCCGCGCTACCCGAGCAGCTTTCCGTCTGCAGGGCACTTGTGAGCGGCGGCGTCTAGAAGGCGCAATCATGAAGAGGCGATAGGGTCGATAAACCCCCCTCCCCTCCCCCCCCCTGCAAACCAAACCGTGAAGTGGTATTGTTGGAGAGTTATCGCATTACGATAGTGTCGGGTTGGGAAGTTACTTCCGACCTTCACTGTCTTCGCATCATATGGAAAATCTGCTAATGTTTCATTTTAATTTTTATGATTTAATGGTTCTCCCAGCTAAATAAAATGTTGCAGTTTACCGCACGTGTTTATAGACCTATTAGAACATTTTGGCTCAAAATAATTAATTACTGTTACAGAAACACGCTTGATTTCGCCGTGGAATAATATTAGTTACTGCTTCATGCAATATCAGATCAAAATATGCACATACTTGTAATCAAATAACGACCGCTGAATTCATCTGAAAACGATACTTTGCTATTTGGTACTTTCAAAGATGCCAATTTCATCAAAATATGAAAATGTCAACTTTAAATGAATAGTGCAATGGGGGTGAATGACTAGATAGAGAGTTTTGGACATTCGCCATTGCGGTGCAGGAAAAACATGACTGAGTATGAGGAAAATGCTTAAATAAGACAAGTATTGTGAGGACGAGACAATAAAGATGTGTGTACGACACTGTAATATAAGTATATACACATGACCCACAAATAAGACTTAGACAACAACTCAGACTAGAAACCTGCTAGAAAAAGTTAGGACAACATTGACAGAATAAGTAGGAACAAAATGGGACAACACAGCAAAGAAAAGCACCCAGATACAGCAGTTTTACCAGACACGGCTGAATACAAGCCAGATATGATGTAGTCGAAAATATATATGTCCACAAAGACAGAAAATTCCGTGAAGGAATCGAGTCAAGTAAAACAGAACAGAAATGTGGAAAACTAATATACGAAAAAAAACTATGTACAACCAACAGACAACACACCGAAGACGATGCAGGCTGGTTATCTACTCGCGCAAATAAAACATACACAGCGAAGAAACAACTCACACGAACACATTGGTTTTTTCCAAAACTGACAGAATGTGACGTTTCGGGAACTGCCATCTGGTTCCGTCTTCAGGCAGCGACACACGGAGTCCCGAGAACACGTGCTCAGTCTTGTTTCTCAGTCTTGTGACAGGACATCTGCATCGCAATGGCGAATGTCCAAAAATCTCAACCCGATCAGTCGCCCACAATCGCGGACTCGTTGCACATGAAGTGTATTTATGACTCGTTCTGAACACGGCTATGGTGTATTCACGGCAAAGTGGGCACTTTTTAAGGCCGTGCAAAATTTAAACATATTTACCGTTTTTTTACTGTAAACACTGCCATGTAACCAATGAACTCAAGCTATACATTTCACCATTCCCAAAAGTCAACGCCTGAAGCAGCCACAAAATATATTTATTAAAGGTTAAAGCCTAGTCTTCCTTGCGGATAGTAAGAATTGTGAAATTTTCTACGCCATTTTGACTTGAAAGTCTATGCCAATATCATCGAGCACGCAGTACTGTGAGTGCGAAACCAAAAAAATCACGTGACCGCAACGTTTGAACTCAGAATATAATATATGACCGAACGGGCTAGGATTTAGTGATTAATAAACATCGTGTGGTAGGAATTTAATACTCTTAGCCATCCTTTCTTCCTTCATTTGTGCAGTTAACTAAGCTATTAACCCGCCGAGTGGGATGGACCCCCCGCGGCCAAGGTCAAGAAGCGAGGGAGCGATACGGGCGACACTAACACGCATGCCAGCTGCCTCATCGCTCCTACGCGCATGGCGTGCGGTGTTTCCGGCGTGACGCTGTACTGTGCAAATCAGATCAGTAACAGCGGGGTTTCATAACACGCGATAAAAGACCACGGATTGAACTACGCCAGTATTTTTGTACTTTTCTCTTGCCGCTTAAGGAAACTGCATATGCAAGCTTTAAAAATGATATAATTAATCATTTTCATGAATATTGTTCTCCAATAATTCACTAAATATGAAACAAAGTAAAAAAAAAAGGGGGGGGCATAGATAATTTTTTTTTTTCTTTCTTTTTCTGACAAAACGTCGTACTTGCAGAACATTTATTTATCGAGATACACAAATTCCCGAAAACAACCATTTCACAGAAAATGCTGGTGTCCATCCCACTCTTAAACGTCAGAGGCGTGCAGTTTTCTAGCAGGATTTTTTTCCCCCTAGTTCGCGAAACTTCGTTATTAAAAGCAGCGCTTCTTAGGTTACTGTGCTGCTAACAACCGCGACGAGACTACGGGTTTTATGATTTAGTGAGGCGCGTGTGTGTTCCCTGCAGGCGCAACGAGGTGACGTGATAATTGTCGAGATCCTGTTCTTTCCCACTGTTCCCTTCAACCTTTGCTCCTCTCTTTCTCTCGGTTTCCCTTTCTCTCTCTTTCTCTACTCTGAATGGATCTGCGTGTGTGGCAACCAGCCACAGAGCATCTGAGAATGCAGCGGCAAAATTACTGTTTGCAACGTGGACACACATAATGCTTAAGGCGAAGAGCGAAGATGTGGGTAGGTAGTTGGGCTTAACGTCTCGTCGACAGCGAGGTCATTAGAGACGGTGCAAGTTGCACATGGAAGAGGGAATGGGGAAGGAATGGGAAGAAATCGGCCCTGGCCTTTGTTAGGGACCCATCCTAGCATTCGACTGGAGTGATTTCTTGAAACCATGGAGAACCGAAATCAGGATGGCCGGACCGGTAATCGAACCCGGGTCCTCCCGGATGCGAGTCCAGTGAATTACCACAGAGCGAAGAGATATGGGCGACTCTTAACATCGAGCCGATAAGGGTGAAACGAGGTGAGCATAGAGCAGCACAGGAACGCAAGGGCGAGGGGAAAAGGGAGATCCCCGAGAAAACCCGCCGACCAACGGCATCTTCCTGCACGATTCCCACTTGTGAAAATCCCGGGAGCGACCCTGCCGCGAATCGAACCAGGTGGGAGGCGAGTGGTCTAACCCTTACACCACCGCGGCTCCCATAATGCTTAGGAATAATGGAACTGAGAGCCCCCTTTACCACCAAACATAGCCACGTACAACGCCAGCAAAGTGGCGTCTCCGGACGGTAACGTGGTGGAGCTGTTGAGAAGATGCGGGGTAAAGCGATCTCGCTGGCTGCGCACAACCCAACATTGAACTGCTTTTCTGTCAACACGAGTGTCATGGACGACGTGGAGAGGGATTGAGGTTAAACCACCGTTAGGTAAACAAGTGCTGTGAGATGTATGTATACTTCCTATAACTAGAGACATGAATAATTCGCGGATTCGTTTTGGGATAAGCTGGAGTTGAAACCCCCTTACGTTTATATAACTTCAGTCATTGGTCCACGCGGTGTTTGACACCTCCTGGAGAACGGTGTCCGAATGTCGCCTTCCACTGTGACAGCAGACAACCAATGTGCAGTTGATATCGGCATATTTGTACATAAGACTATGGAGTCTAGCGTGCAGGTCATTGAACTCGCGAATTTTTCAGGTCTCTAGCAGTTGGTATCGGCATATTTGTACATAAGACTATGGAGTCTAGCGTGCAGGTCATTAACTCGCGAATTTTTCAGGTCTCTAGCAGTTGGTATCGGCATATTTGTACATAAGACT
This sequence comes from Dryococelus australis, assembly GCA_029891345.1. Lineage (NCBI taxonomy): Eukaryota > Metazoa > Arthropoda > Insecta > Phasmatodea > Phasmatidae > Dryococelus > Dryococelus australis. The sequence continues at coordinate 28,590,003 of CM057001.1, forward strand.
ATGGAGTCTAGCGTGCAGGTCATTAACTCGCGAATTTTTCAGGTCTCTAGCAGTTGGTATCGGCATATTTGTACATAAGACTATGGAGTCTAGCGTGCAGGTCATTAACTCGCGAATTTTTCAGGTCTCTAGCAGTTGGTATCGGCATATTTGTACATAAGACTATGGAGTCTAGCGTGCAGGTCATTAACTCGCGAATTTTTCAGGTCTCTAGCAGTTGGTATCGGCATATTTGTACATAAGACTATGGAGTCTAGCGTGCAGGTCATTAACTCGCGAATTTTTCAGGTCTCTAGCAGTTGATATCGGCATATTTGTACATAAGACTATGGAGTCTAGCGTGCAGGTCATTAACTCGCGAATTTTTCAGGTCTCTAGCAGTTGGTATCGGCATATTTGTACATAAGACTATGGAGTCTAGCGTGCAGGTCATTAACTCGCGAATTTTTCAGGTCTCTAGCAGTTGGTATCGGCATATTTGTACATAAGACTATGGAGTCTAGCGTGCAGGTCATTAACTCGCGAATTTTTCAGGTCTCTAGCAGTTGGTATCGGCATATTTGTACATAAGACTATGGAGTCTAGCGTGCAGGTCATTAACTCGCGAATTTTTCAGGTCTCTAGCAGTTGGTATCGGCATATTTGTACATAAGACTATGGAGTCTAGCGTGCAGGTCATTAACTCGCGAATTTTTCAGGTCTCTAGCAGTTGGTATCGGCATATTTGTACATAAGACTATGGAGTCTAGCGTGCAGGTCATTAACTCGCGAATTTTTCAGGTCTCTAGCAGTTGGTATCGGCATATTTGTACATAAGACTATGGAGTCTAGCGTGCAGGTCATTAACTCGCGAATTTTTCAGGTCTCTAGCAGTTGGTATCGGCATATTTGTACATAAGACTATGGAGTCTAGCGTGCAGGTCATTAACTCGCGAATTTTTCAGGTCTCTAGCAGTTGGTATCGGCATATTTGTACATAAGACTATGGAGTCTAGCGTGCAGGTCATTAACTCGCGAATTTTTCAGGTCTCTAGCAGTTGGTATCGGCATATTTGTACATAAGACTGTAGAGTCTAACCTGCAGGGCTTTGAACTTGCGAATTTTGTCAGGTCTCTACCCATGACCAATTTGTAATGCAGATTGATTAAATTCAAATGGTTAAAAGTATTTTATTCACATAAAACGCGCTTTTTTTTTTTTAATAACGATATAAACAAGCACTATTATCACTATTGGCCACGATATTTTGACAGTTATGTATGATTGGGGTAGGTCAATGTTGGGTACGTGCGCAGAAGACGAATGATAAGTCTACCTCGTCTATAGTCTATGAACGCAGCTTCTGGAAAATCACTTCGTGGGTGGCAGTCCTCTAGTATTTAGAAATCTTCCGCAGCACGTAACAGCCAATCAGACGAAATGCCCACCTACAGAGCACAGAGTAGATAAATACACAGAAACGAAATGGCATGGTGGTTCCTTTGATGTGGGCGTACCCCGTTCTCCGATTGGCTGCGCCAGGCTCTGCGAACGGGCGTTGTGTCTCATTGGTAGGGACCTGCAAAATTTGCGTTACTTCCTGGCAGCACGCTAAAATCTTCACCGTTGTGATTCGTTGATTGTTTTCGGCAGCGGTGAATACCCATTTATCCCTTTTGTCTTGCTTGGACGTGATTGGGCCAGCCTCTCGTTAGTGGTTTCCTATCGGCCCACGTCGTCCAGGGCGTTTCCGAACGAATAGCAGTTCAAGAAGACACACCTTAGAGACACAATTTTAGAGTACTTCTAAACGTCTGAAAACGGCCTTTACAAAGCGCCGTACTCCACAGTATATGCGTCAGATTCATACAAAAAATCCTCAAAGGCCCTGCACTGAAACTTCCTACAGAATATCAGTCAATAGAATAATAGGGTCATTGCTAAAAGTCCCATAGGTATACGCAGTGCGATACTGCTACTGCTACATTGGACGCTGGACCCCAAAAATTAATAATTTTATTTTTGTACCAAACATTGTTCAACTTGTGCACATTATATGTGATGACATTTTCGTAGAATGAAAAATTTTACTCTTTATATTTTTCGAATAATTTGATCTCGAAATAAAATGTTTCTATAAACTAATGCCATGGGCTATCGTGTGGCATATATTCACTCACCAAATAACATTTCATACTGTTACATGAAGACACCTGAAAGGTGTGTCTGAGCTCGTGAGAGATGGAGGTCTTAATAAAAATAAAAATTAAATAACTAAATTTTGATTTGTAGTTTATCCACTCTGCTATTGTCTACAGCATTATTTAGCTATCCCCACTTCTAATCTTTTTATTTAACAGAGAGAATTTGACATAAAATTATTCAATAAACATAAAGCGTTGAATTTTTTTATTCTAGGAAAATGTCATCACATGTAGTGTGTACAAGTTGAACAATGTTTGGTACAAAAATAAAATAATAAATTTTTTTGGGGTCTAGCACCCAATGAGAGCGGCTCTAACCTCTGCCTGCACTCGCCACCCCACTCTAAAGGCTCTTTCGCTCAATATTATTTTTATTCAATTCAATTACTTGAATTCAATTTTAGTGGACCAAATAATCCCTTAATTTGCCTTGCAATGAATTGTATTCAAAAATGCCAAGTCTTCATATAAAAATATATCACAAACTTTTTTATTAAACCAATTTAAAAAAACACTAGAAAAATGTACATGTATCTGCTACTCATGCACGACACGAAAATAATTGGTTAAACCACATCAAATTTTCTTCATTTTATTGTTCATTTTCTTTTAAAAAAAGTGTCCTTTATTTGTAACAACTTTAAATATGTGCACACAACTGTAATAGCCTATTATGAGATTATTCCATTAATATTGTCAAAAAAGCTGTGATATTCGACTGAAATTTTGGATTCAAGAACATACAGAACATGTTCAAAACGAAAATCTTTAAGGACAAACGAGATATTCCAGAAAAACGAACGAGAGGCCGCGATTACGACGTTCGTATTTCGTCATATAGGCCTCGCATTCAATGAACTGAATTCAATAAAAATTAAGGTAATTTTAAGAAAAATTTGATCGCGTGAAAGTACCTTACTTACACTGCAAGCCAGCTTTGTTAGAGAAGTCGAATCGGAACGAAGCTCGATGCTCGGTTCTCAACCTGCCGCGGGGTCCGGCATCGGTTTTATCGATCGCTTGCGCCGAGTCAACAGCTGCTCCTAACCCGAGGTCGGTGGCAAGTAGCCAACTTCCTCCGAGCCGTTTCATCGGCCTCCTATCATTAATTGATTGCGCACGCTCTATTTTTATCGCTGATGGAATGACCTGATAAAATATTTTATTTACTCGCTGCTCGTTATATTTTTTTTACTGGCCGCGTTTACGATCCGATTTCCCTTTTTGACGGAAATGGCGTCTTATTCATTAACCTGAGTGTTACTCAGTGAGTAGCACTTTATTGCACTTAATGCGTCCCTTTTTTCATTATGTATTTAAACACATGCATTCAGTTGACGATAACTTAGGTGACTTGTACCGTAATTCTATCTAGTTATGACTTTTCGAAAAAGTCCTCAACATAACGGTAAGAGTAGTAGGTCCGTGCGGATCCTAGGCCACCTTGGATTAATTGGGATTAATAGATGAATTATCAATTTGATTGAAAGGGTTAATCATTAATCCGCTATTAATCCCATGAAAAATTGAAAGGGTTAAATTTATATCAAAAGGTTAATTAAATTGATTGGTTTAGTTTTTAAAATTCCTAATAGGATCAATTATTTATTTTCTTAATTTTGTTAGGTATAGTTATTTCTTTCTTTCCTTTTGTGGGTAGCAGGAGCACTGTACGATGTTAACGGTGTGGTGTCCTAGAGTCGATTGACCAGAGTGGCGGGTTGCAATGTTTTATATAGGTGTTGAGTTGAGTGCAAGAGTGGGCTAAGTGTAATTTTTAAATTAATTTTTTGGTTTGGAGTGGGATATTGCTCGTAGATGGTAGATAGGCTATTTTTACGATTAACACATGTGAGAAATCCAGCGTGTTTAAACGATTTATACATTTGAATAAATAACATGAGAGAGAGAGAGAGAGAAGTATAACTATGTGGTCTCATAAATAAACAAGTAGAATTATGTGACTCTCCAGTATGGAATAAAACCTAATGTGATTTTACTACCACGAGCTGAATGTTAGAAATATAATTTACATGAGAGAGATGTATAACAAACGAACACAATTACGTGAGTATGGAATTAATGATCTACAACAAAATACTCCTATAAATTAAACAAACAACATACCATACACGTTTGTCTGCCTGTGAGACTGGTGAGGAGAACTTCAGAAACATAATTCACATGTAAAAAGAAATTAATTGATTAACATTCTTTGATAAAATTGCACCTCTCCCAAAACATATCGGTCTGACTGCGAGCTCAGTGAAGCACTGTTTGATTATAGTCTTTAACTCTGAAATTTTAAACAAAACGAATGTGTCCAAATACATAAAAAAAACACGTAATGAAATGGCACCAGGAGCTCCCCGACAACACATCCGTCCACCTCAGAGGTAACTTGATGAATGAGTGGATGGTATGATGTGTGTCTGCTTATATACGTGTAGTGTGGCCAGTGTCTTAAAGGCAACTGAGTAGAATTTTATGACTGACAGAACCTATTTCCCTACCAAGCAACTACAAACGACTTGATTCGTCCTACAATTACATGAATGTATAAAAGTGAATTATTTAAAAATAACTTACATACTACAAATGTTTTCTATAAAGTTTGCGAAATTCACGGCACTTGTTAACACAAATGGAAGTTGAAAATGTTACGAAGTTTCGTCGACCAAGCTCAGAAACAAATTTGAGACTATTATACAAATAACGAATGCACTATATCGGGCTATCACACAAAAATGTATATTTTCCAATAAATTAAAAAACTTATAATATTTCACACTATAGTTTACGAATACTGAGAATGAGATCTGAACCTCTCAGAAAAAATATCGCCTAACGAAAATTGCGGCTATCACACTCCGAAGCCCAGTGTGTATGAAGGAGTTATTGAGGTATACATCCGTCTAGTCCAAGCTTCTATGAGCAACGGAAGATGGTGGAAACCCTCGAGAAACCTCCGCGTCGTTCTGCTCAAGGTCAAACACCCCTCCCCTTACAACAGCCAAGAATGCATTTGCGGAGAAATGCTCAGTCCACGCACCACAGCCCTTGTCAATGATCGCGTCTTTGGCGATCTGTCCCCCTCCCTTGAACCCCTCCGATGCAGGGTTCGTTTTCGCCCTCTTCAAAGCTCCGGAACACACACACCCTGGTATCGATCCAACACTGCAAAAACCTGCTTAGTGACAAACATCCCTCCGCCTACACAAGCCAAGAACTGTCCCTTCCAACACCGCACTTCGCAAAACCTTCCCATGGCCCCTCAAGGACAGATAAGGTTTTTTGGGTCTCTGCTCTGTCCACACAGGTCCGATCCTCCAGACCCTTCACCCCAGAGCGCATGTTCTGCAACATGAGAATTTCCTCGACGAGGAATGGAGCTTGCTTCAAGGCCAAAGCGATGCTTTCCCTAGGGGTAGCAGACGATTTTGAACTGACATGGGCTATTTCCCCTCTCCCCTACCAACTGTTTTTTGCTCGGACACTGAATCGTCCTCCTATTTTTTCGAGATGCAAGAGTTTGGCGCATTCCCAATTAAATATAATTTCACAAATACCACTGATAAAACTTAATTGTTCTTATCACTAAGAAATACGTACCAAATGTTTTTAACACACAAAAATTCGATTAAAAATATAAACCATTTTGCACCAAACGTTTTATCCCCGTTTTCCAGCAGTCTTTATTCCCGTTTCCAACAATCTTACAAGACATTTTAAACTTTATTCCCATTTTCCAACAACTTTTAACTAATCAATGATTAATTTTCATACCAAAATAACTACAAGACAATTTTTTTCTTTTTTTAAGTACTGACAAACATACATCTTTATTAAAGTTGAACTATCACTATGCAAGACACTACATGTGCCTACATATTCAATGTGTTTTTAAATATTTGTGCATATTTTACACATAGTTCTCCCACTTCTAAAATTCTACCATGAAATGTGAATATATTTTAACTTATGTTCCCTAGAGAATAACACTTCCAATGTGATATTACTGAATAACACATCCAGCTACAAATGAGTGCTATCGGAGCTGAAATCTGTCAAATTTCACATTTCAACTGGTTTTCCTAAATTCCAAAATTAACATAAATTCAAAGGAAAATTACAGTCATTTTGTATCCATTTATTATATAAGAAGCTATAAATTAATTTTTTTTAAAGATGTTTTTCAATTATTTTTTCTGATTTTTGTAAAGTATGACTGTGTTTTTCACCACCAGACATCATTGTATTTTTTCTGCAACAGTTGTATTCCTGTTGATATAAAGGAAAAAAATTGTTAATTTAAAGTTTGGTTGAACTCTCCCAGTTGTAGGGAAATGGAGAAACATTGTAGTGTGATGCCAAGCGATATTTCTACCTGGCCCCTGAAATGGTTTTTGTATGAATGGGCTCTCAGTTTTATCAATTCCCTAGAGTTCTTGCCCAACAGCCCAGTAAAGTTTTCTCGAGATATTCAAGCCTTTTCCTTCCATTTCAAAAATTCATTGAGGCATGTTCGTTTCTCTCCAGCAATTTTGCAAGTTTTACTAAGCTCTTCAGACTGTGCTTGTTCTGTTACGTTTAAATTGAAATGCTAGTTTTTTTCTCCCTCATCAACATGACATCAAACAACTTATAAAATTATTATTTTCCAGTTACCAGACTTTGAATTCAAAGCAACACAGATACTTACCAATTTTTTTTTGTTTTGATTAAGTAATAAACACAAAGTAATGTCACTGGGAATTTTTCAAACTAATAAATTACAACTCACAGTATTCAAATTTAATATGGAAAAAATTATATTTAAAATTCTTTTCTTTTCAAAAAAATTCATCACACACAGCTTAGTTAACATTACTAAAACAATTTCTTTACATATTCACATCAAACAGGGGAGTAATGTAGACCTTACAAGCATTAAAAATATCGCTACTCATACTACAGCACAAATAATAATATATAACTAATTACAAATATTTTATCAATATGTTAGGACTTTAAGCCATTCTGGCTTTTTTTTAAACCAAAAATACCATATTACGTCATAAAACTGCAAAAAATTATCACAACAGAGTATGTTATGACTGAAAATCACTAATCACTTTTACCATTACGTCTGAAAGCCATACAAGCTCTTTAACTAAAAACACTATCTTTCATCATGAAACTGCAAAATAATTATCACGAGTATGTTACGACTGAAAATCATTAATCATTATATGATTGAAATCATAAAGTTTATTACTTTTCAACATTTTATGTGATAAATCATTAAATTTTTCATAAAATCATCAAACTTTTTATGAATTTTGTTAAACTTCTAAAAACATCATTATGACTCAAGAGCAATTTTTATAATATTGCGTGATGTCTATAACATCGTAAAACAAATTTTTAGAATTGTAAAACAAATCTTTGGAATAATAAAACTTCTGATCAAATTGAATGATTCGTCTTTGAAATTGTAAAACAAGTCTTTGAAATGGTAAAAATTTTTTATCAAATTGAATGATGGGTCTTTGAAATTGCAAAACAAGTCTTTAAAATCGTAAAACTTGTTATCAAAATGAACTACTTATTGGTCTTTAAATTGTAAATCAAGTCTTTAAAATCATAATTTTTTTTATCAAATTGAATGATTGGTCTTTGGAATTGTAAAACAGGTCTTTAAAATCATGCAACTTTTTACAAAGTTGAATGATTATTCTTTGAAACTGTACAAGTCTTTAAAATAAAATGGTAAAACATTTTTATCAAATTGAATGATTGGTTTTTGAAATTGTAAAACAAGTTTTTAAAATCATGCAAATTTTTATAAAACTGAATGATTGGTCTTTGAAATTGTGCAAGTCTTTAAAATGGTAAAACTTTTTATCAAATTAAATTGCAGGTCTTTTAAACTGTAAAACAACTCTTTAAAATCATAAAACTTTTTATCAAATTGAATGATGGGTCTTTAAAATCATAACAACTCTATACTTTCGATCATTTAAACTGTAAAAAATCTATTCGGCCTATTACCAGTGAAAAATAATTAAATTTATGTAAAAAATTCACATAATATTATACCTGAAAACTATAACACCATATGACATTAGAATATTATTACAATTGTAAAGCTGAAAAAAGATATTAAATTACAGTGCATCAGAAAGTATAACTGTAAGTTTGAACTTTTATTTTCATTAAAATTGATATTTAGAGTTAAGAGATAAGCTGAATTTTCGTTTATTTACCAGAACAAGACACTTTTGGGGTGATGTTCTTGGTGATGTTATAGGAGTATAAATAATTTCCTGTGGTGAAGGTATGAAAAGAGGAGGGTGTGGTGAAATTTATTTACACTGTGATGATTCAGGTGATAGTAATTCAGGAGATGGTAAACTTAACTTGGGTGAAATCACTAACTTGAACTTAAAAACTCCTCCAAATCTTGATATAACTGTTTTTTTTTTTTTAATATCATTCCACACATTATTCGAGGTTAAATTCAGTGGATTGCAGTAAGAACACATTGCCAGTTTATGTATACGTATTTCACCTGATTTGATAACTGATTATAAATCTAGAGGTTCCAATCTCAATGTCGAAGGTTTTGAGGCCGGCGTCGCAGGCGCCGCTGTAGTCTTTGGCATTGCCGTGTTCCTGGGTGTCGCAGTCTTCGAGGTCGACGTTGAAGGTGGCGCTGCAGCCATCAACATCGTAGGTGGTGCTATAGCCCTCAGCGTCGCAGGCATCGCTGTAGTCTTCGGCGTTGCAGATGCCGCTGTATTCCTCGGTTTCGCAAGTGCTGCTGTAGCCCTCAGCATTGCAGGCGCTGCTGTATCCTTCGGCATTGTAGGCATCGCTGTAGCACTTGGCGTTGCAGACGCCGCTGTATTCCTCGGTGTCACAAGCACCGCTGTAAACCCCGACGTTGTTGTAGACCTCGACAAGGAAGGCACTTTGGATAGATCAGCATAGATGTCACTGCTCTCAATGTTGAAGGTGTTGACAAGAGGAATGGCTGTAGAGTAGATCCACTTTCTTCATCGACATCCAAAAAATCATATAATTTTTTTGCCAAAGCATATGGTCCATTCAATAGATCATCAAAATAATTCCAATTAAAATCCTCAAGTTCTCTGTTGAAGTCTTGCATAGATAAGCCAAGAAAGTAATCTTCATACAAGCACGACATCACAAAGCGAATCGAAATAACAAACAACTGGAAAAAGTGGAAGGGGCATTGAGGCTGAAGTCCTATTTATAAAAATTTCAAATTTCCAGGTAAAATGCACGAGAAGCCTGATTTCTCCCCCCCCCCCAACCAGAAGTCAGAAGTCCATACAGCCATTCCTCTCTCTTCCCAACCCCCATCTTTCAAATCTCTTCGAGCCAGCACCCCCCAACCTTGGAGACAAACCTTGCTGCTAAAGTTCATCCTAGAAGTAATGAACAACATTTATTTTATCACAATGGTAACTTCTGAATCATAACAAATAAATTAAGTTTAATTAATAATCAATTTAAATGATTAGCAATCTATTAGTAATCAACATATTTAATAAAACCAAATATAATTTCTAGAGAAAAAAAGAGAAAGTAATGTGATCCATAAAAAACCATTTCGGCATGCTATAATTCCTTTTACAGCTTCTCTAAGATTGCTTTAATCTTTTAAATGAAATATTTTTCTTATTCACAATATAGCTTATCTAAATCAAGAGATGTGTTATAATCTAATTTTGTAAATATTTTTTTTTTTTCTTAATCAGTATATTGTGAATCATATTTATGCTAACTATATAAGGAATGGTCCACTAATGTACCCTAATATGATTTATATATGGTAAAAAAATTATATTTTTTACATATTTTTAAATTTTTTGTTAAGCACAGTGTATATGGGGAAGTAAAAATTGTTTCATTAATATTTGTTCATTTTTAATATGCATCTTGTGTATATTTTCCTGTGCAATGGAGTTTGCGAGTGAATATTAAATTAAAGTAGAAGACAATATTTTGCTCGAGAGATTTCAAACAGCTAAGAAGATGTTTCGCCCTAGCTTTTCTTAACTGTTAAAATCGTTGACCTTAACTGCCCTTCCCACCAGGGATGGGTATGTCCTTTGCTGCTTCCTTCTTTAAAATCTAGGAGCCTGGATTGTCTCCAGGTTATAATAAAACCAAAATGTGTTCTGTGGGGGTTTGTTGGACTCAGGCTGGCAACCTCTGAAATCTTGGTTTGTGTAGTTGGTACTATTGGAAAAATGTTGATATTTAACCTTGAAGGTTTGTGACTGCACAGGGAGTGGTCACAATGCTAAGACATCAGATCTCTAATTAGCATGGTTTTTTCATGGCTTGAGATATTGGCAAACGGTACAAGTTTAAGATTTCTAAGCGAGTATAAATTACTAAGTTAATAACATTTAATCCGGTAATTCCAAGCAATTCATTTAAGTTTAAACATCTATAAAATTGAGCATACCAATATTTTTCATGTGCACAAACGAATTTATATTAGTTTAATTAAAAGTGTTATATTCGTTATTCCTTTTACAATATTACAAGCAACCTCGAACCCACCTTATATTAACAATGTCTTAAATCATATATTATTTACTTATTTATAGGAAAGTGGTTAGAATGCTTGCTTCCAGAATGTTTACCTCTCTCTCTATGTCGGGAAAATAATTTTCTTACCAAAACTAGTTCATTTAAAACAAGGAATATGTTAAATAAACTTGCAAAAGGGATTCATTTTAAAACATTAATTTATTTACAAAATATATACAAACACAAGGTGTAAAAAAATCATTTTAACGCACAGAATCGTACAAGTTTAGGATAACAAAATATTTTAACACTACCAAGTAGAATTTGCTCCAAAAAAAAAAAAATTCCATGCCAAGTGAATTCACAATATATTTACATTTTCAAGAAACAAATTATAAAGCCATAATCAACTACAGAATGACACACAATTATTTCTGTCCAAAACAAGCTCGAAATGATTTACTCCAACGTGCTAATAGCTTGCTGATATTCATTTTACATTTGGATTTCTGTATACACGAGCATGTGATTTTGTTATGTTGTTGATCCAACTTTAAGAAATATTGGATTACATTTAATCAAATATTTTTTATATTAAGTTTCACTCAGCCTAAAAAATGCCTTATCACTCGAATAACCTCCACAGGTGATTCGGGAGGAAAATCATCATACTCTGTTTCACCCCAGTCGGACATAATTGCCCAAGTTAGCATTAATTTTGAGTTTCCTCTGTAGAAAATAATATCGTATTAGAACCATATGTTTTGTGTTATTGTTTGAACGAGCTACAATTGTATTCTTTTGTATATCTATTACTTTCCTGTTATTCACACTTTCGAAAATGTGTTTTTGCTCAACTCCACCTACATATATTTCACAATTATTTAGGTAATGTTTGGAAATATCTTCAACATTCTCATACTCTATACATTCTCTTTCCGTTTTAAACCATGGTGATGTATAGTAACTCATCTATTTGTTTTCTTGTATTTGGGGGTTAGATATTTCCAGTCAAACGGTGATTTGAATCTGAATACAGTTGCATGTTCTTCCATATCAGTAATATCTAATAAAGTTTTTTCTGCAGACAGAAATCCTTGCACATTGCAAAACATCTCGTCGTAGCCATGGTTTGTCGTCTACTGACTCAATCCATTATTTTCACCAGATTATCTTTTATATTGTAACTCGCTAATCTGTAGTGAACTGTAAGAGCGTAAGCTTGTGTATTTGCCAGTATTGGTGTATTTGCAATAATTTCAATTCGTAAATCAATCGCACTATTTGTAAACTTGTTGTCCTGTTTGCTTGCATAAAACACAAATAATGCTCCTCTACTTTTAAATGATTAGGGTTCTAGGATCGGTAAACTGTTTTTGTTATAATATGTTTCCTTAACTTTGTATACATATACAAAATAAGGATTTCACTAGTACCAAAATTCGTATTTAAATCCACATAGTGATAAGCTAGACTGTTTAGATACAATCCAATATTTTTCATATCACAATTATCGAATACTGATCTATCAGTTTTTAAATTGTTTTGTCGATTTGTTTGAAAAAAAATGACAACATATCTCGGTTTTTACGACGAAAAACTTGATTTCACACTCCACACTATTTTTTGAGCTAATGGTAGGGTTGGAAATATCTCTAATCCACACAATCTGAATGCAATGTCTAAATTCTTCCCTTTTTGGATAAGTATAAAAAACTTTACACATTCACGAGTGTTCATTTCAATATGCGGCATCAACCATTCGACACTGCTTAATTCAAATGTTACATCTTCCTCATCATTAGCTGTATCATATATGGCATTCAAATGTGTATTGCCTAATAGAATAACTCATTCTTGTTTAGCATTTAATATGATGTTTTTGTAGTCTTCAGCAAAGCCCAAAACCATACTTAATGGTATAACAATTTCGTATTTTTCACCTGGGTTTATTTGTAGTTAGTAATCAGTAGTATTGCTCCAACTAGTTCGTTTACAGTTCCTGAGAGATAGTTCTTTATTGTGAAAGTAATTCCAACATCTTATGTTTGATCGATTTCCTCACCATTTAGCAGACATGTAATTCTGTGGATTAAATAAGTATTCCATTTCTTACTATTTTTGTAGTTAGGTGATTACTTGCTTTGGCTGTCTTTTAAATTGTTCCTCTAAACTTTAAACTTGGTTTCGACAGTAATGTGTACATATCTTGTTTTTGTATTGAAATCCTTATTTCCAAAGGAAACGAGTATGGACTTGCTCGAACAGTTCATATACATGTATTTCCGTATTGGTGATGGCATTTTCATAAGTGATTGTTTCTTTAATATTAACAATGTCCTCCATTACTATTAACAGTATTTCCTAATTCTATTAAATGCAATTAGTTGCCCTGTGTTAACTTCACGGGTAACTAACTTGAAGTGAGCATTTTATGTTGGCATTTACGTCTTTTTATACTTCCTTTATTCGAAATACGTTGCTTAGAGAGATTATTCTTAAAAGAACCGCCTAGTTTACATACACATTTACTATTATGCACAATACCCATTATGAATATAATGTGCAATGGAATGCAGCTGTTTATATATATTTTTAAAATGTAAAAGAACTATAATTCTTTCATTTCTAGAATTAATAAGTTTACCATCTTGATCGACAGTTGAAACAAGTATTTCATCAACATGATTCACTATTACGGGAAGAAATAGCAATGTATTAGGATTTTCCATTATTTTATATGTTGGAGCCAGAGTACATGTGAATTCATGTGTATTTGTCGATTTTCCATTCAAATATGAACCGCCTACAATATTAAAATTTATGCGACATACATTTGCCAATAATATATTTACCTGTTTTGAAGATTCGTGTAATTGATTAGCGGGATACACTCTCCATTCAGGAATCCAACATATTTGCAATTGAATTGCCTTCCGAGAAATCGATATCGCTGTTACTATACATCGCACTAGCTAACATGTTTGGATTTCCACGTAATAGGAATGTACATCTTCAGGTAATGCCACTTTAATGAATGTTTCAAGTTCATCCAACTCATAAGATCCTATCAGTATCACAATATTGTATGTTTTTTCACCATATTAGACAAAATGATTGATTAATGCATATCAATTTTTGGTATACTGTTGTAAGTAACGAATTCGATTAGTCTTATTTGCCATTCTCCATCTATCTCCAATGCAGGGAAATATACTGCACGCAATTACAATGAATTTACACTTAATATCAATGTATTTGACATATTACTGATTTTGTTTTACTATTGTAATTACTTATATATCCTATTTATAGCCAAAAACATAAACATAAATTCCACAATTTATTGTATTTGGTAATTGCTCCATTTTTTAATTATACCTTAATTGTGTGTTTAAAAATAATTACGTATTTTAATTGGAGGACGCAAATTGCCGAAACTGTCGTAATACAAAATTAATTTACATATTTAGTTAATGCAGCCCAAAATGTTCCTTCATTTTGTTTCGAATCTAAATTAAGAATCGTACATTTACAATGATTTGTTTTCTTTGGTAAATTGTCTCATGAACACCTAGGAAATAGGGAATATCCAGTTTCTTTACAAATACATAATATCTTTGTTTCTTAATGAATCCTTGTCCAACTTTATAAGGTTTCAGATACATTCCTGTACCTTGTGATTTAACTGCTTTATTAATTGCCGAAACTCCTCTGAGGATTGATCCAAGAGCTATTAATGCTGGAAATAGGACTGGAATGATTCCTCCTTTCTTAGTTTTTCTTTTTTTTTTTAAGTTTTAAACCCATGCCTCTCTTCACTTTCGCACACATAACTTTATCAACAATCCAAGCTGCAAGCTTTTTACCTCTAGATGTAGATGGAATTTACCTTATATTTGCTGCTTCATCGGGTAGAATTGTATCCTCTATATGTTTTTCTTTCAAATTGTTTGTTCGATCATAAACTATATTGTGTTCTTTACACACTTTGTCCAAAGAGTTTATTCCTTGATCGTTCAGTGCCAAACGTTTTGCAAGTTTAGTACCTGGTCCAGAATAATTGTATTTCTGTGAATGCAATTCAAATTGTAGTTTATTAATCAATGTATTCAATACACAGCGTACTTTTTTGATACGTTTAGTTCGAGCTGCAGTTTTCAACTGAACGCAAACTTACATATAGATCTACATTGATAGTTTTATGTTAGAATGTTACATAATATTGTGTAACTGTGTAGAAATGAAGGTTTTCAAAACAAAATGTAGTTCTGCCGGTAATTGCAAATACAAATGAAAACATAACTGAACAGGAATATTGCATTTTTATACTATTAAATATACATTGTATAATTATCGACCCTTCTTCATGTGGGAATATTTGTGTCATTATGTCGCTGTTGGAACATCCAAATGGACTTAAATTTGAAAATGTAAACATATTTTATAAAACAATTCAAGAGAACTATCAATGATTAGCTACCATTTAGTAGTTAATTGAAGGAATGCGATATTTCCTTTTTACAAATAACAAAGATATAGTGCCTCCGAATGTAGCATTACCCAATACTGTAATTATTTTTGACGATGTTTGGTGTGAACTACATGGTGAACTACAGCAATATTTCAGTTTTGGTTTACATTCAAACGTTGATTATTTTTATCTATTGCAAAGTTATGCATTTATACCAACACATAATTTGCATGATAATGCAGATATGGTATTTGTGTTTAAAATGGATAATATGAATCTGCAACATATTTACAATGATCATGTTGTAGGCGATATGACATTTACGAACTTTAAAGATATTTCTTTTTACTGTTGGAAAAAAATATGGTTCTTTGATTATTATAACAACACTTCCCCTATATCAAGTCAGATATTGGTCTGGTTTTGACATTTTTTTACTTCCAGGCAAAGAACAGTGAGTATTTCAAATATTGGACATAGCAGTATAAAACACAATCATTACAATAGCTGTTTAATGAAAAATCGCGATGGGAATTGTGATTTGAACGGACATATATTACATAATATGGGTATGTCTGTGAAATATAGTGATGCAGTAAGTAAACGTTATGTGGAAGGGTTAAATACTATTACACTAAACGTATTTAAATTGCAATAAAATTATATTCAATAGAAATTAGTAAAGTTAGTTGATTTGAATGTTTACGTTTATAAAACATGAGTGTAATTGCAAACATTTTAATCAATATTAGTTCTGTTTTGCAGAGTTATGAATTTAAATTAGAAGAATGTTTAAAAGGATTTAGTAAGGATTTTAATGATATGACAAACATAGTATTCACAACACAGTGTATAGAAATGTAAGAAGATTTAATAGTTGTAATTAATGAATTGGGAAGTGCTACTATTGCAAAACTACTTGGAACACGAATGGAACAAATATTGTAATATATAAATGACGAATTGATTAATAACAGATTTGGTTTAGTTACACAAACAGATTTGAGAAAACAAAATAATGATTTGGAAACACGAATAAATTATTTTATTAATTATTTGAAAGCTAAAATTTCAAAATTAGATGTAAGTAAAGTTGGTAAGATTGGAAAAGGCGAAAGTAATCGACCTAAATCAGTTACAAAAGAAACAACTTAATTCACAAACACACACACATATATAATGTAAATATATTTTAAAATGTCTTTAATTTCCTGCTGATGTTGTACCCTGCCTAGTATATAGAGAATAATATGGTGCTTGGTTTATTCACAAATACATAATTTAATAAAATCCAAGAAGGAAATTATACTATGAAAAATAGTTGAGATAATAAATCATTAACATTGCATAGTTTTTAGTCTTGAAGTGAGAAGTCTTGAAATTAAGCTGAGGGAACTTTTTTCTTTCTTACTTTACATACAATTTC